>OX382327.1:7457896-8919146 GCA_947507615.1 Hemithea aestivaria | reverse complement strand
CAAAACCATGACCTATAGCTAATAAGTCTTCAGTCATTTTTTTCTACACATGACCAATTATAATAGCTTCACGTGATCCATGGTTTTGGATAAAATTGCACAGGGAAGAAGTAAATAAGAATATCATTAACATGCGATTTTATTATTTGTCATTGTCGTATTTCTGTAAAACATTGGGAACAGAAAGAATTACAGAAACAAATATGTACATTACTTAGTTTCCATTTTACTCTAATTATCCACCACCTTATTCTAATCTTTATGAAATAAAAGAAAAGCAGCAGTGGTTTTATCAATGTTAAAATTTTCATGTTACTAAATAATAGTTAGAAGTCACCACACTGACCTGCTTACTGACCTGACACTGTATTGGTATAATATTCATATTAAAGTCAACAATTGGATCTACCGAGAAGAAATTCTCACTAGATCCATTATGGATCTGGACAATGGATCTTCTGAGAATCGTCCTCGGCATTATATTCGACTATGACATCAATCCACCGTCCACCTACAAGGTGGACAGATGACCTTATAACGGTCGCTTCCAACCGGTACATATGGAAGTCCAAAGGGGAGGCCTATGTTCAGCAGTGGACGTCCTACGGCTGAGATGATGGTGATGATGACATCAGTCGGTATATTTTTCACATGTTTATTGTTATTCCCCAGGGTCCAGCCCACGTGGTCCATTTCAAAGTGTTCGGCGGTGGTATCACGCTGACGGACGCGGCGCGCAAGTTATTCTTCCGCCGCCACTACCCCGCGAACGGCGTCTCTTACGCCGGCATCGACCCAGATGAACGGCGGTTCATGTACGTCGATAATGGAACTAAATCTGAGAAGTAAGTTTTAATTTGTTTTAAGTAAATTTTCGTACATTACACCTACATTTGTTCACTGCCTGTCCACTGACATAGGTAAGGTTGCCCCATAGCACGACACTCAACTCGGTCCTCCATCTTTCTTCTCCACCCACTCCCAACGGCCCTCCGGATATCATCGCCCTACACTACGTTTGCTCAAATGACTATAATATAATGTGTTTTGATTCAATTAAATATAAGAGCAAAGTTATTATCAGAACAGGTTTCAATCGGGGGTCCCTCAAGGGTGTAACCTCGATCTCATAAAATTAATATTAAAAATCACTTTCTTTTTGAATACCCTTTTTGCCTTATTTCAATATCTTCAAGAACTCGCCCTCACTGGTAAATATATATTATAAATCTAAGGCCCTTTCAGTTCAGTAAACAGGTTTTTTAGACTGAATCTTACACATTGAAATAATCATTACCGTCGAACACTCAGTGGATCACACAAACATTTGTCTCATGCGGAAATCGAACCCGCAACCTTCTGCGTTGCAGGCGGGTATTACCCCACCGCGCCACAGAGGTCGTAAAATAACTCTAGTATCTATAGGCTATATTAATATCGTGCTAATTCCTTTTCAGACGTATATTCGCGTTTGTATCGCGCGCGTCGGTGGGCGCGGACAACCAGTGCCACGTGTTCGCGGAGCTCGAGCCTGAACAACCCGCTACTGCTATTGTCAATTTCGTCAATAAGGTACAATTTACTTTCATTACAAGCTTTTATTTATTTTCACCTGTCCGTTTGTCTGCCTGTCTGTAATCAATTGCGAGTTTAATTTAATCCACTTCCCGATTGAGCTGAAATTTTGCATGCATGTATAAATCGGATGACAATGCAATATTATTATGACATCGAGCTGATCTGATAATGGAGCTGGAAGGTCGCCATAGGAACTTCGTTATTAAACGACGCAACCCCTTCGAGTTTGGGCTAATTTGATTCGTCTTGACGAGTACTTTATGGTGCTAGATGGTAATAATAATAAAAGCTTGTTTTTAAAAAGTTTTTTTGAAAATTTCACTTGTATATCCGTGAGTTTAGTTTAATTAACTTAAGTATGTGTACCATACTTTACTATAATATTATTTTATTTATTTTCAGGCTCTATTGGGAAGCACACAGAAGAAAGACATCATCTAAAATCTAGCATCGTATCGTTTCTACATCAAAATACTGCTATTATCATTATTACTTCACTTTCCATTGTTCAAATACTCACAGTGTTCAACACGATCTGTGCAAAAGGGCATCAATTATAATAAAATTATGATATATTATTGTAAATCTATATTACTTATTATAAATTATTTTTAATGCGAAGGTAACTTATATAAATGTATTTTCAAAGAATTTCTTTCCAATACGCTTCATCATCACCAAGTACAATTAACCATTTACGTGTGCTAATATAATTAAAATTATTAGAAAAATAAATTTATATAACTTAGTTTAGGGAACGAACTAACTAGTCTCATATTGGTTTAATATAGAGTAGTGATATTATGTGTGCCTAATTTTACGTCTAGTAAGTAAACTCAAGGTGCAAAGAAAATTCTAGAACGACCGCAGAATATAATTGCTAGGCCCTAATAATATATAAGTACCCAAGTGATCAATTAATTTAGAACTAAGCTTTTCTTACAACGTATATCGTAATTTTAGCAAAAGCGTTTTGCTTTATTCTCCTTTGAAAAGGAACGGTAACACTGCAAAAGTGGAATAGTTACATTACGCTTAGCTACGCTTACGATACATGTGTGCGAACTGTAACAGTCTAAAGATAATAATTAAATGAAAGAAACCTTATGGCGCCCAGTTGTAGAATGTAATTGACGTGATAAGTGTGGTTAAAAATAAAAAATAAATTGTGTGACGCCAAGTAGAATGTGAGCCTTTAAAAAATAAAAAACAGTAATTCTCAATTTGAATTCCAAACATTGCAAGATAGGGTTGCCACCTCTAAAATATGCAATAAAAATGGTAGTTCTGATTACCAACATTTAACAAATACTAAAAATATTAAAGAACAACGAAACAATATGAATAAAAAAGTACAATTTGCATGTTGCTTATTTTGTATAAAGCTTGCTTACGTGTAAAAGTTGTAGGGAACTGAGAAAAACAATGCCTTAACAGAGTATGAAACTGTTGAAATGAAATATATTTATATTGTAAAGATTCAGCGGTCTAAATGTTGTAACATAACGTGTCGTGATCCCAGTTAATGGAGATATTAAAATATATAACAATACAATAAAATAACTGTTGTAAAATGTATTTATTATATTAATACATTCATTTAAATATATCGATGTTTTTCATTTAACCATTAGCCCTTTTGAAGATTCGACATTTTTAAAATCCGTATATGATTGACTAAGTACAAGATGTTACAAAAAGGTGTTTCTTTTTTATTTGGTAGGGTAATAATTTAACATGCCCAGAAGGTAATTACCTTCTGGGCATGTTAAATTATATATCAACCGATTTTTTGAAAATAAATGTTCAAGTTAGTACCTACATACCTCAGTGGCGGATTTGCCCTAAGGCCCAGTAGGCCCGGGCCTAGAGCGGCCAGATATTAGGGGCGGCCAATCGTGACAAAAAAATCACTGATGACAAGAAATAACTAAAAGTATTTATTTTCTCACCGCTCAGGACACATCTTTTGTAGCCTGAAATATAAAATTTTCTCGGCACTCGCAGCTAGCTGCTCGCGCAATTATAAATAGAATATTATGTTTTTTGCTCAGAACGAGCTCATTGCACACAGTACCGGCGTTAGGGTGGGGCGCGGTTGGGCGACCGCCCAGGGCGCCGGATAAAAGGGGCGCCACAGGCTCTATAATGGAACGAATGGGGCGTGGCGCCCCATTCGTTCTGAAAAATTCAATATTCTCGGTGCTAGTAGCAAGCTGCTCGCGCTTTTATAAGAACATTTAGTTTCTTTGCCACTCGAAGGAAGATAAACGCACATTATTCGTGCAGAAAAATTCAAAATTTTCTCGGGGCTCGCAGCGAGCTGCTCGCGCTTTTATAAATGAGAAAATTTACTTTCTTTGCCATTCGAAGCAAGATAAACGCACATCATTCGTGCTGAAAAATTCAATTTTTTTTCGGCGCTCGCAGCGAGTTACTCGCGCTTTTATAAATAAGGACATTTAGTTTCTTTGCCACTCGAAGCTAGCTAAACGCACATCATTCGTGCTGTAAAATATCTAAATTTTCTCGGCGCTCGCAGCGAGCTGCTCGCGCTTTTATAAATAAGAATACTTATTTAGTTTCTTTGCCGCTCGGAGCAAGCTAAACGCACAACATTCGTGCTGAAAAATTCAAAATTTTCTCGGCGCTCGCAGCGAGCTGCTCGCGCTTTTATAAATGAGAACATTTACTTTCTTTGCCACTCGAAGCAAGCTTAACGCACATCATTCGTGCTGAAAAATTTAAAATTTTCTCGAAACTCGCAGCAAGTTGGAAAGGTGGATTTTTTTCTAGATACGCCCATGATTTTGCCCATCGGAATCGGCCCAGAAAAAAATCCTGGATTTTTTTCCTTTTTAGTATGGGTTTCAATTGTTTTTTAGGGGGCGCCGTAGAAATCTCGCCCAGGGCGCTGGTAATGTTAAAACCGGCTCTGATTGCACATCTTTTGTAGTCTGAAACGTAAAATTTTCTCGGCGCTCGCAGCAAGCTGCTCGCGCATTACAAGGTTTTTAAAATTTTATTCTATTCGGAACGAGTTTAACGCACACGTTCTTGTCAGAGATATATAACATTTCCTATTTTAGAAATTCAAATTGTAGGTAAACGTTGAAATGTACAAACCTACCTTGTTCACAAGAAAAAAAATTCTGGATCCGCCACTGTTTAACACATTCGGTGCCACCGACTCGCCATGCGAGTTCACGTTCATTTTGTTCGCGAGTCGGTGGCACCGAATGTTTTAAGGAGTAAGTAGGAGTAGACATGTTATATACGACGTAGGTGCAGGTATTACATGGACTGGGGCCTAGGGCGGCCTAGACTGTAAATCCGCCACTGACATACCTACATATATTATTACACCTGTACACCTTTTTGAAACACCTACCACATTAAGACTGCAATATTTTAAACAGCAACTTTATTTATTTAATTCGTAATTACATTATTAAATATTGTTAGTCGTGAAATAACCAGCCCATATTTCACGACTACCAACATTACACTGACTACGATCATAATGTATGTGGCCAAAAGCGGAACTAATGTTAAGCCTTATTGACTACGTTGTCAAAAGGCCCTCGACTACATTCATTAATATCGTAGTCAGATTGTTCTTAAAGTTTAAAGCCCTAACCATCTTAGCACGGTTTGCCGCCAGTCGTGTGGTGCTGTCGTTTGGTGGGCGTGCGCGAATGTCAGTCGTCCGACCTTCCAAACCGCAAGTGACCATAGTCGTCGAAGACATCGTCCGCCCGAATCTGCCGCCTAATGAGGCCGTAGTCGCGATACATCGGTCGTAGTCGGAAGTCTTCGTCTTCTTCTGGCAAGGAGTAGCGGAGGCTCGCACTGTCGCCGCATCGCAGGAGCATAGCCGTCACCAACGCACTAACCAGGGTAATCGCTGTTATCGCACGCATTTCTGGAGACTTCTGGTTTTCAAATTATGCCTGAAATAAAATGGAAAACAAGATTATTTAGTTTTCTTTCTCTTTACATTTTTTTAAGGGGTCAATAAAAAAAAACATTTTAATCTGGAATTGACAAATGCACGGACGTGTTGACCAAACTCCTATCTGGAGTTAAAAAAGTCGGGAATAGAGGTGTAAAATATTATTGATAGAATAAAATTGATTGTAAGATTTTTCACAAAGTTTAAGAAATAAGTTTCATCTTACCGATTCCATAGGATCCGATCGTTGCAACTAGAGTCCAGAAATAAAATGATTCGCTGAAGCGTTTACGAGCCCTTTTATAAGAAAATTCCAGCCCTCGGAAAACATCTCCCCCTTCATTAATATTCCCCTTGCAAGCTGTCCAATCTCATAAAGCCACCATGAAATTATTGACATTATTTCAATTTTTCGTGATAACAAAGAAATCTTATTAGCGATTGAAGTTATTATTAGATAATATAATTATATATTTGTTTTTGACTTATTATAGGTTTTTGAAGAATAAGACACGATTGTATTCAGTGATTTTGTATTCGAACTTTTCAGTGACGTAGAAGTGGGCGTTAATAACGAACGGCTTTTTTTAACTGTTAATCTAATGTTAGCGAATTAACAGCTTTTTGTTTACTGCAAATCCCGCTAAATCTATCAACTGTGTCATTCAACGGTTTTGGCAATGCGCTTTTTTTATTATCTCAACGAAAAGGTATTCAAAAGTCGCTAACGTAATCTGAAGCTGCTAACGCAAAACCAGCTAAAATTATCTATTTCTTCTGCGTTGAAAGAACGAATAGAAGTTTCATCTATTAACTGCTACGTTGCCGTTGGTACAAATCTGTTACATTAATGAAAACCTGTTAATCATGTTAACGGCTTTTTTAACAGGTTAACATGATGAATTTAACGGCTTCGTTGCGTTAACCCAAAAATCGTTAACGACCCATGACAAGCTCCCGCGCTTTTTTAATTCTTTTTTTAAAATGCTTTTTAATTTTCATCTCATTTGTTTTAGCGATGGGTCGTCGACGTTTTTACAGTCGACGAAACTAGACCGTTAAATTTCGTTCATGGACGGGTCGATCAACTAGTTAAATTCGTCGACTAGTTAACGTGTCGTCTCGTTGACTATTATCGTTGTATTAAACGTTAGACTTGACGATTAACTTAGACTAGATGACACGTTGCAGTTGGTTTAGTGTTTAGCCTATTAATCTATGTAAAATTGTAGGTAAATTTTAAACAAGTGAAATTTTAAAAAAACTTTTTAAAAACAAGCTGTTATTATTATTACCATAAAGTACTCGTCAAGACGAATCAAATGAGCCCAAACTCGATGGGGTTACGTCGTTTAATTACGGAGTTCCTATAGCCACCTTCCCGCTCCATCATCAGATCAGCTCCATGTTATAATAATATTGCATTGTCATCCGATTTATGCATGCATGCAAAATTTCAGCTAAATTGGACACCGAGAAGTGGGTCAAATATAACTGGCAAGATTTGATTACAGACAGACAGATAGACAAGTAAAAGTAAATAAAAGCTTGTAAAAAGGAAATGATCTTCCCTTCATACCAAACACGCAACACACGCATTGAACCAACGCATTCCCTCTCTTTCGCAACCGCCACGTTACCATATTTGCCATCCTCTTTAGTTTAAGTATAACGCGGAAATAAAAGGCCTATCATCTTAGAGCGTTTATTTTAATAATAAAGATCTTATCACATTACATTTAGAGTTTACTTTAGATTGTTTCAACTGTTCGACTGTCTACCCGTTTTCAGATAATTATAAAGTAACCTCTATTACATTAGTGTTAGAGTTTATTTTAGGTTGTTTCAACGTTTAGACGTGTAGTAACGTAAGAAACGGCCACGTTAAAAAGTCGACGTTGCATTTCGCGTTGATAAGAACGTGGGGATTTCTCGTTTAGTCGTTTACGAATTTAACTAGTAGATCAGAGAACGGTAGACCGTCGAAGCGTTGAATGCACGTCGACGGTTGATTTAACTAGTCCGTTTATTTAACGCTCATCCCTAATTTGTTTCATGTTCTATGGTAATTCGTATTTGTTTTGAGTGTATTTATTTTAAATTTTATTATTCTCACTTAACAAGTGAGTAGCACGTCGTAATTATTTCTTTAAAAATATCTTTGCGTTGTTTAGTAAAATAATATTATTAAAAATGGGTGCTGGTACTCAATTTGAATCTCTGGAGTATCAATTTTTGGAGCTCATCGGAGAATTTCGATCAGTAACAGTAAGTACAATATAATACTGTATTGGCTAATACATAGGCAATCACTAATCAAAAAAAAGCCGTCAAAAATAATGAAATAAAATTTTGTTCGTAGTTTGTAAACGTTCAGTTTTGGTTGAAAACCGGTAAACATCCTACGAATAATTATAAGATACTAGTGCGCCCAGCGGTTTTATTTTATTACCCGCTGTTCTGTAGCCCATATGTTATTCCAGGTCTAAGCTATACTAAATTTTAGCCCAATCGGTCCACCTGTTTACATATACTATGTTAGCCGGTGTTGGCGAAGAGCCGGTCTAATTCCCTGCCATCAGATATGTTGAAGCGAATAAGCAATCATATTTTATGGTAAAAATAAATAATGTATGTAGGTATGTATGGATGTCCGGATGTACCTCTGTTTGTAACTCTTTCAGGCCTAAACAGGTGGACCGATTGGGCTAAAATTTAGTATAGCTTAGACCTGGAATAACATATGGGCTACAGAACAGCTACGCAGAGTACGCAGAGTAGCTACGGAACCTCCTTCATACATATATATAGCCATACATTATTACAAACGTTCAGATTTATTTGTAGCAAACATCTGTTTAATATGATTCCGATAGTCATCAGAGGCACGTCTCCGCGCGGCAGTCCGTGCAGAAGCGACCCGCGCTGAAACAGCAGAAGCAGCACTAGCCGCTGCAGTACGTAACGCTAATGAAGCTAGCAATGGAGCCGCAGCAGCCAGCGCGGGCGCATCTCACGCCACCGGTGAACTGGCTGCGGCTGTAGACTTGCATGCTGGCGTGAAGATGCAGCTTGAACTCGCGGTTATTGTCTTACTTTTAATTAACAGCAGAAATAAGTAGTCGTAGTAGGTACGTAACGCTAACGAAGCGCGGGCGCATCTCACGCCACCGGTGAACTGGCTGCGGCTGTAGATTTGCTTGCTGGCGTGAAGATGCAGCTTGAACTTGCGGTTATTGTCTTACTTTTAATTAACAGCAGAAATAAGTAGTCGTAGTAGGTACGTAACGCTAACGAAGCGCGGGCGCATCTCACGCCACCGGTGAACTGGCTGCGGCTGTAGATTTGCTTGCTGGCGTGAAGATGCAGCTTGAACTCGCGGTTATTGTCTTACTTTTAATTAACAGCAGAAATAAGTAGTCGTAGTAGGTACGTAACGCTAACGAAGCGCGGGCGCATCTCACGCCACCGGTGAACTGGCTGCGGCTGTAGATTTGCTTGCTGGCGTGAAGATGCAGCTTGAACTTGCGGTTATTGTCTTACTTTTAATTAACAGCAGAAATAAGTAGTCGTAGTAGGTACGTAACGCTAACGAAGCGCGGGCGCATCTCACGCCACCGGTGAACTGGCTGCGGCTGTAGATTTGCTTGCTGGCGTGAAGATGCAGCTTGAACTCGCGGTTATTGTCTTACTTTTAATTAACAGCAGAAATAAGTAGTCGTAGTAGGTACGTAACGCTAACGAAGCGCGGGCGCATCTCACGCCACCGGTGAACTGGCTGCGGCTGTAGATTTGCTTGCTGGCGTGAAGATGCAGCTTGAACTTGCGGTTATTGTCTTACTTTTAATTAACAGCAGAAATAAGTAGTCGTAGTAGGTACGTAACGCTAACGAAGCGCGGGCGCATCTCACGCCACCGGTGAACTGGCTGCGGCTGTAGATTTGCTTGCTGGCGTGAAGATGCAGCTTGAACTTGCGGTTATTGTCTTACTTTTAATTAACAGCAGAAATAAGTAGTCGTAGTAGGTACGTAACGCTAACGAAGCGCGGGCGCATCTCACGCCACCGGTGAACTGGCTGCGGCTGTAGACTTGCATGTTGGCGTGAAGATCCAGCTTGAACTTGTGGTTATTGTCTTACTTTCAATTAATAGCAGAAGTAGCATTAGCTGCCACAGTAGGGGGGCCGTTCAAGTATTACGTAAGCAGATTTCTTACCATTTTTTACCCCCCCCCCCCCCCCCCCCGCCCCCCTTGTCATCAAAAGTAAGCAAAGCACTTACCCCCTCCCCCTATGCTTACGTAAACATTTTTAGTTATAAATGTTTTTTATTTTTCATTTTTAAAATAGGAAAATTCATGAAAATATTAGGTTTAACTGATACACATAGAGTAAGGGACAAAAAAATATAATCAGAAATAAAGAACATAACAAACATAAAGAATATTTTTGGTATACAGTACACATTAACAGTCTTCAGTCCATGAAACCTGAATCCATGATTCTAAGTTATCAATGACATTGGATTGCTGCTCAGTGTTGTGAGTCTGTTCACTTTCATCCGATTTTGGAATGTCTACGTCACTCTCATCGAGCCATTCAACATCTTGGTGCTCTAAATTTTGAATAATGCACATCAGTTCATTCGCACGACGAGCAGCGACTCTTACAGGTCTAACTTTTCCCTTTGTGGGCGTGTTTACTTTTTAATGGATCTTCTCGATGTGACGATTTAATGATTTGACGGAAGCATGATAAAGAACACACGTTTTGCATGTTCGGCTTGAGAGCCTCAATTTTCCCCGAAAAAACGTAAATAACTAACGATGACGTAATCATCATCTAGACCCCCCTAGCCCCCATGTCATCCAAAATAAGCAAAACAGAGACCCCCCCACCCCCCCTTGGTGCTTACGTAATACTTGAACGGCCCCAGGTACATTATAATGCTGAAGCTAACAAAGAAGCCGTGGCGACCAGCGCGGGCGCATCTTACGCCACCGGTGAACTGGCTGCGGCTGTAGACTAGACTTGCATGCTGGCGTGAAGATGCAGCTTGAACTCGTGGTTATTGCCTTACCTTCAATTAACACCAGAAGTAGCATTAGCTGCCACAGTATACAGCTACATTATAACGCTGAACCTAACAACGGGGCCGCAGCGGCAAGCGCGGGCGCATCTCACGCCACCGGTGAACTGGCTGCGGTTGTAGACTTGCATGCTGGCGTGAATATGTTATTGTCTTACTTTTAATTAACAGCGCCTAGAGGTTTTACCCGCTGTAGCCTATGTGTTATTCTAATATTAATATAGGTAGGTACAAAGTATCATCATCATCATCTCAACCATAGGACGTCCACTGATGAACATTAGGCCTCCCCTTTGGACCTTTGGACCGGTTGGAAGCGACCTGCATCTAGCGTCTTCTGGCGACCTTTATAAAGTCGTCTGTCCACCATTTAGGTGGACGTCCTACGCTGCGTTTGCTAGTCCGTGGTCTCCACTCGAGCGTTAAGTATACAATTGAGTATTTAGAATTAACCCCATTGAACTTATCTACTGTCTGATGGAGAGCGAATTCTGAGTGGCCCATTTTAAGAAACAAGCCGAATTGTTAGGAAGACTAAGGACATTTACAGTGAGATAGGTAAACCCAGCATGGGCTGAATCTAAAGTCTATATATAGAAACTAAATGGTGAAAAAATTATATTCCGTAACATAAGATGGAGGAGCCCTATGTCTAAAAGTAAGGCTATGGTATGGATTGGGACGTGGCAATGCTGATAATAATAATACGAGTATAATTTGTAGGAGCGTCAACGCACAATATTAGAAAAGAAGTGTGCGGAGATGTTGAGCCAAATAAAGACATTAGAAAAAGAACTAGAACAGCTGCGGCCACTGCAGTCATCATATTCTTCTCTGCAAAGACAATATACAGAGTTGCATGAACGTATTTCTGCTGCTACTCAAGAAGCACGAGGGTAAGCTACACTGGTCCTTCTTTTTCACATTATGATTTGATCAGGATTTTTTTATCACAAAAAGTTATTAGATAAGTATATCTACGAAAGGTTGGGGTGTATGATAATAGCTTTTAATGCTAAAATATTTAGCGTGACTAGGTATTCTTAATCGATTAGGAATTAGGACTAAAATTTGAACTGCAGCTAAGATAAAAATCCAGTTTTTATTCCCTGATGAAAAGGTGGTGAAATTACTAAATCAACTGAACAAGTTTATTATTAAACATAGATTTAAATCAGAATTTCGTGAGTATCCAGTCAATTTTTTAAAGTGGACCGATAACTGACTAGGATATAGTACCTACTTAAATGTGCAGGGAAGCATCTCGCCTAGAAACCGAGTTGCGTAGAGTGGAAAAGTGCGCATCAGGCGGGTCCGAGATACGGGAGCGCGCGCGCCTCGCCGCCGCCGCGCATGCGCGGGAACGACGACTTGCTAGCGCTGAACTGCAGCATAATGCTAGGGAACTGCTTGCTGCTAATGGTAAGTCATGTCTAATAGGTAAATAACTAAAGTTAGAAGTAAGCAACAGACCTTTTACGATAAATCAGAAAACTCCGAAATGCTTTACAAGAACAGAAAGACGAAAAAAGACCCAAGAACAGATTTTTTTTTTATATATTTAAGAACCAATTTCAACTCTTAATATAGGTACTTGGATTACTTAGGTACTCGTATATGTCAGTGGATGTAATATTGTGTTACTTTTTCGTGGTCTACTTGTGAGTTTTTTTTTCATTTATTGTATTCTCCAATTGTGTTTTTTTCTCCTTTTATAGCCGAAATATCAAAACTATCAGCACAAGTAGCTGAGCTGCAACTGCGTTTAACGCACGAGGCGTCGTCCAAAGCAAACCAACCGATAGATCCTGACGCAGAATCTATAGCGGAAATCCGAGACGCTCTAGAAGCTGAGAGAGCTGGAACAGAGAAATTGGAGAAGGCTCTTGCAGCGGCTCTTGCCGATAATGCTACTTTAGCTGCACAGATTCATAATAAAGAAACTTCCAATAAAGTACCTAACGCACCGCCTAGCTCGTCATTGACTACTTATATTTGTTCTATTGACTCATTCCTCGCTGAGTAAACCGATACAGTCATACCTGTTGTAAAAAAGCCTTCGCACACATCGCGACTCGAAATAATTGCAATGTATTTAATTTCTTCAATTCATTTAGCAATAAGTCAAGTGACTGACCGACTCTACAAAATGACTAAATCTGTTAGATAGGTAGGTACAATTACGTACCTATACCTATGTTACACCTATGCTAGGAATTTTACGCTTGTGACGTGTGAAATAAGTGTATGAAGCCCCCCTCTAATAAATAATTATCAAAAGTAAAACCATTTTTTTTATTATGTAAGAAGACATTAGAAAATAATATGATGGATGCGAAAGAACCAGTCTTGTACCATTTTAGGAATTCAAAACAGGTTTGTTGACGACTTCTATCCAAAGCTTAGAGGTCACGCTTGCCGTTTTATCATTCTTGTTATAATGCTACATAATTATGTTAACTAATAAAATGCATAATATCATAAAACTACTGCATAAGGATTTCGATTTTTAAATAATTCTCTAGTATTTTCCACCGTTACTAATCCTGTATAGTCTATTCGAGAATGCACATAAACTGTTAGGTTCAAAGATTCCGTCCATTGTGCCCGATTGTGCTAAAACAGGTTCCTAGGAATGCGTTGCACTCGCATCTCGTATCTGCCATCGGTGATGTACGCAACGCGCAACGATAAACAACTAGAAACCAGTAGGTTACAACAGAAACACGTTCTAAAGATATTTTATTTTAAAAATTATAACAGTGACAGGGTAGTCTATAGGACATCCTTCCTTAGGTTCTTCGTTGTTAAACTTGAGCTGCTGCTGCTACTCCAATTTTCTTCACCCATATGGGTAGTATCAACTACAAGAACCATAGTTAACAGGAAGGTTTTTTTTTCAAAATGAACGTTATTTTATATTTTTGAGCATCTTTCTGCTTTCATTTTTTGCAATGCAAATAATTATTCTATAGTGGCTAAGTTTTGAAGGTGTTTGCAAACAGAAACCTTTCGATTCATGAGAAATTACCTTTTGTTCTGTTTTGCGTTGAATACAAAACAAGGAAATTTTAAAGAAACAATCGAATTGTTTTCCGATACAAATATCCATGGGATCAATGCGATTCGCATATAGCTGGTGCAGAGATCGTGTGCAGGTTAGTGAATAGTTGGTGCGAGGGCAGGCAGTATCTACGACGTTTTTCGCTTTTCGCAAGGCTTTGCGGCGCCCCACCTGTGTGCGTACACGCCGCCACCAGTCTGTATCCACGGCGCAACCTGCGCGCACCGTCTGCGCCCACGCTCGCGCTTACAATCTCGACATACACGACTGATGTGCACCCGAATGTAACGATCTGTGATATAGTGTTAAGTTTCAAGTAAATTAAGTGTTTTATGTAACTGAAGTGTCCGGCAGGTGAGGTCACAGCTGCATTAGCGTAATCTCTATTAATAAAGTCGAAAAACTTGATTCCAACAACGAAAGATGCCACTTTTGGGGACTTGTAAGATTCAGTTTGAAGAGTTTTCTATGTTTGGCTTTAATATCAAGTCTATAAAACATAAATGCCAATACACGAATAACTTGAAAAGAACTGTACAACTACTAACTCCTACACGACAAACAATTTGCGTAAGGTAGGGGAAACTGGGTAACAATGGATAATGGGGAACAGTGAATAAATTCCAATAAGTATCTGTGCTTTAGTTATTCACTCACACCGAATGAACAGAAGTGAGCCGTGGGTGATACCAATCTTTCAATCCAGTCCACACTGAGCTGTGGTTGGAGAGAGACCCGCTGCTGAGGATTGGGGAACAATGATTAACAAAAGTAAATTTTCACTACTTTTTGAAAAGTGTTTCACGTAGTTCTGGATTCAATTTTTATTTTTCTGATAGATAATTTGGGATCATTAATGTTTTAATTTTGTGTTTTCTGTTTTACAACTTTGATACTCGTGATAGAATATTATTTTTTTAAATTAGTTTGGTCAAACGGTCGTTGGGTAACAATGATTAATCGGCCGCTGGGTAACAATGAATAGGTTATTCATTGTTCCCCATACCAAACAAGCATGGGGTACAATGAAAATTACCTCGTTGTTATTTACTTTTGAATCTTATCCTTTATTATTAAGGTATATAAAATGGCACGTAACTACATTCGGAAGATATACGAAGCTGCGCAACGCTATATCTTTGATTAAATTTTATAAAATGTAGCCAAATAGATGAATTGGAAATGGATTAATTGAAATTTAAAAAAATGTAAAATTGACTTGCAAATGTGCTCTATTGTAGCCTATTTGAATAAATAAAGTTTGAGTCAGCCTCGGGATGCCAGGCAACGGCATATATCGACACAATGTCGATAATATGTTCAACAACTTCAAATTTCAACCCGATCAGTTAGTTCCGCGGCTTTGATTTTATAGATCAGTCAATCAATACTCTGTCAGGCATTCCTTCCATATATTTATTAGACATAGGTCATATACAAGTGAAAAAAAAAACAAGCTTTTATAATTCTAGCAGCATGACGAGTACTTTCGTCAAGAAATTGTCGTTCGAATCCAATGAGCCCAAACTCGATGGGGTTGCGTCGATTAATTACGGAGCTCGTATAGCCACCTTCCAGCTCCATCATCAGATCAGCTTATGTCATAATAATATTGCATTATCATCCGATTTGCACGCAAAATTTCAGCTCTATCGAAAACCGGGAAGTGGGTATAATTTAACTTGCAAGATTTGATTACAGGCAGACAGACAACAGACAGGTGAAATTATATAAAAGCTTGTAAAAACGTGATTTTTATACTTTTAATTACGATTTAAATTACAATTGAGAAGAGATTGTTTTTTAAATATATTTTTGATGAATAAATGCAGTTTTTATGTTACAGCCTCAAGAGTTAAATACAATTTGATCTTCAATTATTCAAAGAAAGTGGTTTTTAAAGACAAACTCAAGTTTTTTTCACTTTTTGTGCCTCATATTTCCGTTAAAATTCATTGTACCCCATTGGTTCATTGTTACCCGAGCAATTATTCATAGTGACCCAGTCCTGGGGAACTATGAATAATTTCCCATTTTTTGTTAAATGCCTCACTGAGTCGTAATTATTAAAGTTAGCGTCCAAATTATGTGTTCCCCTTGTGCTTCGATAATGTACCTATAGTATTTGTGTAAAAATAATTTCCTAGATATAAAGAATATAGTAATTTTTAGCGTTAGAAAAAACGTTATTCATTGTTACCCAGCTTCCCCTATCTTGAATGAAGTCACACTTCTCCGGTAGTGCAGTGATTGTTTTGAACTCTACTAACTACGCGTGGAGAAAGTTTGCTACCGCAGTTTAGTTATTTCTCGGTGTTCCGCGGTCGCATGTGTTAACCGCATCAGTCTGTAATATAGCCAGTAGTCTATACTGTAACACTTTCATAA
Organism: Hemithea aestivaria; assembly: GCA_947507615.1. NCBI lineage: Eukaryota > Metazoa > Arthropoda > Insecta > Lepidoptera > Geometridae > Hemithea > Hemithea aestivaria. The sequence continues at coordinate 8,903,073 of OX382327.1, read as the reverse complement.
CGACTTTACATAAAACTTTCTAGATTCTCTCCATTTACTTAGCTGTTACCTACGAGTTTATGTCAGACAAATAAAAACGAATCTCATTCCATAAATTCCCATGTTCATAAATTCGTATCACAAATGCTTGGGTTGAGAAATGTAGAGAAAATAAACTTACGCGTAGTTTTTACTCTGAAATTTAATTAAGAAGGATCCTAGATTTTATACACTTACTTTAATAACACAGTATAGGCAAGAACTATTATTCAGCTAATAAGACTCAGTATGAGGCTCAGTTATTTTTCATACATTTCATAGAATTCAATGTTGTTTGGCCATATATTGAATCGTAAAGGCTGTTCCGCCTACGCTGGATGTTGACAGAATGAGTCAGAACACATGTATACCTATGCAGAGGTACCTACTTGTACACAAGGACAGTGAGCAATACGTAAACATAATATGAATTCGATATACATAATACCTCACCCACGACTCTACAGATATGTGTGAATCAATTGCAAGGAGATTCTAGATATAAATTATATTTTAACTGACAATATAACCGACTTCAAAAAAATCAGTAAGGAGTAAGGAACCCTTACAATTATTGGTTGAATTTTTCTTAATGTTTGTTCACGGCTCGAAGACGCCTGAACTAATTTGAAATTTTTTATCAAAATTGGTAGAGCTGTTTTTAAGAAAGGTCTACTCACTCTCGCTTAATGAGAGTGAGCTTGAAATCTGTGTAATAAACCTAATACATATTTTAATTAAAAACTTACATATACTGACATATATTGCAATAAAAATACGTTAATCCATATTTTTAAGAATACGTAATGAATTAAGTCGTTAGTTCGTAAGACGTTTATCCGTAAGATTTTTAAGACTGAATGAAGTTGATAAAATTTTTAGTAGTGTGCAGTTGGAAATTGTATTTTAGGATATTGAAAAATTCATATGAAAGTTACTCATAAAAGTAAACCCCACGATTCATGAAAGTTTAGAAGTGCAGTAAAAGTAAGTTGCAATGTTTGTATTTAATTCACTGAATTAATGTAAATGTAATAATTAAGGTAATGCATATTATAATTAAATGTACTAAAATAAAGGTGCAAATGAGTGCAATTTGATAGCGAATTTGAAACAAGCAACGAGATGGCATATAGAGCATGACCATTCGAAGGCTGTTTAACTTCCCTTCGAAGAATAAACATTCGTAATTTATGCCATAGCGCAGTAAAGTTGTTCTTATATTTTATCATATTTGATTTATTTGCTTATGAAACTATTTTAAGGATTAACATAGAGCCTTTTTATGAATTTCATGTTTTAAAGGCCCTATTATCCAATTATTTTTTTAACTCTACAACTACTGTAACTAGTTTGTTTTTCGAAAATCGTTAACTGATATAATATTGACCTATCGAAAACATAAACTATAAATCTGATATTTTTCTGTTTCAGAATAATGTTTTACAAAACTATTGTCTGCTGCTTCTTATTAACGGCTCCAGTAATAATAGAAAGGTAAATATATCGATGATAAGATCATAATTTCTCCACATAAGTAAGGTTTTTTATGAAGGTTCAATTTTTCTTAGTGTATCTATAGTGGGTCCAAAGATCCTGCGTCCATTCGGTTCGTACCGAGTGGCTATCGCGGGAGGTTCCCGGGCGCACTCACTCTACGTCGCCGTAGAGGGAAGGAAGACCAATGGAGAACAATACACACAAGGGAGAGAAGTGCAGGTCCAGGCTGCTGCTTCGAGGATCATAGAACTAGAGGTAACGGAGCCAACTATTATAACCATTATAATAAGTATTTTTAACAACGAAGTTGCCTTAACGAATGTATGCTAAAGTGTGTTGGTCAGTGTTATGATCCAATTGAACTGAACTGGGCACTGTAGCTAGTGAAATTACTGGGCTTAAGAGTCTTAACATCTCATGACTCTTGAGTAAGAAGCGTTGGTGCAGTGCTCCTAGAATTTCACATAATTGTGAAATCCTAGGTAAAACTGTACTGATTATGGGCAGCCGTTATCTCTTAACATCAGGAGAGCGTCTTGCTCGTCTTCTACTTCATCACATAAAAAAAAAAGAACTATAGCAAAACATCAATAGATTGTTACACAACCTAGTGCTACTAAAATCTTTATAAGATGAAATTAGGTCCTCGAATAAATGATTCCAAATGAATTCCTCCCCCACAACTACAACATTATCTAATAATTAATAATATAAAACATATAACTTCTAAATGTGGAGATTTTCTTATGAATATTGAAAATCAGTTATCTCGAAAATCAGTCTTAAAATTATGTGTGCATTTTAGATGTCTTATTATAGAAATAGTTTAAACATAAAAGACAGTATTGTGAAATCAAAATTCACTGCGAAGTAATCTGCCAAGACAATGGAGATAACTTTACCGGAAAGTAATTTACCCAGAAATCTAGTAACCTCGTTCAATATCAGTGCATTATACCTGATCATTGGAAAACCACATAAACGTGACTGCTATATTTTAACAACTGAAAACCATCGAGTCATGAAATGTTATCTACAGACGTGCCACCAGAAATATTGGAAGTACCTACTATATGCACTTACATAAGTAGATACTTTTCTATTTCTGGTGATATGCTATAAGACCTATTTCACGATCTATTAGACGATACTTTGGGCATGTTGAATAATATAATAGACTTGTTTTCTATTTACCTACCACAACCTAACTTAGAATAAAATATGATTTTGTAGAGACAAATCGAAGAACCCTTTTCATTCACTGATCTCTGGAAAGGTAAACCATAAACTTGATTGACGATATATGTACATTTACTAAGAAGTTTATTAGGATTTAAAAGTTAAAGATAGTATAAAATTCCCAATAGATCGGTGACCCAGGCCCAGGGAGATACTCGTTGGTGGCTCGCTCTACCTCGGGGCCGCAGTTCTCATCATCTGCACCACTCGCGTACCAACCGCGCAGCTTCTGCGTGTTTGTACAGACTGACAAGCGTGTCTACCAGCCGGGAGACACTATTCACTTCAGGGTCATCGCCTTGGACAAGTGAGTTTGTGTTACACCGCTAATTACCTATGGGTCTTCAAGCTTCATTGACTTTAGATTTGATGACCATTCATAGACTAGCATCGTATTGGTAAATGAAAATTAATTTATTCGTACATCCAGAATCCAAACAGCTATTTAAAGTTATCTACAGTTTTGTTCGACAAAACATTTGCGATATAACCAGTTATTTTATGATGCTACATCAATTCTTGTTCTCGTATCTTTTAATAAGCACGCCAACAATTGGCTCAGTAGTGGAGAACATGGCGTTGTAATTAACCCAAAAAGATTGATCGCATACATAACAAAGTCCTTCGCTCCGATTGCCTCAACGGATGAGGAAAACGTAAGCCATCCGGCGTCACGACACTTCGCGCTGATTCTCCGCACAAAGTAGGTAGATATCAGTAAAGCAAAGACACTTTCCATTTCGTTACCATCACCGATACGATTCCAGTTCGTGCGCGTGAGATTACGTATGATTACGAGGCGGTCGTTCACCTCAATACAACATAACATTCAACAATTCTCTTAACTCATAATACAGAAGGTACCTACCTCTCAAGACGACTTGAGAAATTGTTTGGACGATCTATCCACGTCTCAGTAGTTTTGCTATGATATGTTTTTGGAAGTCTTCAGTTCAAAACTAAGATAGACTTAGATTACCTAGATATATTATGCACTTATATATTTGCATAGACAGCACTGGTTCTAAAACTTTGAGACTGGCTAAATTAAGGCCTTTCGATTATCTTTTCAGCTACCATCAGAACAGTCCTATATACCTTCCATAAACAGTAATTTCTTCTAGGTACCTGCTGCCGTTATCCGGAGCGGTAGATGTCAACATTATAGACGCTGGAGGATCTCCCATACAGCAATGGGCCAGAGTCGATTTAGATCGAGGGCTTATCACACAGGAATTGATACTGGCTGATGAACCAACTCTTGGAGAATGGACTATTCAGGTAATTAGGCTCGATATATTACAATAATTTTGCTTAGTTTTTTGTTACCCTTCCTTGAGAAAATATAGACAAAGCCTTTGATCGCTGCGCATGATTTTTTGTCTTGTTTGGGCATTGTTTATTCTTTAGACGGTTATCTCTGTTCCCGGCCGTATTTTCCTGGTTTAGTCTTAGTCATATTTGGTCAAGTCAAACAGCCGTAAATGGACCGATTGGTATCAGTATCGGGCAATTTAACTCTACAAGTTTCCGAGAACCGGTATTGCGTGTGACTTTGATAACGTTGAATTACCAGAAATAACTGCTGCAGCTATTAAGATCACTGAATTCCGCTCGTGCTTTATAAAGTTCAAAAACAGAACCAATTATGACTTACGCCCGGAAATATCGAGTTGCCTTCGAATGAACACCATCTAGCCTTACCACCCACATTACTGATGACCTCAATAATGTTGCACAAACATTTGTCTCAGGTGGAAACGCGTGGGCAGACGTACTCCAAGAAGATTCTTGTGGCGGACTATGCATTGCCAAAATTCCAAATGCAGATGGATATGCCAAAGGAGATTTTGTTCAGCGATGGACGTTTCAACATCAATGTTACGGCCAAGTAAGTATAAAATCCATACTCTATTAGAAAGATCAGTCTACCATTGATTGGAGTGAAATCTGGAAAACTGATGCTCAGCTTTTTCAATGGCAGGTACGGTTACACTTGTAAGCAATAAGATTCCCACTCATGTTTGAGTAATAATAGGCAGTTGAATAAAATTAATGGCCATAGGTACTATACAATTCACGACAATCGTCAAAATGTTCTTTGTAATAATTTTCTCATTGCCTCCGCAAAAACCAATTTTCCACGGGAAAGCTGTTATTATTTATTCCAAAGCAAAGAAAACGGATTAGGTACTTATTTGATTCTCGAGTCTTGAGCAATGTAATTACGTTTCGCGCAAAACAACGGCCTTTGTGGGCGTCGGCAAAGCCTGTCAGGTTTTATTGTGTACGAAGACGGACTAATAAAAAATATTGATTGAAGACGAGATTACTTCAATTTTAATATAGGAAAAAATAGAGCATTACGCAACACAAATTCTTAATCAATACGCAGAATATTATGGACCTATCTACGCACATAATTTCCGAATATGTAGTTATTCTGTTTATAATATTTACCTAAAATATGTATTATACTTAGATATCTACTTATCTACATCTGTTTCAACATCGTTAGGTACTCATTTTAATTATAATAGAATATTCTACCATTGGTACCTATGTGTCCTACATTTTATATTAATACTTCTATATTGTAGTACCTAACGTGCTTTTGTTCTTCCTATAATAATATTATATTTACCATCACTGTCAGCCGCTTTAAAACAATTGCGAGCAACATGCACGATGTTATTATTCATGTTGTGACCTCTAACACAACAATATTATGTGATCCAATAACTTGTTATTGCATTACAATGTACATAGAATTTGTTTACATTAGGTAACAAAAGGGCAAATGCTACTTTTCACTTGAATAGAGAATGAAATTTTCTTAATAATATTCTTCGTAATACATATTTGTGTTTGCATTTTATTTTTATATCGTTAATTTTGTTGACAAAATGTAATTAAACTTATGTCTACAAAAGGTGTAGGGCTTTTTGATTGATTTGAATTTTTTACTTCATCGTTTTTGTAGACATTTCAACGGTTTGCCAGTTCGAGGAGAGCTCACAATCTCAGCATATCCAGTGTTCTTCTCCGGAGTCTTACAACCAGTGGTAGCCAGTCCTACTCGAAAAGTAGTTGATATCAATGGACAAGTGGACGTCGTGTTGGACCTCAAAACTGACCTCGACTTGGCTGAAGACGCGGCCAGACCGCTCGTCGTAGAAGCAGTGTTGGAAGAAAAGGATACACTGATTAAACAGAATATATCCTCTAGAATTCTGTTATTGAGGACACCTTACAGATTGAAGGTCACATCGCCAAGCTACTTCAAGCCTACGTTGCCATATAATGTTCAAGTAAGTGCTTACCGAAATCTAATATATAAAATTCTCGTGTCACAGTTTTCGTTGCCATACTCCTCCGAAACGGCTTGACCGATTTTGATGAAATTTTTTGTGCTTATCCGATATCTATGAGAATCGACCAACATCTATTTTTCATCCCCCTTAATGTTAGGGGTAGTCCACCCCTAAATTTTTTATTTTATTTTTTAGACAAAATTTTTAATTTCTATTTTTTTATGATACAACATACAAAAATACATACAATCCTCAATTTTCACCCTTCTACGATCAACCCTTATTTCTTAATAGCCATTTTAGTAATTTAATTTTAATTTAATTTTATTAAAAAAAATGTAATTGAACAATTAAGATTTTCATAGTTTACAAAAAATCAATCATAATGAATCTTTATTTTGAAATGTCAATGGAAATATTGGTTGTATGAAAAAATTATAAGAGATAATGTTTTCATAAAATTTAATTTTTTACTTTTGTTTGAAAAATTTTTCCATAAAATAATGCTTATTTCACGCATATACCACATTCTTACATACATACAATATACACATTCTAACATACATACATACTTCCAATAAGTAAGCTATTTTTTGTCTACACTAGAAATTACTAGGAAATTATTTATATGGCAAAACAACGTTTGCCGGGTAAGCTAGTATAATATAAATGATTGGTGAAAAGCCAAGACCAGGTTTTAGGTTTAAACAACTTTATTTCTCATACAAACATAATATGTTCATTTACAATAAGATTAACAACTATTAACTTAAAACTATGTTTTCTGGCACGGCACGTACACATACTCATGTTATTACTTATTACAATTGATTTTCAATGTGTTTTTAACCCCCGACGCAAAAACGACGGGTGTTATAAGTTTGACGTGTCTGTCTGTCTGTCTGTCTGTGTGTGTGTGTGTGTGTGTGTGTGTGTGTGTGTGTATGTGTCTGTCTGTGGCATCGTAGCGCCCAAACGGATGAACGGATTTTGATTTAGTTTTTTTTGTTTGAAAGTAGAGTTAGTCGAGAGTGTTCTTAGCTATGTTTGGTGAAAATCGGTCCAAGATGGCCGCCGCTACAAAATAGCGGATTACTTTTTTCTTCCACGACTCCCTCAATATGGGTATCAAATGAAAGGGCTTAACGAGTAGAATACAGCCCACTATATAAAATTTAAAATCCAAGATGGCCGCCATCAAAAAATAGTGATTTAAGTATTGCGTTGGGGTTTTTTTTTAATTTTTAATTTAATTCACTTGTTATTTTAATTTACTCTTAAATACATTAATGTTTTCACATTCCCAAAGGTCACTGGTTAATGATATACAACTGTACACCTTTAAACAATATCGTTTTATTAATTAACATTATGATTTCAGATCGAATTAGTAGATTCTTCGGGTAAAGTGATGGTTACAGACGGAGATGTAACGGTGGAAAGATTGTGGGACGACGGAGCACCAGTCAACGTAACAAACATTGCTCTGAAGAATGGACGTGTCACCTACACTTATGTACCTGATCGGGCTCATGTTAATTCTACCCTCAATTTGGTTGTAAGTTTCCAATAACAATAAGCATTACATGGTCTTAGACAAGCAGGTACACAAAGTATTTCTAAGGACCCTTTTTTTATGTGGAGAAATAAGAAGACGAGCAAGACGCTCCCCTGATGTTAAGAGATAACGCTGCCCATAATCAGTACAGTGCTACCCAGAATTTCACAGTGATGTGCAATTCTAGGCGCACTGCACCAACGCTTCTTACTCAAGAGTCATAAGATGTTAAGACTCTTTAGCCCAGTAATTTCACTAGCTACAGTGCCCTCCTACCGAAGCACAGTAATGTTTGCACATTACTGCTCAGGCGGTAGAATAACTGGCCTTGTTGGGCACGTGCAATAATAAATTAAATTATTGTAAACCTTTGATGGATTATGAAAGGTTTAGCATCTAAAGATGTTGTTTCTTCCAGGTGAAATACAAAGAAGTAACGGAAAGAGTAGTGAACGTACAACGAAGTGAATACTCGAACGGCCAGTTCTTAACCGTAGAAGTTCTGACTCGAGGCGATAATGACGGTGAAGTTCTGCGAGCTAGAGTCACCGCTACAGTGCCTATGGATTTGTTGCACTATGTTGTTATTGGACGAGGGGATATTCTCTTTGCAAAGACTCTTGAAGTAAGTTTGAACCCTCATTTATTTTAAGGCATGAGCAGTGAGCAGCTTTTATTTTTTTTCTATCTTTGTGTCTGAATTGTACACTCCAGCACCCCAATTGGCTATCCCCCACCCACATTGAAGACGCTAGAATCCATAGACAAACATGCGTACATTACTACAACTCCGTAAATTACATTGAAGCGGACATCAATTTTAGTGAATTAGCCAATAGCCATGCAGCTCCTAATAAACTTTTTTCATTCTTTAGCCATTTTCTCGCACCTTCACGTGTTCACCTTTGTGGTTTGCCAGTCCCGTAGACCACTGATTCTATGTTTATGTTCTTTACCAACATCTTAATAGACTCGTGGGATGATTTTGCCAGCCAACGTTATTATTCTAGCTTATGTTTTCCCTACACCACTCATTGACGAGGGACTAGCTTATAAGCCCATTTTTTTTTCTTGCAGTTATCTCCACCTCGAGTAAGCGTAGACATAACAGCGGACGTATCTCGAGCGGCGCCGGGCTGCGTGCTGGTGGCGTGGTACCCTCTACTGGACGCCGCGCGCACCTCCGTGCTCGCTGCCTCGGTGTATGTACCGCAGGACAAGCTGCTAGACAATAAGGTAACTATTCACCTTGGGTACTATACCCACACTATATTAGTACCTAACCTACTATACACATTAACACAACGCACCTGAGGGCCTATTGGCTATCACCCAACGAACGGCATGCGTGCTGGTGGCGTGGTACCCTCTACTGGACGCCGCACGTACGTCTGTTCTTGCTGCCTCGGTGTACATATGTACCGCAGGACAAGCTGCTAGACAATAAGGTAACTTTTCACCTTGGATACTATAACAAATACACATTAACACATCTGGTAATGATTATACGTGATGTGTACCCTCCATAATTATTTTGAATTTGTTGGAATCTAGTGGTTGATGAATGAGGATTTGATACTTCTTCAGTCCTTTCTCGTATGTCCAAATTGTACCTTTCTACACGACTAGCAGACATCGATAACGATTCATGATTGTCTTTCTACGTCGTCATAAAAATAAGAACAATAATAATTGGGGTTTATACTCCAACTCCAACAGAACAGCTTAACCCTACTTTTACTGTCAGAGTTAAATCACAGTTCATAGGTTGTGTGGCCAACCTATATGTTGCAGTTTCGGGTCGCCGAGATTCCTACAAGGCCTGCAACATGACCTAACGACTACCTCCTTGATGACCGAACGCACTTGAACGTCAAACGTTTTGTTACAGATATCCCTATCTCCAATCTCAGGCAGCTCAAACCCTAAACCGAACAGTTTAGTGGAAGTACGAGTGTCAGGCGCGAGTGGTGCTATAGTAGCCGCCCTCGGAGCCGATACTAATGCGATTGCAGCTGGATTAGCCGGCAGCGATGGACTTGGAGACGGACTTGATATGCACACGGTAAGAAAACTGCTGATTTGAAACATGATCATTCATCACCAATTTCTCCTTCTGTAATATCTCCCTCCTTCCGTTGCGTCCTCTGTCTCCTTTAGTAGCTTACAACGCACCATCTGCTACAGATCATATGTTTTTTTAGGCGTTTATGGTGCCTAACTGAAGTAGGTAGTGTAAGTGAAACACTAAATCAGAAGGTAAAATATGGAATGAATTTATTTACAAAATGAGCCTACCTATATATAAACAAATACCTTACAACTAGCGTATACAAAAGAAAGTTTGATGAGAAATTAGAAAGAGAAGAAATATTTACATGAAAGAGATAGAAATAGTGATATAAAACTGATGCGCAGATCGATGTGCGCAGGGTATATATGTTGCGGCTCTCGTAAATACAGCGCGCGGGAGTTGGCCTCTTCATTCGCCCGGACGTCGCCTCGCCGCTCACACGTGTTCACGTGTGCGCCCCAGCTCATCGAAGTGTTGTGAAGAAGTCTAGATTCTAGACGACAAGTGTAGTAGTGACAAGTGTGAAGTCTAGACTGGAGCGACGTGTGTGAAGTCTGGACTGCAGCGACGTGTGTGAAGTCTGGACTGCAGCGACGTGTGTGAAGTCTGGACTGCAGCGACGTGTGTTCAACGAGAGTGTCACTTGTTTCTTCTCCGAATTGAACATCAACAAAACCGCCCTTTTCAAGGCGTCTTGTTTGTAGTTTGAACAGCAGAAAAACCGCCCTTTTCAAGGCGATAGTTTTCTATTGTTTCTTGAAGATCTGCATACACGAACGTTGTGAAATAAATGAAGTGAAGTGCTTGAGTGTTGTGTTTTCTTTCTTCCCTGGTAACTTGTAGGTATTGGTGCTGTGTTGTAAGGTATGTTGTAGCCATGTCCGGGTATATTGTGGACATGGTGAGGTACATCGCAGGTATTGATCTTGAGGTACGTGGTAAGGTAAGGTACTTGTAGGTATGTAGTGTAGTGCACCTACAGTACTCCCCCTCAAGCGAAGCGTACCGGCAGTTTTATATTGCGGCCGGATCTTGATTGCTTCGTAGCAGGTACGGATGCTGTAGGTATATGTAGATCACTCGATGACGGAGTAGCTGCGCTGTCTGTGGTATTAGCGGGTGCATCGACGTCAGTGTCGAGGTTGATCGTGTAGGCAGGTTTCAGGCGATCGATCGATATAGTGGGCGATCGATTGTCAGGAACTTTTAGTAGGAACGTTTTATCGTTCCGCTCGACGACTTTGTACGGCCCTTCGTACGCAGGTTGCAGCGGCTTCTTGACTGCGTCCGTGCGCACGAAAACGTACTCGCAGGTCTTGAGATCTTGGTTGACGAATATGGGTCGGCTGTTGCTATGCGGCGTTGTAGGTTGCGCAGGCTTCACGGCGGCGATGGAGTTGCGCAGGCGATCAACGAAGTCGTAGTCCATGTCGCAGGATGATGTGACGGACGGCGCGGCCAAAAAATCGCTCGGTAGGCGTAGGTTTTGGCCGTAGGTAACCTCGGCGGCGCTTACGCCCGTATCGCTTCGAGCGGCGGCGCGTAGACCCATAAGGACTGTAGGTAGCTCGTCGATCCACGTAGAGTTTTGAAGTCGTGTCTTGAGCGCGGTCTTGAGTGTGCGATGCCAGCGTTCGACCATGCCGTTTGATTGTGGGTGATACGGCGTCGTGCGGTTGCGTTTGATCCCCATTGCGGCGAGTAGTTTGGTGAACAGCTGACTCTCGAACTGGCGGCCTTGGTCACTCGTTAGGTACATTGGGCACCCAAATCGAGTAATCCAATTTTCATAGACGATTTTTGCGACGGATTCGGCTGAGATGTCTTCGGTAGGTATAGCTTCGGCCCATCTAGTCACTCGATCGATCATAGTGACTAAATATCGATGTCCGTGTGAAGATGTAGGCAGTGGTCCGACTATATCGACGTGTATGTGTTGGAAGCGGTCAGTTGGCGGGAATTTTGAAATTTCGCTCCAAGTATGTCGTGTGATCTTGCATTGTTGACATCGAATACATTGTCTCGCCCAGGAAGCGACGTCGGCGTTGATTGAAGGCCAGAAGAATTTTTCAGTGATCAGCTTGCGTGTGGTGCGTATGCCAGGGTGACTGATGTTGTGGACGGCGTCGAATGCGTCGCGGCGAAATTCTTCTGGTAGGTATGGTCGGATGGACGGTGTAGATGTCTCGCAGTACACAGGCTTTGACGTTCCAGGCAAAGTAATTGGTTTGAGCGCCAAATTACTTTGTTGGCTGAGCTTGTGTATTGTAGTGATGTCTCGTTCTTGCGCGGCTGCGATCTTGTTGTAGTCGAGCGTTGTAGGGCATGTTATTGTCTCGACTCTGCTGAGTGCGTCGGCTACGATGTTATCTTTGCCGCTGATGTGGCGAATATCAGTGGTAAATTCGCTTATGAAAATCAGCTGTCTTGCACGGCGTGGTGTCTCAGATGGTGATGGTGGCTTCTGCAGTACGTAGGTTAGCGGCTTGTGATCGGTGAAAATCATTATGTTTCGGCCTTCAAACATTTTGCGGAAGTGTTTTACTGACATGTAGATAGCCAGTAACTCTCTGTCGAATGTGCTGTACTGTCGTTGTGCGTCGCTGAACTTCTTCGAAAAATAGCCGAGAGGTTGCCATTTTTCATCGATGTACTGTTGTAGTACTGCTCCGGCGGATTTGTCTGAGGCGTCGGTGAAAATAGCGATCGGTGCGGTGTGCGATGGATGAGCGAGCAAAGCTGCGTTTTTAATCGCATTTTTGCAGGCTTCAAATGCAGATGTCGCTTCGTCGGTCCATTGTATTTCAGTCTTGTCTCGCTTTTTCACGGAGTGCAGATAGGCATTTAGCGGTGCTTGAATTGTAGCGGCGTCCGGAAGGTGATCTCGATAGAAATTCATCATTCCGAGAAAGCGCCTTAATTCTTCAATAGTGTTCGGCTTGGTGTAGTTCGTGATTGCTGTTACTTTTTCGGCAGGCGGTAAGATTCCTTCTCTTGAAACTGTGTATCCTAGGAATTTTACTTGCGGCTGGCCTAGGACACATTTGGCGGGATTAATAGTGATGCCGTTGTCTTCAAGTCTTCGTAGTACAGTGCGAAGGTGTTGTTGATGCGTAGTTTCGTCTGTAGAAGCGATCATGACATCGTCGACGAACGGGAATACGTAATCGAGTCCGCGCAGTACTTCGTGAATGAAGCGTTGAAACGTTTGGCCGGCGTTCTTGAGTCCGGGTACCATTCGCGGGAACTCGAATAGACCCATCGGTGTGATGATTGCAGTCTTCTCGATGTCTTGTTCGCGCGTTCGCAGTTGTGAGTATGCGCGGTTTAAGTCGATCACGCTGAATATCTTCTTGTCGGTGAGTTGAAAAGTGAAATCTTTCACTCGTGGAATCGGGTAGCGATCGGGTTTCGTGCAGGCGTTAAGTCTTCTGTAGTCGCCACATACACGAATGCTTCCGTCTTTTTTAGGAACGATGTGTAGCGGTGATGCCCAGGGACTTTTGCTTGGACGGCATATTCCCTGTTCGATCATGTGCTGGAACTCTTTGCGAACGGCTTCGTAGCGATGCGGTGCGATTGGACGTGCGCGGCAGTAAACAGGCGGTCCGCTCGTTTCGATGTAATGTTCGACGTTCGGCTCGATTGCGTTCGGTGTGGGAGTGAGACGGGTGATACCGGGAAACTCGGCGAGTATCGCGTGGTAGCTCTGTGTGTCGTCGATCGTCTTGATTGTAGGCATGTTGCAGGCTTGAATAGTGGAGATCGCAGTGAGGCTGGTTTTACCGTCGATTAATCGTCGTTTAGGTAGATCAACGATTAACTGATGGTGTCGCAGGAAATCAGCGCCGATTATTGGCTTTCCCACGTCAGCGACGATGAAAGTCCATTTGAACGGTCTTCGTAGACTGAGGTCGAGCGTGATTGTCTTCTCCCCGTATGTAGGTATGACGGTGTTATTTGCAGCGTACAGTTGAAAATCGAGCGGTTTAGGTTGCGCTCCTTTTGGTCGCGGTAAAACGGAGATATTGGCGCCGGTGTCGATGAGGAACTTGTATTGAGAATTCTTGTCAACGACGAATAGGCGGTAAGAATTTTCTTCTACGCTGGGTTGAGCTTCTGCTGATATTTGTGTTGGTTTTCCGACTTCGCATTTTGTGTAGCTGCACGGTGTAGTGCAGTGGCGTGCTTGTGCGCCGTACCGACGATGATAATAACAGTGCGGTGAAACTGTGTTACTGGAGCTTCTTCTTGTGTTGTTATTGTTGTTGAGACTCGTCGGCGTTGCATTGTGGCAGTTGTTGAAGATTCGTTGTTGCTCCGATTTGATGGCGGCAACTTCGAATTTTAGCGTGCGGATTACTTCGATGAGGTATTTGTTGAAGTCGGAGTCTTCTTGTGACGAAAGTGGCGGTGGCGTGATGTAGGTGGTGGTGGACTTCGCTGTGTTCGAAGCGGCGGCGGCAGCTGCAGTGGGGTCCATGGTGGATTTTCTGCGTGGTCGTCGTGCAGAGCTTCGTCTTGATAATATGGTGTCGGTCACCACTGTAGGTACCAGTGAACGGCAGCGACAGCGGTGATGAGACTTCGAGCGATGTGTCACCACATTAGGCGGTAGCGACGGTGAACAGTCTTCGGGCCACGGTGAACAGTCTTCGGGGTCACCACTTTAGGCGTTTATGGTGCCTAACTGAAGTAGGTAGTGTAAGTGAAACACTAAATCAGAAGGTAAAATATGGAATGAATTTATTTACAAAATGAGCCTACCTATATATAAACAAATACCTTACAACTAGCGTATACAAAAGAAAGTTTGATGAGAAATTAGAAAGAGAAGAAATATTTACATGAAAGAGATAGAAATAGTGATATAAAACTGATGCGCAGATCGATGTGCGCAGGGTATATATGTTGCGGCTCTCGTAAATACAGCGCGCGGGAGTTGGCCTCTTCATTCGCCCGGACGTCGCCTCGCCGCTCACACGTGTTCACGTGTGCGCCCCAGCTCATCGAAGTGTTGTGAAGAAGTCTAGATTCTAGACGACAAGTGTAGTAGTGACAAGTGTGAAGTCTAGACTGGAGCGACGTGTGTGAAGTCTGGACTGCAGCGACGTGTGTGAAGTCTGGACTGCAGCGACGTGTGTGAAGTCTAGACTGCAGCGACGTGTGTTCAACGAGAGTGTCACTTGTTTCTTCTCCGAATTGAACATCAACAAAACCGCCCTTTTCAAGGCGTCTTGTTTGTAGTTTGAACAGCAGAAAAACCGCCCTTTTCAAGGCGATAGTTTTCTATTGTTTCTTGAAGATCTGCATACACGAACGTTGTGAAATAAATGAAGTGAAGTGCTTGAGTGTTGTGTTTTCTTTCTTCCCTGGTAACTTGTAGGTATTGGTGCTGTGTTGTAAGGTATGTTGTAGCCATGTCCGGGTATATTGTGGACATGGTGAGGTACATCGCAGGTATTGATCTTGAGGTACGTGGTAAGGTAAGGTACTTGTAGGTATGTAGTGTAGTGCACCTACATTTTCATTTGCGTTGCCAATTGTTTCAATTACCAATTTGACTTCGGTGTATTTCATAACAGCTCGCGTTGTTAAACGGACCATATGTAAAATGCACAATCATACAACTTTACTTTGACATAATACACATATCCAGCACGTCTCATTTTGTTCCAGATCGAACGAGAAGTAGAAAGCTTCAACGGCCTCATGCACTCAGTATTCAAAAACGAAGACCAACTTCCCAGCATGGGCATTGACTTGGGCGGTTACAACTCCTCTGATGTTTTCAAAGTATGATCATTTTCAATTTGACTTGTAACACATATTTTTTTGGCAAACCGTTCATGATGTGATGATTTCGTTACAGAACTCAGGAGTTGTTATCCTCACGGATGGAGTGTTGATCAGATATTCTGAAGGTTAGTTAGTTATACCTATTTGTTATTTTTTTCTTTTCGGTCTTGGGGACTGTTATGGCTGAAAAGTCACATTTAACTTAGCTGATCATTGTTTTAATATAATGTATCGTCATTTAGATATCATCCTAATGAGTAGGTACATTAATCCAATCCTTTATGGTTATCCTTTTTGAGTGTACGTACATAGTCATTAGGATGTAAGCTGAAAATCAGCGTTGAGGACCTATCCTCAACATATGCTGAGCTAGAGTCCATTTGCATACACTTCACCCTACTTTTGAACATCCTCTTTATTGTGAATTGTGTCAATGTTTAATATGTAATCATCATCTTGCTGCCCTTATCCCACACTAGGTCGGCACATCACTTTTTTCTCCTCCATTCCACTCTATCATCCGTCAAATGTTCATCCACTCCCCTATCACGCATATCGTCTTTCACACAGTTCATCCAAACCTTTTTTGGGCGTCCCCTTCCCGAATTACCACCAATGACCATATTTTTGTTGTAAATACTTTTTCTTTCTTTCTTCTATAAATCAATGATTGTTTTAGGAGATTCAGCCCCGACCGTAGAGTCCGGCACTCGTCCTCCTTTGGCCGGTCCTTATGCCTTCAGTAGACTCCCGCCACCGCCTGCACCTCGGTACTATCTCACTGTGGCTCCACAGCCGACGTGGATGCTTTCCAACTTTACCATCGAGTAAGTAATCATTTGGCAAGACGGGATGAAAACAGGTGGACCAAGGCTACGACAATATGGTACCCAAGGCAAGGACAGAGATCTCGTGGCAGACCACCAGCCCGATGCGATGGTCAGACGATATTGTCAAGTATGTTGGAAGGAACTGGATGAGACTCGCATAGGATCGGAAGGTGTGGCGTGACCATGAGGAGGCCTATACCCAGCAGTGGGTGGATACAGGCTGAATAGATAGATAGAGAAGTAATAGTACCTATATTAAAACACCTACTTTGATAATTTTTTTTAAATTCATTATAAGTTAGACTTTGACCACGATCTCGCGTGATGTTAAGCTACGATTCGGCCGTAGATGGCATCAGAATATACCTAGAAGGCGGGATAAATCCCTCCCTGGCTTCACAAAGCATCATGCCGGAACACGGTCACAATGACCGCTTGGCGACACGGTTTTGATTAGTGGGAGAGTGGGAGGTAACGAACCACGGCCGAAGCCTACCGCGAGTGGGCACCTATAGCGAGTGGAAAACCACACATAACTAATTAAAGAATTACAAATTATTTAAATGTTACAAACTTAACCATATAATTTTCCCTTGTAGAAATGACGGCAAAGGTACCAAAGAGCGTTGGACTCCGACTTCATCCGCTGAACTCACAGTTGGTGCATTCTCAATCCATCCCAACTTAGGTCTTGGTTTAGCTAAGCCTACCTCCTTTGGCACCTCCACCCCTCTATCGATCACTGCGGAACTTCCCGCGTCATTACAAAGAGGAGAAACATTAGCGGCAATCATCATATTGAAGAGCAGTCTATCCGTGGACACGTCAGTTGAAGTCACTTTCTACAACAGCGACCAACATTTCGAATTCGAACCTTTGGATAACAATTTGGATTCTGCGAAGAGTGAGTTTTCTTCCACATAATATTTAATTATTTACCTTTTGAGTATTATTTTGTACTACCTTTTGACCGTAATCTTGGATGATGAAAAGAAGGAAACAGAATCAACCAAGCATGTGAGATAAAGGCACTGACTTGATTAGACATCGTCAGCGCTGAAACAAACTTGTTATTTTATGGAATACCTCTTAGCCACAACTTCTTTCTAAAATGAGCCTTATTCCACAGAAATAGAGTTGTTCCGCCGCACTCGAGTGACGGTCCCAGCTAAAGGCTCGGCCAGCACGGCGTTCTTGGTGACGGCAGTGCTCGCGGGTGACGCGCCTGTTATAGTGGAGGCCAGCGGCAATGGAGTGTCTGACTCACTGTTCCGGACCATTGATGTTAAGGTAACCTAGTAAATTTCGTAACATTACAAACCAGCAACTAGATCAAGTAGCGTCTCTTTGTCCGTTGCCCAAGGTGCGAGTATTCATTTAGAATGGGTAGTTTAGCACTGTTCAATAAAAAAAAACAGGAAACCCAAAAAGAAGACCACCCTACGTGAATGCGACCAACTTAGACAACAATATTTTATCACTTTAAAGAGCACGTTAATTTTGTACCACATTATTTGATCGCCTCATTTTCCAATCAGGACGGTTACGAAGAGGAGCTATTCACATGGAGCCTTCTAGACGCGCGCCGCGGCGTGGCCCGAGCTAACGTGACATTGGTCCCTCCGGCGGGAGTGCGGCCTGGCACCGTGTCACTGCAGGCTTCAGGAGACTTGTTGGCGAACGTTGCTCATGCAGTCCGCAAGCCGGCCGCGCCCGCTGGCTCCCCCACCGGCGCTGTGAGGCCGCTCGCTGCTGCCTGCGTGTTGCTAGACTATCTGCAGGTAACTAACAGGTCCCTTGTTGGCCAACGCTGCTCATGCAGTCCGCAAGCCGGCCGCGCCCGCTGGCTCCCCCACCGGCGCTGTGAGGCCGCTCGCTGCTGCCTGCGTGTTGCTAGACTATCTGCAGGTAACTAACAGGTCCCTTGTTGGCCAACGCTGCTCATGCAGTCCGCAAGCCGGCCGCGCCCGCTGGCTCCCCCACCGGCGCTGTGAGGCCGCTCGCTGCTGCCTGCGTGTTGCTAGACTATCTGCAGGTAACTAACAGGTCCCTTGTTGGCCAACGCTGCTCATGCAGTCCGCAAGCCGGCCGCGCCCGCTGGCTCCCCCACCGGCGCTGTGAGGCCGCTCGCTGCTGCCTGCGTGTTGCTAGACTATCTGCAGGTAACTAACAGGTCCCTTGTTGGCCAACGCTGCTCATGCAGTCCGCAAGCCGGCCGCGCCCGCTGGCTCCCCCACCGGCGCTGTGAGGCCGCTCGCTGCTGCCTGCGTGTTGCTAGACTATCTGCAGGTAACTAACAGGTCCCTTGTTGGCCAACGTTGCTCATGCAGTCCGCAAGCCGCTAACAGTGTCTACTAACTTGTTAGCTAACGCAGCTCGAAAATTGAGTTCATCACAATCCATGCTGAGTTGAGCAATGTTATCTGTGTGTGTCTCATCATGTAAAAATTGAAATCCCAAAGTATTATTATTTATTTGTATGATATTTATAGGCAACAGGACAAGAAGATGCAGCTATAACTCAAGATGCACGTGCACTGGCTGCTATTGGCTACCAGCGACTGATGGCGTACCGACGTAAAGATGGATCCTTCGCACCGGAGACTAATTCGGACTCTGAAGGCGATGTTTGGTAAGCAGAAACCTCTTTTTGAACACGCACTGTTTAGATATTTGCAATACGACTCGAAGGACCACCTTTTCCATTTAAACAGCCTTGTAAAGTCTTCCTTCTTCTTATTCCGGCCTTGTTCCTTGTTGTTTTCCAGATATTAACTTATTCCATTCCACTAGAAGAAAAGTTAAACCTTGGTTTCTCTCTCATATTAATATTCCTCGCCTTCGATTAAAATATAAAGGGAAGAGACGGTACTGCCGTTTCGCAAATGGCCCCAATTAGGTGCATGCACACAATTGCACTTTGGCGCGACAGGCGCGACTACCGACACATTCCGACCCAGCAGTGCCAAGTTTGGCTCCAGCAACGATCTTTAACATACATTATAGCTAAAAGTAAATGTCTTCTCCAAGGATGACAGCAGCGTCCCTTCGTTGGCTGTCCCGCTGCAGCCACTACGTGCAAGTGACGCCGGTGGCGGTGACGTCAGCCGCGGCGTGGCTGGCGCACGCTCAGACTGCAGAGGGCAGCTGGCCGCGAGCCCGCACCTCTCAGACCCGCGTCCCCACCCCGCCCGCTCTCGCTGCTACTGCGCTTGTGGCGTTGGTACAGACTAAGGTAAGGTTACTATCACCAGCCGCGGATAAGTGCTTCGGCGTCCCCGCTGCCGCGGCATTATGGCGTCCCGCAGAAACACCCCCAGGTTTTGTAGTGGTTATCCCCGCCGCGCCCATCTTCGGCGGAGAAGTCCCACATACTGCCCCGCGGCCCTCGGCGTGGGGTGATGATGTAGCGTATTTTTTCCGGGTAAAAAAAAAGGTTATTATGAAAGAAGTGACGTCATCAGCAGGTCGTGTTTTGTCACAAATTCAGCACATTCATTGTTTTTTATTAGGTTTTGCAGCCACAAATCTGGCATTTAATTATTAACACAGTGTACCTATAGTTATTTCATTTTTAATATAATAGTGTTTTACCCATGCCACCTCAAGCTATAGACCAGGGTAGATCCCTTTAAAAATAATAAAAAGTAAAAAAAAATAATAGTAGGATGAAACCCATTAGAAAAGGAGGGGAATATTATAAAAATAAAAGGAAAAATAATTTACGGGCGATCTGAGGTCGGGAAGGGGATGGGGGTGAGTTTTTAAGGGTAAAAAACGGTTTTTCTCGATTTCCGGCAAAACTAAAAATCCTATCGAAAAAAGTCAAATGGCAAAGTTGTAGGTAATAAAAAGATCTAAAACTTTTGTATATACACTTTTTTCACATAACCTCAAAATTGATGTGAAAAATTCAAAAAACCAAGTTTTTGGTTTTTTATTTTTATCTTTTACAAAAATTTTTTTTTTTTAACGAAATTTGGTGAAAACTTACCTTTTTATGTCCCAAATACGCTGTAATTTATTTGATTAAAAATATTTATTTTTTCACCTTATTTTGAATTATTATCGAAAAAACACCCTAATTTTCAATCGAAAATTCACCCGTCAAAATATCAGCTTTTTTTCAAAAAGTTGGTATGGTTTCTGTTCGATGAAATCTCTTCTTTCCGATGGTGAAAAAAAAAAATATGTTACTACAGTAAATCTTCTCAGAAAATGCAAAAAAAAAACTTGAATTCGAAATTTTTTTGAGCTATTTATTAAAATTTACACTTTAATTACTCGAAAAACGTTAGATTACTTATTTGCAATTTTTTTGTTATCAATGTCACATGTAATCTAACGTTTTTCGAGTAATTAAAGTGTAAATTTTAATAAATAGCTCAAAAAAATTTCGAATTCAAGTTTTTTTTTTGCATTTTCTGAGAAGATTTACTGTTATTTATATATTACATTAAATTTTATCTCTCAGAAAAATCAACTTCCATCCATAATTTCGACGACTTTTACACCATCAACAGAGCAGCACACTCAGGCACGGTAGAAAGAGTGAGAGATAGTAGTTCCTCTCCCTTCCCCTCGATCTTACGCTTTTTCGATCAGCATCACGTGACCCTGACGCGAGTTTTAAAGTTTTTACTTTAAAAAAAATAATAGTAGGATGAAACCCATTAGAAAAGGAGGGGAATATTATAAAAATAAAAGGAAAAATAATTTACGGGCGATCTGAGGTCGGGAAGGGGATGGGGGTGAGTTTTTAAGGGTAAAAAACGGTTTTTCTCGATTTCCGGCAAAACTAAAAATCCTATCGAAAAAAGTCAAATGGCAAAGTTGTAGGTAATAAAAAGATCTAAAACTTTTGTATATACACTTTTTTCACATAACCTCAAAATTGATGTGAAAAATTCAAAAAACACTCAGCACACTCAGCACACTCAGGCACGGTAGAAAGAGTGAGAGATAGTAGTTCCTCTCCCTTCCCCTCGATCTTACGCTTTTTCGATCAGCATCACGTGACCCTGACGCGAGTTTTAAAGTTTTTACCCATACAAAAAAGTGCTCAGCGCCGCTAAAGAAGTTTTCACTTCAAAAATAATTTTTGTAAAAGAAAAAAATAAAAAACCAAAAACTTGGTTTTTTGAATTTTTCACATAAATTTTGAGGTTATGTGAAAAAAGTGTATATACAAAAGTTTTAGATCTTTTTATTACCTACAACTTTGCCATTTGACTTTTTTCGATAGGATTTTTATTTTTGCCGGAAATCGAGAAAACCCGTTTTTTACCCTTAAAAACTCACCCCCATCCCCTTCCCGACCTCAGATCGCCCGTAAATTAATTTTCCTTTTATTTTTATAATATTCCCCTCCTTTTCTAATGGATTTCATCCTACTATTATTTTTTTTGTTTTAAAAATTATCGACCCTGGTCTACTAGCCCTTCTTCGTGTTTCGGAGATCATCGCATCGGGTCCAACGCCAAAAACTCACACTGCCTTAATTTTTCGCACTAAGTCCTAAATTTATTTCCAGGGTGGCGACATCCTCTACAAAGAAAATATCCTTAGAGCCCAGGAGTTCATCACTAGGAGCCTGTCTCCAGACCTAGACGCCTACACTCTTGCTTTGATCAGCGGAGCTTTGGCTGCAGCGAGGAATTCACAATCATCCCTCGCTCTGCAGATGATGGACAAATATGCTAATACTACTGGTACCTCTTACTCTTTCTTCTCGGCTCTTTTTATCTTTATCTCTTAACTAACTATAATATTAGGCATTAGGCAAGTATAAGTTCGATGCAAACTAAGGCCATTTGCATCGAAGTGTGTCTTAAACAAAATGTCAAAAGCACTTCTTGAATGAGAATCAGACACTGCGTGCGGATATTTGTGCGATGTGGAGCGCGGGTTTACTCATATACAAAGGATTTTGTAACGTACATATTTGATCCTTGATAATACTTCAGTTGTTAAGCGATGAACGTGTTTCATGTTTGTGAATTTTATAAAAAAATGTTTTACAAGTAAACTACTAAAATGTAATTTCTCAGGTTCATCACTATTCTGGTCACGCAAGCTGTCAGGTTCAGAATGGCGCAATCCCTGGCTCAAAGGCAATAGTTTGGAAGCAACCACAGCGGCTTGGGGCCTGCGAGGGATGCTCTCCGCTAAACTTGTCGATGAAACCGTCCCTGTTGTGAGATATCTGTTGGACGCTTACTCGCCTGTCGACCCTGACCCTGAACTGGTAAGTAGACTTTGTAATACAACTCAAAGTAATTCTTCAGTATTCTGGATGCTAAATGCGATTTGGGAGTCTTAAAATCGGGATTACATAATTTGTTGATTGTGTTGTTGTTGTGTTGTTATTGACTCTATTTCTAAGCTAATGTTAATTTTGCTTTATTTTATGTTAACGTTATAAATTTTCCTACACTGCAGTCAATCACAAAAGTGATCCTCATTATATATCAGAGGATGCCTCTTTTATTTTATAGCTATGATCTCACTGCAGAGTAAAGGCGGCTCTTTATAATTCCCATTCATCAGAGATCTAATTTTTCTTTTACAATAAGATCATAATTCTTCAGCAAGTAAAAAGTAAAATACTCTATTTTCCAGGTCGATGCACTGGCTCAATTTGCTCAAGCGATAAAATCGTCAACGAAGCTGCGAATGTCATTCAACGTGACCGGCTCTGAAGAAACCAGGCAGTTCCAGATTGGAGAAAATAATCCTTTCATTATACATACACAATCCGTAAGTGTACTACTTTTAATATTCTTTTTAAAAATAGAATGAACCTTTGCATCCTCAAAACTGACCTATAATTTTCATTTATAATCATTTCTGTGGATCAACTGCTGAGCACAGTTATATCTTCTGTGTTACGCCTTTTAGAGATGTAGTAGAAAAAATATAGTCTGCGATTTTGTCTCTTTGGTCCTCATCATGAACCGTTGGCTTACGCTACATCTCTCGATCTATGATCTCTTTTTGAAAATCTACTGGACTCGAAATCAAAATCCATTAATTCAAATAGGAGCACACTGGAGCACTTTTGCAAGTCGATATCTAATCCTTTGTTCAATTTCCAGATCCGTAACAGTAAATCAGCGAGCGTAGTAACGGAAGGTCGTGGTTTAGCGCTGGTTGGGCTCGCGGCTCGTGGCAGCACTAACGTCACAGCTCCGTGGCCGAGGTACACGCTGGATCCGAGGGTCGATCAGGTTTCCACTAAGGATCGGCTCCAGCTTTCCATCTGTTATGGGTATGTTTCAATATAATTGAAAAATTATTGTTTTCCGGTTTGAGGTACATTCACAGTTATTAGGTATCCTTCCTGATATTATCCTCGTTCTTTGTGTTTTACTTTTGGGGAATTTTTATTAGCAGTTTTCCGTACTTTTTAGGCTTCCGTAGTTAACAAGGAAGCCCTATAGTTTAGCTTTGTCCGTCTGTCCGCGGCTTTGCGGAGAAACTATTAGTCCTAGCAAGCTGTAATTTTGTAATGTCATAATCAAAGTTCGATCAGTACATTAGGTAGGTACATTACAATGTATCTACATAATGTACTGATCGAACTTGCTACAGCAAGTCCTAAATTTTTTGTATTGTTTTCAGATTCGTAGCGCAAGGAAACGAAACTGAGAGTGGATTAGTGGTGCTCACAGTGCAACTGCCTTCCGGATACTTGGCCGATATCAACACCCTTACTGAGCTAACTGTAAGTTTACAATGAGCATTTATAAGCAATGTATAAAAAGCAAACATGCAAAGAAACTGCAAGCTATAAATAGGAAGCAAAATAATAGCATTTAGCATGGCTTAAAGCAAGTGTTACCTAACGTTAATCTCCTTTGTACTGAATATCGGTAAAATTTGACAAACATTTTCATAGAACGCTTACCGAAGATATTTTGTATCGTTTTCAAAGGTGGTCTTGAATATGTGATACAGGGATTTGAGGATCTGATCCTACTGAAAGTCACGTAATCAAATTTGTCGTTAAATAACACCGAAATTTTCTACGCGCTTCATCGCTGGCCGCAATTTAATAAATCAATAAGGCGGATTAGTAGGTAGGCCACGCTCCATACCAACACCTTTAAACCCTTTTACAATTTCGTCCACTGTATTCATATAATTATCATTTCTCTTCAGTCAGTACGTCACGTGCTCTCAGCCCGTTTACAAAACGGCGGGTCCCGTGTGGTGGCGTGGGTGACGGCGGCGCGCGGCGAGCGGTGCGCCACTCTAGCCGCGCCGCGAGCGCTGCCTGTTGCTAGGCAACGACCCGGCTGGGCCACCATGGAGGATCTATATGACTCCAGTAAGTTACCTTACCTAAAAACCTAAGGTACCTTACCTAGTACCTAGGTAGGTAAGGTACCTTAGGAAAGAAAAAAAAAAAAAAAAAAAAAGCTTTTACTTTATCAGCAACATGTGGAAATAAACTTTTCGGCGATGATTCATATCTGAGTGGTTTTGTCTTCAACAGGAGAATGTTGAAATACACTTTTCAAGCAAAGAGGATTTGACGATATCTCGAGAGGTAGAGACTGATTAAGCAAATAGAGGCTTGTTTCGCGGCACATTTGACGATTGAAATTACTCGAATTTAAGCAAAGCTAGAACAGACAAAGCATAGCAAACGAAGATTAGTCAACAAGTCAAACTTGGCAATGAGCAAGATTTGGCAATGAGTATTTCTCATAGGAATACTTATATAGATAAGCAGACTAAGCACATAAGCAACACATCAAAGCATGCACATCAAAACTTATTTCTTAAAATATAACCTAAACACAAGCCATAAGCAACATTGCATAGCATTGGCGATAAGACCCCCAATTGTAACACTTAGTTTTATATTATAGTTTTAAGTTGTTTTTGTACATTTTTGTGTTTCAATAAAGGATTATCTATCTATCTAAACTCTAAACCGTTCCCCAGGTCATCGCGCCCGTCAGTTCTTCCAGCCAATCCCGAGCACAGCATGCGATGTCTGTAGACTATGGGACTCCTGTTCCAAGGCTTGCGGTGCAGCTTCCTTGCAACGGCAAACCATAGGGGATACCACCGGCGATAAGGGACGGTCATCTCCCGATGCTGCGGTGGCTTTCACTGTGGCACCCACTTTACTAGCGGTCGCTGCTGTTCTGCACTTCTTATAACAACCTTTGAAAACATAGATTATAATTAATCAGAAAAAGGATATTGGAGGTGATGAAATAGCCATTTAGGCGCTCTAAAATGATAAATTTCGGTCTCCTAGGACCTTTAGAATGGTGACTGCTCTTGAAATAAAATTTTGGAATGTTTTTGTAATGCCCAACCTTAAGGCTAAGGGCCATACCTGACCTGGACGCCATGGCGACGTGGCCAGCGACGTCGCCAACTAGTTCTTATTGAGATGTATGACGGCTAACTCACTTGGCGACTGACTGGCGACAAGGAACGCCATACATAATGGCGACGTCGCCATGGCGTCTCGGTGAGGTATGGGCCTAAGCTTTAAAGTTGCATTTTCATGCTAAGCGAAGCAAGACATCAGATTGTCCAATCACGCCCAAATTTCAGAGGCGATACAGTCAATGATTAGTCAAGTTGTGCGTAGTTGCGCTCGTGGAAATGCAGCCCAAAGCTGTAGAATAGATTCATTTTGTAACATTGTATGAGCAATTCGTTTTTCGTTAATATTTAGTTAATTTCTGTCTGTGACGTGTATTTAACTTAAATAAAAACTGTCTTCCGTCCATTATTGACCAATTATCTACTAACTAGTCAAGTTCATGCTATCATAATAATATCTTATGGTAATTTGAAAAATATGCTATTTTAATACACATTCTATATATTATTATGTGTCGACTCAACTGCTGTAATTTCACTGATATATTTAATAGTTCTTGATCTAGCAGTTTCATATCTAAGTAGATTTAAATGTAAATATATGCCTAATGAATTACATAAGAATTAAGTGTATAAAATAATCTAGTACGTAAGTTAGATAAAATAAAATAACTTTATAACACCATGTGATTAGATTTATTTTCCTCTATGATATATATGGAGTATCTTCATTAAAAACAAGTAAATAATTATTTATAATAAAAATTTTGGAAATACTAACAGATTCCAATACTGAAATTGGCGATAGTTCTTCTTTATTACTCTTATATTTCCATTTTCCTCATCATCCAGTGAAAAAATCCCAGGATGGAGAAGGACATGCTTAGAGGCACCGCTGAAGCCTTGATCCACGCCCAAAGACTGAAACATAAAAATATAAGCTCTACATTTGCGACATGATAAATGATGGGCACAGATCTTTCCATTAATTGAGTGCATTGGTTGAGCAATGGCACAACTCAAGTTTCTCTTTCGTATAAAAAAATCTAACAATACTCTTCAAAGGGACTAGAACAGTACGTCGTACGTCGTATGGTACGTCTTGAAAAGTGGGCGATGCGACATACATGCAATACCCTTGGCATAATGTGGCTAATACGCAGCTGCTCAGCTAACTTCAGATCAGTGCAAAAGATTTTTGCTAACAAGTACTTATTATATCATGCATCCATTGGTTCATTAAATAAAGAATTATAATCTTCAATTATAGGTTTTTGCAGTGAGTTTTGAGGTACTGTTTGGTATTCTGTGATATCATAGTAAAATTTATTTTCTTAATGTATACTATTACTAATACTCATGTATTTGTATTGTTGAATAAAATATACTCACTCATAAGGATCATCCGATATGTAGAAGGGAGTGATGGTGGGCACGAGGCCGCAGTCAGCGATGTGCACGCGCAGTGTGGGACGATCGTCCACGTCTGTGCTCGTGTGCTCGATCATGTGCACTATGTTCTGACCCTCCACCACCTGTAAACAATAATATGTACCTATATTACATGAAGCTCACTGAAGCTCGATTCAATGAAGTCAACCAGCAGGGCAAAGATGCGCCACACGGCCTTTGCAGCACAGGTCAAGGAAAGTATAGACATCATATCATGACATTTCGCGCGAGATGTCGGCTTGCGCATGTTCTACTACACCCATGACAAAAATAACATAATGTGAACATTAATGATATTAATCAAGCAATATTTTAGGTCACCACCACACGGAGCGACAGCGACTCTTGAAGATACCTTGGAATCCAGTCATGCCTCA
The DNA here is from genome assembly GCA_947507615.1 of Hemithea aestivaria. Lineage (NCBI taxonomy): Eukaryota > Metazoa > Arthropoda > Insecta > Lepidoptera > Geometridae > Hemithea > Hemithea aestivaria. The sequence goes on along the minus strand of OX382327.1, from coordinate 8,875,558 downwards.
TAAAAAAAATTGCTAACGCCGTCAAATATTACAAATGATTATATATCTCACCTTTCCAATCACTGTATGCAAATGATCCAACCAAGGTGTTCCAGTTAATGTTATCAAGAATTGACACCCATTAGTGTTGCTTCCTGAAATAATAAATCATAATAATATAAATCATACTAGTGAAGGATTAGAAACTTTGTTTTATATTTTATTTAGGTATGTTATTTTTATTTAGTTGAAAGTTCTGTAGTTATAAGTCTGTACTCTGTACCTTTATTTGCCATTGACACAAAACCTGCTGCACTGTGTTGAGTATCTAAGTTCTCATCTTCAAAAGTTTCTCCGTAGATGCTAATGGATCCAGTTCCATCATCAGATACCACATCTCCTCCTGGAAACAAGGGAAGATAAATCTTTTTATTTTTAAATCTTTATATTTTTTTGTCATAATTAATTGAAATCATGGTAAGAATTGGGCCCAACTCAAAACAGAAATGGATTTCTTTTAAAATTTCAACAAAAATCCTATGCCTCACCTTGCACCATAAACCTCTTGATAATGCGATTGATAGATGTCCCCTTATAAGACTTTCCATTGACGCCCTTAGTGGCTAATACTTTGAAGTTCTTCACAGCTTTCGGAGCTAAATCACCGAATAAACCTATGACTATTCGGCCGAGAGGTTTGTCGTCCCTGTGAATATCGAAGTAAACTTGATCCGTGACGCGGAACTGTCGCGCCTGAAAGAACATAATTCGATTATAACTAAATATTTTTACAAATCTATCTATAGTCATTATTGCATCATATTGCACCATTTTTTTGGTCATTTTTTTTATATATTCTTTTTCCAAGGCAATCTGTCTCTTGGAGACAATGAGCTTTGTTTGTAGCTGTTGCAGTATAGCATGTCTTATAAGGAATGTGCCCATTGGCCCATCCTTCTTCACAGTCATTTATTTTGTTAGGTCTTGAGGGATTTTTCGTTTGAGTCTTCTAAGAGGTTCTCTTGACGTTAATGTTTTTGCCAGATCATATGGGTGACAAGACAACCTTTTTTGGTATTTGTATATTTAAGTAAAGAATTTACAAACATAGCTATAGTTGTGGGGTGGTTTAATCTATCATTTTACTACTGAGGAAATTCGCGGGTTTACCTACCATACACCAGAGCTAATGTTTAATTGGACGACAGAAGTATGCTCCGGCCCTCTAGCATTCTTCTCTAAAATAGTCGGGATACGAACCCTCGGCGCTAGCAGGCCCATGACACTCGGTACAATTTTCGACCAGTAATTACCTACTACTACTACATTGAACACGTAACGTGCATATACTCATCATAGTGTGTGTTAACTACGTAGGGTTGCTACGAAACTCACTTTGCAGCAAGTGGTACGTGTTAAATCGACTAGATGGCGCTTTTTGCAATATCCGACAGGGTCCATAAATTATAATTATTAGCTACGTAATGTTATTTTTAGTTTTTAAATATTTAATTTGTTTTAGACGATAGGTTAGTTTTTAAGGTATTTTAATTTATGTTTTTCTTCTAAATAAATACACTATTATTTTAATTTGTGGAAAATGAATACACTTAGGACCTATTTGAATACATTTAGGGCTGTAAATACATTTAGGACCCATTTAGAATCTAAAAAAACTTCAGATTTTTGTTGGAATAACTGATTGGTAATATCATTCATACACCGAACGATAAAACTCAATTTATAATGTAATGTTATATCTTAAAATTAAAAATTATTATATACGCGCTATTGATTACTGCCAACTGCCAACCCTGTGCATGTAGCCAACTCGTAGACCACTGGGCGGGGAGGAAAAAATATTTGGCGGGGGGAGGTGAGTGTCGCTTCTTTACGTAGTAATAGTATCTATTCTTTGGCGCTAGCATGCGAGGCGAACAGATCTACACCTCGCCTTTGCCTATTTAATCTGAGCCTTTGTTAATTTAATCTGACTAGCCGTTTTTGGCATAATTTCAATGCCCAAAAATGGTATTCTTCAGATTCCCTGTGGGCTAAGTAAATCTAACCAAAGAGGAGAATAGGTGCTAAGTATGCCTGAGAGCAGGCAATTGAACACTAATAATGTCATTAAGAATAAAGATATTCAGGACATAATATAGTATCTTAAGTAAGATGTTTATATTATAGGGGCATTTCACGTGAAGCGGACAACGAAAAAAAGGTGAGGTTTTGAAAATCGTTCATATTGGGCATATTTATACTTCTAGGGGATATGAACATGTTTGCGTATTTATTTTTTTATTTGATTTTTTTTTTATGAAGATATGGGGTTCTATAGAATTGACCAAAATGACGTAAGGGTTCCTTTGAAATTGTATTTTCGTATTGAAGATATTTATTTTAAAATATTAAATGTATTTTGTTTTGTAGATAATTGACTGTTCTTTTTGACCTTTAAATCAGATTCCAAATTTGATTTTTTTTTCTAGCGTTAAACCGGAAGTGAGTATTTCAAATGGATTTTTGGATAACTTCGACCAATTTAATTTTTAATTTTTTTATGCCAAAATATAGCTCTATAGTTACTAATTTTACCATAAAAATTGTAGAATGGGATGAGAATTAGTTTAGGAGATACAGCAATTTGAATACGTACATGTCACTCTGAGCGTGACTTAACGTTGCCTGTTGAAACCTATCGGTGATATAAAAATACATTTAAACGTTGATTATATTTAAATATTATGATTATGTATAACTATCTTGCCCATTTGTGCCATTATGAAGTCATTTTATTTAAATTAAATTAAAATTTGTTACTTTTTACTCTATCACGTTTTAACGGGTGCACCGATTGAGTTGAAATTTGGTATATGGATAGCTTAGACCATATTATAATAACATGTTAGTTACTGTGAAGTTGCAGCGGGTAAAACGGTTTGGCGCAGTTAGTTTAAAAAAAAATCTGAACAGTGTGTGTAGAAAACAGTGGAATGTAAATTAGTTTTGGAGATGTGTAAATAATAACGTTTTTGGGTTACAAAATAGTTGATGATAATGGAAATTGTCGTCAGACAAATTATTTGGTGTTCTCTATATCATCTTTGGAGCAGTTATAAATGGAAGTAATTTTCGCCCGTATATGAAAGCGCACTGGCGTAATATTTGCTAAATTTAAAGATGCAAGCTTGTCAGAGTAGCTTAATGCATTAAATTCCCTCCAAGACCATCTCATGGGCCTTTACTTGAAAAAGAAAAAAAGAGAAAATAAATCTTTGCGTTTGTCTTGTAAAAAATATGTAAATGACGTAAATGTTTACTTTGATAGTGTTTTCTATACATTTTGTTAATAATTATTTTATTTCAAATTTAGATATAATATAACTTTATATACGAATAATCTTAGGGTCTAAGCTATCCACATACCAAATTTCAACTCAATCGGTCCACCCGTTAAAACGTGATAGAGTAACAAACATCCCTATCTTACATACAATCTTAAGCTTTTGTAATATTGCTAGGATCTTGGTATAAAATGACTTCATAATGGCACAAATGGGCAAGATAGTTATACATAATCATAATATTTAAATATAATCAACGTTTAAATGTATTTTTATATCACCGATAGGTTTCAACAAGCAACGTTAAGTCACGCTCAGAGTGACATGTACGTATTCAAATTGCTGTATCTCCTAAACTAATTCTCATCCCATTCTACAATTTTTATGGTAAAATTAGTAACTATAGAGCTAGCTATATTTTGGCATAAAAAAATTAAAAATTAAATTGGTCGAAGTTATCCAAAAATCCATTTGAAATACTCACTTCCGGTTTAACACTAGAAAAAAAATTCAAATTTGGAATCTGATTTAAAAGTCAAAAAGAACAGTCAATTATCTACAAAACAAAATACATTTAATATTTTAAAATAAATATCTTCAATACGAAAATACAATATCAAAGGAACCCTTACGTCATTTTGGTCAATTCTATAGAACCCTATATCTTCATAAAAAAAAATCAAATAAAAAAATAAATACGCCAACATGTTCACATCCCCTAGAAGTATAAATATGCCCAATATGAACGATTTTCAAAACCTCACCTTTTTTTCGTTGTCCGCTTCACGTGAAATGCCCCTTTATCAAAGACTTACTTCTATTATGTGGACAGAAGACGCAACACAAGTCAACAGAAATATTATTGTAAAATCCATTTTGAATTCTTGAGTTGGAACCACTAAACTCCATGAACTGTGTGCTACTTCTGAAGTTAATTAGATTTACTGATGACATAAGGGAAGCCAGTGGAAGTATAGGCATAATTCTATATTATAGATACCTACAACAGGTAGTTTAAGTAAGAAAGGAATATTTTTTGTTACAATAGCATACTCTTTACTGTAACCAAAAGATTAAAAAAAAAGACTTAAAACGAAACTATGTTAAGATCTGCAATGGGCGGCCTTATCACTTAGAGCGACCTCTTCCAGGCAACCAGCTACACACACATCACATCCATCATCAATTAAATCCTATTTTAAAAATTGGATGTAATAAATTCATGATGGAATTACAGAAACATTGCATTTAGGCAAACTTATTAGTTCCTGTTTAACCTTATTTCCTTTGGATAGTTTAATTAAATCTAATATATAAAATTCTCGTGTCACAGTTTTTGTTGCCATACTCCTCCGAAACGGCTTGACCGATTTTGATGAAATTTTTTGTGCTTATCCGGTATCTATGAGAATCGGCCAACATCTATTTTTCATCCCCCTAAATGTTAGGGGTAGTCCACCCCTAAATTTTTTTATTTTATTTTTTAGACTAAATTTTTAATTTCTATTTTTTTATGATACAACATAAAAAAATACACACAATCCTCAATTTTCACCCTTCTACGATCAACCCTTATTTTTTAATAGCCATTTTAGTAATTTAATCATTTTTCCTCTCCGGTCGAAAACTGATCAATCGTCATTTAATTAGTTATTTATTATTAAAATCTATGAGAATCGGCCAACATCTATTTTTCATCCCCTTAAATGTTAGGGGTAGTCCACCCCTAAATTTTTATTTTTTAGACAAAATTTTTAATTTCTATTTTTTTTTTGATACAACATACAAAAATACATACAATCCTCAATTTTCACCCTTCTACGATCAACCCTTATTTTTTAATAGCCATTTTAGTAATTTAATAATTTTTCCTCTCTGGTCGAAAACTGATCAATCGTCATTTAATTAGTTATTTATTATTAAAATCTATGAGAATCGGCCAACATCTATTTTTCATCAACTTAAATGTTAGGGGTAGTCCACCCCTAAATTTTTATTTTTATTTTTTAAACAAAATTTTTAATTTCTATTTTTTTTTGATACAACATACAAAAATACATACAATCCTCAATTTTCACCCTTCTACGATCAACACTTATTTTTTAAGAGCCATTTTAGTAATTTAATTATTTTTCCTCTCCGGTCGAAAACTGATCAATCGTCATTTAATTAGTTATTTATTATTAAATTATTATTTATTATTATTTATTTATATTTTTTATTTATTATTATTTATTTATAATTTATTTATATGGCAAAACAACGTTTGCCGGGTAAGCTAGTAATATATAACACTTTCAATTTTCTAACAACAAAAGTTTGTTAAAAAATTGAAAGTCTGGCTAATATAAATGCTTTTATTCTATAACAGAATTCAATAATAATGTAAAGGGCATATTGTAAACTAGATAATATTATTTATTAATGTTGTTATACCCTATTATTGTGTTGTTTTTTTATGACATGATTTATTGTATCCTATATTATAAAAAGCAATTCGGGCCATTTAATTATTACTGTGGAAATATTTTAAAATTTGTATGCCAGTTGATCCTGGCCAAACATGCATGTCCTTTTTTATAATATGTTTTATAAGATCTTTATATGTACCATGTTTGTTGCAAATAAATAAATAAATGAATAAATATAATTCTGAATGTTGTGGGAATAATTGTGTTTTATATGTTGAAGTGGTCAGGGAAATTACAGGACTAAAGAGATATAGTATTCTATGGCTAGGGAAGATGAATATACCTAGCTATGTTGCATAAATATTTGAACCTTTTTGAATATACTAGATAACACTGTAGTGTCCTTCTCATTAAAAAAAAAAGGTAGCACTCTGGGAGTGCCGGCAGAAGTGAAAACTTCAATATTAACGTTGTGTTTAATTATTAGTATAAAAATACTATCATTTATGAGGTAGAATACAATGTTTATTTATTGCGCTATCGTACACAAATATGACAATTTATATGTTGTTATTTATAATATTATATCGTTATTTATATATTACATTAAATTTTATCTCTCAGAAAAATCAACTTCCATCCATAATTTCGACGACTTTTACACCATCGTTATTATCAGAATCATCATCGCAAATTTTTACAACTGATACAATTGGTTTATGATAACTGAAGTAAGAAACAAACAGTTTTGATTCGAACCTATTTAAGTGTCTAATAAAGACCGCATCAATAGTAGTTTTGTATTTCGTTGTGCTAAAATTGCGATCATTTGACATAGTTAAACCAAATTCACAGAGCAGCACACTCAAGCACGGTAGAAAGAGTGGGAGATACTAGTTCCTCTCCCTTCCCCTCAATCTTACGCTTTTTCGATCAGCATCACGTGACCCTGACGTGAGTTTGAAAGTTTTTACCCATACAAAAAAAAGTGCTCAGCGCCGCTAAAGAAGTTTTCACTTCAAAAATTTACATTATATATACTTACAGAAGAAATTGGATTAAAACCAGGAATTTTATTCTTTCCATCATATCATCCTTCATCTTCAATTTTATATATTACTTGTTCATTGGTTGTAGAGTGTCCATTCATACGGCAAATGTGTGTTCTGATGTGTAACTTCAACTTATCTCGTCTACTAAACTTTTTCTTACAATCCAATGTATCTCTGTATGGACATTCGAACATTTTGTTAACTTGATGCAGTTTAACGTGTCTTTGCAACAAGTCCCGCCTTTTGAACATACTATTGCAAATAGAACACACAAAGTTCCTCTTATCATGTCTTAACATGTGGGTAGTCAAATATTTCTTCACATGAAAGGAACTATTGCAAATGTGACATTTAAACGGCTTGGCTTTTCTATGAACTTGCAGATGAAGTCTCAACCTCTTGTTGCTAGCAAATACCCCGTCACAATGGATACATTTCTTTGCATGGTCCTCCGTTTGCATATGCAGTGTTAGTTTCTCAGCTGTATTATAAATTGCATCACATTTTGAGCACTTATATCGCTTTGGTAATGTATCTTTTACAGAATCGAGGTGACTTTGTTGATGTGAAAAAATACTCTTTAAAGAATTAAAATTTTCATTGCATTTGTTACATGAATAGACTGGTTCAAGATGAACAGATGATACATGCATCAGAAGATTCTCAAGACTTTCAAACAAAGTAGAACAATCACCTTGTACACATTTAAATACTTTTAAATTCTGGTGAACCTTCAGATGTGCTCTAAATTGATTATAATTTGAAAAGGTAGTGTTGCAGTAAGGGCATGAATATGTGAGAAGTTCAGCATCTGCTGATTTAGCTAGAGTGTCACTGATACTCTCCGGCCAGACTTTATGTGAAGGTACATGCCTCTCCAGGTGGGACTTTTGTAAAAAACATCTTCCACAAACCAAGCACTGATATGCCTTTACGAAGTGAGATTTATTATGAGCAGTTAGTGCTTTTCTCGTCTTCATTGTTTTACCACATACTTGGCAAGAAAATCTAACATCTGAAGATTCCTGATCTAGAGATCTTGATGGAACAGGCAGAGAATCTTTAACAGATTCTAGGGATACAAGATTATCAGCATTACCAATCACAGGTTCAGGAATTTCACCCAGACTACATACATTATTTGGAAGATTTTCAACTTCTTGACTACATACATCCTTTGGAAGATTTTCAACTTCTTGACTACATCCAATTTTCTTATGCTCAAGAAATATCTGTAGAGAATTGAAGACACTTTTGCAAAGGCCACACACAAAAATATCTTCATTTGAATCTAGTACAATAATGTGTGCCATGATAGCACTGGAAATTATATAGGAAAGATATTGATCAATTACACATTTTAAACATTAATAATCAATAAAAAACTAATCATTTAAAATTTCAAAATCGCTGTAAATAAACGGGGACCAAAAAATTTCGCTCACAGATCAGTAAAAAAAATTTAAGCAGAATGAAGTACCTATGAAAAAGTCACCGTCAAATTTCATGGCAGGTGATAAATTAGACTAAAAAAGCGGCCAAGTGCGAGTCGGACTCGCCCATAAAGGGTTCCGTAGCAGCAAGTTACATAATATAAAAGTTCTTGTAGCTCGTTGTAACTTTTTAGTTGATTGAATGAAAGATAAAATGCGGTTTACGATTTATAACGTATTAAAAAAACTAATTATCAGATCTTGATTAAACTAATTCGGTGGTAGTTTGCATGGTAATGTATATCGTATTGTATTATTTTTACATTTATCACATTTTTCCACTTTGGAAGCTGAAACTCAAAAATTTTTTTTTCATCATATCCATACGTGAAAACTATTTTTTTGAGTTTCAGCTTCCAAAGTGGAAAAATGAGTTCCAAGTATGGGCCCATAAATTTACTGATTTTTTTTCTATTTTTGTATAAAAATGTTAATGCGGTTTACCGAATACATCTACTCACCAAGTTTCAACAGCATAGTTCTTATAGTTTCTGTGTAAAGTGGCTGTGACATACGGATGGACGGACAGACATGACGAATCCATAAGGGTTCTGTTTGTTGCCATTTGGCTACGGAACCCTAAAAAGGTGATAATGATGACAGTGAAGCTGTCACTGTCAAAGTCAAATTGTCATTTATTGACATTGACATTTACAGTTGCTGTCAAATTTTCAGAATTGGTGAATTGTTGATTATTTTATATTTTAAATTTTTCGGATTTACAGTGATTTACAGTACCAAAAATAAGTAATTTTAACTCTGAAGGTTTTCATTATTTGTTGTAAGTGGTCTATTTAGTTTGGAATGTTTGGTGTACGGGATTGTAGCAAAATACCTACTAAGTTCACAACAAAACATGGGAACTAGGGCTGGAGGGTTTGAAAAAATAAGCCCTATTTCTAAATTCCAACCGAGCCTAATTTTATTCCATTTTAAGACATATGAGACAGTAATCCTTAATTGTCATCATAAGTGTTTACATACCTAACCTTTGTAAACAAACTTCAAGAAGAAAATTCTGCTAACAATTTACTACATTCTTTAGACACACTTGTCTCAAATATACATTAATGATAATAATTATTGATATTGCAGAAAATATGACGGTGAACAACACAATTGCTCATCAGCGTTTGGTGCTCAGTGGTGATCGTGAGAGGTAATGTAGTGCAAGTTCAGCCAATTTGTATTGGACTGTAATTATAATATACTAGCTGCGCCCAGCGGTTTTACCCGCTGTATTGTAGCCTATGTGCTATTCCAGTGTCTAAGCTATCTCTATACAAAATTTCAGATCAATTGGTCCACCCGTATAGGTGAAAGAGTAACAAACATCCAGACATCTATTCTTACAAACTTTCACGTTTTTAATATTAGCAGAATTAGTTACAAATTAGTAACACCAACCCCTAACCATTACCTATTAAACCATAGAAATTGCAAGGAACACCTGTCACCCTAAATTATACATGGTACACTAATTATGATTAGGGAAAAATATGTATCTAATAGGCAATTCTTCTCTATTATCATTAGTTAACCATGTACATTTTTAAATATTAAATAGAGTATGTAATTTTTCAGATTCAAAGAGTTGCTTAGAAGGCGATTAATAGAATGTGGATGGAGAGACCAAGTGAGAATGCTTTGCCGGGATGTAGTCAAAGAGCAGGAAGGAAATGCCAGTTTTGACGTATTGGTGTCCAAAGTTACACCCAAAGCTCGGGCGCTAGTTCCAGACTCAGTCAAAAGAGAACTTCTGCAGAAAATCAAAACACATCTCCTCACACAAAAGGAACAATGAAAATCCAAATTTTAATTAGAAATCTTAAAAATTATGTTACTTCCAATAATCTATTGAGGAAAAGAAGTTATAGACTTATCAAATTGAGTCAAATGATTGTAATTGTCTCTTACGATGACCAATTCTGATGTTACTCAGGTTTTTAGTAATACATGTAGGTTTAAGGAATAACTGTAATCTGTAGCACATTTTAGTGAAGAAAAAATGCATAAGACCTTATTAATTTGTATGTATTTTATAAAGACGTATCATAATACGCAAAAAGCTCTTTATTATTAGGTATTTAGTCACTACTTTGATATATTTTAAGACTTGACTATTTTAAGTAATGTGTTTTTTTTTATGTGGAGAAGTAAGAAGACGAGCAAGACGCTCTCCTGATGTTAAGAGATAACGCTGCCCATAATCAGTACAGTGCTACCCAGAATTTCACAATGATGTGCAATTCTAGGTGCACTGCACCAACGCTTCTTCTTACTCAAGAGTCATAAGATGTTAAGACTCTTTAGCCCAGTAATTTCACTATCTACTTTTTGTAAACTGAATTTTGGTGTAAGGTGTTTGGATAAGAGCTACTTCACTAGGTTTTTTATACAAAAGGATGAAAATGTGTACTGAATAATGTAAATCTAGTAATAAAATACCAAGTTATTACAACCAACAGTATATTTTATTTATAAACATAAATACATCCATATTTAAACAAAAATATAATTATTGCTTATACATAATACTGCCATTATATTTCATTCCCTGAATGTCATGAGAATAGCAATTATAATATATAAAATATAGAAAAATATTTTCAAAAGAAAAACGCATACAACATTTACATTAGATATACAGAGAAATAACATTTGAGCAGGTAAATTACGAATACTTAAAAATAATTTTGAGAGCATAAATTTTAATATAATATATAAATTATTTTAATCAATGACATTTAATTGATATGGACACATCACTTGCTCTACAAAATATGTGGTTCATTGTTACATTTGCTGAAAAGCCAGCTTCACCTGTGTTACAAACAAAACGAACAAATACTAACAAAGCAGAAAAAAAATAATTTAACACTGTATCAAATAAGGACAGTGTGACAAAGACAGTTTATATTATTAGCCTAGCTAATACACAGAGTGCAGTAAAGTGTCAATATCATAAAAAGATGTCATTGAAACAATTTCGTTCAAAGAATAATAATATTATAATGTTTGCATGGACTAACAGGGGCAAAAGTACTCATAACGATTCATAACCTGTAAAATTTTACTATAATATTGAGAAGATTCATAAAATAAAAACAGTTGTATTGCACAGTTCATAAATTAGCAAACAATAAATATAAGTGTATAAATTTAAATTGAATTTATATAAATAATGATATGCATAAAGTGTAGTTTAGATGCAACATAGCTGTATGTCATTGAGTGCATAATAATATAATCACTAGCAGAACAATAATTAAATGCATCTAAGACGAAAAAAGGGAATTTAAATGAAAACCGTGAGCAATTATTTTCCTTATTACGAAAGATGTTTTTAAAGCTCTTCAGTACATAAAACCCGAACTACAATTTTGATATCTTTATGACACTACATAGGTACATTGACATTTTAAATTAAATACACTCGTTAATATTTGCGTAAAATCGACGCTCTCTTGTCAGTTATACGGGTTTGCAATATATACTAGATAAATTACCTGGAGATATTCGTCAAAGAAAGTGTTTATAAAACGAATTGTAACAATTTAGAATGTCATAAAGTACGTTTTATTATATTTATTTACAAGGGTAATAATATACAATGGAATGTAATTTGGACTCTGTTATACCTTTTGATCAAGTATAATTTATTACAAAGTAAGCTAATATAGTAACAATATTCAGTACTCTCTTAATAATATTACGATTTAAAATTAAAACTATCTACCATTTATATATGCACTACTTACACATCGAGTAATTGATCAATCCATTTACACAATACTGCTGTTTTGTTTATGAGCAAATTCATTTCTAATAAAGTATACGTCATTTGAAAATTTTACCTAATTTTGGGCAGATCAATCTCAAGGACGTTTCAACACAAACTTCTTTTGAAGAATACATTTAAATATTATATTACAATAGCGCCGACTATAATATAAATATGACTTATTATACTTCAGCCACACAATATAATAACGCGATAACTACGAGGGGCATTTCAATAAAAAAAAATTATAGTTGCACCATAATAAGCAAAATATAGCCCCCAAATACGGAGGGCGTATTTTACAGTTCAATGTAATTGCATTACTAAAAACAATGTATTTGCTGCAATTAAAGCGATTATATTGTAGAGGCCTCACTTTATTTAAATAATAAAGATATAATTTATAATAAAACTAATTGCAAGAGATTCATAGATAGGAACCAGGAACATACCATTATAATTTACTATAAACATAATTTAGCTGCGAAAAATCTTATATACATAAAGTGTGCGTTTATCTAATTTAATAAAATTGTTTATAATCTTTAACATGCATAATAAAGTTTTGAAATAAACAACAGAACATTTGAGGTTACTCACAACCAGCGCGCTAGTACGCAATTTTGATTCCTTTGGCTCTTTGTATCCGCAAACAGAAAAGACAATAGATACAAGCTAAATCACGATTATAATATAGCAGATCTTTTGTACATTGCATAAGTGGACCAATTCACCACTCATCAACTATAATAATATCAATAACAATTTATATTATAGGCATGAAATCATAGCAATTGGACGACGCAATGTCATTTTTTTAAATAAAGCGTTTTAAATATGAAGACAGCGTGTGCTGTCTTTAAAGTACGCATTGTGTGGTCAGCACAGTGTGCTCAGATGGAATTATGTCAATTTTGAAGATGTATTACACAGTGCGAATTATGAAACAAGGTAAATTACCTCAAGATACTAGTGCAATAAGGGAAATATAACATGTCTATAATATAAAATGTCACTGTGATAAAATAAAAATAAAATCAACAACACCTCTTAAATTAAAATCAATTTACCCTATATCGACATGGCCTACAGTTTTACAACATATATTTATTATACTATCTTTTAAACTTATTACCAAGTTATTTACTACACTCGTCAGAAGGAGCAAATATTAAGGTGGAGGCATTGCAACGCAGAACACATCTTGCAACTATTGCTTTTACGAGTACCTACATTATTCCACTGCTTCACATACTAAAAATATTCTCGTACACTTTTTCTACGTACCTTTTGCTTTAGGACTAAAGTAATGTATTTTATACACGGGTCAAAGTGTTCTGCGCAATGCCAACTGAAATAAATTCACAATATTTCAAATAAAATATACTTTCATGTTAGCTTTTTATTTAGAATGAATCTTGACAAGACGTTATCAAAATATTTTAAAATATATCAGGATGACGTGAAATGTCTATGAATATAAAATGAGGTGTGACTGTAGATGAGGTTGTAATGAGGATGTAACATTTCTCCCCACCTAAATCTCGTCGATCAGACGTCGAGGAGGTCGGCATTGGCGTTGACTTCTGCGAAGGTGTGGTTGTGGTGCTGGAATAGCAATGGGAGTCTGAAAGGATGGAGATGATGTCGGAGTTGTCACTGATGTGTTTGCATAAGGTGTTTGTGGTGAATTAGTGTTTAGCGCAGGTGACTGGGAAGATGGAGTGTGAGATGAAGACGGTTCATGGGTATGAATTGTTTGAGGAGAGTTAGTGTTTGGTGAGTGAGTAGAAGGGGTGCTTGATGACGGTGACGATGACAAGCGTGGTCTGATTTGATCCGCATGTCTTCTTTTAGAGAGTCCTTGGGCTGTGGTGATCACGTAAGAATATTTGTGCTTTCTTGCAGCTATAGTAGCCGGTTGCCATCTTGTTTCCTCCTTAGTCTTCACGTATACGTTTTGTCCGATTTGGAAGTCGGGTGTTGATGCAGTGGTGATATTTGCTTTGACCTGTTTGCGCTGTAGTTCCTGTATCTTGTTTGGTCTGATGTTGGATAATAGGCAGTTCAGTTGTCTACCAAACATCATTTGTGACGGTGACTTTCCAGTTGATGTGTGAGGGGTGTTTCTATATGTGAATAGAAATTCCGATAATCGTTGTTTCATATGTTTCGGGTCTCTTGTCCTCAATCGTGATTTAAAAGTTCTCACAAGTCTCTCCGCCAGACCGTTCGTTCGTGGATGATAAGGGGATGATGTGATGTGCGAAATACCTTGAGATTTACAATAATTTTGGAATTCGTACGATGTTAGTTGTGGGCCGTTATCAGAAACTATCATGCGTGGTAATCCAAATGTGCAAAAGATATCGTTCAAAACAGAACATAGTTTATTTGAGGTTATGTTTTCCATCGGTCTTATTTCGATCCACTTTGATAGTGCATCGCACAAAACTAACCAATACGTGTTCTCAAACGGGCCTGCAAAGTCGATATGGATTCGATCCCAAACCTGTTCTGGAATGGACCAAGAGAAAATTGGTAGATCAGGATTAGATGGGCGATTTTCTTGACACCTTGTACATCGTTTTACGAAACAGTCAATATCTTCATCCATGGTTGGCCACCAGACGTAAAAACGGGAAAGGGCTCTCATTGCAGATATTCCGGGATGGCCTCTGTGAAGATATGTAAGAACAAGTTTCCGAAGTGTAACGGGTATGATCATTCTACCCTGCCACATGATGATATTGTTTTCAATGGATAGTTCAGAACGTTTTCTGTAATAATGTTTCATGTCTTGCTCATACTCAAGGTCTCTCCAGCCGGTTTTCAAACAGTTGCGTACGCGTGTTAATAAAGGGTCTTTAGATGTTTCTTCACTAATTTTCTTCTGTGACAATTGTAAGTCAGATAGCGTATTCTCCAAGAGTTTTGTTGTAACATTTTGAACAGTGGATTCCTCTTTCGATGGTCGTGTTTCCGGGTTTGGCAATCTGGACAAACAGTCAGCCAATATATTGTTTTCCCCTTTTTGGTAAAGAATGTTGTAATTGTAACTGCCAATTAGAAGTGCCCATCTCACTAGTCTGTTATTTACGAGTTTCGGCAAATTTCGTTGTGCGCCTAATAAGTGTATTAACGGCTTGTGGTCTGTGACTAATGTAAATTTTGCTCCTCTCAGGTAATTATCGAATTTTTTAATACCAAACATGATAGCTAAAGCTTCGCGGTCAATAACAGAATATTTGCTTTCTGCCGTTCGTAATTTTCTGGACGCAAAAGCGATAGGTTGCTCGACGTTTTTTTCTTTGTGAAATAGTACTGCACCTACTCCTTTTTCGGATGCATCGCACGCTAGAAACAAGGGACGATTCTCATCATATGCTATTAAAGGTCTCGTTTTAGCAATACTTGTTTTGGTTTTCTCAAAAATTACTGTTTCGTGATCTGTCCAATGCCATTTTTGTTTTCCGCTAGTCATTCCATGTAGATCTGCACACAGACCGTGAAGATGCGGTATAAAACGTTCGTAAAAGTTCACAAGTCCCAAGAATGATCTCAATTCTTTTACACTGGTAGGCTGCGGGGCCTTAGTTATTGCGTCTATCTTCCCTTTTGTTGGACGTACACCATTTCTATCAATTGTATGACCAAGATATTCAATTTCCTTCTCTAAGAAACTGCACTTCTTTAGATTTACTTTCAAACCAGCTTTTAGTAACCGGTCCAGAACAGTCGATAAAGTGTTCAAATGTTCGTCTAAATTTGTTCCTGTAATTGCAATATCGTCAAAATATATAGCTACGTTGGGCATATCCCCAAGTAATTGATCGAGGTAATGTTGAAATATAGATGGTGCTGTTGAAATTCCAAAGGGCATTCTATTATATTGAAAATAGCCCTTGTGTGTTGATATTACTAAAAATTTTCGTGATTCTGGAGCTATTTCAAATTGTAAGTACGCATCTTTCAAGTCAATTTTCGAAAAATACTCTCCATTTGCTAATTTTTGTCGAAGATGATCGAAAATAGGTACCGGGTGTAAGTGTTTGGTTAATACAGGATTTAAAGTTGTACTGTAGTCTCCGCAGATTCTTATTTCTCCGTTAGGTTTTAAAACATTAACAGTAGGTGTTGCCCACTCGACAGGTGTTGTGTTTGGATCCACTTTATGTATTATACCAGTCTCTACTAATCGATCAAGTTCCCTTTCAACATTCTTCCTCATGCTAAATTTGATTGGTCTAGCAGGAAGGTGTACTGGCTTAGCATTTGCTTGAATATGTATGTTGACTAGATAATTTTTAACCTTTCCAAGTTTTCCATCAAATAGTTGACTGTGTTTGTTAAGTACTCGTTTCAATGTTGCTGGTGTAGTGGTCTTGACAGAATATACTGGTTTCGGAAAGGCCATCTCAAAACTTTCACTCCAATGGAGACCGAATAGCATTGGGTTAGCATCTTTCATTACCACTACAGGTAATATTTTCTGTTGTTTATCAATTCCTATGGTGACATCTGTAAGTCCCTTTGTTTTCAGTTTGTTATTGCCGTAGGCTTTTAACCTAGGTGCTTTAGTTAACATGGGTGATCCAATTTTCTTCCACATGGCAGTGTTGATAATCGAATATGTAGAACCAGGATCCCAGTCCATTGTACATTTAACACCGTTGATCGTTACGTCAATTTTTTTACAATCTTTGTTTTGAGAATTTGTAACGCTAAATATTTGTTCTTCGTCATCATCACTATCTGAGGTGTCATTTGCAGAGTTAGACGTAGATTTGTATGCAATATTTTGCAATGTCGGTTTATGGTAACTATTTTTTGTTGATGTTATATAAGCACGTCCGCTTTTAATACAGCAGCTTTCGAAATGTCCCTTCACATTACATTCGCTACAAGTGTGTTGTACTGCGGCACAATTGGATATATCGTGTTTTTCCTTTTTGCCACATCGCAAACATTGTTTTGGTAGTAATTTACGTTGGGTTCTATGTTGGTTTGTTTTATTGTTGTGCTGGTTTGTTTTATGTTTCTGTTTGATACGTTGTACACTAGAGCCCGGTGTGTCCTGTTCGGCCTGTTCTCTTGATTGAGCCACTGCGAAAATTTCTCTGAATGTTACCTCACGATATTTTCCATTCTCCAACTCTTTCAATTCGGGCCATCTTTGTTTTAAATCTGTTTCCAAATCAGTATGGTTAAGTCCTGTTGCAAATCGATCACGTAATTGTCGTTCTAGAAGCTCGTCTTCATAACCACACTCTCTACTTATGTTTTTTAACCGATTTGCGTAATGTTCCATAGTTTCTGTGGTTTCTCTGGTACTATTCCAAAACTCTGTTAATGCGCGATATCTCGTTTTTTTAATTCTGAATAAATCCAGCAGTTTTATACGTATATCTGTAAATGTGCTATTTTCAAAATTTGGTGTCAATGCTATTTTAATTTCTCTAAACGTTTCTGGTGTTAATGCGTTGATTATGATGTCTTTTTTTACAGCGTCGTCTGTTATGTTAATAATTTTACATTTGTTATCAAAAAAATCGATGTAATCCTCAATATTGTGTTCGTCTTTGTTAAATTTTTCTAAATTAAAGTTCTTCATGAGGAGTATTTTCTCTTGTGTTGTATTAGTTGGTGTTGGTGTTCCATCACGCCTTGTTGTGTCCGTTCTGACATTTTGGACTAAGAGTTGCAAAATTTGTGAAATATTCTGTTGCTGTGCCTGTTGGGCACGTAAAAATAAATTGAATTGATCTTCGTTCATATTTTTTTTTAATTCTCGTCGCCAATGAAATAAATTCACAATATTTCAAATAAAATATACTTTCATGTTAGCTTTTTATTTAGAATGAATCTTGACAAGACGTTATCAAAATATTTTAAAATATATCAGGATGACGTGAAATGTCTATGAATATAAAATGAGGTGTGACTGTAGATGAGGTTGTAATGAGGATGTAACACCAACTACCTCAATATTTGCACCTTGCACCCTCATTACTCAAGGACTTTGTCATACTCACAATTATGTATTCGAAATTCGAATACTTATCTGTGGTCATACCCATAGACCTAAGACGCGCCACTTTCAAGGGGTGAAGGGATACTTGCGATAAAGACAGCGGATGCAGGTATATATATTATTATGCATTCCGCTTGTATGCAAAAATAGTGTCCTACAGAGAAATGTCATATCACGAGAAATGAGGCGCATCCTAGTTCTATCGAATTTGTAATATCTGTTGGCATTTTATAGCGCTAATGGCAAAATATATCTAAATTAATATATTATGTGATTTTAAAATTATCGTAGATACTAATACAAAACTGTCACCTATTACGAAGAAATTCATTATTAGAATAACGTACTTATAAATGCTCTTGTTCTTAACTCATCAATGATATGATGGCACTATATGAATGAAGAAAATATTAAAACGAGCATGTTGCCTAGAAGATATACATATATTTATGTTATTAAAAAGAAAATAATATAATATTTATTATTATGTTATTGTTTTATCTGGTGATAGCAGAGGATATAGAGAAGTAAATTCCTAACAGAGTGTATTCGAGAATTAAGAAGCTACGTTGCATACTACCACAGACCATGTAATCTGCTCTATCGATTAACGAGAGTGATCAACAAGAAGGTATTTGCCCAGCAGTGAGTTATGAAGGGCTCAGAATAAGAAATCAGATTATAATCTGTCTATATAGCTAATATAAGATAATATCAGTTCTGATTACAGCAACATGCTCGGTTTAGAGACGCAGATTTAGGTACATATTATTTTTGGAATTCAGACATCGAATTTACCAGAATTAAAAATACTTCATTATATAAAAACCACAATAATTGACACCAATAAATAAAACTAATTTATAAAGACGATACAAAACATTTAAAGACGGACTTGAAAGATTCTAAATTCATATCATGCACTGGATACGAGCTTATATATTAAAATTAGGTAAATTATAGACTAAAAATGCTAAGCCAGTGGATGGAAAGTTAATAAAGCCAGTGGTATAACATTGTGATATACAAGTAAAAGGGAAAACAAGTCGCACATTAAAGACAAAAGTGACACTAAAAAAACATTATTAAAATGTTAGTTTTCGCATTCGTAACAAAGTTCCTACACATATAATTTGCTCCCGAGTTCACTTCACAAATCATATTTTTTTGTCGTGCAGAGCGGAGTTACCCATCATAGTGCTGTAACATGTCAAAAATTTGAAGCTCTGTTTAGTAAATTCTACTCCGCTTCGCAATAAAATAATGTGCACTAATAATTAATTTGACGTAATATCAGAACAGTTTTGCAATATTATACAATCTAGCAACTCAAAATTACTGAACTTTAGTTCAGTCACTTTTATTTTTAATGTGCGATAATATCCTACAATAGTTGCCAATATAAATTACGTCATAGTCTTCAAAATATCAAAAGGCAAGTTTTAAAATAATGGAATGTTTTTTAGGAATTTTAAAATAGCTGCACTATTTTAGGTGCGTAAACTCTTTATGACTCCGTTTAACTTCGAGCAACGTCGAAGAGAGAATAAACTATATAATAATAGAACAATGATAAATGTTTCGAAACTTTAAATGCGTAGGTTCAGATAACTTCTAATGAAAAAAAACACCCATCAAGTCTGAAATCATGTCATGTCTAAGCATGCAGGGGTTGTAGTTTTGGTAGTCTTATAGTATATATATTATGTACCCACATTTATATGATATACATAGTTTAGTACCCTATGTGTGTTCAGCGAGTCCAGCGGCGGCGGTCACCTGTCGCGGGATCGAGGCGCGTTTTGGTGGTCCTATAGTAAATACATATATTATGTACCCATTTTATATAGTTAGTATAGTACCCTATGTGTGTGCAGCGAGTCTGGCGAGCGGTGGCGGTCGCCTGACGCGGGCTCGGGGCGGCGGCGCGCGCGATACTAGCACCAGAGACGATGCTAGGGCTAGCCGGACTGGGGCACGGGAACCACCCGGTAAACTGGAACAATGACCATAAATCTCGACGTTAGATGGCTCTAATGGCACCTAATAAACCCTATGGCTAGGATTGGACGTCCGATTCCTTTCCAACAATCAACATCGGGCCTTATGTTTGACCTATAAGGTCCAAAGTCGATAGACTAAAAAATTATACATCTCAACCCTATGGCTCTAACGTCGAGAAATTTGTTATTGGTGAAGCTTTAGTGTGATATTCAGTGAAGCCAGAGGGATTTATCTCGCCCTCTAGGTTCCATCTGACACCATATACGGCCGCACCGTCGCTTGACATCACGCGAGATCGTGATCAAACGCTAACCAATAATGTATAACAAGTGAAATTTTAAAAAAACATTTTAAAATCAAGCTTTTATTATTATTACCATTCAGCACTATAAAGTACTCGTCAAGACGAATCAAATGACCCAAACTCGATGGGGTTACATCGTTTACGTTTAATTACGGAGTTTCTATAGCCACCTTCCTGCTCCATCATCAGATCAGCTCCATGTCATAATAATTTTGCTTTGTCATCCGATTTATGCATGCATGCAAAATTTCAGCTCAATCGGAAACCAGGAAGTGGGTCAAATTTAACTTGCAAGATTTGATTACAGACAGACAGACAACAGACAAGTGAAAGTAAATAAAAGTTGTAAAAAAGTGATTTAGCATACTAATATTAAACTACATACTATGTACGTAAATAGAATTTAAATTATAGTTCACCATAATTATTATAATTGAATTGTAGTCTGTGATCCTGTTTGATATTTACATAAAGAATTTCTTTACAGAGCGATACGTAAATGACTTTTAACAAAAGAAATGCAGTTTTAGTATATTTTAACCAAAACATGATATTAATAATTCTGTAGATTAAAGTACTCACCGCACAAGCACAGTAGTGACTGCCGCTCGGGCATCCGCCGTGGGTTCAATAGCGACAGGGCGTAGATCAGCGCCGCGCCGCCGCCTCCCCCCGCTCGCGTTCGCCCCTGCCCCTGCCGCCGCCCCTGTCACGGGGGCGGGGGCGAGCGTTGGGGGCATGCCTGCTGCTACCACTACCGTTACTGCTGCGAATGGACGCTTCGCCATATGCAGCATCTGAAATATCGAGACTTGTTAATATTCTGAACGAAACTAAGTGGCAGTTCTGAAATTAACTGCGATAACATTAAACTGCTATTTAGAAGATTTTGCACATAGTATGAAAGAAGAGCGACAACACATTTATTTGTCGGCTTAAACTGTGACACTATCAAAGTCGCAATAGTGATTGAAGCACATGAATATTGAATCAATGTTATAAAATGCGCCACTAAGCCGTCGAATGGAAGCTCCCTCAGCATTGTACTGTGTGTGAGACACGCAGCGCTTGAAATAATGGTAACTTCAGGCCTGCCATCAAATTTAAATGACTGAAAGAGTACTTAAAAAATGAATAATTACTTCATAGTATTAACTAGCTATCATTTGTAAAATCATAAATAGCTGTGAGCTGGTATTTGGCTGTTTTACATGTAGTGTAACCATACTAACGATTTTAAATCAAAAAATGGTTACTATCATCTATTAGGAAAACATTTAATGTGAACACTAACCTCAACAACATGTCTTCTCCTAGCCCGCCTCACATCAGCGGCTTGCTTGGCCTTCCACGCGACCACACACGCCGCCAGAAACAGGAAGAAACACGAAAAGAACACCGAGAAGAACACGAACAAGTCTATATGCAGCTGGTCTTGCCTGAAGAATATCACTCCAGCACTCGCCTGACCGTTCAACGACGGACGCGCACGTATTATTATGTAAAACTTCGTATGCGTCAAATCGTGCACGTTTTGAGGCAAAGTCAGAACTAGTCGATGTTTGATTTTTCGTACTCGCAGCACTATGTTTCGTCTGTCGACCGTTATATACGTCGCTAGGTCTTTTGCTATGTAGTCGGCGAAGGTGTACTCTGTTTTGTCGAAGTATAAAGTTAGTCGTCGTTTCTCTGGTACTTGGTCATCGAATGTGGGCATTTTTCTGTAAGGTTGCTTGTAGTAGGAGGGGTCTAGTTCAACGGTGTGAGCGCCGGAGCTAGCGTTGACTGAGACAACGAATGCGCTGTCGTTGGGGCTGAGGAATAGATCCACAGCCCCTTGAGTGACGTCAACGATCACTCGGATGTCCACGTTCATGTATCGAGGGTTTACGGCTACGAATACTGTCTGTCCCGGGTATAGGAGTCGAGGCTTGATCTTGCATTCGTCTGGAACAATGTTTATTTGATTAACATTTATAGCATATTTTAGATAAAAGAAACAGCGCAACATAAGGTGCCTCAGAAACATTTTACTACAATTGTAATCTCTGTTTTGTCTGTGTGTGTGTGTGTGTGTGTGTGTCAAATAGCAATAGTTTGGAGTTCAAACGGACGAACGTAACTACGACTATACTCAGAAGCCCGTATAGGATTGGGACTGAATAGATAAAAAATATATCAGCTTAGTTCTACCATCATTATTATATTTGAGATGACAATTATAATGCTTGAATTATAAGGCTTGACTTTAATATTGTGGCCAGTTTATCATATTATTTAGATCATCAAGTAATGAGAAGCAAAATGTTTTCAACCTATACTACATTTACGTCTATAAAATGTATAAAGAAAAGATTTTAGTCACTCACCAATAGACTTCCCATCGAAGCACAACTTGTTCTCAATATTGATGGTCTTGTAACACTGGTGTCCGTTCCTCGGGTCGCCCATGTACAGATCCTTGCATTTGACACATTGGTAGCGCCAACACTCCTGGGCCGAGTTCTTGCTGCTGCTGGTCGTTTGACAGGAAGAGTCGCTCTCTGTGTTGTTACCGCAGTTGCACTTCTCGCCTGTGACTGGATCACAAGTGTCGCCGTGCCCGTGGCATTCACATCTAGAAAAGCACAAGTTAATATTTGAACGTTAAGTACATAGTAGTAGTATTGTCATCCAACGTGGCAATGCTGCCAACATTCTGACCACGCTACAATCTGACAGTGGTTTGGAACACTTCGATTTTCTGAAGATTGGCGTGTTGCCGATCTGTGGTAAAAACAAGTGTTCTTGACTCCTGTAGTAATAGCTGAAGTATTGTTTGCTTGGTTATTCTCAATAAAGGCATTTGCCATTTTATGAACAAGTGAATTAAAGAATATTAGACTGACGTCAAGTTTAAAAGCAATAAGCCAATAATAAGCGAGAGTGAGACGCACTTTAATTCATAATGAAGACGGCTGGACCGGTTTTGTTAAACTTTTCATGGGAACGAAATCCTAGAGCATTCGGTAAAAATTCAATAAACAAAGTGATCTAATAGGGTTTCGTTTTTATATGCAGAGTCGCAAAACCTTATAAATTGGAAAAAACTATGAATTAAAATCAGGAAAATTATGCTTAAGTTATATCATTGCATAAAAAAGATCTACTCAAATACCCACTGTCGACACGGATCCCTGAAATCCTCAGAGCCCCTAAAGTATCCATCGATGCACTTCTCACAGCGCGGTCCATCGGTAAAGTTGGCGCATCGCACACATCTAGCTTTAGCCGCGGCGAAGTAATCGTCATCAGTGGGCGTATCGTCCGCTTCACTGGTGCAAATGGACGTGTGACCGTGGCAGTACGCGGAACAAGGCACGCATTGGACGTTGCTCGTGGGGTCGCCTACGAAGTTCGGCTTGCATTTCTCGCATTGATTACCCTGGAGGAATAATTATAACGTTAAGTTTTGGACGTTTTAAAAGATAAAAAATAGTTTGAGAAATGAGTAGAGGAAATGAGAATAGTTTGGAGATGAGCTTGTGTGCCATTTTGCAGATTTTCAGAAGTTTGTTCTGGTCCCGTTAAATAAGTTTTAGACCTCTCAAAAGATGATTTTGCGTGCGTTTTGTATCAGAAGAATTTTCCAAGATAATTTTATAAGAAACTTCCTTTGGATCTTAGTTTGGTTTGGTCTGGTAAAATATTTTAAATTGTACTCGGCCTTGTACTTTGTTACTCGAATTTATTTATTTATGTGATAAGCGACCATTTTTTCCTGCAGACTAGACACGATCTTCGCTTCGTGAAGAAAACGACTAAGACAATTTTTAAGGAAAATGTCACAGATTTGAACATTTCAACTCATCAATCAATAAAAGGAATATATAATATTTTTTTTTATGTGATTAAGTAGAAGACGAGCAAGACGCTCTCCTGATGTTAAGAAATAACGCTGCCCATAATCAGTACAGTGTACCCAGGATTTCGCAATGATGTGAAATTCTAGGAGCACTGCACCAACGCTTCTCACTCAAGAGTCATAAGTTGTTAAGACTCTTTAGCCCAGTAATTTCACTAGCTACAGTGCCCTCCTACCGGAGCACAGTAATGTTTGCACATCACTGCTCAGGCGGTAGAATAACTGGCACTGTTGGGGTACCCACCTAGACGACCTCCTGCAAAGGAAGTCTACCTCCGGTAAATATTATGTAATGTGAACATACCATAGTATTGTTAAAGCACTCGGTACACTTGTCCAGTTTGTCCGGCCCCTCACAGTTTGAGTGTCCATTACACTGGCACTGTATTGTACAGTTGGCTCCCACATATCTGTATAAAAACAAAATTATATGATTCAAACTTTTTTTAAATAGTGGCGTATGAAGATAATTGTATGGAGCGTGGATTACTGGCAAAATAAAACGGTCAAGTACGAGTAGGACTCGAGCACCGAGGGTTCCGTATAAACCTACGGCATTCTACGGAACCCTAAGGAAAAGTGGGTATAATATTATATACTGTAGGTTTTGATTCCCTTGCGAGTACTTGCGAGTTTGAAAATATGCGGCTAAAATTGCTGTTTCTTTTGATTTTGTAGACATATATGTTTCATTTTTGTACATCTTAAAGTTATTATAAAGCTGAGTATTTGGTATGAATTTCAATTTAATACCTGTACGCGTTCTTGAGGAAAAGGATAGTAAATACAAAATTATTAAAAATATTTTTATATGATGTAACTAAAAATTTACAGTTTTCGTAATTTTTCCTGTGCCTGTGATTTAAGACGTTGCTGCGAACCAAATTTCAAGATTCTGAGTTAACGGCAAGTACCCTGTAGGTTTTGATTCCCTTGAGAGTAGTCGCGAGTTAAAAAATACGGCTAAAATTGCTGTTTCTTTTGAATGCGTTGAGATAGAGGTTTGATTTTATTACAGTTTAAGGGTATAATAGACCTTAGTATTTGATATGAATTTTAGTTTAATACCTGCACGCGTTCATGAGAAATAAGGTAGTAAGTATGAAATTATTAAAAATATTTTTTTATATGATGTTACTAAAAATGTACAATTTTCGGAATTTTCCCTTTATCTGTGCTCTAAGGAATTGCTTTTTACCAAATTTCAAGATTCTACGTTCACGGCAAGTACCCTGTAGGTTTTGGTATTTTGAGAGTAGTTGCGTGTTTAAAATTTCGGCTAAAATTGCTGTTTCTTTTGAATGCGTTGAGATAGAGGTTTGATTTTATAACAGTTTAAAGGTATTATAAGCCTTAGTATTTGATATGAATTTCAGTTTAATACCTGCACGCGTTCATGAGAAATAAGGTAGTAAGTATGAAAATAATAAAAATATTTTTTTATATGATGTAATTAAAAATGTACAATTTTCGGAATTTTTCCTTTATTTGTACTCTAAGGAATTGCTTTTTACCAAATTTCAAGATTCTACGTTCACGGCAAGTACCCTGTAGGTTTTGGTTTTTTGAGAGTAGTTGCGTGTTTAAAATTTCGGCTAAAATTGCTGTTTCTTTTGAATGTGTTGAGATAGAGGTTTGATTTTATTACAGTTTAAGGGTATAATAGACCTTAGTATTTGATATGAATTTCAGTTTAATACCTGCACGCGTTCATGAGAAATAAGGTAGTAAGTATGAAATTATTAAAAATATTTTTTTATATGATGTAATTAAAAATGTACAATTTTCGGAATTTTTCCTTTGTTTGTACTCTAAGGAATTGCTTTTTACCAAATTTCAAGATTCTACGTTCACGGCAAGTACCCTGTAGGTTTTGGTTTTTTGAGAGTAGTTGCGTGTTTAAAATTTCGGCTAAAATTGCTGTTTCTTTTGAATGCGTTGAGATAGAGGTTTGATTTTATTACAGTTTAAAGATATTATAGGCCTTAGTATTTGATATGAATTTCAGTTTAATACCTGCACGCGTTCATGAGAAAAAGGGTAGTAAGTATAAAATTATTCAAAATATTTTTTTCATATGATCAAATTAAAAATTTATAGTTTTCGCAATTTTTCCTTTATTTGTGCTCTAAGGAGTTGCTTCGTGCCAAATTTCAAGATTCTGAGTTCACGGGAAGTGCCCCGTAGGTTTTGATTTATTTGGTAATGTCGTAAATTTGCTGAAATTTGCGACATATTCGACTATATCTTTTGATTGCGTTGGCCTAGAAGTTTGAATTTTTCACAGCTCTAAGAAGCAATGGACCTTAGTATTTCCTATAAATTTCAGCTTGTTACCTCCACGCGTTCCTGAGAAAAAGGGTCTTGACAGACAGACGGACGGACGGACGGACGGACGGACGGACGGACGGACGGACAACAAAGTGATCCTATAAGGGTTCCGTTTTTTCCTTTTGAGGTACGGAACCCTAAAAATTAAAAGGACGTCACGTCACGTCCGGTCCTCCTCCATTTTTGTAAACATTAACGTTGAAGCTTAAAATCTCCAAAACTTGACATTTTACAAGGGTGAGTGTCAGAATATTCACTCTTGTAGTATGGCGGGCGGGAGTATGCGGGACCCCACAGAAATGTCAAGACTAGAACTGCTGTCATCCCACATTATATTTTTGAGAATGTTTGGGATGGCTGTTGTAGTCTCGATATGACGTTCTTACGTCATATCAAGACTTACACGCGAACCGCGCGCCGCGCGTACGAGCTCTTGCTCGCACGATGTGCTTGCCCCGTTATTGTTGGCATTGATGTCAGCTATCGATTTATACAAGATTGACCACTGGATGCGATTTAAAAAAAAAAGAAAAATGGCGGTTTAACAGGTATGCCACAAATCTTAAAATATAAGCTTGTAAAGAAAAGACTCACCCGAACTCACAGCGACACACGTCCGGCTGCACGCACACGCCGCGCACGCAGCCCTGCGAGCACACGGCCGCGCACGCGCCGCCCGCCGCGCGCTTGTGTCCCGCGCCGCACTGGCACTCGTAGCCTTCTGGCAAGTCGCGGCATACCTGCGTATACAGCATAAACTCTGTTTTATTAAACACCTGTTCATCAATAAGGAAAAAAGAGTTTCTTTGAAAAATATTTCTAAGAAACCAACGATACCCCATATGGTGGGTTTAAGGAGAAAAAAAAAAGAGTGTGTGTACTTATGTACACGCGTTAGAAGTTATACTTCTTTGGCGTATGGAAAAATAAATAATAAATTATTAGTATCACCGTCGTATATGAAATTAATTTAATAAAAACACCAAAATAATATTTATTTATTCACACTGTTTAATTGTACCCTTACGAAACACGTGTTCTAAATATAAAAATACTAGAATATACAACTTGAACATAGTTATCAATTTTCATGCATGCCACCTAGAACTAACTTCACGATGTAGAATTTAGGTGTCGGTGTGCGCGCGCATCGAAAAAATTCACTCTCATCATTTTCTCTATCGCGCCAAAAGAAGTATAACTTCAATACTAGAATATACAACTTGAACAAAGTTATCAATTTTCATGCATGCCACCTAGAACTAACTTCACGATGTAGAATTTAGATGTCGGTGTGCGCGCGCATCGTAAAAATTCACTCTCATCATTTTTCTCTATCGCGCCAAAAGAAGTATAACTTCAAAAACATCCCTATCTTACGTGTTTGGGAGGTTGCGAGGAAACATTTTCAAAAAGTTAATTTTACGAATTTATAATTCAAAATTCATATCGTGAGAGTCGCAGGTAAAAAAGAAAAAGTTCATAATGAAATTATACAAACCTCAGATTCAGCTTTACACTGGTGATGATTATTCTCGCACTCGTTTTCAGGCGGGCATCGCGTGTAGTGCCAGGAGAATGTGTCATTAGTTCCATTAGTTTGATGCGCGGTTTCATACACGGCGGCGCAAGTAGTTCTCGCCGCGTAGTCTAAAGGCGAATCTATAGAGCCTTCCGTACAAACACCTTCCCCGTTAGCTCCTTGGATCGCACACCAACCGCAGTGCGAGTGGTGAAGACATTCTGAACACTGTTCGAAGGTACCACAAGGCGCTGGACATTTGTTCTTATCAGCTTTAGTCAAAACGAGCCCACAAACTCCACCCGCGCAATAAACCGGTTGGTACGCGGGAGATATGCACTTCCCAAGGTATGTAGCCCAGTGACACTCCGAAAATCCACCTTCAGCTCCTTCAGAACTTAAACATGATGTGCAGTCTTGATACATATGGCAACGACTGGGACATTCCTCCTTTGTAGTAGGACGTAAGCTCGTCCGGCCTGGTTCCTCTATTTGTGCGCATGTCCAATTGAATAGCTCAAGTGGATCTTCGGATATTCTTGTCAATTGACCTGTCAAACAAGACCAAAATTAAACTAACTCTTTTCGAAAAACGTATATCATTCGAATGTTATAACTTGATAGAATGTCCTAAAAGGAAATTAGAAATTTATAGTTACAATACAATACTCTTTAATGGGACAAAAATAGACTTAAAACTAAATTAAAGTACTAATATTAATTATAGTTACCTTCTCTACTAGCTTGTCTAGTCCACGTGCATTGGTTGGAGACGCATTTCTCGCAGTCAGACGCTACACATCTCAGTTCGGGACATTGGCCGACATCACTGATGTACGTAGTTCCAGCATTGCATTTCATACTGTGACATGATTCGTCCGTAGGAACACACTCGCCTTGAACAAAATATTCAACGTTATAAAGAAAAAAAAACGAATGAATGAACACACAATTATTGGACACCATACAAAGGACATCAACATGCAAAATAGTTAAATTGACGTAGTAACAGAATGATGTAGAATATAATTAATTAATGCTTACCAACAGCAGCTGCACAAGACTCGCACCACCTACAAGCTGGCTTCTCTTCCGGATAAAGCGGCCAAGCGGCGAGACAAGACGAGCAGGTAGTGAAGTTCTCACAAGCACGCCTCGAAACAAGCTCGGAGTCACAAGCTTCTCCAGCATTGGTCGACACACGATCGCTGCCCTCACACCCAGGTTTATCCACAGAGTAGCACTTGGTATAGTTCCCTGTGCTACAGAAACTGCAGCCCATGTGGCTTCGGCATTCCATTTTGCTAGAGCTCCAAAGAGAACACAAGTCTTCGGGTAGGGAAATGCGAGTAACTTGGCAGTGCGCGCTGCCCGTCCATCCTCCGATTATGTAAATGTATCCATCGTTTTCGTTTTCCATGTCGATGGCCATCGCGTGGGCTATCGTCGGTGGTGGAGGATGTCCTACGATACTCACACCTGGAAGAAAATTGCCCAGATTAGTAGTTTCCCACAAAATGATATGTCAAAGAAAACTGATATTATACAGACCTTTAACAAGTCTGACCCATTGGTTGCAGCTGTAAACGTACGCGATAAGCGTATCTGATCTGTGGTCAGGATCCGTTCTGCCTCCGAAAACGATCATGTATTCGTTAGTGGTCACTGCAGAGTGCAAATATGTAGCTTGCGGCAGATTGTCAAACATGTGGTTCAAGTTAGGGAATGTCGGCAGCTCGCTCCATTTCTTGCTTGGATAGTGGAACGCGAAGAGTTTATTAGACAGAGATGTGCCGTTGTACGCGTATAGTATTCCTCCGTAAACGTACAAGCTCTGTGAAGGAGCGTGATATACGGTGCTGTGACCAATGATACCGGCGGGCATCGCACCCTCGCAGTTAAGTTTAGTCCACTTCTCATTATCGAGGTCAAACTCCCAAGTGTCAGCCATGAAGCCTAATTCCAGTGAAAACCCTCCAATGAGCACCAAGCTCTCATAATCCAGATATTTCTGCAACGTTAAAGTGTGCCCAGCGAGAGGAGGCGGGTGAGCATCTTTGTTTTTGATATTGCTCCAACGCTGATCTTTGAGATTGAACTGCCAGAAGTCACCGAGAGTTTTGTTGTGGCCGCTCTTTTCTTGCAAGCTCAAACCACCGTAGATGTAGATGTTCTGTTTGGAGTGATACATTTCAGCCGCGTGGAAGTATCGACCCTCGGGCATCTTGGCGTCGGGCGTCGCCTCCACCGTCACCTGCATCCAGGTGTTGTTCTTCGTGTCGAAAAATCGTATATCGTTCAAGGGGCCGTGGGAGAGCGAGTATCCGCCGAACATCCACAACCCTCGTCTGTCGGCCACCAACGTGTGACCGAACCGCGGAAGCGTCTTGCGAAGATGATCCAAACCGTCAGAAAGATATTCAGAATTGAAAAGTTCTGTAAACACTAATTGCGTTTTGTCAAGTTTTTCGGAGCAATCGTCGCCACCAAATCCATCGTTACAGAGGCAGCGCCCGTAATTACTGTCGCACACGCCGGCATCGATAGCTTTGCTGCAATTATTTCTACAGATCTCAGTCTCGCAGTTGGGCCCACCGTACCCCTCCCGACAGACGCAGTGTCTCTTGTTGCAGACTCGAGGCCACGTGCAGTATCCGTCGCAAGCGAGCACCTTGTAGACGCCCTCGAAGCCCTGCTCGGGCTGGCCCTGCTTGTAGTGCACGGTGAGGTTGCCGCTGCGAGCCTCCACCACGCCGGAGGAGGCGCCGTTACAGAACACGCCGAGCAGCTGGCTCTGCTGGTTGTTGATCAGGTCGGGCACGCCGCCGAGACCGTCGTACACGTACACAGCGTTTTCGTCACACGGCACGTCGAACGTCGACGAATTTATCGTGAACTGAATGATCGCATCCTTGATCTCCTCGGCCGATATGATCCAGAGACACTCCTTCGACGGGCCGATAGTTTTGATCTCGGGGTCGGTCTTGTAGGAGCCGATGCCCTCGGTGTCGGCGGCGGCGAGCATGCCGCGCGGCTCGCACTGGTAGTAGCAGCGGCCGCCGTGGCGCGGGTCGCCGTAGAACTTGGGCTTGCAGCGCTCGCAGTTCTGCCCCTCCGTGTTGTCCTTGCAGATGCACTCGCCGGTGGCGACGTCGCAGACGCCGCGCGCCTCGTCCCCGTGGTCGTTGCAGTCGCAGCGGCGGCACCCCTGGCCGGCGGTCGCGTTGCCGTGGCTGCCGGGCTTGCACGACTCGCAGAACTTGCCCTCGGTCCAGTCCTGGCAGTCGTCGCAGCGGCCGACGCCGCCCTTGCACGTCGAGTGATCGTGGCAGCCGCAGTTGATCGAGCAGTCGGCGCCCGTCCACCCGAGGTCGCAATGGCACACGTACTGCGGCGACCCGAGACAGTACCCGTGCACGCAGCTGTTGAAGCACGTGCGCTCGCAGCTCCGTTTCCCGTCGCCCACGTACCCCTGCCGGCACCGGCACGTGTACGAGCCGTGCGTGTTCGTGCAGTCGGCGTACTCGTGGCACTCGTGCAGGCCGAGCCCGCACTCGTCCACGTCCGGGCACTGTGCGTACGCCCAGCCCGCGTCCGCCTCGGCCACGCCGAGCAGCGAGGCGCAGGACAGCCGCGGGCGCGAGAAGTCTCCCTCGGCGCAGGCTCCGCGGATCGGGTTCGCGTAGGAGTGGCACCAGCCGCATCCCATGCTGCGCAGGCAGGAGCCGCAGGAGGCGTGGCGCGCGCACGCCTTGCACTGACCGGCGCGGCGCGGCTCCTCGCCGGGCGCGGGCGGCGGCGCCGAGGCGCGGTCGAGCCACTCGCGGCACAGCCCGAACTGGTACTCGCTCGTGTAAACGCTGAAGCTGAAGCACTGGCGCGTGGCCTCGCACCACACGCAGCGGCCGCGCTCGTCGAGGCAGTGCTCGCAGTCGGCGCGCGCGGCACAGGGCGCGGGGCAGTCGGCCGGCAGCAGCACGGCGCCGGCCGCGCGCCCTCGCCTCGCGCACCGAGCCTCGTCCGCCCACCACTCGCAGTGCGGGCCGGCCGTGCAGCGCTCGCAGCCGATGTAGTTGGAGCAGTTGGGGCAGGCGGCGGGCTGCAGCGTCAGGTAGCGCCACTCGGCGCCGGCCGCGCACACGGCGCGCTCGTCCGCGCTCCGTGGCTCGCACCGCTCCGTCACCTCGCACCATCCGCACGCCGCGTCCGCAAGGCACAGCAGGCAGTTGTCGTAGTTCGAACACTGCCCGTCCGAGAACGGCTCCAGGAATTCGAAAGTGAACACCTGCAAAATAAATTTGATATTGTATGGGTGTGCAATATTTCATCACGGGAGAGCAATATGAACTTTTTAATGTGTATTATTAAATGTGAGCATTTTCACCAATATGTGTCTCACCTTGGCGCTCTCCTGAGATTTGTTATGAAGCAACTCCATCTTGGCGTGATGGTGCGAGGGGTAGAGGCCGGTGTGCAGCGAGTCGTTGGCGTGCATGTCGACGGCGAGGCGCGCGGGGAACAGTGGCGGCCAGTCGACGAGCGCGCAGGCGGAGGGGTGCGCGGACAGGTTGGCGGCGGCGAGCGCGTCGCCCAGCGCCAGCGTGATGTTGGAGTAGCCGGCGCACACGTGCAGCGCCTCGCCCGTGCCGTTCCAGTACTGCGGGATGTGCAGCCAGCCGCGGAGCCGAGCCTCGCTGGCGCCGGCGCGGATGTGGTTGCTGCCGCCGCCCGTGCCCCAATCGACCGTGGTCGCGTTCACGACGGACACTCCGTCCGGATGGTTCCAGTCGGCCGGCTGCTGGTAGCGCAGGAACGTCAGCCCGGGACGCTTGTCCAGCAGCTTGCATTGATCCGGATCTGTCACTTCTGTGCCGACGGCACCCCACCACCCTGGATTTTCTGATGGAGTGTCTTCACCACAGCCACCGTAACTGTCTGCGAATAATAATAATGATACAATAACAAATACCAACGTAACATTAATATTACCAAGAATATGATATCACAAATCATAATTCCTTACCATCTTTGTGATGGCACCGCGCGTTTTGAACGCACCAATTGCACTGATGCAGGCCTAATTTGGTAGTGACCGACGGCAGCGGCGTCCTACTGGTGTTCATGATGTCCAGCGGTGGGCCGTGGATGAGGCAGGAGTGGCAGTCGCCCAGCGCTGGGCAAATACCGCCACATCGGATCGATTGGAGATTGGTGGTACAGTTGGAACCAATCGTTCTACCATAACAAATCTGGAACGAATGTTTGGAGTTAGCACATAACTATGTCTAATCGACAACATCACTATAAATGAAACAGTCATAATAAATGAGATCTTACATCGTCAGCAGAGCACCAGCCACATTCAGGATCAGCGAGACATTCTAACTGTGTTTGATGTCTCGGACACGCAGATTCCGGATGGTTTTTAGTAATACCCGCCTGCCAACTTGGCACAACAAATGCCAGAAGATCACCTGCAACAAAACGTCTCTGTAATGTCTTTTTTTTTTTAATATTTAGGTTGATACTATTTAAGTGTTCCTACAATTTCAGGAAATAGTCGACTTATACAAAGCCTATTACAAGCCTGAGACTATACCGCATTTTTAAGACATATCATAAATTATGGCAGAAAACTTTAGTAGAAAAAAGTAACATAATATTTACCGTTGACATTGCCATGATAACCACCAGCTATCAGCAGAGTGGAAGGAGGTTTCAGAGCAGCCGCATGGGCGAAGACTCCCTGTTTCTTGGGGTAATATCTGCGGGTCTTCCCCAACACGTCGAGCGGTATCCAGGAGTGGCAACCCAGGTGATAGATGTACATCTGACTGTCGTAACATATCTCCTCGCGGTTGTGTCGGTGGGAGTAACCGCCGAATACTACTAAATAGTTTCCTGAAAAATAAATGAGAATGTCGTTGTTGTTGTTTTGTAATAGTATTTTACCTTTTTCCTATGATTGTCAGCCCCCATATACTTTAGTACATTTTTTCCAGCCTTAGGGCAACTGGTAGAAAATACTACTGTAGCATTAAGTTAGTCCTAGCGTTGTGCTGAATAATAAATAAATAAATGTTATTAACCCAGTCTTCATAGACTACTTTAGTAAAATGAGGCATGAGTCTCTAAGTCCTGTATTTTGACTCGTGTTTTAATACGGTCCGAAATATAGGGGTAAGAGTGTAATATGTCAAGCAAAAAAAAATCAGCATTTTAGAGCATATTATCACAGTTTTCACTTCAATTTAGTGTATTTTTTGTCATCTTTGAGTCTTTATAAATTGTCTCTGTAATTTTAGTTGTGCTATATTAATATCAGCAATATTAATATAGCATTGCATAATCCTTAAAAAAGACTAATAGTTTATATCTCATATAGAATGTTTATATCTCATATAGATTATAAAAATATAACAATATTCTCTAGGTTCATATCAGCTTTACTCTTAGACTTAAAGGACTTTGTTAGAAGTGAATGGTAGAATCATGTATAACTATATTGAATTTTCTAAGATCTCAAGTCTATTTTTAGGAACAAATTTGTCTATACGAGTATTATATATATATGAGTGAAAATTTTCCTCACCAATAACAGTAGACGTATGAAAAGCCCTCTCCCTCGGCACGTATGTATCACGCAAGTGCGCTCGCGGGTAATGTATCTCACTCCACTGTTTATAGTCGAGGTCGAATGCGAACATTCTGTCCGACAGCTTTGAAAACCTGACAACAAAAATTGTATTTTGAGGGTAGAACTTAAGTCATTATTAAGCACAAGAATAACGTGTGGTTCAGCTGGTAGGAATAGTTTCTGATTCCATGATCAAATTCACTAGATTTCATATCTATTTGTTTAAACACCACTTTTTAACCCCCGACGCAAAAACGACGGGGTGTTATAAGTTTGACGTGTCTGTCTGTCTGTCTGTGTATGTGTCTGTCTGTGGCATCGTAGCTCCCGAACGGATGAACGGGTTTTGATTTAGTTTTTTTTGTTTGAAAGTAGAGTTAGTCGAGAGTGTTCTTAGTTAGCCATGTTTGGTGGAAATCGGTCTAAGATGGCCGCCGCGCCGCTACAAAATGGCGGATAACTTTTTTCTTCCACGACCCCATCAATATGGGTATCAAATTAAAGGGCTTGACTAGTAGAATACAACGCACTATAACAAATTTAAAATCCAAGATGGCCGCCACCACAAAACCGCGAATTACATATTTTGAAAACGCTGCGTTGGGGGTTTTTTAAATTTTTAATTTAATTCACTTGTTTATATAGAACTTAAGGACTAAATACTAAATACACAGACACAGTTATATGTACAGTAATCAGTTCAAAAGGAATATGGAACCAAGGCCTGCACCAATATTATTTTTATCCTTTTCGCCACCAAACAAAATACATAGGCTTTCCATATTTATTTTTCCATTCCTCTCTTTCTGTGGCCAATCTTTCAAAAGGGTCCAACTCGCTTATTCTTGTAGAGATATTTAATATTTTTAAAGTTACAAAGCTTATAATATGTCTAAAAAAGCCTATAAAATAAAGTTAATTACAAACCTGGCAACACTGGCGACAACACCACCATAGACAAGTATAGAGTTGGAGTATAAATGGTAGACCGCAGTGTGAGCCACCACTCTCACATCAAGCTCTTTGCCTCCTCGCACTTGGACCGCTTCCCATGACTCTGTGTTTACATCTGTTAGTTGTATCTTGAACATTCTGGAATAAGGGAGATTTTGGTTATATTACGGGCAACTTCAATCTGCAAAAACTCCACTAATATTGGAAATGCGAAAGTATTAATGTGTGTGTGAGTGCGCATGTGTTTGTTACATTTTCACGCCTAAACAACTGAACCAATTGACTTTGAAAGACCCTAAAATAACACAGGCTACTTTTCAGTGGGTAAAACCACTGCGCACAGCTAGTATCTAATAATTCAGATACAATTATAACAATTTGTAGGGAGAAGCTTGGAAAATGACAAGGTGGTCAGAACAAGTTTCATTCAATTTTGTTGTACGTAGTCACATGAATAAATACTATTTCAAGAAATGCACTTAAAAATTACCTAATAAAAATTGTGCACAAATAGGCTTGCATTAAAAGTCGTGCATGTTCTCAAACCAATTGCTACCCTCTGTGCTGTATATAAGCGAATGACTAATCATCATGTTTACTAGTAACCTGCTAATTGATTTGTTTTCTAAAAACAAGTTGTTTACGTCGTTTTACTGCAATAAGTTCCAAATTAGATTTTCTGACTTAATATATACTAGGTTTAGTCTGTTAAAATGTGTGTCATGGTGGACCATGGTACTGATACAGTTCCACTGCTATGGTTTTGAAACAGAGCTACATGTTTTTGATATATTGATCTATACCTACCTTGAAGAAAACTCTCCATCAGAAGTACTGCCTCCAAATAAATACAGTTCATCCCCAACAGCTGTCAAGGTATGTCTGGTAAGACCCGGCGGGGTCAATGTCGAGTTCACCGCTCTTAGAGTCCATCGGTTCTGCGCCGCGTCAAATAACCAGAGCTCCGAAGACAAACTGCCATCGGAGAGCTTCCCCCCGTACAATACAAAGCCAGCTCCAAACGCGCAAGCCGAGTGCCCATATCGAGGTTCAGGCTTCGTACCATTAGACTTTAAAGCCCCACTCAACAACTCAGGCTGCTCAGTAAAATGCAGGTAACTCTCAGAGTACGGCGTCGAATGTGAATACATCAAAGGCAAGGGAGTCTTCTCATTGTTAGAAAAAGACGACAAAACTAAATTAAAAAACGAACTCCTGTTCGATATCTGCCAACTACCGTCGATATTACCCTGAAATGAGGAAGTTGTAAACAATCGTGACCTTAATTCGGAATAATTGTTATACAAAAGTTAATTTTTTATGCGAATTTACCGTGACAACCCACTTTATGCCGACTCAAGGTTAAGTACAAAAATAGATTATTAATTGCAATAAACGATTACCTTGTTGAAGAGAGACAATACGGTTTCATCATTCTCCTCTATAGTAGGAAATCTACGTAAAACTTTTCCGTTTTCGTCATACCACTGACTAGTTGAAAACCTGTAATTTGTAATCATGTTGTGATAATAATTTGCACGTAGGTACATCTAAAGTGCTACGACAAATTTATGTGAATGCCAGTCTATATAAGGTCTTCTAATAGCGCTTCTGCACTAGGTACATCCGATACGAATCCGTAAAATGACGGACCGAAGTAGCCCTTCATTTCACGTATTCAGATCGGATTTAGTCTTCTTCCTGCCCCTATCCCCACTAGGTAGGGTCAGCACAACACGTTTTTCTCCTCCATTCTGATCTATCATCCGTCATATCTGCATCCACTCCCCTAGCACGCATATCCTCTTTCACACAGTTCATCCAAACCTTTTTCGGGCGCCCCCTTCCCGGATTACCACCTATCACCATATTCATGGACTTTTGGTCACATGATTTTCATCCCTCCGCATAATATGTCCATACCAGGACAATCTCCCACTCTTTAATTTCTCTGTCACTGGTGCAACTTTCAGGCTTCCCCTCACATACTCATTTCTGATTTTGTCCATTCTTGTCACTCCACACATCCACCTCAACATTCTCATCTCCGCTGCATGCACTCTCCTTTCATCCGCAACTTTCGTAGCCCAGCACTCCGATCCATACAATACGACAGGTCTTATTACCGTCTTGTATATTTTTCCTTTCAATCTAAGAGGCATTCGCGGGTCGCAAGTTGTTCCTGAGACCTGTCGCCACTTCATCCAGCCAGCATTTATTCGGCTCGCAATATCGCGGTCGATGTCACCATCGTTTTGTAGGACAGAGCCGAGGTAATTAAAATCGGAGCAGACTGGCAGGGATACACCATCTAAGGCAATCGGGGTGAAACTGGAGAGACCGCCAAAATCGCAAAACATGTGTTCTGTTTTGGTCCGGCTGATCTTAAGCCCCACGTTCTCCAGTTTCTCCTGCCATTTTACCAGTCTCCTCTGTACGTCAGGCCCTTCCTCCCCAACAAGCACAATGTCGTCGGCGAACAGCATACACCAAGGTGCCTCCTCCTGTATGTCTGACGTCAAAGCATCCATTACCAGGAGGAACAAATAGGGGCTTAGAGCCGACCCCTGGTGCAAGCCTACAGCCACATTGAATTTGTCGGTTTCGCCAGCCGTGGACCGCACGTACGTACTAGCTCGACAGTACATTGCGCGAATAAGTTGCTGGCCCAGGCACTCCTTTCACTTTCAAAGCCCACCACAGAACCTCCCGGGGAACCCTGTCATACGCTTTCTCTAGGTCAACGAACACCATATGCAAGTTCTTTCGTGCACGTTTGTACTTTTCGCAGAGTTGTCTCAATTTAAGGATTTAGTGTGGTGTAACAATCTCTATACAAATAAGTTTTAGAATTAATGTCTCTACATAATATCAGGGTTCCTGCTATTTTTTAGACTTATATAAACATTATGTGTATTTTACACACAATATATTTTTAAATAAAAAGTGAGGAGATTTTATTACTAGACGAGCAATGACATTTTAAATAAAATAAATCTCCATTACAGTAAAACTGCTTCAAACTTAACTACAAATTAGCTCGTATACTTGGCAACAAAGACATGATAAGACATCCAATCCTAGTTTTCTACTTCCCATTATCCTAATACTATGAATGTGAAAATATCGATGCACGCGTGAATGTGTGTTCGTTACCTTTTCACGCCAAAATTGCTGAGTCAATTGAGCTAAAATTTTGTACAAAGAAAACTTCGACCCTTAAAAATCACATAGACTGGTAACTGATGTATTACCAGCAGAGTTCTTTAAAATTCAATTATGCGGGAGTAGATATTATGACGTGTCTCAATAATAAAAATGTCATTACAGGAAAACAAATACAAAATACGTTTTTATTTAAAGGTAAATGTTTTGAAATTACTTTAAACAAATCATGTGTAATCTTCATCTTCAAATGATTATTAAATTAAAACCAGTTGATTGAATAAATTACAACTAAAAATAAAATACTGGATTAATTTCTTACCTATAGACCTCTAATAATCCTAATACTTTATTCAGATCATAACCTCCGAATACGTAAAGTGAATCTGTGTGGTTTACATAAACTGCTGTGTGAGCTGCTCGTTTCGTCATACCACTTTCTGTCCTTGAGAGCCAATGCCAGCTATTGCCTTCTTTGTCATTCTTTTTTAATGAGCATGATTCACCAGAAAAACTGTAAAAAAAAAAATATATCCCCATAATAAACATAACGAAGGAAAACTGAGGACCGAATTCAGTGGCGTGCCTTTTAGGTCTACATCCAGCAGCTGAAGCATGTGAGCTGATGATGGTAAGACAATGCCAAATCAAACAAAAAAATCAGATGTAGGTATTGGGGAGTGACATATTATTATATGGGTATCTCTTTTGGGAGCATGTTATATCCCCGCAGGTGGATACTTCAGCTGTAAATGAATGTACAAAGCTGTTTCTAGTTATATTTTTTCTGTTAGACACCGAAACACAAAAAGGCGATAGATGGTGAGTGGTTAAAGTCGTCTAAAGACGTCAGCAACATCAGTGGTGTCACAAGTCACAGTGCTGAATAGCGGTATGGTTTCGGTGTCGTTACTGAAGACGAATTGTCGAACAAGCTGGGTAAACCCCTCCTTGATTTCGTTGAACATCATGCCGAAACGAAGTCATAATGACTGCTAGGTAGGTAACACGTTTTGTCCAGCCACGGTTCAATCATTCTACTAGTAAATCTTTTGAAAGAAGTGTACTAAGATAGGAACATCTCGAAATTGAGAATAGGCAAGCTACTGGGAAAAATAATAATTTCAAGCTATATATATCTCAATGAAGAAAATACATTAATCTTTTAATGTAGGAAAATAATATGAACATTAATAAATAATAATGTGCTAACCCATTAAGTACAATGGCTCTTCTTTATTACATGACGGATAATTAAAAAGTTGAAACAACAGCTTTGAGAAAATGTGCTCTATGTGGAGAGAATAGAGATAAATTCTGATTGCTTTGTCACTTTACAGTAGGCTGATATTATAAGGGAATAAGACAATCTTGATGGTCACCTGGTGCTACTAATACACAGAAATTATTAATTACATTCACAATTCTGAGAGATAAATAGATAGTTCTGTATTAGTTATAGTATTAAAACAGAAATATATACAAGACCTTAGAACCAAAGACAATTCATATTTTAAAAGAATAATAATTATGTGGTGGTTGTTTTTCCTGAGTTAAATGTCGTGATTCCCTTCTTGGCCAAGCCACTTTTTTTAAATCTAGTGGCAGAATATCAGCACAAGTCAACATACTTTAATCAGACAACTAATGATATCACATTGAGAAACCCCTCACACTATCGTATCAGAAGTTGTGACAATAAATGATTATGACATTTAACAGTATGGGATTCCCCAATTACCTACTGTATAAGTCAAGCCACTGTAAGTTATTATGAATTACGACCCATAATAATATGGTAGATTTAGTAGTTTTGCAAGAAAAATTAAGTAGTGTCAACGGTAAGGAATTTATTAGGAAAAACCAAAGTAGATATTGTTAGGTTTACCTGAGTTTACTAGTCCAAGAAAACTTATCCATTATGCTAAGTTTCTATTTATTTATTTTATTTATGGTAGTCTACTTTTGGCGCAAACAATAAATCATAGTGTCAAAAGTGTGGCTCTGTGTTTGAGAATTTCAGATCAGACAAACACTTCACGTGAATATTTGCCACAAGTCGAGCGCTGGCTTTGCACTTTAGTAACTGTGCCTTCTCACCTACTAAACGCCTGAATGACTCACAAGTTTTAGGAACTGGCCTCGGCAGACCCCATATATTATTATGGGGTGGGGTGACTATTATTGGATTAATTAATTATACATACCCTTTCTTACAAATACATTTATCCCTAGGACATTCCCCATTGCCAGAGCATCCATTGGGGCAGAGTTCCACACTGCAGTCAGATCCGCCCCATTTCCCAGTGCAAAAGCATCTGTTAGTCAAACAGACACCCTGCCCTGTGCAGTTGTTGGGACAGTTGTGTATGGCGTATGTTGCTCGAAAACCATCGAGAACATAGTTTGTGTCACTGTATAGAAGTATTAACATCTGCAAACAATAAAAATTGAGGATAAGTATTCTTGTTAGCTTTTATCATGACATTTGCCAGGTTTTACAAGCACTCATTATTACTATAATTTGTTGTTAGTATGTAATATTTAACCCTTTAACCGCCACCGTCGGATATATCCGACAAGCCTGTTCTGTTACGTAACCGCCAGAGTCGTATATTTCCGACAAGTCGTATTTTTCCGACTGCACTTTAAATCTACATTTTTTAAGTCATAACACTGTATTTTATAAAACTATACTCGTAATTAGATAAATAGTGAATAAAGTTATGATTTACAGTTGGTTTTATGCTTCTCTCCCAAATAGAATAAATATTAGACATCACTTTTATTGTAGGTATTTATAATTCAAAAAACTTGCCTGGCGCTAGGGGCACGACAAGTGATTTTAAGTCTGGCGGTTAAAGGGTTAATAACAGATATGTTGTAATACCCTATACTTCGTTTCAAAAACAAAGATAATTTTTGCGGGGTTCGAAGGTTGTATATCTATGATATATATCAGATATATTATGAAAAATATCCAATATATATCCAATTTATTAAGGTATTGATCCTTTAAACCCTGCAAATTAGCTAAAAAATTATCTTTGTTTTTGAAACATAGTATAGAGTCTAGAGAATCTATTTTGAGAAAATTATAAAAGATTCCAGATAATTTTAGATCATGCTGGTTATAGGAAAAGTGAGCTGTATAGTTAGATAAATTGATGTTTTAGGTAACTGAAAAAATTGACATTTTTTAAAGTTTTCGTTATTAATTCATCAATGTTATTGAGAACTGAGAGACACACCTACTAAGAAAACTCAATCCAAATGTAATATGGTCTAAATAAAACAAGTCTACATTTAATATAATCATTGTAAATACTTATTAGTTACAGTGAACAGAATAATATCCATAACTTGTAGCACAGTTTCAATAACAAAGAACAAAAAATATGTTAATTCTGTACCAGCATTGGCAGTAAATGTGTTTCAAATTTTTTCAAGCATTGTTACATAAAGTCTCACTCAAGAAACTAAGTATTTAAAATATATTATAAATACAATGACAATATATTATTATACCTAATTTTACAAGTTTTAGGAAACAGGGGTTTGCTTTATAATTTTTTGTTTATCATTTCCTTGATATCTAATTTAAATGGATGGAGATATAATGTTGGTTTCGTTGCTATGAATTTACTTTGCAAGATTAAATTTGTTTTAATTATACTTTACATCAGCATTATTGTTTGAATATAATTTCATACATTGTGGTGATTCAATTAAAAGTTGGTATCTATCTACGACCATGCAAATAAAACATGTAAGGATGTCAATAATTTTTCTGAGACTTTATTTTAAGTAAATTCTTTTTTGTATCTTTGCTACTAAACCATACAGTATAGTCAAATCATTAAAAACCAGTTTTACATCGTAAACAACTAATAGCAGACCTCTGCTCTGACATCAATGATCATTGCACCTAAATAACAAGCAACAATGTTAAGAAAAGATTGGTAGAACTAGTAATTTCTTTGTTATAATTGTTTTCTAAGACTTCAGCTAGCTGTTTTAGAACTATAATTTTTAAACTATGTGTGTAGTATGTTCCCAATGTAACAGGTGTAAGAAACATGAATTACACTTACATATCCACTAGATGCAGTCACATTCTGAGG
Organism: Hemithea aestivaria; assembly: GCA_947507615.1. Taxonomy (NCBI): domain Eukaryota; kingdom Metazoa; phylum Arthropoda; class Insecta; order Lepidoptera; family Geometridae; genus Hemithea; species Hemithea aestivaria. The sequence continues at coordinate 8,832,513 of OX382327.1, read as the reverse complement.
CTCAGTTTTCCCACTGAAGCTTCCCAACAGCGGAGCATCAAACGAATCACCGTCGTACACAAACACATAGTCATATGAGCACTCTGTGCCCATACGAATGAAACTCAGTGTAATAAACTGGCTCTTATTCGCCGCTTTGATAAGCCACTCACAGTGAGAATCCTAAAATGGGAATTTGTATTAGAAGACACTCCACAAAAGTTTGTCATGTTTGAGGTCGATTAAACTAACTTGTGTGTAGTTGGAGTTACTCGGTCCATCGGTGATGATGCCACTTGGTTCTGTGAACACTCTGCGAGTCTTGTCGCAGGGAGCCGTGAACGCCGCGCAAAATACGGCCAGGTAAGTCCAACTCACGAAAACTAAGCTCGCTCCTTTCTCCCGAATGCGTGGGTAAGACATGCCTCTTCCGGATCGTTGTAAAACATAAGTCAAATATCAAAGCCATATAATCGCTAATATTCGACTAATTTCACTAAAATGTAAAATAAACAACACTCATGTAAGTTAATAGGTGACATCTACTTCAAGGCTAACCACTTATTGGAATAATACCACGTTGATTTATTGAGCTTATGCATTGATTTTATAAATACGTGTCGGCCAAACGTTATTTACACATAATAAATTGAGTTTTTGGCTTAGATTTACTTTCTAACGAGATTATTTTACAAACAAACAAATTCACAGATCCATCACAGTATTTTGACATTTGACGACTAATTTTTTTGGTAGAATTTATTACATTAGTGCTGGCAACTATGACATGATGTTACCATAGCTAGTCTTATATTTCTACTATATAGTTAAAAAGAAAAAAAAATAGTGAATAAAAAGGTTTATAATATTATGTCTCTTTACTCTTTGGTTCTTTTTTCTCTTTCTCCTACATTAAATTTATATTTTTTGTGGAAAGAGGTTATCGTGTGCGTTTACAAAAACGCGGGTAAATTTAAAAGTTTTCAATATAGTATCTTGTTCTCATTATTTTTTTCTAGTTCGTAAACGATAGTATTAAACACCATGATTTATACAGCCGGTGGGTGTTTCAATATTTAATACGTACTTGATTATTACTTACGTAGGTACCATTCACTATATAAGGACTTATGAGAAAGCACTGTTATAAAAAGGAAAATAAAAGTAGTCCTACCGCCTACTGCGCTCAGCGCGAATATCGATCGCTTACATTGCTGACTCTGCAATCCTTTCTCTTCACTTTTGCTCGTTGGAGGATCGTATAGGTATTTTCTACTGAATATAATTTATTATTGAACTATGTATTGAATTGAATTTAGATAATAAGTATCCCGTGTATTTATTCAAGGTATTTGGCAAATACCAGTACCAGAACCTACCTACTTGGTACAAATAGATGTTATGCACAACTACCTAAACGATACATAAAAGGAAAGAGTGACTGAATGATCTATCATCGCTTACTTCCCTAATTCGTTGATCATCAATCATCGCACAGCCTAAATCGCTGAACGGATCGAGTTGAAATTTGGAACACATAATATCACAATATTATAGGTTTTATGACGTAGGTAGACCTGATCTCCGTTAACAGAGGATTTGTCCACGTGTAGAGAGTAAAGTCGCGAGCATAAGCTAGTCTTACTAATATTATAAACGTGAAAGTTTGTAAGAATGGATGTCTGGATGTCAGAGTCAGGGCAAAATAAATAAAAGGAAAGAGTGACTGACTGACTGATCTATCAACGCACAGCCTAAACCACTGGACGGATTGGGTTGAAATTTGGAACACAGGTTTTATAACGTAAACCTCCGCTAAGAAAGGATTCCTCCTCGCTGACAAAGTCGCGAGTATCTATAAGCTAGTATAAAATATGACTAAACCATGCGTTGTAATTGTGGTAGCTCATCTCATGAGTTCATCTGTATTTTACAAGCTTTTATTTACTTTCACCTCTCTGTTGTCTGTATGTCTGTAATAAAATCTTAGAAGTTTAATTTGATCCACTTCTCGATTTCTGATTGAGCTAAAAAGCATGCATGCATGTATAAATCGGTTGACAATGCAATATTATTATGACATGAAGCTGATGTGATGATGGAGCAGGAAGGTGCCCATAAGAACTTCGTAATGAAATGTCGCAACCCCATCGAGTTTGGGCTCATCTGATTCGTCTTGACGAGTACTTTGGTGCTAGATGTAATAATAATAAAAGCTTGTTTTTAAAGTTTTTGAAGTGAAAACTTCTTTAGCGGCGCTGAGCACTTTTTTGTATGGGTAAAAACTTTCAAACTCGCGTCAGGGTCACGTGATGCTGATCGAAAAAGCGTAAGATCGAGGGGAAGGGAGAGGAACTAGTATCTCTCACTCTTTCTACCGTGCTTGAGTGTGCTGCTCTGTGAATTTGGTATGTCAAATGATCGCAATTTTAGCACAACGAAATACAAAACTACTATTGATGCGGTCTTTATTAGACACTTAAATAGGTTCGAATCAAAACTGTTTGTTTCTTACTTCAGTTATCATAAACCAATTGTATCAGTTGTAAAAATTTGGGATGATGATTCTGATAATAACGATGGTGTAAAAGTCGTCGAAATTATGGATGGAAGTTGATTTTTCTGAGAGATAAAATTTAATGTTATATATAAATAACGATATAATATTATAAATAACAACATATAAATTGTCATATTTGTGTACGATAGCGCAATAAATAAACATTGTATTCTACCTCATAAATGATAGTATTTTTATACTTATAATTAAACACAACGTTAATATTGAAGTTTTCACTTCTGCCGGCACTCCCGGAGTGCTACCTTTTTTTTTTTAATTTATCTTGTTTAGTTTGCATCAACGCGAACGGGACGACCTGCCTGCTTAGTAAGCGTTTACGTTCGCCCATTATAGTCGACTGCAACACTGGTCGTATTGCCGACTCAGTGATGGTCAAGTAGGGTAAATAAGTAGGTAGTAGGTACCTGGTACCTCCCTGACTTCACTGAACATCGTGCCGGAATCCGGCAATAAATCAATAATCCCTCACCTTTAAACTCTAAGCTCATTATAAATGCACGAAATATTTATAAAGGTGAAAATTAATAAATCAAAGAGGCGAGCACGTGAGGCAGGGTTGGAGGACTGTTGAAGTTTTTTCATCCGGAATGAAGTGATAACCGCTAATGACGGGAAACTGCGCACTCATCGGTACACCATCAGGAAATTATAATAGAGATTTATAATGTATTTAGCATTAATAAGTGACTCTCATCTCACGGGTATATTTACCTACATATGTACCTATATATGTATTTAAGTAATATACAGGCGAAAAGAGTGCTTCAATAAAAATTTTCATGCATTAAAATATTGCAGTTAAACCTGTCCCATAGGTAGCTAAAACAAAACTAAAGAACTATTTGTTTATTGTTTGTCTCTAGCATGAAAAGACACTATTAGATATCCTAGGCTGCCACTAGTGTAAATGAGCCAATGAGGCCTGATAATTATGAAAAAACAACTGTCTAGCCTTCTTCTAGATTTTGGAGAAGATAGCCACAGGTGATTTGTCGTCTCCTTTGTCCTACGGAACGCGAATTTGTTAGTTTGCTGCTGATAAGTATTAAAAAATATGCGTAGTTCCAAATATGAGCTACGAGTATTACAAAATTACAGCTCATAATACAGGGGAAAAGAAGTCCAGGAATAAGTAGAACAACTTGGCTTATAATCTGCGCCAATCGTAGGGGAAGGTGGGCATGAAAGAGCCATGTTTTGGAGGAGCCACCTTCAATATTTCCGTAGTTTTTTAACGAATATCAGTTTTATGTTTTTTTTTGTGTAGTGATACTTGTTTATTAATACCCACAAAAGTTAAACAGTTCGCCGAGTCTTTACTGCGGAGCAAGACTACGCCAAAAAATTTTGGAACCTACGATATGATTTAATAGTGTTATTAATTGCGTTTTATTTATTTTTATATGTAACCTACCGCAAAACAAACATGATATAATGCGCATGTTTGGCCTCCATAATCAGGTATTAAACTGAAATGGTTCTTTCTCTTTTCTTTTAATTTAAGATATTATTTAATTTTTTGTTGCTTGTTATGAAAGAGCCATGCAGAAATGTGATGAAAGAGCCAGCTCGGGTTTGTTTGTGGCTTTACTTTTGGAGTAACGGTATAATGCAAAATTTATTATGGATAGGCAAAACGGTCTTGTGGGTTAATGTGAGACATGTAAATTCCATCCCAGGCTCATTGACTTTTTTTAAAGAATTTTTCAAAATAGAGATAACTACTACTTACTAATAATAAGTTTTCATATGCTTATCCTATGTTAATCTTAAAGTTTAATTAATATTTAAGAAATAAATTAATGTTTTAAAGTTTAATAACTTGAAATTGAAAAGAAATTAACAAAAATGTGTATTTTTATTATTTCATTTTATTAATAAGAAAAGTACCCAAATATTGGATTTAGAGGGTTAAAAGTGATGACCAAATAAACTACTTGTTATTTTATAAATACTGTCGCTTAATTTTGTTTATTTAGAAAGATTTATGTTGTGGCTCTTTCATAAAATGTGGTGGCTTTTTCATGACACGTGTGCTATGAAAGAGCGGAAATTCGATTTCTTCTAAATAGCCGAGAAATGTATCAAAATAAAACTTTATCGAAACTACCCTGGGTGTTTTTTAATTTTAGATAATTGAGCTACTCGTCTATTATTATAGTATTTATAAAATTGATTTATTTGATTACTGAACAAAATAAAGATCCAAAGTCTAAAACTGGCTCTTTCATGCCCACCTACCCCTACTGCAAGAACACGCGTTCCCTATTTAGAGCTGCTGTGTCGAGGGTTCATAGTGCAATGATGATCGCCAACCTTCGTTAGAAGATGGTACCCAAAGAAGAAGATAAGAAAATAAGGATAATATTGAAGAACTTTGGTATGAGAAAGTTTATCTTTCCTCTTAGATTACTAGGTATATATTGTAGAAGAGCTGTACCTATATTATAAAAGCTTGTTTTTTAAATGAAATTATCTTGTTTACGCTATCTCTCAGTCTTGTGAGCGAGTGACCGCGCGTGATCATCCATTCTAAGCGTACGTTTACCATGCAAATGAACTGACCGCCGCACCGCACTGTTTTAGGGTATTTTTTAACAAACAGCGCCTGTTTACTTTGTAGCGATTACAGTCACGCGGTGTGATGTGAAGGATTTTTTCCATTTTGTTTTGTGAGAAAGGCTAATAAATTACAAAATATGAGTGCTTTTTCTCAAGCTTTTCAAATCTTCGGTAAGTGTTAGTTTTTGCTTATAGGACTCTGTTGAAATAACACAGGAACTAGAAAATATAGTACAGATACCTAGCTTATAAAACAAGCAATTTAGAAGTCGACGCACTGCAGCTAATGCTACGCGCCTACTTAGGCACTGAATAGAAAATTGTAAATATAAAAAGATCAATAGAGTTATAAACGCACATTATAACTAACTTTTAAATTAGGGGTAGCTCGTAAGTAATTAAACAGCACAACACATACAAACGTCAATCCAAATACCTATTCATATTTTATACATTCAGTGAAATTATCAACGATTTTTACCCAATGTTACCCAAGTTTATCCCAATTTTCAGCAAGCAATTCATAAGCTGCGTAGCTGACGCGAACCGCAGCGATTGCGGTGACGTTACTTTCATGCGAGGACATTCAGCCGTGGAGTGGCTAGCCCGAGGGAGCTGCCACCATCATCATACAAATGGCACATTAGCGGACCGCCTCGCGCCGGACGCACCTTATCTGCCTCTCAAACTCACTACTATATTTGTTTTGCACCGGATTACCAGAGATTTACCACGGTCACCGACCGTTAACAGCCGATTAAACGTCCTCTGCAAAGAGAGGTTAAATTTAATGCTACGGCTTGACCCATCTGAATTTTAAAACATCTGTCCGGCCTGTATAAAATTTTCATAAACGTGTGTTACGGTGTTTCGACGATTTTGCATAAGTAGCTGAAGACTAAAGATAATTTTATATTAAATTTTCGCCTGAATTTCACGTATACCTACGTGCGAATCGGTGCGAAACAAGTGCCTAACTTTACAAGTAAGGTAAGTATTTTTTCCCTAACTTTAATACCCAATAATAAAACTATAATATAGCATGATTTTAATTTATATTAAAAACTTTATTGCCTAGCGCAAGTTGTCATTAAAATTATACAATTTGTTGGTATGACCCCAGTATTTTAGTGAGGTGGCATAGTTCAATAGTAGCATAGTATTTGCGATAAGGGAGCTACGCTATAGCTATAAATCAGGGATGTCGATGCGGGGCCGCCCCATTGCAGCTCGCGGGTTGATTTGTCGCGTCCATCGTATAACAATGTACTGTTCATAGTGATGTCCGTTTTAGTTATCGATAAAATAACTTGGCGCGTTTTGGAAGGTCTATAGTTTTAAGATATCTATGATTAATTTGCAATAGACCATGTACTGGAAATACAATTTTATATCACAGTAATACAGTAAGCATTATACTCCAGCATATATCTCCTACATGAGCTTAATATAATTTACATTTTACATGTTACTGATATTAGAAGATCTCAAGAGACCGAGCCTTTCAATCGATGGAACACCTTTTCCCGGTTATCTTGTCATATTTGATGTACCTACTAAACAGAAAAAATAATTACTACTAAGAAGAATTTGAAAAAAAATGTCAGTCGCTTTCTATGGGTAATAAAACATATGAAAGGTTTCTTGCCCAGCCCTACGCACAGTCATTCCATAAAGCGTTCTGTATGTTGCCCCCATACGGTCAAGAATATCTTAACTATTATTGTGGCCTGCTTGCATAATCACTAACTATTTGAGCAAATAAATCGGTGCTTGGCATTTGCCCTTTGTTTTTCTTAAATCTCAATTTTTATTCCATCATTTTATTCCAGCCAGTTGTATTTTATACTCATATTTAATTCAAATTTTAATTCGCACAATAGAACTAGGATTGGAAAAAAATTGGTGAACGTCATTTAACCATCGACATTTTACTAATTTGTTGAAATGCTAAAGCGCAACGTTTCAATGGAATAAATTTAGAAAATTATAATTTGATTTTTTTACAATTAACATTTACTTACCTATGTCTTGAAACAAGAAGGTTTATTCAAAGTTTCATGACCTTATAAGTAAAGGTATCATAATAGGCAATTACCTCACTGCCGTAAGTAAACACAATCGAGCAGTGACCCTTAACATTATGGTGTTAACTGCGACCTAATTTCAGATTAATACGCTTAGGAGGAAACCTCACTAAGCTGGTTCAAATGGCACACGGAAGACCGTTTGCCTCATTACGGCAAACGCTAAGCGTACAATCGAGCTAACGGCTCATAATGTTTATTTCTTCTTGATATATCACTATTAGGCAAGTTTAGCCAGTAAGTAGATTTATTGGTTTCCGCCCTGTTCATTATCCGTATTGAGAAGCAGACGGTCCGCGAGCATAAATCTGAATGGTACCCAGTAAATAGCCTCCCGAACCTCCCGCCTTCCGAACTTTTCTTAACTTTGTCTCAAGTTTGGAAAACTTCGTGGAGGTCAACTTATCTTGTGGCACTTACGTCCGATTCGTAGATTTGGAATCGTAAGATAATTGCTTCCCCTTTATGTCATCAGACAAACCAATTCACTTAATGGCAAATATATCTATCTATTTGTAACATATTAGACTAACTCACTTGACTTAAGTATTTTCCTGGAGGAGCCTTGAATTTTCTGGTAACATGGAATGCGCTAATGCATGATAACTGTAGGTACATAAGGTATAAGGTACAGGTACCCTAAATTTTGGACATTATGTTTCTTTAAACACATCTTGTGTCCTACCTGCTTTCGTCGACTTTATACTGTAAGATAAATAAAACAGTCGACGTTAATACATATCCTAATTTTATTTACCCCAAACATAACGTTCCTCAATATTCGGTAACGAATTCGACCACTATCAACAGCCACCCTAAATAAAGAGAAATATAGCGGAAACCATAACCCGTCCGGCAAGCAATTTTCCTACTCCCGTGCCTAAATATTCAGTTTTTTTACTATGGTTGGCATTTTTGTGTAGTTAAGAAAACAAGAGCGCTATAACTCTCTTGCCGGTTGATCAGATAGCGTCGTAATGGCAGTAATGGATCCTGGTCAGCGGCCCGCATGCAAATAAATCTGCGTCCCGATGCAATGATGTGTGGAAAATGGGACTCACCCTTTGCTTGCTCGCGACCACTGCTCCCCAAACTGAAAACAACCTGTGATTATTTTTATTAAGTAGAGGTAGAGATAAACCGGTATAAAATTGTACTAAAAATTGTCAAGAAACTACGTAATTCTATTTTTAACGAAGGGGTTGGGTAAAAATTGGGATGAAGACATTGAAACAGGCCAAAACCACAGAATTAGGTCTAACACAACGTTTTAGACCTTGGGCTAAAGTAGGTGTTTCAAAATGATAAAAATAACTAATGTAAAAAGTATGTATACCAATCATAATAAATGGTACGTACAGTTTCAACCCCAGCCTTTGATAAAATCGACATTAATTTTTAAATCATTGCAAAAAATGTACTCCACTGAATTTTAATTGAAATTGAGGGGCCAAATGTTCAAGTAAATAAATCAAAGGATTTTGAAATTCTTTGCTTGGATGAACACTGAAACTTGTATTATAGATTTACCATCGCATCGGAAATATACAGATGGCCCTTATTGCAAGTTGGATCTGATTGTCTTCGGCTACCTGCCGTTGCGTTGTTTTATCCGGGAAGTGGGCAGCGATAAAAGTCAGAGCAAATGGCAGTCAATAAAATAAATAGCGATGGCAGGGTGTTCTGTAAATAAGTCGGTGGCTCACGGCTCGGGGCGACGATCGCCTTTTTTATTGGCGCCTCGATTGCTCTCGAAGTCTCGAAACAACGAGAAGCGGCAGGCGGGCGCATATTGCAATGTCTCGCTGACTCGCCAGATTATGCTTACAGATTAGAAATAGAAATTTTCCTCTACGTGTAACATTATCTATCCAATATAAGTAATAATACGGGCGCGATTTCATATTCATTCAGTTTATAGAAATGTTTGTTATAATATTATGCAGATCTCTATTGTCAATTCTCATAGGTACTGAATCATACTGAAACTAAGTAGGTACTATGATTTTATACTGAATTATACCTAGCTACATAATGATGTGAAGATGTAAGTTAAACGTGTAATTAATTACAACAATATAATAAATATAATATTAATTAAATCTCTTATGAGGTGTAAGACAAAACAAGTTATTACGAAATATTTCAAATTCCGCGATAGAGACACTTTAGTAAGAAGAAATTGTCTATTAAATAAGTACGTCACCACCCTTGGACCAGTGGACAGAGGACAGTCAATCCTAATAAACTATAGTGTACTTGAACAGAAAGAGAATAATAAAGTATTCCGCACGTATCGCACTCGGTCGCGGCTCGTTCCCAGATAGATGTATTAATTTGTAAGAATTTGTCGTGGAACCCTCGCCCCTACTGGCCATTCCAATCACGCACTACAAGCTCGGTAATTGCACCTAATAATTTCTTTAAATAGTTTCACCGTCCCATCGCTTGACCTGCGGGGTTACTGCTACTATAGTGTATCATATGGCAGATTCATGTGGAAAAAGAATCCTCTAGATACGTTATGAATCTTTAATTCATCTACAAAGAAAATCACCAAAGTCATCTCAATCATGAGGAACGGAGCGCATCCTAGGCTTGACGGAGGGTCATCTTTATCGACTGTAAAATCTTCACTGCATTTTACGACGAACATCATCTGTAAAGAATAATAAAAATAAGGTAGTTTCGTTAAGTTTTATGACGTCAGAGTCCGAGTGAATGACCGTGGACCATTGATGTTTTATTCTTTTTATTTATATTGGTGTTATTAGTGTCAACGTGTCGCCACGGGCCACGGGCCGAGGGTCCAGGTCCCGCGGGGCTCGTCAACGCAGGACAAACCTAATCCAATCACGGATAATCGTAAGTGCACACGCCTTCTTTGCGCTGCCATACGTGATAATATGCTGTAAGACTGCGTAGGAAATCTACTCGATATATGAACAACGGAAAATAAAATTATACGTACATCTTACTACGTAATATTATACGTGAAAGTTTGTAAGAATATATGGATGTCTGAATGTATATTCGTTACTCTTTCACGCCTAAACAAGTAGACCGATTAAGCTGAAATTTGGTATAGAGATAGCTTAAACCCTATAATAACATATAGGCCACTGAACAGTGGGTAATACCGCTGGGGGCAGCTGGTATTACCTATATAATACGTACAATAATATTATAAACAAAAAAAAAGGCTTAACGACTTAACCAGTGTAAATGTCTAGTAAAGGCACTAGAACAACACATTTTAGTGGGAGAAATCGGAATGACTCTAATAATAGCTATATATTTTTTAAAAATCCGTTTTTACAATTTTATGAACGTCAAAACAATAAACCTCGCGCTACGGTTTCGTAGAGTGCTCTACGCGCGTAGCGAAGTCGTAGCGCTTTAATTTTACTAAGCATCTTACCGCTATCTGTTTTGCGCTCGCACCAAGGATTATGTTAATGGTCGCTTGTAATACTCTTATCACTCTTTGTCTACCGGTGGGATACAGTATTTAAACAATTAAAATTAATATGATTTATGTGCTAGGTATGAAAATAATTACGCAAAATAAATATAATGTTATATCTAGACTAGATGCGAAAACAATGATAATGTTTACTTATTTTCTATTGATTTTAAATTAATTGACCAATCACACCACCCTATTAGCACACAAAATCAAAACAACATATTTTTAAAGTAAGTTAGTACGAAGCACTTTATGATTTTTTAAAAATGAAATAAACAATTGAAATTACGGAAACAAATGTGAAAATATGTATGTCGTATGTACTTACATAAAAATAATAGAAAACACCTCCTTTTCTAAGATTGCGTAGAAAAACTGAAGTGTTGAAAGAAAAAGTTTGACAGGAACGTTCGCGCCCAAAACTATTTACCTTCTTGACAAAGGAGAGTCCATAAGCGCAAACTTACAACGCCTACGGCCAATTAGTCACGGAACGAATAGTGGTCCGATGGGGAATGATGAGGTGTATTAAAGGTACAGTTATTAGGAGATGCGAGGTAGTGAGGGGGCCGGCAATAAGTCACCGAGCCCGATAGCAGCGAATCAATGACCGCCCCGATATGATACATGGGATTAACCACCGTTTATAGTTTTATCTCGGTAACGAATTAATACGCGGAAATGCCAAGTCATTAATTTTTATGAATGTTTGTGGTGGTCAGTGATGTGGCCTTCTTTTGTTTTGGTATTTGAAAGTTACACTTATATATTTGCAGTTATTGCTCCTCAGTTATTTATATTTTCTTTATAAATTATTATAATATAGAAGTTACAAAAATGTTTCCGGTACTTAGATAATTTAATTATTAAAACGATACCAAAATTATAGAGCAAAGGTCCTGTGACAAAACACAACTACTTATTGCAACTATAATCTTCGTGTACATATCATAATACTCAGATTTGATATAATATATACGAGTAGAATTAATGATTCATTAAAAAAAAGGAAAAAAAGTGAAACAATCCATTGAAGAATAATTTTAATTAAACGTAACGACGTTTTAGACGTAACTTTTCGTACATTAATAATAATTTTATTTCCAGCATTTAGCCGGACAGGTGTCACCAGCACAGCTGTCAATTTCCATCTGTCAGTGCTAAGGGTCTGTCAGTGCGGGTCCGTGTTTCAGAGGCGCCCTTGTTAACCGGAACGTGCCGAGCCGCCGCCGGTAAACACGTGGGTAGATAACAATCTATTTGGATTGCCTCTATATTTCATTTTCCCCGTGCCCCGCTAACTAGATAGAACGTCACACGGAGACAAGAGGAAATACGGGCTCGTTTCTTTTCAAACACGAATTTTATTGACGCTGCTTTGAGATATTAAACCATGTTGGCGCCAAATAGATGTAAATATGCCGCGTATTTTCCCTTTGTAAAGATTACATGAAATTCTGATGGGAAATTTCCTGACTACATCTCTGGCCAAAATAAGCTAGTTTCAATAGTACCTATTCTAAGTTCTAGTTATCACACTGAGTTAACCGGATTTGTAATTAAGGTTAATTTTTATACAAATAAGTTTTGCGAATACAGAAGAAAATTCTGATCTAAAGAGAGCCTACAACACCACTAGGTGTTTCAGCACTAAATAGTAAAGTAAAAGTAAGAGTATGTTAAATTCTACTTAATGCTATAAATGTAATAACTTTATAATACATCTTCTACTGAAATTGCTAAACTCTTGCATGCTTCTCCTTTGCAGATTGATTCGTCCACATCAAACTTAATATTATTTCATTTTCAAGCTTTCAATATTTGTGTAACAGATTTGTCATTGTAGGTGAGAACTGTGTGTACGGTTAGTTAGCCATGTTTGAAGAGGACGTGCGGCACGTCTGCTGGTCAACTGATGAGTGCCACAATCCCACACCCCAATGTAAGTATCGTTATTCAATCACAACCACGGGACAATCGAGAGCTGAATGATAAAAATGTTATCTTTTATAAGGTAAAATTTTCACATACAGACACTCGCTCTTGTTTTAGTGCAAGCAGTTTAGACCAGGGTCGATAATTTTTAAAACCAAAAAAAATAATAGTAGGATGAAACCCATTAGAAAAGGAGGGGAATATTACAAAAATAAAAGGAAAAATAATTTACGGGCGATCTGAGGTCGAGAAGGGGATGGGGGTGAGTTTTTAAGGGTAAAAAACGGTTTTTCTCGATTTCCGGCAAAACTAAAAGTCCTATCGAAAAAAGTTACATGGCAAAGTTGTAGGTAATAAAAAGATCTAAAACTTTTGTATATATACTTTTTTCACATAACCTCAAAATATATGTGAAAAATTCAAAAAACCAAGTTTTTGGTTTTTTATTTTTATCTTTTACAATTTTTTTTTAACGAAATTTGTTGAAACTTACCTTTTTATGTCCCAAATACGCTGTAATTTATTTGATTAAAAATATTTATTTTTTCACCTTATTTTGAATTAATATCGAAAAAACACCCTAATTTTCAATCGAAAATTCACCCGTCAAAATATCAGCTTTTTTCAAAAAGTTGGTATGGTTTCTGTTCGTTGAAATCTCTTCTTTCCGATGGTGAAAAAAAAAATGTTACTATAGTAAATCTTCTCAGAAAATGCAAAAAAAAACTTGAATTCGAATTTTTTTTTTTAATAATCTATACATTTAATAAGAATGGAAATTTCTCCCCATTCATTGTGATCCTTTATTAAGATGAATCGTGAATACACGCATATGAACAAAAGGAAAAGTCGCTTGCGCGATCTAATTCGTAATACATTTTGTCAATTTTTTCTAGGGAAACGTAATATAAAATAATAAAATAAATAAAAATCGTTTACTTCGGACACATCGCCCCCAATTTACATCAAAAATTCGAAATAAAAGTAATAGAATATAAAGTAAATACAATTAAAAAAAAAAAAGTGCGACAAACTTAAAAAACGCCATCTATCGATGTGGCTATAAACGAAGCAGTCAGCAGTGGAAAACATCGAAACTACATCACATCAAAACTACTAAAGAGATTTAAACGAAACTTAGCATGCACATAGTTCATGGTCTGGAATAACAAAATATACAGTATTATTCCCGGAATTCGATACGGTTTCCATAGGTTAGGTTAGCCTGAAAAAATCATCGGATGTATAAATAAAATTCGTACAATTACGTATCATTACCGTGGATAAGTTGGTTGACCGTTCGGTTCGATAAAGCTGGTTCAACTAGCCCCGAGTTCGAATCCGGTGAGGCGATAAGAAAGTTTTTGCATTATTAATTACTTTTAATTTTTGAAAATTATAATCTGGTGCTTTCATGAACCATTTCGGAAAACTTAAGTCGCAGTTTGGAGTGCTTTTCACGAAAGATGTCCCGCGGAATTTGGCGGAACTTCAAATTCTAAATATGTTTAATTTGTTAAATAAAGTAAATACCTATTTAATTAAGAAATTAAATATGAGAAATTATGAAAAGTTGAAATGTTATAAATATTTTAATTTTACTATACAGTGCTTTTCATGAAAGAAGCTACTTTTTGCTAGGCCCCACTATCGCGCGTTTTAAAGTTAAAATATTTATAACATTTTAACTCCACATAATCTTATCTAAATTCTTAATAAGAAAACATATCTAATTTCTTAATTAAATAGGCATTTACTTTATCTAACAAATAAAACATATTTAGGATATGAAGTATATACATAGGCGGATTTAGGGGGAGGGGCCAGGGGGCCAAGGCCCCCCCCAGAATCATTGTAGAGTTACGAATTTTGCACATATTTCATGGTTAAGATTATAATTTTTTTCTCGGCGCTCGCAGCAAGCTGCTCGCGCACATATTATTAAGGATGTTTAAACTTTCTAACTGCTCAGAGCGAGCTAAACACACTTTTTGTAGTAAAAATTATAATATTTTTGCCCGTCTGCACCTTGGCCCCCCCCGAGAACCAAATCCTGGATCTGCCTATGAGTATATAATTACCGATCATATTAAATTTAGTTCTGCCAAAATCGACCTTTCGTGAAAAGCACTCTATATTTTGTAGGTACCTCTTTTTTAATAGAGGATTACGACGGTGAATAAATATGATAATTAATTTATTATGCATAAAACTAGCGTCGCCGTAAAGAGCACGCCATCTATTGACGAGCGGTAAAACAAACAGATTTGTCAATAAGACTTAGTCGTGTGACGTGTGTAGTATGTGAAAGATCCCATGGGCGCAAGAGGGCGCTAAATGCAAAAAAATTAAAGTGTTCAAGATTTTTTTTCTTTCGTGTTTTTTATTCATTTTGTTCATTACATTACAGTAAGACTACAAAAATACGGACAGAGGATTTTTCTGGCCTTCTCGCTGTTTATATGGAAGGCGAGATGAGTTGCTAAGAAACTATTTCAATTTAGTGATCCATTTAAAATATATTTTTTTTTAATCTTAACTACCTACTGGCTTTCTAACTTTCACTGAAAAAATCGCAATGTGTCTCAAAGGACTGAAATTTAACTGCCAACTTTCATTTGACATCGGAAAAAACAGCCTAAAAATAAAAATTTGATGCGGGCAACGCCGCGGGTACAGCTAGTTATAAATAATTTTGAGCTATTTATTAAAATTTACACTTTAATTAAACGAAAATTCATCCTACTATTATTTTTTTTCACTTTTTATTATTTTTATAGGCTTCTACCCTGGTCTAGTTCTACAATTCTAGCTTTTAAAAGTAGCCAGTATCACTTCTAGACGAACTTTTGCAGAACTTTTAGTAGAATTTACTACAACGTGCACCAACACTAAGTCTTTACTCGATTTCCGGACATGTTACAACCACTGAAGCACCATCGAATGAGATTTCAAAAGCCGAAGCGTTTCCTAAAATCGGCCTCAGTCAATGCTCGCACTACTGTGAAGGGGTTTTATTATTTTTAAAGTACGCGCTCGTTTGCACGCGAATGGGCCACTTAACCACGGAGACAAGCTCCCGACCTAACGGGAATATTTCCTATACTAACTGCATTAGCTATCTTTATGTGAAGGATAATAGTAGCGCCACGCTTTTTACATGTTTTTCTGAAACCGTCATAAAGTGAACTGAACATTTCGGTAGTGGAGACAAATATATTGCACTCCATAAAAGTATAATAGGTTTCATCACAACAGGAATGGTTTGAGAGTTGAGAGGTTAATAAAATCGACACGGCGGGTTTACGACCACGGATGTCGGATGACCAATGAAAGAACCCTGCTATCTATGGTGCGACATGCATACTAGATGTGGGTATTTGTGGTCTGCTACAAGTAGGCTGTAGTATTGGCTATTGGGATAGTAAAGAGGTAGTTACGTGACATGAATCGAAGTAAAGCTGTATGTGGAGTAATTTTTTGCGCACATAAAGATCCCAAAAGAAAAGATTTATTTTACTGAATGAATATTTTTAAAAAGGCAAAGGCTAGTCTAACCCTCCCAAAAAACTTAATTTAAAATAACTTATAATCCATGAAATAGTAGAGTAAGATTTCCATAATTGACTTCCAGTAGTCGTAACAATAACAATTATGGTTTAATTTATATTTATCAACCGTCAAAATGCGAATTCGCAAAGCGGAATCACTAATTTGTAACCCCTCAGACCCTTGCGTTTTGCGGTGGTGCGGTGAGCGACGAGCGCATTTTGATTCTTATTCATGGAGCGGGGGTCGCGACCGCGGCCTAACGATTTGATAATGTATTCACTTGATAAAGCGGAAGGTGGTACTTCGCGAGCTCGGCATTAAAAAACCAATTACACCGTGGCTAAATCGCGCCGCCGCTCCGCTCCCGGCTATTTGTCAGACTCCGGGGGAATAAAGAGTATATATTAAATTTAATTTCACGCAATTTAAAAAATTGGGGGACAATCAAACTTTATTCTAAGGGGCACCAGTTACATACTGAATGTTGAGTTTATTATAAACGGTTATCAATCTTATAATTTTTTATTTAAACGGGTATTGATTACATTTTTATTCATTTAATAGAGAGCTATTATCGGAATTAGTATTCACATGACTTTTTATATATAGATATATATTATGGTACAGATAAAGATGATCATTGTAGCCAACGCGTAATAGGCATGTTCTTAGATTTATAGAGCCTCTAGGGACAAATCAGACTCCCCTAACCGAATGCGATCCCAGTTTCAGCACTCACTTAATTACTCCTAATTATGGTATTTAGCCGTCTGCTAAGCAGAATATTTTGGCTTTATGTACTTTGTAAAATATCGTACTTGAAATAACTACATAAATATAAATATATCAATTATAACGACCTTTTAAGCCAACATTTATTCGACTGTTTAGTCGTCATTCTACTGATTTCTTAGGATTAATTGAAATGTACCAACTCATTTTTGAAATCTTATTTTTATTTATCATAAATATACCTTTACCCACCTGATGTCAAACGACTAGGTATCCGAAATGACCTCTATTTTTCAATCGCTAAAACTTTACTCCGCTTGTTTTCCTAATTTCTGTAGGTGCCTTTGTCTAGGTAGAAGCCATCTCACCTTTTTTCTTTTCGAAGTCTTCTTATCTTTTTCATTTTTCTCAAAGAGACAGAGGAAGGCGTCTCGGTAACAAACAGCCGCCCTAATACAATAACGGCCGGAACAAACTGCGCTATAAAATATCACAAGTGAATAAATCAGTTTTGCCGTGATGCGGCCACCCCACGGCCCATACCTCTAGTAACTATCGACGATTTATGGCCCGATATTATATTACAGATAAAATAATAATTGACTGGACATTTAAAGCTAACCAATAAAATAAGAGAGGAAATAAATTAAGAAAATTACAACACTGAAAATTAGGACATGCGTCGCGTCGGCATTGTGGTTTGGTAATTTACCTACAAACTCACAATTACATTGCAATGAAGGGTGGTTAATGTGAATTAAAACTGCAACACAGATATAAGAAGTCAAATAGGTCCTTAAAGTATGGTATTTAAAGTTTTAGTTAACTCTATTTTGTACCTATACTCACATAGGCACAAAGTATGTGTGTTGTGACCGTAAACAGAATTCGCGTTGTTTCCTAAGAATCACGTACGTATTCGGGGCAACTAGCGTGAAACAGCGCCACCGCACCTTACGCCCTCGGCCCTCGGCACTGATTGAGCCGCGACAAGTTAAACGATTTGAAACAATTTAATAGAGATCAAAAATTCAGTACCCCACCAACGCCCGCACTAACTTTTGAAGTTTTTTCCCTCGCTAAAGGGATTACCGGTAAGCTGCAGCTTAGGGGGATATTTTATAGATTTTGTGAATTTCTTTCATATTTTCCTAATAGTCATAGTCAATTATATAGAGAGGAAATGATATGTGGAGAAGTTGTTTAAAAGTAACTCTACATTATGTAAATATGCATTGTAGGTAGAATATACGGTAATATATCGAAATTAATTAATATAAGCGCAAAAAAATGTATAGGTAGATGTTTATTACTTTACCACGCATAAGCTGGACCGATTGGGCTAAAATTTGGTATTCCTATATACATATATACGTAGGTTAGGCCGCTGTTCAGTGGATAAAATCACTGGGCGCAGCTATTTGGATTATGAATTTCCGTAATGAGTGAGTGAAAGAATTGAGGTTTTGTATACAATTAAAAACATAGAATACTAGACAAAAAATATAAAAGCAGCGTATCTGTCATCGAGATCAGCAATTTAACCCCTTAAAAGTGAATAAGAATTTTATTTTACCCGGTCGAAAACGTAAGGATTTTTTAAATTCTGCAGTTCCTTGGTAGCACACATCCTTAACGACTTTAATAAATCCATATATTACACATACATACTTAGATACCTAAGTATCTAAGAAATAACGTGGGCTTTAGGTTATTATAGTCCCTGATCGAGTTCACGTATCCACTCCACTTCTTTGCTGGAAGGCTATCAACGTAAATATCTGCAGATATCATTTATTCTCTTACACAAAGTTCTATATGTATCTTCGCTTTTTGAAAACGAATGTTGTATGTAGCGTTATAGAGTTGATTTTAGTAGTGTTGTTGTCAGTTAAGACTGTGTCTCAGTGAATGTGTTCCGAAATACGATTGCGTTATGATAGGATCAGGGTTCACCGGAGCGTGGTCCGTACAGAGAAGCGCTCGGAGCACCCGCTCACGAGCACGTTCCACTATGACGCTAATGTCATTTTAAACGCGGCAAACTCTTTGTGCCTCACAATTTCATATTTTATAGTGATCGATTTTGACGTAACCCACATCAGAATAATTCAACGAACGACTTCTGAGATAAAATCTTTTCATCCTTATCTTTACTGCCGTTAACTTTTGTGAACATAACTCGGTAGTTTCTAAGAGCAGCTATGCCAAGCACGTTACTCCAAGTCGAGGATTATTGCAGAGTATAATGGAGCAGAACGACGTCTTCTCGAATCGGTTCATTTGATAAGCACAACCGACCGGAACCGTGTTCCCCTATCGAATCAATCGCACTATTCCTTTGGCAATTTATAATACAGCATTTCAATCATACGTAGATATAAAGTTTTAAATTATTGTTATGGTATTTTTATTCACCAGTAAATCTACATATTGCGGGTTTACCACCTGAAAAGTAGGTGTAGTATGCAGTATGGTATGGTCAAGCCTAGGTATACAGTATACATGAACCAAATTTCATCTTAATCGCATCAGCTGTTAAGACGTGTTTAGATTATACACACACATAATATACAAAAAACAACTAACAAATTACTCCAATGTCACATCCATATTATATAGCAAATCAGGTATATTTTAGATACATATCATTAAATATGCCTTATAACATTTAACATGGTAATTTAAGTATACTGTATTTGCTCGTCCGTAGGTACAATCCAATACAAAACAATACGGTGAATTTTAAAGGTGAGAACGTATCGAGTTGCAATTCACAAGTCAGCGTTTTGAAGCTTCCTGTTGCACTACCAACATCACAGAGATCTAATGTAATATGTGACAGAGGTGATATGCGATGAAACTGGCGTAACCAGAATTATGATGACCCCCATTATGGTGAATTCGCAAATATAATAAAAGCCTTGTAAATACATTATATTAATACCAAAAAATATTTACAAGTTCAAACACTTTACAACAATTCACCATTAATTGCAGTAAAGAATTATGGTAAACCGCAATTTACCCATATGTTTTAAATTTAAACCTAATAGTTGTACGAGGTATCTACTCTGTCAGAAGATATACCTACCTATATAATGAGGTCTTTGTATCTACATAGGTGCATAGTTTCAAGTAGATATCATTAACATGCTTATTCAATAAATTTATAATAATCAATATCTCCCTACAACATAATGTTCCGGTCATCGTTTAGACCGATGCGATTGAAACCCAACGAAGTAAAATAATCCCTCGGATTAATTTTCAAGAACTACTCCTAATTCAATTCCCATAAAATCTTCTAAAGTCTTCGGATACGAATACTCGAATCCCTTTGATGAATATGAATCCTTTTCAACATTTTCAATTTAGAATTTGTGCTTAGAAACTGGTTTATTCCGTCTTATACTAATAAGACCGATTTTTATAGGAACACAATCATGAGTAATCGGATCTGTGCGAATGGTCGGTCATTTGGCGGAACGATTTTACGTCGGGGAATGTCCGGTGACTATCTAAAGTATTGAGATAATAGGTGCAGGGGCCAGGGAGCCAGGGAGCCAGGGTGTCCCGCCGAGGGGCAGTCAGGAATAATGTAAGTGTCCGCAGCGACATTTGCACCAAACTGCCGACGACCTCGCCTCTTACTTATGCGGTTTTTAATATTTTTATTGTAATGCCTGTGGTCACTTGAGCACAGAGAACTATGGAGACACCTTTGCTACAGATATTGTTTTATTTAAGGGAAAATAAGTTGAAACATTTATAATTTATATTTTTTTCAATTTAATTTTCTTTTGATCTCAAACCCAATTTAGAAATGGTATATTTATAATATATGCTACTAGTTGCGCCCAGCGGTTTTACCCGCTGTACTGTAGCCTATTTGTTATTCTAGGTCTAAGCAAGTTTCAGCTCCATCGGTCCACCCGTTTAAGCGTGGAGAACTAACAAACATGCACCCATTTACAAAACTATCGCATTAGTGTGATTAACAATTTTCGTATATTTAGAAATAAAATTTTAATATGGATATACAGAAGTCAACATGAGCATCCAAGTATTTGTAATACTTAGAACTAGAGTTCTTGATAGATCAAGTGCTACGAAATCAAGAGTGTATTAGTTCGTGAAGGTAGTTTTTATAAATTTCTGTATGTAACATTAAAGCATAAGCATAATTTTTCACATGATAGATTTTCTTTATTTTTATGCTTCTATAGATTTTCATAATTCCTACACACTGAGGTAAAGGTTGAGGGAAAACGTGTAAAAAACAGCTGCGCGCCGCTACACCCTCGTGGTCACCGTTATTGTCCACGGCGACCGCCGTAAAACTGCCATAAACCATGGATGTCGCGCCTCTGATACATATCTACGCACTTATTGAAACTGCCCATATCCGATATGAAATGAATTATTTTAATGTCTTACGAAGAGAACACTGAAAAGTTTGTTTTCATTCTTTGCCAGCTAAGTTCGTTTGCCACTATAACTTTATAGATAGTTGCTACTTGAATTACTAATTAATGAATGTTTGTGATAACTAAAAAGCTACTAATATGATGCATGTTCAAGCCTAAAATTAGAACTTGCGGGTGTAGCCAAATTCATATATATGCCTTTTGCATTTGTACATGTAATTACAAAAATGATTCTGTATAATTTGGAGAAGCAAAAGTAGAAATAAAAAATTTCACGTGCACGACTGGACACAATAAATGAGGAGAAATAAAATCAGTCAGTGACCATTTATAGGAAAGGAGTTTTGTTATTAAAATGTATCGGAGCGCACAGGGGCGAGCGGCGCGCTGGGCGGCGTCTCCGCGCCGGCTGCGACCGCGACACGATCTGATTTATGCCCGGACCAGCAGTATTTTATTCGACGGGCGCCTCAAGAAAACTATAAGTTTCCGTTCGGCAGGACCAGGGGAGTAGCCCACTAAATATTGTCTACGCTCGTACCATCGATACAAACAGATATTTGTATTTATTGCCCCCATCCCAAGATAATTCCGTAATGGATTGAGATCATTAAATTCCCATGGAAATAAATACATTGCGTCTCATTTGGAAACAAAAGAAGATCGTAATCCTTTCTTCAATATTGGTTTTATTTTCACCTTCAGGATCGAGCAAGGATATCGAGAGTGTTACTGAAAAAACGAAGGCAATTTGTCCTCCGGAAACATCGCCTGAGGCTCTATAACATAAAAGTCTTTCCACAAGTTTTACTAGGTACTACAAGATAGTGCCGCAGTCTGTAAATCTCCATATTATGGAGTTCTTACAATACAATAGAGGTAGATATTTACCCATACATACCAATATAGTGCGAATACTTAGATATAGTTTTTTTGAGATGGTTTACATTTGTAATTAATAAAAAACAATGGCATCCAGAAAAAAAGGAAGTCCATGAAAGGTAAGATGTAATACGGTTAAAACATCTTATCAAGTGATTTTAAATAAAATTATAGATTGCAAAACTAAAATCTCACCATGTACAACATTATAATTAGGAAACGCTGCTGTTAATTAGATCTAATTAATTCAATTCTTAACAAGTGAATTAAATTAAAAATTTAAAAAACCCCCAACGCAATACCTAATTCACCATTTTATGGTGGCGGCCATCTTGGATTTTAAATTTTATATAGTGGGTTGTATTCTACTAGTTAAACCCTTTCATTTGATACCCATATTGAGGGGGTCGTGGAAAAAAAAAGTAATCTGCCATTTTGCAGCGGCGGCCATCTTAAACCGATTTCCACCAAAAATGGCTAAAAACACTCTTGACTAACTCTACTTTCAAACAAAAAAAATTAAATCAAAATCCGTTCATCCGTTTGGGAGCTACGATGCCACAGACAGACACACACACAGACAGACAGACAGACAGATACGTCGAACTTAACCCGTCGTTTTTGCGTCGGGGGTTAAAAATAATGAACATATAGAAAAAAATCATCTCAATATTATACGCCATATCGATCAAGTTAAGATCTATTCACCCCATATTAGTTCACACTCCAGTTTAAATGAGTAATGTCGAGTGTCGCTAATGAGTTGTCAGTGTCATTCAGGAGTCACGCCCTTTACCCTCGACTCCCTACCCTCGCATCATCAACTCTGAACTGTCAGGACCTGTGATAACGACTCAATGCTGTTAATTTTATTATAACATAGTTCAATGTAGATTTAAATCTTAATATTTTAGTTTTATAAAGTTCAACTGCAGTGCTTGTTCGTCCTATTTTAAAAGTACATTTATTAAAATTACAAGGGAATAATTTTTTGCTCTAATTACTAAGACAAGCTTTAGTTTGCATACATGTGAGTCTTTCTTATAATACTTGTTATTGTATATAATGTTGACATTCTACGCGCATGCTACGTAATTCATCATCGACCGCATCTGCACTTTCTATCAGATGGTATGTGGCCAATCGTAGGCCTATTTAGTATAAAAAAATTAAAACTTTTTTATGTTTTTATAGAGCAATAAACTCTTCCTCTGCTAAATGTTATCGATGATAGATAGGACAAACAACCATTCAATCGACATTTTCTTAAAATCAGGTAATTTCCATTGCATAAGGGACTTTTGAGCTTCAATTGTAATTAAAAAAATACAATCCTTTGATAATTATCATAGTGCTATATAATATAATAGAGCTATAATAAATAATATAAAACGAAATTAGTTAAATCATTTAGGTTTCCGAATCTAATATTGTTATAGGATTCAACTAACAAACTATGGTTCGAATAATTATCGTACTGAACACACGTATAGCTCTAGCATACTCGTATGTATTGAATGCAGTTAAGTCACTAACCGATGAATGACTAAGAGTGGTTTACTCCTATTACTATGATTGGATTAGCCGCTATCGGCGCTAGATCGACGCCTGAACGACTATAATTTATCTGGATTTCTATTTATTACGAACTCGTAGTATAAGTAAAGTAAGGTCCATTGCAGCTTTCCTAGCGGAGCTTTTTTTAATTACAATATCTATTTCGTTACTAAATTTTAAATCAGAGACACACTAAACTGTGCTTGTTACACACACATTTATAATTTCACTGGCTGTGTCTAGCGGTTTTACTTGCTGTACTGTAGCCTATGTGTTATTCCAGGGTCAAGCTATCTCTATACCAAATTTCAGCTCAATCGCTTCACCCGTTTAGGCGTGAAGAAGTAACAAACATACACTCTCAGTCACAAACTTTCGCATTTATAATATAAGTGTGTGATTGGTAGAAGATAGATGAGTTTTAAAAAGTACTTAGGTAATAATATCGATACTGACATCTCTTATGAATATCAAAACTTTAAATTAATCATGATTAATAAGTCTTTAAATTTTGAGAACCATTCAGCTACCAAACTTTTTCTAACAGTTAAAAATATTGGTGTTTTAATGTAGGTGTACAGTGTACAAACTTATTTTCATTTACGTAAACTGATCCAATTTTAAATAAAAAGTGAAAAATCACGTAGATAGCACTCTACACGTTCAAAAATCACGTTTAATCCTCGTTTTCACAGAGGTGAATGGCCGTAAGGCACAATTACCTACATTATAATAACAAATAGAGATTTGCGGAACTGCTGCATGTTACAATTTTTTTACAAGCAGTTTTTAAACCATTCGTTTTAGCAGTTGCTTTTTACAATTATAATTGGTATTTATATAAAAAAAACTAGAGATAAGCCCTAAAATTATATATTTTGTTAGCTACTTAGTTTGTAGTAAAAAGGCTCTACTTGGCGTTACTGGAATATGTAGTATAAAATGACTGGAATAATATTATTGTTTATCTATTTATAGCTTCATTTTATTTATTTTACTGAATTACTTCATTCTAATTCAAAATTGTTGAAGATTATTGGATAATTTAGTTTTACGTTTATTAGACAAACGACTGAAAAAAAAAACGTTTTTTTATCTTTTACTGTTATATAAAGCAATAAGCACTAAGCAGATTGGCTGAATTTTCAGCGTCCATCTCTAATAATTATTAATTTTGCAATAATCTTTATGAATATTATTGCAATATTGGTATTTTAATGCGAACTTTGTAATTTTTATCGACATAATAATATACATTTTTGCATCGTTTGTAATTTTGTGATGTCATTTGTATTTATTTTTATTAACCTACTTCACAAAAAGGTCTTCACAAATCTTTCCTGTTTTTTTACATTTCGTCGAAATCTTTTTTTATGTCCACCAGTTACTCGATGACGCCTGAACTGATTATGATTGGGCAAATTTTACTAACCTTTTAAATTTTATCGAAATCGGTCAAGCAGTTTTCAGGTTATGAAATTATCAAAAGCAACAACGTCTCGCCCTCTTATTGGAAGCAAGCTAGAAGTCGTTTTAATATTTTGTACGCCCTCACTTATTGGAAGCAAGCTAGAAGTCGTTTTAATATTTTGTAAATTTATTTGTATCATTCGCTGTGTGCTTAAACCCTAAAAACTAAGTATACCTACATTCCTAAAGATACTTAGTTAAAATTTAAAATGCATTGCCTTTAATCTCTTACTTTTTTACTGTTCTAAAAACGAGTTTAACTTCAAAATAAGGTAAACTCGCACTAAATAATTGACTTGACAGATCAATTTTCTCCCCCGCTACATGCGTAGTGGTTTCACCGAATGCTATCCCCGTAACGAGTCATTAGAGTCCGATTGTTTTCAGTTTTGTTCGGCGGCATTTAGCCAAAGAACCTTGTCATGTGATTATGTAGGTACTATACTATTACTACAATAGGTAACCCCTGACCACACGCTGATTGAATGCTTGTTTCGCGATTCATTGTCTGTTAATTTGAACGTTAGAGAAAACGCTGCCCATAATTAGTACAGTGCTACCGAGTGCACTGCGCCAACGCTTCTTACTTGAGAGTCATAAGATGTTAAGACTCTTCAGCCCAGTAATTTCACTAGCTACAATGCCCTCCTACCGAAGCACAGAAATGTTTACACATCACTGCTCGGGCGGTAGAATAACTGGCACTAATAGTATTAATGCAAAGGAAGTGTATATTATTTGTTATATTTACGCCTAAACGGCGCAATCGATTGAGCTGAAATTTGGACTACTTATAGGAAATTTTGCCCCTGGAATAACACATATAGGTTATTTCAACGAATAGAACCTCAGAGCACAGCTAGATTATAAACTAGATTATTATTTATATGATAGACTAGCTGCGCCCAACGGTTTTACCCACTGTACTGTAATGTGTTATTCAAGGGTCTGAGCGATCTCTATAACAAATTTCAGCCCAATCGGTTCAGCCGAGACGTGAAAGAATAACAAACATACATCCAGACATCCATACATTCTTACAAACTTGCATGTTTATAATAGATATTAGTAAAATAAAATATAAGTAAGAAAGAAGTAAGATACCAATACACATGAGATGGCCTGCCTGATGGTGAGTGGTTACCGTGGGCTGTATGGAGACGTCTCTTTAAAAACTTATCTAACTTAACTTTCATTGTTTTAGTTGTAAGTGTATTTTATGTAGTGCTAATGTATATGTAATGTTTTTGTGTGTTTTGTTTTGTTTGTGCTGTGTGTTTTGCCGAATAAATATGTTTTCTTTCTTTCTTTTCTTTCTACTATTTTGCGTGACATTTAGCTAAGGTATTAAGTACCTATAAATATTCATTAAATATCTTTTTTTTTTATAATAACACTATATGGACGCCTATGATAAAGTTTGCGTGTTGTTTTTACGTTTGTATACGTACCATAATCATAAGTACATGAAATTAGAAGTAACAATAACAAAAGAAACCGGAGACATATTTTGATAAGTCCAGCGCAACATTGTCAGCGGTACCTACAGGCGAGTGGCGAGGATTCCAATGGTGTCTGTTGTGAAACCTTCAACCTTGGGCGACTGCAACCTGACGCGCCGACATTGTATTGTGAACACGATCCGATGGAGGGAAGATACGAGTACCTATGGCCACTGAGAAATTTTACAATTAAAATATAATATATAGGGAGCCAGTATAGATAAGTATTCATAGTTTTTTTATGTGGTAAAGTAAAAGACGAGCAAGACGCTCTCCTGATTTTTAGAGAAAACGCTGCCCATAATCAGTACAGTGCTACTTAGGATATCACAATGATGTGAATTCTAGGATCACCAACGCTTTTTAATCAAGAGTCATAAGATGTTAAGACTCTTTAGCCCAGTAATTTCACTAGCTACAAAAGCACAGTAATGTTTTCACATCACTGCTCAGGCGGTAGAATAATTGGCACTGTTGGGATACCCACCTAGACGACCTCCTGCAATGGAAGTCTACCCCCGGTAAAGTTCTTCTTGTATATTACGGTTGAGTCCGATATTAAAAAGCACGTCTGCGCGATATGTTTCAAACTTTTATGAAGCCGAAACTAAACGATCTCTGTCTTATTAAAGCGCTGCGCATCATGTCAACGGTGGATTCAGAGGAATTCTCAAAAATCCTACACACATCGCATACCTCATCAAGATCAAAATTCCAAAATATTCTCTAGTATTTCAAAATATTTGGTTTTGGTGTAGCCTTATATTATACCCTGCATGCCAGCGAGGTTAACCCCAAACAAAATTTCTGCTTGGGTATCAACGAATTAGGGAAATAATAGAAGTCGAACACAGCTCAAAAAGTGATTCAACGCAAAGTACAACTATATGGGCGGGGCGTAAAAAGTACAACTCACCCGCCGCTCAGTCACACAACGCGCTCAGCGACAGATGCACGCATCGTTTGATTTTTAAAAATATCCAAAATAATATAGTTAACGGACAAAAATGACCTCTTGTGTGGTAAATTGGTGTAAAAATGGAAAGAAGGCAGTAAAAAGCAGGAAAAACTTATCACAGCTAACAAATATTATTTTAAACCAAATTATATAATTTCGATTTTAGTTGACATAAAATACATAAAAATATAGGGTAAACTAGGCATGGCTGAAACAATTTTATTTTTGTCGTTCATTGCATTCGCATTCGATTAGGTAACGTTATATTTATTTTGTTTACTAGCTAAACCCACGGCTTCACCCCCGCTACAAAAATGTTATTTTTGTACAATAAATAAGAGCATTTGTTTTTGAATTAAATCAATAATGACTTTTATAAAAGTCTGAAGAAAGAAAGAAAAAACCTCTAAAGTGAAGAATTCACCTGACCCGGCCCCCCCGGCTCGGCCTGATTCGACCTGATTCTGGCATCGCGCTTTTATCACCGCACGAGCCGACACCGATCGAAAGCCCAGGTTTATACGACTAATGTCCAATTATGAAAAATGACAAATATTATAAACGTTCAATCATACAAATGCCTATTCGGAAAATAGTTCACTCATAAAAATGTCAAATCGTAAAAAGGTCCAATTTGAAAATTGTCCATTCTAAAACGTCCATTCGTAAAAATGTCCAATAAAGTTTTATTTTATCCGTGGTTCTATCAATAGCTAATCTCGTAGTCCTATAAAAAGTGTCACGTAGTGAACAATCTCTATTTCCAATGCAATGACAGCTGTCAAACTTGAAATGTCAATATCTCGGAAAATACTCGTCTTAGGCTGATGCTGTCATAGAAGAAATTAAAGGTCTTGGAGAGATTGTCATTTCAGATGACAGCTGTCAAACTTAAAATGTCAATATCTCGGAAAATACTCGTCTTAGGCTGATGCTGTCATAGAAGAAATTAAAGGTCTTGGAGAGATCTTCATTTCAGATGACAGCTGTCAAACTTGAAACGTCAATATCTCGGAAAATATTCGTCTTAGGCTGATGCTGTCATAGAAGAAATTAAAGGTCTTGGAGAGATTGTCATTTCAGATGACAGCTGTCAAACTTAAAATGTCAATATCTCGGAAAATACTCGTCTTAGGCTGATGCTGTCATAGAAGAAATTTAAGGTCTTGGAGAGATCTTCATTTCAGATGACAGCTGTCAAACTTGAAACGTCAATATCTCGGAAAATATTCGTCTTAGGCTGATGCTGTCATAGAAGAAATTAAAGGTCTTGGAGAGATTGTCATTTCAGATGACAGCTGTCAAACTTAAAATGTCAATATCTCGGAAAATACTCGTCTTAGGCTGATGCTGTCATAGAAGAAATTAAAGGTCTTGGAGAGATTTCTTTTCTTCTATGACAGCGTCAGAAATAAACCAATTCGTGTTGGACATTATTCTTAATTGGAGATATTTCATTTTGGACCAAATTCATGTTGGAAATTATTCGTGTTGGACATTTTTCCTAGTTAGACGTAAGCCATGTTGGACCAAATTAGTGTTTGACCAAATTAGTATTGGACATTAATACTAGTTGGACAATTTGGATTTTGGACATTTGTCGTACAAACCGATAAAACTTATTCCATATCCTTTTTGGGGATTCTAACTACCTCTGTACCAAATTTGGCAAATTTGCCATTACCTTGTCGAACGCATGGTTGATGAGATATTCGTTTTGTTTCAAGCATACCAAGGTTACCCTTTTTTTTTTTTTTTTTTTTTTTGACCCAGGAAAAATGCGTTACGCATCATCACCCCACGCCGGGGGGCGCGAGGTGGTATGTGGGACTCCCCCGCCAAAGATGATAGCGGCGGGGATACCCACTAAAAAACCTGGGGGTGTTCCTGCGGGACGCCATAATGCCGGGGCAACGGGTACGCCGAAGCACTCATCCGCAGCCCCGACGGCGTTTGGTCCTCACTGACAGGAGGACCCCTCCGCGGTGGCGTGAAGAGGAGTTTCACCCCACCCTCTCAAGGGGCGCGCGGAAACACCGCGCGCGCCACCTCGTGGGTCTATTCTTGCGGCGACGAATACCCCCGTACTCGCCGCCTAGACCCAGGTTATGGGGGCTGGAGAAGGGCGTGGAAGATACGCCTCCGACGCCCCCTTCTCCGGGCACGCATCGGGAGGTCAGTGGTGACCTCCCGTTCGCGTTCCGCGATCTCCTTCTGCGAGATGACACTCTCGCAGAACGAAACCGCGGCCTGCCACGACTCCTCGCTCGCAACCATGGCTCTTACCATGGTTGCCAGCGAGAGTTCGCCCCCCATAACAGCGACGAGGGTACGGCGCTCACTGACCCAAGCTGGGCACTCCTCCAGTGTATGCTGCGCCGTATCCACGTCGCTACCACAGTGGTGGCAAGCAGGGGTCGGTTCCCTGCCGGCTACGTGGTGCAGGTACTTTCCGAAGCATCCGTGCCCGGAAAGCACCTGCACGAGCCGGAAGGTCAAGGACCCGTGCTCTCTGTCCGTCCACTGCTGGAGTAGTGGACGGACTGCCACCACTGTCCAGCTGCCTGCTCGAGGGTGGGCCAGACGCGTACTCCACCTCTCGAGCAGTGCCTCCTTGGCTTCCTCCTTCCACCTCTCTACCTCCCTGGGAGACGCGGTGAGCCCGCGGAGGCGGAGCGCGGCGCGCCACTCGTAGCGCGCCGCATACAGCTCCGCCTCCAGGTCCCAGGGGGGAGATCCTGCCAAGAGGCACGCCGCCTCGTAGGAGACCGTGCGGTAACCCCGTATTACCCCGACGGCCATCACCCTCTGAGGACGTCTCAGATGGGCGATGGTTTGCTCCGTCAGGGCATCCACCCATACGGGGGCTCCATACAGAGCCATGGACCGCACGACTCCCGCGTATAGGCGACGGCAGCTGGTCCGAGGTCCGCCTAGGTTCGGCAGCAGCCGCTTAAGAGCGGCCGCCGCACCCATCAGGCGGGGAGCCAACCGGGCAAAGTGCTCCCGGAAGTTCCACCGCCCGTCGAGGACGAGTCCAAGATATTTCATCGAGGGCTCGACCCCGATGCGAACCTCCCCGATAGGGATAGTGGAACCCCTACTCGGGGCCCTCCGAGGCCCGTGAAAACACAGGGCCTCGGTTTTGTTGAGGGCCACCCGGAGTCCCAATCTCCCTATCCGTGCCACCACCTCCCCCACCGCCGCGGTGGCAAGGCGGGCAGCCTCCTGGAATGTCCCCCCCGGGGCCATGACGAGCGTGTCGTCCGCGTAACACGTCACGCTGGCCCCCAGGGGAAGATCCCCGCGCAGCACCCAGTCGTATCCGATGTTCCACAGGAGCGGTCCTAAGACCGAGCCCTGTGGAACACCGCACGACATCTCTCTCCGCAGCGTCCGCCCGTCGTCGCCCGGATAGGTGATGCACCTATCCGAGAGGTAGGCCCCGACAATCCGGCTCAGGTAGGGAGGCACATCATGGTACTTCAGTGCCTCCCTGATGACAGCCCACGGCATGGAGTTGAACGCGTTAGCGATGTCCAGGGACACCGCCAACAGAACACCGCCGCGGGCGACCACCATGTCCGAGTGGGCCTTGACGCGCTTGATCGCGTCAATCGTCGACCGGCCCACCCGGAAGCCGAATTGTCGATCGGACAAATCCGGGCCCACCTCAGCGAGATGCTTGACGAGGCGGCAAGCCACCACCCGTTCAAACAACTTGTCCGCCTCGTCAAGCAAGACGATGGGACGGTACGCTGCGGGAGAGTCTGCTGCGCGCCCCTCCTTTCGGAGGAGCACAAGGCTGCCCGCCTTCCACCGCGAGGGGAACCGCCCCGACTCCAGACAGGCATCCATGAGCCTTCGGAAGCGGTCCCCGAGGGCGTCCAACGCCAGGACCCAGGCGACGCCGGGAATGCCATCCGGCCCCGGAGCCTTGCGCTTACCGCGCATCCGGGACACGGCATATCCCAGCTCGCCCGCCGACACTGGTGGCACCGCAGTGTTCTCCTGGCGCGCCCTCTCGGGAGGCGCCATCTCCGGGGGCTCGTACTCCACCCCGGAGGGAAAGAGCGAGCTAACCACCTCCTCCAGAAGGCGGGGCTCCAGAGTCTCCGTCAGTGGGGGGGCCCATGGTCGGAGTTTCCCCCTGACCATTTTGTAGGGCCGCCCCCACGGATCGCGGTTCAGAGACTCTAGGAGCTCCGCCTTAGCCCGCTCTTTGGAGTCGCCAATCAGCCGCTGCAGAGCCTTCTTGCGCTCCGTATACGCGTCGTGCAGCTGCTGACTGGCGAGTCTGCGCCTCCCCCGAAAACGTCGTGTGGCCTGGCGTCTCGCTTCCACGCAGCGGGAGCGCTCGGCTGCGATCTCCTGAGACCACCAGTACACACACGTTTTCTGAGGATGAGGTCTGGCCCGGGACATGCCAGCGTCGCATATTTGCGACATCGCTTCCCGGAACCACTCGGCCTCATCCTCCACATCCACTGGCCCCTCTGGGGGGGCCAGCCACGCCTGGACAATAGAGGCCTCTATGATGGCCTCCTTGTCCAGGCTCCTTATGGCCCACCTCGGCGACGACGGCGTCGTCCTCGGGCGACGGGGACTGGAATTTGTGGAGACACTGAATCGGATATAGAGATGATCCGACAGTGTCTCCACATCCTCCACCACCTTCCAGTCCCGAACACGGCGTGCGATGGCTGGGG
The DNA here is from genome assembly GCA_947507615.1 of Hemithea aestivaria. Lineage (NCBI taxonomy): Eukaryota > Metazoa > Arthropoda > Insecta > Lepidoptera > Geometridae > Hemithea > Hemithea aestivaria. Next base: position 8,800,108 of record OX382327.1, on the reverse strand, counting down.
CGGCAAATGAGAGGTCCACGATGGACCCCCCGTTCCGCCGCACGCACGTGTTCACCGACCCGCGGTTGAGTACCGACAGGCCGGCTATCGTCGCCCACTCCTCCAGAGTCTCGCCGCGCGCATCAGTCCTGGGAGATCCCCACGCCACGGACTTGGCGTTGAAATCCCCCATGACGAGCGCGGGACGAGGCAGGGTCTGCCCAATGAGGGTCCCTACCACGTCCAGGAGCGACTCGAACTCGGCGAGACTCCTGTTGGGCGAGAAGTACACCCCGATGAGGAGGTACTCTCGCCAGAGGACCGCAGCGTACCCACTCCCCCTCGCGACAAACGAAGGGGGTGGGGCGCCGAACGCCGTCGAGGCGACGATGGCCACCGAACCATCAACATCTCATACCAAGGTTACCCTAGTCTGACATAAAATAATATATTTGAGTTACCCGTATGGCAATACCGAATTTAACTATAAACAATTTTGATACTTTAATTATTTTTAAAAAAATCGCTACTGTACTTGGTCACTGACCTCTGATCAGATAAGTAGCTCTGGCGCGAAAAAGTAACACACATGCTTCACATAAAACAGACATGCGTCTAATAATGATACTTTTATAAAATGATAATAAAAGACGATGTGTTTATATGACACAAATATAATATTAAAAATACATAAAATAAAGTAATAAATCGTTTATATAGGGTAATCCAATTCTTTATTTTTTGCGGTGGGGTGGTCTTTTCGATGTCTCGTAGGCGGGCATTTTCCTTTATTTTTAATACTTTCCAAAACAAATTTTCTGACTGATGATTTCGATTCGCCTAGAAAATACAAAATAAATAAGATTAATATCATCTTTTAAAAGTAAAAAAGGCGTACCAGTACGGTAACAGTAAAATAGGTGCCATGAATATAATGTTAAAAGAAATTCCCAAATAAAGCAATTGTATTTGTACTTGTACGTAGGGACATCTTATAGACATTAAAACAAAATAAAAATGCCAAGTGCAAGTCGGACTCGTTTGAATTGAACTCTTTCTTGAAACATCTCATATATACAAAAACAAACGGAAAAAAGCACTTTGTTGTTTGGGAGCCCCTTTTTTATTTTATTCTATTTTTAGTATTGCAACAAAAATACATCCGTGAAAATTTCAACCTTCTAACTATCACGGTTCGTGAGATGACAGACAGACAGACGAACGGACAGCGAAGTCTTAGTTATATGGTCTCGTTTTCCCCTATGGGTACGGAACCCTAAAACGCAATTTTTCATACACATAATATCATCATTAAACTTGGACAATATGAAAAGTATCAAAAATTTTCAGTCATACTATAATGTATTTTATGACTTTAGTTGTAAACAAATATATAACACAAAATAGTTATTTATGGACAAAATAACGATTATTTTACGTTTTCAATGATGAGATTCAATGAGCTTGATGATGTACTGTTAATCTAACTTAAACGTACCTGAGATATACGCTGTTCTCTTAAAAACACTTAGTTAAAGCAGCAACCACTTTTCTATTTGCAACTGCTGTATACGCCGTATATATACATTTTGTAATTCATTTGGCAAGTATCGCCACGGATTATTTTATTCATTTTCATCAACATTATTGTGAAAAATCTTCGAAATAACTTATTAATCACTAAAAATACGAACAACACATGTTGTTTACTGTTTTTTTTGTCAATTTGACAGAAGTAGTTTGAAAGAAATAGGTAGAATGTTGCCATTTTTATTTTAGTTTTTTCTTATTAAATTTGTACTCCTTCGTTTTGTCCATCCCGTTTGCACATGTTAATTGAATATTTCTGTTTCACTCAACACTATCCGACTAAGTAAAATGACACCCCAAATGAATGAATGGGCGAGTTCATGTACAGAAAATAAATTTAGCATGGTTATGCCTTATCAATGTCCGTGTGTCGCGTGAGTATTATAATTTAGTGGTGTGAGTTTGGGACCACGTTTTTGCAGAAAAAGTAAGGGAGTTACAGGGAGTTGTTGGGTATATTATCTTTTGCCTAATAAAATTGTAGAGATCTTATTAAAGGCCAAAACCAGAAGAATTTAGATACCAACAGTGATGGTCAATTTAATAAAATACTTCCTCTATTCGACTATATTAGACTGCTTGTATATCTTTTAATTGAAGGTAATTTTCTCGACCAAATCATCTAGTCTATTTTGGTATATTGTCAAAGACTTATACCGTATGCCCAATGTACAACATTGTAATTGCAATATTACACTTAACTCTAATCTAATAGTAATTTAATAGGCGAAGGGTGTAGAATTACAGGCGACATCCTGTTAGCCAGTGCTCTACCTGGAAGTGTGACCGATAAGCTGTTTAATTCTAATTATTTATAAATTATTTCATAACAATGTTGCTGTGAGAAACAGTCTTTGCTCTATACAAATCTACACAGTATTACAGATGTATAAGGTAACATGCATACTATTTGGGTAGCTAGTTGTTTAATTAAGATAAATAACCCTTTATTCATACGACACATAAAGAAAACCAGGTATAATCTATTGTAAATTGTAACCTATTTGCGGTATTATCGCTCAGAGTTATCTCTAAGGTAATTTACCTTGCAGGCTGCAGGGTTAGATAGTTAAACTTCTATAACAGAGGTTTTACCCGCTTTTCAGGGTCAAAGCTATGTCTGTATCTAATTTCAGCTCAATCGGTCCACGCGTTTAGCCGTGAAAGAGTAACAAACATACATCCAGATATCCCGACATCCATACATTCTTAATTCTTATAAACTTTCGCGTTTATAATATTAGTTATATTTAATCTTTTTTTCTGCAAACAGAAGAATGAGACGAAATCGACGCTCTTCTAATATTGCCGGTTTTTTTTAAAACAACATTAAAAATCTTCCATCATGTTGATTGTTGATATTATTTTGACGTGACACGTATGTATTTTATTTTACTTTCCGCTCGACCTCGACGGTGTTACACAAGTGCCGACAATAAACAATAACCTAAAATATTCATTGTTTATATTAATAAAGTGGCACTCATACTCGTTAGTATACGTACCATAAAGAACTACTTTATAAGTCCGGTATAGCCCGACCGTTTCGATCCTGAACGAGGATCTTCTTCAGGGAGTAGCTGCGGTTACGCGCCGGATCCTCGTACAGGATCGAAACGGTCGGCACGAAGCCGAAGTAAATACAAGTGAGTTTATGCCGTTTATTTACAAAGATGAATCTAAATACTCACGAATCGTTTAGTGTAAAAATATACAGCATTAAATACAGACTACGACTAGAGTTGGTTTTTCTTGGCAAAAAAATATTAATTTGCCAGGAATTGTTACTAAAAAATTGAGGATCGAAATGAAAACAAGTGAATTAAATTAAAAATTTAAAAAACCCCCAACGCAATACGTATTTCACCATTTTTTGTATGGCGGCCATCTTGGATTTTAAATTTTATATAGGGGACTGTAATCTACTCGTTAAGCCCTTTCATTTGATACCCATATTGAGGGGGTCGTGGAAGAAAAAAGTAATCCGCCATTTTGTAGCGGCGGCCATCTTGGACCGATTTCCACCAAACATGGCTAAGAACACTCTCGACTAACTCTACTTTCAAACAAAAAAAACAAAATCAAAATCCGTTCATCCGTTTGGGAGCTACGATGCCACAGACAGACACATACACACACACACACACAGACAGACAGACAGACAGACAGACACGTCAAACTTATAACACCCCGTCGTTTTTGCGTCGGGGGTTAATAAAATATGCATCAAATTTCAAAAACTCATAGGTATTCAAATTCAAACCAATCAATTCAAAACTCTACTTTTGCGAAATTAAATGCAACTTAATTTTTTATGCTAATTGAGATTTTTTACAAATATGTTTTATATAATCTTAGGTTGCCGGTCATCTTTGTACGCTCTCAAGTTGTCATGTTACAGAGTACAGAATAAACATAGGTACTTATGAATGTAGAAAGAAAACGGTATGCCATGGCTTAGTAATAGTTTCTATTCTTTGGCCATGGTCTATTTGAGCATTATATCGGTGCTACTAATACAGGACCTCGATTGAGAGTAGGTGATAAACATGGGTTTAGTTTGGCTCTATATGTATTGTGTTTATATTTCGGCGTCTTTACAAGTCCTTTGAGGTGTCGGCGAGTTGTTATTTGAACCCAGTCCTCATAAGAGTACTTACTATAATAGTGTTCTATACTCATTATAAACATTCGATTTAGTAATCTGATATAGGTATTAAACTAGATCTCAAATAGCGAGAGATTTGTGCATGTTTAGTTCTTATCTTAAAACCAAAACTATGTATTGAGTTGAGTTAAAATTGTTATATGACTCGCTTATCAAAATGTTACAATACGAGTACATGCTATTTATCTATTACAATACTCCGTAATACACGCCAATATCATAAACTTACAGCAAAAATATAATTTACTAGACGGCTATATGTAGAGCGATTTTTATACACTAATATGTCATGAAAGCCTCTGTTTTTCATTTAAATCATTCAATTTCATTGGTTATTGCAGATAACAAGCAAAAATATGGTCAAATGATAAAATTATGTGGTGATAATAGCTACGTCTGCACATATAGTTTAAATCTCGTAGTTTTCAACGGCAAATCTGAACAGAAGCACAGAAAACTGAATATTGCTTGGTACAAGTGCAGAAGCGCAGTATTACAAAGGCTGACAGGTGGATGGTAACAGCATGAGTGCCGGTTCGTTTGTCCACAATCGCGTTTGCGGCGGCTCCCCGCAGCGCGCTGCCGTCGGCCGTCGGTGAACGCTCCGTCGCGCACCGTGCATCTTGCATACTTATTGTGGAACGTGATTTTTGCTGAAGAAAATATTACTCGGTTGAAATAAATATGAATAGATCTTCTATGATATTACTCGTATAATATTTGTAGAGTGCCATAAATTGATTTTATAATGCAGTATTTTTTAATAATTATAATATGTACCTATAATAATAGGATTATAGATAGTACCTTATTTAATATAATGATTTAATGAGTAAACAAAATTACAGAAACATTTTTTTTTGCGGATTTGAGTCAACACTAAACTAGATGAAGGTCAATTATTGTATTTGCGCTTTAGCGCAAAGAGATTTTTCCCTAAAAATCCTATGCAACTTTGTGTTTGTAGTATGTAGAGTTAAAAAAAACTATACTAGAAAAAAGTTTACACAGTCACAGAATCAGTCTCCACACTAACCAACACCATGAAAAAGCAATGTCTTTGATGCGTCTCCCGCGACGCGTTAAACAAGACTCAAAAATCGCGGGGCGTCGCGACGAGCGTCGAGGGCGGCATAATTCACTTAAATCATGCTTAAATCGCGCTTGAATCACGCACGTATTCAAAGAGCTTCATTGCGACACCTCCCTGCGTTAATACCTTCTTAACTTTACAATCCTGTCACTTAATGAACAGGAAGGAAAGATAATTTAATTAACGTAGACCATGACACTCAAAAATTATGAGTAAATCTACGAACAAATTATAAGTAAGTACATTTATTAATCGTAGTTTTAAGGCAATATTTAGGTAACAAGTTGTTAAAGTTTTTGCTCTAGTTATAACGAAATTTTGTCACAAAAATTCTATACGACAAAAGACATTACATTGAGAGCATACTGATCCAAAAATCCTCCAAATAAAATTCCAATAACCGGAGGAGCGGAATGACATATTCGGTTTGCTCAAATCCTTAAAACGTCATCCAGATATCCATTACATCTCTATTAAATCTTACGACATATATTTGCGGGGATCAGCAGAGTTCCCCTCGCAAACAGCGCGGCGATTACGAGCTCGACCGACCGAAGTAAACGAATATAAAACACATGCGGGAAGAAATGCAAAATGTACTCGTCAAGATTTTGCATAGGTAAACATTGGAATCACCCCTTCCGCGAAACTATGAAATGCTCGGCGCGGTACGGTGGTCTATTGCAATTGTTGTCAATATTTGACTATGATTGAAATGCGCATTATGGTGACAATGATACATTATGTAGGTTCTCCTTAATTTAAAAGTTAAATATAGGTCAATTTGATCTAATTACCCAATTTTGGTACCAACTTATATAACACAGAAATATATGTAGTTTTTAAAAGTGAAGCTACGTGCATTTTGTTAAACATAATCACTGAGTATACGAGTATAATAAATTGTTAATCAACAGTGTTGCTAGTTATACCTAATAGGTATTATCGACATCCGTTATTGTAATCCGTTTCTTATTAAAGTGAAAGTCAACAGTGCAGTTTGGCTTATTGATGTCTAGCAGGTCACTTCCATGAACTCGTGATAAGATTAGCGTTCACTCCCAGAGACTAAATGAAACTTAATATCCTTACACAAACACTATGCAACGAAAGAAAGCTGATTATAGAAGAGTGTCTGGTAACTTCTGTTTTTATCCTATAGGATTTACTATAGGGATTCCTATAGGGAAGCAGTTTGTGAAAAGGTTTTATCTCGATGGATATAAGTTAAACTAAGCATTTGACCTGCAAGTTTATCTTCTTATATGCAAGTTTTAAAATTCCGCAGGTGGTCGTAACAGTAAGACGTGGCAGTGTCAACAACGCCACGTGGAGTTCAACCGACGAAACCTGACCTACAAAGCTAATTTGAAGGACATCGAGAAAAGGAGAGTGACCTGACGTAGCAGCATCTAAAGTGATGAGTCGCGCGTGTCCGGCGAGCGCGCCAGGGCGCTGCCGCCAGCTCAAGTAACGACCTATCGATTGGCAATAGTGCCTAGTTAGCAATCCTTGCTCCCCCTCCCTCGCCGCGCCTGCCTCGCCTCGCCCGCCCCGTGCTCATCTAGATCTTCAGAATGCTCTCTAATTTATTCATGAAGTTTCTCTTTATGTTGTGACCGTTCGTCGGTGTGCACTTACCAATAATGTATTAAATTTTGAGTACACTTGAGACGCTGCGATGGACCTGTCTATGTGTAATATTACACAGATTACAGACTTAAATTTTCAATCAAAACAAATAGGTTTATGTCTATTTGTGTACTACTTCACACCAATACAAAAACACAAAATTTGAGGTAGGGTCTCAAATCTAGAATCTAGATGTGTAAAACTACGTACAAATACTAAAACGCTGCCTACAAAATATTAAAATAAATAATTATATGTATTTATTAATAGCACACAGAAAAGTAAGGCTAAAAAAAATAGGTGATACTATTTGACGATTAGGATTTCAATTTAAACAGTACAATAACATCGCAATTCAAGCCAATAATTATTAATTATGCCACCTGTATGTGTAGGAATTCGCTTCGTAACCTGCGAGTTCCATAAATAAAGTGCTCAATAAGACTGTGACCCTGCAGCGGCAGCACTCCCGCCGGCGACTCAGGCCGCGTCAGCTCCAGTCAGCTCGCGTCAGCGCCACGTCGATATTCCCACGACTCAACCTAACTGTTGCTCCGTTCAAGATATTATGCAGTTACTACGCTTCTTTTACCTTTATAATGTTGTTTTGTAGACGTAATACGATTCTATACTATAAGTAAAGACTGTAACGATGATCCGAAAGCTAGTAAGTTCTGTAAATAAAGCGCTCAACAATATTATAATGTGACCCTGCAGCGGCAGCAAACCAGTCGGAGACTCAGGCTGCGTCAGCTCCAGTCAGCTCGCGTCAGCGCCACGTCGACATTCCCACGACTCAACCTAACTGTTGCTTCGTTCAAGATATGCACTTTTACCTTATATTTACGTTTTTAAAGCTGTTAATGTTTACTTTTAAGTGTACGCTTCTGGCCGTTTTTTTTTTTTTACTTTAGCATTCTAGACCGATTCATTCCCAATTCTTCGTTCCTCTGGCAATCTGCGCTACTCATCGACCTTTAAAGATCTTCATTCTAATGTATTAACGTATAATAAAATAAACAAAAAATCAAACAACAGGTATCTTTTCAGGGATCCCCATATATCAGTCGTAATTCATCATCAGCTGTAATCCATAAATCCGTAGACAGTTCTACGATATAGTATCCTAAAATACTGGCCAGTAAAAGTTGCATCAAAAAGACAAAAATCAGAGCATTTTCCCAACGAAACAAAGGATCCGTAGTAGAAGGTAGGCCGCGCGAGCGAGCGATAGTCAGTATCGACCGGCACTTGTGCTGGCTCAGCACCGCATCAGCGTTTCCTCGCCCCGCTTCTACGCCGCGCCGCGTCGGCCCTGCGTACTCCGCGCACGAACAGGTGTTTCATTTACTACTCACTACCTTTATCTTAGCGAGATGAGAAATATTGCTTTGTATTCTTGAATTCTATTAGTATTGTTAGCTAGTTCGTTTTTTTTACAAAGAAGTGAGAAGACGAGCAAAACGATCTCCTGATGGCTTACCATCTCTTAAGATAACGCTGCCCATCCAGGATTTTACAATGATGTAAAATTCTAGCAGTGTAATTGTACATCTAAGTTGTTTAAGTATAAAAAAAGTTTGAATTATTTTTTTATTTTGACGCTAGTCTTCCTCCAACAGGATGGCTCTCATACTTATTTTGCATATATTTATCCATTCAAGCCATTTTTTTTCTTGCTGCATACTTTATATCTCTCTATCATTCAATCTTTCTTAACTTGTTAAATTTAGGAACCCTGTAAAATAATCTTTAAGATACCGCTGGATGATTTTCTGGAAAACCTACACGTTACAAGAAGAATTTCGCTAGCGTCGTCATTAACATTTTCTATGAATTTTGATTAAAATTCTTATTCTCATAAAACATACCAACTTTGAGTTGAGCCAAGAGCGAATAATTAATCAAGGTTCTTGCACTTAAAGTTCAACAAATCCTTAGCACTAAAAATTGTCTGGAGTATGTATTTTACCTCGTGGTATATCGCGGTCTTCCGTCGTGTTTTGTAGTCTAAGATACTCGTAAATTTTATTTATTTTGTCTGTCCCTGTGTACGGTATAGAAATTGCGCTAGAATCGATAAACATACCTAAAAACGCTCCAATAAATTGTGAACCATTCTTATTTTTTAAGTCGTTTAAAAATAGGCCTATTGCTGCTAATAACCTATCGTACCTATACTTCAATACCAGTAAATCAGTTAGTATATTTAAAAACCTACACGTGGAATAAAATGCTGATTTTACATTTTCATTAAAATAAAGATAAAAGTATCCAATTTCTGTACAATTATAAGTATTTGTATTCGTCAGCAGTTAGTGTTACATGTGTACCTAATAATTAAATTATGTAATAAGCAGGTATGAATATGTGTAAGGTACAAAGAACTCTACCAGCTCTATCATTAGAAGCTACCATAAAAATATTAAGTTTTTTTGAGCAGTGGACATTTGCCATTTGGAGTAAAATAGGAACAATTCTATGGCTCCTTACAAGGTAATGATACAGTGAAAAAGAATACTTGTGATCGGCCTCCATGAACCATGCCAATGTACAGAAAATTCAAAAGTTCTCCAAGCCACTGCCAGGGTCAGCGTTACTGGCAGCATTGCCTCGTGGAATAGAAAAAGTTGGGTGTTGAGCAAGATACGAGTATGTACATAGATACACCAGCATTTTTTCAAACGTTGATGATTACCATAGAGTAAATGCTATGTACGCCTTCATTCTTACACATATAAGAGCACACCTATGTATATGTCCTAAACCTTAATTTAAATGTACAATGTGGCTGTACTTAAAAATAAATAAATGGTCATCATAACTTTATACATAAGACATAACATATACTATCAGTATTGTATGATAAAAAAAGTATATTTACTTTTTTTATATGAGACACAGTGACACAGACTCCCAAGCAAACGCCTGATAGTGACAACATCTATTTTCTATGACAATATGTATATACCTTTGCTGGCTTTCAACTTTTTAGGTGATTATTATGTCAGGTGAGCTTTCACACTACACGCTACTTACTACAGCTTCTTTCGTAGTATGCGAAGGATTTTATTACCTACTCTGGTCTAAGTTAACCAGATGTACAACCGACGTAGATGTGTAACCTTACCTACAAGTGGCAGTTTGGCCTGCTAAAATATTTTTTGTGTATATTAAACCTTTATTTACCGCATAGTTTGGCCTATACGAAGTTACTTAATTACCTGCATTTTTGTTGATTTATCTAGAGGTAAAAAGATATGAAAGAAGATAAAATGGAAAGTCAGTGACGTCACGGCAGCAGCCGACCTTGCCACTAGAAAAATGTGCCGCGTCGTCGGCGCTGTGGTGCTGGCTCATCACTCCCCGGACAACCACCCTCGCCGCGACGCTGCCGTGTCAGCGATGCCAACTGGTACTGTTGTGCCACTTTTATATTACACCTGCAAGTTGAACGAAATGTGAATGATGTTTAGCGGGTGATGTGCAATTTAAGAGTGGACGAATTTCGATTGTGTTTTGTTTTTTAATGGAGATGAACGAGCATTTGTTGCAACAACTGGGCTAATTTATAGAGGTATACTATTCCCGGGTCTGTGGTCTCAGTTACCAAAGGTCAGTTTATGTATTTAAGTACCTAACTGACTATTGAATTCACAATTGGTACAAGTAGGTATAGGTGAAGAAAATGTTCTCTTATTTAATTTCATACAAAAACAACCTAACCTCCTCATACGACCTATATAACAAATACACCATTTAATATAAACGTGTTTTGGGAATTTCTCTGAATTTTCTCTCAGAATTTTCCCGCTATTTCCATAGATATTTCTTTTGGATATTATCCGCATAGATCTCTGCATCATAGTATAGTAAGATGGTCATTAAGAATGTGCTGTAAAACAAGCATGTTACGAGCACTTGCATAAACGAAGTGATCGCTGAGCGAGCTCCATAACTTACATACTATTTACATAAGAGCCTCCATAAATCGCCGGTCAGAAATGCAGCCAATGGTAGTAATTGTTCCATACATTATTATGATATACGCGCAAATGGGCCGTTGCAGAGGCGGCCCGCAGTAACAATGGCCATAATTCTCCTCGACTTCATTAACAGGCCTCCATTTGCATGACAACGTCGACTTATGTACAGCTATAGCTCGTAATAACACTCCAAGAGGATGGAGGTGGATGTACCCTGAATGTTCCACTTCAGTACCAAAAAGAAAATTACTTGTAAAAGTCGTTGCTACGCGATTGTGGACCTTATTTCAGAGAAGTAACAGTGAAGTCAAAATGTAGGAATGGTTTTAATATCCTGGTGATGCTGGGCTGGGTAGGCGGCGCGGATTTCGTCTCTCTCTGGCCGGGCGTGGCTACGAAGGGCACGCCCCTCGCTCTACGTCGCGCTCGTTCTCTCGTAGACAAAATGCTACGAGGCCTACGGCGCGGCTACGAATTCCACATTTTTTAGCCTAAATTTTTTAAATCAAATATGTATTGTACCTTTGCTTTGTTTTGAGAAACTAGTCCGATTATTTAAATTTTACTATTTATAAATAAGATCAACAATTTATTTTTTTGTAAGAGGAGATTTATTGAATGTATATTTAACAAAAACAAACATAAGGTGAAAATTTTAAATACCTACGAATTCCTATTCATTTATTTTATGTATTTTTTTAATTAACGAAATGGAAGAAGAAAACACTTTCTCAGCAAAAAGATTGTTTTCTTAATGGAGCAACCCAAAACGCTACCAACAGAATTTTTTTTTTCTAATTTATCTAGACCCTTTACTTTTTATAATATTTTACCATTAACTCTTCAGCTACTAGCGCTTCAATTGTTTTGTAGCAGGGGAATCAAAGCCTAAAATTTAAATGGGGTCGTTGCGGCCCGATCGAGCCGCTCGGGAGGCGTCGTACCTTCGTGATAATATACCTTAAATTATTATGAGATGTGTATCTTTTACAAATGTAAGTAAAACCTATTTATCCGTAAATTCATAGTTTCAGTTACAAGCTTAATAAACATATTCAATGGCAAAAGATGTGTGACCAAAATTGGTAAGCCAAAAAGTGAAAGGTCAAAATCCTACCGAAAGGTTTTTTCAGATCCGTTAAGGGATTGATTATTATATAATTGATTATAATAAGTATTATAAACATACATTAAATATAAAAAATAAACTAAAAAAACATTCTGTATAATAAATGTTGTGTGACTAGCCAGGAGTTTAGATATTGCACACCACCGTCTATTATTGTACTTTCAGTTCTGTTCCATTCCCAGGTTGTCTGTAAGAAATTTCCTAGTGCGATAAGACCGCCGATTGTTTAAGATATCTAGCTCATTGAGCTGCTTTGTAATTGTTTGGTATGCAATAAAGTATTCTTATATTAAATTAATAACGTTACCGGGGGTAGACTTCCTTTGCAGGAGGTCGACTAGGTGGATACCCCAACAGTGCCAGTAATTCTACCGCCTGAGCAGTGATGTGCAAATATTACTGTGCTTCGGTAGGAAGGCACTGTAGCTAGTGAAATTACTTTGCTGAAGAGTCTTAACATCTTAAGACTCTCGAGTAAGAAGCATTGGCGCAGTGCACCCAGAATTTTAGCTTTGTAAAATCCTGTGTAGCACTGTACTAAGTATGGGCAGCGTTATCTCTTACCATCAAGAGAGCGTCTTGCTCAGCTTCTTACTTTGTTGTATAAAAAAACCTTCTTTATTAAGTCGGTTAAATTTCACATTACAAAAATGCGATGTGGCAAGTCAAGTGTCTCCGTTACAATACAAAGAAATTTTATCTAATACCGTCATACAATGGACAACAGAACCATGGACTGAGTTGGTTGAAGATACAAATGAGGCACTAGCTTGTACTAAGCCCACTAGCTTGTACTTAAAGGGTTATTAGTTATTACACTTGGCTGAATTTAGTTCCTAAATTCAGAACCTATATTCAGATATAGTCAATAAGAAACAATACTTGCTTCTGAATTTACGATGCCAATTTGCTAAATGAAGAAGATTTTCTATACAAAAAATTCTTTCGGCGCGGTCGATGCAGATAAATGTGCGACCACCATTACGTGGATGTAAAAGGCTAGTTACACTTGACTTAATTCAGTAACGATTGTATTTAGCCTTCTGAATTTAGTCAAGTGTAATTAGCCTTTTACATCCACGTAATGGTGGTCGCACATTTATCTGCATCGACCGCGCCGAAAGAATTTTTGTATAGTAAATCTTCTTCCGATTCGGACGATTCGACTCCGGCAAGTGTGCAAGGTTTCATGACAAATGACATTTCATATAAAGAATTCAAAATTCGATTCGTTCGGCGCGGTCGATGCGAATATAATATGTGCTTTCACCATAAACAAACACAAACAATTCATAAAATACACTGTTAAATACTTTTGTAAAGCCTCCCATAATTGTATTTCTCTTGCACGGCTGCCTAGAAGAAATCGCTCTTAGGGATAAGCCAATTAATCGCCAATTGGTACACCATTAGCTTTTTTTTGTTTAGGTAAGATTTACTTTTCTATATTATGTGATATCAACAAAGAGTTATTTATCTTTATTACAACAATGTGAAAGGGCTTACTACGGGTAACTATGGGTGTTTTATGTTATACCTCTAATTAATAAACTACTACTAGTAATTGCTGTATGCTTAGCGTGACAGCTAGTAGAAGATCAAGGATTTTTGTATGGCCGGGCTGATAACGGTTTTAGCCAGTGCTTGAGAACAGTGGTATGGAAAGGTTTTATCTCACTGACAGGCGCAGTTCTGCCCTACAGCCTACAATGTTTAAAAGGTAGATGAAAATGTTGAATGTTGTCTTTGAAAGAGCAAGTGGTTTTACCCGCTGTACTGTAGCCTATGTGTTATTCCGGGGTCTAAGCTATCTCTATACCAAAATTTTAGCTTAACCGGTCCACCCGTTTAGACGTGAAGAAGCAATATACATACTATTATACATACTCACACACGCGTTTGTGCGTTTCGCCTTTATAATATTAGTGTTAAGTAAGTGATAAGTGTGATATAGGAGCCTACTCCTACCCTAGTAGAGAGGGGGCTAGGAGAAGGAGATTAATCTCATTCTCTGAATTCGTCACTGGTGATACCTAAAACCGAGTTCAGTAGATAAAGTCGAGATTACCACGACTCGACTCGCAACATTGTATGCGTTTCCTGTTTATGTTTGAAACAGAGCCCTTTAAACTTGCTATATTATACCTATACTTAGTTATTATAGTTTGAATAGTTCTCGATTGTTTTATAATAATTATTTATAGCTATTTGCTTCCTTAAGTGTATCAATCTGTTTAATACTTACTTCTGCAATTCTTAACTCAGGTCACTGGTCCTCTGATAAAAGTTAGAAGGAGGATGCTGAAAAAAACTGTAAAACGTACATATACTAGGTAATATAGGTACAGGACGAGCCGCGCGTTTTTTTGCGAAATGAACCACATGTACCCATTATACTGATCTGGCCGGAATATATATATTATTAACTAAAAATAAATATAGGTATGGGTGTACCTAATAGAAAATAATAGTACACAAATTAATTAAAAATATGTACATATTTGTATTTTTTTATATTTGGTATATACCTACTGGCAGCATCGAATCCACGTTTCGCACGTCACTTGCGGCTGCATCGACCTCATTACTGCAAGAGTTGAGCAATCGATGTTGTTGTTAACTTTTATTATTGCTCAATTCATCGTGTCATTGGACTTGATTTTAAAAATCAAAAATACGGTTAAAATTATACTACAAAACTAACAGAATAATCTTAAGAAAAGTGCCCTGAGATTCGAAACTATGATTAAATGATAACATCATGTAGAAAATCTCACCATCTGCCCTACTATGAAACCCAGTTTACAATCGGAATCTTAAGAAAATATTATTTTTCTCAAAAAAACATTTAGTGTAGAAATAACGGTGTTTTAACGGTGGTAGGGTTTCTCAATGCGAAAGAAGTCAATGAGAAGAGAGTGAAGGGCTCATTACACTTGGCTGGTCATCATCATCATCATCATCAGCCTATGTTCGTCCACTGCTGGACATAGGCCTCCCCCATGGCACGCCACTCAACTCGGTCCTCCGTCTTTCTTCTCCACCCACCCCCAGCAACCCTCCGAATATCATCGCCCCATCTCGCCCATGGGCGCCCTACACTACGTTTACCGAGACGTGGTCTCCACTCGAGAACTCGTCTACCCCAACGGTTATCGGTTCTACGGCAAATGTGACCAGCCCATTGCCACTTCAGTTTGCTAATCCTTTCTGCTATGTCGGTAACTCTGGTTCTCTGTCGGATCACCTCATTTCTGATGCGATCCTTCAGAGAGACACCGAGCATAGCCCGCTCCATAGCTCGCTGAGCAACTTTAAACTTATGGACTAGTCTCACCGTAAGGTCACTTGGCTGGTCAATCAATCACATTTAGTAAGTTATCATCCTAAATTCAGCAAGCAAGTATCGTTTCTGACTGATTAAATCTGAATTTAGGTTCTGAATTTAGGAACTAAATTCAGCCAAGTGTAATATAGGTAGGTACCTAATAGATAAGCCTTATAGTTACAACTACCTAGTGGCCTAGTGGTGCGCAGTGCGTAGTGCATAGGGCTTAGATTTTTCAACGCACATATTAATTTTTAATTGGTAGACTTTAGCGCTTAAAACATGCGAAGAGCGAGCGACACTTTTGTCGTGTTCACTCGTCTATAACATAAAAAAATCTTAGATAAAAAGTTTTTCTACAAACATTTTTTAAAACCTACGTTAGTAAATGCGATAATACCTGCTCCTTCTATGACTCGTTGACCATGGTCATCGTTGGTAGCAAATACCTGCATACTAAGGTAATTCTCGTAAAAATGTCTATAAACTTAAAAAAAATAAGTAAATGTCCGTTTTGTAATAGATGCTAAAAGTTTTCTGTAATACTTGTCATTGTCTTGTGAGCTTAAAAAACCATTGGTCCTTATTTTAAAAAAAACTCTTTTTAGACTAAGCTAACTAGATAGTTTCCTGAACATATGTACTTTCGTCATATTGAGATTGGTCACCTATACATTGCAAAATTTACTTTTAACTTATACTCATTAATAAGGACCACTCACTAATTAAAATTGCTCGTAAATTCGATGCTTATATCAAAACAGACTGAGTAACCTATAAATAAAAAAAATGTAGTTACTTAGATATTTTATTAGGAAAACACAAATCTTCCTATAGATAATAATATTCGTAATATTTTATGTAACTATTTATATTTACAAAATACTCGTTTAATGTCATTTTGAGTCATTTAACTTATGAATAAATTTTACATTAGTAATACAGAGTTAACGGAACTAATCATATCTTACGACACAACCATACATTTAACACGGTGCTCGCGGAGCCAGGACTCGCGGGATCCACGGCCGAACCGTTCCACCATCATAAAACTATAAACTGGAACCGATGATATTATCAAACTTAACAAAAGCACGGGAGTCGGTCGGGGCGGCGGCGACTCGGGCGGCGCGGCGGCGCGGGCTCAGTAGCGCTGCCAAGCGCACGAGGAGGCCCGCGGCGCCGCCCCCTGCCGTCACAGCTCCGAGAAGAACTCCGGCGAGGAGTGCGGCGTGGGCGGCGCGTGCTGCGGCACGGCGTGCTCGCGCGCCGCCAGCGCCAGCCGCTGCTTCAGCACGTCGCGCTCGTGCGTCACGCGCGCCACCTGCAGCTGGAGCACGTGCAGCTCGTCCTGCAGCGAGCGGTTCGTCATCTCCAGCTCCTGCCGCTGCTGCAGCCGCTTGCTGCGGCAGTTCTGTGCGTACCCGCGGTTCTTCAACGTGCGTCTCTTTTGTTTCAGCCGCGTGACGTCCTCGCGGGGGAAGCCGTGCAGCCGCTTGTTCAGCTCGCGCACGCTCAGCGTCATCAGAAGGTCGTCGCTAATGAGGTCGTCACCACACGAGGAGGGCTGGTAGGAGAGGTGCGGGCCGCGCGGGGACATCGCCGAGCACGAGCTGGCGGGGCGCAGCGCGACCTGTTGCATGTGGTGGTCCTGGTCGCGCCACTCGCGGCGGTCCCACTCCTCGAAGTTGCCGCAGGGCACGGTGCGCATGTCGAGCGGCTCCCGCATGTGCGGCAGCCACAGCACGTCGTCCACGAGCGCGGCGCGGCACGGGCTGCGGGCGAGCGGCGCCGGCGGCGTCTCGGGCGGCGTGCTCGGGTCGACGGCGATGGCGACGTGCGGCTGCGGGTAGGGCCCCGCGTCGGGCCAGGGACGGCAAGCGCGCGCGCACGCGGGCGGCGTCTCCACCAGCTCGTGCCATCCGGAGCGCAGCGGCTCGCGCTTCACCAGCTGGTGGTCCTCGAGGTGGTCGAGCTCAAAGTTCTGCACGTACTCGTCGGCGAGCTGGTCCTCCTCCGGGTCGTGGTGCGGCTGCGGCGGCAGGGTCTGCATGGCGCTCGCCTGCGAGCAGTCTACGTGCGCGTGTTCCACCATGGGGCCGTGCGCGGGGCACGCGGGCCGGGATGAGACTGCCGTCGGTGCCGCGTGCCGCCGCCGCGCAGGGCGGTGCGAGACTCCGCCCTCGCACCCAATGACGACCCGTGCCTCGCGCATGCACTTATAGTCTTTATTTTCATAAACATAAGTTCGCTAACTCTAGATTATTATCACGACACAATCGCAGCGTGACACACATTACGAAATACTACATACATCGAGATACTATGTTTACTGTAAATATGCAATATATCATACCTACTACATAGCACCTACATAACTCGTTTGTAGGTATTTAATTGTACGTACAGTATGTTGAAAAGCGAACATTATGTTGTTTTTGAGAAAATATGGTTTTAAATAAAATTGAAGGCTAGAAATAGCTTAACTTAAACGCTAGCAAAAATACAACGAAAATGTTTTTTAAAAGACACTTGAATATTTCGTAGCACTGCTACGAAAATCGTAGCTCTCGAAGCAAAGCTTTTTGGCAAGAGCGCCAGGCTTATTACTTTCACATTGATGTTAGAACATTGGTTTAAAATATAATGTTTTATAACAATGCAATAATATCATGTATTTCAAGTAATTTGACATTTAATTAGGCGATGTATAATTTGGCAATAAATCATCACATTACATCGGCGGTAAGGTGGCTAACAGAACAAAGTGATTTCACGGTGGGTGCGCGCGGATATTCAGCATAATTCCCGTTACATTTAATCACAGTTCGGAGGGCACTTTCGACAACTACCCCTTTCGCCTTTGTTGACTATGAATTAATTGAGACGATGCGCTTATTTGTACGAGTAGAATGTTATTATAATTGGCTGCGGATCTGACGAGAATTCATTAAATAATGTTAAACTTTCTTTTAAAAGATTACTATTTTCATGATAACTGTCTTCACAGGATAACTTCCAAATCCATATTAAAGGTCTTAGTAAAAGGAACACCAGTACCGATAAGTACCTTCCCTACTGTATCAGATAATGTAGTTATTAGTATCTTATTAATTTAAATAATGTTTACGCTATTTTAATGAAAAACGTTTGACATAAATAATTAGATGTACGAATAAATAAATATATTTCTCGGTTATACTACAGAAACCATGAATCTACTGTATTCTATTCCCGGTATGTAGGTACCTACATCACTCATATTAAAGTATCTAATTCGAAACGTGTAGGAAAAGGAAATATACATGAATGCGTGCTCTCATTGACTGACCTGCTTAAAACCTTTTACCTACTCTTCAACTAGATAAATATTCATTCTTTAATGAATCTGGTTTTTTTATCTATAAGGTGGTAAGTATATAGTCAGTAGTAATGAGACAGCGATAGGGTTGCGGCAGCGCTGCGGCGCGGTGCGGCGATCCGTGGTCTGACGCAGCCGACGCTGTTTGTCCACGGTCAACATTGTTAGCGTAGACTGCGGTTGGAAGACAGTAGTCAAGCTTTCGCATTGTGTGTAAAAAACTGAAAACCCTATATCTAAGACGAGTACGTCTTAGATATAGATACATGCGAATGTATGGATGTGTGTTTGTTACTTCTATCACCGGCTGAATCATTTGAGCCGAAATTTGGCCTATTTGGCTTATGTTCGGGAAACACATTAAGGCTACTTTTTAGCGCAGCCAGTGCTTCATGTTGGTAGTAAGAAAGTACCACGACACTCACCATTTTGTTTTGTTTGAAACAAGAATATTACCTACCTACCTATAACTAGATGAGGCGTAACTTGTAAAATGATCTCTGCAAAGATGTTTTTCGCGGCTTTACCAAGCAAATCTGGATGAGATGGTCATTCAAAATTAGTTTATCCAAACAGATTTTCGCATTTATCGTGGGCATTCATCGCGTCACCACTCACCACTGGTGTTACAGGCGTCATTACGCGAGGATAACCGTTCACCACCAGGCGGGTAATCTACTTGTGTGTCGGTGTCTAACATAGAAAAAACGCTAAGATTTATCTTTTAAGAGTTTGATGTAGGATTTATTAATAAAATGTTTTAACCAGTTTTAAATAAACACAGTACTGACAAGAACGTATAAGTAGAGCGTTCAGCAATCTCCACCCGCCATCCCTCCTTCAGATATTACATGATTGCCCGACCCCGACACGTATCCAACTGTTTGGAGTGCCTTTGTTAATTGCCCGCCACCGCTGCGTACATCAATTACCACAACTCAAATAAAATCCTACCGATGCGATGGATTACCGTAGGCATTCCTTGAGCTTTTCATGCCGACTCATCACGTTTGTTCAATCATTGTTATTTTGATAAAAATATGGGAAAGGGTTAACATTAGGCGTTTTTTTATTGAATAGATAACTTTCACTCATTTCGATAGTTAGTGCCTACTGCCTTCATAGTATTATTATATATTTACATATTTTCCGAAGAAATATGATTTTCATTTAATACTAGCTGCGCCCCGTGGTTTCATACGTCTACCGAGGACATCATCCTGTCAGGATAAAACTTAGGTAGGTAGGCTATGTGTTTTTCCAGGTAGCTATGGGTTTTTCGGCAGCTATTTATCTATATAATATTATGCTGAATTCCATAGAGATCGGCTCAGTGATTTTTGTGTGAAGAAGCTACAAACAAACCACGTAATCCCATCAAACTATCGCCTTAATAATATTCAAATGTATTACGTTTCTTAGGTTGAGAGTTAAAGTTGAGGGAAAATTCTCTATAGGAAAATTCTGAGAATTTTTCACAATACGTGCCTAAAAAAGTATCTATTTAAAATAAGGACCTGTCTCCTAGTGATTGTTCCCCAAAAGCCAAACAATACAAGTTGCGATAAGGTGTGAGGGGTAGTGCTGGCGGCGAGCGGCGAGACACGTCCGCGCTCTATCTCACCTCTTCATCAATTGATCCACTGTTCTTGACTTCCAACTCCGAGCTCGGTCAGGTCACAGCAGGGAATTTATTATGCACGCAGGTGTTAGACAAGTTAATAAGTTTTTCAAGTTAAGTTAGTTCTAAGTTGAATGTACCGGACATTGCTTCAATATAGCCGCAGATAGACTAGTTGACATGGGGTGTATTGTTACGAATGAAAGAAATTGAAATGAAATGTTGTGAAAGTTTACTTAGATATTACTACCTGAGTAAACTTTCACAACCCGATCTGTGGCCGTGTTGGCTAATTTACACAGGTGGCTAATTAGCCGAGAAAATGTTACAAAATGGTTAAAAAATAATAGGTGTTTCTTAAACGTTATCTCATTTTAATTAGGCAGATATTATAACCTTGCATTTTAACGAGTAGGGATCTAGAATCTTGTCATTCGAAGGTAGGCACCTATTTTTGTAACACCTTGTATATTATTATTGGGGGAACTTCAAAAGGCCTTTAAACCGCTTTGATCATTTCTGATCATTTGTAGCCAGTCCAGAGGCCAGAGTCCACCCAGATGAGTTAAAATTCACTGCTTGCAAACCTGGATTTACAATCCCGGCTAATCCGAACACCTTGTATAACTTTATAAGGCTAATATAGCCAAATCTAGTAAGTAAAGAAACTTTTCTTTAGGAAAATCGCTTTCCCTGTTAGCAGATAAACACGACACAGCGGTCAGACGTACAAGGTGATCAGATAAGCGTTCCTCGACCCCACACATGTCTTTGCTGTGTCAGAGGTTGCGTACATCTTATCTATTAGCTAATCATTGGTCATGGTCCATGATCACGGCATTTATCCTACTAATCGATATATGAGAATATGAGATAAACATTGCTAAAGTTTGTAACAAAGTGAATTAAAAAAAAAATATAATATGGGGTTTAAACTCTTCTCCAGCTCGTGTTTTGGTCTACACAATCAACAAAAATATGTTTAGGCGACAACAATTCTAGGCGATTTTAATAAATATTGGTATTGTGTTTATGTTGTACGTGCTTTCCATCCGGTATGGAAAGCAAAAACATTGTTGATGCAACCAAAAATGTGTACTTTGACAATGTTGTTATGTTTTTGTTGATTGTGTAGACCAAAATAAGAGCTGGAGACGCGGCTTTAGCTATCATGAGCCAAAACGGTCGAACGGTTAGATACAGATCTTTGTAACCGTTATGCATCTGTAGGTACATGAAGAATGTATCAGTCATTAGAACCATCGCTCTGAACTTGACTGCTTGCTTGAGAACCTTCCCTTAACGACTTCAAAAAAAGTGGTAAACCCCAAAAATTTTTAGAGTAAAAATAAACTAAAAAGTTAAAGTACTTAGCAGTACCTATAAACTCTTATCAAAAGTTCACATTAGCTCGACTTGGAAACTCATCTCGGCTCTGTAGCCCTAGACAAGCGCCAATCGTTTGTGGCTAACGCTAAAAAATGTACTGAGATGACAGTCGTTGCGGAAAAGCGAACGATAACGACTTGTCTAGAGCCCCAGTCCCCAGATCGGATCGAAGTATTTTATATTATAGAAAAAATATGTTATAGAATGGGATAAATTTTGGGACAAAATAGAAAACAAATTGATTAATTCAATCGTTTACTTTTAAAACGTAGAAAAATATAATTATTTCACAATAATCTCTTAGATAAAATACTATCAACTAATTAATAAAAAAATATTGGGCACTAAAAATCATTCTTTCATGATACATAAATATATCTTCAAACATAAATTTTAGTAGGTAATTTGATTTAATAAAATTA
Source organism: Hemithea aestivaria (assembly GCA_947507615.1). Taxonomy (NCBI): domain Eukaryota; kingdom Metazoa; phylum Arthropoda; class Insecta; order Lepidoptera; family Geometridae; genus Hemithea; species Hemithea aestivaria. Next base: position 8,777,910 of record OX382327.1, on the reverse strand, counting down.
CCACATAATTCTCAATAACATAATATAATAATTATAAATTATAAAAACATATTATAGCGCATCAAGAACGCTGATTTGCGAGATATTTGACCGCGTAAATTAATTCTACGCTGCACTATTTCCACATGGTAAGCAGTTTAACAATTGCGTAGGTATTTGCCGTGTTATTCGCATATTATAATATGTATAAGATATAAAATAAGGTGTGGTAATACATAATGTTAAATGTTTCATACAAATTAGGAGACATTTAAAAAAAATATTTTTAAAAACTTTCTGCTTACGACAAAAGCAGACTACTTTTTGGTGCCAAAAATGTTAATAAATCTACTTTCTTTGGAAGCATTTATTTACATTTTTAAATGAAATTTAATATATTGCATTAATTCAATAATAAATATTACGTTTATATAATAATTAAATTATAAAATTACTATTTATTTTTAAATAAATTATTGCACAGTCGATTCTATAGGTATATTGTAAGTTTTCATAATTATTATAAAAATGGATTTGATTATAAATTCATGGCATAAATATCACATTCTGTTTAGCCGAATGAAGGCACACCTATTAAATTCAGTCTTGTAATATACAAAATATATATTCATAAATAATATTACAACCAGTCTCATTAACTAAAGAGCGTTGAATATGTAAAATTATTATAAATCGGTAAAAAAGTGCAAAATATACACAATAAATGTACTAAAGAACATGCCTCTCCAAACTACTTACTGATAAGTTTTCATAACATTAATTTCATTATAAATTTGCAAAAATAAAATTATTAATTAATAATAATATAGCACATACTTTAGCCTATAATATTACAGGATTAGACAAAAAGTTGCAGTTAAATTTACGATACCCGATCCGGTTAGCCGCATATTGGGCCCGTAACGTAAAATAAATTTAGAAAAGTTTATAAACATAAATGTTAAGTTTGATGGACAATAAATACAAAATTCAACTCAACTTTTTGAAAAATCCTCTATTATTTTAAATATTACTTAATAATAAAATACCCCAATAATATTGTGACTATAAATAATTTTTGGCTACATTTGGAATATATACTTTGCTAATGGAAACCCAATCTACATTTTTCATTAAAAATCATAATATAAAATTGTGGCGAGACCAACATCGAGCACAAAAAAAAATATAACTTAAATTATATTATACACAAATACTTAACATTAAATCATAAAAATTAAATAAACTTTGTTCAGTGGCTCAATAATATTCACATTTCATTTACACTTATGTAATTACTGTCCTTTCGACTTGAAAGAAGATTTTTCTTATTTTAGAATTGAACTACAAATTTTTTACTGTACTTTAACATGGATTAACTTTAACCAGTATCATCTTAAGATAATAATTGTGGCATGTTGCTGAAACTCGGAACTATTTCATATAAAATAATTCTATAAAAATTCAACAGTTTCATTCGTAAAAACTACCTAAATGTAGAATTATTTATTTGTACTGATCGGAGTGCATAGAATACTACTAGTAACGCCATCTACCCACTAGCTCACATATTAAGAAAACCTCGCCATACAGAACGATTCTCATGAACTTACTGCTTTAACAAAAATTCAACAGATGGCGTTGTAAAACAAAACACAATCTCATTACTCCACCGAAAAAGATATAAATTTAGGAAACGGACTTCGATCGACGAGCTTTGCTTTCGATCTTTTATTAGTATATTCGTGAGTATTTCTACTCACGAAGATATTACGATGATATTTAGATTCATATTTCACACCTAATTATTTCTAATTAGGTGTGAAATGGTGCCAAAACCCGGGAACGAAGTAACAAATCGTAAGCGACAAAGTAACAGAAAATTTCAATTGTTTTTACGCAGTAGCCTCGACAATAATATTAGGCGTGAAATGGCGCCGAAACTTGAGAACTAAAAAAAATTTAAGCGACAAAGTAACAGAAAATTTCAATTGCTTTTACGCAGTAGGCTCAACAGGTTGGTAATGTAGCAGTGCGTAGTCGTGGTAGTACATCATGATGCAGAGCGGCTGGCCGAGGATCAGCGAGCTCCACACAATGATGTTACCCCAACGCGGCCCGAACTGGACCTCTACGGCGCGAGAGATCACTGACAGCGGTGGCTGGGCCATCATGCCTAGGAACGCCCATACGCGGAACATTTGCAAGGGGACGCTCACCTGAAAGTTTAAATAATATTGGTCTATTGATTACATGTTGAAGAAACATGTGAATAGATTTTAACACGTTCACAGCATTTGAAGGTCGAAAAGTCCCAAGCGTCTACAACAGTAAAAAATTTCCTATGTAAAAACCCCATTCGCTCTGACTGAGTCATAAAAAAATGGCTTCGCAGGCAACGTTACAAAGCGGATTGGCTCCAGCATACTCACCAAATACTCATGGAAGAACGCCGATATGAAGAACACCACAATACTGGCCATCATCTTGCTATACCCCATATCAGTCACGGGTATGTACAGGTGTCTCAAGACTCAAGGCCCAATGGTGCACGGGAGTGTTCCAAGTGCTCCAGAATAACGCGGATTGGTTTCAGCATACTCACTAAATACTCATGGAAGAACGCCGATATGAAGAACACCACAATACTGACCATCATCTTGCTATACCCCATATCAGTGACGGGTATGTATAGATGCCTCAAGGCCCAGTGGTGCACGGGAGTGTTCCAAGTGCTCCAGAATAAAGCGGATTGGCTCCAGCATACTCACCAAATACTCATGGAAGAACGCCGATATGAAGAACACCACAATACTGGCCATCATCTTGCTATACCCCATATCAGTGACGGGTATGTACAGGTGTCTTAAAGCCCAGTGGTGTACAGGAGTGTTCCAAGTACTCCAGGACAAAGCATATTGGTTTCAGAACACTCACCAAATACTCATGGAAGAACGCCGATATGAAAAACACCACAATACTAGCCAGCATCTTGCTATACCCCATATCAGTCACGGGTATATACAGGTGTCTCAAGACTCAAGGCCCAATGGTTCACGGGAGTGTTCCAAGTACTCCAGAACAAAGCGGATTGGTTACAGAACACTCACCAAATACTCATGGAAGAACGCCGATATGAAGAACACCACAATACTGCCCATCATCTTGCTATACCCCATATCAGTGACGGGTATGTATAGATGCCTTAGCGCCCAGTGGTGTACAGGAGTGTTCCAAGTACTCCAGAACACCTTGAGATTGTTAGCGTTCCACCAGTCACCGTAGAACTTGCGGTCGGCGAACTGCAGGATCTCGCCCATTAGGTTCAAGTACGAGTGGAATACCAGGTAGAAGAAACACAGCCAGATTAGATGGTTTGGCATCTGGAATACAACATTATTAATTAATAAACATTATTATTAAGAGCCTGTGCTCTTGGATCTTGGGCATATAAATACTTATTTTACAGGACATTACATACAGCGTCATTTAACCAGAATCTATGCATTGTTGCTGTGGAATTACTTCTAATAATAAAAAATCTTATGTCACAGTGTGTCACTCCTCCAAAATAATTTAACCAATTTTTGATTCTTTTTACAAGCTTTATACTTTATATTACTTTCACCTGTCTGTTGTCTGTCTGTCTGTCTGTAATCAAATCTTGCAAGTTTAATTTGACCCACTTCCCGGTTTCCAATTGAGCTGAAAATTTGCATGCGTGTGTAAATCGGATGACAATGCAATATTTTTATGACATCGAGCTGATCTGATGATGGAGCTGGAAGTTGGCCAAAGGAACTCCGTCATAAAACAACGCAACCCCATCGAGTTTGGGCTCATTTGATTCTACTTGACGAGTACTTTATGATGCAAGATGATAATAATAATTAAAGCTTGTTTTTAAAAAGTATTTTTCAAATTTCACTTGTTTTGTCTAGTTATTAGGTATATTTGATAGATCTGAAAATGGGAACTAAAGTATTTTCTAATAGATGCTGACAGTTTAGCGAGTCACCTAATATACTAATAACATTTTGTTTTATTGATTTTGTAAGCATCAGTCAAGAGTAATTTACAGCCAATTTGAGCATCCTCTCGGTGATCCTCAGCAAGTCCATGCTGGAGAAAGTCTCCAATGAGTTGATGACGGATGGAACCACCCACTGTTGTAGTAGCGCGAAGATCAGGTTGATGCCGAACAATAGCTCCAACAGTCTTCTGATTACGAACCTCTTGCGGATACTGGAAATGACATATAAAATAAATTTACGTATATCTTCTTATCGGGGGTAGACTTTCTTTGCAGGAGGTCGTTTAGGTGGGTACCCCAACAGTGCCAGTTATTCTACCGCCTGAGCAGTGATGTGCAAACATTAGTGTGCTTCGGTTGGAGGGCACTGTAGCTAGTGAAATTACTGGGCTAAAGAGTCTTAACATCTTATGACTCTTGAATAAGAAGCGTTGGTGCAGGGCACTTATAATTTGACATCGTTGATCATTGTGAAATCCTAGGTGGCATTGTACTGATTATGGGCAGCATTATCTCTTAACATCAGGAAAGCGTCTTGCTCGTCTTCTTACTTCTTCACATAAAAAATCATTATAAACTCATTCGCTATACAGACATATAGGCTGTGTGGTCGTGGCAAACTACCACTTCTAAACAAAACCGTGGCGCTAAGTGGCCATTTACATAGCGCGGCTCCGCTTGAACCTGCGCCGTGTTTCGGCACGTTAATCAGAGAAGCCAGGGAGAAATATCCCATTTTATTTTCGCCGCATCGTCATTTAATATTTAATACCATGCGAGATCGTGAACTTTTGTGATGAAACTCACACGCTACGTCGATACCTGGAAACCTGAAAGGACCCTAAATAATATACACTATACACCCTACATATAGTACATTTTACTCCGATTTTCACAGGATCAAGTGAACAGGCGGAGCGCAGCTAGTAAATACATACAAGCAAAAACACGTTTCTCTACTCACACATTCATAAATATCTATGGCAGGCTAATACTAACTGCTGTTATGTGATATTCTATTGTCGAGTAGATAGGTATGTCTAAATTACTCTAGATTCATTGAGAGTCTAGACAAGATTAGTCTGGTTGTGGATACAGGAGATTGGACGAGTTACTGATGACTGCATATTAAATTGACGCTGCTAAGAATATTTTCTTAGCAGCGGTTGTTCGGTGTCAAAACGTACTACTTTTATATTATTTTTATGGTATTAAATTAAAATTTAGCCGTAACTTAAATAGAAACTATATAGAAACGTAATTTAATAGAACCTAAGAATTTATGTAATCACATGCAACAAAAAGATACCGAGGTAGATTCGTAGCACAGAGCATAAAAAAATCACAAATATTAACATTTTTACAATTATTAAGACAGGTTTAGGGATCAGAGTTTTTTAATTTTCTCAATAACAGATGATGCAACTCACCGTGCGGTCCTCGGGAAGTTAAGTTCATAACACAGTGTGGGAGCGAGCATGAAATACACGAGGTCTCTGAGGGTCAGGTTGTCAGGGTATTGGACGAGGTGCGCCGCAGCTATATCGCCGTTTTTGTCCTCGTCGAAACTCTCTACAAGGGATCTTTTGTTATTTACACTAATTTTTGAAAAGCAAAAGTTTGTGTAGTTGTGTGGATATTTATTGTTGTCTTTACGTTTAACATTACTGACTTGACTGAGTTGAAAATTCATGTGTAAAAGATATTTTGAACCTCCAATGACACAGAGTAAACACAGAGTACTAATCGGTGCAAAACATGTAGCGGGCAAATATACTTTGGAGCGAGCAGATCTATTAAAATTCTTACTATGATTCACACATTTTTGAATTGATTTTGTTGAATTTTTTTAACAATTATTACTTGTTGAAAAGCTTGCCATGGTTAAAGATCATAGCCATATTCTACATACATTTCTGCTTTATTTGTTCAACATTTTGGTGTACAAATGCAATAAATATCCACAAATCCATACAAACTATCACATCTATAATATTAGTAGAATTATAGGAATCTAGAAAAGTATAGGCAGGTAGGAAACATAAAAGTGCAGCGTTTAAACGACAAAGCAAAGTTATCTAAAGAAAAAATAAAACCAAAACAAACAACATAAATATAAAAATTTCACATCATATTTGGCACACACATATTCTAATGAAATATAAAAGAAATTGTATATTACGAAGCCGTCGCATAGGTCAGATGTATTTCTGATGGAGCAACCCCTGTAACCAAGCGCCAATCATTTATGACTAACGCTAAAAATGTAATGAGATAACAGTCGTTTTCCTTCGTTTTTCCAGAACTGACATCCTAGTTCATATTTTAGTACCAGCCACAAATTATTAGCATTTGGCAGGTGGCCCTAGTGGACAAATTTAAAAAACGATAAGACTTAAAAGTGGGAGAGTTTTATAATCCAAAAACGAAAATACTTTCTCGACCTATCGACCTGTTCCATCAGACTTTTCCTTTAATATTACATCGCCCAAGCTAGGCGATTTTATCACAAAATGCACAGTTAAGCTTAGCCTTTATCCGTCAAATCATGTATATTAAAATCCCGCCACCTTTAAGGATAATACTATGTAGGGTAAGGTTGCTCAAGTCGTACCCCCTAAGGAAATTATGCTTTAATATTCACGGCAATTGAAATAATACAAAATATTCTACATTTACTGAATCTTTATTTAGTTGACTATTTATCAAAAATCACAGAAATTTAAAATACTGTTGTTAAAGTATGTAATATAACATTTTTCAAAAATATACTTTCGGTACGATTAAGGCGCCTAGTTGCCTAATTCGTACCACATATAGCCTTAGTCGTACTTAGAATATTAACTTTAAAAGATATAATAAACTATATAGAAAAATGCTTAATAACAAGAGATCAATTCAACTATCTAAGTTAAAATTACAAACTACTCAGCCTGAGATTAACTTGAACATTTTTTGGTAATTATTTTGGTCAGTAACAAATCTTTGACCTAAATAAAAGTCACTAACACGTAGAATATAGATTTAACACAACTTGAAAAATATAAAAGTAATGTTTAGAAAATTATTGAGGTTGAACACAGATATCACAAATATATTTTTTTATTTTACTTTCAACGCCAGCGCATAGGTCATGTATCCAACCTTTACATTTAGAACACTGGATCATGTTTTCTTCGCGATCTTCCTTACATAGTTGGCACAGCCACGATTCTTTAGCTTTAATTTTTTTGTTCTTCTTGCATGTCACATTGAACTTCTTCTCTTTATATTTTTGTTAATTCCTTTTTCTGTTTTTACTTTTTTCATATCTAGTATAGGCTTCTTCTTTTTATTCATGGTTTCCTTGGCTTCTATTTCAGTTTTGTATGGACTTGAAGTTAATTCCATTGTTGGCTTTGTACCTTTATTCATTTTTTTAATCACTGTTTTTATGCAAGGCACTGGAGATAAAATATTCAACTGAGAGTTTATTTGTTCATTATTGGAAATTTTATCAATTGTGGGCGGTGCAGGTAGAACGATGGGCATTGTTGAATCTCTCGGTATTAAAGGTGGGGTTATAATTTGTGGTGGTGATGGTAATGAGGCTGTTGGTGGAGATACGATCAATCTTGATGGCGACGCAACTATTGGTTGCGTTATTATTGATGGCGATGTAGCTCTAGCGGGGGATTTCGTAGTTGGTTCAGATGGACCATCAAGTTCTTGATTTGATGGATCAGAGATGTATACAGAAGCTACGAAATCCTCTGCTTTAATGACATTTCTGTCACATGGCCACAACCCTGTAGCTTTGAAACCGTTTAGTGCTATATCCATACGAACCGATCGAGGATATGCTGTGCCAAGCAGTTCTGCAACATTAGCCTGTTTTATGACACTACCAGGATTTGAACGTAGCCACGAAGATGCGACTTCGTTGTAACTGCTTTTCAATGATTTGAAGAACGATCTATCCAACGGCTGTAGACGATGTGTTGTGTGAGCAGGAAAGGATAACATAACTATGCCGTAATCCCGAGCCATTTCGATTGCTTCTAAATTTTTGGTATGTGTGCTATGACCATCTAGTAAAAGCAACATTTGTTTTTGGTCACTTTTTTCTAATCTCGTGCACTTAATAAAATGTTGTAGCCATTGAACAAAAAGTTCTGATGTTATCCATCCATTTTTTGAGCATCCAAATGCTGTGTTTGGTGGAGCTCCTTTTTTTAAGGCATCATTTAGTCTACTGCGCTTAAATATTAACATAGGTGGTATAAAAATTTTTCAGCGAGCTCAAACGCAAGCTTCCTAAATTCAGTAGTAGTTAACCCGAAAAAACAAGACTCTAAATTCATCAAATGCTGTGCCAGTATCTCTTCCATCTCTGGTGGCATATCGTTAGGTCTTCCAAACTTTGTTCTTGTATTCAATTTTTTTAAATGTCGTCTCAGTGTAGGTTTTGGGATATTAAATCTTCTACAGGCTTCATTTAATCCAATTTCTCCACTCCGATGTTTCTGTAAGGCTTCATCCATATCTTCTTGCTTCCAAGTATTGTATCTTCTCTTCTCCATATTTATTATCTGATAAAGAGTTATGTAAATTATTATACACAATTTTCTTAATACCTAAGTCGTACCGGTACGAGTAAAGAATTTTGAAGAGGTACGACTTAAGCAGCGGGGTCTTAAAAGTTTAAAAACTAAAATTACTGACATAACCTAAAAACGTTCTACTGTTTGAGTGTGCCTAAACTATTGACAGTTAAGTATTATAAATCGACATAAACAAAGATTAAATGTAAGGACCACATTCCTGGCATAAAAAGCTTACGGATGAGTCATTAATTTTACATGAAAAGTGATAAAAAACTTACTTTTTGAATTATTTTCGCTTAACGAAGCCGGCCGCCTGACCACTTGTTTACGTTTGCTCGCACGACTAAATAGTTCACGTTAACGACACTAGATGGCGTAAATCAAAGGTATCAGACGAAATATTGGTGGGGTACGACTATGGCCGTGGTACGACTTGAGCAACCTTACCCTACTATAAATAATTTTAATATATAATTACGAGGAGGTATATTGTGTAGGTATTTACTGGTTATAAACTCAAGCGGGAAATAAATCTAGTCAACTAATGGGAAATTACAATTCAAAACATAAAACTATATAACCTTTACAAGCATAGACCTTTTAAAGTTCGCAACAAAATTTAATGTGATATCATTCATCAGAGAGAACAGGGAAGAGAAATGTTTAAAATGATATGGGCCATCCACATTTGGCACAAATGTTCCGCAAAAAATGTAAATTCTCATACAAAACCAAAATGTCAAAAGCACTTTTTAATTGAGAATTTGACATTTCACGCAAATATTTACACCAAGTGGTGCGTCGGCTTTACAGTATAAAGGTGCAACTGCACTAAAGCGGCGCAGCGGCACGGCGCGGCCAAGTACATATCTCTGTATGAAAATGTATATGACATACCGCCCTACGCGGCAAAGTTGCAGTGTAGTTCCCGCTAAGTGCGATTGCACCTTTTTGCCAACTTTAAAACAAAGCGAGAGTGGGGCGCTAGGTGATAGCTAAAAAGTAAATAAATACTTGATTGAACTATAGCTTTTAGGTCAACACAAAACACAATAATTAATGAATAATAAGAACACAAAAAAAACAAAAGTGCACAGAAAATAAGGCCAAAACCAGAGAAAGACAAGAAAAGGTAAGTGCAAACAGTTATTATGTCATTTGATCCACTTACGCTCATGTTCTGCGTTAATTAGTTCATCTGTAAACGTACCACACATTTAGAACGGACAAAACGTTGATAAATAATTTAAAGTCTCTTCACATTAGGTCGCTGGTAGAAATTTAGCAGTTTTTAGGGTTCCGTAGCCAAATGGCAAAAAACGGAACCCTTATAGATTCGTCATGTCTGTCCGTCCGTCCGTCCGTATGTCACAGCCACTTTTTTATATGAAATCTAGTATGTAGGTAGCTTATGCCTCGGAATAACACAAACTACTTTTGAGCAGGTAAAACCGATGGGCACAGCTATTTTAACATACGAAATGGAAGAGCTTATGGAAATTGATGTAGGTAGGACTTGAACAATGACAATTTTAACAAGATATTGTTTTAGTTCGTATTGCAGGTCAGCGAGGATGAGATGCGCAAGTGATGACTATGGTTAGAAATATTCGAAAGTGTTTTATTAGGTAAACAGCTAGTAAGCTTAACTCAGAAAAAAGTAAGTTTTTGCAATGACAAATTTATCTCTTCTTATTTATTAAAGTTGTAATTAGGTACCTATATAAGTTATTTTTTACTAGGCCTAAAATTATTAACAGACTTTTTAGTGAGACTTCAGATGTTTTCTTTAATAAAATAATGTAACGACGACCATAAACGACCAGCATCACATACCTACATGAACTCAATGATAAATAAATAATCTTGTAAGGTACTTACTCCAATTCGGCGCGGACAAGCTCTGGCGTCTCAAAGAGCTCTTAGCGAGTTTCGCTTTCTTTCTACCAGTCCTACACCAAAAGTTGGTCTGAACATAGCTCCACAGTTTCAGAAATACTATTAGATATACGAAGCAGATGAACGTCATGCCCACTGAAATATTAAAATCAAATTTATTAAAAAATTAGATTAAAATTTTCTTTATTAAGGTAACTAAAGACCCACACACATTACACATTATTTAACTATTTAAACATACCACTTTTATATAATAGATGTACTTAAATAGATTTAAAAATGTCAAAATAATTCAAATCTATATATGTATATAAAAAAAACTTGAGAGGTGTCAAGGGACACCCGGATGGAACGAAGTTCGATTAATGAAAATATCTGGCATGCTTTCTATAAGAGAGAGAGAGAGAGAGACAGACAGAGAAACATGCACACGCCGCACAGCTTACAATAAATAGCTTACTATAAAAAAAAGTGTCGTGACAACTTTTCGTAAGATTTTTTTCCGTCTAGCCCCCTTTCACAACACGCGATAAGGAACTTCGTTCCAAAAATATAAAAATAAATATATATTTAATTTATTGAGGGTACTGCAACTGTTTAGAATATAATTACTCTTTATTGTGGCCACATAACAAAATGTACTTAAAATTACTAGATGTATTTGTTACTTCTTCATGCTTAAAATACTGCATCAATTGGGCTAATTATGAAATTTTCGCACCTAGTTTTGGCACTTATGTATATTATAGGATACTAGCGGACCCGCGCACACTTCGTCGTGCTTAATAAAAAAATATCAGTGTTCTTCCACCATATTATGCATGTATTATACATAATATATCTATTAATCAAAACCGCATCAAAATCCGTTGCGTAGTTTTAAAGATATAAGCATATATAGGGACAGACAGACGCGGGAAGCAACTTTATAACAAGCTTTTATTTACTTTCACCTGTCTGTTGTCTGTCTGTCTATAATCAAATCTTGCAAGTAAAATTTGACTCACTTCCCGGTTTCCGAGTGAGCTGAAATTTTGAATGCATGTTTTGTGCATTTTGATGTATTTACCTATAAATCGGATGACAATGCAATATTATTATGACATCGAGCTGATCTGATGATGGAGCTGGAAGGTGGCCATTAGAATTCCGTAATTAAACGACGCAACCCCATTAAGTTTGGGCTCATTTGATTCGTCTTGACGAGTACTTTGGTGCTGGATAGTAATAATAATAAAAGCTTGTTTTTAAAAAGATTTTTTTAAATTTCACTTGTTTTATACTATTTAGTGATATTTCAGCGCGTAAAATCGTCAGGAAGAACAAAGTAATTTAAAAAAAGTCGTCACATTGCGCTATCGACGATTTTTGTTTAAGAGCATGTAGTTGACCCAAGCGCAAATCTGTGATGTTCAAACATGGATTATTTTAAAAATACTTATTTTAGAACGGTACTTTTACTCACAACTTTTAAAAGAACTTGTAATCTAATCAATTTCTACAGAAAAACCTTTTTAGTTTTGACCGTTTTTAAATTACGTCAAGGTAAATGGATAAAGGTTTTATAGATTTACTTCTGAAGCAATGTTTGGACATGGGTATATCCAAATATACATGTCTTTATTAGTATCTAAAAAATTACTATTACTGGAAATATCCTAAACTAGTATATTTATTAAGGAAAAGTTTGAATTATAGGTATTTCTTATTAAAATAAAATCATAAAGATGTGAAATTATCACGAAATTACTGTTTACAAAACATTTTTTTTATACATGACTCTTTTATATTTACTCAAAATAATTACTTACCATTAAATAATAACATTTTTTTGATCCAATCGTATTTTTAAATTTACTTAAAATGTAATATTTATATTTTTGCCGAATTTTTCAAAATCACTATAAAACGAGGCCCGCGTCGGTTCTCGGTTCTGCCCCCCGAATGTAGAGATCGCTCTCTTCGCGGACGACACCGCCCTCTACTCTAGAGGGTGGCGACCGATCCGTCAGATAGAAGCACTTCAAAGAGCCCTTCACCTTTTTGGTGATTGGTTCAAGAAGTGGGCTATCACGGTAAACCCGGATAAGAGTACAGCAATGTACTTTCATCCGACCAAACAGCCCCGCAGGGAGCGATCTCTCTCACTCCACAACGGACCCATCCCTTGGGCCTCCCATACCAAATATCTCGGGGTGACCCTTGATAGTCGACTCTCCTTCATAAAACACGTCACAACCGTGCGCAACCGAGCGGCCTTCTTCTTGGCCCGACTCAGTCCCCTCCTATGCAAGCGGAGTAAAATGTCACTTAGAAATAAGTTGACACTTTACAAAACTTGCATACGACCCGTCATGACTTACGCCTCCGTGGTGTTCGCTCACTCCCCTCTCTCCACCCTAGACATGCTTCAAGTGATTCAAAATCGCTTTCTCCGTAAAGCAGTCGGAGCTGAATGGTATCAGCGCAATTCCGATCTGCATTGCGATCTCGAACTCCCCTCTATCCTTCAATTCATGAAGGATTGCTCTCGCCGCTACTTTGACGCGGCCCCCCACCACCCCAATCCCCTCGTTGTCCAAGCCTCGAACTACTCTGTAGATCAGGCCTCCACTCCCCTCCGTCGTCGCCCTAAAAACGTGTTGAACGATCCGGACGATCCCATCGCTGCCGTCACATCGGCGGCGCTGGGATCGCCGAATCCGCCAACCATGCGCAACAGTCGCTCCGTTTTCGGTACTGGTCCCGGATACCAGATCCTCCAACCAACACAATCACGACACCGACCGCGCCGGCGCGGTCGAAGACCTCTGAGATCCTTCAGATCAGTTAGATTCTCTCCAAATAATCAAACAGATCAAAATACTGTTAGGGCCCTAGGACACGCCCCTTCAGGGGTGCCAGGGCAAGTCTAGTCCCCGTATCTGGCGACGGCCCAAGCCGAGGTTCGTGCCATCTGAGGCGCCCTTGAGCTAGTCGCCCACTAAAACTTTGGGTCGAGTGCCTCCTGCGCTCACCACACGCCCGGTAAAGCTGTAGAGGTCTCAATCTGAGACCAACAGCGTAGGTCATTCAAAAAAAAAAAAAAAAAAAAAAGTTCTCGGTTCACTCGGCCCAAAGGCCTCTCAGAGAGTGGACGTGTCGCTCCGCGCTCCAAATTATTCTCGTCGCTAACCCACACATATAGTGCGATTATAGTTGGACCGCAAAAATTGATACTCTATATAATAATAACGGAATTTTTTTTTTGGTCACATAATGTTATAGTACTATAGTGTTTGTTGATATTAAAGTCCGTTTTATTACAAGCTTTTATTTACTTTCACCTGTCTGTTGTCTGTCTGTCCGTCTGTCTGTCTGTAATCAAATTTTGCAACTTTAATTTGACCCACTTCCCGGTGTCCGATTAAGCTGAAATTTTGTATGCATGTATAAATCGAATGACAATGCAATATTTTGACATGGAGCTGATCTGATGATGGAACTGGAAGATGGCCATAGGATATCCGTAATTAATGACGCAACCCCATCGAGTTTGGGCTCAAACGATTCGCCTTGACAAGTACTTTATGATGCTGGGGAGTAATAATAATAAAAGCTTGTTTTTAAAAAGTTTTATTTAAAATTTCACTTGTTTTACTTACATTTGTCTGTTGTCTGTCTGGTGTAAATTCTTTTTGGCGCTGGTTATTACACCACAAGTTGGGGGAGGCGGTTCGATAGTGGACTGTATGATAAATTTGGTGGATAAAAGATTACAGGTTAGAGGCAGGAAGAAGGAAAACGCACGTACGTACCTCTCGCAGCTCCCAGGCTCCAACTCCGTCTATTATCCTTAGTTTGGTGCAAATCCAGTAGGTATCGTTATTTCACGTTCACTTCACACGGCGCGAGGTTAATGGCGACGGCCACGCGGCTGGTAAAAGAGCGAGGCGCGCGCGCGCAGGTGCTCTCGCAAAGGCGAAGTTAAGCGTTCTGGTGTGGTCGCTTGTCAACGGCGACCTCTCCGGCGGGCACCGAGTGACGTCACGTCATCGGCTTGCGATGTGATTGGCCAACGGCTCGTTGCGAGGAATCGAGGCACCAATCACGTACGTGCGGGTTTGGAGAGGGATAGGTGAAGGAAAGAATAATAAGGATATTTATAGCAAACAATATCCACCATCTCCCCCCCCTTGAAGGGTTCCCTTCAAAATGGTTAAAGGGATTAAAATGATGCGGAAAAATAAAAATAAATATGCGGAAAGTTAAAAATTGCGGAATAAATATATTGCGGATGAGAAATAAGTACATAAATAGGGTGAGAAATATAATAAAGTTATTTTAAAAATAAATAATAATAAATCTAATGGTCACCCTACTGTAGCGGTAGCGGCGACAACTTAGTTGCCGGGCGAATATAAGATGAATCACCCGTTACTATTCTCGCGCAGCGCACTAGGCCGTCCTTGCCTGGAAAGACTTCCGAAATTCTACCTATCTTCCAGGACAAGGGAGGAGCATTCTCTTGGTTGAGAAGAACAATAGCTCCTACCTCCAGCGGATTGCTGGGGGTGTTCCATTTTTCGCGCATTTGGAGATTATGTAGGTATTCATCTTTGAATCGTTTCCAAAAGGTTTGAACGATTGAGTCCATAAGGGAATGTCTAGATAGCAGATCTGCCCGTTCTCCACTAACGTCAGCAGAGGGCAAGAAAGCTAGCGGTTGCGTAGAGAGGAAGTGTGACGGAGTCAAAGCGGTAGGTTCAGCGGGGTCGGTGCTCAGAACGTAAAGCGGCCTACTGTTCAATATAGCCTCGACCTGATTGAGCACAGTCAACATTTCCTCGTACGTGAGGATTTGTTTTCCAATAACGCGGAAGAGAAGAGACTTAATGCTTTTTATGTTCGCTTCCCATATTCCCCCAAAATGGCTTCCCAAGGGAGGCGATCTCTTCCAAGTTATGCGGTGTTTGGCGAGTTCAGTATTAAACTGAACATAATATTCGTCAGATTTTAAAAAGTTAAATAATTCCTTTAGGAAGGATTGTGACGCGATAAAATTAGTTCCGTTGTCACTATAAATAAAATTACACGGACCGCGCCTAGATAGGAAACGCTTTAGAGCGTCAAGGAACGTGGCGGAGCTAAGATCTGAAGCTAACTCGATGTGTACGGCCTTGGTGACTAGGCACACAAACACACAGAGATAAGCTTTTTGGCTACGAACACCTCGTTTCCTAGCGGTCGTAATAAAAAGTGGGCCGGCGTAGTCGACACCCGTGTGGGTGAACGCTTTGCACGGTTCCACGCGGCAGCTGGGTAAATCTGACATAGCGGGAAATGTAGGCTTAGGATTAAGCCTAAAACAGCGGACACACTTATGTATGCGGTTACGCACTAAGCGTCTAGCGGATAAAAACCAATATTTTTGCCTTAAGGTGGACATAAGTAATTGTGGACCGGCGTGACTATGTTCACGATGGTACCAATCCACAATAAGTTCGGTGATATGACCACCTTTGGGCATAAGAGCGGGATGTTTATGAGTAAATTCTAAACTTGAGTACGACAGTCGCCCTCCGACTCAAACAATAGATTCAGATATAAAAGGTGATAACTTCCTAAGCGCGGTGGAACAAGACTTGTTCCTTTGAATGTTCTTTATGTCCATGGGAAAAGAGCTTCGCTGGACAGCTTGAATAATTTTATTTTCAGCTGTGTTAAGATCTTCTGCAGAAATCACATCGCTTCGAGGTAGAACCTTAAGAAAACGGAGCACGATGACTGTGGATCTTAGAAACTTTAACCACGAGGAGAACTTAGAGCCTAATGTTATGAGAACATTCTCATCTTCTGCCACGGTGACAAGGGAAGCACTTTTCTCTTCTGGCAGCTGAGCGTGACTGGGAGAGAATGGTACAACAGGCCAGTCTGCAACCGGAGCAGCCATCCATGGTGGTCCATGAAGCCACAAGTCATTGTCGACAATTTGAGATGGCAATAAGCCGCGGGAAACGAAATCAGCGGGATTTTCCGTTCCTGCAATGTGATGTACATTCTGCGAAGGAGATGTACTCTGAAATTCCGAGATGCGGTTTGCGACATATGTCTGAAATCGGTGTGGTGAGGAAGCCACCCAACATAAGGCGACAGTCGAGTCCGAGAATATAAATACGTTGTCAATATGACAACGTGCGGATAATGAGTCATGCACGGCGCGTAGTAACTTAGCGAGAAGCACTAGGCCGTTTAACTCGAGCCGAGCCAACGTAACTGTAGGTTTGGCTGAAGCGACGCGGGTTTTAGAACACAACAGCGATATTATCGGCGGCTGGTCACCATTGGTAACGTGAAGGTAAATCACACAGCCATATGCCTTTTCGCTGGCGTCTGAAAATGCGGCTAGCGAGATGCTAGAATTAGATTCCTCAATACCCACATGTCGCGGGATCTTGAGGTGCGATATGAGCGGGAGTTCCGATATATATCGGCGCCATAAATCGGCGATATGAGTGGGTAGCTCGTCATCCCAATCAATGTTTAAGAGCCATAATTCTCTGATGACCAGTTTTGCGTATAGCACTACGGGCCCGACAAGTCCTAAAACGTCGTAGATGCGTGCGGTCATGGACAAAATGCTCCGTTTTGTATAAGCAGATGGCGGTATTGAGGTTGAAAAGATAAACATATCTGACGCGGGTAGCCATCGCAGTCCCAGGATCTTGAAAGTGTCACCTTCATCGAACGAGACCGATTCAGATGTGCGATGTGAAACGGGGATGTGTTCCAGCAGCTCGGGAGAGTTGCTGGTCCACTTGACTAAGTCAAACCCACCAGCTTTAAACATCTGAATTAGCTCCTGTGCTGTCTTGGCTGCCCTCTCTACAGAAGGGCAGGAAGAAGCCAAATCGTCCATATAAATGTCACGTTCGATGATGTCAGCGGCCAGGGGCCACCTGTCTCGTTCATCTTGTGCAAGTTGGCGCAGAGTGCGCATAGCCAACACGGGAGAAGAACGAAGTCCAAAAGTGACACGCTCAAATTGCAGTGTTTCCAGAGCATCACTTGGAGAAAAGCGATATAATATACGCTGAAAACAACGATGAGCGGGATGTGTATATATACACAGATACATCTGTCTAACATCAGAGAAAAATGCGATGCGGAATATGCGGACATTCAACAAGATGTTGAATATATCGGCCTGCAAATTGCAGCCTTTATATAAAATGTCGTTTAGCGACAGGCCGGAATCAGTCTCGGCGCTGCCGTCTAGCACAATGCGGACCTTAGTGGTGGATTTATCATCGCGAACCACCGGGTGGTGCGGCAGGTAATAACCTGGAGAGGTACTGTGTTCAGGAGACACGCGCGTCAAAATACCCTTGTTTAAATAATCGAGAATAATATCATTATATTGTTTGTGTAAGTCCGGTGATTTTATAAACTTCTTCTCGAGGCCTAAAAACCTCTTCTTTGCAGTTATGTAAGAGTTGCCGAGAACATGCGGATCTTCCTTGAAAGGAAGTTGTACCACGTAACTACCATCACTGTTACGCGTAGTGGTGGTGTTGTAAATGTCCTCACAACGTTGCTCATCGGGACTCAAATGTAACTTGGAAGGTGGTTCCTCGGTGGACCAAAACCTTTCCACAAGTTGGTGCAGCGGATCTGCGGTAAATGCACAAAGGGTATGCAACGCGGAGCGCGGGGATATGACAGGCGCGTTCCCCATCACTATGTAACCTAAAGTCGTCTCAAGCGCGATAGGCGAGTTGTTATTGTCTGCGGCGATTTTATTAAACAACAGTATTTGACAATACACATGCACACCTAACAAAAGGTCGATGGGACCGGGCTCAGAAAAATCGTCGTCAGCCATAGGCAGGTCGCGCAGGTGGCAGAGGGCGCCAACATCTACGCGCGAGTCAGGTAACTGTGACGTAATCGAATCTATGACCATAGGCTGAATATGATACTCGTCGTTATTGTCGAAGCGCGACATAAACCTAAGTGACGTCACACCTAAGATTTTTTGAGAGACCCCACCTATACCTTGCACCTTGGAGAAGCGACTCTGCGAAGATATAGGAAGCGACAGACGCTTACTACAAGCGGCGGAAATATATTCACTCTGAGAGCCTGGATCGATAAGGCACCTCAAAAAGTGAGTGCGGTTCTGATGGTCTATGACCTTTATTTTTGCGGTAGCCAATAACGCAGTTGTTATTGTGTGAGAAGTGTGATCATAAGAAACAGTACACACTGACGTGTTTCGATCATTAGCGGAAGCGGGTTGCGGTAAAATATTATTGTGCACAGTAGGAGCGGTCGGCGAAATAATATTATAAGTGTGCGCAGGCGGCACACGAGCGGTATCGGGTGAAGTTTTTAAATCATGCGCAGGAGACGCGCTGACTGCGGGCCGAGGTTGAGACTCGGTAGAAGCGGAAGGCTTAGACGCGGCGTGGTCATAAGCATGAGCGGTAGCGGGTGAATTATTATTTGAAATTTTAGTCTCCATATTTTTATTATTATTAGCGGTCGAATTAAAATGCAATAGCGAATGATGTTTGCGTTGGCAATGTGAGCAAGTATGTTTTGAAATGCAATCAATTGTCTTGTGCCTAGTACTTAAACAGTTGCAACAAAAGGAGGTACCTTTTATAAATTTAAATCTTTCGTGCGGGTTCATATTGGAACGGAAAACAGAACAATAATACATATGTGTGTGCGTACGTTGGCACAACGAGCACGAGCCTCGCTCATCACTTGTACCGCGCGCTAAGTCCGTATTAACAAAAGTCTTGGTCAGCGGTTGCTTGGTACTAGGCGTAGGTACTTGAGAGGGGCGTGGCTTCTGCTGCGTTTGTGGCTTAATAACAGATCGCGATAAAACTTTACTCTGTTCCTTTACAAATTCAGTTAAATTATCGTAGGTAGGAATACTCTCTTTGCGGTAAGTTATTTCAAATAATTTAACAGTCTCCGAGTCTAGTCTCTGTAATGCAAGGTGCAAAAGAATGAAGTCGGTTAGGTCGCTAGTATTTAATTGTTTAAGGGCGGCCACAGACGTGTCAAATGTATCAAGAAAAGATTCCAAACCCGTAGCGGTAGTTGAAGCTAACTGTTTAAAGTTTAACATCTGATTTATGTAAGATGATGCGAGTAATCGGGGATCCTCGTATTTGTCCACGAGTGACTCCCATATGATGCGGTAATTATCAGCTGTAGCGGGCACCCGGGCGCAGACAGACGCGGCGGAGCCTGTTAATTTACCTACGAGATAGTAGATTCTGTCACTATCTGATAGTAGCGAGTTTTCATGCACGGTGCACTTAAACTGCTGGTAAAAAACAGGCCATTTGCTAACATCACCATCAAATGATTTAAGTTCAATTGCGGGGAGTTTAGGTTTAGATTTATTAATGTTGGTTCGCGTGGACACAGATGTTTCACTAGTACCAGGAGAATTAGACGCGATTATTTGTTTAATGAAACAATACATAACATCGAAGTTAGTCCATTCCTGATACCTTACATTATGCCGCGGATTTATCTTTAGCGAACATTCATTGTAAGAATCTAAAACCTTCTCAAAGTTATTACGAAGTTCGTCTATATTATAAGCCGAGCGCAGCAATGCGTCAACATTAGCGGTGGAAGGTTCGGATGATACCTTTACAGCGAGGTCGTAAATGCTCTGAAGTCTAGAAAATAGAACCTCCCGTTTTGACTCCAGCATTGCTTGCCTTATCTCGTCTTGAGTACGTGCCCTTTCGTCATCAGAACCAGGGCTTTCGTTTTTATTTTTACTCATTGTGATGAGTTCTTAAATAACAAACGATAAGAAATATATAAAATAGACAAAACTCGTAATTTGTATTAATATAATAAAGTTATATTAATTAAGGAATGCACGTCTCTCGTTCCTACACAAGAACAATAGGGAGCGATAAGGAACTGTCAAGCGAGGCAGAGAGACGGCGCGGCGTGGCGGCGCGGCGCGTGAGTGCCGAGCGGTGAGCTTACGTACTTAGCTATAGCTAGCGTTATAAAAGTGCGATAATGGAGAACGTACTATTCAAATAATAATGAGAAGCTAATACGAACGAAAATGGATACCTACAAATTTACACAATTATATTGTAATTATTTCTAATGAGAGAAATATTACTTTGCGGTTTTACTAACAAGATAAAATATATATTATAATAGTATGCTCAAATCTTATGCTGAATATAAGCGCGGTGCGGTAATATTTAACAAGTAAGATGCCCGTGCGCGGTGCGGAAATAAAAGCGGGTATGAAATGCAAGCGAACAACTTACGATAAATCTTATATCAGCAGGGTTTGACCAACTAATTATAATATAAATAAGTATGTATAAAGAAGTAATATAAGATTTACATAAAATATAAATACTTAAAGAAAATATTAAGAGGCGGAAAGTAATGAAATAAAGGCGTGGGCTAATAGCACAAAAATATGGCGGATGGACGGCCGGGTATTTTAAGCGACCCCGGGTCCAATTTGGCTATCCCGGTTCGTAAGGACCAACACTTTATGGTGTAAATTCTTTTTGGCGCTGGTTATTACACCACAAGTTGGGGGAGGCGGTTCGATAGTGGACTGTATGATAAATTTGGTGGATAAAAGATTACAGGTTAGAGGCAGGAAGAAGGAAAACGCACGTACGTACCTCTCGCAGCTCCCAGGCTCCAACTCCGTCTATTATCCTTAGTTTGGTGCAAATCCAGTAGGTATCGTTATTTCACGTTCACTTCACACGGCGCGAGGTTAATGGCGACGGCCACGCGGCTGGTAAAAGAGCGAGGCGCGCGCGCGCAGGTGCTCTCGCAAAGGCGAAGTTAAGCGTTCTGGTGTGGTCGCTTGTCAACGGCGACCTCTCCGGCGGGCACCGAGTGACGTCACGTCATCGGCTTGCGATGTGATTGGCCAACGGCTCGTTGCGAGGAATCGAGGCACCAATCACGTACGTGCGGGTTTGGAGAGGGATAGGTGAAGGAAAGAATAATAAGGATATTTATAGCAAACAATATCCACCACTGTCTGTCTATAATCAAATCTTGCAAGTTCAATTTGATCCACTTCCCGGATTCTGATTGAGCTGAAATTTTGCATTCATATTTGAATCGGATGACAATGCAATATTATTATGATATGGAGCTGATCTGATGATGGAGCTGAAAGGTGGACATAGGAATTCCGTAATTAAACGACGCAATTACATCGAGTTTGGGCTCATTTGAGTCGTATTGACGAGTACTTTGATACTATATAATAACCTAGACACAGAGACAGACAGACAGACAGACACGTCAAACTTATAACACCCCGTCGTTTTTGCGTCGGGGGTTAAACACTTATAACACCACGTCGTTTTTGCGTCGGGGGTTAAAAACTTATTACACCCCGTCGTTTTTGCGTCGGGGGTTAAAACTTATAACCCCCGTCATTTTTGCGTCGGGGGTTAAACACTTAAAACACCCCGTCGTTTTTGCGTCGGGGGTTAAACACTTATAACACCAGTCGTTTTTGCGTCGGGGGCTAAAAACTTATAACACCCCGTCGTTTGGATCATTCCCACTAGTTCCCCTTTTAGTTCCCTAGTGGATCTAGTAGGAACTTTTTTCTCAGTAGTTCCCCTTTTTTGAAAAGGGTATCTAGTGGGAATGATCACTTCTCAGTAGTTCCCCCTTTTTGGAACGAAGTTCCTTATCGCGCGTTATGAGGGGGAGAAGGGAGGGGGAGGGGAAGGGTGAAGGGGAGGGGAAGGGGAAGGGTGAAGGGGAGGGGAAGGGGGAGAAAGGAGGTTAGGGGGAGAAGGGAGGGGAAGAAGGGAGGGGGAGGGGGAAAGTGGAGGGGGAAGGGGTAAGGAGAGGGAAGGGGGAAGGGGAGGGGGAAAGGGAGGGGGAGGGGCGAAGGGGTAGTGGAGGTGGAAGGGGTGGGGGAAGGGGAGGGGCGAAGGGGGAAGTGGAGGGGGAAGGGGTGGGGGAAGGGAGAGGGAGGGGTGGGTGGAGGGGGAGAAGGGAAGAGGGAAGGGGAGGGGGTAGGGGGAGAAGGGAGGGGTGGGAGGGAGAAGGGAGGGGTGGGGGAGAAGGAAGGGGTGGGAGGGAGAAGGGAGGGGTGGGGGAGAAGGAAGGGGGAAGGGGAGGGGGAAGGGGGGAGGGGAAGGGGTGGAGGGGAAGGGTAGGGGGAAGGGGAAGGGGGGGGGGGGGGAAGAGGAGGGGGAAGGGGAGGGGGAGGTGGAGGGGTGACGGGGAGGGGGAGAAGGGTCGGGGGAGGGAGAGAAGTGTCGGGGGGAGGGGGAGTAGGGACGGTGGGTGGAGGAAGGGAGAAGGGAGGGGGAAGGGGAGGGAGGAAGGGGAGGAGGGAAGTGGAGGGGGAGAAGGGAGGGGTGGGTGAGAAGGGAGGGGGGAGGGGGGAGGGGGAAGGGGAAGTGGAGGGGAGGGGGAAGGTGGAAGGGGGAGAAGGGAGGGGGAGAAGGCAGGGGGAGGGATGAGGGGGGAGGAGGAGAAGGGAGAGGATTACATATTTTGAAAGCGCTGCGTTGAGGTTTTTTTTTAATTTTTAATTTAATACACTTGTTGCTATAGTAAGCTAGCTGTGCGGCGTGCGCATGTTTCTCTGTCTGTCTCTCTCTCTCTCTTATAGAAAGCAAGCCAGATATTTTCATTTCTATTTCGCATTGAACAGTGTGGTGTCGCGACGATTATTTTTGTTGAGTGTATACAGGTTTTTTGTAAATAATAAATCGTGTAAATCGTGGGAACTTCGTTCCATCCGGGTGACCCTTGACACCTCTCAAGTTTTTTAAAAATGTATGTGTTCTCCTATCTACTACAATACGTATAAGATAAATAAATACTCGTATTTGTACATCGAGTACCAGGACACCATGAACATGGAGATCTATTTATTATTATACTAGCTGCGACCCGCACTGTTACCCGCGGCACAGTTATTGCCGATAAAACTTGATTATAATAATTTTGGCCAAGTGGGGTTACGGCGTAGATTTTGGCCAAGTGTGATAACGGCGAAGATTTTTGCCAAGTGGGGTCGATGGCGAAGATAAGTACGCTGTCATGGAAGAGTCTTTCTGAGATATTGACATATCAACTTTGACAGCTGTCATCTGAAGTTAGAAGTAGATTTCCTCAAGATCTTTCATTTCTTCCATGACAGCGTACTTATCATGTACTTATCTTCGCCATCGACCCCACTTGGCAAAAATCTTCGCCGTTATCACACTTGGCCAAAATCTACGCCGTAACCCCACTTGGCCAAAATTATTATAATCAAGTTTTATCGGCAATAACTGTGCCGCGGGTAACAGCGCGGGTCGCAGCTCGTATAATAATAAAAATCTTGAGAGGTGTCAAGAGACACCCGGATGGAACGAAGTTCCCACGATTTACACGATTTATTATTTACAAAAAACCTGTATACACTCAAAATAATCGTCGCGACACCACACTGTTCAATGCGAAATAGAAATGAAAATATCTGGCTTGCTTTCTATAAGAGAGAGAGAGACAGAGAAACATGCGCACGCCGCACAGCCAGCTTACTATAGCAACAAGTGAATTAAATTAAAAATTTAAAAACAACCCCCAACGCAGCGCTTTCAAAATATGTAATTAGCGGTTTTTTGGTGGCGGTCATCTTAAATTTTAAATTTATCATAGTGCGTTGTATTCTACTAGTTACGCCCCCCCCATCCCCCTCCCCCATCCCTCATTCCCCTCCCCCTCACATCCCCCCCATCATCCCCCATCCGCCCTCATCCCACCTATTCCCCCCTTCATCCCCATCCCCCTCCCCTTCCCTCACCCCTCCCCATTCCCCTCACCCCTCCCCTTTCCCATCCCCTTACCCTCCCCTCCCCCTTCTCCCCTCCCCTCTCATCCCCTCCCCTTCACCCTCCAATTCCCCCTCTCCCTTCCCCCTCCTCCTCCCCTCTCTCTTTCCACCCCCTCTTTCCTCTTCCCCCTCCCACTTCCCCCTTCCCCCTCCCTCTTCCCCCTTCCCCCTCCCACTTTACCCCTCCCCACCCTTCCCCCTGCCCCCCCCCTCACTCCCCCCTTCCCCTCACCTCCCTCCCTCCCCCTACCCCTTCACCCCTCCCCCTCTCTTCTCCCTGCCCCCTCCCCTCCCCCTCCCCCCTTTTCAAAAAAGGGGAACTACTGAGAAAAGAAGTTCCCACTAGATCCACTAGGGAACTAAAAGGGAATGATCCGTCGTTTTTGCGTCGGGGGTTAAACACTTATAACACCCCGTCGTTTTTGCGTCGGGGGTTAAACACTTATAACACCCCGTCGTTTTTGCGTCGGGGGTTAAAAACTTATAACACTCCGTCGTTTTTGCGTCGGGGGTTAAAACTTTAATACCTACATATTGACTTAATGATTTCAACAAATAACTTGCATTGCATAGGATCAAGACATTTTATTCCAAGCGACTACATGTTGTATTACTCGGCCGCGTAAGTGATGCATTGGTGTGCGTCGCGCTCAGCTAATATACCTAAACTTGAACGGGCTTCCCTCACTATAAATGCTCTTAATATGATGTTCACGTAGAATGTACATTAATTAATTGGAATTTCTCAAATTTCCTCATCAGATCAACCTTGGGATGTTAATTATAGTGCATTATCATAAAATATTTTTTTGTCATACTGAGTCAAACATTACAATCATATACCTACCAGGAAGTTGGTTTTTAACCTATGACCTATGATTTGTATGAACATACACAAAATAGGAATAAAAATATGATAGCGGTGGTATATACATTTTTTTATTGCCTGAAAAGTAGGCTAGGTGTTAATCTAGAGTCCAAGCAAACTTTATACTAAATTTCAACTCAAACGATCCACCCATTTGGCGTAAATAAAAAAGGTGTGAAAGAGTTACAAACATTCATACGTCCACACAAACTTTCTCATTTAATATATAGGATTACAATAAGAAGACTTAAAATACATAAATAAAATAATTATCATAAATTACTATGTTAACAAGAATGTGAGATGTGAACAATAAGAATGTGAGATGTGAACAATAATTACCAGAACTGAAGTTATCTCCTTTGAAATGCAGTGAAACTACCGGCAGCGTGATCACAAACAATATGTTGGCTATTTGCAACATGAGACCCACTCGATCTGGGATTATGTTCTAAAAATAATACATATTACTAAACTACATAGCTAAACATGCGCGACTTTTGAAATAAACAGGTCCCCCTACAATAACTATTAATCTATGCAAAAAGACAAGGTTTATCTTCACAGCTGATGGATGTATATGCGATCGACGATTAATCGATACGAAATATTTGTACATCGGAACTCCGGTAGAGTATTTGATAATTCTTATATTTTATTTTCCAACTAATAATATTATGTACAATACTCTGACAAATAAATACTTTTGATTTGATTGATTTGATAATGAACTATAACCACAAAACAACAATATAATATTACGATATCGATATTATATAGAGTGTAGACTGTTGACTGTAGACTAGTAGACAATAAAGGTACCTCCTTCTTTTTACTTGTACCTTGTAAAATGCCGTTTTAAGAATTAAAGACGCGTTATAGTGTAATATTTAATTTCCAATTAATAAAATTCAGCTAAACATCAGGCGGAAATTGATCTCTTCCCGTTTTAAAACTCAACAAAATGTATGGGATAAAATCTGACAATTTTTTTCTATCAAAATATAGGACAAGATATCATGAAATCAAACAAACAAACATCATGAAATTCAAGCAATGTAATTTAGGCCTAGACAATATTAACAAGAAGAGAAAAAATCTCAAGTCAGAAGTAACCATTGACATTAGTATAAAAATTACATAGTTGATGAATATAAATTATGTTACGACTTGTCTTTTTGCATAGCCTCTATCATAGGCCTCTATACACAAATCACAATAAATACATTTAGCTACAAGATGTACGTGAATATAACAATAGACAATAGTTAGTCTATGACTCACCACAGCTATCATCTTTTCCAACAATAACGCTGCTACGATTGGTACTTTGGCAACTGGAAAAAAATCCTATTATCATAATACAATAGAAATCTGATTTCATTAATTACAGATGAATAGATTGCGTGGGAGAAAGCAATGTGTATACGGAATTCTTTGGATATCATAGTAAATAATGTTATTTGTTGCAGTTCTTGCAGTATAAAAATGAGGTATTTCTGTGTTAAGGGCAAATGTACCCTATTTACCCTTAAGTATAGTCTCTGTAATTAGATCATCATCATGAAAAGCTGGACATAGGCCTCTTCAATGACACACCACCCAACTCCCTTATCTTCCTACATCTTCACTGGCTGACCTGATGACCTATAGTGATCATCCTATACATGTAACTTGATATACTTCGGTTGTATGGCCAATACATAAGACTCTGAGCTGTCTTGAGTTTCGTGTGCACACTTGAAAGACATGCGTACATAATGAAAGAATTTGTTTGGTTGCAATGACTCCTAGCCACTAATGTGCTAAGGCACTAAATTATTAAATGTTACTCACAGATAAACAATATCACAGAGGGGTATTGGTATTTATCCCCAACATTGTAGCCAGTTAATACTATGATCCATTCTATTGGGTTCACACGGAAACCATACCTGTAACAAAATTATTCATGTTTCATGGTATACATTCATTCAGTTCAAGGAGATAAAATAATAGTCCTAAATCCAACGAATTAGGGAAATAATAGAAGTCGAACACAGCTCAAAAAGTGATTCAACGCAAAGTACAACTATATGGGCGGGGCGTAAAAAGTACAACTCACCCGCCGCTCAGTCACACAACGCGCTCAGCGACAGATGCACGCATCGTTTGATTTTTAAAAATATCCAAAATAATATAGTTAACGGACAAAAATGACCTCTTGTGTGGTAAATTGGTGTAAAAATGGAAAGAAGGCAGTAAAAAGCAGGAAAAACTTATCACAGCTAACAAATATTATTTTAAACCAAATTATATAATTTCGATTTTAGTTGACATAAAATACATAAAAATATAGGGTAAACTAGGCATGGCTGAAACAATTTTATTTTTGTCGTTCATTGCATTCGCATTCGATTAGGTAACGTTATATTTATTTTGTTTACTAGCTAAACCCACGGCTTCACCCCCGCTACAAAAATGTTATTTTTGTACAATAAATAAGAGCATTTGTTTTTGAATTAAATCAATAATGACTTTTATAAAAGTCTGAAGAAAGAAAGAAAAAACCTCTAAAGTGAAGAATTCATCTGACCCGGCCCCCCCGGCTCGGCCTGATTCGACCTGATTCTGGCATCGCGCTTTTATCACCGCACGAGCCGACACCGATCGAAAGCCCAAGTTTATACGACTAATGTCCAATTATGAAAAATGACAAATATTATAGACGTTCAATCATACAAATGCCTATTCGGAAAATAGTTCACTCATAAAAATGTCAAATCGTAAAAAGGTCCAATTTGAAAATTGTCCATTCTAAAACGTCCATTCGTAAAAATGTCCAATAAAGTTTTATTTTATCCGTGGTTCTATCAATAGTTAATCCCGTAGTCCTATAAAAAGTATCACGTAGTGAACAATCTTTATTTCCAATGCAATGACAGCTGTCAAACTTGAAATGTCAATATCTCGGAAAATACTCGTCTTAGGCTGATGCTGTCGTAGAAGAAATTAAAGGTCTTGGAGAGATCTTCATTTCAGATGACAGCTGTCAAACTTGAAACGTCAATATCTCGGAAAATATTCGTCTTAGGCTGATGCTGTCATAGAAGAAATTAAAGGTCTTGGAGAGATTGTCATTTCAGATGACAGCTGTCAAACTTAAAATGTCAATATCTCGGAAAATACTCGTCTTAGGCTGATGCTGTCATAGAAGAAATTAAAGGTCTTGGAGAGATTGTCATTTCAGATGACAGCTGTCAAACTTGAAATGTCAATATCTCGGAAAATACTCGTCTTAGGCTGATGCTGTCATAGAGAAATTAAAGGTCTTGGAGAGATTGTCATTTCAGATGACAGCTGTCAAACTTGAAACGTCAATATCTCGAAAAATACTCGTCCTAAGCAGACGTTGTCATAGAAGAAATGAAAAAACTTTGAAGATCTTCCAGATTTTGATATTTCAAGTTTGACAGCTGTCATCTGAAAGGTAGATCTTCCTAAGACCTTTCATTTCTTCTATGACAGCGTCAGAAATAAACCAATTCGTGTTGGACATTATTCTTAATTGGAGATATTTCATTTTGGACCAAATTCATGTTGGAAATTATTCGTGTTGGACATTTTTCCTAGTTGGACGTAAGCCATGTTGGACCAAATTAGTGTTTGACCAAATTAGTATTGGACATTAATACTAGTTGGACAATTTGGATTTTGGACATTTGTCGTACAATCCGATAAAACTTATTCCATATCCTTTTTGGGGATTCTAACTACCTCTGTACCAAATTTGGCAAATTTGCCATTACCTTGTCGAACGCATGGTTGATGAGATATTCGTTTTGTTTCAAGCATACCAAGGTTACCCTAGTCTGACATAAAATAATATATTTGAGTTACCCGTATGGCAATACCGAATTTAACTATAAACAATTTTGATACTTTAATTATTTTTAAAAAAATCGCTACTGTACTTGGTCACTGACCTCTGTTTGATCAGATAAGTAGCTCTGGCGCGAAAAAGTAACACACATGCTTCACATAAAACAGACATGCGTCTAATAATGATACTTTTATAAAATGACTAGCTTACCCGGCAAACGTTGTTTTGCCATATAAATAATTTCCTAGTAATTTCTAGTGTAGACAAAAAATAGCTTACTTATTGGAAGTATGTATGTATTTTAGAATGTGTATATTGTATGTATGTAAGAATGTGGTATATGCGTGAAATAAGCATTATTTTATGGAAAAATTTTTCAAACAAAAGTAAAAAATTAAATTTTATGAAAACATTGTCTCTTATAATTTTTTCATACAACCAATATTTCCATTGACATTTCAAAATAAAGATTCATAATGATTGATTTTTTGGAAACTATGAAAATCTTAATTGTTCAAATACATTTTTTTAATAAAATTAAATTAAAATTACATTTTTATAAGATCAACAACATTTTCGATATAAATAAAAAAAAGTATACTTACAACACAAAATCCGTTGTTATTGGAAGCTCGTGTCACGTGTTGAGTACTTTTGAGGTTTTAAAATCACTTGATTAACTAATCGTGCAAAATACACTCAAAATTGATAATTTAATTATTATTGATAAAATAGGAATGATGAAAAGTTAATATGAGAGTTACACTGAGATAGCAAAATAATAATTGTCAACGTTACTACTACACTTGATGCGTAAACAATAATGATGGCCGACAACTGTGTAGGGAGTGAGAAAGAAAGGAGACCGGTTTCGTTCTCGTCCCTACTCCGTGCTGTTTACTGGGTCAGAAGTGACACCTGTAGACATCTGGCGGGGATAACTAATTAAATGACGATTGATCAGTTTTCGACCGGAGAGGAAAAATGATTAAATTACTAAAATGGCTATTAAAAAATAAGGGTTGATCGTAGAAGAGTGAAAATTGAGGATTGTATGTATTTTTGTATGTTGTATCATAAAAAAATTAGAAATTAAAAATTTTGTCTAAAAATTAAAAAAAAAATTTAGGGGTGGACTACCCCTAACATTTAGGGGGATGAAAAATAGATGTTGGTCGATTCTCATAGATACCGGTTAAGCACAAAAAATTTCATCAAAATCGGTCAAGCCGTTTCGGAGGAGTATGGCAACGAAAACTGTGACACGAGAATTTTATATATTAGATAGAGTATATACATAGATTGTTCCCGTTCCCGTGACATTTTGGGTTGAAAACTACCTTGAATACATTCATGGTAGTCAAACTACCTTTCAACTAAATTTAAACGTGACTTAATTGAATCAAAATATTCAACGTCGGTAGCGTCCGCTGCGTATGGAGCCGACCGCGCGAATGAGCCGCGCGGCTACCTATGTTACAGTCGTGCACGCCCCTCTCCCGTACCCCTTATCGCCATGTAGCGCGAGCTCTAGCAACGCATCGCATCGGCGCGGCGCGACCAGCAGCAGTATATTTAACGTTGATATTTTTGAAATCGTGATTTCTTTATTCTTTTGAACGCAATGGTCAATTTCGATAATTCAAAAAGCAATCTACAGATACTGAAACCACCTTAATTATCAAATAATTTATTTAGATAAGGATTCGCATATTTAGGATAGCATATATAGCATATATTAGGATATTTAGGTTTTAGGATTTGCATATTTTGTAAACTCGGTTATAGGGACCCCACGAGACAGGCTTGACCTAGTGTGGGGTCCATTAGAAATGCTTGTGTACTCTGTATTCTTATGGAAAATAAATATATTTGTATTTGTTTGTATTTGTATTCATACCAAGACATGAATAACGTGATATTTTCGCTAATGTCTGGTTTGTGATAACATTTCTTTAAAATAAGTAGTTATTGTGACGTAACTACAATAGTTAGATATATGGTACCACGGACTTTTTTTTAGATAATAATGTGTACTTTAATATTGTAGAACATATTTTGGTTCTACCGTCCATAGTTTCCGCAGCGCATTCGATGAAAGGGCTACGTCGCAAAATGTCCCTTTCTCAAAATGTCCCTCGTTCGCAAATGGTCCCTTTCGCAAAATGTCCCTTTCGCAAATGGTCCCTTTCGCAAAATGTCCCTTTCGCAAACGGTCCCTTTCGCAAAATGTCCCTTTCGCAAACGGTCCCTTTCGCAAAATGTCCCTTTCAAGGTTCTTGTCAGGGTCATTTTTGCATCCAGCGAGCTTACAGACAAAAGGGACATTTTGCGAAAGGGACCGTTTGCGAAAGGGACATTTTGCGAAAGGGACCATTTGCGAAAGGGACATTTTGCGAAAGGGACCATTTGCGAAAGGGACATTTTGCGAAAGGGACCATTTGCGAACGAGGGACATTTTGAGAAAGGGACATTTTGCGACGTAGCCGATGAAAGACAATTTATGACTTGAATTTTCATACCTTGGTTAACATTATCGAAGTTTTAATAAGGATCCCTAATTATTTTTAGTCAAAAACATAGCCTATGTTACTCAGGGATAATGTATGATTCTAATGGTGAAAGAATTATTTAAATCCGTCCAGTAGTTTTTGAGTTTATTCGTTGCAAACATACAAAAATATAAAAATACAAATCTTTCCTCTTTATAATATTAGTGTAGATAATAAAAGACGATGTGTTATATGACACAAATATAATATTAAAAATACATAAAATAAAGTAATAAATCGTTTATAAAGGGTAATCCAATTCTTTATTTTTTGCGGTGGGGTGGTCTTTTCGATGTCTCGTAGGCGGGCATTTTCCTTTATTTTTAATACTTTCCAAAACAAATTTTCTGACTGATGATTTCGATTCGCCTAGAAAATACAAAATAAATAAGATTAATATCATGTTTTAAAATTAAAAAAGGCGTACCAGTATGGTAACAGTAAAATAGGTGCCATGAATATAATGTTAAAAGAAATTCCCAAATAAAGCAATTGTATTTGTACTTGTACGTAGGGACATCTTATAGACAGTAAAACAAAATAAAAATGCCAAGTGCAAGTCGGACTCGTTTGAATTGAACTCTTTCTTGAAACATCTCATATATACAAAAACAAACGGAAAAAAGCACTTTGTTGTTTGGGAGCCCCTTTTTTATTTTATTCTATTTTTAGTATTGCAACAAAAATACATCCGTGAAAATTTCAACCTTCTAACTATCACGGTTCTTGAGATGACAGACAGACAGACGAACGGACAGCGAAGTCTTAGTTACATGGTCTCGTTTTCCCCTATGGGTACGGAACCCTAAAACGCAATTTTTCATACACATAATATCATCATTAAACTTGGACAATATGAAAAGTATCAAAAATTTTCAGTCATACTATAATGTATTTTATGACTTTAGTTGTAAACAAATATATAACACAAAATAGTTATTTATGGACAAAATAACGATTATTTTACGTTTTCAATGATAAGATTCAATGAGCTTGATGATGTACTGTTAATCTAACTTAAACGTACCTGAGATATACGCTGTTCTCTTAGAAACACTTAGTTAAAGCAGCAACCACTTTTCTATTTGCAACTGCTGTATACGCCGTATATATACATTTTGTAATTCATTTGGCAAGCATCGCCACGGATTATTTTATTCATTTTCATCAACATTATTGTGAAAAATCTTCGAAATAACTTATTAATCACTAAAAATACGAACAACATGTTATTGTTTACTTTTTTTTTGTCAAATTTGACAGAAGTAGTTTGAAAGAAATAGGTAGAATGTTGCCATTTTTATTTTAGTTTTTTCTTATTAAATTTGTACTCCTTCGTTTTGTCCATCCCGTTTGCACATGTTGATTGAATATTTCTGTTTCACTCAACACTATCCGACTAAGTAAAATGACACCCCAAATGAATTAATGGGCGAGTTCATGTACAGAAAATAAATTTAGCATGGTTATGCCTTATCAATGTCCGTGTGTCGCGTGAGTATTATAATTTAGTGGTGTGAGTTTGGGACCACGTTTTTGCAGAAAAAGTAAGGGAGTTACAGGGAGTTGCCTAAATCTCAGTAATCAAGTTATCTTTTCTTAAAGACCCACACCACCACATTAATCCCACACCAATCCCACACTAATCCCACACCCACATTAATCTATTAACTAAGCTTTAAAACTCTCCTTTTTCATTGTTTCTCTTTAGCATAATTTAATAATGCCATCCTCATTTTGTAGTTGCCATTGGTGTGGACAAGATAGCCATGCAAAACTTTATTATACTCTGTATGAACAAAATCAACTTGTTTCACACCTTTTGGTTATCAATAGGTATGAAACAAGTTGTACATACATCTACCAATGTCAAATTACTAATTGTAAAAATCTGCCTAGAATCCTCTACCATTACAGAGTGATTTCAAATACTGGGTTAAAAGACAAGTGAATTAAATTAAAAATTTAGAAAACCCCCAACGCAATACGTAATTCACCATTTTTTGATGGCGGCCATCTTGGATTTTAAATTTTATATAGTTAGCTGTATTCTACTCGTTAAGCCCTTTCATTTGATACCCATATTGATGGGGTCGTGGAAGAAAAAAGTAATCCGCCATTTTGTAGCGGCGGCAATTTTGAATCGATTTAATAAAAATAAAAAAAAATAAATAAATTTTATTCTAAAAGCAGATATTTAATTTATTCTGTAGTAGTACATTGTTATATTTAAATCCAAACAATATGTCAAAAATTATTCATTAAATAACGCGCCCCTGATTGTTCCCGGTGCAAAGGTGCCCATTACGCTCGCGGCATTGCCACGCTGAATAGCGATGGCCAACCTTTGCACCAAAAACGACCCGGAGCGGGAGTAAAAATAAATAAATAATTATAATTGCATAAGTTGATAAAAAATGCTATGCAATAGCTTTACCGCGGCAGTCTCCGAGTGCCACACGTCTTTTTTTTAACACAATTTTACCTAGGTACTAGTAATTCTATCGTTTTTGTAATTTACTTTTACATTTTAGCTTAGCAGGGTTATTAGCTCATTTCCACCAAACATAGCTAAGAACACTCTCGACTAACTCTACTTTCAAACAGATCCAAATCTGTTCAACCGTTCGGGAACTACGATGCCACAGACAGACACACACACACAGACAGACAGACACGTCAAACTTATAACACCCCGTCGTTTTTGCGTCGGGGGTTAAAAAGAAACAAATTATGCCAAGATTACAAATGTTTAAATACTCTTAGGTAAAGTTACCAGTTAAGGTCTATGCCTGTTGGCATACTAATTTAACAGAAATCTAGCACAAGGCAAGTATGTATCTTTGCAATTTAAACACAAATGTTCAAAGTCCAAAAGTGTGCAATATCTGAGAAGTATGCTTGAGGATGTAATCATCATTAAATACCTACCTGCTTCAGTGTCACGGCAACTGTCTATTAAATGTATAAATATGACATGTCTAATGCTATGTAACATGCATGACACCCTACATTTTACATAATAGGGCATGTAAATGTTAAGACAAGTCAATTAGGGAAAAACATAAGCAAACATCTGCGTTAACTCCTTGTAAAGTAGTAGTAAATGTTCATGTGTTCCATTTTCTATAATGGGGCTATGAGATGGGTCAGAAGGGATGGTACTTGTACTAAAACTGACTCAGTAATGTCCATAAGATTTAAGTTGGGTGAATGGGTATGAACTGGTGCTGTGACTAGAACAGTACAGAATAGAATAATAGAATCATTTATTGACTAAACAACAGTAATGTGAATGTCATATTATAATCTCAAGTTCATCCCTAAACCCTATTCATAGTTTTATAATAATGTTAACTATGATAGAATAATGGAGATTAAAACATGATTTTAATCTCCATTATTCATGATTATTCATGATTGATCTTCTTCATTACAACAAAAGCCTTCCAGTATCCATAGGATTGACAATTTTGGATATAGAGAAAGATGCGAAAAAGATATATTAGAAGCAAACCCTCAGCAGACCCTCATGAGCAAAAGAAAGGACCATTAACCCAAGTCTTTTCTAGATGTCTACATCAATACATACCCAATAGAGCAGATTTTATATAAGATAAAGATATAATACACACGAATTAACTTACTTTAAGAAATTTTCAAGGCACAATCGAACTCCTCCAATAGAGAGCATAAGGAAGCCCCAGTTGACTAATCCTGCAAAGTTTGTGAACTCTGAGCTCCATGTGAACAGTGAATCTCTTGGATGGTGGCATCTAAAACAAATATGTATTTCCCATTGAAAAGTTTAATATATCAAAAGTCAAATATCTGTATGTAACATTGTGACTTTAAATGATAATAATATGTACACCTCTTAAATATATATTAAGGCATTAATTTATAAATATTTTAAATAACTTATATACATAGGTGGGCCCCTTTACAAAAGGCAAGTTTCCAAAGCAATAATTATAAGTGACTCTATGTTCCAAACTGCATTAAGAGTGTATATATCGAGTGACACTCTCTCACTCGCACTATTTGACAAATTTTGAAATATAAATTCATAGAATTAATTTATTGAAAATTCCTTAAGAACAGCCCTCCATAATATTATTGCACACCTTTTAAAGTGTTTCCAGTTTGATATATATTTAAAAATGGCACGAAAAGAATTTTTAAGACTGAAATTGATAATTTCCGAATATTCAGGACTCCATAAGACCATAGTATTGACAGTGGGAGGAGGATATTTTTTT
Source organism: Hemithea aestivaria (assembly GCA_947507615.1). NCBI lineage: Eukaryota > Metazoa > Arthropoda > Insecta > Lepidoptera > Geometridae > Hemithea > Hemithea aestivaria. Next base: position 8,741,996 of record OX382327.1, on the reverse strand, counting down.
ACATTTATTTTAATACATACGGTTTGTCCAGTTGCGATTTTCGCGCTTTTTTCTCTTTTTCTGTAATTTCTTCAGCTCTTGTTACGCTTTGAGCCCTTCTATAGCGCAAAGCTTTTTCTTCGGCTTCAGAGGTCATCGTGCGTTTTTCATTAAACAGGACGAACTATCTTATCACTGCGGCGCTCAACTGCGGGGGATTAGTTGATTATTGCAGGTATTTCTATCGGACTGATAACGATTGAGTTTCCAACTCGAATATCCAAGTTTTGGCTGTAATTTATTAACTACTTTTAACACTCATGACCGCGATTATCCTTATCTGCCAACTGCCGGCTTCACGGCTTCTCAAATGACTGTTTTGTATAGTTAGAAAGTCCTCAGTCATTAGAAGCCGGAGCCCGCCGCCAAGGTCGTAAGGTTATCCTGGTTGCACTGGATTTTTACTGGATATGGGAATGAGATAATATGTAGATTCTAATTACAAAAACTGAAAATAATTACCTATCGTCTCTGAACAGTGTGAAGAATTTAATGATTTTCCTTAAAATTTTAATTTAAAATACTTTTTAAAAACATGAAATTCAAACCGCAATCCGCAAATCAAAAGTGACATTTGGTGACACTGACAACATTACAACGTATGACGTAGATGACGTACGTTGTATGACCATAGATTAAAAAAAAATTATGCACCTTAACAGACTAACAATCGGATAGAGACACTATAATACAATACGCGATACCAACGCGACTCGCGTTAATCAAAAGTCACCTAAATGCACTTTATATAATCTAATATATAAAATTCTCGTGTCACAGTTTTTGTTGCCATACTCCTCCGAAACGGCTTGACCGATTTTGATGAAATTTTTTGTCCTTATCCGGTATCTATGAGAATCGGCCAACATCTATTTTTCATCCCCCTAAATGTTAGGGGTAGTCCACCCCTAAATTTTTTTTTTATTTTTTAGACAAAATTTTTAATTTCTATTTTTTTATGATACTACATACAAAAATACATAAAATCCTCTATTTTCAACCTTCTACGATCAATCCTTATTTTTTAATAGCCATTTTAGTAATTTAATCATTTTTCCTCTCCGGTCGAAAACTGATCAATCGTCATTTAATTAGTTATCACCGCCAGATGTCTACAGGTGTCACTTCTGACCCAGTAAACAGCAAGGAGTAGGGATGAGAACGAAGCCGGTCTCCTTTCTTTCTCACTCCCTACACAGTTGTAGGCCATCATTATTGTTTATGCATCAAGTGTGTAGTAGTAACGTTGACAATTATTATTTTGCTATCTCAGTGTAACTCTCATATTAACTTTTAATCATTCCTATTTTATCAATAATAATTAAATTATCAATTTTGAGTGTATTTTGCACGATTAGTTAATCAAGTGATTTTATAACCTCAAAAGTACTCAACACGTGACACGAGCTTTCAATAACAACGGATTTTGTGTTGTAAGTATACTTTTTTTATTTATGTCGAAAATGTTGTTGATCTTATAAAAATGTAATTTTAATTTAATTTTATTAAAAAAATGTAATTGAACAATTAAGATTTTCATAGTTTCCAAAAAATCAATCATTATGAATCTTTATTTTGTAATGTCAATGGAAATATTGGTTGTATGAAAAAATTATAAGAGACAATGTTTTCATAAAATTTAATTTTTTACTTTTGTTTGAAAAATTTTTCCATAAAATAATGCTTATTTCACGCATATACCACATTCTTACATACATACAATATACACATTCTAAAATACATACATACTTCCAATAAGTAAGCTATTTTTTGTCTACACTAGAAATTACTAGGAAATTATTTATATGGCAAAACAACGTTTGCCGGGTAAGCTAGTATATTATAATATAGTCCGCCTTTGCGCAGCGCAGCGCAGTGTTGTATTTAGGATTCAAAACTGCGCTGTAGGTACTAGGTATTAAATTATACCCATGAACACCAACTAAATAATAAAAAAAAAACAAGAAATGAGTATGTAAGGGTAAACCTGAAAGTTGCACCAGTAACAGAGGAAGATTGGCCTGGTATGGAAATATTGATGTATATACGTTTTGCTGCACTGTCTTCTCTTTCGCGTGCAGAATCAACATTACATATTTAGTGGTACTTAACACGGCAATAACTTTTATATTTTTTACTGGTAGGTATAATTAACATCCAAAGATTAAATTAATAAAACATTTCAAACATTTGAATAATACCCTATTAGTTTTGGCCACTTTAGCGTGACGTCTTTCTATTGCTTTGTTGTTGCGTGTTACATAATAATTTGACATCCAAAACATATTTTTAGTCTGTGCAGTTGACAGCTGACTGATAACATTTAGTTGTCATCTGCCATTTTGTCTTTTTTCTTTTAGTCTGTGAGTGATTGAGGGAAGGGCGTGCTCGTAATTTGGGATTAATGAAATGATTTTTTATTGAATAATTCGGAAACAAGAGAGAATTATCTCGGACATCTGATTTCATGACCCTTAGATATATCATTCAAACATGAAGATTTGGACTTCTGAACACACTTTCAAGTAAGTGGATCGGTGCTTATGACGCAACTAAAATGCAAAAAAAGTTTCGTAAGTTTACGTTTACGCTCATTATTATTTTCATTTCCAGCCATCCTTGGGAGACTGTGGCGCAGGCAGCATGGCGCAAATACCCCAACCCAATGAATCCTGCAGTAATTGGAACCGATGTTGTGGAAAGGAAAGTTGTAGATGGAGTTTTAGTCACACATAGACTCGTTAGTTCTAAATGGTTTTTTCCACGATGGGCACAAGCAGTGAGTAAATATTATAATATATACTTTACGCTATACTTACCTTAAAAAAACTATATTGATAAATAGCGGACGGTTTTTTTCTATATACAACTTTTCCGTGTTCAAGGACAAAGGTCATTGATAATGAATGTGATATCAGTTTCCATCTACCTATATCACGTGTACAAACGTGATGCCAATTTATCCTTTGTCTGAATTGCTATTGATAGCAAATGGCAGCGTATGTATTAGATACTTATCATTTTTGCTAAGAAATGTTGTGTAACCTTGTGACGTTTTTGGCTTTTAGCGTTAAATGGATATTAAAATAGCATTCATTGACAAAATGTACATTTTGCATTTGATCAGCTAATTTAGTATTTCAATGATAAAATTTGCAAAGGCCTTCACTTTTTTTATTACATTTAAGTTGTCCTTACACACTTCCTTGTTTCTAAATTCTAATGTGGTCCAAAGTTATAAATGACATGATATTAAACATAATGTAATCAATAGAAACATACCTACATGTCTTTTAGAATAGAAAAGAAACAAATAATAATTTTCATAGGATTTAGTGTCTTCTTTTAACTCCAAAAAATTGCTCTAATGACCAGAGATAGTGTGTTTAAAGTTTAAAGTTACTAAACAAAACCCTTTTTTCCCTCCCTAGTCTTTGTGATCAGTACTAAGAATAATCTCTATCCTTAATTTTAAAAACCCATGATTTTGACCAAACACTCGGTTGACTCTATATATCTAGTAGTTTATCTAATATTGTCCTCTTTCAGCTTATTGGAACAGCAAAGATCTGTTATGCCAGTGAAAAGTCAGAAGTGAACCCGAACGACCGTCAAATGACACTGCAGACAAGAAACTTGACATTCTGCCGATACATTGCTGTTGATGAGACAGTACGATACACACCTGACCCTACAGATAACTCTAAAACCCTTCTCACACAAGAAGCTGTGGTCACAGTACAAGTAAGTAATTTATTACAGATAAATATAAGTCAATCTGTTATTTAGCCACCATAACAAGCATCAAGTTGCTTAGCTTGGGGATAGATAGATAGAATACTCTTTATTGTAACACCACAAATATGCAGAGAAATTTAAAACTAAAACATAATTTCGTAACTTAAGTGTAACAATTGGCGGTCTTATCGCTAAAAGCGATCTCTTCCAGACAACCTTGAATGGAGAGAAATAATTATAATCACATGGGTTGGTGGTGAAGCTGATAAATAAGATAAACAGGAATAATTCTTAAATATTAATAATTATAATAATACATTAAATAACATATAATATACAATACATAAGAATATAATACATTCCATAAATCATATTATAAAATTAATAAATATATACAAATATACATAAAAAGATTATATATTATATCCAATGAATACATAAATATATATATATATATATATATATATATACAATAAATAATAATTATGCTTAATAAAGGTAAAAGTGAAAAAAAAAAAAAAATAATGGCAAAGAAAGTGAAAAGACAGCAGTGATTAAAACTTATAATAGATAATGAGCTAATACACGGGATTTAAAAACATTAAGAGAAGGAGCACGTCTTATTTCTACGGGTAAGGCATTCCAAGGGGAAAGACGCCACTGTGTGAAATATCCTTGCAAAATACATATTATACTTTTATAATTTATTGTTTATAACATACTTTGTCCTTATTAAATCTTAGTAATATTATAAATGTGAAAGTTTTTAAGAATCCATACATTCTTACTGCATGTATGTTTGTTACTCTTTCACACCTAAACGGGTAGACTGATTGAGCTTGCAATTTGGCATGGAAATAACTGCAACCCTGAATAACGCATAGGCTACAGTACAGCAGTTAAACCGCTGGGCGCAGCTAGTAAAATATAATTATTAAGAGGCTTGATTTCTATTAAATTCTTGGAAATTTTCTGTTCAGTTTCAACTGTATTATGATGTGTGTTATCTGTAGCTGAAGTTTCCAAGTCTAGCATGTTTTAGAAAGGTAAAACCCAGAATAATAAATATATCCTTAAAAATTTTAATTCATCACACAGATATTATAGTTTCCTTATTAAAACTTAATACAAATTTATAGTCTAGTAACGTATCTGAGTAGAGGATAGGAAAATTCCATTTATCCTGTTATTGCAAGACCTTAAAATGTATTATACTGTTTACAGGGAGTACCACTAAGTAGCTACATGGAAGATCTACTAACCAACAGAATATCTCTAAACGCTGGCAAAGGCAGACAAGCGATTGAGTGGGTCATAGGCAAATTTGACTCTGAAATAAAGGAACTCGCAAACAGTGCCTGCAAGAGCACAGATGAGCTATTACTACAAACTAAGAAATCTATTGATGACATTACAACCACAGCACGGAGATCAATGGACGATATATCAACAAAAGCTAAAAGATCCTTAGATGATATAGAGAAATTCACTAAGGCTAATGCAAATCAACGTAGCTGAAAAGAGGAGTGATATTTATTCCACAAGCTGCGAGACAATTATAAATGAATTACTATCTGCCCAGAAGATGGACAGTCCATGACATACATTTTTGTCCCAGAAAAACATTACACACAATTTTTTATACAAGTTGGTAAACAAGATGTTTGCCTGTTATTAAGTAATCCAGTGGTACCTAATCGAACTGGTTTCTTGCTTTTAGAAACCCTCTACCATTATAAACTGAGTTTTGGTCTGTGACTGTTATGTACATAATCTCGAAATGGTCTGTGTTATGAAAGACAGCAATGTATGCATAATGTCCATCATCTAAGCAGTACTTGAATTGAAAGTGTTTATAAATACAGTCCTAGGAAAAGATTAACTTTATTAATGTGTATTTGAAAATGTTTAGCATCATTATTTATTTTGTTTAGTCAATTACTAGAATCTTATTTTATGTTATTTTTTATAGCATTGCTTGTTTGTTTGGGTGGGCATGATTTCAAAATTGTAATGCAAATTGCACTTGCTTTTTACATCCCAGCTTTTGTATGATGTTGTAGGTTGGTTGTACATACAATCTTTATAATATGTTTTGAATTCCATCTATAATGCAACTTTGCCAACTGCACCTAAGCTACTTAGTTGCTTTGTGATCACTGAACAAAAAGTAACAATAATGTACATAACCATGTGCAAAACTGCAATCTATTGCATACGTTTTATGTAAAGGAGATACTGGAAATTAAATGGTTTCAAATCATACTTTTTTTTATTAACACTATGAGTACACTCTTACTACCTACACCTATTACTACCTTTATTATTATCAGCCATTTTTGTCCCACTGCTGGGCAAAGGCCTCCCTTCAGTCATGCCATTCTGTTCTGTCTAGAGCTATGTTGTGCCAGGTGGTGCACAGCGTGAGTCGAGGTCATCCCGCCAGCTTTAGAAGGAAAGAAAAAAGCATTTATTTACAGCAACACTTTACTACTTACCTATTAATTTTTTTTATTTAAGTACACTGAACATTTTGGTAGATTCAACAAATTTTATACTTCGTTGGGTAGACTACTAGTTTGATAATAGGATGATAGTGTTTGGCAGCAAATCTGAATAATCCTTGTTCAGAAACAAAAGATGTATGACCACTCTACCAAGTCAGATGTGTGGTGTGCATAGGATTAACCTGTATATTCCCATTTGTCCCCAAGTGGAATTTGGAAATAAATTACCAGTTGCCACCAGCTGAGGAGGGAAATAGGGGGTTTCCACAAAACAATTCAACGTAGGAAATATAATTTTTCAATCTAACTTGGGTGATAATTGCTACCTGGGGACTGATTACCATAAGTTTAAATCTATATGGTGTGGGGGAAAAGCTGTATAAAACAAGGGTAGGGTAGCGGGCAGGTATAACAGTTTTAGGGCCCTATTCCTATATTTTAGAATGTAGCAAAGTACAGGGCCTTAAATGAATATAACTTAAACAAATGGTCAAAAAACTGCTGAACTAATCTTGCACATAAGAAATTCAAAAATAATAATCCTGCATACTACACCAATCATTCTAATGACGAAAGTTTTGCATAAGGCATAAAGAATGTAGAATTCCATCTTAGCGAGGATTAATATTTGTATTGAGTTTTTTAGTCATTTATTTGAATGTATAGGAAAAATTACAAGATGTACTTATTCTAAGTTGTTTATTGAGTAAGGAGTGGGGTACTTAATTTTATTACTATTTCCTTAGTTATGATATATTACAAAATTGTTAATGAGAGGTAAAAATGGACATTGAAGTTAAATTCATTAAAAGTAGCCCATTTTTAAATCACTAATATCAAGTACTAGTCCCAGAAGATGTCATATTTCCATTGGGTACACTTCCTGGCTGCTGAGTTCTAGTGGAAGCAGCCAAATGTGATGCCTTGAGACGGTCTAGTTCATTGACCCATGAGCGTACATGTTCCAACCTATGCCAGGCCATTTGCAGCACTTTCTGTGATGCATACCCTGACCCTTCATGCGGCTGGCCAGTGGATACTTGTGTTAAATAGTTTATTTGGTCACTGAGCTTGGATTCTACTTGACTCAATGTGCGGAGAAACTGTGTTGTATTGGTTTCAGCTTGTTTTTGACCTGATTTTTCTTTGCTCAGTTCCAGAAGTGCTTGAGCTGAAACACAAGAATTAAGCCTTTATAATTTTCTTGAAGATTATTCTTGGTTATTGGTAGACACTAGACTGAAACTACTCAATATAAGACTTAACGTAGGATGCCGACGACCGGGCGAACAGGAGGAAAGTAAGCGGACCCCAAGCTATGAGCCGGGTTATTTATACGCTAAGAAGAAGTTGGCAGACACTAGACTACATAGTAGTAGGTATCATTAATGAAGAAAATGTACATAATATTATAGAACCAACCTGCGCTTTGCAGACATGTTATGATGTCCTTTTCAATATCATCAAGTACTTGAATTCTTTCCATAGGAGCCGCCATTATGAGACTTTATTTTCACGTTTTTTACTTAACCTATGTAGACCTTTTAATTTTTAATTACAAATCACTGATCACAAAATCAATAAAAATAAAATAATAATTTTAAAATTTAAATAAATTCATTTACGTCACGAATGAAAAGTGACAATGACATTTAGATTAACAAAATTTGGCTATCCATTTTTCATAATTTTATTTCACACTATTCCTTCATCATTGCAGTTTATAATAACAAAAATCTTTAACAGAAATATTTATACTTTTGATCATAGTGTCTATAAAATCTATATCGTGATAAATAAATGATATCACATAATTTATTATCTTCTTGAAGAAACATCATATTATGTTTTCTTGATGCTAGCAAATATACTAAGGTGTGAATTTCTATTGAATTGAAAAAAGTGACTGTCACGATTTTTTAGGGATAGGGCGTACATTATATCGATATTCTAGCGATATCGATAAAAAACGGGGATGCTAATTTTCAACAGAGCGCGAGAGCACATCGATGTGTTTCAACTGCTTGTCGTGTGTTGTAAATTGAATTTAGGATTAAAATGGGAGAAAAAAAAAGTAGCACTCCGGGAGTGCCGGCAGAAGTGAAAACTTCAATATTAACGTTGTGTTTAATTATAAGTATAAAAATACTATCATTTATGAGGTAGAATACAATGTTTATTTATTGCGCTATCGTACACAAATATGACAATTTATATGTTGTTATTTATAATATTATATCGTTATTTATATATAACATTAAATTTTATCTCTCAGAAAAATCAACTTCCATCCATAATTTCGACGACTTTTACACCATCGTTATTATCAGAATCATCATCGCAAATTTTTACAACTGATACAATTGGTTTATGATAACTGAAGTAAGAAACAAACAGTTTTGATTCGAACCTATTTAAGTGTCTAATAAAAAAAATATAAAATAAATATATAAATATAAAAAAAAAATATCGGGCGCGCGCTTGTCTAAGCCCCCTGTGCCGCCTAAACAGAGCAGCACACTCAGGCACGGTAGAAAGAGTGGGAGATACTAGTTCCTCTCCCTTCCCCTCGATCTTACGCTTTTTCGATCAGCATCACGTGACCCTGACGCGAGTTTGAAAGTTTTTACCCATACAAAAAAGTGCTCAGCGCCGCTAAAGAAGTTTTCACTTCAAAAACACATTTAAAAAATGCAATCCACATGAGTTTCTTGCTCGTTCTTCTCATAGAGGTGTCTTGAGAACAAGCGGTGCTCCAATGTAGCCTATTTGAAGAAATGGATTTTTACTTTGAGTTTAAAATAATCAAAATAAAAAAATGTTAAAAATTAACATAGGGAAAATAAAAAGGGATAGGGGGACAATGAGAGAGCTATTACAAGATGCGATAATATAGAGAATATATAAAATTCATTTTTTTACAATTAGGTTTTTATTTTCAGAAAAAGCTTATAGAAGGTTGGATTAATAATAAAACATAACACAAGTTGCAACAAAGACATTTCACGATTAAACGAACCTGTATCTCGGGTTCATCACCCGAGATACAGGTAATCGAAATGGGTTATTAACACTCTATTATCTGGTTATATCTATTATCTCTAGTTTATACATTTGGGTTTGTTGATATTTAGTATAATTTACAAATGTCTTTGAGATACAGTGTGCTTGATAACATTAAAACTTTTGTTTCATAATGAAAAGGTAGGTAACCAAGAACCTATACCGTTATTTAATTGAAATTCTGAATTTGCTATTCTGAATATACAAAACTTGAAACTTGATGGTGTGGCATACTGATCAAGTTTTGGACTTCGTTTTTCGTACTCATTCAGAAACTATGAGTGGATTTATACACATAAAATTTGCTGATTATTAAGGCTGCTGTCGAATCACGCAACCCCCTCGCTCGTACGATATGACAAACTTAGAAATATAAATTCATAAAATTAACTTACTAAACTTATATATTGATGGAAATTTAACTTATTTTTTTAACAGTTTTCCACTTTGATAATATAAAAATACTTTGATAATATATAAATGACTACAGAGTATTAAAAATAGCAATAGCCACATATAAATAACTAAATTTCAACCAAAACAAAAGTTTTAAAAGTAATTCCATTTTAAGTTTTTCATATCGTGCGAGCGAGAGGATTGTATACTTATATGATGGGTCATCCACATTTACCAGCGAATGATTCGGCGAGTGTGGTTTTGTCTATGGACGAGCAATTTTTGTCTATTGACGAATGTAGACGAATGTGTTCGGATATTTACAGTTTTTTTTCGGTAAATTTCTTTTTAGGTAAATTTAACTTGTTTAAAGTCCTTATTCTCACAAAATGGCTTCAAATGATCCATGATTGATTAATATTCAAAATATTATTAAAGTCGTTAGTTATGGAGCCCAAAATGTATACCAGAAATTTACCGGTAAAAAAAACCGAAAATATCCGAACACATTCGTCTACATTCGTCAATAGACAAAAATTGCTCGTCCATAGACAAAACCACACTCGCCCAATCATTCGCCGGTAAATGTGGACGACCCATAATAATCTCTTATTACAACGATTTATCGACAAAGTCCGTGACTTTCAATGTTTTAAATATCGATAATCGATAGTCGCAAGTCTAGGTGCAGCACCATTTTCTCTTTTCTCGGCCATTTTTGTTGCGGCTGTTGTTCAACATGGTAGGTTCATTATTGTTATAAAATTTTAAATCGTTAATTTTTGGATAAATCAATGCGTTTATTCAAGTTTTTGATTTATCCATCTTAATGATATAAGTTAAAATGGTAATTCATCAAGTTATTTTGTGTACAGCTGATGTTTTCTGTGGAGTGCCAAATGTAAAACGTGTTCGATAAAATTATTGTCAGATGATGAGCAAAAAGTATTTAAATATTACACGGTTAGAACCTGATTCTATGTGAAGATTTATACTAGGGCGGACTGATGACATTTCCTTTATTCTGGAAAGTCCTAGCTATTCGGAAACTTGCTAATGTGTCCATATGTGATTCCAGTCGCACAGGAAGTTTTCGGCGCCCCGTCATGGGTCCATGGGATTCTACCCCAAGAAGAGGTCCCGCCGTCATCGTGGCAAGGTGAAGGCGTTCCCCAAGGATGACGCTAGCAAACCTGTGCATCTGACCGCTTTCATCGGCTACAAAGCCGGTATGACCCACGTGGTCCGTGAACCTGACCGTCCTGGTTCAAGTAAGTACTATCAACCTGGCTTATTCTCTAACATTGTAAATGAATCTATGAGTTCCTTTTTCAACAACCAAGCATCCATGAGTCTCTAAACACATATTATGCTCTGATCCTCACACTTTGCATACTGCATAATTAGCCAAATGCAATGTGTGAGTAATAACGTTTGGTCGCTACATAATGTTCACAGTATTTCCCAAATTCTAACCTTTAACATTTCCTAATATAACCTCTAAATCGCCTCCTTCAGAGATCAACAAGAAGGAGATCGTAGAAGCTGTAACCATCATTGAGACACCACCCATGGTTGCCGTTGGTGTGGTCGGCTACATCGAGACTCCTCATGGCCTCCGTGCCTTGCTCACCATCTGGGCTGAACACATGTCTGAGGACTGCCGCCGCAGATTCTACAAGAACTGGTAAGAATTAACACCAATATTTTAAACATTCCTGCAAATAAAGGATTTTTACTTTACCAGTAGGTTAGCCCCCCTATTCAATGAAATACTCTATTGTAACTTAAAAATCAGATACCTACTAAATCTAAAAGATAGTCAAGATTATATCTTTGAAATTATTGTTGTTCCTTTTCTAAACAGTAACTTGTTGAGACTATGGAGTTCTCTTAACTTTTGTAACATTTTATTCTGTTATTTTAAATTAAGAATTTATAATTTTATTACAAACTTACTAATCCTTCGTAATAGCTCTCCTCTCACGGAACGAGGGCATTCTCTAAATATGCTCGCAGCATATTGTCACCAAGTGGTCTCCGCTCACTGAAGAGGCCGCTAGGTATCTCTTACAGCACCTTGATCTGTTAGGTACAAGTGCAAGAAGAAGGCCTTCACCAAGGCTAGCAAGAAATGGCAAGATGAGCTTGGCCGCAAGTCTATTGAAAAAGACTTCAAGAAAATGATCCGTTACTGCAGCGTGATCAGGGTTATTGCCCACACTCAGATGAAGCTGCTCAAGCAGCGTCAAAAGAAGGCTCATATCATGGAGATCCAGGTCAATGGTGGAACCATTGAGGATAAGGTCAAATGGGCCAGGGAACACTTGGAAAAGCCCATCCCTATTGACTCTGTGTTCGCTCAGGATGAGATGATTGACTGCATTGGTGTCACCAAGGGCAAAGGATACAAGGGTATGTATTATTTCAAGAAAATTTAATTTAACACCTAATTTAAATTGGCATCTGGGCACCAACAGGAATTAGTTTATATTAGTTTGCTATCTTCAATTTAAATTTCACAATTTTTTTTCTCAGAATTTAATATAATATGAAACACTTAATTGGAAATTTGAACACGGTAAATTAAATCTTGCCAATTGGATTTAAATGATATTTAGAAATGAAAATTTAAAGAGATTTTGGAACAATTAGAGACTAGTATCACTATATCCTATTTAAATATTTTAGCATTTACATATTTTGTACAAAAGTACAATATTTTACTATAATATTAAATGTGATTCTCAGGTGTGACATCCCGTTGGCACACAAAGAAGCTTCCCCGCAAGACCCACAAGGGTCTGCGCAAGGTTGCTTGTATTGGAGCGTGGCATCCTTCAAGAGTTTCCTTCACTGTAGCCCGTGCTGGTCAGAAGGGCTACCATCACAGGACAGAGATGAACAAGAAGATCTACAGGATCGGACAAGGTATGAGAACCTTTCAAATCTTTAATTTTAAAGAATAAATAGGTACTCTAACACAATAATGAAATAGTCTTGACAATAATGAAATAGTTTATCTATGTTTCTTGTTCCACCTAAATAAGAGCACCCTTCCTATTGTACAATATTATGATTCCAGTGTAAATTGAGCAGTTAGCATGAAATAGTAGCAAAAATAAAACTCACTATTTAATTATGATATTTCCTGGATTTTTAATTAATAAATGGTGATTTGTTATAGGTATCCACACCAAGGACGGCAAAGTAATCAAGAACAACGCTTCCACTGAATATGACCTGTCTGAGAAGTCCATCACTCCCATGGGAGGTTTCCCCCACTATGGTGAAGTCAACAATGACTTTGTCATGATCAAGGGATGCTGCATGGGACCTAAGAAGCGAGTCATCACTCTAAGGAAGGTAAGTTATCCAGTTGGACTGATTCCTACAAGCTTCAAATAGCTGAATGTTGTTATTGCATAGTATAAAAATAAGTAGCATCTGGTCTGTCTGTCTGTCCCTATGTATGCTTAGTTAGATCTTTAAAACTGCAAAGGATTTTGTTGTGATTTCTTTTAATAGATGAGATTATTCAAGAGAAAGGTTAATAGGTTAATTCATGCATATTAGAGCAACACTGATTATAATTTCTTTTAGGCGCTACGAAGTGCGCGCGGGTTCACTATGAAAAATATAGTCCTAAAATTGTTTGGCTCTATATAGCTAATCTATCTTATTGTTCTTTCAGTCCCTGATTGTGCACACCAAGAGGGCCGCCCTTGAGAAGATCAGCCTGAAGTTCATCGACACGTCATCGAAGTTCGGTCACGGTCGCTTCCAGACGCCGGCTGACAAGGCTGCCTTCATGGGCACCCTCAAGAAGGACCGCATTCGCGAGGAGACGGCAGCCACCGCTGCGCCCGCCGCCGCCGCGACGTCCTAAATTATTTTAAGGACAAAATAAAATGTATAAAATCATCATTTGGTTGTTTTTCTTTATACCTGTAGATAACTCTTTATTGCACATTTTAATTACAGTAATCTTTGGTAACTTTAGGTTGTAATGTGGTTTACTAATTTATTGCATGGAGATCTGAGATGATGACATATGGTTGCTATAATTGTTGTTATAATTTTTAAAAAAATCTGTATAATAAATATTTTAGCAATCTATCCATGTAAAAAAAAATACTAAACCACTTTTACAACCTCATTCAAAGTTAGACCAAGATTCAAAGTTACCCAAGATTACTACAAATAAAACATTCAACATGTAAGTTTAGTCAATGTTGGAACACTGCTGCAGTAACAAAACCTATCTGATGGGGCACAATGAGAAAGGGAACATTTTGCGACGTAGCGATCACCATGTGTAATTTGTAGAACGGAAGTTACTTTTATTATATTATGAGGAGACAGGGGCTCTAATAGAGAACCTTTCTGGTGCCTATTCTTATTTCTTCACATTTAGGTACTTCAAATTCTCATTAAAAAATGCTTATTCAGTGTTTAGAGAGAATTTGACACAAGCCGAGACTGGTCCTATACGGTCATAATATGCCACAGGCACAGACTAGACTTCTGAGGAATTGATGTAGTGAAGTGTATTCCGGGAATACTATTCCCAGTTGCCCTCACATGGACAGTGACAGGTGGCGACTGGGACCTTATTTTCCCTAATACCACTTGGCCACTTGGGAATATCTCCAATAAGCCCTCCAAACCATGGGCTAAGAATGGCTTATCATGATTATAGGCTCTACTTACATATTTTAATAAATAAATACGGTAGCTTTTATGGCAAAATTTTATTCCTTTTTATCAAAATAATTGTTTTTTCTTACATATCTAATGCACTGAAGAACAATATTTCGCTCTTGCTGCATTTCTCTAAATAACAATTTATGAAGCAGTGTGGAAGGTAACTTCGGTTGTGGTCGATGGAAAGTTCTCTTCTTTTCAATAAAGGATTTTTTCCTTGGACCTTTAGTTGAAGATTCTGGTTGTACAGTGTTGACTAAATCATCTTTTACTACTTTTGCTTCTTCTGGTCCACTATCATCATCATTTTCTTGAGCTTTTTGGTCTATCTTACCATTTATTGATACTTTTTCTAGCATAGAATTATTTTTAACATCACCTTGAGGCACATTTAAATCTGTGCTAGTCTGTCTGTCTTTTGTCACTATTTCTGATGCATAATTTTCTTTATTTTTATTTGAATAAGTAGCTTTAGATTCCTCATCTAGTACAGGATTGACCTTATCCACATTAGTAGAATTTTCTTTTTCTTTATGATTAGTTACCTTCATATCCTTGATATTTGATATAGATACTTTCCTAACTTCCCTTTCCTGTGGTCCCTTTTCTTTATCTACTTTGTCACCTTCCTCATCTGAAGACCCATAGTCACATATCAAAGATGACAGTGCTCCACAAACCATAGGTTCACTGTTAGCTTCTACAGATTTCTCATTTGACTCCTCACACACATCATCCTCTATCAAGTCGCTCATTTCACAAGGCTCTTCAATTTCACTATCACTGTCCATTATAAGAGCTGAGATACCAGCAAATGGTTTCAATTTTCTATTATCTTCAACAAGAGGTAAAGCCTTTGGTGTGATTTTTCTGGGGGGTCTTTTAGTGTTATTGTCATTGGTTCTTTGGAATTTTGATCTTGGATGGTTTTCATTAGAGTTGTGCTTTCTTTTTACACCTTGTTCTGAAAATATAGAGAGAACATGATTACTTCTATCTGATATTTGTCCACAATCTTGAATACACTATAATATTCAGTAATGAGGCAAGTACCAGTCAATTTTTAAGTTACAAGCAGTCATAAATAAATATTTCTTCAGCTGCCTTAACTATATTTTTATAATATTAATAATTTTACAAAACCAAGTAGATTTATTGCAAATATGTGTGTGTGTGTGTGTTTTCAGCAGTCAATGTGATAAGTATGTAAATGTAGTATGTGTTAGCATTTACCTTGTGCATTATCCTTTTTAAAATGTCTTTTATTTAAGCCCATTTTCTCTCCTCTTTGAATCTTCTCTTGAAGGATAGCAGCTTTTTTGTCAATGTTAGCTTTGGTGGGGTATCTCTTCCTCCTCTCCTCTCTCCATTTTTCTATGTCTTCAGGTTTGTTGATATTTGCTATCTTCTTGTATAACCCTGAGGAATGTTGCATTTGTATGTGTTTTGTGATCACTTTTGGATGAGCAACAAACTGACAGCCATCTATGTTGCATTTCTGAAATAGAATAATCACACAATATTATAAATGCGAAAGTTGTATGTTTGTTACTTCTTCAAACCTAAATGGGTGGACCGATTGAGTTGAAATTTGGTATAGAGATAGCTTAGACCCTGGAATAACACATAGGCACAGCGGGTAAAACTGCTGGGTGCATCTAGTACACACATAAATCATAATAATATAATAATCATAATATTGATATACATAAATCTAAATGCGTGAGAGGAAAGCTTACACACAGCTCAAGGCGCTTAATGGATAGGGATTGTTGAATACAGTTTGGAGTGCTCTTTTCTCAACTACAGAAACTTGGTTTGTCTTCATATTACATTTATTAAAATGAAATTTTACTTATTAAATGACGGCGTACGGCCATAAGTTGATATTTATTATGCTGTATTTTACCTGATGTTGCTGTTTATGTTTGTTCAAGATATCTTCTGTAGGAAAACCACGGTCGCAAGTCTCACACCAATAATTATCATTTCCCTGTTGCAGCTGAGGCCTGAACTGGTTGAAGCGAGGTCGGTGTCCAAACGGGGCACGTGCTCCAAAATTGGGCCTCCATTGGTGATTCTGTGGAGGACGACCGTTCCAAGGGACGTTGTTGGGTGAAAATGGCATTGGTGGGCCATACATATTGGCACTAAAATACAGTTTACTACGAGTTCTAAACTACTAGTTACTAGTTTTACTTAAATATTACGGCAAATTTATTAAAATAATGTTTTATCGTGGCTCATGGCGTGTAAATAAAATTTGAAACTTGTTTGTTTTGACAGTTGATTTTGGCATTGACAAATATTAACCTTGACACTTGATAGTTGACAGTCACAATTTAAAACTATAGGAACACAAACAATATCGGATGGCTAACACATGAACAAGTGGTAACTGCAAACTATCAATATGATATAAAATATTAGGTAGGTTGGAAATAGGAAATTCATGTAAGTACCTACCTACAGCACTGTAAAATAATACTTAATATGGGGAAGTCAATACTCACGTGACATGGCAACATAATTCTCAGGCTAGCCAATGTAAAGGCTGGAGGTAAAATAGCTGTGAACGGACTATAGCAATAACTTCTGTGTTAAAGCCCCATCATAACATTTATATTAATAATATCCATTTTGTATAATTTAACAATATCAAACTTAATTTTTTTATTAGCTTATAAGGATAATGTGCGCGTTTTGCTTACTACAAAAAAAAACCTAATTGATATTGACAATTATATGACGGTGACATACAAGTTTTTTTAAATTATGCAACACACGGCTGGAGTATTTTGCCAGTGTCACGTTTTATTATTTTCGAAATTATTCAAGTCATGGTCAGACCAAGTCATAATAATATTACTTCCAGACAAGGATGGTACCGTTACGGCCATGCCGCTTTTTAAACGGTTTTTGTTGCTCGACTTGGCGGGGGCACTACCGTACCCCCAGGGGGCCTAGACAACGGCGCCATCGATAAAGTCGATAGCGATTGGCCGCTCCTGCGATTTCGCTAAAAAAATGGTAGCCAACTCGGATGAAAAAGCCACATGGATGGGTAACCACTAGGCAACCCCCGCTGCCAACACACACATACAAAGCACTCATTCCCAATCCGGCTTGTTTATTAAAACTAGTTGTGACACTAACGCGTCATTCAGCAAACGACCGCAACAGGGAAAGTCGTGAGCAGAAATTGGCCAATTGTAGCGTTTTATGGTGCAAAACGCGATGAGAAAACATTTAATTTACAAGAGGATCATGTTACTTTCCATATTTAACCATAATTTTGTCGAAATATCAACTAAAAATACAAAAAATAAGCAAAATACTAAAAATTACTATGTGTTGCCACTAAATCATGCAAGACCTAACTTGGGGTAAATTTTACGTATGAGTAGTTATATAATATTATAAACGTCTATTTTACGCCCGTTATTGTAATACTAAAAACCAGTATTCATATTATTATAGGTACACATTTAAACAAAAACACTCACATTCCTAATTATTACATGTATAAATAACCAGCCTGGATATCTCAAAATCTATATAAATATATCTGATACTATATAAATATATCTGAGAGTAGGTACTAGGTTATTATATCAAATCAAAACATAAAGTGAAACCGCGGGTCGGCCAGTCCCAAACACTATCCACCCTATGTTCAAAAAGGAAAAAGAGACAACCAATCTAGCGATTTTCACAAAAACGATTTCAAAACAATCCCTGATACTAAAAAACGTTCAAAAATATGATATTTTTCCCAAAAACTGCCTTTGCAAAATTCTTCAATTTAGTATTAAAAATTAAATACATTACATTTTTCTTACAAGTTTTTCTATTAGGTACATACCTTCTTGAATTTTTTTCTAATTTTCTTTAGACTTTTTTTTTAATTGAATATTTTATTACAAATTAATATTTATTACTCTCAAAAAAGGTAATTTAAAGTTATACAATGGCCACACTGGAACAAAAATCAAGTTGGGACATGTCGAGACAAATAAAATATCGATATCGACTTTTTAGTAGAAATCTTATCAAAATCTAAAACTTAAAGTTAATAGTGTAGGGACATTGTATGGTATGAAAGGCTCAAAAATGCTTGCACTTTTTTTGTTAAAACGTTACTTTTTGTACTTGACAAGGTCACTTGTACTCGTTGTTTTAATAATTATTATTATAATCCCAAGCTTTACCAATGCCCATAAACTCAATTTCCTATGAAGAAAATGAATTTATCTATAAAAATATCGGATGGTTAACACATGAACAAGTGGTAACTGCGAACTATCAATATGATATAAAATATTAGGTAGGTTCGAAACAGGAATTTCATGTAAGTACCTACCTACAGCACTGTAAAATAATACAAGTGAATTAAATAAAAAAAATAAAAATCCCCCGCCCCAAACGTAATACACAATTCACCATTTTTAATGGCGGCCATCTTGGATTTTAAATTTTATATAGTAGGCTGTATTTTACTTATTAAGCCCTTTCATTTAGTATCCATATTAAGGGAGTTGTGAAAGAAAAAAGTAATCCGCCATTTTGTAGCGGCGGCCATCTTGGACCGATTTCCACCAAACACACACACACACAGACAGACAGACACGTCAAACTTATAACACCTCGTCGTTTTTGCGTTGGGGGTTAAAATAGGGAAGTCAATACTAACGTGACATGGCAAAATAATTTTCAGGCTAGCCAACGTAAAGGCTAGAGGTAAAATAACTGTGAATGATCTTTAGTGTATGATATTCGTGTGCGTGTATTTATGGTAGTGTTGGATAATTTTGACGTAAGCGTTCGTAGCGACATTATTGAAAATTCATTAGTGTGGAAACGTTATATTAGTGTGCGTTGCCTCTCCCCCCGCCAGAGATGCCAGCAATTTTCACATAGAAATTAGTCCGCGTATCTTCTCCCTAGGCTAAGAACTCGTTGCGTTTTTTGAGATTTTTTTTCTTTCGAAATTGATTCTCTTGCTGTTTTTCAATATATACCTAACACTGATAACACTTTTATGTGTAAAAAGCAGCTGAAATGTTGTATTGAGATAGCTTAGACCCTGGAATAACATATAGGCTACATAAGTACTGCGGGTAAAACCGCTGGGCGCAGGTAGTACAACATAAATTTTAATAACAAGATACGCGTTTATTTGGTTCACTAGTTCAGCCAAATATTTTTTTAACTGATTTAACCTAATATAAGATTACGAAAAATACCTAATTATACCTACCTCTTATAACCTTCCGTCATAATATGCAATAATATTTTGACCAAAGTATCGATAGTGAGTATCGATAATTTCAAGCACTACCGTTGTTAACGTAAAATGTGCGTCATCTAGTGCACATGCAAGCGGTTTCTGTGTGTGTATTATGTTCGTGTGCGTGTATTTATGGTAGTGTTGGATAATTTTGACGTAAGCGTTCGTAGCGACATGACTGAAAATTCATTAGTGTGGAATCGTTGTATTAGTGTGCGTTGCCTCTCCCCCCGCCAGAATGCCAGCATTTTTCACATAGAAATAAGTCCGCGTATCTTCTCCCTAGGCTAAGAACTCGTTGGTAGCCAACGACTTTTGGAATCGATATCGCACTCTCGACAAAGGGCTGTCGATCAATCGCTAGATTTTGTCGTATTGTCTGTGGTATAATGTGTATCAACTGTCAAATTAAATGTCAAAATATCGTCGAGTTTGTTTTTCGTTGGTTTTTTTTTGTAAATTACACTTAATTATAAGCTTTTTTGTAATAAATAAGCTTCTGCGAATCCCGCCGATATGTAATATGAGTTAGAGTTTCTTCAAATATTATAAATATTACTTGTATTCGAGATGTGACTGGCCAAAAGCTGGTCCAAAGTGAATGGTGTTGAAATGTAAGATTTTTCATGAAAAACTCTTTAAAAACATTAAGGAAATCTGTGAAACAATGTAACATTTCATTGGAGCACTTGCAACAGTAAGCTTAATACTTATTAAGGCTAAAAACTTAGTCATAATAACATAACCTATGTGACATTTGTTTTAGTTAAATAGGTAAATTGTGAAGCCCTCGCAGCTCCAATCTCCGAAAACTAAACATTATTGGTATGTGTTATTAACCATCAACTTAATATATTTTAGCTCAATTGGTTCTATATAATATTATGTCATCTAACATGAAATATCAAAGACTATATATTATAATATTACTAGCTGTGCCCAGCGGTTTTACCCGCAGTAGGTACTTATGTGTATGTGTTTTTCCAGGGTCTAAGCAATCTCTATACCAAATTTCAGCTCAATCGGTCCACCTGTATAGGTGTGAAAGAGTAACAAACATACATCCATTCTTACAAACTCACGTTTATAATATTAGTAAGATATACAAGGTTTCTATAATGTATTTTCTATTTTTAGAGATGGGAAGATATTTTGCGACAGTACCAAATTAAGTCCTTATGGAGGTAGAAACAAAGGACACTCAATTTTAGGTGTTTGAACATTCACGCTGCTATGTACTGGTAGAAAGGTAATTAAAAATTTATATTTAATTAAATTAAAGAAAACAATAAACACAAGTGCAGTGCACATGCACACATTAGGTCACAGAGCTGCTTGTGCATTATTAAATAATAATAATTATGTTGGACTTTTTGTCTCCGTGTACGCCTATAAAAAGGCTCGGGCTTAGACCGTGTTAAAGAGCAACATAATAATAATAATAAAAAATTTATTAACTTATAGCATACACACACACATACCTAGCTATAACTATTAAAGCTATAAATGTTATAGTCTGTAGAAGTATTGATGGGTGTGCGAGCAGTGTGTGTTTATTTAAATGTTAAATTTACAACAAAGAGAAATTTAAGGAAAAATGATCTAAGGCTTGGACACATACCATGATTATTATCTAGTAAACTACTGAACTGATTTTGATGAAACTTGCACTTGTTCAAGGACTTAAAAGTATGAAATAAAATAATTACTAATGTACATTATTTAATGCATAATATTTATTTTGATTTATAGGTATGGACTATGAAGAAATCCTGTGACATGCATTTATTGGTCCCGATGACAAGGCAGAGAAGAGAAATTGTTGGAGAATATGACAAACACCCATAACTCTGATTGAAGAACTTCCAATTCAAACCGCTGGCTGCTAGCTGTTGGTCAAATCCAATTGGCTGATCATTAAAGTATTTAGCATACCTCCAACATCCAATTTGTTCCTGAAAATATAATATAGCTTACTATCACATACATAGGTGACCTTACAAGAAAGTACTTAATCAATATTGTCTCTATCTTGCCTACCTCTGTTTGAAATAAACTTGTTAAATTGATTTGTAAAATTTACAATTGTGTTTTATTTATCCTACTACTTAATCAGTTTTTATAATTACATTTTGTTATACCAACTGCTGAGCCGAATGAGTATAAATTAAGCATTAGGTAGCTTAGGACATAATATAATCTTACTAATATTATAAATGTGAAAGTTTGTAAGAATGGATGTGTGTTTGTTACTTTTTCACGCCTAAATGAGTGCACAGATTGAGCTGAAATATGGTATAGTGATAGCTTAGACCCTGCAATAACACAAAGGCTATAGTACAGCGGGTAAAACCGCTGGGCGCAGCTAGTAAACAATATGATACAAGAGAATACATCTAGTCAGTATAAAAGTATCCTACCGCCAAGGAATTCCCTACATGGACATGAATTGAGGATTCCTACTTATTAGACTAATTTTCAATGGCAAAAATTTGGGTCTTGATTGCTAATAAGTGTGTATTGTGTATAGGTTCTTGCACATTTGCACCTAGAGAGAAGCAATGTTTGGTATTTGTCTATATTGATCTAGCGGGCGCGATATAGGTATGCTAGGAGCACCTTTTACCTTCCTACTAGTTATCATCTCAAGTATTCATGGTTTACCTACATTCTACGACCGCGAGCTCGATGTGCAGAAACAATAAAGTGTATAAAATTATTATAAAAAGAATAGGTTAGGTACACCAAAAATTTGTTCTTCACTTTCACAATTTTCAAGGTGAATCCATCGATATTTAGCTCAATATAATGTTTTTTGCTGTGAGCTGAGCCATAAAAGTAGCAAAATTTACCGTATTTAATGATAAACTTTAATAAATATACAAGCACCATTGAAACTTCTTCACGATTTAGCGATAGCGGCGAGGTGAAGGCGCACGCTAAAGTTTCGATTTGTCGAATGGAAAAAGTTGCGTTTTCGGTTGTCAAATGCGGCTTTTGGCTACCGATTTGTATGGAAAAACGTAAAGGGTTCATCGCTAATCGAAAAGTTAGCGATTGTTCGTTCTCGTTCAGTGTTGTTGTCTACCAAATTTAGCGAAAATCGCTTAGGTCACGTGACTAGCGACGAGAGCTGTCATCTCAGTACATTTTTTTAGCGATTGCGAATGGTCGCTACGGGCGGGCGCGCGCTTGTCTAAGCCCCCAGGTAATAATAGTAAAGGAAAAATGGATTCACTCAGATTTACTATAGCCAATAACAACCTTCCTCTCATCACCATAACAACTTTAAATCACTTGTCTTCTTTTGAAAATGTTCATAAGCATTTCAAACACGTAATATTTCATAATTATTATGAATTAAACGGTTTATTAAAAAAAGATTATAGAGATAAAAAATTCAGAGCCATCTTTTCCCAAATACAAGTCTTTTCCACAAGTTAGCGCGGGAATCACAATGACGGTAGATTTTGACATTGACAGTTTTGACAGTATTTAATTAACAAATTTTGTTTTTCTGTTTGTTTTGGTGTAATAATTTCAATATATCAAAGCCATAACAAAATAAAAAGATTTCGTATTCAGAAGAAGAGAGCGTGAAGAGAGCTGGACAACATAATCTATGAAAAATTGGATACAGTAATTATGAATAACTCAGCAGCCAAGGTAATTTAAGTACTTATCTGACACTAAATATTATTCCTTACATATTATTTAATTATTTTTAATTAGCTTATGCGTGCGGCATTGCCCGCGTGGCTAAATCCTTTCTTAGCGGACGTCTACGACTTAAAACCTATCTGTATGCCAAATTTCAACTCAATCCGTCCAGTGGTTTACAAATACAAAATATTTATTTTACCAAATTAATAACTAAGCTTACAGATTTCCTGTGGTTCCCGCACTAGGGCTCGCCTGTATCGCGGGAAACCTTACAATTTAAGGTTTGGTCTGTGCGTTGATAGATCAGTCAGTCACTCTTTCCTTTTATATATTTAGATTTTGGGGTATTACCTACTTCCTTAAGAGAATAATGTAATGTAGCCATGTAGCTTGAAATCTGCTCGGACTAAGCATATTACTTCACAGATAACTTGCAAAATTTCAGGTAGGTGAAATATTCACAGAAGCAGGTGCAGCTTTCAACAAACTAGCTGAATTAACCATGCAGTTACATCCTATGGCTGAAACCTCACCAAGGTAACGCTAAAATTCACTTTTGTTTAGACTCATCTATCGGTTAATAACTCAGTTTCTGAATTAGTATAAAAATGAGTGCAAGTATGTGTGTGTGCATGTTTGTGTCTTTCTTTTGATTAAATAATCGTCCAAAATGTTGCTAATTAAAGTCTGTATGTTGCAGGTTTACTGGGTTCTTTTAATGCAGAAACTTTCAATTTTAAAAGTTCTAATAGATTAGGTTACAAATTTAGGCTTAAATTAAGTTCAAATAGGTAGGACCTACATACTTTCATAGATATTATCTAAAAGAATGGGCTTTGTATTAGAAGTGATCTCACAAAAAATGGTTTATAGGCCAAGACTTGCAATGCATGTTACATTACAAGACACATTTTTATATGTTTTTATGTGATTTAAATTAACAGTACCTATGACCCAAATAATATTATATTGAAAATTATTATACATACATGAAAAATTTTTAAACATTACAGCAGTGTACAGAAAACTCCAGTGAAGAGAAAGATGGTGGAAGAAAGACCTGCATCAAGTGTGGCAACACCTACCACTCACCATACCACACATCCTGCTCCAATATCTCAACAGGTAATATTTAATTAATTTGTTCTATTTACCACTTAGTAGTATAAACATGAAAATATGGGTGTACATGTACTCCTCACACTTTGAAGGTTGAACCAAATTGAGCTGAAATTTGGTTATATAGGTAGCTTTAAGCTACTAATTAGTAAGTGGATATAATCACTAGGCACAGCTATTAGGCAATATCTTTGCATTTAAAATTTAAAGATTTCACTCAAACACAGACAATGGCCCAACCATGAAGGCATATACACATTTCTATAAAGGCCTAGAAAAACATACCAGGACCTATTTATAAATATTACCACTGTCATTCTTAAATATGTATATATTTTTTCTTTCATGCTTAATGGTCTAGAAGAGATTGTTATAAGTGATAATACCGCCAACTGTAACACATTTCAATATCAAATGTATTTAATGTTGATCAACAAAGTGTTATCTAATCAAATCAATTATTTTTCAGGTGACCCTAAACATGTTGAATGCACAAGAATCTGAAATAGATGCAGACAACCTCGGCAGTAATGTTAAACTAGAGTTTGAATCAAGCACAGATGAGGTCACTTCATAAAAGTTTGTATATAAAGAATTTAATGTTACATAAAGGGAGTTGTAGAAACATTGATAGAGCAAAATGTAACCAGATTTTAGGGCTATTCTAAAAGAATATTGAGAGGTATTGAAAGTTTTAAGATTATACAGTAATTATTTGTACAATTTTATTTCTTCTTATGATGTCCAGTAAAGAGATTCCAACCAGAGCCAAAAAGGGTCAATGGAAAAGATTTTTTTTTAATTGATTTCACTGCACTTATTATTTATTTATCATAATATTAATTTTACCAAATAAGCTTGAACAGGTTGTTTTAATAGTTTTAAAATAAAATGAGTGTTTCTGCAACTCTCTATCATAAGTAGTATTTTTTAAAGAACATTAATCAATAAGTGTATAATTAAAAGCTTTACATAAGAAGTGTTTATAATCTTCAGTTACAAAAATTGTTATGAATATGCAAAAGGTTATTGTAATAAAACATTTTTTTTATAAATTTAACATATTTTATTCTACACAATGATAGCTTTGGATCTTTCTGTTCCAAGATGAATGAGGAGATTCATATACTTTGGTAAAATCACAATCTGTGAGTATTTTTTCAATTTCATCATCTACATTGCTTCTAATTTTCAAGTTTTCATAATACTGAAATGTGCTGCCAGATTTTTTGAGACGTCTTTGAGCGTTTCTATAACAATTCCACGGCTGCGGTTCTATAACAATTGTGCTTGAAATATGTTTAAGATATTTCAAGAAATCTATAAGTCCATTATCACCATTATTTAAATGTATCCACATTGTTACCGAGAAACAGAATGTCATGTCGAATTTCTTCCTTGCATTAGTCGTGAGGTAATTTCCTATAATGTCATGTTGGTCCATTATGTTTGCACTTAAATATGTTATATTTGGTATGTCATTTGATTCTTGAGCTCGTTGTATAAGCATTGGGTCAATATCTATGCCCAGAACAAAAATTTCATGTTCCGTGTAATTTTTTTTCAAGTAATAATATAACTTTTTTGTAAGTTCACCAGTGTTACATCCAATGTCTAAACAAAATATGTTATTAGTTGTTTGTTTGGGAAACATATCTGGATGTAGGTTGCTTATCCGTTCTTCAGCGTTGTGGAAGGAATAGTAGTTTATGAAGTTTCCATATTTCACTGCACCTGGATCTGTCCCCAGAAATGTTAAAGATTCCACTTCACTTTTCATGGTTACCAACTAAATTGGGTTTTCTTGATATTGTAAACAGTTTTAGGTAAATATTAGGTAGGTATACTGTAAATAAAACTTTATCTATTTTATAATTTATTATTCTCGACTAAAACTACGATACTATTACCAAGATAACTGGATTTTTCATAGAAATTAACAATACATTAAATATTTAACTATAAACAAAAATGTGCCGAACGTGGAATCAAACAGCTGAGAATAGAGATCTGTCAGCTGTCAATTTGACAGTATGTAATGTCAAAGTGACGTTGCCGTTAATGACGTTTCGTAACAACCTGCGTCCGCGCGAAAATTTAAATGCTTCTGCAACCCGGATCATGCTAAAGCTAGAGTGTGAAAAGTATTTATTTTATTACTCCCTTTTGCATTTGTTTCTTCGAATAGTAGGTTGAAGTTATCAGTAGTTTGATACTTTCCTACGTAAGAATTTCCTGTTTTGAAACCAGTAATTTATGGTAGGTACTTAAACTACCTGCGTGGAACTTGCGTTCCTATACAATTAGAGTAGGAATTGTGTAAGTCCATATATATAACGATAATAATACAGTTGTTTGTTCGTGTTGTAAAACTTTCGATGTAAGCATCCATCGATTTATTTCCGTAGGTACCTATTTTCTTTCATGTGCATGATACGAGTATGATGCACGATTCATAAATTCAATTAATTTTCACTTTTGTCATAATATAACTTTTTATTATAAAATATAGGATAACAATTATTATACACATAAATTAAATACCTATTACGAGTCATTACAGTTTTCGTAATAGATTGGTTTTGGCAGTTTTCGTATTAGGACTTTACATACGATTTTTAGACCGTGAGGCGGGATAAAAATGCTGCGCCGTGAGCGTTATCCATTACTATTGAAAGGTTGGGAAAATGAATTAGACTCTAATTATAATTATTGAACATCATTTTTGTGAAGTAGGTTAAAAATAGCACGGTTAACCAGCGCTTTGTTGAGCGATAGGTACTCCGGTCAATACTTATCCAACACGTTCTACAATAGCTTCTTCAGATAGGCCAGCCTGAATGAGAGAGTTTTTCCAAATAAAGGTAAAGCGATGGTAAAAGGACTATCTTGCCACCACTGTGGTAGCGACGTGGATACGGCGCAGCACACACTGGAGGAGTGCCCAGCGGCCCAGCTTGGGTCAGTGAGCGCCGTGCCCTCGTCGCCGTTATGGGGGACGAACTCTCGTTGGCAACCATGGTAAGAGCCATGGTTGCGAGCGAGGAGTCGTGGCAGGCCGCGGTTTCGTTCTGCGAGAGTGTCATCTTTTTTTTTTTTTTTTTTTTATACTAAATAGGCCTACGTTTGACCACATCCCACCTGATGGAAAGTGGAAATGCGGTCGACGATGGATCACGTAGAAAGAAGAAGGAGAAAAAAAGGAAGTTCATCTCGCAGAAGGAGATCGCGGAACGCGAACGGGAGGTCACCACCGACCTCCCGATGCGTGCCCGGAGAAGGGGGCGTCGGAGGCGTATCTTCCACGCCCTTCTCCAGCCCCCGTAACCTGGGTCTAGGCGGCGAGTACGGGGGTACTCATCGCCGCAAGCACAGACCCACGAGGTGGCGCGCGCGGTGTTTCCGCGCGCCCCTTGAGAGGGTGGGGTGAAACTCCTCTTCACCCCACCGCGGAGGGGTCCTCCTGTCAGTGAGGACCAAACGCCGTCGGGGCAGCGGATGAATGCTTTGGCGTACCCGTTGCACCGGCACTATGGCGTCCCGCAGGACACCCCCAGGTTTTTTAGTGGGTATCCCCGCCGCTCCCATCTTTGGCGGGGGAGTCCCACATACCGCCCCGCGCCCCCCGGCGTGGGGTGATGATGCGTAACGCATTTTTCCTGGGATAAAAAAAAATGGTAAAAGGACTACCGCAACCCACCACTCAATCAACCTAAATCTCTTCAACAGAGAAACTTCCAACAGGTGGCGATCTTCCCTGGCCAGTCTGTATCTGAATAAAGTCCGCGCTGATATTGAAAAATCCCAAGAAAACCGAGGAGCAGTAGTTTTTTTTTGTAACGCCGGGAAAAAATGCGTTTCGCATACCCTCCCATCGGGGGTATGGGAGGGTTATGTGGGACTCCCCGTGCAGAGTGACTGCACGGGTATACCCACTAAAACAACCCGGCGGCACTCCCGCATCGTCTTTGTGACAGGGAACTGGGAATCGGCAGAGCCTTGCATCCAGTCCGAGGAGCAGTAGTGGGGTTTCTCTGTAAACGATCGGTGCGACTATGGATCCGTCGACGGACTCATTGGACAAAGCTAAAGGTACCTACTTCTGTCGACTTGCTGGTACAAGCAGCCATAAAATTGCTATTTTAGAAACCCAATGGAAAAGTAGAAGAACATCAATTATTTTGGGACTCCCCGCCGGAGAGACCGGCGGATGTATTCCAGCCGCTGTTCAGCGAGGACGACAACGGATATAGTCTCTCGATTTCTTGTCTATCGTCCCGGCTGCATCTGCGACCTGTCTGCCGAAGACGTTTGCAGAACACTCCAGACGTCATCTCGACAGCTGAAGCAGCCTATCAGTTTCGCTGTTATGCTAAACGCTACAGAGTTCGGAACTAAATATGGGATTATTAATTATTATACATATTAGGATGGTAATTAATAACTAATGATGTTGATTAGGTGACACAAACCTAATACTTAGTTTGCGTGTAAACTTATATTTTAAATAGTGCAAAAATTATGAACCTATGTTAGTTTTTATGATAAAACTAATTGAGCAATTAATATAATTTATTGTGCCACGATACCAGTATTCCGTAATGTAAAACGGCAGCACCAAATGTATAACATAGGAAAACCAGAACTACCATTAGGTACTATTCGTTTTAACCTACATCAAAAACGAGGAATCGTTCTTTTATAGGATTTTTTAGAGGAAGTTCTTTTTATGAATTTTCACTGCTTCATTATTTGTAAAATACTTCTTGACCTCAGGCCTCATTTATATTGTATTGAAATCGGTCGAGCAGTTTTTTTAAGTTATGATTAAAAACATCTCGCTCCGCTTGTTGAAAGCTATTTTTAGGGTTCCGTACCTCAAAAGGAAAAAACGGAACCCTTATAGGATCACTTTGTTGTCCGTCCGTCTGTCTGTCTGTCTGTCTGTCTGTCTGTCTGTCTGTCTGTCTGTCTGTCTGTCTGTCAAGACCCTTTTTCTCTGAAACGCGTGGAGGTAACAAGCTGAAATTTATAGGAAATACTAAGGTCTATTGCCTCTTAGAGCTGTGAAAATTTCAAACTTCTAGGCCAACGCAATCAAAAGATATAGTCGAATATGTCGCAAATTTCAGCAAATTTACGACATTACCAAATAAATCAAAACCTACGGGGCACTTCCCGTAAACTCAGAATCTTGAAATTTGGCACGAAGTAATTCCTTAGAGCACAGATAAAGGAAAAATTGCGAAAACTAAAAATTTTTATTTGCATCATATGAAAAAAATATTTTGAATAATTTTATACCTACTACCCTTTTTCTCATGAACGCGTAAACGTATTAAATTGAAATTCATATCAAATACTCAAGTCTATAATACCTTTAAACTGTAATAAAATCAAACCTCTATGTCAACGCATTCAAAAGAAACAGCAATTTTAGTCGCAATTTTAAACTCGCAATTACTCTCAAAAAATCAAAACCTACAGGGTACTTCCCGTGATCTTGGAATCTTGAAATTTGGCACAAAGCAACTTCTTAGAGCACAGATAAAGGAAAAATTGCGAAAATTGTAAATTTTTAGTTATATCATGTAAAAAAATATTTTTATTAATTTCATACTTACTACCTTATTTCTCATGAACGCGTGCAGTTAATAAACTGAAATTCATATCAAATTCTAAGGTCTATAATACCTTTAAACTGTAATAAAATCAAACCTCTATCTCAACGCATTCAAAAGAAACAGCAATTTTAGCCGTATTTTTTAACTCGCGACTACTCTCTAGGGAATCAAAACCTACAGGTTACTTGCCGTTAACTCAGAATCTTGAAATTTGGTACGCAGCAACGTTTTAAATCACAGGCACAGGAAAAATTGCGAAAACTGTAAATTTTTAGTTACATCATATAAAAAATTTTTTTTAATCATTTCATACTTACTACCTTATTTCTCATGAACGCGTACAGATATTAAATTGAAATTCATACTAAATACTCAGATTTATAATACCTTTAAGCTGTAAAAAAATCAAACATCTATGTCAACGCAATCAAAAGAAACAGCAATTTTAGCCGCATATTTTCAAACTCACAAGTACTCGCAAGGGAATCAAAACCTACAGTATATAATATTATACCCACGTTTCCTTAGGGTTCCAGAGAAACCCGTAGGTTTGTACGGAACCCTCGGTGCTCGAGTCCTACTCGTACTTGACCGGTTTTTTTATTTACTTTAAGGTTTTGTGTAATTCTATCTCCGACCGCATCTCTAATCATAAGTACTTAACTAAGTAGTAAGTACACCTATATGATCAACCAATACCACGCAGTCTGTAGACTGCTACATTCTCGGGAAAGTTCCTACACATATTAATAAATGCTAAGGTGTCCCTCGCGGTCTATTTAACCCGATAGTTTTTGCTGCATTCATGCAAAAATATGAATGAGATTTCATCTTATGCTTTTTGCTTGATCGATTTGCGATGCTCCGATGAATAAGTGAGAAGTAATTAATCGAGGAAGGGTAACATCTAGATACTTACCTATATGCTATATCGGGAAGGATAAGCAATGTTTGGTGTACAAATTACGGTACACTAATTGGGGATAGAGACTGGACAAGGCCTGTTGTAAGACGGTGAATCCTGATTTTTTGAACCCTTCAAATTAATAAAAGTCTAGGTATATGCATATCAAGTTTACCAAAGAATACTAAAGGAGGCTGAGAAATATGGGCGTAACCATCATTTTATTTGATTTTATTAAGAGCGTATATATCGAGTGACGCTCTCTCGCTCGCACAATTTGACGAATTTTGAAATATGAATTCAAGGAATTAATTTATTGAAAATTCCTTAAGACCAGCCCTCCATAATATTATTGCACACATTTAAGTGTTTTCAGTTTCATATATTAAAAAATTGGATGGGGAGCAATAATGAAAAAAAAATATTTTCAAATATCTCATTATGCCATTTTTTTATATATCTAACTGAAAACACTTTTAAAATGTGTGCAATAATATTATCGAGGGCTGGTCTAGAGGTATTTTCAATAAATTAATTCCATGAATTTATATTGCAAAATTCGTCAAATTGTGCGAACGAGAGACCGTCACTCGATATATACGCTCTTAAGGGTGGGGCAAAAGTAAACTAAGTAAATATTTGCTGCGAGAGGTGAGCAAATTTTAAAATCATTACCATAAAGGTTTTGTGCTGAAAGCACCGAGAACGTTATTCTGGGAAACTGAAAAGTGTCCAGTAGTTTGCAACAAGTGTCTAGAAAATTTTGACTGAAAGATTCAGGTTAACAAGTGGGGAGACAGTTGTCCCATCTTGCCCCACTGTGCGTACTCCATGTTGAGACTACTTACTGCCAAAGACCAGATCGGAACTTCAGAATTACCTCGTGGAATAAATACTGGACCGAGGAGAGAAGACCTTCATATTGACGGTAGACTTCATACTGAAATTCCTGTTATAAAATGGTGTCAGGGTGTTACCGAAAAATCTCGTGAGCAATTAAGTTACCTTTAAAAGAGCTGCAGAGTTTTCGATCGATATGTATAGGTACAATTAAAGACACAGTCAAGAAGAAAAAAGATATCGAATGAAAAAAATGTCAGAGAGGATGCTCTGGAGACTTATAATAATATGGAAGTATTCGGGACACTTTACTAGAGTCAAATATGTCATGTCGTATAACATGACAAAGCATGGAGGAGGCCTTCATTCCAGTATGGGTGCTTTAAATAATAAAAATTAAATATTATGTTAAGTATTTTTATGTAGGTACTATAAAATTATATTATGATCTAAAAATTAATAATATAATAAAGTTTGATTACTAAAGTATGATTATACTAAAGTATGTATGTTGGGAAATAAAAGCTATTTTAATTTTACAGGGAGCTTTCACATTATACAGAAACTACTTAGCATAAACGTACCTATCTACTACGAGTACAAGACCATGTTTACCTGACATCATGTATTTTTCGGATCGATTTCACGCTTTGAATACCTTCGGTCATTGGGTAGTTATAACAGAGGTGGTGCTACAATATATTACATTATAAATAAAAGTAAAAGTGTAATGGATCGTCGTGGTGGAATGTTTAACTTTCTCAGAAATATTGATTCACAATTCCTCATTCACGGCACTTATTTCTTTGTAAAACGTGTTTACATACAGAAGCGGACGTCCTCGAACTTGTGCACCCTCTGAAGCGGCGCAAGCCAAGTCAACCTTACGCCCTGCGCACGCGCATGCTGATACCAAACTGCGAGTTTCGATTGCACTTACAATACATCGTCTGAAATCCAACCAGTGAAATGTCGAACTGATAGCAACCATCCCCGCGGTACACGCGAATTTACCCGCAATCACGCATTTTGCACACACGTAAACCAGGAGCGTACCTATTGACCACTTGGTGCAACAGGCAACAGATATGTGTCTCTCTTTTTGCCGTACATTTTATCGGAGAAATTCACTTGGAAAATAGCTCTCGATCATTTTCAAGTTCAGTTACATAAGTGCGCGTGCGGAGAAT
Source organism: Hemithea aestivaria (assembly GCA_947507615.1). NCBI lineage: Eukaryota > Metazoa > Arthropoda > Insecta > Lepidoptera > Geometridae > Hemithea > Hemithea aestivaria. The sequence goes on along the minus strand of OX382327.1, from coordinate 8,708,916 downwards.
TGGTGCGGAATAGCGGATGTTTGGTGGTGCTCGACGGCAAAGTGGCGCGCGGTTATAAGCTCTCACTCGCTCCACCGGCCGTCAGTCGCCACTGGAACACCCTCATAAACGTCGATTGTTGGTTTTATAGTGCAGTGTGTGACTCCGATCAAAATGTGCTCAGCATTCCGGATATACGTCGTGTCGGCCATCTGTGTAGCAATCGCGTCCGGCCATGTTCACGGACGGAGATCCCGCAGGATGGATGCTGAAGATTACGCACAGAACGAGATCGACAGCGCGAGGGCCGATGAAAGCTCGTGGTGGCCATCTGCAGAATTCGCCGTTTTACAGAAAGTTTACGACGATTGCAGTGGTCAGAAACACGTCACCATGTGCCTGAAGGGGAAAGCCTTGACGGCTCTCACGAGGGCAGTCGAGCAGGTGAAGCCAGTTTGTGTAGTGAATAATATTGTGAAGTGAATAGTTTTCTTAATCTGTATTGTGTTACATCTACAGGACAACGTACAGCTCACCGACGGGCTGGTGCTGGTGAAGCAGGCCGACGCACCCTCGGCGGTCGCGGAGCCGCGTTTCTTCGCCGGAATGTCGACGGAAGATAAACTTGATACCATGTTGCGTACTAAGTTTGAGCAACTGATGAGCACTCATACCGTAAATATGGATCTCGCTTCAGAAGGTAGAGGTAGAGGTCGGTATCATTATGTGTTTGCACTTCAGTTCGTGTTAGGTCTAAGTTCTTCCAATTTATTAACAATGTCTTAATTTCAGGCAAAAAGGTCCTACCTTACTTGCTGCTGGGCATCTTCACCACTATCAGCATCGTCGGAGGTATGGCCTTGAAGACGCTAGCAGCGATCGCCGGCAAGGCCCTCATCGCCAGCAAAGTGGCTCTCACCATTGCGGGTATCATCGCTCTCAAGAAACTGTTCAGCCATGATGGTGCGGCCGGTGAAACTACCTTCCAAGTTCACGCAGACGGACACCATAGGTGAGGATTTACAATGGAAACTCGACGTCGTAAATCACATTACATGTTTTAATACTTATTTTTTTAATTCTAGTCTTTAATTCGAAGGCGGAATCTGTATGTGGTGAGGCCAGCGAAATCAGGCGCGGTGGATCCATACACGTATGGCGAAGAGGTGACGGCTGCGACCGTGTAGCTGGCCCCCGGTCGGAGCCGCTCCGGCCGCCTGGCTAGAGGCCCGCTCGCCCCGCCCGGCCCTGAGCCGCATCGCCCCCTGACCCGCCGCGTCTACACACAAAAATAACCTCAAACCAAAGTACCGTCCCCGTGGACATCCTCCTCAGACGAACCGGTCGTCCACTCTCGTGCTCAGATCTATGTCAGTAAATTATTTAATGTAATTTATTTATTTGTGACTATTGTATGTTTAATGTAAATTAATTTACTAAAGTGATGTAAGATATTAAAAAAAACGTTACACTCAATCTAGTTTCATTTTCGTATAAAACCTTATCATATAAAATTTATGAGATAATAATATACTATTACCTCTATCTACGATTTGACTCATCGTTAAAATATAATTCGTGAAAAAAATATAATTATAGTTTCATTAATAATATGATGAGTATCGTGATAATTAATGCCAATTTTTAAATGGATTAAGTTTCTCGTTAAAGAATTAATACAGGCGACTGCATCACCTGTCTTGTATTTTTAAGATCTGTTTTCAATCATACATTTTTTAATTACTTCGTAGTATCAGGGTGTGCTTAGCACGTTAGCAACTCTTGTAGATCCAAAGAATAGATACTATTATGTCCATATTGAATGATGAACATTAGATTAACATTAAACGAAGCCTTTGGCTAAATGAATGATCATGAATCCTTAATTGATCGATATTTGCAAAGTGGTTAAATGCATATTGTTCTAAACGCATATGTAATGAGCTGTGGTGCAGATTGGACGCAGTGCGTGCATTTATTGAACACAATATGCTTTAATTACGAACCGCTTTCTTTATTCGCTCTAGTGGAGGAGAGTCTAAGAAATGTGTCGAGATTTTCCGTTAATGTGGGCGCCACGGCTATGCACTGGGAAAGTAGAAAGTTGTAATCGATTCACTGCACATGCACGAATGATGCTACATTACATACCTAGTTAGGTATCTACCTCTATATTGCATTAGATGCTTCTTCACCGAGAAAACTGATTACAGATTCTGGCATGAAGAGTAATTTTAAGCACACAGTATAAATAAATCATAAGAGTGTTGTGTCGACATTTACATTATCTTGATTTTAATTAATTGTGCGCTCATGATATCACGCTAACACGACTGGAAACTTATTAGCATCCGCGTTTTTTCCCGGAACCTCTATAAGAACGAAAAGAAATGGTTAATTTCGAGGTATGCGTGTGCAAACCGGGGCTGTAGTTCCGGCTCATTTTACGTTCAGTCAAAATAGACGCAGGTAATTCTAATGAAACGTTAGATTGCACGTCGGCAAACTATGCAGACTGCGCCATTTTACAGCGAGGAACAGCGGACTGTGGTGGCCGTTTGTTGGGCCGGGAAGGTCAGCACGTTGATTAGCCGTGCGCCGGTAAAGGCCGACCACAGCCGCGTTTGTGAGGCCCGGAACGCTGTTTATAATGCAGATATGTGTTTGCCCAATCGCTCCACGCTAGACTGGCTATATGGCATCGTTAATGCGGCTGCCGTCTCTTTGCATACGCAAATATAGGGCGGGCGGACCGACGCTGATTAAGCGGTGCGCCGCCACTGACGTCCGCTTCATTTCTACGATACGAATTGCGTGTTAGTTGATTAGTTTCCCGACTTTGACTACTTGCTAATATACTGCCTCGCTATATTCAATTTATTTGCTTGCTTTATACGACTTGCTCTGAGAAAGTGGTATGATTTATGTGTTAATAATGTTTACAACAAAAATCCAGCTTGATTCTTGTCAGCGAGGAGTGATAGACAGGTGTACCTACTTAATTAGTGGAAAATAAAATTGTTATTTTCTTGGAGATTGACGAGGGATTGAATGGCACGACAAACTACGAAAATTAGTTTTTGATTTTGGCCTTTTAAGGTATAACATAGACAAGAATCAAGTTTCTTGCCCATTCTTCTCAGACGTGCTTTCCGTATCAGCGGTAGCTCTAAATCGAACCAAATAATACTTAGTAAATTATCTGACTCCATTAAGTGCTCCATCGTAACCTTATTGAACAAATGCATTTTTAAGTTAAATTTCAAAATACTGAGATAAAACGCAAAATGGTCAAAATACTTCATTAAATTACAGCGTACTATACATACTTAGGTATTATTTTTACTAGGTATAACTTGGTCTAGCAAATAATTGATTCAAATGATGTTAATAGTTAGTTGGTACTAACTAAGTCCAACCACTAAATCTCCACCGCATTTCCAGGCAACTCCTGGGGGAGCAGCGGATCAGCGAGTCCAGCTAATATTATCTCCTTACCATCTCGTCAAGTGTCGGCCGCAGCTTCAATACTTGATGCCTGTCTACGTCTCGAATTAGGCCATGCATGCCCTAACGTCTCTATAGATTACTGCATTCCAAATGGACAGTTAGATGTGCTGTACCTAGGTTTAAGCTGGCTGTGTATTATAGTAAATTGGTGGCCATCAAGGTACATTTGCCGTTACAATTATGCACTACGATAGGATACTTCCTAAGCGAAATCATGATTAAACGTTAAAACTTTAAGGCGATCCTCTATAAATCTCCATAATATATCATGCATCCTCTACTGTATCTATTCAAAATCTTAGAAATATAAATTATAGGTACGTAACATACAAACACACAAGCAGACAGCCTTTTTCATGGTTGGCGATTACCGTCGCGCTCATGCTTGTCTGTAACACCAATGGTTTTGCGGACGCGGAGTCGGTTGTTACAGTAAAATTGTTATATTAAACTATGAAAAATACCAACTGCACTTACGGATAAATATCGAAACTTGACCCTGTGTGTCGGATTATTTACCTATAATAATTTTTATACCTGTGAGTTTAATCGGAATTTTTCATAGTTAATATAGATAACGCTACGTTAGTTTACTAAAACGTAGACGTTTCGGAGGGAGGTAGGCTACTTATATCTATAGGTATCATTATAAATACAAGTACATGGAACATCATAGTACGTGACTCGTATTGCGAAGTTACTTTACGGTCGAATGGTCAAAGTATCAGACATAAACCTATTTTGTTCTCTTCTTATATTGGATGTGCTCCCTTCTTCGTTCGCCGCTTTACCGGACCCATTCAACAGGGGTGTCCAAAAAACATTAGGGAATTTGCTGCTAATGTTTTGTTCTATTAATTTCATTCTGTTTATACGTTTTAGTTTTTAAAAGCTTTTAATTCCAATTTAAGTTCTAAAATAATAATAAAAGGCCCGAGTTTGACCTGTGTTTATGAGCGACATAATAATAATAATTGGGGTTTATACTCCAACAGAACAGGTTACCCTACACACTGACAGAGTCAAATCACAATTTATATTGGCTAAAGGCTAAGTTATATCACGGTAAAGAGATAGTTATATCCTATCACGAATGAGAAAGTTTGAGAATATGCTTATATTTATATAAATACAATTATTAAGTAGTAAACATAAAGATTTTTTGTTTCTCAGTTTTTATAAAAATTTAAAGATTTTTTAGTTTTTCTAGACGATCTTACCTCTACAGATCTACAGTTACGAAAGCACAGATTTTATAATTACCAAACGTGATTAATACCCAGGGAATTCCTAGGTAGATAGTCTTTAATCTAATCGTACTACGTCACATAAACTAAAGACAACTAAACTAAAGAAAATAAACTAAAGATTAGCGTGCATTTTATTATTTTGGTTCATCGTTAGTTTTCTACCAAACGTGTTGGAAATAGTTTATGATTTTCTGATGTTTCCTACTTATAACCTTCGTCTTTCTTCATACGTTTCACATAAATGTTGTGATTATGAAAGGCAGCAGCCCTGTCGTAAACCAGGGTTATGTGAGGAAGTTTCCGTACGTGCCAAAGCCATTATTGCAGCGAGAAAAGTTCATCAATTTTATTTCTAGTCGCGCACGTCCCCCTGGACTCTCGCTCACCTAGCCGACCCCGATCTGGTTGGTTACCTCACATACTAATAGAATAACATCCTGTAGATACTCTGCTCTCGAAGGTTCTTCGTAATATAATAGTGTTTCCGTTTGGATAACAAAAGAAAGTTTACGGTGCTTGAGTTTCTCATAAAATCGCAAAAAAATACTCTTATTAATTTTTTTCTTATTTTCCTAAGATATTATTTTCCTAATTCATAAGGTTCTTAGTGCATATTCTCAGTAATAAGGACCAAATAAATCCTAAAGTAGTGAAAATCTACGACGCGTTTTACGTAGCACCTAAGCTCAACCGTCAACCAGTCTCAAGTACGAAAATCGGTCTTCTTGCTAATTTTATTTGATTCTATTTTGACAGTGGATATCTCATGAAATAGATTTTTACTACTACTTTTTTTCCTAATTTTATTAGGTACTGGGTGTGTCTTCACTAATAGGGTACATAACAACTATTTGCCCTAAAGTGGTGAAAATACAGTCGATGCATACGTAATAAGTAAGTACATACATAGGTTCGGTCTTCTTGCTACCTATATTTGGTAAATATCTCAGCGGTGGCATTTTTTTCTTGGTATCATTCGATAATGATCGATGTCCAGAGGTCAGACTATTAACTGGTATAGGTACCTATCTAATGTTTTTAAATATAATTAATTAGCCGATATATAAGTAACTTCTAATAATGGCTGCTACAAGGAAACGTATTATTTGTAGACTCTACGGAAAACTCGTGCAATTTTAATTTTCCGTTTTTACAGTGTCAGTTCAGGAAATCGTGCAACTATTTATTGTTGCAGTTATCGGAATCGTAGGAATAGTCCAGCCTAGACGACTGCACCGAGTGAAAGTGACTTGCATGCGCACGCGCCTGTCAACTGGATTATAAAGACATTTGAAAACAAATTAATTTAACATTGTATTTGTGGATTTTGATACTTTCTAATCGGAATATTTTTCCCTAATTAATGATTTTACAGTTTCAGAATAACAATAAAATTCTGATAATATCTTTATGCATAAAAATGTACACAATCCTTCAAATTTTCTTATGATAACTACCACAGTAATCGCTTAGACATATTATGAAAGCTTTCCGAAAACGGAAACACAGTCCTATTTTTATAAGTGACGAAAATAAATTCATGATAAGATATCATATACCCACCAGAAAAGCTAAGTTGGTAGCACTGCTATGAGAAAATTAATCTTAGTCTTCATTTTCTTAGCATGTTTAGTTCCTCCTCAATTCACGATATTTTCTGTACCTAGCTACCATAGCTCGAGTAGCTCCAGCCTAACGGTCGTTTAGCACAATTACCTGTTATTTTCTGCGTACGCGCACGTGCACTAGCACATCTGTAATTTCATATCTAATCAGTGCAGTGGGCCACACTGGTGCATCACGTAATATCCCATGCAAGACTAATACCCCTTAACTACTTCCTGTTATCTACCCTTGATTTTTAAACCTAATTTTATTAATACCTCTCTATAATGACTAGGTTAAGAATTACTCACTTCCCTATAGTGACTTTGTTAAGAATACTGACTGAATTATACTGACACAAAATTAATATTAGTTTTATTTTCAATTTAGACTTTGAGTAAGTCTAATTCTTTCAAAGTTGAGAGCACTTGCAAGTCTTTTTACAAAGCAATCAATTCAATTTTAAGACTGTAGAGTCTTAATTTTTTTTGGAATGTGTTGACTGTTGATAATGTTTGGCTTGGGCACTTTTATTCTAAATAGGTCTACGTTTAACCACATCCCACCCGATGGAAAGTGTACTCGTAGATGCGGTCAACAATGAATAACGTAATATGTCCAGAAAGGTACTTAGAAAAATACCATATCAATCAACTCCCTGTAACTCCCTTACTTTTTCTGCAAAAACGTGGTCCCAAACTCACACCACTAAATTATAATACTCACGCGACACACGGACATTGATAAGGCATAACCATCCTAAATTTATTTTCTGTACATGAACTCGCCCATTCATTCATTTGGGGTGTCATTTTACTTAGTCGGATAGTGTTGAGTGAAACAGAAATATTCAATTAACATGTGCAAACGGGATGGACAAAACGAAGGAGTACAAATTTAATAAAAAAAAACTAAAATAAAAATGGCAACATTCTACCTATTTCTTTCAAACTACTTCTGTCAAATTTGACAAAAAAAAAGTAAACAACATGTTTTGTTCGTATTTTTAGTGATTAATAAGTTATTTCGAAGATTTTTCACAATAATGTTGATGAAAATGAATAAAATAATCCGTGGCGATGCTTGCCAAATGAATTACAAAATGTATATATACGGCGTATACAGCAGTTGCAAATAGAAAAGTGGTTGCTGCTTTAACTAAGTGTTTCTAAGAGAACAGCGTATATCTCAGGTACGTTTAAGTTAGATTAACAGTACATCATCAAGCTCATTGAATCTTATCATTGAAAACGTAAAATAATCGTTATTTTGTCCATAAATAACTATTTTGTGTTATATATTTGTTTACAACTAAAGTCATAAAATACATTATAGTATGACTGAAAATTTTTGATACTTTTCATATTGTCCAAGTTTAATGATGATATTATGTGTATGAAAAATTGCGTTTTAGGGTTCCGTACCCATAGGGGAAAACGAGACCATATAACTAAGACTTCGCTGTCCGTTCGTCTGTCTGTCTGTCATCTCACGAACCGTGATAGTTAGAAGGTTGAAATTTTCACGGATGTATTTTTGTTGCAATACTAAAAATAGAATAAAATAAAAAAGGGGCTCCCAAACAACAAAGTGCTTTTTTCCGTTTGTTTTTGTATATATGAGATGTTTCAAGAAAGAGTTCAATTCAAACGAGTCCGACTTGCACTTGGCATTTTTATTTTGTTTTAATGTCTATAAGATGTCCCTACGTACAAGTACAAATACAATTGCTTTATTTGGGAATTTCTTTTAACATTATATTCATGGCACCTATTTTACTGTTACCATACTGGTACGCCTTTTTTACTTTTAAAAGATGATATTAATCTTATTTATTTTGTATTTTCTAGGCGAATCGAAATCATCAGTCAGAAAATTTGTTTTGGAAAGTATTAAAAATAAAGGAAAATGCCCGCCTACGAGACATCGAAAAGACCACCCCACCGCAAAAAATAAAGAATTGGATTACCCTATATAAACGATTTATTACTTTATTTTATGTATTTTTAATATTATATTTGTGTCATATAACACATCGTCTTTTATTATCATTTTATAAAAGTATCATTATTAGACGCATGTCTGTTTTATGTGAAGCATGTGTGTTACTTTTTCGCGCCAGAGCTACTTATCTGATCAAACAGAGGTCAGTGACCAAGTACAGTAGCGATTTTTTTTAAAATAATTAAAGTATCAAAATTGTTTATAGTTAAATTCGGTATTGCCATACGGGTAACTCAAATATATTATTTTATGTCAGACTAGGGTAACCTTGGTATGCTTGAAACAAAACGAATATCTCATCAACCATGCGTTCGACAAGGTAATGGCAAATTTGCCAAATTTGGTACAGAGGTAGTTAGAATCCCCAAAAAGGATATGGAATAAGTTTTATCGGTTTGTACGACAAATGTCCAAAATCCAAATTGTCCAACTAGTATTAATGTCCAATACTAATTTGGTCAAACACTAATTTGGTCCAACATGGCTTACGTCCAACTAGGAAAAATGTCCAACACGAATAATTTCCAACATGAATTTGGTCCAAAATGAAATATCTCCAATTAAGAATAATGTCCAACACGAATTGGTTTATTTCTGACGCTGTCATAGAAGAAATGAAAGGTCTTAAGAAGATCTACCTTTCAGATGACAGCTGTCAAACTTGAAATATCAAAATCTGGAAGATCTTCAAAGTTTTTTCATTTCTTCTATGACAACGTCTGCTTAGGACGAGTATTTTTCGAGATATTGACGTTTCAAGTTTGACAGCTGTCATCTGAAATGACAATCTCTCCAAGACCTTTAATTTCTTCTATGACAGCATCAGCCTAAGACGAGTATTTTCTGAGATATTGACATTTCAAGTTTGACAGCTGTCATCTGAAATGAAGATCTCTCCAAGACCTTTAATTTCTTCTATGACAGCATCAGCCTAAGACGAGTATTTTCCGAGATATTGACATTTTAAGTTTGACAGCTGTCATCTGAAATGACAATCTCTCCAAGACCTTTAATTTCTTCTATGACAGCATCAGCCTAAGACGAATATTTTCCGAGATATTGACGTTTCAAGTTTGACAGCTGTCATCTGAAATGAAGATCTCTCCAAGACCTTTAATTTCTTCTATGACAGCATCAGCCTAAGACGAGTATTTTCCGAGATATTGACGTTTCAAGTTTGACAGCTGTCATCTGAAATGACAATCTCTCCAAGACCTTTAATTTCTTCTATGACAGCATCAGCCTAAGACGAGTATTTTCCGAGATATTGACATTTTAAGTTTGACAGCTGTCATCTGAAATGACAATCTCTCCAAGACCTTTAATTTCTTCTATGACAGCATCAGCCTAAGACGAATATTTTCCGAAATATTGACGTTTCAAGTTTGACAGCTGTCATCTGAAATGAAGATCTCTCCAAGACCTTTAATTTCTTCTATGACAGCATAAGCCTAAGACGAGTATTTTCCGAGATATTGACGTTTCAAGTTTGACAGCTGTCATCTGAAATGACAATCTCTCCAAGACCTTTAATTTCTTCTATGACAGCATCAGCCTAAGACGAGTATTTTCTGAGATATTGACATTTCAAGTTTGACAGCTGTCATCTGAAATGAAGATCTCTCCAAGACCTTTAATTTCTTCTATGACAGCATCAGCCTAAGACGAGTATTTTTCGAGATATTGACATTTCAAGTTTGACAGCTGTCATTGCATTGGAAATAGAGATTGTTCACTACGTGACTTTATTGGACATTTTTACGAATGGACGTTTTAGAATGGACAATTTTCAAATTGGACCTTTTTACGATTTGACATTTTTATGAGTGAACTATTTTCCGAATAGGCATTTGTATGATTGAACGTCTATAATATTTGTCATTTTTCATAATTGGACATTAGTCGTATAAACCTGGGCTTTCGATCGGTGTCGGCTCGTGCGGTGATAAAAGCGCGATGCCAGAATCAGGTCGAATCAGGCCGAGCCGGGGGGGCCGGGTCAGGTGAATTCTTCACTTTAGAGGTTTTTTCTTTCTTTCTTCAGACTTTTATAAAAGTCATTATTGATTTAATTCAAAAACAAATGCTCTTATTTATTGTACAAAAATAACATTTTTGTAGCGGGGGTGAAGCCGTGGGTTTAGCTAGTAAACAAAATAAATATAACGTTACCTAATCGAATGCGAATGCAATGAACGACAAAAATAAAATTGTTTCAGCCATGCCTAGTTTACCCTATATTTTTATGTATTTTATGTCAACTAAAATCGAAATTATATAATTTGGTTTAAAATAATATTTGTTAGCTGTGATAAGTTTTTCCTGCTTTTTACTGCCTTCTTTCCATTTTTACACCAATTTACCACACAAGAGGTCATTTTTGTCCGTTAACTATATTATTTTGGATATTTTTAAAAATCAAACGATGCGTGCATCTGTCGCTGAGCGCGTTGTGTGACTGAGCGGCGGGTGAGTTGTACTTTTTACGCCCCGCCCATATAGTTGTACTTTGCGTTGAATCACTTTTTGAGCTGTGTTCGACTTCTATTATTTCCCTAATTCGTTGATATCAATAGATACCTACATAGAAGACAAAAATGAGTGGAAATTTGTGCATGACACACCACTTTTAATTTAATATTAAGAGCGTATATATCGAGTGACGACTCTCTCGCTCGCACAATTTGACAAATTTTGAAATATAAATTCAAGGAATTAATTTATTGAAAATTCCTCTATACATTTCCTGCATAATATTATTGCACACATTTTAAAAGTGTTTTCAGTGAGATATATAAATAAAACTTTTTCGACATCGCTCCTCATCCCATTTTTTTATATATCTCACTGAAAACACTTTTAATTTATCTTTATACTATGCAAATGTTTATTCAATTATTAACTATGCTATTACAGTTTGGGGCAATGCGGCCAATATAAACACCATACTTAAATGTCAAAAAAGGTCGATTCGTATTATCAATAGTCTTCGAAAACGAATGTCTGTTAAGAAATATTTTAACCCATATATGCCCAGGAGTACGAAAACGACCCCAGCGGACATGTTCGGTTAAAAACAGCTTTAAAGGAAAACTGTTGACTATTCTTTGGGTTTAATACTATCTATGTGTTGTTCGAAGACCAATGTAAGTTTTTAGCAGAGTGCAGGTACCCTTCTAAAACAATGACATGTGAAAAACATGTAGGTAAGTTTGACAATAATATTTTTGACAAAATTTGTGTACCACCGGTAACAAAAATGTAAGTATTTATTTATTTGGCTGGTAATTTAACAAGTATTGCTTATAAATAAGGTAAAGGGATATATTATTTATGTAATGAATAAATACATTTTTTTCAGGACTGTTTATTTTTCGTGATATTGCAACTAAAAATTGTAAGTGACGAAAATGACCCCTTGGGCAAATGTACTACATCGGATGCTTCTATTTTCAGGTCACATTGCGTATTATCTACTAATGAAATAGCTGATGTTTTGGAGAATTTGGGTGCCAAAGACGACATCGGTGCAGTTGACGTTTATTTGGAGCCACCCTGCAGAAGAAACAATATCTTATGGTGATTCAGGGGATGAAGTTTGCAGCGATATTGGAAGTTTTCACCGCCACCAGCTTCTTTCCCCAGCTGAGATGGTGTCACAACACTTGCAAAGATCAGAAGACAATGAAACAGAAGATTTAACTTCCTGACGCCTGAGAATGAGGTATCTTTAGAAGTAACTCCTAGCACTAGGCGCAGGCAAAATCGTTATACTGGTCAAACTCGTAATAGAAATGTATCAAGCGAGATATTTGGCAGTCAGGAGAAGAATGGTTGGCACCACTACCACGAGCAGTTATAACGCTATCGGCTGAAAGTGAGCCTATCGAGTTCGTCGTGACATTTTTATCTAATAAGTTTGAAGTACGGCCTATCCAAAAAGCAAAGAGATATTCGGCTGCTCTAATAAATGAGTAGAGATCGATCAGCCTAATGTCATCGCTCAATACAACAGGTACATGGGTGGTGTGGCCAGATTGGATGCCAACGATGCGGTGTGTGCCGTATTGCCATCATCATCATCATTATTGTCAGCCCATATCGTCCCACTGTTGGGCGAAACCTCCTCCCCTTCGTATCATGCAACTCTGCCCTGAGCAGTTCGCATCCAGGTCGTATTGCCATAAGAGGAAAAAATGGTGCACGTCTCTACTGTAATGGTGGCTAATTGATAATCAATACCTCTACTTTGCTGACCAGGTCTAAGAGCCAACGTAGATATGCTGGAGTTTAGACGCTCTATTGCCAGATCATTGCTTTTGAAGTATGGGACCGCAAGAACTCAACCTAGTCCCCCTGTCAAAGTGATATCAAATGTGCCATTGTCCTAGCACAGACATGCAGCTGACCATGACTAGACCATTGTTTTGCAGACTAGAAAGAGGTGTGCTTATTATATAAGCAAAAGCAAGACAACAAAACTGTGCCGATCAGGTGGAGTTTACTTCTATGACAAGTGCTTCGAGAAATTCCATGCCTAATGCTCCGATTACCTGAACTTTTTATAGCCCATTCAACTAAAAATAAAAAGCTCTTATTTTGATTATTTGTGTTTTCATACTTTTATAAAAATAATAATAAAAAGAAATACTGATTTTACTACTATACATGTTTCTTTATTCCTATACTTTGATAGACCATATTTACCCACCGGGTCGTTTTCGACCCACTGAAAAAAAGGTACTTCCAGTTCCTGAAACTGAAAATTTCTACTTTACCTATTAAAAGCTCGCCCTAAATAAGACGATATACGAAAATCATGAAAATCGGACATCTGAATCTTTCTGGGCATATATGGGTTAAGAAAGATGCGATTATGACGGTAATTTCATTATACATCTTTAATTGCCTACTTGAAATTCATAAGGAGAAAGATAATTTGTTGAAAAATATGGACACACAGCATAACCTAAGGAATAAGGAAAAGCTTTTTCTACCGAAAACCAGACTAGCAAAGGTTCAAAGACATGGAATTTATACCAAAATAAAAATGTGCAATAAACTTCCAGTGAACATAACGAAACTAAATTATATCAAGTTCAAAACAATGATTAAAAAATTTTTCACAGTTCATCCATTGTATACACTGGACGAATTCATGAAAATGCGTATTAATGAAAGCTCATTTTTACTTGAAACTTGAATGTAACGTATCTTTGTCCCTTTGAATTATTATGTATTGTGATCTCAATTTTAACAATGTGACAATAATATTATTTTTTTATTGAATAGTGATGTTATTAATTAAAATGAACTAAATTTAATGATATTTACTAAATTTAACCATAGATATACATATAAAATTATCATAAGAACTCTTTGTACTAGACGTGCCGAGAAAAACGAATGTTATTAGGTCAATAAATATAATTTATAGTTATACTATAATCCTATCAAAAACATAAATGTGAAATTAGAGCCAAGTTCAATATTACGATATATGTATTATGTAGGTACCTATGCGTTAGTTGTTTGTTGACTTCAAAGACAAAAGAAGGGAGATCTAAATTGGTGCCAAGTTCAATGGTTAGTCCTGAAATATATTTATAACATAAAATATTCTATTACAACTTAAAATATTATTTCTTCTTATAACTTAAGATAAATATGTTATTGCCTGAGATCTAATTTGGCTTGTTCTCATATACGACATATTATTAAGTAGATACCTGCATACAAAAACAGTCACGAAAGAGCCCTATGTTCCACGGCGGCTAGTTTTATAGACAGTTTTAGTAGGCAAGTTAATTATAATATTTCGCATAATACAATATGAGAACAAGCCAAGTCAGATCTCAAGCTATAATATATTTATCTTAAGTTATAAGAAGAAATAATATTTTAAGTTGTAATAGAATATTTTATGTTATAAATATATTTCAGGACTAACCATTGAACTTGGCACCAATTTAGATCTCCCTTCTTTTGTCTTTGAAGTCAACAAACAACTAACGCATAGGTACCTACATAATACATATATCGTAATATTGAACTTGGCTCTAATTTCACATTTATGTTTTTGATAGGATATCATTACTTTTTGTACATAATTTAATAGTAGGTAGGTACTTATCCATAATTTAATCATGTATACCTAATGCGCTGGCGTGGTCCGAAATACCTATCATTTAATTGTATGTAAGTACTAAAACTGATAAGAGTAAGGTTAAATAAAATAAAGGTGGTATAATACCTACTCCATTCGTTATAATATTATTCTCACGTGAAGCTCTTAAAATCCACATGTAATAAATAACTGAGCCAATACCAGACGCATATCAGAAATGAAGTAGTCATAGTAAGCCCTATCATATAGATTAATTATCAAGGCCTTTGGGCTTACTAGAACTTAATTTATATTTATTTGATTTTAATTATTTCCGGTGCACCGGCCATGGGACTGTCGCTCTACTCTCCGCCGACGAGAGAGGATCGAGGTGGAATAGAATAGGTATTAGGTATCTACTCCTTATCGTGACTCATAAACAATATAACAAAAGTATATACTTAAAATTACCATACCATTATTATCAGTCATAGAGGTAGTTTGTACTTATAGTAGGTAACATGTAATTTTTTTTAACAAGCATTTATTATTACTATCTAGCACAAAGGTACTCGTCAAGACGAATCAAACGAGCTCAAACTCGATGGGGTTGCGTCGCTTAATTATGGAGTTCCTATGGCCACCTTCCAGCTCCATCATCAGACCCTGATTACTATATAGTATCAAAGTACTCGTCAAGACAAATCAAATAAGCCCAAACTCGATGGGGTTGCGTCATATAATTACGGAGTCCTTATGGCCACCTTCCAGCTCCATCATCAGATCACCTCTATGTCACAATAATATTGCATTGTCATCCAATTTATACATGCATGCCAAATTTCAGCTTAATCGGAAACCGGAAGGTGGATCATATTTAATTTGCAAGTTAATTACCATACTTTAAAATTAACAATTTTTATTAAATTTAAAAATATTATTAAATCATTAAAATTTACTAGTTTCTGATTTTTTCCTTTGTTACTGTGACTTTGCCTATCTGGATGCCAAATTTCAGCTTTCTATGTCATCTGGAACTGGGATATTACTTTTGATCTATCCCTCAGTATGTATTAACTTCACCGATTACTGGATGTTTATATCTAAATAACCGTTTGAGCTGTGTTATTGGAATTTGGAACACAGATATAGTTCGTATATTTGAGTATATGTGCCAAATTTGACTTGTCTATGTGTAATAGTTTTTGTATAACGAGGGTGTAAAAAGTCGTCAAAACGCGCTTTGGACGGTTCGTGTAATATAACACACGGCGCGGTCGCCAGTTCCTTTGCTTGAACTTGGCTTGACTCGCTGCCGCGTGTCTAGATAAGTCCATAGCGATAGCTCCACAACTACCACGCTGGGGTGGTCAGGTGGTCATCATGCACCCAAGACCTCTCAGGGCAGACAGTGGACAGTTAACAGACCTTGACTGATTCACGTGCATATCTCCCAACTCTTAGTACATTGCAATTAGAGTTAATTTGCCTTGAAACTCCAGCATTTAAGGTTTTGCGAGGGCCCCAATCAGGCCGTCATTATGTGTCATTAGTTTTGCGACGCTGACCAAATGACTGGTCTACTATATCGAATGACTCATTCCATAGAACACGCTCGTGATTATAATCCTAACTCACCAAAGGGTGAGCGTAATTTGGGAATCAAATCACCTATTTCGTTTGATGCTGTAAATGTAATTAAGTACAAGATATTATGTAAGTAAGTACCTTATATTAAAAGGTCGTGCAGCAGTAAAACTAGAAAAATGTTGGTAGGTTGTGAGCGTACTTAGACGATAGTCCTATTTTTCGAAATTATTTTTTTTATTCTGGTATAAGATCAATATAAAATCTGTAGATAAATCAAGTACCTCGTTAAGTACATCAGCAGCTTTCTAGAACCTTGTAGGTACTATTATCTCATTTTTCTTTTCTTTAAAAAATATCTTACAAAAGTATCTTACGTTTGTCTCTATGTTTAATGACATTTCACAACTATGAGCAAGATGTGTGTAATAGATTTTTAATTACAACCGAAATGAACAAAGATAAGTTATCCTTATGCGATTGGCCTCTGGCTCTCCCTAATAATGCTATAAATTTCACTTAGCGAGATTAATGAGATGTTATTGGAAATTTGCCATTAGTTACAGTTAAAATATTACAGCCGCTCGGCCGAGACCCTCCGGAAAAACGGTTTTCCCGAGTATTATTGTAGGTACATAGGTAGACATTGTTATTTGAACACATGCTGTTATTGAATGGTTAGAGAAAGTAACAGTGGGTGACATACGTTTATATAAATGAACATAGAAATCCTAATATAAGATTCACAGAGGTGGTGTTAATTGGTGCTATGTATCTGGTGTCACACCAGTATGAACGCTAATAATGTTTAAAATGTATTTAAGTAATTATTCTTACTTATAAGAATAATTAAATTCTTATAAATACAATATTAACCCTTTCAGAACTGGCGTGCACAATTGTAGACATAAAATACAATGAAAAAAATTGCATACCTAAATCATAATACTAAGCAGAACAGGAGTCCACATTTATGCACATTAAGAAAAACTAGATTTTCCGAAATGTTGATGACTAAATTTTTTTTAATTTATTTTTTTAATAGTCTCCTTACTATACTTTAGACACACGGAATTTACCAATACCACAGGGTGAAAAAAATAATTCAGGTCTGAAAGGGTTGAGATTGTGTAGAATATGGGTAGTTTCATCAAACATAAGCAAATTAACTTCGTCTTTTCACACCATTACTCTTTGATATATTCGTATCTGTTCAGATAATGCGAATTGGTAGAAAAACGAACTCGCAAAACAATTATAACAAAACAATAAAAAAAATCAAAACACAAACATGTTTTATAAATGTATGTCTAATCAAAGCGTTCCCTAAAAACAGTGGGCAATTACACGCACGGCTAACGAGAGTCGAGCGGCGGGTGGCTTCGAGCGGTGGCCAGCCTGAATTTATACCGAGAGCCTGCTCGACCTATGTTAAATGTATACTCGCATCTGAAGGAAAACGCTTCATTCCCGCCGGAATATAATCGTCCGGTCGTAATTTATATTGTCTGCTGCAGAGGCGAGTCCCGCTGCACATTCATTTATTTTATGTGCCATTTACAATTGTCGGTCGATGGTCAAGGGAGGCGAGGGGCAAAGGTTGAGGGGGTGCCTTCGCATTATAAAACCGTGCGGTCATCTGCGAACCATTCCAAGGTATTTGTAATAGGTCCGCATGAATTGTGATGACCGCCGAGTGCCGAGCGACCATGGATATGGGGCGTACGGTGAATGATGCTTTATTTATAAGATTAATGTGGACCTCTTCCGGCCTCCGGGGCCCTTGTGAATTTATGTAAAATAACGGTCAATGTAAACTTCCTAAAACTAAGGTTAATGTTCCGTCAAAATCATTAACCATTAAAACTATTTGGGATAAATCGAAATAATGGCAATAGGCAGTTTTACTGGTATTTTAAGAATTCGACATTAAAATGGTCTTTCACAATTTCCCCGAGGGTATGACGTTGGACATTCGATAAAAAGTACATAATAACAGCAGCAGACGCGAAGGGGAACAGAAAGGTACCAGCGTCAATAAAATAAAATTAACTTCCATTCTTCTTTCCAATTTAATTGTCAGACGTTGCATTTTTCGCATGAAAGTCGAACGAAAAACATCGTCAGGCAGGAGGCTGAGTGGCTCTGTATTCTTTTGTTTTTTAATTATAACGCCAGCGGCGGCGGGGTGTCGTCCCCCTGCCAAGTTTCTGGTGGAGGTGCTTTCTTGTTAAGCGCGGCAGGCGCTGCCTCCTACGTGCCTCGGCCATTCATTTCGTAGAAACTTATAACCTGACCCGCGTACTTATGAGCGTCGCCAATAAATATAGCGATGACCGGAGGTTCTCGCGTCCCTGTCGGGCTCACGACGGGTTTGTGAGGTGGAGAGGGACGGCGCGCGGTAGGTCGCCGTCCGACGTAGCTTCGCTCGCGGCGAGGCATTGTTAGCTAAATATCTAGGTGGTCAGTTGGGCGGCGGGAGCCTGAAGACGGGCGGGGAAGGCAGGCGGCGGACGTGCCCGGCGCCCGCTCCCGGCGCCGCCGATGTATTGAGCGCGTATTGCAGACGCGGTCACGCGCTGCAATATTGCGTTCGCTCTGCGATATTGCCCCTCGGTAACTCAATTTGATAAATTGTGCAAAGTTCGCCCGCTTTACATCGCCATCAACTCTATCGACTCCGCTCATGCCCCTATATGGCTCGTCTAATAGGTTTCTGATGTTTACTACGGAAAATGCTTCAGTGGTAATAAATTATAACGAGGTCTATAAAACCTTCTTAGAACTTACAAAATATTTTTATGACATTAGATTTATTATATCTTTACAAATTAATTGTAGTTACATGGTAAATAGGTACGTTATATGCAATTAATGCTGAATTGCACATTACCTACTCTGCACGTAGTGACGAAAATGAAATAACTTTTCAAAAAGCAAAAAGAAAATCCGAGCGAACCGGAGTAGTGGACATTTCCACTAGAAATATGTGCGTTCACAACCAGGCCACGAAATAGTGCATTTCCCTGGTCTCTCGTATGCCTTCTTTTTGTACATTTAAATAAAATTAAAAAGTTAAAATTTAATTAAAGCTATGAATGAACAAAGTAAAACAAGAATAGAACATCAGAATCTGTGACCTCCTGTAGCTTCGCCTGAGATCAAAACCTAATATCCCCTTACACTTTTCCAATACATTACTATAATTGGCATTAATGTCTTCCTTACGAAGGAAAGCGGGAAATTGCAAGAGTAAATCAATCCGGATAGCTTTTGCATCATTATTTTTCATTAAATCTTATTTAGATAAAATCTGTAAGATGTCTCGACGGGTAAATTGAGTCCCGGTATTTTTGCAATCGATTAGCACCTCGCCTA
This sequence comes from Hemithea aestivaria, assembly GCA_947507615.1. Classification (NCBI taxonomy): domain Eukaryota; kingdom Metazoa; phylum Arthropoda; class Insecta; order Lepidoptera; family Geometridae; genus Hemithea; species Hemithea aestivaria. The sequence goes on along the minus strand of OX382327.1, from coordinate 8,689,497 downwards.
GTGTTACTTTTAGGACCAAAATAAATATTTTTATTACTGCTAAGATAAATGAAATTTTAATATTTTTATATTGTTTGTGAAGAGCATGTCATAAACCCTTTCTTACAAAGTTCAATGACCTATTTTTAAAATCAGTACTACATTATAGGTAAAGCGAACCGCGCACAGCGGATTTGTAAGGACATGGAGGTAAGGATGCGGGCTCGGCGCGGAGTCGCGGAGAAAATGATTTATATTGTTTGTGGAGCGGGCGGCGCGGCGCGGGTGGCGGCCGCTTTCTCAAGCAGATCCAGTCCACTGCAGATATGGCCGAGTATTATTATTGATCCGGCTCGGGCGGTCGTTTCCTACCGCTCATACTCGCCACTCGGCCCGAGGCCACCGCCCGCCATATTTATTGAGGTCGACACACATCCACGTGAAATGGTTATGACTACGTTATGATAAAAGATACCAAGGAACCATTGTAGTTCCTGGGATCATGCACAGTCGCGTCGGTGTGAACGTATTCACTAACTTGGGGGATTTCATAACCCCCAATCATTAAGAAAAATATGTAACATAACTTTGGTGAAAGTTTGCGCTAGTTTTTTTTGGTGTATGTCTAGGTATTTATTACGCCTTAACTGCTTAATCAATAGAGATGTAATTATATAGATTACCTAGTATCCAGGGTCTAAGTTAATTATCTGTACCAAAGTATAAGTAAACTTAGACTCTGGAATAATACATACTTAGTTTATTTTTCAGCACTTAAAACAACTGACCGCTAATATTAAATGTAAATGATTTAAAACCTTTAATGTAACGTTGAATTTACAAATAGCATTGATAAAAGTTAATTTTAGAACAACCGTATATCAGGGCTCCTTATATCATCAAAGCAACGCAAGTATTGCGTAGCTTTACGTTACCTTCAATACTTTATTACGAGGGGAAAATGCCGAGGTTTCCCCTTGTCCAATGGTAGGTTGTTATGATATTATATCATCTCATATCGGCCAATCCCCGCTCGTTATGATATTGAGGGCGGGCGGCGCAAGGCTACGCTTTTCCTCGTTGGGCGGGATTATGATATTATTACGTTATGATTATAATGGGGTGCGAAGGGTTACCTTATATGAAATCTTTCATTTACGTTTCCCTACGTCAGTGTATATCCACCTTAACAATATCTAGTTAATAGGTTCTTAATAATTGCATTAGCATATATTGTGAAATGTTTATAAATCACTGCGAATATAACCTGTGAGGAAACAAAAAAAATATGGCACTAATGTATTTCGTTAATGAATGTTTTATTTTTCTTTTTACCTACTTTACTTCATCGTCTGGAACATAAACTATGACAGTAAGCAGTTATCTAAGCAAAAGTTGTCTGTTTAACTATTACTTATTAGTCGTTAGTCATACGGTTTCTACAGTTACCTGGAAAAAATGTGGAAGTGCTATTAATATTGTCATAATAGTGCTATTAATATAAGAATGTCTTAGATTCTTATTCATAGTTCTAGAGTTCTTATACTAGCTACCTATGTTTTGAGGTCCGTATAGCAAATGTGGGACCTGGAAAAATGTGAAATTGCTACCAAGCCACGACGCGACGCGACGTAGCTAAACAAAACATCGGAGGGATCGAATGTGAGCGCCTTATGATGACATTTGAACGTTTTCCATCCAATATCACATTTTCCAGTGCGAATGGCGAACCGTTTGATTTTATTTTCGTCGATTTTGCTGAATCGTGACCTGGAACCCAAGCATTTGTTGCGCAACTTTCATCTGTTTGTCGAACCTACCGAATTTTGATTTACGATCGGCCATTACGCTCCTTCCATTTGGACTTATTGTAAGGATGTGATAGACGCCTACTGCCAACTTGGCTCACATTTCGTCTTATTTGGTTTGATATTCGTAGCTTTAGTGAAGGTTATTTGTTAGGTAGGTTGAGGTATGTACCTGGTACATACCTACTATCTATTTTTATAGTTTTTCATTTCACTACGAGAATAATATAATCACACTTCGGACAAAGATTACATTCATAGTATCTATGGATACCTACCTACTAATGTGTGAAAGTAAGATAATTTTTACGCATAATCCAATTATTTGAAATTTTATGCGTAGAGGTGCTTAGACCCTGAAATATAAGGTATGAGTAGGGATATCATAGGGTAAAATCGTTGGGTGGGGCTGGAATATTAATATAAAATTATGTGATCAACAAAATGTGATTATTTATCTGAAAAATACAGTAGGAATAGAATACGGGTGCCGCGATCTCACAGACTTTATAAATAACTCTGAATAAATATAAGGTCGCTGACTTTTCTAAGGTGAACGTCTCGTCTAAACCGAATTCCATAAACATACCAAAGAAAACATTAGTTATAGAAGTTCGCCCAATTAAAAAGACATGAGGCACTTATAGTAAGTCCATATTAATATTACTATAGGAATGATATTTATATACGATTTTCTAAAATGATAAATAAATACAGGCATTGTAATATTCCATTTTGTGCCAGAATAGGGATGTTTTCAAGTTATAAATATTGTACAATATGACGTTTAGTAGAACAATCCACTTATTTATCGGCAATTTTTATCGAAGCAAGTAGGTGTAGGCCTAGTAGACAGTAGATATGTGTTTGAACGATTATAATGTGAGCTTACTATGGGTGCCTCACAGAATGATGCGTCTTCATTGCACTAGCTTTTGTGATTTGGCTTATAGACTGAGTTTGATGGTATAACAATGTTTGATTTTATGTTGTCCGCTATGATGTTACAAGTGTTCACTTCTCAAGTTTCATCTAAGTAGTTCACATATATTATCTATCTAATGTATTTTTAAAAGGTTCAGTCCAGTAGTTTTTCGTCCATTAAACATACCTATAATGAAATGGTTTACGTATTGAATTAAACGTCGTCCTTGTTCCTCGAATGAGTTGATAATAAAAGGATAATAAACAAGGGCCTTTGTAACAAACTATAACAGATCGGTAATTGCTTCCACGATACCTCCTCGCGTTATTACGCCTTTTACGACGCAGTATGGGGCGAATAAAACAATTTTACGAGCGGCCATGGCGATATAATACATATACGTGCGCCTATACTTTATATGGTTATCTTATATATTATGGAGTACGGACATGCCGACATTGTCTTATAAATATATACCCTCACGCGTATGTAGGTGCACTATAGGTATATCTAACGATAGCTGTAAAGGTTCTAGTATTTTAGTCTTGTCTAAATCTAGGGTCATTTTTAATGCCTCATCATCAGGGAGCCACTCTAGAGTCACGAATAGAGTTTGTAGAAATGGGTTAACGGTGAATTAATATTTTGTTTAGGTTGAAAGGTGGAATAATTAATATAAATTATATTTAATTTTGGTTACTATCTTTATGACTTATGTCTATTGTTTCGTATGAGTACAGTAGTACGAGTCACATTTTCAAAAATGTTCCGCTAAAAGAAAATCTAACTCTCCAATAATAAAATCGAGTTACGAATGGTGCAATATCCTTAAAGAAAATAGCAAATGTAGCAGAACTATGAGATTACGAAGTTTCCTCAAAGTTATTTTATCACAGTCAGATAATTCAATATAGATAGAGTGGAGAGGAAGTAGTGGATGGTCCCTCGGTGGGTGCAGGACACATGGCTCGGGTCACTCAAATAGATTGCGTCATAGTACGAGTAATGCCGCGCCGCCCCCTCCGCCCACGGCGCAAAACAATTATACACTAAATGAATAAAGTATCAGTCTTACTCTCCGCATCCTCTGGACGATACTTCTCGCTTCACGCTCCTTTGTAATCCGCCGTACAAACGTGATGTAACATTTGTTGAGAACGAACAATTTTATACACATTTTTTTGTATTTTTTTACTCTAGGGACACTTTTTCGACCCTCGTCCGAGCGGTCTCTTTGAAAAGTGGACATCGGAACGCGGGGGAAGCAGCCCCCGAGGACTCAGGACAGAAAATGTGTTGTAAACATTGCGACTACATTCAATTTCCCGTCATTTTTCAAACTGATAAATAATTCTGTCATCGAACGCTCGGACAGGGGTCGCTATGAAGTGATTGCCGATGGAAGGACGTCGGCGCCGTAAAAAATAGTGGCCGATGAGACTGGGCCTTCTCCACTCGTGTGCTCGCGATAAATTTCTTTTTTATTATCAGATATCGAGGGACTCGGGAATCGAATAAAGCGCTCATATTTAATTCATAAGATACCGGCCATATAGCACCGGCCCGACTATTTTATTTAAGATGTTGAAAGATTACGGACACTGGGTTCATACACTTATTTCTGGACTATCTTCAACCTTTTGTTTCGACAATTCGCTTTTAACTTAGGACGGGTTTGTCGCCATTCTAGGCTATTTACTACCCTCATCTCGGTGTAAATTTAGAGGAGCGAGAAGTTGCAATGCGATCAACTCAATTACAGAATGCGTTATAAAGCTGACTTAAGTAATGGTAAAAGTTAATTAGTGACATGAAGTTCAACAAGTTTGCACGATAAACGATTCTCACTTCCCCGTGTCATGGGTCGATCGGGATTCATTTAAATTCTCGTATTTATTGCTTTTTCTGTAGCTGCGAGTGTCCGGCAGATGTGCTCAATACATTTACGGCGTCGCAAGACCAGGGCCGGGGGTCACTCGCAGTATTAAATAACTCTGCGACAGCTAAATGAGTAGGGGACGCGGGTGACGTCCACGCGCCCGTATTCTGGACGCGCTCGGAATCTCTTATAACTTGTCTTTTGTTTTTTTAACAAATTGAAAACGGCGTTCCACAGTGGACTTTGACGACTATCGTTTGTTTCAAAGATTTAATTTTAAAACTGGATACTATATTACATGGTTTTATTTACTTTCACCTGTCTGTTGTCTGTCTGTCTGTAATCAAATCTTGCAAGTTTAATTTGACCCACTTTCCGGTTTCCGATTAAGCTGAAATTTTGCATGCCTGTATAAATCGGATGACAATGCAATATTTTTATGACATCAAGCTGATCTGATGATGGAGCTGGAAGGGAGCCACAGGAACTCCGTAATTAAACGACGCAACCCCATCGAGTTAGAGCTCATTTGATTCGTCTTGACGAGTACCTACCTACTATAATTTTAACATTTATCTTCTTGTATGACGTACATAATTAATAGGTACCTATAATAAAGTAAAGATTAAATTTTAACTTTCTGCAAATTAACCACTTGGAATTGTTATCTACTTGTATTTAACTCAAAGTTACAACTGACATAAAACATGTGAAAATAAAAAAAGTATTTTAAAAACAAGCTTTTATTATTATTACCATCTAGCACCAAAGTATACTCGTCATGACGAATCAAATGAGCCCAAACTCGATGGGGTTGTGTCGTTTAAGTAGTTCCGATTGTCATCTTCCAGCTCCATCATCAGATCAGCTCGATAATATTGCATTCACGTTACCGTCATAATAATATTGCATTGTCATCCGATTTATACATGCATGCAACATTTCAGCTCAATCGGAAACCGGGAAATGGGTCAAATATAATTTGCAAGATTTGATTACAGACAGACAGACAGACTACGGACAGGTGAAAGTAACTAAAAGCTTGTAAAAACAGATGTAGGTAGATAAAGTAAGAACTAACATTACCAAAATAACTTATTTAAATACTCATTTCAAACGGTATAAAAGTCGAAAAAAACGACAATATTCCTTTGCACCAGAATATATACCTAAAACTTGTACAGAATAGCTTTAATATTATCTACAATGTACAGAATAAACCCGGCGGGTTGTTACTACCCGTCGCGGTAAGGAACAATAAAGAAAATTACGATACCGACATACCTATAGCGGCACGTTTATTGGAGGCATGCGCTTTATTGGGGTTATTTTTAGTTTCAGCTTTTACTACAAAATCTCCCGAACTTTATGATATAGAAAGGAATTATCTAATAAAGTTTTACAAATTACTTTGTTGATTGGGAACATGACAAAGACGTCTACTTGGTAAGACTTCGTGTTAAAAGACTGCTAAGTCAGTGTCCTTACATAACTTAACAGCTAGTCTTAGAGCACAGAAAGCCTATTAACTCTTTATTTTTTTAGGGATATCAAGCCTAGTCATCGTAGCGAAGTCTTAAATATAAACTGGCTTATTACTATCAGTCTTATGTTTCCCTTAATTTCATAAATAATTGAAATCAGTGTAAGAAATATCCCCAAAAGTCCATAGAGCGATATCGCGGAACAGGGCTGATAGGATCTCAGTTTATATTTTATTCATACATTGTATTGTTAGAATATCAATTGGCTCGCCCGCCGCCGGTAGGTAAAGGGTACATTTCCAATCCGCACGGGATTCACTTAGATTTGAAGGAAAATAGATTTCGATTTTCAAAGCTGCGACAAAGCAATCCGATATATTTTTCAGACAGATATTGCTAGCGATTTCTTTTGAGCTTTGAAATATAAGGGAGGGAATTTAAAAAGATTCCGTGTATTTTCGTTGCTGCATAGAGCGGGTTACTTTTATGTAGTTCGGGTGAACTATAAAAGTGTTTTGCTACGTACTTAGGTTAGAGTTTTAGGTCGTTACGCTACTTAGAAAATGTGCAAACTTTTATGGCTTTCTTGGAGTGTCCGCTTCTTTTGTTTTCCGAATGTTAGCGATCTTGGTGTGTCTTATCCAATTCAAAACGAGTTACATTAGCTATTAAGATAGGTAACTACTTAGAACAAATAAATAATGGAGCTTAGTTGAATATTACAATGTTTCCTACATAATACTTGCTTAGTTATATTCTCATCAATCTCATTATGATGATCACTCATTGATCTCATTGTTGTTATTTCTATGTATTTGGTTCGTCTCCACGTTATAAAGAGATTTAGAAGTAAATTTTTCGTATAATCTTTTTTGTGTCAGATTATGCTATCAGATTATGCAAGGTGCAGACGGGCAAAAATATTATAATTTTTACTACGAAAAGTGAGTGTTTAGCTCGCGCTGAACAGTTAGAAAGTTCAAATATACTTAATAATAAGTGCGCGAGCAGCTTGCTGCGACCGTCGAGAAAAAAAATATCTTGACCATGAAATATATGCAAAATTCGTAACTCTACAATGCTTCTATATGTTATCAGTTATTAGGATTTCTAAATCCGTCTATGTTATCAGTTATTAGGATTCCGTAGCCAAATGGCTAAAAACGGAACCCTTATGTCATTTCAGGTAACTGCAAACTAACTTAAAATTACATTATTTAAGCACTACTAACACATTATTATCTATTGACCCTCAAAGACCAAGATAAATAGAATAATACTTTATTGCCTACCAAATAATTACAAAGAAACTTACTGAGCTAGATAGATTTAATGCTAGGTAAACAATCGGTCTTATCGCAATAGGAAATTTCTTACAGACAACCTGGGAATGGAACAGGACTGATACTACAATAATAGATTTATTTCATATTTTAAGGGTCTAATGATATTTTTTTTTATTTAATTTTTAAATTAATCCAAAAAGTCAACTACAAATCCGTCAAAACACGGCGTCGGTAAAAGGTCATCGTCGTTTACCGGAGACGGTTTCCTCTTTTTTAATTTTGGCAGCAGACAATGCACTAAAGGAAAACATTAAAGGGGAGAGCGACCCTTTCTGGGGGTGATTAATTTATTATGTCCTTTGTTTGTGTTTTGATTTTCTTATTGTTATATAGATATCAGTACAAAAATTTTATGTGTTTACCTGATTGTACTTAAACTTGGATAAATCAATGTTTTTTTGGTTAAACGCTCATACATTAAAATGTACTCTTTGTCGCTTTTTCTGTAATGTTTGTTCAAGTAGCTTTTCCTAAGTTTCTAGTTAACGATTATGTAAAAAATATCTTACATGTTTTAAATGTTTATCACGGATCAGCTAATATAGTGGGGAAGAAGACTTAACATCTTATGTCGGTATGTGGATGAATTATGTAGTCAGTGTTACGTAAGACTTCATACTTCTTGAATACCTAGGTAACACTGCTATAGTAGATAATGTGCAGGCGTTATAATTGAACATCAATCGAGTATCAAGCAATTTCATCTGCTTTATTCTAAAAATTCTTAAAGCACTTAAACTATCTGATATTCTATGGACTCTACAGTAGTTTTGGAGATCTAATAGTAATGTACAGCCCTCCTATAACAGCATATAAGTTATGTATCAAACCCGTAAAAGTATCACTCGTGCAATATAAAAGTTAACGACACAAGAAAACGCGTTTTCCACAACATTAAAGATAACAACAATACGGGGGCGAGCAAGTGTAGAGCCTCCCGCGAGGTGGAGGGAGGGGGGGGGGGTTCGAGAAAAATTCAATATTAATATGAAGGAGGTGTGAGAGAGAAGGTACATTCGGTCTCGCTCGCGCGGCCAATGGCGCGCCCGCCCGCCGCCGCGATATGATGAATTTATGGATGTAATAAAAGCGAGGTACGCGATTGGAGGAGCGCGGTCAGGGAGAGCTTATTTTCTTTATTTTCATATTTGGTATGTCGGTCTCAAGTCGCTTGCACCGGCTTAGGGACGTTGGACGTTTATTTTCTGGAGTTATGATCGAGTATTATACACACCCACGGCATTATGTTATGTCTTTATGATTGAGATATATACTGGATAATAACTTAGGTATACTAGAAATACATAAAAGGTGGTATCTACATTAACTTAGTATACAAGACTTAAGACTATCTTACATAGCTTCTATAACAATAGTCAGTAGTAGCATTGCAAAAATAAAATAAATAAACAATACTCTCTTGTACAGTGAGTATTTTGCATGTGAATTTGCAAATATGGAATTAATCTTTTACAGCTTAACATGCTGCTGTAGAGTAGAAAATGAAAAGTTACCTAATATGGTCATATATTATACTAGGTTCATTGCTTTGCCTGTTTGTTGTTTTCGTCACAATATCTATTATTGTGCCAAATTCAATTTAATCTGAAAGGAATGTAGAGCTCAAACGTCAGAATAGAAGTTTTAGCTGTGCGTTGATAGATTTGTCAGTTTCGTTTTCCTATAATATTATACAAATTGTTCTAGAAGGTACCCACCTACACGTCTAGGTAGACATTAAACATACCTACTCATACTAGGTCTGGCTTTACAATATCGTATGTTGACTTTCTAAAAGAAGCTTTCTATCTGTGGTACGAGTAGTTAGATGAACGTTTTGAGAATGCGAGTGTTGTGTGGCGAGCGGGGAAGCTGAGGGCACTCTGCACAAAGGCCGTAACTGGGTGTTGATTGAGCCGTGAACGACGCTCGACTCTCGACCGCCGGACGGTTTCTTTCTTGATTTGAGACTCGAGTGCCCGAAAACGACACTTGTATTTGCATGAGCCGCTCCGAGGAATTTTGTTTTACATTCAAGGAGGTCTACAAGACTTGGAATGTATCTACTTTATCTCGAGGACGTGGTCGGTGCTTCTTCTGATTTAGAAATAAAGCTTATTTATGTCAATAAGGTACTTGAAATCGTATTTTTTATGATTCAACAAAGATTTAAGAATATTATAGTTAGGAACTTACAAACTGCTTTACTGTACCTATCTGTGGACTCAGCACAAAACACAAATTTTGTTTTTTTTTAATCTAAAATTAACTTGTAGTGGTTGATTAAGTTTTATTGTGGTAGAGGTATACGTACTTTACGTTCCTTCAATTTCCATAGACTATTTCTCAAGGACAAGCTACCCACAACAAGCATTAAACAAGCATTTCTCATGAGAAATAAATATTTTTTCAGTGGCAGGAAATAAAAAAGCTGGCAATATTGTAAGCAAAGTAAGGAGCTTACCTCACCGTTCGGCATTGGAAGTGAATTGATTCCTTCGATATAATGCGTCAGATGGAAATGCGGAAAAGCCAGCGCTCTGATAGCGGCAAACACACCGCAGACAATATAAATACGAAGAATTGTTGCCATGTGCTACCATATTTCTACCAGAACTAATCTAAAAAGAAATCATAAAGTGCCTAGTAGTGGGACCAAAATGGCTAATAATAATAATATTGTGCCAAAAAAAGATAGTTTATACTGAAGTGAACTTGCTTACATTGCATTGCTTCGTGAAGTAAAGTGGAATCATTAAAAAAATATATTACTCTAAATTTGTTCAATAATTAAATAGAAACGTGGTGTACATCTGTGTACTACATATTATTTATGATATATGTTATGTCACTAAAGGCACTTAATTCTATATAATTTTACGCTAACCCTAGGCCTTGCACATCACCCTGAAAGTCAGCAATAAAAGGTTTTTCACCTCAAAATACCATCAAAATGAGGAGCACCTAAAACGACGGCAACACCGAGTAAAGCAGCGATTCAGCGAGGTGGAAGAATTGGGGATCTGCCGCGAGCGCGCAGTTTTGAAGCCCAATTATATCGCAGGTGTCTCGCGCGTCGTCTCGCGGCGCCCCGGGCTTCACTGCCGAAGACGGCTGAGGAACTGAGGAACCCTCGCTGATGTGATGCTTCACGTGATGGAATTGATCCCACTATTATTATAAATGAGAATGCCTGTATGTGCCAGAAAAGAATTTATTGCCGCCTTCTCGGCTAGTCTGCTACCATCTACGGCCGCATCGTCGATAATCGTCACGCGAGATTGGGATCAAAGGCTAATTGACCAATAATGAATTTAAAAAAACGTGTGTGTTGGCTCATAGAGCCAAAATAATATTATATTGAACGTTTTGTGATATTTGGTGTTTTAAAAAGTTGAGACCCTACATTATAATCGTACCTTCGTAGCTAATAAATAGGAATATTACAATTATAATATCAAAAATCAAGAACACACACCTATCAGTTTATTTTATGATTGTGTGTTAAAAGGTGCTTGAAGAAACTTACCTATACAAATTTTACACTTTTAAAAAAGTGTAAATAATCGCACCAAAAATACTTTGTCAAAGACGACCAGAAAAAGATATTTATACCTATCAAGCTCATGTACTGTATATATTTACTTCGCAGTACTGTAGATAAAAGCTCCGGAAGAAGTCCCACAAATTAATTTACCGTTACTGTACTCGAGCAAGTTGTATAAATATTTATCTATAAAGCGCGCTCCGCCGTGCCACTACGTATACTGGAGTACAAAAGGCGAAGTTTCCCCGCAGCCAGATTCCTTTTTCTTTGTTTGGTGTATTTATTGTAAATCTACTCATAGCAGCCTCCGCACGAACGTTAGAAGTATTTCACATAACTTTTGCCTGAAGTACCGGGGCGTTCTGTTTGAACTGTGCTCTCGGTGTTCGGTTTTGTTTTTCTTTGTGTGAGTCTGCGGTAAATCAAATGCAATATGTGGGATTATACTTTGATATTGATTTTATAGGACTATTCAAAACTAACCTGAAACAGTAATTTGTTTTTAATGTTTATATCTAGATCGCTAATTTACGTAAAATTAACTCCCAGTTAGTCAATAGATGTTATTCGACAAATACTATTTAGGAATAAAGCTATGAAAACAACGCTATCGTAAGCCAGTATTGCTAGAGGTACGACAGGGCAACAATAAAAAAATGTGACTAAAAAATTAAAGAGCTTTAAAGACTTGAAAACCTATAAATAAAACGACGCGGGTAGCTTTCTTATACAGTACATAGCTCTAGAGTAAGAAATGAGGCTTGTTTTTATCATTGTAAGTGATAAGATTGTTTAGAAGCTCTAAAAATTAAAATACCTGCAGCATTTGTAGGTAACTCAGGAGCTTCGTCGCATAGTTAACTAGCTAGTTAGCAGATTAGCGGCAGTATGCTTCACAGGCAGAGCTGCAGTAGCGCTTGTTAATATGATTTGGTTCGCTCGGCCCTGTGCCGGTCTATGTCCCGGGTTTAGTACTGCACGTACGCTCGTTTCATTTCGTTTTGAAGCGAAATATAGCTGTGTTGGCAAGAATATTGGTTTTAAGATTGACAACGTTTCATATAAATGTAAAAATTGCATTTTGAAACTGTTTACTGGAATTACGTATCTATTGGTTAAGCAGATTATATCTACATTTTGAAGGTTTGATGAGCTACAATAAATATTTCTGTAATAAGTGAGTATCGTCTTCAAGATGAAGAAGAAGATCATAGAAAATAGAGAGCGAGAGAGAGTGGAGATCTGACGAAGATCTTAGTGTATATCTACATCAGAGCTTTTCTTCCTGAAAAGTATGTAAAAGTGAATCAGTATAGTAAAGTGTGCATAAAATTCTAATTCAGACGGTTTTATATTCTTGGCATGAAGAAGCTACTTGCACAAAACTACGCATCATAACAAATCTTCGCATTTGTAATATTACAATGAAACCAAAAACCTTATTGAAGATGTATCAAAGTAGTATTATATTATGAAACCTTTCAACATAACATAAAGGCCCATTAGAGGCCGGTGCGGCCACGGGAAGTGCTACAGAAGACGTGTAGTGGGCAGTGGGCGGGGGGTCCAGTCTTCAAGATACTTAAGGGGGAGTCTCCCCACCCCCTTGAGGCGCCGGACGACTTGCTTATTCTATCAAGCGTGGACGCACACATACGAGACAACCAACATGTCATAATATGCAGTATGGAATATTACCTACATTTTTGTGGGAGAAACATAAAAATTAAAATAAAGTGGTGAGAAAAAAAATGCAAAGAGAAATGGGTTTACCATAAACATATTATGCTTTTTTTAAGCAAATACCTGAAGGTGATGCTTTAATACATCTGAAAGAAGTTGAAAAAGTGTTGACACTTAGGCTGCACTTTGCCGTTGATTCATCCAGGTCCGCTGTACAGCCCGCTCAATGCAGTCGACAGAAGACGCGCGGGGGTCTTCGGACGTCGACGGATGCGGCAACGTTTTTGTTGCGTGACCACTTTTTAACTGCAGGACAACGTTTATGTTGCGCGACAACCATAGGCGTGCTCTTAGCGCAGTTGGATGAGTCGTCAACAAAGCGCTGATTGTGTGTTTGTATGCTTAGCAAGACCTTGACTGAAATTGCCAATATGATAATCTGAGTCCACTGACACACGTACAATCAAAACGAAAATACAATGAAAATTTAAGCATTTTTTACCAAATATTGTCGATACAAAATATCTGATATTACGAGTTGAGAATACCACCACAAAGACTTCGTCCACATTTATTTTTAAAATCCTTGCTCCAGACCTTCCAAAACGCTTTAAAGCTCAATACAAATCGCAACAACCCATACGGTTAACACACATCTAAGACGGACACTACACACACATAGACGCAGCATTATACGGCCGGCCACCACTCCACTATGTCAATACAATACGCTCTCTTCGACTGGACTTAGATTATTTAGAAAGCACTTGTAACGCTCATATAAGAAGAGGAAGGCGCATTCGACGTCACAATGGCCGGTACGTGTCTGGAAGGGCCGACTCCGGATACACGGGAAAGATTACGATCCTAAAAAAACAGCCGCCACTTCTGAATATACCTAATATCCTTTCGGCGATTGACTTAGGTTAGGAGCCGCGAACTGTTTCGTTCCATTATACTTGAGAGCCTCTGGATTACGTCTCTTGGACACTATTGTATGTTTTCCAACTAGTAGAATATTTCACTTCTTTTCGCTGTATGTTTTGCTATGGAATGTAATCTTCAATACTTTTTATTATATTTTTTGTTAGTTTTATTCCGAAGGTTGTTTTATTTGCAAATTTCATCAAACATGTAAAAGTAGCCTCATCGGTATATGTCTGACTGCACCGTCGCTTAAGATCAAGCGTGATCAAAGGTGAAGTGGACTTACAGTCAATCATTTCACATGAATATTATAAAGGAACAGGTTTGTTTGTGTGCTCCTTAACTTCTTATGTATGTATGCATGTAAAACAGTTTAAAATATTTTTATTATCGTTGATTTAGTCAACAGGCTTAGTGGCTCGATCACCACTGATCTATTCTGACGATCACTTGAACTAAACTATTTACTCGTAGCTTCTAAGAGCCAGTATTATATTTTTGTACAAGTATTTTTTGGAAAATATATGAACTTATTACTATTATTATAACTAGACTTCGTTTATTTTGTGCTTAGAATGGTTCAAGATGTGCTTTTCGATGAGTCAAACCACTGGACTCTAGTAAAAAAATAATACCTTTATGCCAAGGGCCAGCCAATCCAAACATTAGGGTGCAAATCTTATTACAGTTAAATATGCATGCACGTCTGTCAAATGCAATAAACATGACAAGGAAAGAGCATCAATTCAGTCATAACAGGGAGAAACCGTGGGACTGCGCCGGTGGACGAGGATTATCCTCTACGCGGCTACGGCGTAGCGCTGCGGCTACGCGCGTAGCATTGACATTGCCTCTACGGTCTACGGAGCTACGGTTTGAGAGGCGATAATATTGTTACTCTGCAAATAGATATGTAGATAGATAGATAACCCTTTATTGTACACCAAAGTTATGAAACAAACAATTCTAACATTAAATAAAAACATTCGAAAAGTGAAAAAAAAAAAATATGAAAATTTATTTTGCTTACGGTTAGCGAGTCGATATTACAATATTTTATGCTACTTTAATAATTATTATACCTAACTAGAGTGGCTAGACTGTTAATAATGTCTTTTATTAGATTATAATGGTTATTTCTATTCGTTTTCTATTCGTGTCGAACAATATTATTAATTAATTTTATTTAGCACTGTCTCATAATTTCCTTTAAATATTTTTGGTGCATAAAAATAGATTTTACAAACAATGTCATATGACAGCACGTTCTATAGTCCAAACAATCTATAATACATATATTTGAGCTTAATGCAATGAGTAAGAAACATCCATTAATGCATACATCTATCATACAAATTTTCGCATTTTAACTCAGGTTTTTAAAAGTAAAAGTGGCGTTAGTTGTATATTCAAAATAATGAATTTAAAACATATGCTTCAATAAATAAAAGTTCAGCCAACTTTATAGCAGTAAAGCGATCATTAGTTAAAGTTAGCAGGAGCTTGGATTCGATTTTAAACCGCCAACTATCTAAGTTGCCGTTAAATTTAATGACCCTTTAAATTAATAAGTGTCGAAGTTTAGCGACGGTGGCGGCGGCTATGGATATAATATGTTACACTAGCTTCCTCATGTGGATTCACCTGATCAATAAAAGGCTATTAAAATATTATTGTGGTTTCTGTTTTCTGGGTTGTCTGTATGAAATCGTCTAGTGCGATAATATGATTGTTTACCTAGCATTAGAGATATCTAGCTCAGTAAGTTTATTTGTAATAGGTAATAAAGTATTCTATCCAACGATTCTATCATGTTAATTTGGTTTTATCCGTTGAAGGGTATATTTGTGTTTACAATGTAGTCTAATGTATTCGCGCGAATTCACTCGCGCGTGGGGCTAGATGGGATGCCTCTACAAAAATCACGCGATTACGACTAGCGCGCGAGGTATTAATTCGAGGCGAATTCGCCCTTTATGTAATAGGTCTTTTTAGGTGTCGCGCACTATACCTTACATTTTAAGCTACTCAGCATCAGCATCAGACCCATATAAAAAGAATGTGTAACTGACTAACTGATTGACTGATCTATCAACGCACGACTCAAAACGTTGCACGGTTGGGTTGACATTTGGAATAAAGATTTTATGACAAAGACCTCGGCTGAGAATGGATTTTGCTGTCAAAGCAAAGATTTTACCAAGCGAGTGAAGGAATAATTAGTTATATATAACATAATTGCGTAACAAACACACAAACTTTCACATTCATAACACGCGGCGTGGTATGATCGTGTAAGTACATGTGTGTGTCAGTGTGTAAACTTGGAGACAGTCACGCGCGTATGTGTGGGTAGTTTCATAAATCTGTTGGGAGATATATGAGAGCGCAATTTCCGGTATCCGGCCATTAGCGCGGAGCTTTTATAAGCTTAAAGCTTAGGTTAAAGATTTTCTGGGTAGTTGAATGCGAACCTTGTAATAGGTACGATAAATTTTCTATAAAGTATGTGATTGCATATTAGCTGTCGATTGGGGAACTTTTAATGTGTGTAAGTTGGCCTAATGTCTGTTTGTAGGTGTCCCGGTTCTGGAGACGGTGCCTTAATGAGAATACATATGTATTGACGGTGCTCTTTATTATTGTGTACTGTGATTTGGTTTGATTGTATCCGCCAAATTGTTTTATTTCCTGATGCTAATACATTATCTAGCTTTTTATAATAATAATTAATTACAAAAAATTAAGAATATTATATTATTTATCTTCTTAAAAATTTACGTTCTTAAAATATTTAATTTTATTTCAGTTACTTTTTTATTTTGTACGATGTCTACCTACGTATGTACTGGCGTGGTACAAAAATGTATATTGTAGTAAATTTTCATGAAAAAGTAAAAACTATCTCAGTCTTACAATTTTGGCCGCGAGAGAATCCATTTTTAATATTACACGACTATATTATAGGTACTTAGATATAAATACTGTAATAGTGTAGTTAAGGTGCACCCACAGTTTCAGACAAAATCGATGTCATTCATCAGGAGGGCTATTATTCACTTATATATTAATATAAGTGTGAAAAGTCCGACAATGAAAAAAAAATCAATTTTCTGTACCTAATATAACTTTGCTTAATCAAACTTCGTTGCAGAAATAAAGACGCTGCACAGCTTTAATTACAATATTTTAATTGGTAGGTACTTTGGCGTATTTCCAACTCACTAAATTTCCATGTTCCATTTTTTATATCTCAATAAATAATATCACGAGGAAGAAATGAGCAGTGAGGTTTGGTGGGCGGGACCGAGGCGTACGTGGGTAGAGTGGGGCAAGGGAGTTCAAGCGACTTATTATTTTTATCGACCGTAAAAAGGTGCCGGACCTAGCGTGGACCCTTCCTCTCTTCTGGGGAGATTCCAATTATTTACGGATATTTTGTTCTAAATCCCGAAAAAATACTGACCAATAAAAAGGCCTCGTAAGCACTTACTTATGCCACGCTTGATCAAGTCGCCCACTTTGAATAATCTCTGTGTGATCTTAGGAGATAAATATATACAGGACAAAGGCATTTGTGTGTACTGTTTGACAAATTCGCTTTATTGACAAGCTTAGTTACGGTTTTATCAGCTAAATATTAGTCCAAGAGATGGACAAAGCTTCACAAAAACATATAGTTAACAGACTTAATATAATATTATATAGCTACATCAGCTATATAATATTACTAGCTTACGTGCACGGCTTTGCCTGCGTGCAGAATCCTTTCTTAGCGGAGGTCTACGTCATAAAACCTATATGTGTTCCAAATTTCAACTCAAGCTGTCCAGCCGATTGGGCTGTGCGTTGTTAGATCAGTCAGTCACTCTTTCCTTTTATATATTTAGATATTAAGTCTGTTAACTTTTTAGCATTAAATTGAACTGAATTTTGGTATGTTTTTGTAAAGCTTTGACCATCTCTTAGACAAATATTTAGCTGATAAAACCGTTACTAAGCTAGTCAATAAAGCAAATATGTCAAACAGTACACACAAATACCTTTGTCCTAACACAATTTTTTGCCTGAATCAAAATAATTATATTTCGGTATACGGTTTTAGTAATATTGCCACGAATCCTACTAATATAAAGGAGAATGTCTGTTACTGTACATTAACGCAAAAACCACAAAACCGATTTCGGTGAAACTCGGTGTGTAGACAGCTAAAAATCTAGAAGAACACAAAGACATTTTTATCTCGACTTTTACACGAGATCGGGACTTTAGCAGGTGAAACCTCGAAGCTCAGCATTATCACGTGCCAGTGCAATCAGCTGCACATTTTAAAATCAAAAAAGTTAATTGTTTATAAATTTTTAATACGGGTAATGACAAACAATTGCGGCCATTTGTTCCGCTTGTCGTCGCGCGTGGCTTGACAGACAGACAGGCGATCGTGTTGCAGCTGCACTCCTTGCCCACTCTCCCCTTTGTGTCACCTACTCAATAATGCACCGCTACAGACATTTCTAATGGTTCTACTAATATTATAAATGCGAAAGTATGGATGAGTGTTTGCTACCTTAATTTCTCAACTACTGCAAAGATTGTGCTAAAATTTGGTAGGTATCTAGGTATACCTTAGACCTGTAGGCTATACTTATGATTTTAAACGGATAAAATGGAATAATTAAGTGTAATAAATAAAATTTTGGCTGCGTGTAATCTTAGAGTAACTGGCTTGTAATTTGGTATCTACGAGTAGGTACATATAAAATTTCAACTTAATCGATTCACCCATTACGTCATAAAAAAGTAACAAACGCACAAACACAGCATTATAATATTAGTGTAATGTTGAATTGCCCGTTTCAAAATGTTTCCGCCCCTCTCATGCAAAAGAAAAAAATCTTTTAACAATTAAGGCGACAATCTTCATAAATCAATTTCCCCCGAATTGAATGTCAATAAGTAGGGACGGTTGTTAAACGACGCGCCGTGAAATAAAACTTTCCGGAGGGCGAAAAGTTCCGCGTAAAAAGAATATTTACATTAATTCTCTTCATTATGTTTTGAAGAATAATCATGGCCACCGCCTCCCATTCTCCGTCCCCCGATTGAGTTTTTATTTGAATATTTTTTGTCCTCCCGGAGTTCGTCTCTGTGCGACAAAAGGAAGTTTTTATTAGCATCTTAATGATTTTACGGCGAGTCCCCGGTTACAACAGCCTTTATGTCCTCAGATTTTCTTAAGTATTTTTTGTCGAGTTTTTTTGCATCTTACATTATTAAAGTTTTCATTCCGTAGCTTAATGAAGCTCATTTCTTCTGTTCGTCCGAGCCTTGATTGCCTTTGTTTTGCATAAATGCAAGATTTCTATAGGTTTCTTTCTAGCGGATCGAGCAGCTTCGAACTCTTGAAATTTGTTCTCAGAAAGAGGCAATTAATTGTTTTTCCTTGGCTTGGCTTTGTTATATTGCTGTTTTGGTGCGTTTCATGAAAAGTATGGGTTAGCATAAATAAAAGTTTATTTGTATATAAACTACCTTCTACTGAAATATTAATAAATTATAACTTATCTACCTAGCCATATTAGGCTTGGTTTTTAAGTTTATACCATATGTGATGTTTTGCCCTAATATGTCTAAAGAAACATGTCGATATTAATTCATTAAAATGGGCTTGATTAGAAAGTTATATGTATGTATATCATTAAAGTATAATCACCGTGCAGCACATGTGCGGAGTACGAAGACGGTGGTATGTGGTAAGAAAGCAGCGAAGGGCGATGCGTCCAGTTAGTTCGTCGTGCACGGTAATTACATTCATCTCTGCTCCAGACTGATTTATGTCGCCGCTCCTCGCTCTCCGTTCTGCCATTAACTACTTTTCCGGGACTATCTTACGCACCACAAAATGATAATCGTCCGGAAAATCGACGCAGGCTGTATGTAATGTTATGAGAGGAAGGCCGACCGTTTTTCTCTAGTCGCAACCGAGTCCGAGATCTTGCTTTCTTTTTAATTTCCCTGCGGTCTCCTAATGAGGTCCCTCCGGCGGCGTCGCTCGCAGTTATCTATGATATTCTTGAGGCTGATGCTTATTGTGCGTGTCACTGATGGCTTCCCTTTTTATTATCCTCTCGAACACAATTCAGAGGCCGCCCAAATGAGTTCTTCTCATTTGCTTTGCTCTCTTTATTTCTCCAGGCGGCAGTTTGTCTTGTGTCGCGACTTAACTTTCTTTTAATTTTAATGAAACGACTATAGTGGTTTGGATTCTTTTTTTATTTAATTTTGGTAGCGGTTATACCTCGGTGAACAAAGGAAATGAAACGAGCGAAGTAGGTTCACGGCGAGCTACACGTTGTATTAATATTCAGTCATTGTTGCCGGTGTATAAATAAACAACGGGAGCGTCGCCTGACAAATTGTTCGACTCCGCCTCCACTTATCTATTAAAATGAGAGATTATAGCGGGCTCGAGTCGTGTTCCATGCAATAAGCCGGGTGTTATTTTCACAGGATTGTCCAATATTGTCACAATCTGTATGGAAGGGCAATTAGAGACGTGTCGCGCGTGTCGGGCACGCGTCGCCTGCGCGCCGCCGGTACTGGCGCACGCGACTTAAAGCCTTACTACCCTCATTATGGTCCAATGTTTATACTGTGCACGGGACCTAGTGATGCTCGGATAACGATATCTTAAATAAAACTCCTCTTCAATATCTCACTGAATATGTATAAAGCTCAATGGTCTTGGCAATAAATTTGCTCTGGCATGACGTAAGATCAGCTCGGTAAACAAAATAAGGACGCGGGTTCGTTGTTCTTTTAATCTTGAACAATAACGTCGGCTCCCTAAATTAATATACGAAATTGCAACTGAAAAATTTGGGTATTAAGGAAATCCCCTTAGAGGAATTTACTTCATTTAAATATCGCATTTTTCTTGAAGATTATACCTTACGACAGCCATAAAAGAAAACAGGAGTCCCGCCCCTCGATAATGCGACGAGCCCGAGGAATTTTTATTCCGCTCAAATCTCTC
Organism: Hemithea aestivaria; assembly: GCA_947507615.1. Taxonomy (NCBI): domain Eukaryota; kingdom Metazoa; phylum Arthropoda; class Insecta; order Lepidoptera; family Geometridae; genus Hemithea; species Hemithea aestivaria. The sequence goes on along the minus strand of OX382327.1, from coordinate 8,668,883 downwards.
CTGACATAGGTATATTTTTGTGAGATCGCCTGGAGATTTTAATACCCGATTTTATTTAAATTCGTTTAGGCGGTGCGGGTGACTGCGCCCCTAGACATTTATCGCAAGGGCGTGATTGTATTTATAAGCAGAAAGAATTTTCGCACCAACTCTTGTGCTACTTCAAAACGGTGCACGATATTTTTGCGTATACTGCGAGATAATCTTTTGAAGATGTTGGTAAAAAAGGGTCCCCTATAATCACGGGGTATCCCCATATGATTCGATTTTATCGTGTTTTTTGGCTCATCTATCTTTTTTGAAGTGACACTCGATAATCTGGTGGATTCACTTTCATGCGAGTGTTTTTGTAGTTTGTATTATAACATATTACGAGTAGGTATATTATGCGAGCAGGTATGTACTTCTATACCTTATTAATAATTCTTTATCTTTTATCTTATTATAGTAAACCCGCAGATCAGTACCAGTATCATAATATATGTATAGTAGTATCATAACTTGTAAGAATTAAATATGAATGTTTATTTAATATCATAATTTGTTATAATTTTAGCCTTAATTTTACAATTTGTTAAAAAATAAATAAAACAAAATATAAATAGCATCTTTCGTTAAAAAAACTAAAATCGATTATAAAAGTATGCAACAAATATTTCAGTTTGCCATTTCTAGTTTCAAGCATTTCTTAGTAGTCGTACCTACAATATAAGCTACGAGTATCTGGCCACAGTTGCGCAGAGTCATCATTCACTTAGCGCGACGTGTCATACCTCCAGAATGGTGCAACCTCCTCCAGCACCGCCCGCCGCGGCCCCTGCACCCTGCACCCTCACCGCCGCCTGCACCGAGGTGATCACTCTTCATTTGTTCCGTGCTCCGTCTCGATTCTCGATCATCTACTGGAACACCGACCGCTACGACGCGACTATTTTATATTGTAGCGTCTTTATCTCTGCAATTTTTATATACTATATTATCATTGTAATTGTATCTACTACCTACTTTGTCCCATAAACTCCTTCCACCACTGTAGATAGACAAGTTGGAAAAATTACCACAATTTTTCGTGGCGTTTTTGCCAGAATGAATTTCACCGACAAAATTTTCCTCACCATTTGTTTCCATCGCGCAAGATCTTAGTATGAGGCGAGTTCTGAGTTAATATATGTGCCCGGAATACCGTGGCCATATATTACGCCGACCTCTGCCGGACCGGACATAACAATCCTCGATTTGCTATAATATCGGTAGTGCGTCCCTGTCGGTGGCAGCGGCGCGGCGGCGCGAGCGAGCGAGTACCCGCGGGGTGGTGGACGTGCCGCGTATAATAAGCATTTCATGCACGGGGAGCGGCGCGGGGTCCGCAGGCTACATACTTGTAGGTACCTATTTCCCGTAAGTCGTCTACCTAACCGGACCGTACATTATGAGCCGAGGGTCAGCGAGGCTCGCGCGCCGTCTCTGTCCCGCTCGCCGCCGGAGCGCACCCCGAGCATAATTTCGTGTGATATATCGTACACGCTTGGGTCGCCGTGATGGACCTCTATGAAAATAACCTAACATTTCGTAGCACGTATATACGGAGTGTAATTAGAAGGAAACGACCTTGCACCGACGACTATTTTATAACCCGGTTTTATTTCCTTCGTTTCCATTTCACGGGGGGAATAATAAGTTATTTATACGCAGTATATAAATATGTAAAGGTATCGCCGACAAAATGTGCGATATAAAAGGAGCGGTCGCTCTACCACGGAATTCATCTTCTATCTGTACGATTTATACACGAGGAGGCCGTAAAACGGAACAATAAAAACCCAAAACAGCAATAAATTTCAAGCAATAGAGGCAAAGGTTCGAGCGCCTTATCAATTCCCTCCACGCATGGGACTCGAATCGCACAATAAACTTATGACGCACACTATACTATAGCTACACACAGCAATGGCTTTAGTAAAACATACACAGAATACACTCGTATAACTTTTATGGAGTAATATCTGAGTAGTCCAGATTATCCACGTAATGTCAATGGTTCAATAGAAGGCGGCTGTTAACTAACAGGCGGATTAATAAACAATTTACGTAATTCCAGAAATGTAAACGTGCGTCTGCCTACTTATTCAAACAAGACACGCTGTTTACAAGCAATCAACACTTAGTGGACAATTGTAAGAGGGTTTCAGGTAGGCAAAACAAATAGCGGACTAGTCCACCTCCACGAACCGAGGGTCATCTTAAAGGACAAGGAAATGTGGTCGCGTACATACCACCGCTCGTTCTCTTTATGCATTAATAATGTTATCTAATTGAAACAGAATTACAGCCTTCCATAGAAAAGCTGATTATGAATTCAAAGCTTTGTAGATCGTAGATATATAAAATAATTGTCACAATCCAGTTCGGCTCCTAATCAATATTTAAGATAAGGGAACGGGCATTAAATGGCCAGGAGGCAGGAGTTGTGTCGTGTGTACCTACTATGTGCGGCTATTAATAATTAGTGAGTGCGGTCCGGCGCTCTTACAGCTCCGATTCATTATCGTTACGGTCTCGGCCCGACGGAGATCTACGATATAGCTCCCTGATTGACCCCGCATTAAAAATTACATACAAACAGATAGAGGAAACGAACGCTAATAACGGAGCGTGCTTTCTTTGTTTCGATTCATTTCCAGGAGCGATCAAAAATGTATGAGCTAATGTAGTGGATCGATCGAGGTTGCGGCATTCATAACGTGATTGTACGTAAGAAACGCTCAGGTGGTGTTTAATGGCTCCTTTGATTCGTTAGGTTAATTCGGTGTGGGGCCGAGAGGGCGAGCGTCGTCGCGGTCGCCGGAGGGTCGAATAAATATGTCCCAAAGAGTTAAGTGGGAGCGAAGTGCGGAGCGGAGACCGCGTCCGACGTTTGCTCTTCCACTCGTGTTGTTGCACCACTTATTACACACAAAGTTCTGTTAAAGTTTTCTCCGACACTCGAGTGCGAGTTTAATTTACTCGATAGTGTAAATAAAGCGGGCGGAGTGGGAAGTTTCGCGGCGGCTGCGGTCCGCTGATAATAACGTTGCCGCGCGGGACTTCCTTATTAATCGAGAACGACAAATTTTAACGACAAGAATTAATGAATCTCGTTACTCGGGTTAATCCCTCCCTCGTAAAGTGTGCGTTTGTACCTGAGGCGCTGGGCTCGGGTGACGTTCACCACACATCTACATGTACCACCTACCTACGTTAGATGGACGTTACTTCATGATACACTTTTGATATGATGACTTGATGAAATTGATATATACATTATAGTAATAAATAGATTTATTTTATAGCTGAGAAACTGAAAAATATAAAGGGAAAGAGTGACCGATGCGATGGACTGACTGACTGCACCATCAACGCACCGTTCAAACCACTGAACGGATTGGGTTGAAATTTGAAATACAGATAGGTTTGTCGTAGAACTCCGCCAAGAAAGGATTTTGTCACGCGGATAAAGCCGCGAGCAATAAATATGACACAAATACGTAGGGCGATTCTATTTTACAACATAGAGATTATGAGGAATAAAATTAAAAGGTGACAGCTATAGTCAACCTTCTCATATATTATATAAGTAACCATAAAATATGCAATCTTCCCACATATACTTACGGCAATTTTCAATCACCGATCATAAAGGAACTATAATAAAATCTGCGACTAAAATTGGAAAACAGTAAAAGTTGTCACATAAGATGACGGCGGAGCGGCGTAGATGAAACAAGTGCGAACGGCGCATTGACGAGGGAATCCAAGATATATCGTCCAGTTAACGACCATGTGCGAATGGAACTTTATTGTAATTGCCTTTTGTAAGATCGGGCCGGGTCATTACGGACCGTCCTTACAAGCCGACCTCCCGTTTTGCAAAACTTTCCTTGAGTGTGTTCATTTGGTAGCCCGAGACCCTCCGGCGCTTTGAGGTTCAAAATAAATATCTGTCTCAAACTAGTATCAAGAAAATAAATTGTGGATACGACGCGACATATAGTGTGGAGGTATTAAAACGTGTACTGGAATTTAATTCGTAGCGATGTTATTGAATTCAATCAACGGTTTGTGTATGTGTGCGTGTCCTATTCATCAGATGAAGAGCACATTAGGGGGCTGAAGCGGCCTCAAAGCCAGAAGACTGATTATGTCTATCCGCAATTTCTCTCCGGCCCTATTCTCGCGAACGAACGAAAACTAGCGAGTTTTACACCGCGCTATTAAGCGGTCGCTTTTACATTTGTCCTTATAATGGAAAATGTGCTACTAATTAATTTAGAGCGAAACTCATTTATGTCGAAATGCGTGTCTATTAAGCGATGATGGGATGAACGCCTTTCGGTATCTGTTTACATCGACCGTTTTAATTATTTTTCCTGTTGTGGAAATTATACGATGTCCAGTTACAGGCGTTCACCCCATTAAGTAGAGACGAGCTCATTCTCAGTAAGACTAATCAAATAACAGTCTCCCCTAGTCCCCCACTCCCCGGTCGCACCCCTCCTAGCGGGCAGCGGTCATCTCTCTTATCGATTGTGGTGGAATTCGTGCACAGAATGCGATATTTCCCAGCGAGCGCCACACATTGTAAGATACAAACCAAGTAGGAAATATCGCCTTGATTTTCGGATTTCCTTTGTTGAGCCGATACCTATTGAAGTTTCTTACAATGTTTTCGTGTGGGAAATGAATTGGTATAGAAATAGACTTGTGAAGTTTTCGCAAGAAGAAAATAATATGGTTAATGGAGTTGTGCGCGAATATCGTCATAGTTAGCAACACCTAATGTCGAAGTTGCTCAAAGAACGTTGTACTAATGTTGTATGACGAAAAGCGATTACTAAGGATCTGCATAAAATAGGTGTTTCGAGTACGGACGCGGGTGGTGTGACACGGCGCGGCGTGCGGCGTGGTACAGGCGCCGGACAGAGAGCAGGGCCGTTCCGGCATGTAATTCTAATGAGTATTAGTGTCCTCAGCGGCTCCGTCCACTCCGCTGTTGGACACCGGCCTCCTATTTCGACGCGACGGTAGGTAATACGATTGTGTAAGTGCGGCTTTAGAATGGATACGGAGGTGATTATGGCTGGTTGCTGGTTCTGAACCGATAGAAATGAACAGTTTGTTTCGGAAGTCTCACTATTCTCTACCTCGTGTTTATGCTAATCGATCTATTGAGGTTTTGACTGTTTATTCGTGTGAGGGTAGATCATTAACCAAGCATTCCCTTCTATATATTTTCCTTTCTATTTTAGCGATAAAGAAGTATTTTAAGATTATGTTTCGATTTTTAACTGGGATAAATCTGAGACATTTCGCATTCTGAATGAAATACCACCAAAATACCTAAAAAACAACTTTTTATTAAATTCGTGATTGCAAAAACTGTTTTTACAGTAAAGTATTATCTATACTATAGAATAGAATAATAAGTACTTAATTACAAACCTATGACCTATATATAGGTAATATCTATTTATTGATATGGACCTCTGGTACACTGTACATGTTGTTAGTGTACCAGAAATAAATGAATTATAATTATTATTGTTAATATACAAACTAATTTACTAAGAAGTTTGTAGTTATCTGAAACTTACCGAGATATCTTTAATGGAGGTAAGTAGGTCCGTAGACAATCAATAATTACGAGTAGGTGTGCGATTTACTAAACATAAGTGTTACTAAATGATGAAAATGATATTCACCAATAGCATAAAATAGTGTTTGTGGCACTCTAGCTGACAACTCAGCAGCACCGGCACGAAGCTCCACTGGACTGTGAAAATGATTTTGATTTGACCCTTTGAAGGGTGCTTCCACCGCAAAATTACATTTCCATATGGACCTGCCTGTTTCTATTTGACACCCTATAATGTATACGTAATTGAAAGGAGCCTAAATTAGTAGAATCTGTCTGATGCGTAGATTGAAATTTGTTACGTAATTATAAGTTGAATAATTTTTCGATTATTCAACGCAGAATTTTTATATTCAACTAACACTAGCAAAAGCTAAAGGATTTAATACAAAACCATACTTAGAAAGAAAAACCTACCAATTTAAAAAAAAAAACGTGAAAGTAACCTACATACGTAGGTACGAAAGTAGTACCTACACATAACTTACTACCATAACTTACTAGTTAGTTGTACGAGTAATTTTGCAAAAATTTCTTAGTATCTTGCAAAAATAGTTAACGTAAAGCTCGCAACCGTTTTACCTGGTCTGCACACTCGATCGTCGAAGTAGTAGGTGTCACACACGCGAATTAAGTACATTAAATCTATTTATTACTTTTATCATATATCTTTTGCGAAATTTAACATATCCATCGTATCATGTGAAAAAATCTGTATTTTCATAGAAATAAACCAGCATGGCAGCGAGGAGACGAGGAGAGGGCGTCAAAGCGCGGCTCTTTATCTGCAAATGTGGCGCTCGTGGTAGATAATTTTATTCTGAGAGTATCTCTCTACTGCTGATATATTCAACGGAATATTCCCATATGTGCGTAATTCTGCGGAATGGCAAAAAAGGTCTGTTTGAGGGGTGAAATATGTAAATTTATTGTCTTGGGCGTCTCTGGGAGCGCCCCCGCGTCATACACCGACACGTAGGATAAAGGAAATGTTAATGCTCGCCAATTTATGTGCTTTTCTATGATTTCGCTGAATCGAAACCGACGTTCCCCTTTTATGGCTGTATGGAACGGTTTTGTTTGGAGCGGAGTTCTCTACTCTCAGAATTATTTTTATTTACCTTTGTCTTTGTATTTGTGCATATTATAGAGGTTTTCTTCGGAAAAGCTGGGCTCAGTCAATAAAATAGCGTGCCTGATCCACCAATGTATCTAATTTACTGATGATATTGGTTATACGGACGCAGTCCATGTCTTAAAATCTACATTATAATGCAAGTTTATACTTGGATATTTTGTCTCAAAAAAAGTGGAAAAAAGAGAAGAGACACTTAAGTTTTAAAGTACATGCATCATTACTAGTTTCGATGGAAAGGAGCACATGACGATTTTTACACCAAACATTTCATCTACCTAAGTTTAGCATGTACTGCATCCGACAATGATTAAAGATAGTAAAATCAAGGACTCAAATCCGAATTGCTTTATTATACAGAGCAATAAATCCGTACATTGATCTAGTCAGTTAACATGCCGACAAGCGCCCCATCCCCATATGCGATAGCACAATGACCAAATGTGACATAATACTGGCATAATTCAATGTTTTGCTCACCATATTGTATTTTATTTATGAGTTATGCTCTGTTGACTATATCCTGTCCCGCTTTATCATGTTGTTTATTAATATTGCTGTCCTTGTTTGATGTGATGCTAGGGTGTCTCATAGCCAGTGTGAACGGATGGTTAAATAGTACGAGTTAAGTTACACCGCATCCGCTACGCGTCATTTGGGGGTGCTGTGGACGGCGTTATGCCAACATGTTCATAATTTAAGCTTCTTAAACATTTTTTGTTTTTAGGGTTTCGACAATTTTGTCTGTCTGTCAAGACCCTTTTAATTTAGAACGCGTACAGTTATCGAGTTAAAATTAGAATATAATAGAATAATACTTTATTGCATACTAAATAATTACAAAAAAACTTACTGAGCTTTTTAATCCTAGGTAAACAATCGGCGGTCTTATCGCCCTAGGCAATTTCTTACAGACAACCTGGGAATGGAAGAGAATTAATATTACAATAATAGATGGTAGTGTGCATTAATATCATATTTATTTATTTTACATTACTATACTTAGATTTAGGGTAAAATTTCTAAGTTAAAGTAGAAAAAAGATATTTACAGCAAAAAAACCGTAAATTTTAACCCTCTCAATAAATCAAAATTCAAACGCTATTTACTTACTTTCTGCTTGCCGTTGCCCCATGTTTATTTTAAGTCTAGGAAAACCATGTATTTCTTTTCCAGAATATTTTATTCTTAGGTTTTTTTTTTAATACTAAATAGGCCTACGTTTGACCACATCCCACCTGATGGAAAGTGAAAATGCGGTCGACGATGGATCACGTATGACGCCTAGAAAGGTACCTATTCACTCGTGCCTTGAAGATACCCAAGTTGTACCGCTCGGGAAACACATGACGGCAAAGTGTTCCAAATGCGACCAGTTCTCATTAGAAACGACGAAGCAAAACGCTTGGTGCGGGCTGTTGGTAGCGCCACTAAGTAGGGATGCCGCATTGCCGTCTGCCGTGACGTCCGTCGATAGAATGGGCATGGAGGAATTAGTTCGTGTAATTTCTGCGCACACTCTCCAAAATGAATCCTGTAGAAGACCGATAGCGAAGCGACCATTCTACGATGTTCAAGGCTCTGCAGCCGAGATTCTGTAAGCTTTTGGTCACCTATTAGCTTTTTGGCACGTCTCTCAATTGACTCCAGTGTCTGAAGCTGGTATTTGGCAGTACCATCCCAAAGATGAGAACAGTACTCCATACACGACCGGACTTGTGCTTGGTACAGCATTAGCAGCATATACGTACATATTATGTAGTTCATCTACTTTATTCCTACTTTATAAATTTCTTTTTTTTGTAAATGGTGAAAACTGTACGTCCCTTATAGCTATATTACTGTCATTTAAATGACTGCTTATAGTATAACTACATCCCACAGACAACGCCTCAACTCCAAAAGGTCATAACTTCAAAGCGGTATATATGAAAAGGAAGCGTTTTCCATCCAATACATTCGGAAACATTTTTCAGATGTTCACTCATTTAATTTAGGAGGGGTAGCTGTGTCGATATTTAAATTTTTTAAACGTCGCCCAGTCTGAGGGACGCACTACGTCGAACCAATTTGTTTTTACAAATTCGAATGATTGCATTGTAACTCGTCAAAAGCCTGATATTAGAGACAATAAAAGTTAAAAAATATATATATTTTTAGTGCACACCACCAAGTCACAGAAATAGTAAAAAAAAGCAAACAAACACATTTATATTATTTTAATATCAAAAGTATGTAAGTAATTAAATTTTTTTTTCTCATATTATTACTACTATTGTTCAAAAAAGTTATCTAATACGAATAATGTATGTTAACACTAGAGGCAAACATGCATCGTAAACTGTTACCAGAAGAAACAATTAATACGATGTGTTTTTGCTAATTACTTACACATTTCTTAAAATAATGTTATATTTTGAATAGAAAATGTTGTAGCATCTTCGTAGACATGTGCTACGAAGATTCTACGAGAGTTTTTAAGTGTGAAAATAAGTCGATAATCAAAACTTCATTTAATCTTACTAATATTATAAACGTGAAAGTTTGTAACAATGGATGTCTGGATGTGTGTTTGTGACTCTTTCACGCCTAAACGGGTGGACCGATTGAGCTGAAATTTGGTATACAGCTTAGACCCTAGAATAACACATAGGCTATAGAAAAGCGGGTAAAACCGCTGGGTGCAGCTAATTGTATTATAAAAATGTCAGATTGAATTGTTTTTACAAGCACCTACATAATACCACACCACATACCACATCCACATCTTATGACTCTTGAGTAAGAAGAGTTGGTGCAGAATTTCACATAATTGTGAAATCCTAGGTAACACTGTACTGATTATGGGCAGCCGTTATCTCTTAACATCAGGAGAGCGTCTTGTTCGTCTTCTACTTCATCACTTCGTTGTTCATCACATAAAAAATACGTTTTTTTTTCCCCTTCATTCATATTTTTACATTTATTAGATTAAAAACTTAATAACTAACGTTTTTATTATGTACCGATTTATATAATTTAAAAAGTTATACATACTAGATATTTTGGTAGTATAAATTTCAATCGTACTAAACTTCATAAACCACAAAAGTTTTCACCATAATGTGTTTAATAAAAAATCTTCTACTAACAGGATAACCACATGTCTGTATGAAATTAATAAATCTGATGGAACTTGTTTAGCGGCGCGTGCGCCACGGGGGGTCTTCTATGCTAAGGGTCCGTGAAGTTAATGCTAATTATGATATTACAAATTTGTAAAACAACTGTTAAGGTTATTAACTAATATAAATTATGAGAGGGGAATTTTGATTTTGAAACTACACTTAGAAAGAATGGCACAAATTTAACATAGGGTCTATTAGCACAAAGTAACAGCGCCCATTCTCTCTATGAAACGCACTATTTATAAGTTCTTTATACCTGTCACTAGACCATGGACTATGTAATCTTCAAATGAGAAATATAAATTTAACAATTAATCAATAAACATTAAATCAAAATTATTATCATCATTAATTTTCAATTAGAATAAACTTTATAATACTGAGCATATCACTGATCAACTCAAAAAACCTTCTCTATTTTAAATGAAAAGTTCTACATGCTTTTCAAAGAAGTACATTATATATTTTAATCTTTTTTCCTTAAATAAAATATTATCACCAAAATATTAATAAAGCGAAATTTGTTAGTAACTTTTAAGCAGACAGAAAATTTGAACAAATGGAACCACTAGATCCAATTTAGTGTTTTCATGAAACAGAATGAAACTAAAATACTGAAAAAGTAGACATACTGTAATCTGAAAGGTCATGATTCATTTTAAAGCAACTTGTGGAGTAGAAAATATATGGTCCACAATCTCAGCATATTACGCAGTTCAACGAGCTGCCTGATTAGGGGCAGCCGTAGTATATGCGAATACTATGGCTCTGCTCGAATCTGTCTGACGTTGAGAGCCAAAACAGGGGTGTAAATGCAAATTGTGGCTTAGCCGTTATGCCGATTGCTATCTGCCACCATCCGGATTTACTACCTCATGATTTATCGCCCAAATAATATTATACCAAAAAAAGAATTCACATACAAATTTCTATTCCAGCATTGCAGCAGCATGTTGCAATTATTTTGGTGTATCGCTTATTCCAAATCGTACGCGTGATCTGAAGGTCCTACATGTTTAATATAGCAGCTTGACCTACACATTCAATTTGACAGAGGTGGATGGCCCTATTTCCGACGTTTCACGGGCCATACCCAAAAGAGTGACGAGGTCCAAAAGATAAGCAAGGAAATCCTTTTCAGGCCCGCCCCGAACTCGGTTCATGCATCCAACAAAATATCAGCAATGTTTTCGCATAAATAAATAATTAAGGAAGTTGGTAAATAAGCGTGCGGCCTCATTTATTATTCTTTATAAGGAAACAAAGGCGAGGGTTAGCCGTAATAAGGCTCCGCCACCTCGCCGGCTTATCTTTATTGCCTCCAACCCACGTAGAATAATAAATCGTTTTCATCAAAAACAAATACTCGACAGTTTTTGTCGGAGTCGAGCGAGCGGGAGGGAGGGTGGCAATTTTCCACCCCCATAATACAATATTTTCCGACATTTTCCACGGGAATACAGCTTCGAATCGCTCGCTCGCAGCGGCAGGTTCCTTTAATGTGTATTTTTCGTCCAATCAGAGGAGGGCGAGAGTCTCGATATTACCTCAACTGTCACATATAAAGTGGAAAATATGGTCGGTAGATGTGGGGGGTCGGCTCGGGTCGGCGGGGCGCGCGCTCGCTTGGCAGTCGCGGCGCGTACTCGTCGCTCCGGCGCGCTCCGACAAACGCGCCGAACAGGTTTATAGCTTTTCTTTCAGGTACGGGCCGTATCATAACAGGGAATAGCGGCGCGTGATGTGAACCCGTGATAAAATAAACGTCGAGATAGGCTTATGTATTGTACTGTTTATCTTAATAATGGCCGCCGCGAGATTTTCTTTGGGAAAACTTCGATTAAACTTTTGCGTCCTCGTTTTATTTTATTCTTTTGACTTTATTAAAAGAGTTGTTTTCTCAGGTGAAACGTCAGATAAGGTGCCTAATGAGAGATTTAGAGATTAGTATATCTTGTTAATGTTAAACATAAAATAAAGCTTTGTTTGCTTTATAGTAAAATGGTTCATAATCTAAATAGGTTTGTGTAAACCGGGCTTAAGTCATGTCTTACAAATTAACATAACTCAACACCTAAATAAATCGCATCAGAGTCGTCATTGCGGGTAGATGGTGGGGAGTAAGGTACCCCCCGGTGGGGGGCGGCTGCGGGAATTGCCGTCGGATATAAATCGCGATTCATTTCTCATCGTAACTTTTTGTAGGTTCTTATCTGTTAGACTTCACTTTTCATCATCCGAGGGGATTTATGTAATGCCTAGTCATTTCTCGGCGTCGAGACGCGGCTTATCGGAGGAGCGCGACTTTCCTTGATTGATGAGCGCGCAAAAATAAATGTTCAGTTAAATTATTCGATAAGTTGGAAACGGAAGTTAAACGGGAATAATCTTTGTCTTGCCCGGGAAGATTTCACGGTTGTAAGTGTTATGCGCTGGGTGATTGATCGATCGCAGCCTCGCTTTACACTCGCCTGCGCTCCGCCGCTCCATGATTTATTGAGGCTAATCTTTGGACATGACGTATAGCTAATCATCGTTAGGAGAGACTATTACTTTACTAACGACTAATAAAGTTATAAATGCGAAAATATGTGTGTATGTTTGAAAGTCTTTTCGCCTAAATGGCTAAACGCATTGAGCTGAAATTTAGTACATACATAATTAATACAAAACTATGACATGTAAGGGTTTATATATTGAGGATTCAGGATCAATTATTCGTACATCAGCTGTATTTTTTATATTTCTATCATATCAACCAGTATCATATCAAAAGTTAAAACATTCAATCCAAAATGCACTCTAAGTGTTTGTATATATTGGTTACAATTCTAACATATTAACAGTAGAAAATGTATTCTGCAATAGAGAACAAATAAAACTATGACAATAAAGCTTCTTATCCCCACAATAAATCAACCGAACGAATTAATCTACTTCACCACAAGAAAAGGAAGTAATAACCGGCGATGTAAAATTAGGCATGAAAGCTAATGCCATAATTGGGGGCAATCAGCACCCCTCCCTATGATTTATGGTGGCTCACGCTCCCGGCGGTGTCTGCGACTTATGAACTCTGTGGCTATGGTGGGATCTTTATTATGCTTATATGTATAAAAGGAAATAGAGGTATATACTACACATTAACTGTTACGACGTTTTTTGTTGATAGTTATAGGTAGATCTAACGATGTCATTTGAAGAAAATGTTGATATTACTTTACAATATCTAAAGTAATAGGTAACTAACTGCTCTAATCTGTTAAACGGGAGACGCTAATCTGTTAAAAATCCTGTACTTATCATTTTATTTACAGTGTACTGGATACAAAAATCAAGCTAATTGTAGAGCAACGTTTCGTATGTTTTCTTGCAAAGTAGGTGGGGTGAGTAATTGTCGAAACTGTGTTCCGGGTTCTTAAATTGCATGCGGGCCTGCAGTTGGTCCACTAAAAAGAGCATTGCGGCTAATCTCGAGCGACACATGTACAAACAAAGTTTAATTGTGAGCGGTGCGGCGCGGCGCTCGGCGGCCCCGGGCAAAACCGATTACAGTCTTAGCAGGCAACTCACCTTCGATTCCTGCCTCCACCCACCCACACATATTCAATTCCAATCAATCCGCACCACATATTTATATGTAGGAGTCGGGCGCATGTTTTTATTGCGGCCTGCATCGGATGACGGCCGCAAACATTGCGTCCGCCTCCCTCGCCGGAAAAACCTTTTATTTTTAATTTCGATTTTGATTTTTTCCGAGCGCACCGTGTCGTTCCACTTTTATTTTGTTTCATTTCATAGCGCGGGGTGGGCGCGCGACAGATCGGAATTTCAGATATGTACAATTTAAAATCGTGTAAGTACGGTCAGCGTGCGAGTACGAGGAGGAGGGCGGCGCGGGCGCTCGCTCGCTAGACTGACGTCTGTCGGTTTGTTTTCTTTGCTTTTTTCGAATTCTATTTTCATTTGATTGCATTTGAATTTCCGCCGCCAATATCCGCTAACTAAACACGATTAATGCGAAGTGGAGATGGACAGGCGGGCGCGGCGGGAGCGGGGCGGACCGTGACGCTGTCGGGGTTTTGTCGTTTTATATTAGAAGCCAGCTAATTTATTGCAAACTGCGCTACGGGAATCCTCTTACAGCATCGAACTCGACTTGGTATTACTGTCATTATTTACGTTGCTTCGATTCCGAATATTAATGAATAAGTAATGGATCTCTTCCAAGACATCGAAGTTGGTACGTTATGCTTTTCCCTTATATACCTACGAATTGTTTTCAAAAAACTTACTAGAAAAAGGTCATAAGGTGGAAGAATAATCTATACTATTATATAAAGAGGTAATATTAGTATAAATAGGTAGTAGTTACCACTAGACATACAGGCCTATATAGTATACAATAGATATACTAGCCTGAAATTCAGTATACGATACGATATATAGAAGATACTTTGTTATATTGTACCTACTCAATAAAGGCAACGTAACATGCGTCCAATCAAAAACTTTAATAAAATATGGTGAGCAAATGTATTCACATAAAGAACAATGTAAGGCCGGGACGGACCGGCCGGCGGATCGATCACGGCGGTCTCATATTGAGGAACTTCTCCGCAACAGGGCCCTTGATTAAAAGTATGCAAATTTTATTACATCCACCGGCTGCCTCCTCTCTATTGGGATCACATAAAATATAATCTAAGTAATTGTCGTCAACTCATGGAAACGTTGGTATAAAATAGATGCGTAAATTAATTTTCGTTCAGTTATGCCAGGGAGGGATTTATCCCACCTTCTAGGTTTAGTCTACTACCATCTACAGCCGCATCGTCGTTTGACATCACGCGAGATCTTGATCAAAGCCTAACCTATAATTAATTTTAAAAACTGTATGGCATTTAAATATTCTTCTACAGCATTTACTAAACATACCTACAAGATTGTGCTGTGAAGAAATCCATGCTTAGTGAACGTCTACGTCAGAATATCTATGTGCCATCAACTATTATATTTTTGTGCCATCAACTTAATTCGTTCAGTGGTATAAGCTGTGTTCAGGCAAATGTTATTAAACTTAGTTTATTTATTAAGTTTGTCTTAGTTTTTTAGCATTTTTGCTTTTGTGGTGTACCTATAATAAAGAGTTACCTATTTCTACTTAGTAGTGTACAATAAAGAGTTACCTTTCATTATTTAATTCATTCATTCAATCGGTCATGTATTCCTTTTATATACAGACTGACAACGTATCATAATGTTGCCGAGGTTCCAAAGGTATACTAAAGTTTCCCAACTACCATGAACTAGCTTCGAATAACTTTCATAGCACGGGCGCATCGGGCATCGGCCGATCCGTATTTGTAATAAATAATTCGCGTACAACACTGGGGTTTTGTTTATGTCAAATTGTAATTTATCGGTTCGCCGTCTCGGCTAGGATATTGGTGTGTAGCGCCGCCCCTTGATCTGGTCCGATGAAAATTTTATATCTTCCTGTCGTTACGTGACGTCATCCCGTTTTTTCTCCGGCTAAGCGATCTTTTGATTAAATTAGGGTGAATTTAGACTGCGACTATAGAAAATAGATTAGATACCGCGCCACTAAAATACTGACGTTGTGCTGATAGTTGCTTTTTCTTCTTCTTTGATAATTGAATGGTTGTTATGAAATGAAAAGGGCCCAGTAGTGAAACCCGATGAAAAGTATACTCAATTTTATCAGTTTAGACTTGAAGGGGTAGCAAACAGCCACATGTACGCATGCACTATTATTATAGTTATAGTTTGCATAACACAAATAAGTTGTGTGTCTACTATGAGATTTGTATTTAATGATTTAGAATTTTATCGCTAAGATAATATAATAATATTGTCCTGTAAAATATAATTATTAAAAATTCACTTATTAATTACTAAAAGCTTGTTTCGTTCGCATATACCTACTAATAAAGATTATTATTATATTGTGAACGAAAATTTGTATTGAACTTGGATTCACTTTAGTTTTTGGAGGGCGTTATCTGCCATCATTAAGTTTTCGGTTAAATGTTTTCCACTGATGGATAGGTTGACACAGCGTTTTAAAGAACAACGCCGGAATTTATATTGGCTATAAGTGATTGAGCGTAAATTTAGCATTGGTATAATTTATACAGTTAATAAATATCGGCTTTGACCTCCCCCCGATCAATCAGGCGGGGAATTTGCTGTTTGAATATCGTTGGTTTTATTTTATCGAGGCGACGGTTTAATCTCATCTAGCTATGGCATGTTCGGTTAACTAACATTTGCTTTTATTATAATGTGAAATAATTTACTTGCATTTTAAGGACATGAGATACTGTGTTTAAAGTAGGTAGGTACACACCATTTCACTGCGTAAGAAATTAAATTAACATTTATTTGCAAAAAGTGTGTCGAACGAACCTTAAAATATGTAACGAAGATAAACATCGTAAACACATATTTAAAAAAAACTATCCTAATGAGTTACTTGCTCGTTCTTCTCATGTAGAGGTGCTCCGCGAACAAGCGGTAGAGTTTTAAAATAGAACTAAAAAAATGTAAAATTGACTTACAAAAGCGCCCCATTGTAGCCTGTAGCCTAATTGGTGTTTAGTTTGTAGTATAGTGTTTGTGGTAGTAAGTACAGGTGTAAGTTTTAATTTTGTGCACTTGAAAATCATAATATTATTTAAGTAATATTTTGTACCTATGTTTTATACAACGAAGTAAGAAGACGAGCAATACGCTCTCCTGATGGTAAGAGACAACGCTGCCCATAATAAGTACAGTGCTACCGAGGATTTTACAGAGGCTAAATTCTGGGTGCATAGCGCCAACGCTGCTTACTTGAAGGTCATAAAATCTTAAGACTCTTTAGCCCAGTAATTTCACTAGCTACAGTGCCCTTTAACCAGAGCACAGTAATGTTTGCACATCACTGCTCAGGCAGTAGAATAACTGGCACTGTTGGGGTACCCACCTAGTCGACCTCCTGCAGAGGAAGTCTACCCCTGGTAAAATGGAGACGTTTCAAAGAATTTTGATTTTTTTTTACTTGATGAAGTAGAAAACGAGCAAGACGCTCTCCTGATGTTAAGAGATAACGCTGCCCATAATCAGTACAGTGCTACCTATGATTTCATAATGATGTGAAATTCCAGGAGCACTGCACCAATGCTTCTTATTCAAGAGTCATAAGATGTTAAGAATCTTTAGTCCAGTAATTTCACTAGCTACAGTGCCCTCCTACCGAAGCACAGTAATGTTTGCACATCACTGCTCAGGCGATAGAACAACTAAATATCTATATTATTAATCTCTATAATTAATTCTTCTCTATCCCTGTTATTATTAATTATCTCTGTTATTAATTCTTCTAGCTACAAATACATCTAAGAAATATGTTTCCGACTATCGGGCAACAAGCAATTGAAGTGTTACATTACCATTGATCATTGTAGCAGATAATAGATCGGCAGCATCATAGCTACCCAAATATTTAGACCGGGGTCGTAACCCCTACCCAAAGCACCCCACACAACGTTAGTGTGAAAATGCACCCCAAATCATTTGCATTTTTTGTCACGCATTTTACTAACAATAAACTTTTATAGTAATTTGTTTTTAGATTTAGTTACTTGTACGTTTAAAGTGCGTTTCGTTATTAATATTGTAGGATGTCACATTTCAATTAATATTGTTGGATTATTATCAGTGGCGGATTTACAGTCTAGGCCGCCCTAGGCCCCAGTCCATGTAATACCTGCATCTACGTCGTATATAACATGTCTACTCCTACTTACTCCTTAACACATTTGGTGCCACCGACTCGCGAACAAAATGAACGTGAACTCGCATGGCGAGTCGGTGGCACCGAATGTGTTAAACAGTGGCGGATCCAGAATTTTTTTTCTTGAGAACAAGGTACGTTTGTACATTTCAACGTTTACCTACAATTTGAATCTCTAAAATAGGAAATGTTACATCTCTGACAAGAACGTGTGCGTTAAACTCGTTCCGAATAGAATAAAATTTGTAATGCGCGAGCAGCTTGCTGCGAGTGCCGAGAAAATTTTACGTTTCAGACTACAAAAGATGTGCAATCAGAGCCGGATTTAACAATACCAGCGCCCTGGGCGAGATTTCTACGGCGCCCCCTAAAAAGCAATTCAAACCCATACTAAAAAAGAAAAAAATTTTTTCTGGGCCGATTCCGATGTGCAAAATCATGGGCGTATCTAGAAAAAAATCCAACTTTCCAGCTTGCTGCGAGTTCCGAGAAAATTTAGATATGTTCAACACGAATGATGTGCGTTTAGCTTGCTTCGAGTGGCAAAGAAACTAAATGTCCTTATTTATAAAAGCGCGAGCGCCGAGAAAATTTTGAATTTTTCAGCACGGATGATGTGCGTTAAGCTAGTGGCAAAGAAAGTAAATGTTCTCATTTATAAAAGCGCGAGCAACTCGCTGCGAGCGCCGAGAAAATTTTGAATTTTTCAGCACAATAGTTGTGCGTTTAGCTTGCTCCGAGCGGCAAAGAAACTTAATAAGTATTCTTATCTATAAAGGCGCGAGCAGCTCGCTGCGAGCGCCGAGAAAATTTAGATATTTTACAGCACGAATGATGTGCGTTTAGCTATCTTCGAGTGGGAAAGAAACTAAATGTCCTTATTTGGCGTGACGTCACGGACGTTTTTGAGTTAATACACATGTCAGTTCATCTCCAGTAAAAAAATACATAAAAGTCCCGTTTTCTAAGTTCAGTAATATCAGTGTATGGAGCTCGGTGCGAATGAGCAGTGGTAGTGTTTGTGAGCGCTAGTGTGCCGGTGATAGCCTATAAACTCTATTACTAAATTGGAAAAACTATTTATTTTTTTCCGATAGAGGGTGTGAGTAGTCATAATAAGAGGGTGGTCTGCTTCACTGTACTTGGTTGACACTGACAGTTTCTCTGTGTCGGTAACTGTTTAATAAACATATTTTTGCGCCATCTAGCGGTTCATTTGGTACTACTTGTTCCTAACTTTAATCAGCCTGTTCTCCTTTACAACGATGGTACAGTGTGATGCCTGCGGTAGATTTCTTAAGCCGATAGAGGGCGTTGCGTGCAGTGCCTGCCCTCGCGCCTATCATAAAGCGTGTTTAGGGATAAAAGGTGCTAAAAAAATTGAAGAAGGGTGGACATGCCCCGAATGTAATAAGTCGCGGCCGAAGGGGGATAATAAAAATACACCTGTGAAGGATGCAAGTGCCTCTCTTAAGTCTCCCCTTCCAGGCGGGGCGCCTGCCGAGCCCGATCTACAGTCTCAACCCTCTCCTATGGATTGCCCACCCCGAGACAATATTTTTGAAACTGAATTTAGGCTAATGCGGCGTGACC
The DNA here is from genome assembly GCA_947507615.1 of Hemithea aestivaria. Classification (NCBI taxonomy): domain Eukaryota; kingdom Metazoa; phylum Arthropoda; class Insecta; order Lepidoptera; family Geometridae; genus Hemithea; species Hemithea aestivaria. The sequence goes on along the minus strand of OX382327.1, from coordinate 8,649,516 downwards.
TAGCTGAGTACTTAAACGAGCTTAGGGAGTTTCGAGCCGAGTTTCGCAGTTATCGGTCCGATATAGAAGAAAGATTGGACGGGTTTGAGCGCAGAATATTAGCCGTCGAGCAGAGAGATGTGGTCCAGCCTGTCCAGAAAGAGGTCGCGGAGTTGCAGGATACAGTGACCCTGTTGAAGTCGGAGCTCAATGAAAGGGACCAGGAGTTGCTGTTATCGGATCTCGATATTGGGCATCTTCCTGAGTGTGCTGGGGAGAATATCGGTCACACCGTTACCGTTCTGGCCGCTAAGCTGGGTGTGACACTTCAGGAGCAGGATGTAGTATTTGTCGAGCGTGTGGGGCGCGCCAATACTGGCGCCGGACCGGACGAGGCCGCTGCTGGGCGCCCGCGGCGCGTCATTGTGCGTCTCGCGCGCCGCGCCTTGCGGGACCAAATCTTACAGGCGGCGCGCGTGCGCCGCTCTCTTACTTCCGCCGAGCTCGGGCTGCCGGGGGCGCCGCGACGTATCTACGTCAATGAGCGGCTGACGAAGACTAATCGTCAGTTGTTCCAGCGCGTGCGCGAGGAGTGCCGCAAGCGGGAGTGGCGGTACGCCTGGACGAAACAGGGCCGGGTGTTTGTACGCCAAGGAGATGGCAAACCGGTGCATTACATTCGCACTGACTCTGCTGTGGATAGGGTTTTTAATAATAAATAAGTTTGAAATAACTCGCATACCTCTTCTTCATATTATGCAATTTTACTGTTTATTTTCATATTTTTTACTGTGCATTCATATAGTGTTATATTTACATGTATTTATATTGTTAGTACCAATAATTCAATTTTTCTGTCATCAACTGTCTTATCTATCATTATTATTATCTCGTCAAATAACCAGCATTACTCGTTTATTCATCTCTGTATGTCTCTCTCGTGTTGATTTTTTATTAATTATAATTTATTATGGTTAACAGCAAATTTTTAAAAGTTGGTCTTTATAATGCTGGTTCTTTAAACACAAATCACGACAATTTCATCGCAACTATGCTAAAATACTCTGTAGATATCATGGCTATCAATGAGACATGGCTAAGAGCGGGTCAGAATGATTGTGCCCCAAGTGTTCCTAATTACAGATTGCGCCACATACCGCGGCCGACTGATGTGCGCGGTGGTCGAGGCGGAGGGGTGGGTTTTTATGTTAAGCGAGGTCTCTATGTGCGGACTTGCCCTCATCCTGCTCATCACAATGTTGAGCAGATGTGGGTAAAGTTAACTGTAAAATCTTCAAAACTAATAGTTGGAACCGCCTACCGTCCCCCCTGGCTGGATATTAATGTATTCCTTGATGCAATAATGGACTCGGTGGCGAGTTTTTCATATTGTGACAATATTATTCTATTAGGTGATTTTAATATTAATATGCTGAACGTTGACGACACGAAAACTAAATTGTTTAATGAGTTTTTATCTTGCACTAACTTGCGTCAACTTATAGATAAGCCTACTCACTTCAGTATTAATAACCAGTCACTTTTAGATGTCGTGTGTTCGAATGTTTCCGCGCGCAATATACATATAGATCATGTGGGGTCATCTCTAGGTCATGCTTATATCTCGTGCGAATTTGTATTCAAAAAGCCGAAGCCTATGCCACGGCTTATATGTTATAGACCTTTTAAGGACATGTGCATAGATTCATTTAATAGTGACCTAGATTGCATTAGGTGGGATTTTATAATGGCAGCTGAGGACGTAAACATCATGGTAAAGCACTTCTGTGACGTAATTACCCTTTTATATGATGTCCATGCCCCTGTAAAACAAAGAATCGTTAGAGAATTGCCTAGTCCATGGTTAACGGATAATGTCAAATTTATGATGGAATTACGAGACGCAGCATTGGCCAGATACCGTGAAACTAAGAATGATCATCATAAAAAATATTACAAAGATCTTAAAAGTATTACAATATTTGCTTTACATAGTGAAAAAAAAGTTTATTTCGATCAACAAGTCAACAAAAATGTTAAAAATTCCAAAACATTATGGAAAAACTTAAAATCTAAAGTCTTACCCCCTAATTCCAATGAGCTTCCCTTAGTTTTTGACAATCCTAATTTAATAAATAATAATTTTCTTAATCTTCCCGGTGATATTAATTGTTCAATATCGGCTCTTACCTATTTTGAATTCAATAAATTCTGTGATAATACCTTTTCCTTCAAACCCACAAAACCCTCAACTATTCTAAAATATATAAGACAACTTAAATCAAATGCTCTTGGAACAGACAATATATCGCTAGAAATGATTTCACTCACTTTGCCCCATAGTCTGGAATCCATTACTGCAATAATCAATAAATCTCTATCTACGTCGATATTTCCTATTGCATGGAAGACTGCAATAGTGAAACCCATTCCCAAATGCAGCAACCCCGTGGAACTTAAAGACCTGCGTCCTATAAGTATTCTTCCTTGTCTATCGAAGGTACTTGAAAAAGAAGTTTGCTCGCAAGTAACTTTCTTCTTAGAGAGTAATAAGATATTACCAGAGATGCAATCAGGCTTCCGTAAAAACAGGGGTACACATACGGCATTATTAGATGTTACAGACAACATAATTGCAGCACTCGATAAAGGTATGTGCACTATTCTTGTGCTGTTAGACTTCTCGCGCGCGTTCGACTCAATTAATTGTGATCTACTCTTGTCCAAGCTCAATTACTATGGTTTCGACTCAGGCGCCATCCGTTGGTTTCATTCTTATTTATCTAGCAGAATGCAGTTTGTTGAGTTGCGAAAAGATAATGGAGAGACTAAGAGATCTGACACTCGTCTAGTTACAAGGGGAGTCCCACAAGGCTCCATTCTTGGCCCCTTACTTTTTATATTGTATAGTGCAGACATTATCAATTGCTTCAAGCACTGCAAATATCAGATATATGCTGATGACATCCAGCTGTATATAACTTTTAAGCCAGATGACATGCAACCTGCTGTGTTAAAGCTTAATGAAGACTTGGAAAGGGTTCAGGCATGGGCTGTATCAAGCTCACTCCTGCTTAATACCACCAAGACGAAATTCATGGTACTGGGTTCCAAAGTTCAAATCCAAAAGGTTAACCAGTTAAGTCCACAACTTTTAATTAGTGGGGAACCCATTGAGCGGGTATCAGTTGCGCGTAACCTCGGACTGCTGCTGGACGAACAACTTCGCTTTGATCAACATGTTTCCGAGGCAGCCAGCAATTGCTTTTATAGGCTTAAAGTCTTATATAAGATCAGACCGTACCTTTCTACAGATCTCAGAATTCTTCTTGTAGACTCATTGGTGTTGTCCAAGTTTAACTATGTAGACACCGTGTATGGTCCCCGCCTCCTCGCTAGAACCTCTCGTGTCATCCAGAGAGTTCAAAACGCTTGCGTTCGTTTTTGTTTTGCAGTGCCCCCCCGTAGTCATATAACGCCTTTTTTAAACAAACATAACATGTTAAACATGAAGCACAGGAGGGATGTTCATCTGGCTACTCTTATGTTTGGCATCGTCAAAACACAGCAGCCAGAATACCTCTTCTCCAAATTTATTTGGACTTGTGATTATAAGAGGTCTCTTCGGGCAGTCGCTCCCTTGCTCCGTATTCCTCGACATGGTACCGCTGCATTTCGGGGCAGTTTCCGTTTTAGTGCCACGAAGTGCTGGAACTCACTTCCTCCACCTCTCCGTAAACTGCAAAATAAGTCCAACTTTCGTAAAAAGTTTAGGAATCATTTAATGGAAATCCAAAAAACTGCTTAGTGCACTCGTAGTACGATAAAAACCACTTACAATCACAAAGTCATTATCTCCTATTATAATTTATTACAACTTTTGCCCAATTCCGTGTTTTTTGTTGTTATTTTATCTGTCTGTATTCTGTATCGTTTGTTTTGTTGATACAGAAATATAAATATAAAATAATATGAACACAGTATTAAATGTCACTTGTCACTATTCACTATACGTCAAATGTTCGGGGTGATTCTTAAGAGAAACGATAGCTATCGCAAACGAATTGCTTGTTGTGAAAAAGTAATGATAGAGAAGCCATGTTTATTGTTTAGTTGTTGTTTTTGGATAGGTTTTTTTTTTTCTAATATTATATTATTATACGTTTAAAATATAAATGCCACATTTATAATTGTTTAATAGTATATAATGATGTACGATACTCTATTTTTTATTATTTTTTTATTGTTGTTTAATTATTTGTGTATTGGTAAGATCCGTCCGTGATGCCACTGCTGATGGTTCTAGCGGAAGACCAGCGTAGGTCCTAGCCGACCTACATTGATGCTGAGCTGGCACCAATTCACGGCAATGTTATTTAGTTTACTTATAGTTTCATAGTTTTTAGTCTAATAGTGTATCCTTATGTGTGTTATTTTTTATGTATGTATTTTGCCGTGAATAAAGTGTTTTCTATTCTATTCTATTCTATTCTTCTATTCTATTTATAAAAGCGCGAGTAACTCGCTGCGAGCGCCGAAAAATATTTGAATTTTTCAGCACGAATGATGTGCGTTTATCTTGCTTCAAATTTTTTTTTTTTATGTTATGAAGTAGAAGACGAAATGGCAAAGAAAGTAAATTTTCTCATTTATAAAAGCGCGAGCAGCTCGCTGCGAGCGCCGAGAAATTTTGAATTTTTCAGCACGAATGATGTGCGTTTATCTTCCTTCGAGTGGCAAAGAAACTAAATGTTCTTATAAAAGCGCGAGCAGCTTGCTACGAGCACCGAGAATATTGAATTTTTCTCAACGAATTATAGAGCCTGTGGCGCCCCTTTTATCCGGCGCCCTGGGCGGTCGCCTAACCGGGCCCCACCCTAACGCCGGTACTGTGTGCAATGAGCTCGTTCTGAGTGGTGAGCAAAATACATAATATTCTATTTATAATTGCGCGAGCAGCTAGCTGCGAGTGCCGAGAAAATTTTATATTTCAGGCTACAAAAGATGTGTTCTGAGCGGTGAGAAAATAAATATTCTTATTATAGAGCAGAGCCACCGAGAAAAACCCATGGCCCCTTGAAGCCTTTAAAATATTTACGTACTTTTAGTTATTTCTTGTCATCAGTGATTTTTTTGTCACGATTGGCCGCCCCTAATATCTGGCCGCCCTAGGCCCGGGCCTACTGGGCCTTAGGGCAAATCCGCCACTGATTATTATTAAGATTTAAATACAAACTTTAACGTTTCTCTCCCGAAGAGGGAGGTGAGTCTGGGCACGGGCCTTAGCCAAGGGCATAATTAGTGCAACATTTTCGTTATAGAGACAAAAACTTACGCACAATGTGACATTACCATAGTAAACATCGAATTAGTAAAAACTAGCTTATAGTAAGTAAGTTAACTTGTTCTGTTGGCATATATAATCTAATACAAGACCAAATGATTTTTTCCACGCAATTAGATTTGAACCCAGAATAATGCCAGACATACGGACCATTGGGCCACTGACGCTACATATATACATAGGTATACATACTATTAAAAGTTTTAAATGAAGAATACCATGGTGTACCATTTAATATTATGACGTTAAGTATTTTAGCTCTTCTTTAAGCATAATATGTAATGTCAAAAGTAGATAATAGTAATCTAAAAATAATAGATTCAACAAGTTTCTTCACGTCGACAGCTCTATTACACTTTTTTATTCCGCAGTGACCCGCGGGTAGCTGCTCTGCTGATAAACAGTAAATTGCTTTTCTTTCCATTTCTTAAATAACCGACCTTCCACCCGGCACCACCCACATACACCCGTTGTAAGATACATATAGCTTTACAGAACAACACTGTGAGTACTAGTCCGATGGTATCTAATAAAGGCTTTGAAGGAACACACACAAACACATTTTAGAGTAAGATATTAAAGAGGACGGCGTCAGTGACTGTAACACAGTTTTTACAAACTATCGTGATTGACAACGTTTATGGTTTTAGGATCACTTTTGTATTTTTTAACATAAAGTTTTTTTAAAGATAAACTATTATTTATTTTTTACATATTCTTTTCTTATTTATTTTCCTAAGAATTGAGATGTTAGTAACATCATGATCGTCAACCCCTACACGCCTTTTGCTGAACATAACATGAACTTCAGGGTCCTCTAGATGGTACAGAAGACATCCATAGTCTCTAGAATAAATTGCATGATTTGGTGCTGTGTTTAAAGTCAGAGAAACAAACTGTTTCTAGCCCAATACAATACTTTTAAATGATACCTATTGTTATACGAGTAGAACTCCTAAAAAAAGTTTAATTATAAACCTGCTCAAAAGGAAAAGTCGCGTTATGTTCTAATTATTGTAGCAACAATAAAAATACGCAAACGAGTGTATTATACAATTAGACACTTCTCCCCGATCGTTAAAAGGGAAATTTAAATGGAATTTTTATGTCCAGCAATTAAGGATAACGTCGGCGTACTAGACATTTTTGTAATTACAAAAATAAGATTCTTGAAATGTAGCGTGAAAAAGAATTAGGGTGAAATTCGCGGAAAATGCCTCGGACGCTGGTTGCGATAGATGGGATAACTGAGAAATGTACAAACTTGAATACTTAACAGGTATTTATGTTAATGTTGCTATTAATGTCACAGTTCGTGCTTCTATATATTTACCGTGTATTTAAGAGAGAAATAACAATTTAAATTATTCTAATTTCGTAATTAAGAAGCCAGGAATTACCTTCCTACTCGTAGTAAGGAGAATAGAAAAGAAAAGAATTACTGTTTATGCTCGACTATTTGCAGAACTATAAAATAACCAACATGAAACTTAACACAACAAACTTGTATAAATGAACTCAATTTATATATGTATTTACATATATTGTTTATTTGTTAACTTAGTATTTAACTTCTAAACACCTAAATAATACTTCATCTAAATTGCAATATGTAAAGATCTAAAATGCAACTCTACTTATCGCACAACTATTTGGGCTAGATGTCAACCCTTAAGATAACTCTTTTTCTTCTTCTTCTTTCTTCTTCTCTGTGTGTGTGTCTCTTCTGTTCTCTGTGTGTTGTCTGTTGTTCTTTGTATCCTAATACTCTTATTAGGATACTTAATTTTAAAAACAAAGTTTTAAAGCAGCATTAATAAGGGCACGTATGTTCCCGGTCTCGCTGCCGCAGTCGGTGTGTACATGAAGATGGAGAACGGTTAAGAAGCCCGAGGGAGGTGCGGATTTATCGCCGCAGCGCTGACGGCCGCGCGAAGCACCAGCCTGCCACGGCTCCTCTGACGCCGACCGAGCTGATTTATACCGCGCAATCTCGCAAAACTTACTTCACATTTAAATTTCCAAACTGTCTAAGCTGCTCTTAACGTCGACCATATTATCTCATTCGATCGCCTATAAATTTTATGAGCTGACTCGCCTTTGTCGCATTGACTTGAATTAATAGTCCAGAGGGATCGCGTATGCTTTTGTTTTTATGGAGTAAATAGATTTTTCTTTAATAACTTTATAATATACGAGTATAGAGTATAAAGAACATCTGCTGTTGTCTTTACTTCGGCATTCTAACATTTCTTGGTTCTTCGGTATGTTACTGAAAGAAAGTACACATATAAAGCGACACTTTTAGAATACTTATTGCACACTAGTCAATGTGGTCCCAACCAATAGAAGCTTAAAGCGAATAAAATTTAAATCTATTGTAATTGATGGACGACCTCGTGACGAGTTGCACGACTTACTTATAAAAGTTTTCTAATAACTGTTTCTCGTGCCAACAAACTGTTATTTTTGCTGGGATTCACGAAATGAGCAGACTCCCGATGCCTGTTATGAATATCTAATTTAAATTTGGTATTCCCAGAGTGCTTCACCGATGTTTGTTGAAGTGTCTTAAACAAACATTTGCTTCGGTACCACGAAACTTTGTCGCGAGTTTGTCGCACCGGAGCCGAGAGTAAGTCGGTCGCATTCCTGCGATATAGCGCCCCTTGATTAAATCTTAGTGACAATCTTGGTACGGAGTCCATCGGCGCAACCCCTCTCATAATTTAGTTTGAAACTTTTAATTAGCTTTATATTTGTGTTTGCAGATTGAGACTTGGCCTCCGTTAGTCATTCGGAGTGCGGTGCACAAGTTATTCCTATTAAATTATAATGTCTTTGGTGACTTTGATGTCTCTTTACAGTATCTGATATATAACGAAGTGTTTAATTCCATTACCCATGATAATTGGCTTAGGGATCGTGAATATTTCATGGCAAGTGTACGTTTGCTTTCATAGTTCATCAACCAGCTAGTTTGAGAATCCCTCCAGACATGACTCGACTCTAGATGGCACTAAACATCAGAAATCAGACGACAAACATAACCTGGTCGCTTGTTAAGATACCTCCAGTAATGTGATTTAAGACGCTCTACACAAATATTGGAATACGTCGTCGGTTTAACTGGTGACTGGGGAATCTAATTAGTTAGGCCTGGTCTACATTCCGGCTGAATAGTAATGAAACCTATTCTATCGACCTATTGAAGTAACGCGTGGGTCTCGTTCGAATCTGTTAGTCATATTATTGGATTTAATTTTGATCCTACGTATCCCTTTCCAATTAGAAAGATTAGCTTACCTGTTATTTAAAGAACGTATCATAATAATCTTAAAAAATCAAGGAGTCTTTATGGAAAATTTATAAATAATTAATCTAAATCAATGAGACCTATGTAAATTCCACTAAAAATCTGCCAGCGGGCGTTAGGATCTACATCTACGAGATATGTAGGTACGTTATCATTTCAGCTGATAACACTAATCATAGAAAGCTAAACTATAGTATGATTGTTAATTTTTCACGCCCAAATGATTGAATGGATTCAATGCTCAAGTGATTGATGCTGAAAAAACACAAAACCTATTTTTCAGCGACTATAACCACTGTTCTTTCTTGTTCTAGTGTAATAATATCGCAGACAGAGTAAACATTGTAGTACAATATTGAAGTGAGTGTTATTGAAGGGAGCGGGTGTATCATTTGCTAGATGATTTCATGGACCAGCGGTTATGTTTGCGCAGTATGGTGACACCGAATGATGTCCTGAACGGGATGGGGTGTGGGATGTGACGATCGTTTATAGAGACATGTTTATATTATGGTCTAGTGGGTCACTTTGTGTTAATAAAAAGCTTTATTTATTTAGTAGCTGTTTCACTCGCGGAAAAGTGTAATAAATTTGCCATTCTTAAATACTCTTATTTCACTTTTTTTATTAAACAATTTATAAAAATGCTATGTTTCGAATAAGTAGTATTTTCACATGCTTGCATAATCTATCTTCTAAACAAGTTTTGAAGTTAATACATAAAAAAATAATTGTTCAATGATATCTAGAGTAGAAACTTAAGAAACGTTAACAAAATAGTAATAATAATTAAGTAGATTGAAAAAAACTCATAATATAAATTGTTTCTTATCAATTTGAATGACCTTATTAGGTACTTCAATCTCCTAACAATAACACCATAGCAAAGCATTTCAAGCTACAGCGGCAATATTTTCGGAAGCGATTCCTACGGAAGAAGTCACGAGCGCAGCTTGTAAGTAAATACCCTGTCTAATCCCAAGTGATCCTAAAAACATTAACATTTTTAACACCATTCTGTAAATAACAATTTACAGTACGAGCAATTAAGCATTCCGAGTAAGTATTGGATGAAATTAATCGAAGTTCGGATTACGGCAGCGGCTTAATCTGCTCAGACGGTATCTGCGCGGACTTGTTATCTGCTTAATGTCTGGTAAACAACGGGATCAAGGGATAAGGAACGTCCTTTCATACGGCTGGCCCTCGGGCTGGGATTACTCCGAGTCCCGACGAAGATTGCAGCTCACGTATATCCGTTGTTCTGCTGATGGATTCTAGACGTGTCCATCATATGGGATTTGCACTTTCCTGGTATTAAGGTTAATTTGTAGTTGTATGCATGATACTATCTTTGAGCGTAATGAGTTCGTGGTTGGCTATCTTTAGGTTTATTTTAACCACATAATATTGTTATTTTACTTCTTATTGTTATTTCACCGACCGTACAGTATACTCTGTTTTTATGTGTTATTACTGTAAGTATTTATATAATGAGTTACAAGAAAATTACATGTGTTTTGTCAACTTAGAAATAGCTTTGATTTGGCAAGCAGAAGAATGAAATCACTCCGAAGCTGAACTAATGTCAAGCAATAGCATCTGCCTTTGAATCTCACAGTCACAGTGTTAGTGCAAGTTGTTATTTAAGAATAGTAGGTAAAGTAAGTTATTAAACACGTCTTGCATGCTGGACTACAAGTTAAGTGCCTGAAAGATCTTGAACTAGTTTTTGTGCTAAACACATAAGCAGCGGATGTAAGTATCTAAGGATGTACGGCCACGGATAATCGTATTAAATTCGCTTTCAACAGTTTGTGGAGCCATTACCGTCCACCGAATGAGACAAGTGAGCGCACCGCGACTCAATCGCCGACTTAAGACTCCATGCAAATTCAATTTCGTGCCCAAGCAATCCCACACGTAAGGCCAACCGAACATATTATTGCTGGATTTATCTTTATTGCCACCGTAGAACACTCCAACTAACTTCGACTGTCGAACTTACGCCATTAGTGAAGACACCGAGATACAGGATTGTTTTGGTAGGGGCGGAGTTGTAAGTCTTATTGCTTTTAGTACCGCGGCGTAGAGCTGCTTCGTTAATCTAAGGTGTCTTGGATTTCAATTACTAACTTATTTTTGAAACGACACAGACTAAGCTTTGTGTAGAACATTTAGTAAGTAGCTACTTCAGAATATTGAAGTAGTTATTATTAATCGCAGCACAAAAGGCAGGATGTTTACAGGGATTGTCAACGTAGAATTCAATTTAGAATAAAATGTGAGCACAAAAAGTACTTGTCTGTTATGACATAATACGCGCAATACCAAACCATAATACGGAGACAGATAAAAAGACATCGCTGCCGGCTCGTTCACAAAAGTAGACGTCACGAGTTAATCCTACCGTAAAATGTCCCAAATCGCAACAAAAAGCGTCCGACAAAAGTGTTGTTGTATAAACGTAAAATGAAATTTAATAAACATTGAACAATGGTAGATGTTCCGTCGAGATGATGCAGAGATAAGCTGGCAAAAGGTTTGCAGGCTCGGAGCATGTTTGATGTCGCCTCTCGTCGCTCAAGCGTGAACGGTTAAGAGCAAAATTGCACGAATGCTAGTGGCATCTGTTAACTGCACTCAACACAAATAGATACTTTTAATTTTGTAGATGGAATGTTATACAGCGATGCCTGTTATTATGTGCGATGATAAAAAGGATTTGCTTTGGATAGATAGGTACGTGATTTTTAATAAATGAACTTATTTGTGTGTAGTATAGAAATCATTCACGCAAACTAGATCTACGTACCTACATTCAACCTGGTGAAATGATGGAATACAAATCAATAATATAACAGCATTCAGCTTTTAAATTTTTTTATGTTCCTACTCATAGCTCTACATAACAGCCTTATAAACTTACACAAATTAATTATTCCCTAATATAATATTTAACTTCTTAAACTACGAAGTATTTATTATTTACATACTTATATAATAGCAATGGAACGTGTAATATTATTATCTACATCTTTGTATTGACGTATATATAAAAATAAAAACATGTGTTCTCATAATCACACATCACTGAGCTATACAAAGCTTACAGAAGTATTGCATTCATCTCTGTACCACATCATAATAATATCGTGTGATATCCTACTCTGTACTTACATACCTCTCCCGTAGGTAAAATACAATTATACATATTGACACACTTAAGAACCCCATAATTATTTAGATCCCGGGAAATAATTAATTTAGCTTAAATCGCGCAATCATCCCAGAAGTTATTAGGAGATAAGTATCAAACGTTTCTATTTAACTTCTCTCTGAAGCGGAAATTCCCCAAGCGCCATATTGAAATGTTTATAATTAAATTACATAAAGACGAAGAAAATTAATTTCTCTGCGAGAAAGTGGCGAGCGTTCATTCCTCGCGAACAAAAGCGGAAGCTCGCCTCAAAGAGGGCGCCGCCATCGTTCTGCGAATTTAATTTTCTGGATGTTTTGGAAATTGCGACTAGAAGTTGAATAATCACGTTATAACTTAAAGGTATTAAATTTTATACTGTAAAATGTTAATATTTCATTTCATTTCCAAGTTAAATTTAATTAATTCCAAAGTTAAGACTTACGGAATGAGGCAGCGTAGGAGAACGCAGTGACTCGTCTCGAGATTTTGTTTTATAGTCATTTTAAGTACTTAAGAGATTTTTTATAATAATATTTGACTGACCCCACATTGGCCTAGTAGTACGTGTGTTAAATGCAAAATGCAATCGAATTAACTTCTTTTTTTTTCTTCGATCTTTTATTGTCTTCGCTATTCTCTGCTTTCCGAGTCTTTCTTTCAGACGCCGAGGTTTTGAGTATTTTCCTTGGTCAGGATAAATGTATGTTCTTTAAAGGCCGCTCTACACTCTCGCGAGATATTCACACGAGAATCTCAGGAGATTCTCAGCGAGAACTGTAGTGAGAACTTCTTTTGGGTACACACTCACAAAGTTCTCAAATATTTCTCACTACAGTTCTCACGCTGGATGACGATGGACGCTGAAGTAACCGCTGCGGCAAGTTTATTGTTATGCGCATTCGCATATTATAATTATGCGTATATTAAAGAGAAAAAAATAATTAAAAAGAAGTGGCGAAACAGAAGATGGTGGATGACAAGAATTCATCGGAAGAGTGTGGAGTCAATACACGTTCTCGCCTGTTCTCACGTTCTCGCGCTCCTTTGTCTCGCGCAAAAAAACCGACAAAAACCGGAGAACAACGAGAGAACTTGAGAAGAATACGCGAATCGGTTCCACATTCACGTTTCTCACATGTTTCTTGCGTTCTCGCGAGATTCTCGCGAGAATGTGGAGCGGCCTTAAGAAGTAGGCGAGACAATGCTTAACTTAATTACCAATTCTATATGTTTAGACGCCCAAGAAGATAAGGAGCGAAAAGATATTACAAGTGTACCTATCAACGAAAGATATCAATCACATTTTCACATCCCAATCTTAAGTAAAGCCCTAATGATATATTTTGAATATAATCGCAAAACTCCTCGTTCTGTACCTCGTGCACCTCCACCACGGCAGCCGAGAAGGAGCGACGAAACAAATTGATGTACCCAAATAATTATTAATGCCTCACGAAATTTAATTGGAAAAGTTGAATTTGTATCGCGCTCACGGCGTAGGTGAGCGATTTGAGCGAGCGCTCTCGCTTCGAATGTTTACGAGATAATTAATCTCAAAGTATTTACTGCTTTAATCGAGTCCCACCCGGTGGGGGAATAACTCTAGTATGTAATATTGTCGCTCCGCGCTAATGTCGATACGGCATACGGGGCGCAATTTACACTGTTGCTGGAGACTTGAATGAGGTTAATCAACTTTCACATTTATTTCAGCTCTCGGGTTTCAGACTTGACTCTGCTATATTAGGTCAGGATTTAGGATACGAAGAGGTTTGACAGCGTATGAAACACTAAAAAGAAAAATATATTTTCAAGTCGGATGTGTTCTGTTACATATAAGTAAGCTTAAGAACAGATTTGATGTTTGTTTTATTTAGATTATTTACACCTCCTGTTGGATCCCATTTTTGTTCTTTAATACCTACGTAACGTGAATTTATAATATCCAAAGTGACATTTTGTTAATTATTTGTGTATTGTGTACAGTGCCTATGTATTAAAAATAAGAGTTGGTATAACAATAATGATAACTGCGTCTTAAATAATTTTAATCATAATAATTTTACTAAGATATAGGTACTTTACATTATAATAACTCTACATAGTTTACGTTGAGAGCTTTCTTCCCCCGACTGTTACTGCAGTGCTTCTATTTCCCGCTAGATGTCGCTAGCAGTATCCTAAACAGGTTACAGTTCGTCCAAGTTTTAGTTTCGCTATTCGCCGCATAAGTAAAGCGCCTCACTTTCAGCAGCACAAGATAATATTTTCTGAAAGAGAATCTTGAATCCATAATAATATTTATATCATTATTTATAATAAATATAAAATTATGACGATAATGTTAATATAATTAGGTACATTGATAAAAATGATGACATGCAACTGAGTAGTTACAAATAAAAATGATAAACCTGTTTTAATATACTTTGCATTAAGTTTTAGAATCTTTGATGCGATACATTGTTTTTTATTCGCTCATAATAATCATGATAATCTCATGATAATCTCATGATAATCAAAACTCGTAAAATTAGTAGATACAGCCATTTCTAGTTGTCAGCCAAAAAAATGCTCTAACTGCAACGGAATGCAATTTAACAGTACCTAGTCCACGAAAATGGAACATTTTGATGGTATTTCTGTAAAAAACAACTTGAATGTCCGATATCAGTACAGTTTTAGTTTGTTTCGTTTGCGCATGGTCCGCTTAAGCTAATTAACAATAGATCGAACCAACTGCAGCAACAATGAAAAACGAAGAATAAAATGTCAATTTCACAAACGACGAGGAGGGTTCGGTTTAAATCGAATTCTGTTTAATAATAGTAACTAACTACTTCGAGTTGAACGTACTCGGTGCGATAGTTTATTGTTACTTAGAAAATGGTAATAGAGTTCTAATAAAAGATAAGGAGTATGATTTTTTAATATAAGTGTCATATATTTTTCAGAAGCGTATAAAATAGGTATGGCTATGTTTTATGGGTATATTATGAACCTATGGTCTTAAAGTTATCTAAAAATAATCGAATTCAATGTACAGTCAACTACAAAGAGATGTATCCATGTTAGGCTTACAAAATGAAGTAAATTTTCATTTGCCACAATGAACTCCCCTGGGTTCGTGACATTTCTAGTAGCAATCAAACTTTATATTATCATCGACTAGTTTAATATGCAACAATGATGTATCCCACTACTTTTCCTTAGGTGATACATGATAATAGCATTTAAAATGAATCGAATATAGTATAAGATTTGGTGGATACTGAAAATGTCACGAAGTAAGGGTAAATAATTTTTGCATACTAAAAGTTCCTTCATTTTGTAAGACTAACATGGATAGATCTTTTTGTAGTTGACTGTACAAGACATTGAATTCAACGGTAAGTAGGTAGTAACTGTAAACAATTAAATCAAATACAATGCATTCTACGCAAGCAGATGAATGAGACTTGACTCTAACAACAGACTCTAGAACATTTTTTTTTTTTTTATGTGATGAAGTAGAAGACGAGCAAGACGCTCTCCTGATGTTAAGAGATAACGCTGCCCATAATTAGTACAGTGCTACTTAGGATTTCACAATGATGTGAAATTCCAGGAGCACTGCACCAACGCTTCTTACTCAAGAGTCATAAGATGTTAAGACTCTTTAGCCCAGTAATTTCACTAGCTACAGTGCCCTCCTACCGGAGCACAGCAATGTCTGCACATCACTGCTCAGGCGGTAGAATAACTGGCACTGTTGGGGTACCCACCTAGACGACCTCCTGCAAAGGAAGTCTACCCCCGGTAAACATATTATTTTTGTCTGTTAATAGTTATAGAGACCAATGCGCGATAGCCAAAAGACTCTCAGAACGTATCGTGGCAGATTTGCGCTGTATAGAGGTGAATAGTCTTTGCACCATATTTTTTTTAATGCGAAGAAGTAAGAAGACAAGCCAGACGCTCTCCTGATGTTAAGAGAGAACGCTGAGAGAATTTTACAATGAGTTTGTATACAAGTGAGTTTATGCCGTTTATTTACAAAGATGAATTTAAATACTCACGAATCGTTTAGTGTAAATTTTTTACAATGATGTGAATTCTAGGTGCACTGCACCAACGCTTCTTAATCAACAGTCATAAGATGTTAAGACTCTTTAGCCCAGTAATTTTACAGTGCCATTCTACCGAAGCACAGTAATGTTTGCATATCACTGCTCAGGCGGTAGAATAACTGGCTCTGTTGGGGTACCCACCTAGTCGACCTCCTGCAAAGGAAGTCTACCCCCGAAAATTATGAATGGCTCAGTGCCGTAAATTTACAGGTAGAGTTAAAATATACAGGTAGAGGTGTTGTGTTAATATTTCTACTAAAATAAAAACTATACTAACACAAACTACGCCTAGCGGTTTTACCCGCAGTACTTATGTAGCCTATGTGTTATTCAAGGGTCTAAGCTATCTCTATACAAAATTTCAGCTCAATCGGTCCACCCGTTAAGGCCTGAAAAAAATAACAAACATCCAGACATCCTGATATCCAGACATCCATTTTTACAAACTTTCACGTTTATAATATTAGTAAGATAATTCAATATGTGTAGGAACTATACGACACAAAGCAACGAGGATGTGAATAATTCCAAGCCAGACCTACATATCTATCTTATTCCACAGAGCGAGTGAAGCATATAAGAAACATTAAACTTAACACGTTCACTACAACGAGAATAATTATCAGGGCCGGAGGGGTATGTGGATCGCTCGAATGACCCTAGGCAACGATGTTGTATCACAGGATATAGAGTCTTAAAGACTAAGTAAGCTAGCCTTAATATAACTGTAAGTACTAACTTAGATTAGATACCTAACACGTTATTGAAACACCACAATTATATACAAGAACTTACAATAAAATACAATTTATATAAAAAAAAAAAAAATAATTGGCGGCCATATCAATCGAAAAAAACTTACTTTGCTTTTGAGTAATACTTATGGTAAGCCATATAGTATCTTGGGGTTATTATTGAAAAAGAAAAAGTATGTAAAAATGAGTACATCTCGTGTCAAATGCTTATTTTAAATTAATATTAGGAGGGATTTTTTTAGGGGGAGGGATTTATCCCGCCTTCTAGATTTCGTCTGATACCATCTACGGCCGCATAGTCGTTTAAGATGAGAAGAGATCGTGGTCAGCGGCTAACCTATAACAAATAAAAAAAAAAATATTAGAACGTGCACTGTACACCTATTTTGATTCGGACATTTTAAAGCTTTGTAACGCCCAGTAGTTACAAAATCAGTGTCTAGTATGAGGAACGACAACCCTCCCCGCTGGTCACCGCTCACCTCCCCGGGCACACCAGACCCGCTGACCACTGCCACCCCGTTGCCTAGCAACCGACCAACCTAATCATCATAAACAGATAACTGGCCGTCTTATGTTACAATGCTTTCATTCACATTCAAATGTTTCACTTTAATTACTGTTTGTACTATGTAAATTTAATTACGCCTCTTTAACTTGTTAAGGCTGGCAAGATTTAAAGATATTAATTTGTTTAGGCTTTGGTAATGTTAATTAAGCTTGATTCACGTGACATGCGTTAATTCACGCGTTTGGAAAACGTAACCTTAAAATTTTCAAGAAGAGTTTAAATTGTCAGTCAATTCTAGCCTATAGCTTTTAGCTTCTCATGTCATATAATTTCTCAACTAGCCTAGTTAGTGAAGTTAATGGGCTAAAGCTTCTTATCATCTTATGAATCTTGAGTAAGAAGCGTTGGTGCAGCCACATAATTTTTTGTCATGCACATTTATTTTTAGTAATTTCCATCATGTTATATAACTGCATTATTTATATTTAATAAAAAAAAAACAAAAAATTTCTATGAAACCGAAAGCAGCAAAAATCTCAACCTCGTAGAAGACTGTTTAACCGCTCCCATTGCACTTTAGATTTGCATAATATTCATAAGATAATCCCAAGGCATTTGGGATATATTATAAAGCAATCCTTTCAATCGTTTAACCCCCCGTTTAAAGTTAAAGCCGTCTGAATATTTAATAAATTTCAAAGAGATGTCAATCGAGTGTTTTATTTTGCGTAGGGCTTAACGTTGGGGTGTGGGAGTACATTTCTGTGTTAGTCATTTGTTTGTTTCTAACCCGACTCCCCTCTATGACTATATGAGAGGATAGGTGTTAGGGCTTAGATAGAATAGCACTTGAAGTTATGTCTAACATTGTTTATATTAGGGCTACAATATCTCTCATTTTACTGTTGCCAGAAGCGATTAGGACAAGATGGAGCAGCTCTTGCAAAAGTGCTCCATTGTAGAATTGTAGCCTATTTGAATAAATGAATTTTGAGTTTGAGTTGAGCGGTAGGCAGAGAAATTATGACCATATCCTGTAGCTGTCAAAAGTTGTCTACATTCACAATTTTGTAGTGGTAGACCTCTCTTGCAGAGGAAGCCTCTATTGCAAAGGTCATCTTGTGTCTCATCCTAATAAAAAATAATTCCACAACACTTTATGGTATTTGCAAGTATTGAGTCGAACATTACCTATTATAGTTGCAATTCTTCTTATAATAAATAAACACATGATGCGAAGTCCTATGAAATTCTGAGCTATTTGGAAACCATGGAAGACTTTAACTTTTTAAGTTACGAAATAAATATCAACATACTATCTACTAATTATACCTAATCCACAAACAGATACTGTTATTGTCGTAATTACAAAACAACGAAACATGGCGCAGTGACGTGATCGAACTACAAAACACAATGATTACGCGGCGATCGGACAAGCATAGTTCATTACCTAGTTCCACTCAAAGGGCATCAGTCAGTTACAAGCTAAAAAGGGTAATAGATGCACGTCTTGTCGGCCATTGTCTTAGCGTAATCGCTTCCGTGAGACCAATAGGCCTCGCCGATTATCTGTCGGCCAATTTCAATTTGTATGCTCATATCACCCCGACCACCCTTCGCGCTCTCACGGCTTTCTACATTTAACTTTTTGACTAATTATTATTTTACCTTTTTAACGACATACACGGTGTAGTTGACGATTGTGGCGCGTGATTGTTGTATAAATCAATTCGTGCTGCCTTTCTAATGTGCCTCTAGCATTCATGTTATGTCGACGCATGTCATGTTTTGGTTAATTAATTAAATGATGTTGCCTACCTCAACACGTTGCTGCATTTCGAAATATTTTCCCATCGTCCTGACCTGACGTCATATATATCGTACCTAGTTTTAATCAAAACTATTTTCACAGATGACTGGTATACGATCAAACTTAAGCAGATAAATTATGTGCCAGGTAAAACTGGAGTAGTGCTGCTCATTGGTGGATTTTGCCACCTTTAAAGTATGGAGCCTATAACATTTTTTAGTTTTTAATTTTCAACCTAGCCCTTTTGTACCCCATTGTACCTAGATTTTATTGTCTTCTTAGTTATCAAGAATTTGGTAAAAACATTTGGCAAACAAATCTACTTCATCGTTACCAGAAGTCTCTATAAAGATGCTAGATAAAATTCAATGGATGAATGCAACAAACATCTCGGAGACAAGCTGGCGAGCCTCAGCTCACCACACAGTCTGCCTGTTCCGGATGTGTCGGTTATGGCGAGCCTCTAATGACCGTCTCCCGTTTTAGAGCTACTGCCACTGCTTTTTATCATATTTCTTACTTGCAAGACATCATGCCTTTTGCAAACGGTATGTCATATAACGGAGATGCTACTTTTGTAATCATAATCTATTTAGCTTTTTATCTTCCGTTGATTTATTGGATTGATTGAAACGAATGGTGCAAATAGGAAATGTATAAAGTATTTTTTAAGCAGACAGAAACAAGTGAAATTTAAAAAATACTTTTTAAAAACAAGCTTTAATTATTGTTATCATCTTGCATCATAAAGTACTCGTCAAGACGAATCAAATGAGCCCAAACTCGATGGGGTTGCGTTGTTTTATGACAGAGTTCCTTTGGCCACCTTCCAGGTCCATCATCAGATCAGCTCCATGTCATAAAAATATTGCATTGTCATCCGATTTACACACGCATGCAAATTTTCAGCTCAATTGGAAACCGGGAAGTGGGTCAAATTAAACTTGCAAGATTTGATTACAGACAGACAGACAGACAGACAGACAACAGACAGGTGAAAGTAATATAAAGCTTGTAAAAAGAGGTGTCTATATCCCCTAACCGTAAATGATAATGCGTGCCCATTGCAGTCGTAATATTACTACATTTATTACCTCTAGATACGAAGTCCTACATAACACTGCCCTGCGCTCGTCATCCAGAGATATAACATGTGAAGTCTCTATAGTCCAGTAATTTTCCTTCATGATGACTAAATATTTTTATAAGTTACTCAGTGTTAAAGAGAAACTTACCATCTATAAAACTAACGTTATGAAATTAGTTACGAATATTAGTATTAATATTTAGGCATGTTTTACATTAGTTTAAATAAGTCGGTCTCCTTTAAAGTAAGTAGGACATGTTTCGTCTAATATGTACTGCGGCTAATTCATCATCAACATTTATGTATGACAGACGATTCATCAGCGGGTGATTAGTGAACAAATATTAAAATAATTATACTTTAACTTTGGACACCACAGCCATAAATCTTGAGCAATATCTAGGACATGTTTCAAACGTTCAAGTGATGTAAGATAAAATATTAAATCGAAGTGACACACACGTCAGCCATTTAAATATTCACTCACTTATGCATACATAAATGGTTCATGAACGTATATTGCGAGAATCACATTAGCTACGTTAAAATCTTTCTTGCATTCGTTTCTGAGGCTTTGTATGGCAAAATATGCGCGGCGACTCGCTCGAGCTCCGTATGATTTTCAGAAAAGGCTGCGGTTATAGGCAAGGATACAATATTTTTATGCGGTGCGTTTTTCCTTAGTGGTTGTTTTTACGAGCATTAACATGTCTAAAGTAGGAAAATCGTTCGAGATGCTACATTCTAATGATGGCTCGCGGGCGAGCGCGTGCGCTGGTACTTGCACCGGTTTAGGGCTGGCATCAAGTTATTTTAATTGGATTTAATCTAAATAACTGTCGTATACCTATTTCAATACAGTCTTTTTTCACGGGATTTGATGGAAATATTGCTACACCTTGTGATATCGTTCTTATGTGCTCTTTGTTTTTGAATTTTAGTCTAACTATAATTTCTAATTAGACGAAGTAGTAAACGTTGAAGGAGTATGTTATGAAACATGTAAGGACTTTAGTCAGGTCATTGGGACGCCCAATGAACAAGGAAGGCTTAGGCATAGGTGATCTTGCTTAACTATTAGATATTAAAGTCGTTTACTCGTTAGGGACTTTAAGATTTTGTTAATAGTAAACTGTGAATGTGTCAACCCTAAATACGAGTATTAAGCCGCACCTATAGCTTATAGCACATAGTACAAATGACACTAGGTATCAAGAATGGTGCTGTCGTATATCAATATTAATGGCAATGCTCATAGTTTGCGCCTGCAATAACCGAGCGTTCGAGAATAACATCATTAGCCGGTATTAGACTGGTGTCGATCATTCTAAACATGGATATCAATGCATATTGCATTCTACACCTTCGAATATGACTTAACGAGGCATAATTTTGGTTATTTAGCACGTTTACTAAGAAGCATATTTATTGTAAACTGTTTAGAATTTGTTTATGGTAAAGATGATTTCAAGTCATAAGTGCATGATTAATTAATATGTGCATATTTATGTACGTAACTAGTAAGATAGTCCTTTATCTCATACCATATGTTATCAATGAATGACAATTTTCTTTCCGTCGTTAATGGCGAGTGATAAATAGAGAAGCCTCTTTAAATCTTGTAATTGTGTGAAAAAAGACACTGCGAGACCGGACACGAGCGTTTAGCTCGCTAATTTGAAGGAGTCGGGTGTAGTGTCGCCGCGCGATGGCATCTTCACGGCTTACAATAGTAAACAAATGTGTCGCGCGGGCGCAATTACACCGGCCGACGGAGGGCCGGCGCGGTCACACCGCTGCGCAGGCGTCACGCCGAGCCACAGCGCCGCTCAGATCGCGCGCGCATCACGCTCGCTACGAACTTATGCTAATGGCCACCTTGCCGCGTAAATTGGAGTGAGCTTGCTACAAAACAAAATGGGTCCGCTTCTTTATCTTATTACTCCCTACCGACTTCTCCCTCACGGAAATCCACCTTAAGTGAACCGCTCATAGCGCACTTTCCATTACCTCTCAAACTCGAGTCCAGCTTCACAGTAAGCTTGCAGATTGGCGAAGTGAAATTCGAATACAAAAACTAGCGCGGGAACGAACGTGAAACCGATTAAAAGGCCACATCACGATTTTGTATGCACTTTGCACTCATTTTATCCCGAGTAGAAAGCACTGGTCTCTCCACGGATACTTTGATTTCTGTGTGTTTGTAATAGATTAGTCAAAAGCGCCTTATAATTAACGTGCTTTTGTTCTGTGATTAATTCCGCTCTTTTATTCGATTTAGAGCAAACATTACAGTTTTTGTGCAGTTAAAGTCACAGATTTCAGTAGGGAGTTAATTTATTTGTGTCTCGAGTTTCCTCGTTAGTAACGGATTGGAGTTATTCCAATCAAACGGTCAAAAGTTATAACTAGGTTTGAAACGGTGTGACGAATGCACCGTTTTTATGGGCGGAGAGAATCCATCAGACGAAGTGAGGTAGCATGATGATTGAATATTCATCCGTGGATCAACAAAATAATAGATCCCATCAGAGACCGGTATGTGGTATTACATTTAATATAATAAGAGTTCAATACGGCTCACCGTGAAATGTGTCGATACAAAAACTTAACTAACTATAACTGCTAACGTGTGAATCGTATTAAAAACCTGTTAAGTCATTCGGTTTCATAAATAGATGGCATTCGATTTGTCGTGATTAAATTTCGTTTTGCGTCCATTAGGACTCCGTTATATCGATCGATTTATTATATGGCTGATAATCCGGCAAATAGAGTTCGGTACTCGAAATCAACTTATATATTGTTGCTTTTGCTACTAGATCTGACATCTTTGAGACCTGGAAAATGTGGAATGAGCTTCCGCCCGCGGTATTTCCGATGAGCTTAACATGGGACTCTTCAAAAGGCAAGTGAATAGAGTCTTGAAAGGTAGGCAACGTACCTGCGGTACCCCTGGTATTGCAGGTATTCATAGGCGACGGTAGCCACTCACCATCAGGTGGGCCGTCTGCTTGTTTGTCACCTATTACATAAAAAAATAAAAACGACAATTTATGAGTATGTATTATTATCATATATTTATATGTTTTGTGTGGCAAAGCCTTTATTGAGAAAAACAAACTAACAATACTAGAGCAGTAAAGAACACTTTTATTAACCACAGATCGGCCACAAGCCGTCAAATGGCAGAGTGCCCAGAATGCTGGCAGCATAAAATATTATGATACATATCATACAATATGTATGGTAAAATAAAAAATAAAAAATACCTTACATACCTATAGTCTCTAAAGCTATTATAGTATAATATTTTATCACATTATTACAGGTACCTACACCACATTATTTTATGTTCTTTTGTAAATATTTTTAATAAAGCGCTAATATAAATACGACTTTTACTACACTTTACGAGTACACTGGCACCAAGCTAGATTATAATACCGTAAAACGGGGTTAATAGAAATCGCGGGGGCAATAGAAAAAAAAATTGGTAAAAATTCAAAAGCTTTATACGGCAAACTCGGTGATCCCTGTAAAAATTCCAGTATTGAATTAATTTGGTAGTATTGTGTTTATTAGTCTGGCAATGTTTAAAGTGTGGCAACATTGCAAAATCTGTCAAAACTAAACGTCAAAGTGGTAAGCAAAAATACTGACTGAGATCAACGTGAGTTTGTTCTTCCATTATTTATTTGTATTTTAGTGTTTGTGGTGTAAATGTTGTTTATATTTACTGTGGGTGTTACCGACAATACATTTTGCTGCATAAATTGAGGTAAGAACATGCACTAATACTTTAAAATGTGTTTTTTTCGTAAGCCTTATTTTTTGAAATTTTTCGAGGTGATTAGACACACGAAAGGGGTGAATAGACACGCCTGAACGGTCAATAGACACGAGAATATGGTGAATAGATACGGCAAAGGGGTTATTAGTTACGAAAGAGGGGTGATTAATTGTAATTAGTACAGGGTTGTCACGAAATTTCAAATTCCAGAATATTGTCTATATTTGGAATTATGTCGTTATTATAAGATATTTCCAAAAACAAATATTACTATGATTATTTTTATTATATTTTATTTCTTGTGATTGTTTTGGTTTTTATTTTATTTGTGAATTTTGAATTTTTTTATATTATTGCCCAGTTTTATTATTTATTTTTTCGTGAAGATGCACTTTCTTTAATTTATGTAATTTGACATTTTAAAGTGTCTCTTTGGGGCTTATTTGAATAATTGAATTTGAATTTGTTTGAGTTTATAGCTTGGATTGCTGTTGTTAATTTAATAACTGTTTTATTTCTCAGATACAAAAATGCCTCGAAACTATAAACCAGATCCACGGGGTAAGCAATATAGAAAATATGACAACGAAACAATCAAACAAGCTTTGGAAGAGTTTAAAATAACTCCAAATTGTTCACTAGCTTCTATTGCAAAAAAGTATAACATTAATAAATCTGTGCTATACCGACACAATAGGAAACATATGAAAAGACAAGGTGGACAGAATGCATTGGATGAAGACACAGAACTCCATATTGTTAAATATTTAAATACTTGCAGTGATTGGGGCTATCCATTAGACACATATGATTTAAGAGTTATGATTAAAACATATTTGGATACTTTAGGTATATCACACAAACGTTTCAAAAACAATATGCCAGGGCCAGATTATGCTACAAGATTTTTAAAAAGATACAAAGATTGTATTTCTTTGAGAATGTGCCAAAACATAAAAAAGTCGAGGGCTCAAGTTTCACCGGATTCAATTAATGAATACTTCGGGGAGTTAGAGCAGACACTTAAAGATGTCGACCCAAATAATATCGTTAACTACGATGAAACTAATCTAAGTGATGATCCTGGACGCAAGAAGGTTATAGTTAAAAGGGGAACCAAGTACCCTGAAAGAGTCCTTAATCAGTCAAAATCTTCAATATCCATAATGATGGCTGGCACAGCTGCAGGAGAGCTATTGCCCCCATATGTAATTTATAAAGCCAACAATATCTATGATACTTGGAGTACAGGTGGACCCAAAGGTACACGCTATAATAGAACTGCATCTGGGTGGATAGATAGCAATACTTTTGAAGATTACATCAAGTCCGTGGTGATTCCATTCTTTAAAGATAAACCCGGAAAAAAAATACTGATTGGTGATAATTTGTCATCCCATTTATCAATAGATGTCATAAAAATATGTGAGGAGCAAAATATCTCATTTGTGTTCCTACCTGCAAATTCTACCCATCTAACTCAGCCTCTAGACATCGCTTTCTTTAGGCCAATGAAAATTGCTTGGAGGAACATTTTATTAAAATGGAAAAAGACAGATGGCAAAAGTCAAGCCTCAGTGCCCAAAGGATGCTTCCCAAGATTATTAAAACAACTTATAAATGACTTGTCAGAAAATGTTGAGTCAAATATTAAAGCTGGCTTTCGAAAAGCAGGGATTATTCCTATTGACCGTGATCAAGTTCTATCAAAACTACCCAACTACGATAATGTAGACCCTGATAAGTCAAGATATGCCGTTGATAAATCGGTTTTAGACATACTGAAAGAAATGAGGTACGGCACAATGAATATTAAGGAACCAACACGTAAACGAAAATTAGATGCAGAAGCTGGAAAAAGTTTAGGAAACATAGATGATGATAATTTAGAAAGTGAATCTGAACAAGAAATAAAAAATAAGACTTTAAAAACATGCAAACAAGATAACAAGAAAAAGAAGGTGGTGGTTATTCCCGGAAAAGCAGTTACTTTCGGTCACATAAATAATGACACTGAGAATCAAGAAAATATTGGCGCGGAAAATTTTAACATTTGTAAATCTACTAAGAAAAAAACTTACCAAGCAACTACTTGTAAATTCACGAAAAACCAGAAAAAAGAAGAAGAAAAACAACTTATAGGAAAACTGAACAAGGATCTAATAAAAAAAGATATTAAAAAAGGAGTGTTGGAATCAGATGAAAAAAATAAAGACATAGACATTAATCTACTACCTATAGTATGCGTGGATGAATATGCTATTGCCAATGATTCTCAGCAGGCAGAAGAAGAACTGCTCATTAACAACTACATTGACCAATGTGCATCCAGCGTAGATTACTTACCTGATATAGAATCGGATAATTTATTTAGCGAACCGTTAAAGGAATATAATGAACAGGAAAAAGAAAAGGAAAAAAAGAAAAAAGTTGAAATTATTTCTATAGAAAAAATCGAATGTGGGGTGAATTTACGTGAATGTAAAAAAATACCTATAAATACTATAATTAACATACAAGACAAAAATAAAAACTTGAAACAAGTTACTTCACGCAGAGCAAGCTATTACAGAAGTGATGCTGAAATTTTAAGAGACTTGACTGATGAAAATCTTGAATAAAAAAAGATTAATACAGCTGATTTTGTTATGCAGGATGATTTTGTACTAGAATATTTCAGGTGTGTATAATACTAACATCATAAACCATCAACTTGTGTTTTATGAGTTTCAAATACGCAAACACAATTAGAGCTCCCAATCACATAATCACGTCGATTTGTACGAAAGGCAATTTTTTTTTTGCATTAATTTTATACACACAGAGTAAAGTTAGTTTTAACGTTAGTAAGTAATATTTACCTTAAATATCCCAACTGTTCAAAAGATCATCCTGTGTAGGTTATTAATAAGTAATTTGTCTAATATTGAAATAATATAAAAAGTACATATTAGCTATATAAGTGTAAGTTTTTAAATTGTTTACTTTTTTTTTTATTTTGTTTAGGACTGATTATGTTCAAAAGGTTGATTTTTTATTATTAATAATATAATTGATTCTGTATGATGTTGATTATAGGTATATTTTAATATATATTATTAATAAAATGAAAATGTCATTTAGAAGCCAAAGTATATTTTCATAAGTGCAATTTTTTTGTTTTGTTTGAGTTTGAAGTTAATGTTTTTGTAGAACTGATTATGTTTAATATGTTAATTTTTTATTATTAATAATATTATTGATTTTATATGATGTTGATTATATATAAATTAATTATATATAATAATATGAAAATTTCTGTAGAAGCCAAAGTTTATTTCCATAAGTGTGATTTTTTTAGTTTGAAGATTAAGTTTGTGTAGAACTGATTGTTTAAAATGTTGATTTTTTTTATTAATAAAATTATTGATTCTGTATGATGTTGATTATTTTTTTTATAATAATATAAAAGTGTCATTTAGAAGCCAAAGTTTATTTTTGAGTTTGAATTTTAACTTTATAATATGTAGGTATGTGAATAATATTTAATATGATGGACGATAATACTTGTGAACATTAAAATAACGATATAATATTTTAATGTAATTTTAAAGATATATAAAATATTACAAGATTTTTTTATTTGCTTTGGTACTATGATCTAAATAACGTCAAATAATAATCATTTATGCCGGAGGTTGGCTTCCTTTGCACTCGGTCAACTAGGTGGTTACCCCAACTTTTATTCTGCCGCCTAAGCTGTGATGTGCAAACATCTCTGTGCTGCGGTAGATAGTAGAAGGGCACTGTAATTACTAGAAAGTTGAAGAAAAATTCTTTAAAAAAATATCTGCGAACCTAAAATGAGGCAGCCCTACGACATTTTTCTAATCACCCCTCATGTGTGACTTTTGTCCCCCGATGGTAGGTAAATAGAAATCACGTAAATTTTGCGGGTTTTCTCATTAATTATTAATATAACCGAATAGAACCGAATATATTTCAGTACTTTGACCTACGACTCAATAAATACAGGCTTACAAAGTCGAGTATCAGTTTTGTAACATCACGAAAACCTTTAAAGAAGTTGGAAGACCTATCTATTCACCCCGTTTTACGGTACACAGTTATTTCGCGCAGTTATACAAAAACAAGAAAACAGAACAGATGGTCCCGTTAAACTGTCAAGCAATTTACTCGATTGTCTTGCAAAACGGAGTGACTCAATGAACAATAGCTAATATTCAATGGACGGAAATGTCCGTCTGGAAATTAGCTCGGAAACAAGGGAAAAGCTTTAAAACTATACCATTTATAATATTTAAGTGTTTTTAAAAGAAAGGTAACAGTAACAGGCTGGTGAGCACGTAATTTCTAATGTAGTTTACGTGTTCAGTTTAAAAATTATGGTGTGAAGAGAAAACCGGTTTAATTTATTTTAATATGCCTAATTCTTTGTATTATCAGTTGTAATGTTTCATCAACAATGAATTAGAAAAGTAAACGCGATAACATCATTTTGCATAAAGATAGACAATTACTATCGCCGTGGGTTTACAATTACCATGAGTTTATGAATTTGAAAGGGGATTTTGGAGGTAAGTAGGCCACGTTATTGTATGATTATGGGTTAGAAAAAGTTTTATTTTTGAGTATTTATGGGATTTATGCAAAATTTATGATCACTAACTGCTTGTATGTCTGTCTCTAACATAAAACATCACACTTTTCTTAAATACTAACTCTGGCCAAAATTATATACTTAGAAGCTTATAATAATAGCAGTAAGTACTTCCTTTTCTTTACTATACCGTTGTCATTGTCCTTGGATCCTAACTCTTTAATACTTAACCTGATTAGATTTCACCATATTCTTTATCCTTATATCTTTTCATTGCATCTTGGGACTTCCTCTGGATTTTTGTCTGGGTATGTGAAGTTATAGAGTTATTGGAGAGTCCGTGGAGTACGAATAGTTGATTCTGTGAACAAACATAGTGTATAAGTATAAGGTAATAAATGAAAATATCCGCGGAATCTCCGCGTGAAAGAAAAATAAAATTCGCAGCCGATACCTATTTCAAAACGCATTTCACATACAAATACCTAATTTCGGAGTAAAGTGAGCACATTATACAGGCGGGTTCGCATTTAAATTATTCCAGTGGATCGTTTATAGGCCATAACCGAATTTGGGAATTAGCTATAAAACAACATTTGATACGGGCGGGCGCGGGCGCTTGCAATTTGAATTTTGGGGCCGTTTCGGGCCGCATTGGGTTGCGAGGCACGTGCTGTGTTATCTATCCCCGTCGTAATGCAAACATCAGCTCCTGTGCCAGGTGCCTCACACTTGAACACCATCGTCTAACGCCGACCACCCTTTTTATACAGAGGTTTATCTAAGTAGGTATATAATATTATCTTACTATTATTATAAACGTGAAAGTTTGTAAGAATGGATGTCTGGATGTTTGTTACTCTTTCACGCCTAAACGGGTGGACCGATTGAGCTGAAATTTGGTATAAAGATAGCTTAGACCCTGGGATAACACATAGGGTACAGAATAGCGAGTAATACTCTTCTTTTAATCTACCTAGCCTTTTTCGGCTACAGTAACATGGCTTGTCTATAAGGTAAAATTATCTAACTCTGACTCTTTTTACTAGTAGTTAGACGTTTTCAAATAGATTTTATTACTAGTTTTATTAAGTTCGCGCAGCTGCCAGATATCATATATTTTCAAAGATTGTATTAAAATCAATCAAATGAATTTAATAGATAAATTACGAGAACCATATTAAATACATATTTGGAGAATGATCTAGGTTGAGTTAAATCATTTTAGAATTGTATCTGTCTGCAATTAAAATATTCCTGACATCTATAGCATCGACCTGCAATTTAATGTTGTTCGATCTTTTGCTATTTGTTGCATTTCTCGCCACGAATTAAAATTAAATATAATTAACCATCGTGACTCCTCCGACCACTTTAACCTTCAGTAAACGATCTGGGAATGGTTTTAAGGAAACTAGGCATCCAATGCAATTTGAATTCCATTACAATGAATATAAATACTTAAATTAAATAACATCTAGATCTTTACAGCCATCGCCGCATCGATAATAGTTAATATAATTTAGATACCAATTTCTTTGAAACTATTAAACTGTCTCGATATGCCGATGTAACTTTATTGTTATTTAAGGAAATTGAATTTGAATTTCAGTTTAAACGTTATTCTATTTTCTATCAACAATAAAATGGATTATAACTTTAGTAATGGTTTCTTGGTAATTCGACTACCAGTTTTATTGTGGAAAGTTACACTTATAGAATGTAATCTAAATTAAACAATTAATAAATCATTAAATCTTTCTCTTACATTCTCAATATATTAAATAAAAGAAGAAGAATTTCAAAACAAAGAAGCACATATTCAAATTAAAGAAGGAGAATTTTAAAGTAAAAGCAAAACACACAAGTTGCGGCATTGCACTGTCAAAATTGTTAGCAAGAAGCAACAACAACCCCACACAATTTATAAACAGCTAAAATATACAACTTACAACAACTACGGCACGTATTTACTAGGCATGTGTGCATCATCGATTCGACCGCGTCATCACTTACCAACAGGTGAGACTGTGGTCAAACGTAGCCCTATTCTTTATAAACAAAATAATAAAAACTTATATAATCTTAGCATAATCTAACTCTAGTTGTGGGTCGACAAAGCGAATAAATAGCAAGCTCTGATTGACATGACTTCGCAAGGGTGACTATTAGCAGCTGTTTTGAACAACTTGCTGCCTGGAGGCTAAACACAATCTCTTATAAGCTAGTTATTACGAGAACCCTTTTTACTTTTAAGAGGTGGATAAATTCATAGTCATTTATGATAAAATATAATGGACGTGGTAGTTTCATAAAGACACTATTTACTAGAAGACAATTTGAAGGTCTATGATTTTTATAGAATTATGTTAGTCTTGAACCGAATGACTATAGGTAGGTAGGTATTATGTAAAAACGCAGTTTTAAATGTTCTTCTCTTATATTCGTCTTTTAGACGTTATTAAAGCTAGGTCATAGGGTGTCATGTTCTCAATAATTATATTATCGTAATCGTCAGTTACTGGATTTTCACACGCGAAAAATGAATACGCACATTTATTAGTCACTTTGTGACACATTATATCCAGGTAAAATAAATTCATTTCAAAAATCCCACACATTAAATTTGTATTAGTGGAAAATACCATCGCACGTAATGTTATCGAATTGCGTAAAGATATAACTGCTGAGGATTAACGATGTGATGAAAATGATGACCAAATCGCGCGTGCTCTGCGTAGATAACATTTTACCTCAAGTACAGATTGCAGACAATGTTATTGTATAGATTTATCGTAATGTAACAATTATATTATCTATTTAATCCTCTTAACACTGTTTATTCTGAAATGTATTACGAAAATATCAATAAAATAATTATTTGACCTATTTATGATATTTCATAATATTAACAGATATAAAAGAAGACCGAGACTAGTATATTACTATTGTTTTTTAATCATTCCAAGTAACACAATCTGTAGCAAAATGTTTAAGTTCTTAAGTATCACTTTGTTGCTAGCGATTAATATTCAAGGATATAATTTCGCTGCTGTTAGTGAAAATGTTATTGAAACTCAAAATTCTGTTCCACTATCACCTATAGAAATTTCATCGAAATGGGAGAAGCACATCAACGACTTTCTAGAGCTTGTCGACGTTGATAAGGTTATAGACGTTGTTTTTGGATATGTTACTGATCCTGAAGTACTCAATTTTGCAACATTTATCTTCAGCAATGAATTCAAGCAAATGGTACAAGATTTTGAATCCATGGCGGAGTTTAAGGAGGTAAGAAAATATTGAAATTATTGTTATTAATCATGTTTGGATTTTTATTGGTGTCAGTAATGACGTATAGCTGTTTAGACGAGCAAATTATCTTACATCTGATTTTCAGTTTTAAATTATTTTATTTAAATTGATAAATTAAATCGAATACAAGTCAGCGCGTAAGAAATAGTTGTAGGTTCTTCTCTTTAAAGTACTCTCTTTTCTTTAAAGTACTTGAGAAACGTTTATAAAAAGATGTAAACTTCAAGCTTCAAATCATAAATAGTATTCAGTTATTCTTCTCAATACAGCAGCAGTTAGCAGTTTGAAGATTTCCTTTAAAGCTATCTTAATACGAATAACGAATTGATACACCCTTAGTTTTAATTTTGTTGTATGTAAAATTTACTTTATATGTGGATCAATAAAGTGTTTCTTATCTTATCTTATCTTATAACGGCTATTTTATTTTCAGGCATTTAAATATCTGGCTGACAAAGGATATGAACTGGGCTCAATCATAGATTATATTAACACGGCTTTAGAACTGCCTCCTTTCGAAAAACCGAAAATTATTCTCAAAGCCGGAAAAGGCATGACAGGTCTCATTGAAGATGTAATTGCTGCCCTACCTATAGAAGATTTCAAGAAACTCTTTGAGAGCAAATTGGAAACAAATTCTGAAGTAACGGAATTATTTGAAACGATCAATTCCCCTGAATTCATGAATATCATGAAGAAGATGTCGAAAAATCCCAAGTTTGAAGAGTTCAAGAAGACGTTTGAAAGATACGGGTTTGACTTTAAATTTTTATGTAAAATGGCTAAAGATATCTTTGGAGAATATTATCAAGGTGTGTTTTGTGGATAATTAGTACGTATTTTAAGGTTTTTTTTTTTAAATAATAAAGACACGATTTTTTACAAATTATGGTTTTTTCATTTCTATCATTTAAAGATATTCCGCTCTACTTTTATTAATCTCATTACAAACGCCAAAGTTATTACTTGATAGGCTTCAAGTAATTACTAAAATAATGAAACTGTAATAAAAACCACAAACCAAAATTTTAAACAAGCAACGTTAGATACGTTCTAGTTACTTAGATGTACATTTCGAACACTTCAGAGCATATTGTACTAAATTTAGTTCCACAGATATTAGTAAAGTAGAAGGGAAATGTTTACTCGTGTCGGCGGTAGTTAGGCGAACTTATTACAAAAGCAGTTTATTTAACACAGTAGTGCACTCAACTGCACGCTGCGCTCTTGCATCAAATCGGTTATGTTCACTATCATTAGCATCATTGGTTATCCGCTTACACAATATATAGTAGGTTATATTTAATACAAAATAGTTCTCTAGTACTTTGGTTACTCGATGGACAGATGACGTTATGATAGTGGCAAGAAGTGGATGAGATGATGAGTGATGAGAGAGGCCAGGGACGGGAGAGTAGCACAATTAAGGGACTTATGCCTAGTAGAAGCCCAGTAGATGATGATGCTGGTGGCATTAATTGCTCGTAAAGATAATTTCAAGCGTTTTCGTCGGAATGATAGAGAATTTCCTCGAAACCCATCTCTAGTTTTCTTAAAGAAAAGGAATGAAAAACCGCTACCTTTTCAAACTCCACTATAGTTGACTTCTGGCAAGTGGAACACGTCATCTTCATCCACAGGCCCAAGTCTCCTTGTCAATCTCGTCTATGACCAACCCGCGATATACTGATTGCACACTTACGTAAAATATTATGTACCTAACTTATTTTGTTTTTTTTTTGAGGAGTTAAGTCACTGACTCTGGTTTGTGAACAATTCTGAATTACTTTGTGTATTTATATTTTCTAAAACATCGAAATATACCAAATCTAATCTGGTTTAAAGTAAATTTGTCAAAAATATCAAGGTTTATGTTGGTAAAGTGCTCCCCTAACCCCAACTATCGTTTTACTTGAAACGAATGTTCACACGCGATGAAACCGCGATCCACTTAGAAATGACTTGTTAACAGCAACTCGAATCATAACTGCTTCTGTGGTTTTATGTCAGTTTTCATTATTTGATACGTTATCGGCCAGTTTAGATTTCAATCTTTAATTTGTATGGCATTAACGGTAGGAACAAATGGTGGATTATTTTAAATTGTTGCTTGGTTATTTTGTTTCATATACTATTTATTTCTTATTTGGTTTGGTTTTTTGTTTCGAATTGTTGTTTGGTTTTTTGTTTGTTATTTGGTTAGAATTTTAGTCTACTGTGGACACTACAGGTAGGTACTTAAAGATGTAAAATGAGTGGCTTTCTTCACGCTTATGTTATCAAATCACAAGCTTGCACAACATTTTAAGTATACCATAGGATTAGGACCTAACCTTTACAGGTAATAATTACTTATTTCATGCGTTTTTGCTTAAATCAATAAATTTTAAAATGAAAGTTGTAATATTGAAATTATTATAAAAATATAGGTGGAACCCATTTCTGAATAAAAAAACATGATAGGCTAATTTGCAGGTCTTGGCACTCATTGTCATAAAAAACAGCTATTTAAGTAAACAAATTAATCATATTTTTTCCAAAGGATATAACGAATAGTCTTCAATAATCCAGCGAAGAGTAAATAATGTTATATCGTTACATCGACAGTAATAATTTACGCAAATATGACATCATTTGGGCAATATCTGCGCACCCCGCTGAGATAAGTGAAGGCGTCGTGTACACAGGAAGAGGGCTCGCCCGGCGCCGTGCGTCGCTTCCTTCTGCCTTCCTGTTCCGTTCTCTCGGCTACATGACGTATGCCCGCCCATCAGCTTTATTTTCCTAGCCTCTATGAGCTTTGATCACGCGATTTATTTGCTTGTCAAATCCAGGAAATAGCCACGCGACTGTATCGATAGGGTCGAAACGACTCAATAAGTTCATCGATGTGCATACATAAAAGTTTTATTAAACTTGAACCGAGATGATAAATATGTATATATATAGATATCCATTTTGTATAGCAATTTTCACTGATGCCTTTTGTAACAGGTTCTTCAAATAGACTTGCAGTTAAAGAACATAAAAGACTCTCTCATCTCTCATAAACTCATTAATTTGAAAGATATACCTATACAAATACTATAATGAAATAAAAAACAAACTAAAACCCTTTACGTCTTTTTTCGTTTTTTTACTACACATAATATAGTAATGGTATATTCTGTGCTAAGATTCTAAGATAGGATATGAACCACTTGAGGGGCCATAAACGTGCGACCGAGCTCAT
This sequence comes from Hemithea aestivaria, assembly GCA_947507615.1. NCBI lineage: Eukaryota > Metazoa > Arthropoda > Insecta > Lepidoptera > Geometridae > Hemithea > Hemithea aestivaria. The sequence goes on along the minus strand of OX382327.1, from coordinate 8,614,460 downwards.
CCTGAATCCTGATATTGTTGAAAACGGTAAGCGTAATCGAAATCGGCAAGGATATCTATAGATATCAAGGAAAAATATTAATAGGTAAAACGCATTTTCTTAAGAAAACTCATCTTATAAGAGATTAGTAAGTTGATACATTAACGGTAAAGCCGTAAAGACAAGGCCGGGTCTGATTTGATGCGGCGCTGATAAGCTGATCGCGTCCGCGGCAACATCGCTCCGGCCGCTGCGGGGCTCACAACATGTGGACAATCTTTCACGCTCATGTGTACTCACCCTTTTATTGGGACGGGGAGGAATGAGGGAATAGAATGGACATTCTCTACTAAAACTAGAGACTTAAAATCTTTTAACCGTCTCACATCATCAAAAACACTTATAGTCTAGGGAAACCACTCTAAATAAATGATTAATTTCAATAAAAATTTAGTGATTTGATTTAACCCATGCATGGAATTAGAAGATGGTCAGTAAAAATGTTAGTAGACATGCGTTGATCTTAAAAGATACCAATATATGAGAAAAGTGAACAAAATTCATGAATAATGAAGCAGACCTTTTCCATTACTTATCTACAATCCACATACTCGTACTCGTGCCTTAGTTTTTACACGGCTTATTAGTCAATAGAAAATATTAAAACATAATAAAAAAATTTACGGTTCATGTACTATTGCACTTCTTAAGAACTTGAGGTACCTGATCGTTGATCTTAGAACTAAAGGTATATGTAAAAGTAAATTAATTGTATTCTTACTAAATCAAAGTAGACAAGAAGATGGCCATGTCCACATCAGCCATTGTTTCGTTGATTAGTTCATAGTGTGGGGGTTCGGGGAAGAGACCATGAAATTGTCTGCTCACTTCTGTAAATATAATTTCGGCGACAAAAGGACTATAAATGATAGTCAGGGTCGCAGTGCAAGTGCGCCTTGTTACACGAGCTTTAAAAATTATCCACCCCCTCTGTTTTTAACGCAGTGTCACATATTTCTATATTGCTTGTTTTAAAATTCGTTACATCTACGATTTAGGGTTTATTTTAGCTTTTTAACTAGGTATTATATGGTTAATATACTAGAAGTTAATGATTTTAATTTTCGGGGAGGTAACATGGTTAAAATATTTAATTTTTTTTATGCAAGTAGACGCTTAATAGGTGTTCTTTTACGATCACCTTTTTCTATTATTATAAAGCTTATAACTCATAATATAAAAATCTCGTGATACCCTGTTTGTTTGTCTGTTTGTTATCTGATTAGCACTGTGCTAATTATGGGCAGCGTCTCTTACTATCAGGAGAGCGTCTTGGTCGTCTTCTTACTTCGTTTTATATTATTATATTGAACTCCTCTACAACGGCTTGACTGATTATATTATGATTTTTTGTGTAAGTATATTTAAGGTCTCAGTAGGTCCTAAAATAAGTATTTTTCAACAGACGCAGGCAAAGTTGCCAGAGTAAGCATTTTTATATGAGTACATAATTTTTCGCCTTAAGCAAGGTCCGAGCTTAAAAATGTTTTTTGAGTGTGAAAACCACGTCAACGCATTTTCCATTGAAGTCAATAAAAGTATTCAATTTACTAAATTTTAATTTTGCGCTAAGGTCACCAAATACACATTCTATCCATAATATTATTATATATTAAATTAAAGCATTAGCGCGTGACTAATGGAATCACAGAACAAATAAAATTAAAATGTAAATAGTGGAACGGTGAAATGCTAATAATAAATTTCTCCATTTTAATAACTGTAACTGTTCGCGAGGGGAGCTTCTGGCCTGTTAAGTCAATATAACACTTTCATTACTCCAAATTAAATTCCTCGGGGAGCGAGATGAAGTTTTTATTCTGAACAGACAAAGGCGCGGAAGAAACTGGTCTGCAATAGGGACACTCCTTGCTTTACATCTCGAATCTATTGCACTTCGCCATTATATCTTTTGATTAGCTTTTACGCACAGTTGATTAAAATCTTTGTTCAATATCTAAATAATATAGAAGAAAAGCGTAACTGACTGATTACAATAATAACTCTTTTTTTTTCTCACACACACACAATTTTGCTTCAGGAAATAGAATGTTTACAAAGTAAAAGTTTAGAAAACCTTGTAAGACTAACTAATCTATCAACGCACAGCTCAAACTGTTGAAAGGATTCAGTTGAAATTTGGCACCGAGATAGTTAACCAGATTGCACCAAGGATTTTCCAACGCGACCAGAGCCTGCCTTAAGCTGTATAAAAAGGCATGTATGAAGAAAAATGTACGGAGATGTTCTTGGATAAAGCATTTATAATAAAACTGTGGATACAATTTGACGCTCAGATGCATGTCAACGAGCGCAACAAGCTGACAAATCGTCGTAAACAAAAGCGCACTTGCGTTAAATTTTCAATAAGCCCCTTATGATAAAATGGCAAGTGTGCAGCGCGGGTGTGATGCGTATTAATATTTCACGAAATTAATCATTATAATCCTTCTGGCAAACAAGTCGCCCTCGGGACCGAGAACAATATAATGAAGTTGTCATTTTTTAGGCTACACGGGGGAGGCTGGAGGAAATCCAAATTGAATCATGCGGCGAGGGAATTGTGCTATTATGTTATTAAACAGGCGAGGGCAGGACCCCGACGCAGTTTTTTGCGAGGAGGGCGTCGCAGAGACAGTTAACAGTTTTCACAATAGAATTATGATATAATTTGACACAACGGTGCAATGTGAGGCGAGGTAATCGAATTACTTCGCCAGAACTTGCTCATTGTTATATAGAAGTTGAGGAACATTTCATTTAAAATGTTTTTTTAATAAGTATAATTCAAATTATTCTCTGTCTACTTAGGTACCTATCTAAAAAAATATAAGACCTTGAATTGTAATGCTCTTGTAGAATAAATCTATTAAGGTACACACAAATACGAAAATCTTAAATGTGCTAACTATCATGTAATTTTAGCTCAATTATAACTTATACAAATTTACAGAACTAAACTCATACATAGTAAGTATAAAATACACTCATCAGCTAAGTACTTTACACTCAAAAGAGCCGAGAGTGAAATGAAAGCTTTTATCCATATGTCAGAGAGAGTACTTACAGCGGCTTATTGTCACCCCCGCTGGAGAATTTGATAAAGCGTGTGCGAATATTAACAAAAGGAATATCTTGTTAAATTGATATTGCGCTCGCCCCAAGCAAAATTCAACCTTACAGCACCAAAATTACACTCATATTAGAACTATAATTGATTGGATCGAGCACATCACTTAGTACGTTTTCTCGGAGGCAGTGTGAAATTGTCTCCGTTGGAAAGTGTATAATTCAAAGGGGAAGATTAAAATATTATTCATGTTAAGTAAATATTCAAATGAATATTTTCCGTGTTAGACAACAATGCTGCTGGGGGAGGCTCAGTAATTTGATAGATACCTATCTACAAAACGGTGTACTTATTCGTTAAGGGACTTCCATGTTATTATAAATTATAAGCACGATTTGGGAATTCTCTCGAATTAAACGGTTCTTAGAGAAAGGGGCGGCACTCATTATGTTTTGTCCGTATTATATATTTGAGAATTATATATTGGAAGAAAACAACTTTTATCAATCCGACTGGAGTGTTTATATTTTCTTTGAATACTTGTACTGGAGGAACTTAAAGAAAGATATACATCTAACAGAGGAACAAAATACCGAAAGAAAGAAAAATAAGGACGATCAAAGATACATGTCAGTTTAACAGGTTGCTTTGCGTTCTTTGGTCACAATATAACTTTCCATCACCATTAATGTGTCATCTCCGATTGCAGCGCTGAAGAAAAAGTTCAAAGGGCGAAACCCAAATTAGTGATAAGAGCAACTTTTCAACGAGGAAGGTCTTTTTGAACATTTTTTAAATATTGTTATTTACCATTAACCATCTTAAGGTCATAAGTAGGTACCTACTTGTACATTACTACGTACTTGTACTTAATGTACATTTCTTCAACCTCCAATCCAGTCCGAATACTTTATCGCATTTTTGGGAAACAATGGCTTCAATTCATCTAACAGATGATAAATAATGAATTGTCCAATATAATGGATGTAGCGACAGAATCGGAGTGCATTAGCGAATGTGTCATGTAAATTATACACTTGCCCCGGCTCCGCCCGCGCGGTCTCGCGGGACTAGGATCTATTGTTATAATAAAATGACATCTCAGTGCATGAGCACTGCCACAGGAGGTACTGGATCGACTGGGTAAATACTATTCAGTTTTTTACTATTAGAATACATTTACTATAGAAAAAAATGAGCATTTATTTCAGATAGACTGTCCTCTCAGTGCATTGGCAGGCAGTAGTGCAGGCGTTACTGGGTCGATTAGTTTTATTGATTTTTATTTACCCTTTGGAGCCTAGGTAGGTAATTTGGTTTTCAGGACTTAGAGTCATGAAACTATGACTATTCTAATAGCTTAAATATTAGTTAACAATGAATTAAAATGTGAATCTCATCATTGCTTATTACAAGCGAGATTAGATTTAGGTTATACCTATTTTTAATTCCACACGTAGCGTAGGTTCTTATGGGTTCTGCTGGCAGAGTATGATTTTTACGCCAACTTAAACCATATATCTGGTTCCTGTGGTATATATGTAACCATATATCTTGTAGCTTTAAACCAGTTGTCAAGTGATTGCATTTATTAATTGCTCAAAACATCTACAATATGCCGCACGGCATCACCAGTTTGCTCTCATTCAAGTTTCTCCTGCGCTCGTTCCCCATGAGGGTGAAACATGTTTATATGTTTATTTTAATACGCGTGTCGCGCGTATAATACGGAATTTATTACGGAGCCCTGCTCGGATTAATGCGATACGGAAGATTTGAATTCAGCATTAACTTAGATTGATACATATACGCACTTGCGGAGGGCGGTGCGCAATACGCCGGGAGAGGTGTTTGTTTATGTGTCATTTATTATATGAACTTTGGCAATTAACCTGTTACCCTTTTAATGATGCTCTATTGTGCATTTAATATTGAAGAATCGTGTTACATCTTAACGATCGAATCAAGTGAGATATGGCATACTTAGCTTAGATCCAAGATGTTGTTACGGAAGAACCTACAACGCTTTTGGACATGAAACAAGAAAAGTACTTTCTTGCGTCTTGGTGCTAAAATCTTTTTGAAAAGATAATTTATGTTTGAGTTTCGAGGAATACGGTTTCTTTATAGCGGACGTCTACGTCTCCTAAACCTATTCGTGTTCCAAATTTCAACCCAATCCGTTCAGTGTTTTAGGCTGTTCGTTGGTATACCCATCAGACACTCTTTTATTTATTTCGAAGTTTGGAAGAAGTGGATCGGCGTGCACTTTAGGCTAGACGAGCAAGGCAACCAGCGTTAAGACAACAATTGCTTTATTTCACTTCAGATCTTATTTTAAGGATCAGTCGGTACGGATAGTCAATGATTTATGGCTACTAATAACGAGAAAAACTGGCTATAATCTATTTTCATTTATAAACAAATCGGTTGAACAGAAAACCATAAAACACCCCACACAAAGAATCTTTATGTAAACATAAGAAACATAAAGTGCGTTATATCTGTTGTTTTAACTCATTTCGAAGTCATTCAATACCATTGTATTATATTTATAGACTTATATATAGCTACTAGGTGTACGTAACCTATAGATCTGAGGTATATGATATTATTATCGATAAAATGTTTTGTTGTGCGAATATTGCAAATTCTGAAACAAATAAATAATAAATATTTCAGGACGTTTCACACAGCGCCACCTAACCCCAAACTAAGCAACTTAATGCTTGTAATATAAAAACGAATACAAAAACTTCAACTCTTTCACAAAAAAAAAATTGTTTTTTATATGTTTCCAGAATTCCGAAATCAACTTTGAATGGAAGGTGAAAAGGGGGTGGAAGTTCGTAAGATAAATTGATTACCCCTGACTGTATTTGGTCAAAATCTGGCACAGAGATAGCTTGAGTCCCGGGAAATGATAGAATAATTTAAATAGAAAAATATTAATTGACTGTTACGCGCTACGAAGTGCGCGCAGGTCCGCTAGTCCAGTATATGTACTCTCAGCCACTAGAATATTCATGCCCAATAGGATTTATTTCAAATTGAAAAGCAATCGGAAGTCCAATCAATATTAAGTTTTATAGCAACACTCCCTACTGCGACACAACCGACTAACATAAACAAAATGAACAAAATAAAAACAATTAAAAGCCAGTTGGCGACTTTGTTTCGGACAACAAATTTAATTAACATTCGCTTATTTCTTCGCCTGATCCGAGAGAGACAAATAGCCTAAGTAAAATTTATGTATCGGAATCAAATTCAATTTCGTCTTTGCATTTTTTACACGATTTTTTAGGACCGTTTTACTTTGCCGTGCGAAGGAAAGGTTAAAGTGGATATGCCTTAATAAAATAACGACTTTTTAATATTTAAAAGGAAATAATGATTGACTGATTTATCAAACCACTAAAAAGATTAGGTTTAAGTTTGGTACATCGAAAGGTTTTATTACTAACATCCGCTGAGAAAAGTAGTTTCGTCGGAACAAAGCAGCAAGCTCGTTAGATTTAATGCCAAAATCAATGACATATTTCTATGAGTATACTCATCATAATCTCTCCTCATATTGTACATATCAGCCCTAGGATACAATTTTGAACCAACGCAACGATTTAAAAAAGTTCATAACGTTATTTATGTAGAGATGTCGTTGTATCGAAGGACGATATTACCAGAAGGCTCAGCAGCGTTAGAAATGGCACCAATGAAGAGGTATGGATTTGTCAATGCTCCATCTACAGCAAATTTTGTACTAGACTAGCTGAGCTACTCCAATTTTGGTACAACTTTCTATCCGGGATAAAATGAGCCACACACCACACATAAAACATATCCAATTGTAATTCAAGATTAAAACAAAACGACATAGAAAACATGCACGTAAATAAAATGAACTGTGCGACATACTTCCATTCCTTTCGCTCTTGTGAAATTTGTTTTCTTACAGGATTTTTCTAATCTTCTTTAGCATCGTTTATATTGATTATGGCGCTCCTCCTGCCTAATTTATATTCAGCTAGTGTTTTTTCATCACGCCCTGTGCTTAATATCGCAATTTGTACCGTAGTTGGCGTAAACCGAGGGGACCTGTCACCTTTACTCTCGGACGTCTCCCCTGAATGCCTATTTTATTGCTCGCTTACACATAAACAAGTGAAGTTTACGACCGTTTTTACAGAAATGGGTAATAAACTAATTATTAAATGAAGACTGACTGTCTCTGTAAATAAATGATTATGAATCGGCGTTCTTGTCTCGTGGGTTGATTTGTGGCTGGGGAGATGTCCGATGACAAAATTATGTCTCCGTCATAAATGTTGGCTGTATCGGTTGGGATCGATGATAATGGTTTGTTTTTTGGGAGCGATGTCGCCTGCGGTGGCGGCTGTCGGCAGTCGCCTGAACTGGCCGCTGCAGACGGGCGACGCGATCGGCATTCGGTCTGCGATTCTTCTATTGTCGCCAGTATGTTGCACACCATAATATAAAAATTATGGACGCGCGCGTGTTTATCCCTGAAATTAGAGTTTAACCTCTAAAAAAAATCCACAGCCCTCTACATCTCACTACTGGGCATAGGCCTCCTGCATATTATGCCACTTAACGACCCTGTCCTGTGTCAATCATTTTATGCATTATGCCTCTACAATTTTGTGAGCGTATATTGCTGTCTACAAATGGAGTAAATGAGATATATTAAGAAAAGAAGTGGTACGATGTAAAAAATTGCTTGGATTTTATTAAAGCACTGTAGTACATACTCTTAAAGCCGCTTATAATGTATGTGTGTGTGTTGTATTACTAGAATTTGGGATAAAAATACTAAACAAAAGTGCTAATACCTACAACGAACAATCGACAAAATATCGACTAAAGCGCTCTCTTTGGACTAATCAAAACAATGGCAAAACATTTTAAATGTTATGCCATTGACCAGTCTAATATCCAGGAATGATAAAGTTATAGATATAATTCTACGACTCAATTTCATCTGCAAAAATACCGGACAGAATTGTGGACAACCAAAAACCGTGGCGCCGAAGATCAATTAGTTCCAAGTAATAAACATACCAAATACGTCTGTTATGAAAAGAATTCGACTGCCGGGAGATTTCTTCTGCTGCATCAATCAAAATCATACTGATAATGAAATCATCATTTGGGTGGCCATAGAGCGCCTTCCGAGAATCCCGTCTCGGAGTCTTTCTCAAATGTGCATCAATCTCATTAGCACATTCCTGATTTATTAATTAGAGGTTAGATGTTCCACAAACAACAATAGATAATGGATCGAACGGTTAAGGTTCATGTTGCAAAAATACCCAAATAACAGATATCATATTGAATAATATAGATCTTATATTGTTCTGGTCTCAATGAATTATTCTTATAGATCGTATTCTTACCTTATTATAGAGAAAAATAAATACATATAATTATAATCTCAAAAAAAGAGAAAACTGAAAAACGTGCATCAAGCTAAGTTTTGGGAAGCGACAGCGCAAGACTTAGTTTGGGCCGTTGCGCCCTGTTGTTAAATGCTAAGTGTTAGAAATTTTATATTGGTAAGAGTTAAGAGTATGTGATTAAAAACAGCTCTACGATATACGAGTATATGGTATAAGTAGAGATTTTAATAGCAGGTAATTGTTTTGTGAATTGGTAATAAATTGTTATCTTAAATACAATTTTAAAACTCATTAATAATTTCCATTTAAAATAAAGTAAGATAATATAGGATGTTATTAATCGCTCTTTCCATATAAAACATACAATGAATTTAATGTGTATTTTATTTTCTTTAACAATCCCATATGTTACGTTTGGGCAAGGTACGTAATCAAAATATTAATGATACTAAATAATATTTTGAAAGTAATCGTAGGGATGCCTCTAAGCCCTGAATGGACTTGCCTAAAAAAATGCGCGGGACAAGAGAGAACATTATGCCCAGCAGCACTATGTGAGCTATGGAATTTTTGAAAGAAATACAATAGTGCTTGAGAATGATATTCCATGTGTGATATTTAAACTACATTATGTTCCTGATATTATTGAAATCTTATAAAGTGTTATAATCCTCTTTTTTTCAGGAAATTTCTCAGTAAACTTTCCAGGTAACTTCACTGAACAAGACTTCAGAAAACACTATGGACTCAGTTTAAACGATGGCTGCGCAGACTACGTGAAAGTCTTTAAATGCTTGTCAGCATGTAAGAGCATGGGCTACCAAATATTCAGAATGAATACCAGGTGCAAATGCACCTGTCATGACATGAAGACTTCTACTATCCTTCCGTTTTTTAAGTGGAGAACAAATGGGACCACACGCGCTGTCCCAAAAACACAAAGTCCAAAGCTGTATGACGTTGTCGGAACGCTGTCACCTCGGCCTGACCCGTACGTAGAACCTGAAGAAACAACAACTGTTACTACAGATCCAGCGAGTTTGGATGGAAGCACTGATACTGCCGCTGGTAATAGCACAGGCACAGATTCCACTAGTGATGGTACCACGGAAACAGGCGCTACCGAAGGCGGTGAAGCTGGTTCTTCAACAGACACAACTGAAAAGACAATAGACGATGCTGCAGCTACCAATGCAGATTCTAATGCAGTTCCTACTGTAGCTAATAATGAAGCTATTACTGCTACTGAGGCGGCTGCACCTGAAACTAGCACGGTGTAACCGTGGAATTTAGGATCGAAGAACTACGGCTGATAAATAAACAGACTAAAAATATCGTAATCGTTTTCCATTACCTATAGCGATTAGCAATCAGCGTATTTGCGTTGTGAATTATTCATATACCTAAATAGCAGCGTTTTGCGATTATAATATTATTTTTTATCGACCCAATATTACAATCTTTACAAAAGAAGAAAATTGTATACCTACTAGGGTAGGTTTAGAGAGCATATTTCATTGACTTGATTCTAAATTATTCTGAGTTAGCTGTGACCAGCGGTTTCATCCGCTGAAAAGTAACCTAATTATCCTATTTTTAAGCTGAATCATCCATCTCGAAGTGAAGAGGCAACAAACACACATCCTCGCATATTTAAAATACCCAAGCTACACGAATTAATATAAGCAAAATTTACAAAGAGTATCCTTTTTGATCTATATCCATCAGTCATCCATTCCTTTGCATATTACCTATACAACTAACTTAGATTACAACTATATCTACCTATCAATCGAGTAAATTAAAACTAATACAAGATATTATCATGTAACGAATCATAAAATTTTATTTCGAAATAATATTAGCAATTACGAGGACCATTAGAATTTTAATTAATATCTGCTCTTATCAAGCTATTTTCCGTTCTCGTTTTATAACATTTCGAATAGAAAGTGTTTAAATTATTTTGGAGACCATGGCTACGGCTGCTTTGTTTTTTACTTTGATGTTTTACATGACATCATTTGGGAATTGTTTCGAGCTTAATTTAAAAGGTATTATTGAGAATCCCTCTTACGAATATTGAATTATTATATATTTATGGGTAGATATAGAAAGAGACAATTTTCTAACACTATTTTTTGCTTTTTTTCAGACAGAGAATCAATCCAGATATCGCTGCCTGATGATAAGGGTCCCATTAAACGTGAGATTTAGATAATTTTATTATTTTACTAGCTGCAACCCGCGGTGTTACCCGCTGCAAAATTTTCGATGGCCGAAGATTTTGGCCAAGTGGGGTTACGGTGAAGATTTTTGCCAAGTGTGGTTACGTTGAAGATTTTTGCTAATTTGGTTTACGGCGATGATTTTTGCCAAATGATGTTACGGCTAAGATTTGCCAAGTGGGGTCGATGGTAAAGATTTTTTCCAAGTGGGGTCATTGTCGAAGATTTTGGCCAAGTGGGGTTACGGCGAGGATTTTTGCTAAGTGGGGTTTCGGCGAAGATAGCTAACTTCACCGAAAACCGAACCGAATAAGAAACCGAATTTGGAAAAAATGGAAATACGAAATAAATTTGTCAAATGCTAACTTCACCGAAAACCGAACCGAATAAGAAACCGAATTTTGAAAAAATGGAAAATCGAAGTAAATTTGTCAAATCCTAACTTCACCGAAAACCGAACCGAATCCATGTGGATTCGGTTCAGTTCAGTTCCGAATTAAAAAATATCAACTAAGTTAACTACGAAAAAAAAATGGAAAATCGAAATAAAAACTTTGTTTACGGCGAATATTTTTGCCAAGTTGCGTCGATAGCAAAGATTTTGGCCAAGTGGGGTTGATGGCGAAGATTTTGGCCAAGTGGGGTCGATTGCGAAGATGTTGGCCAAGTGGGGTCGATGGCGAAGATTTTGGCCAAGTAGGGTGGATGGCGGAGAAGTTGGCGAAGTGAACAAACTAAAGATCATTAAAATCGGTCCAGCCGTTCTTGAGTTATGAGTATTGAAACTTTTAAGAAGTACCAGGATATCAGAAACATATAGGAGATGTTCGGGTCATTTCGTGAGATTTCGGTTAAGTTCGGAATTGACAATTGCGTCATCAGACGTATTCGAATTCCAAAAAAAATTGTAAATCTTTTTTGACAATAAATGACAAATGTCAGACTTCACCGGAATTTCACGAAATGAGCCGAACATCTCTTTATGTTTCTGGTATCCTGGTACTTCGTAAAAGTTTCAAAACTCATAACTCAAAAACGGCTTAACCGATTTTGATGATCTATGGTTTCTTCGATTCGTCTTCTTCTCGACTATATGCATGTTAAAAAATTATGTACGAAAAAAAATAATGAAAATCAAAATAAATTTGTCAAATCCTAACCCGACCACACCATGACCACGCCCTGACCACACCACGACAACAACCCGACCACACCATGACTACGCCCTGACCACACCATGACCACACCATGACCACGTCATGACCACACCATGACCACGCCCTGACCACAACCCGACCACGCCACGACCACACCACGACCACAACCCAACCACACCACGACCACAACCCGACCACACCATGACCACGCCTTGACCACACCACGACCACGCCCTGACCACACCACGACCACACCATAAACACGTCATGACCACACCATGACCACGCCACGACCACAACCCGACCACGCCACGACCACACCATGACCACAACCCGACCACACCACGACCACAACCCGACCACACCATGACCACGCCCTGACCACATCACGATCACAACCCGACCACACCATGACCACAACCCGACCACACCATGACTACGCCCTGACCACACCACGACCACACCATGACCACGTCATGACCACACCATGACCACGCCCTGACCACATCACGATCACAACCCGACCACACCATGACCACAACCCGACCACACCATGACCACGCCACGACCACAACCCGACCACGCCACGACCACACCCTGACCACACCCTGACCACACCACGACCACAACCCGACCGAAAACCGAATCGAATAAGAAACCGAATTTGGAAAAAATTGAAAATCGAAATAAATTTGTCAAATCTTAACTTCACCGAAAACCGAACCGAATAAGAAACCGGATTTGGAAAAAATTGAAAAAAAAAAGATTTTGGCCAAGTGGGGTTGATGGCGAAGATTTTGGCCAAGTGAGGTCGATGGCGAAGATGTTGGCCAATTGGGGTCGATGGCGAAGAAGTTGGCGAAGTGAACAAACCAAAGATCATTAAAATCGGTCCAGCCGTTCTTGAGTTATGAGTATTGAAACTTTTACGAAGTACCAGGATATCAGAAACATATAGATGTTCGGGTAATTTCGTGAGATTTCGGTTAAGTTCGGATTTGACAATTGCGTCATTAGACGTATTCGAATTTCAAAAAAAATTGAAAATCGAATACTGAAAACAAATTTGTCATTTGTCAAATCCGAACTTCATCGGAATTTCACGAAATGAGCCGAACATCTACATTTTTCTTGTCTCCTGGTACTTCGTAAAAGTTTCAATACTCATAACTCAAGAACGCCTGGACCGATTTTGATGATCTATGGTTTCTTAGATTCGTCTTCTTCTCGACTATAGACCTCCTTAAACTTTCTGGTATCCTGGTACCTGGAGGTAATAGGAGCCACCATTGAGACGCCAAAAATAAAGTTGTTTTTTTGATTTGACATCAATTCTCTCAGATACTGTTTTATTTATCAGGATAAAAAGTAGCCTATGTGTTATTCCAGAGTCCAAGCTACCTTCGTACCAAATTTCAAGTCAATCGGTGCATCCGTTTGAGCGTGAAGAAGTAACAAACATACACACACACACACTCACACACTCACACACTCACACACTCACGCACTCACACACTCACACACATACACACAAACTTTCGCTTTTATAATATTAGTAAGATATAATAAACGTGAAAGTTTGTGATAATGTATGGATGTATCTTTGTATGTATGGATGTCTGGATGTATGTTTGTTACTCAACTGGTGGACCGCCTGAGCTGAAATTTAGTATAGAGATAACTCAAACCCTGGAATTACATTATATAGAGGCTACTGCACAGAGGGTGATTCAGCTGGGCGTAGCTAGTTCTTCATATTTTAGGTAAAATGTGATTAGCAGTGCCCTGCCGTATTACCCGCTGAAAAGTATGAGTTATTTTCAAAATATGATGTTGTCCTATGTACGTTGCTATAAATATAAAATTTCTAAAGTTAATGTTTATATGTATGTATGTCGTTAGGCCTTTTGACTAACTAACAGGCCTAAAACGTGGGATATTTCTCTTACTGGGAGGAAAACTACCTCTAGGTACATATTATATAATATTAGATAGAGAAGCTTCGAGAATATATCATACTTTATTATATCAATTTGTTTCAGTCACCAACAAAGGAGATAAAGCAATTTTACGATACGGATTTCAAAGAACTCACGACTGTCAAGAGTTTAATAAGGCCTTCCTCTGTATCAGAAAATGTTTAGATTTGGGCTACCAAATAGCACATTCTGACAAAGAGTGTAAATGTACATGTTACAAAAATAAGATCCTCGCTCAGTACCAGGCTGGACAAACTAAAGTTACTAGTTGGAAGTTAGGAGCACCGACGACCAGCTTGCCACGATGGGGGTTGAAAGGAGAGCCCGGAATGAGTGATATTGAAATTAATGCAAATTACACAGATTATGAAGGTAACTCATCATCATCTTCCTGTCCTTGTTCCTCCTCCACTACTCTATCATCCGTCAAATCTTCATTCACTCACCTAGTACGCATATATCCTTCTTCACACAGTTTATCCAAACCTTTTTAGGGCGTCCCTTTCCCGATTGCCACCTATAACCATATTCATGGACTTTTTGGTAACATGATTTTCCTTCCTCCGCATAATATGTCCATACCAGCCCAATTTTCCACTCTTGAATTTTAGATTATGAAGGTAACTATGCTATAAAATCAAAATTCTGTCTAAAAGAACATAACTTTGGTTCTATCAGTATTTCAGCAGCAATAAAGAAAGTTAGTATGAGTTAGTTGTAGGGTTTACATTTAATATACTCAATCGAATCGACAACAACATGATGTGTTATTCTGCAGTCTAGCCTTCATATCTTATATCTGCTAAATCGGTCTTGTCATTGAGGCGTGAAAAAGTTAATACCTACCTACTTATTTTCCGTAGATAGGCATCTTGTAATACAAGTATTCTATTATCTTAGAAAATGTATTATTCAAGAAGAATAGAATTTCTATTTCCCTTAACCATGCAACTTACGAAAAACGAATGTTTTGCATATAGGTAAAGCTGATATAAGTGCATCAAATGATGAATCCAGTACGCCTGAGCCCTCTGAAGACCAGACACCGGCAAAGAGCGATTTACAAGCAGATTCAAAAGAGGGATCTAAACAGCAACCTTTATCTGAAGAACAGAGCACTGCCCAATCTTCTAACGAAATACCAACAACAGAGGAAACTGCAGACGAAACGACAGCAGAACCGGAACCCCAATAAAATAAATCATTATAACTGATAACTATTCATCTTTGTATTCATAATATGATTCGTCATCATAATAAACGGCATAAACTCACTTGTATTTACTTCGGCTTCGTGGCGATCGTGAGAGCGGGGCGCGGACTCCGGCACGTAACCGCAGCTACTCTCTGAAGTTCTCTACTCCCTGAAGCAGATCCTCGTATAGGATCGAAACGGTCGGCACGAAGCCGAAGTAAATACAAGTGAGTTTATGCCGTTTATTTACAAAGATGAATCTAAACACCCACGAATCGTTTAGTATAAAAATAACTATTCAGTATGTAATTTTATCTGAGTGTAAATTCTAAACAATTTAATTCTAATAAAGGCGCAGATATTGTAATTTTTTATTCTCAAATCCCAACACTTTAAGGCGCAAAATTTTACCTTGTTCTTCGGAAAATAATGTTACCTACCTATGTGGACAGTAGATATCAGAGAGGTAGTGGATATAAAAGTTACCTTATCTAAATATATAAAAGGAAATAGTGACTGACTGACTAATCTATCAGCGCAGAGCTCAAACAGCTGGTCGGATTTACTTGAAATTTGGAACATAGATAGGTTTTATGATGTGGACATCCGCTAAGGAAGGATTTACCCACGCGGGCAAAGCCGCGAACACAAGCTAGTTATGTGTATGTTAGTTGTTTTGGAAATATTAATCAAAGCGTACGTCTTGGTTTTGATTAACCATTTAATACTGCTAGGTATAACCCGTATAGCCATATGATTACCCATTATCATTTCTTTTTAAGCAAAGATGTAAGAAGACGTGCAAGCCGCTATCCTGTTGTTAAGAGATAACGCTGCCCATACAATCAGTACTGAGTACAGTGCTACCCAGAATTTCACAATGATGTTACATTTGCCGTATTTTGTAATTACTATTGTGTGCATCTGCACTGAGTGTCTTTTTTTTGAAGTATCAGTAAAAAATCTGAAATTTACAGGGGAGTTAGTAAAAATATAGTAAAAAATAATGCACAGGGTCTCGAATTTCTAAAACTTGAATTGAACGAGATATGACCAAAAGATTAGGACACTCAATCCTGATGCGCCGCTAAATACGAATATTTTCAAAAGTATTGACCCTAGGATTATAATTTTTAGTTCTGGAGTTAGTAAAAAATTTCTAAAAACTTTTGGGAAATTTTCAAATCAATAGAATGTACCGTTACAGATTTATAACGGTTTAACTAGGACACTCAGTTCTTACGCCGTAAGGATTGAGTGTCCTGCTAAATATGGGTTTATTGGAATAAATACATAAAAATAACATTACCATCTTGTAGTCTGACCCTCAAAACAATTTCTAAAAGAGAAACTATGTCGAAAAAGCTTACCCTTTTAAAATAAATGAAAGATTTCATTTTTACGAAACGTCTGTACTGAGTGTCTTTTATTTTTGAAAAAAAAGGGTCAAATAGTAGTTTTAGAAATTTGGCACTTGGTGCAAAAGTTTTTA
This sequence comes from Hemithea aestivaria, assembly GCA_947507615.1. Taxonomy (NCBI): domain Eukaryota; kingdom Metazoa; phylum Arthropoda; class Insecta; order Lepidoptera; family Geometridae; genus Hemithea; species Hemithea aestivaria. The sequence goes on along the minus strand of OX382327.1, from coordinate 8,597,880 downwards.
CTAATTGAATACTAAAACATGATATATAATTTGTTTTTCTAAATTGTATATTTTTAGAGTAAATCCACTTTTTGCGGTTTTCTGTGAGTGTCTTTTTTTTTTCGAGGTTGAGCAAAATTAATGAAATTCACAGGGGAGTTAGTAAAAAATTAGTAAAAACTTTTGTAGTAAGTGGCGAATTTCTAAAACTTAAATTGAATTTTTTATGAGCAAAATACTAGGACACTCAATCCTTACGTTTTAAAAAAGTGAAAAACCTCGATATCTCGGTAAGTATTAACTTTTTTTTCAGGATTTTTTTTTCTAGAGTTAGTAAAGAATTTCTAAAAACTTTGTAAAAAAAATATACAGGCTAACACGTGGTGTTACTGAGTTATAGCGGTTTAATTAGTTTCACTGAGCGTAAGAACTGAGTGTCCTAGTTAAACGGCTCTACAGATAAAACTAAACCTCGTAAATAAAAACAACTTATATCCACGAGTTTTACTAATTTTTTACTAACTCTGGATATAAAATTCATTTTTGTAAGTTTTATATTTTTTGAGAAAATCCACATTTTCATGTTTTTCACTGAGTGTCCCATTTTTTTCAAAATATCAAAATGATTTTTTCAGGAGAGTTAGTAAAACATTAGTTACATCGTTTGCACTAGGTGTCGAATTTCTAAAACTAAAATTATTCTTTTTATGATCAAATAACTACAGTCCAGACGCCCGAAAAACATGAAAAACCTCGATATCTCGATAAATATTAACTTTTTTCCTAGGATTTTTTTTTCAGTAGTTAGTAAAAAATTAGTAAAATCTTTTGCACTAGGTGCCAAATTTCTAAAACTGAAATCAAATTTTTTATAATCAAAAAACTAGGACACTCAATCCTTACGTTTTAAAAAAGTGAAAAACCTCGATATCTCGGTAAGTATTAACTTTTTTTTCAGGATTTTTTTTCCAGTAGTTAGTAATGAATTTCTAAAAACTTTTACAAAAAAAACCAACAGGCTAACATGTGTTGTTACTGATTTATAGCGAATAATTAGTTTCACTGAGCGTAAGAACTGAGTGTCCTAGTTAAACGGCTCTACAGACAAAATTAAACCTCGTAGATAAAAACAACTTAGATCCACGAGTTTTACTAATTTTTTACTAACTCTGGATATAAAATTCATTTTTGTAAGTTTTATATTTTTTGAGAAAAAACACATTTTCATGTTTTTCACTGAGTGTCCCATTTTTTTCAAAATATCAAAATGATTTTTTCAGGAGAGTTAGTAAAACATTAGTTACAACGTTTGCACTAGGTGTCGAATTTCTAAAACTAAAATTATTCTTTTTATGATCAAATAACTACAGTCCAGACGCTCGAAAAACATGAAAAATCTCGATATCTCGATAAATATCAACTTTTTTCTTAGGATTTTTTTTTCAGTAGTTAGTAACGAATTTCTAAAAACTTTTACAAAAAAAACCAACAGGCTAACATGTGTTGTTACTGATTTATAGCGGTTAATTAATTCTGTTTTACGGAGCGAGCTAAATGAATAAAGCCGTGAGTTGTTCTCACCATGAATAATTCTTATACCTAGGCACTATTATTCAACTGACCACTATTTAATTTGTTGGCAATACTTTCTCTCTGATAACATACACGTTCAAACACTTGGCTGCCTCCCGACTCCCGGTGCCCAACTTTTACGAGGCTGCTGACTTTGGGAAGATCAACTTTTGCACACAGAATTAACACACACATGCACATACACACACACACACACTAACACTCATAATACACCTAGGGACCTGTTTAATTGAATAAGAAGGAGGGCGCCGGCAACTGCAACATAGTTTTATAAACTATCGCAATTTCCAACGTTCATGGCGTTTAAGATTAACGTGTATTTTAAGCGCAAATAAAGATTTATTATTTATATTAAGAAGTACGATTTTGCAAATTTACGCTAGGGCGTATTACAAGACGGATGTCGCAAAATTTAACAAAATTTATAAGAAACCAGTTGTTTAAGGATTTGAAATTTTAAAATTGGCGCCAAATGTATTTTTATTTATGTTATTGGCAAATGCTTCAGATGTACAGAAAGCAAATTAGAAAAATTTATGTCAAATATTAACCTGTCAAAATTTTCAATTATATCTGTGCATTTTTGTCATTCAATCTTCTCTCAATAGCGCTTCACGGTTCTGCTCGTAATTTTGTATCAATTAATTTTTAAGGAAATAAAAGCCTTCCAAGTTATTTTTTGTTGTATAACTGTACACTGTACACCCCGTACACCAGTTAAAGCAATTTCAACCATAATCATAGCCAAAACAAGTTCTCAAATAAATAGTAGTGATTACGACTTTACTAATTAAGCAAAGGAGCGATGCAAGTCCATTAGTTATTTTAAACAGGGATTTTAGGCCATTCGATTGTAGTTGACATGATCGTAGGTATACGTAACCTACAAGACGGACGTTGCAAAATTTAACCTTTAACCAATAGTAAGTGGCACGTTCTTATTAATAATAAGGAGTATTTCTACTCTAAGAGTAGAAATACTCTTTATTGTGTCCAATGTAACAAAAGGTACTTAAATTACTATGACAATATTATAACACATTGGCCCACAATGGGCGGCCTTATCGCTTAAAGCGACCTCTTCCAGGCAACCAACTTTTGGATGAATACATTATCTAATGAGGAGTAGGGTTTATGTGGAAAATGTTAGGTATTTTAAAAACTTGTAATAATAGTTATAATATAATATGTTCTACCATACCATACGTATAGGGGCTAGGGGTGTGCATGATAAATCTGCATTAACCTATAATTAAATAAATAAATAAATAATAAATAAATATTTCAGGACATTTCACACAGCGCCACCTAACCCCAAACTAAGCAACTTAATGCTTGTGTTATGGTGGTTAGGATAACGGATATAATACTTATATGCTTTTCGTTTTTAAATACATACTTATAATAGATATTGAAAACCACCCAGACCAGAAACAAATACCTGTGGATCACACAAGCATTTGTCCCATGCGGGAATCGAACCCGCAACCTTTTGCGTTGCAGGCGGGTATAAGCCCACCGCGCCACAGAGGTTGTTAAATCTCAACCTGAGCCTATGCTCAGGCAGTATAATGATTTACTTACCGTTGTGCAGGTTTGCAACCAAGCTTGCCTTGAGATCGCTATTAGCGATAAGACCGCCAATTATAACACTTCTTTCTGTGTAATCTTAGTTCTAAGTTTATATTGTTGTATTTGTGTGAACAATAAAGAGTTTTCTATTCTATTCTTGCCTGACACGTGTTACTGTAAGTATATGCGAGCCCGTCTTACTTACGCGGGAATGAGGTACTGCAGCGCTAATATACACCACTCGTGCGTATTTGTATGAGTGACCTATTCACTATGAGCTCCTTTTGCTAGCTGCGAATGGATTAGCACTACGCCCGTACGTAAACTTGCAAAATCATAACAATATAAATAAAAGCCAATAACATAAATAAAAATACATTTTGGCGCCAATTTTAAAATTTCAAATCCTTAAACAACTGGTTTCTTATAAATTTTGTTAAATTTTGCGACATCCGTCTTGTAATACGCCCTAGCGTAAATTTGCAAAATCGTACTCCTTAATATAAATAATAAATCTTTATTTGCGCTTAAAATACACGTTAATCTTAAACGCCATGAACGTTGGAAATTGCGATAGTTTATAAAACTATGTTGCAGTTGCCGGCGCCCTCCTTCTTATTCAATTAAACAGGTCCCTAGGTGTATTATGTGTGTTAGTGTGTGTGTGTGTGTGTGTGTGTGTGTGTGTATGTGCGTGTGTGTGTTAATTCTGTGTGCAAAAGTTGATCTTCCCAAAGTCAGCAGCCTCGTAAAAGTTGGGCACCGGGAGTCGGGAGGCAGCCAAGTGTTTGAACGTGTATGTTATCAGAGAGAAAGTATTGCCAACAAATTAAATAGTGGTCAGTTGAATAATAGTGCCTAGGTATAAGAATTATTCATGGTGAGAACAACTCACGGCTTTATTCATTTAGCTCGCTCCGTAAAACAGAATTAATTAACCGCTATAAATCAGTAACAACACATGTTAGCCTGTTGGTTTTTTTTGTAAAAGTTTTTAGAAATTCGTTACTAACTACTGAAAAAAAAATCCTAAGGAAAAAGTTGATATTTATCGAGATATCGAGGTTTTTCATGTTTTTCGAGCGTCTGGACTGTAGTTATTTGATCATGAAAAGAATAATTTTAGTTTTAGAAATTCGACACCTAGTGCAAACGTTGTAACTAATGTTTTACTAACTCTCCTGAAAAAATCATTTTGATATTTTGAAAAAAATGGGACACTCAGTGAAAAACATGAAAATGTGTTTTTTCTCAAAAAATATAAAACTTACAAAAATGAATTTTATATCCAGAGTTAGTAAAAAATTAGTAAAACTCGTGGATCTAAGTTGTTTTTATCTACGAGGTTTAATTTGACTGTAGAGCCGTTTAACTAGGACACTCAGTTCTTACGCTCAGTGAAACTAATTATTCGCTATAAATCAGTAACAACACATGTTAGCCTGTTGGTTTTTTTTGTAAAAGTTTTTAGAAATTCATTACTAACTACTGGAAAAAAAATCCTCAAAAAAAAGTTAATACTTACCGAGATATCGAGGTTTTTCACTTTTTTAAAACGTAAGGATTGAGTGTCCTAGTTTTTTGATTATAAAAAATTTGATTTCAGTTTTAGAAATTTGGCACCTAGTGCAAAAGATTTTACTAATTTTTTACTAACTACTGAAAAAAACATCCTAGGAAAAAAGTTAATATTTATCGAGATATCGAGGTTTTTCATGTTTTTCGGGCGTCTGGACTGTAGTTATTTGATCATAAAAAGAATAATTTTAGTTTTAGAAATTCGACACCTAGTGCAAACGATGTAACTAATGTTTTACTAACTCTCCTGAAAAAATCATTTTGATATTTTGAAAAAAATGGGACACTCAGTGAAAAACATGAAAATGTGGATTTTCTCAAAAAATATAAAACTTACAAAAATGAATTTTATATCCAGAGTTAGTAAAAAATTAGTAAAACTCGTGGATATAAGTTGTTTTTATTTACGAGGTTTAGTTTTATCTGTAGAGCCGTTTAACTAGGACACTCAGTTCTTACGCTCAGTGAAACTAATTAAACCGCTATAACTCAGTAACACCACGTGTTAGCCTGTATATTTTTTTTACAAAGTTTTTAGAAATTCTTTACTAACTCTAGAAAAAAAAATCCTGAAAAAAAAGTTAATACTTACCGAGATATCGAGGTTTTTCACTTTTTTAAAACGTAAGGATTGAGTGTCCTAGTATTTTGCTCATAAAAAATTCAATTTAAGTTTTAGAAATTCGCCACTTACTACAAAAGTTTTTACTAATTTTTTACTAACTCCCCTGTGAATTTCATTAATTTTGCTCAACCTCGAAAAAAAAAAGACACTCACAGAAAACCGCAAAAAGTGGATTTACTCTAAAAATATACAATTTAGAAAAACAAATTATATATCATGTTTTAGTATTCAATTAGTAAAAACTTTTGCACCAAGTGCCAAATTTCTAAAACTACTATTTGACCCTTTTTTTTCAAAAATAAAAGACACTCAGTACAGACGTTTCGTAAAAATGAAATCTTTCATTTATTTTAAAAGGGTAAGCTTTTTCGACATAGTTTCTCTTTTAGAAATTGTTTTGAGGGTCAGACTACAAGATGGTAATGTTATTTTTATGTATTTATTCCAATAAACCCATATTTAGCAGGACACTCAATCCTTACGGCGTAAGAACTGAGTGTCCTAGTTAAACCGTTATAAATCTGTAACGGTACATTCTATTGATTTGAAAATTTCCCAAAAGTTTTTAGAAATTTTTTACTAACTCCAGAACTAAAAATTATAATCCTAGGGTCAATACTTTTGAAAATATTCGTATTTAGCGGCGCATCAGGATTGAGTGTCCTAATCTTTTGGTCATATCTCGTTCAATTCAAGTTTTAGAAATTCGAGACCCTGTGCATTATTTTTTACTATATTTTTACTAACTCCCCTGTAAATTTCAGATTTTTTACTGATACTTCAAAAAAAAGACACTCAGTGCAGATGCACACATTACTATTCAATGTGTGAGACTAAAATACAGATAATAAGGGATGTGTATTCAATATTGACCATGTTTGTCTCAAATAATTATCGATATATTTCGGGAACGGCCACATTAGGGAAATAACTTCCTCGTGCACATAAAGAATTCATAAGTGTTCCAGATATTTGGTTTGCTGTTCTTATATTCTATGCCAGCTAATAATGCTCATTTAACGTCTACGATAGTTGAGATATTTACAATTTTGATTTCTTTGATAACATAAATTTCATGAATCAAAATTTCGAATTGTCGTTTTACTAAAAAAATATAAATATAACAGATGATTAAAGGGTTTTTTTTTCTGAAAATCTGTATACAAATTACCAACCCCCAGGACATGTACCTACGTTTGGCAGTGGTAAATGATCTCGTGTTAAGAGGGTATATATCGAGTGTCGACTCTCTCGCTCGCACAATTTGACAAATTTTGAAATATAAATTCAAGGAATTAATTTATTGAAAATTCCTCTATACAAGTCCTGCATAATATTATTGCACACATTTTAAAAGTGTTTTCAGTGAGATATATTAAAAAATGGGATGAGGAGCGATGTCGAAAAAGATTTATTTTTCAAAAAATCTCATTATTCCATTTTTTAATATATCTAACTGAAAACACTTTTAAAATGTGTGCAATAATATTATGCAGGACTTGTATAGAGGATTTTTTAATAAATTAATTCCTTGAATTTATATTTCAAAATTTGTCAAATTGTGCGAGCGAGAGAGTCGTCACTCGATATATACGCTCTTAATACTCGTATGTCGCAATAATAATATTTTTCACACACAACATAATAATTATATTATATCAGTAGCATATTAAGAAGTGAATATTGAAGTTGAATTTTATTTTGCACAGAAGTTTTTCAGTTGTTTTTTTATAATTTATACGAAAGTTTCAGTTTTTCGAAGAGCGATTAAATCGCACGACGTGAATCGTAAGTGAATAAGCTCGCTGTTAATTTAATTGGGGTTTATATACTCCTATAGAACAGGTTACCCTACTTACACTGTCAGAGTTAAATCACAATTTGTAGGTTGTGTGCAAGGGCGGATCCAGGATTTTTTTTGGGGGGCCAAGGTGCAAAATATTATAATTTTTACTAAGAAAAGTGAGTGTTTAGCTCACTCTGAACAGTAAGAAAATTCAATGTTGCAGTTTCAGGTCTACACGTATCAGGATTACTACAGGGCCTACAACATGACCTAACGACTACCTCTTACATATCTTGAAGAAAACAGCCGGGACCCACAGTTTTACATGCCTTCCGAAACACGATACCGTCCAGGCGAACTTTATGTTTTTTTAAGTAATAAAAAGCCAAACATTATTTTTAAGAACCCTTCGTATCAATTCATGTCCAGCGTTTTGCGAAGCTCTCTGCGCCACTCGAGGGATGCTTCGTCCATAATCATATTTGACGTGACGACACTTGATCGAGCACTGTGATCGTACACACATTATGTACTCTACAACACTATAAACTAGCACTGCGAATTTTTTGCTTCGAGTTTTGAAAATGAATTTTACTAATATTATAAACATGAAAGTTTGTAAAAATGGATGTCTGAAAGAAAAGAAAGAAAGAAAGAAAATAAATTTATTGCCAACTTTTACACAATTTACAAACGAAATACATTAAAAAAAAAAAAATTATTTGGCAATAATAGGGTTTAGGGGGGCCGGGGGGGGGGGGGGGTCTGGATGTTTGTTACTCTTTCACACCTAAACGCGTGGACCGATTAAGCTGAAATTTTGAATAGAGATAGCTTAGACTCTGGAATAACACATAGGCTACATTAGTACTGCGGGTAAAACTGATGGGCGCAGCTAGTAGAATATAAATAGAAAAACATAAAACCATTTTTAATCATTCAGTTTTATAGTTACACGCATTCTACTTATTGTAAACAGTGAATTCTGCATAAAACGTGCATTAAAACTCGCGTGGCTTTCATATATTAAAAACAATTGACATAAAAAATTGTCCGCAACGCAAGTATTATAGGTACATACTGCGCAACAGCGCAATATAGCGTTTAAAGTTTGTGGTTAAACCATATCTTTAAATTTTAAGTTACCTATTCAGCGATATCCAACATGAACATAACTAGAAATAACTTTAAAAAACTATCCTTATTATATGTATGGCAAGTACCCTATTTTTCACCGTTATCTTTAATATTGGGTAAAATTAACGAATATTCTTGAAATTTTGAATATAAGTTTGACAGCCTTATTTGTACAATATAAGGCTGTCACACAGTTTCAATAATAACGATGACTTTTTAATTTTTTCAGGTTAGTAATATAAAAATATTAAAAAAATATATATTATATTATAGGTAAAATGTTTGGAGGATAGTCCGATAGTGTGCAAGTGTACAAAAGTTCTACAAACTCCCTAGAGTCGTGCGATGGATTGACGGCTATGATGTATCGCTGAGATTTTTTACCAATACACTACGAACATATTTTTGCTTTTATATCAATATATCAATTTCCTTTATGCTAACACGATTTTTGTAGACACTTTCTTGACATGGGTAAACTATTAGTGCATCAGGCGAAAATGTGATTTTTATTAACTTTACTGTTACATTTCTTTTTCCTATAGGTAAAAAACAAAGTTTTACATCTGATTCATACCCATAGTCCGATTAATACTAATAAATAGGCCAAGCGCGAGTCGGGCCACGCACAATGTAGGGTTCCGTAGTTCTAGTAGATTGAATACACTGCACAACAGCATTTTGGATGATTGGGTTATGATTTATGATATTAGTCCAATTTTTGACGACGATTTCAAATTTGTGACTGAAATTTCTGTATCAGCTCTAGTTAAAAAGATATGACACATATTATGTTGTTTTCGTAATAAAACGCTATAAATGTAGAGATGATCCTAATTAATTTAAGTTTAAGTTGAAAAACTCTTTATGTTATTTGATTTTCTTGCTGAAACTGAAGGCAGAGGGCTATTCTAAATGCTCTAACAATATTCAGCCATCATATGTGCGTTCCAGAAGCCTTGATAGCGTTACTTCATCGAACAAAAGTTCGGGTGGAATTGCTTGCCCAATTCTTCACTTAGTACCCCAAGATTGTCATGAATATAGTCTAGGTGGTCGTGGAGAGAGTGTAACTTGATGATTATGTCACATTCCAGCCTTTGAAAGTGACGCATTAGTTTTTGGACGTGTTGAGAAAAGTCCAAATAATCCCACCAAAAACATTCTGTAAAAAACTAGCCAAGTCATCGATGGAGCTGCTTGTTTATCTCTAAAAAATAATGAAATCTAGACAAAATCGTGCCAAGTCTAAGATTTCTTACTGCGATTTCTTTATTATTATAGTTAATGTTGTGTGACTTGGCCGTTGAAGGATAGACAAGGGTATTATACCAGGTGCTCCATGAAAATATTGCACCAATCTGTCCGCTAACCATTCATGATAGAAAATTGCCACTTGGAAAACGTTGATTGAATAACCAGTCAATTGTAGGCTTGATAAAGCTGCGTATTTCAATAATACTTATGTTTAGGCGATCCAAGTGTCATGAAGCATCTGGTTTTGTACCCTTGTGTACCCTTCAACGGCCAAGTCACACAACATTAACTATTATAATAAAGAAATCGCAGTAAGAAATCTTAGACTTGGCACGATTTTGTCTAGATTTCATTATTTTTTAGAGATAAACAAGCAGCTCCATCGATGACTTGGCTAGTTTTTTACAGAATGTTTTTGGTGGGATTTCACTTCTTTTTGTAGAAACGCTATATTATAAGGTTACTATAGGGCCGACAGGCAGACAGGCGAAAGTAAATAAAAGCTTTATACAATTTTAACCATTGACTGCAAATGTAACTTTGTAATCCTATACATTTATAAGAGATTACAAAGTTATTTATGCAGATGAATTATCTCGAAAACGAGACCGAAATTGCATGTTTTTTTAGTTTTCCTATGGCTTATACAATAAATTCTAAGTATATACCAAATTTCAGCTCTCTGAGTTTATGGGAAGTACTAGTTCTATTTTGATGATCATGAGTGAGTGAGTGAGTGAGTGAGTGAGTGAGTGAGTGAGTGAGTGAGTGTCGAAAATGCGAAACTTTGCTTTCGATTAACTTCAGAACTTAATGACCTACAGACTTGAAATTTTGGATTTTAAGTATGTAGTTATAGCTTACTGGATGACGAAAATTTCTGTGTTCTGGTCTTATCCAGAGGTTCTCAAATAGGGGCCTGAAAATGCGGCGAAATGGTTCCTGTAAAGGATGGTACGGCAGTGCTTGCTTCGCGCTCGACTTGGCGGGGGCACTACCGTGCCCCCAGATTCTTACTTTACAAAAAAAAATTATAACCACCATTGGCCTAAAACAAAGTTTACCATTTTTAAATGAACAAATTATGAGCCAGTTATGTTCCGCATACTTAATTTTTAATAAAATCAAAACAATAGTTTTATGTTTACACTAAGCAAAAATAACAGTCATCGTGATGGTTCTAGAGTCCTTTCCACATTACGAAATGCGGTTTCGTACCAAAATCTATTTATTTTCTTATTTGTCCACAAACGTAGATACTCAACACACGTTTTGCATAACTTTTGGGGAATCCAAGGCTTGTCGTTAATTTCCAGGGAGTATCCAAAGTAATTTTTGTAAGCCTAAATTATGAACGTTGTCACATTCAAACGGAATTCTTTGAGCATATATTCTCCGCAAATTAAAAAAAATATATCCGGATCATTCACACAAGTAGCCTTGACCATGCTATATCAAATTATAATAAAAAACTTAACATGTTAGAAATTATGAGCAAAGTAACACTGTAATATGGTGATTTATTTGTGATAGCTATAACTCGTAAACAATACAACCATAAACAATTCGCTTGCGCGATCTAATTTTACTACTAGCGCCATCTAGTTATGCATTAATAAACTATAGGCTAGGTTAGCTTTAGGTATTCTTATTTATTGAGTTGGAACAACAGGGTTGTTGACAAATTGTTTAGTCCATATTGTAGATTATTAAAAATAGTTAGACACGTTTTTTTTTTTTTGTAAATTTGATAAAAAACAATGGCTTGGTCGTGACGTCAATATACCAGATTTTGTGCATTTTGTACCGGATGCGAAAACTTATAATCGTCGTTACTCAGCCAATTTTTATTTTATTCACAAACAAAAAAATACGTGTCTAATATTTTTTTATTATTTAAAACACGGACTAATTATATTTTGAATTTGCTGACCTTGCCAACATCTCTTTTTTTCAGCGCTGATTTTACCGAAACTAATAATTTTATCTTAACAGCTATAGTTTTCCTGGAAAGTTCATGGTTGAAAGCATACCTCTGATTTTTTTCAGAATTTTAAAGCTAGTAGTTCAGATTTTAGAGGGGGAGGACGCTCAATTTTTTTTTTTAAACTTGAATATCTTTCAAACAGAACATGAAATCGAAAAAGTTTCTTAGCAAACCGTCCTTCATTTTAAAATACCTATTCAACGATATCCCACACGATGGTATCAGCCAGAAAAAAAAAATTCATCCCCATCTTACGTGTACGGGAGGTAGCCTAAATTAATTAATTAAAAATTATTTTTTGTCACCGTTCTCTTACCCTTATTATTACTTACCTGTATACAAAATTACACTTTTCTAGGACTTATAGTTTCTCCGCAATGCCGCGGACAGACAGACGGACGGACGGACGGACAAAGCGATACTATAAGGGTTCCTTGTTGACTACGGAACCCTAAAAATGCGTCTCCCTAGGTATAATCGTATTATTCCAGGGTCTAAACCGGGTAGAGTTTGTAATACATATTGCAAGAGCAAGAGAGAGAGAGAGTTATTTGCAAGAGTATAAGATGTCAATTAATTACCTACTCTATTCGGTTTTTAACTAAGCTACTGTATAATGAAATTGCACTAGTAAAAACAATTGGCGGTTTAATCACTGAATGATTCCTGACAAATATGCAGGGAAAGTAATATTGATATTCACATGGCTAAAAGATCATCTAGATAAAATATGAAATATGTGAAAGGTTAAATCATATCAGTATACGAGTAATATCTAGGATTGATGGAAACGTCACATTTCATAACAGCCATAGTTTATCGTAGATTTGAGATCTGCGACACTGAAGGGTCGAGGTATAAATCGCAATGACCCTCGTGGCTGAGACAAACAGATACGACAGATGGGGATGGACACAATAAAACTAAAATTGATGCTATTTATTCTACATTTTTCATCTATAAAACTGCTTAGGCCTCTACTTATCCTACTTTAAAAGTATGTGAGTGTGAATATTTATTGCTCTTTGACGCGAAAATGGCTTGGCTGATTGAACTGAAAATTCTTATAACAAAAGTATGTGGTATACCTAATAATGTAAAATTTAGTACTGTACTACATTTTATCCCAATTTTGCAGGATCAAAAGTTACGCGGATGAAAATTAAACAGAATGTGTTAATTTTTCACTTAATTTGTGGTAAGTAAAGTAAAAATATTTAACTTATAAAAATAACTTTTTAAATTATAATAAAATATTACTTAGTATCTATTAAAATATAATATTATTTTAAATCTTGTCTTAGAAAACAATCATCTTACGCCGTAGAAGACTCGACACGTTCATAATATACTTTTAAATATAGGATCAATTTCAGAAATAAACAAACAAAAGTTGGCGTATCCCATCAACATAGGTACTCTGATTAAAGATTGATTTATTTGTAATAAAACGCTTCTGGGATCACTTTTATCTGTCTACACACAATCGAGGGCGAAACAAGAGAGGAAGGTAAACAATAAATCCTCCTACATAAAAATTGCTGCTACTTTGTTCATAATGCCGGTGGAGGCATCATCAAAAGTTGGTTCAGTTCGCACCCTCGCGCCCATTCGTGCAGAGATTACCAATAAATCCAATACGGGATAATTGGCCGGCTTAATTCTGTTCTATCTTTCTACTTAGTTCAGTCGTCAGAATGTGCCAGATCAGGTCCCGAGGGAGTGCCCAGTCGAGAGAACAAACACTAACCACTCCACGAACAAAACTCACCCTTCACTCATCTCCATAAAACAGAGTTTTACTTGTGCGTATGAAACTTACTAGATTCCATGGCAAACGAAGAAAATGGCACAGTTAATGAGGTATTTTTAGTTTACTGTCGTTAGCCATTATAATGTAGTGGATGGAGTAGTGTGCTTGCGTTGTGTTTCGTAGGGTTTTGACATTTCGGTAAGCGACGAGTGATTGACGTAAGACTCGTTTTATTCTATCGCATAATGGATGAGAGTTATGGCGTCGTGGGGTGACATTGATTTGATATTCTTATCCGGCTGCGGCCCTCGGGACCAGTGTGACGTGTCTCGATAGCGATGCCTTCAGATCGACGTTTTTATACACAATCTGATATGGGATATGCACTGGGATAAATCGATTATACTCATCTATGGCGGACGGAATAAACTGCGAAATAGGAGAAAACTCCATAATGAAGTGTAAATATATAAGATTAAAATAAAGCTCTGTATCATGTCTTATATGTATTTGTCACGTTAAGATCAATATTCTTATAGTAAAAATATAGGTACTTGGCAAGATTGCCTACAGGCAATTCATATCTTTGGAAACTTTAGCTGAATGACGAGTTAGAATTAAAACGCCAGTCAAAGCGGAAAAATCTCTTTCCGAGAAATTAGCCAAAGGAATTCCAACAAATAATTAATCTGGAATAATCATACAAAACGATGCGAGCGGGATGCTCGTCCATTATTACCATTCATTTCAAATCAGCCGTGCCGAGGGTCGGCAGGGCACGCGGGGTGGGCGAGGGGAGAGGCCCGCTCGACCTGAATAAGCATACATTTTCCAATCAGGGCACGTATCATTTAACTCGCTATTAAATTCGACTTCTTCCCCTGAATTATTATCATGTCAAAAAGAAGCGAGTCGTAATATACCAACATGTTCATGCTTTTTCCGTCTCTCGCTTTTTGTGAGTTCCTTGACTGATTTATTATGTGGTGAGCATTCAAAAGGTGTAAAAGAAATTCGTTGGCAAAATACTTTTCATAAGCACCGTCATAACATTCATGCTTAAGACCTTTTACGGTAATTACTTGGTCGGCAACCGCGCTTGGGGTGAATTAGAGAATTAAATTTTTATGAAAGAAGTCTTGGTTGTTTCTTACATTAGAATCTGTATGATTCAAATGGTTACCATTGAATGCTACTTTTGCACAGCTAAGAGAATGCTTTGAATGTTACTGAATATATTTTAGGAATTATTTCAAAGCTACACTGCCTTTTATATTCCATTTTTGTATTGACATGCAAATTGGGGCTAATGTTAAAGATGAGAATATAGCTTTTAATTATAAATAAAAGAGCCAACCACATACCAAATGATGTGTGGCGATTCAGTTCTGCGGCTTAACATCATGGAGTGCGTCTTGCTCGTCTTCTTACTTCTTCACATAAAAAAACCTCTAGCAGAAGAACGAGCAAGAAACTTATAGGGATTGTTTTTATGTATAGCTGTGAAGTACACTGTTAACCCATATTTAGACGCTTAGTAACGCTACAGTTGTCAATCATCACTCGACTCAGGCCCGGCACGCGTCTCGTCTCATCCACCTGACACCCCGTCCCCTACTTATTAAATTAATAACACGAACAGTCATTACCCCTCTAATTGGAGGGGCGACGAGCTCCTTCCTTGCTTAAGCGTTTAACGCGAGTTTTATGAACTGTATAATTAATATTTTTACGTGTCACACGTCACACGTTTCAGTTCTAAGTGAATTTGAAATGGTTTTAATTAAAATGTTACACTTGTGTGAGAAGATTGTGTCGACGCTTTTGAATCTTATCAATCATTTCATAAGATATTTGTTGATGGATTTTTTATTACACATGGTAATAGAATAGAAGAGGCAACTATCTTTATTGAACACCACAAATATAATAGAAAATCTGTAAATATGAATAAAAAAATAAACATTATAATAATTGGAGTATAACAAAAAATATATTATTATTATGTTTATTATTTTGCCTTTTGTATTACGAGTAATACTAATAATACTTATTTTTTATTAATTAATTTGTAAGAAATAACTCTATTGTATCTTATCGAAATACCAATTTTTGAGATTCTTGAGATAAGAAGTCTTAATATTTACTCTCTTTTACCTTTTTTGGTATATTTTATCAAGTCTTTTTGTGTATATTGCCGACGCAATGTTATTAGAATGTTATCAAGGGTACCTTAAATTGTTATAATCCGTTAACGGTTGTATTTTCTTGTTTATAAACATATCATTTGGCTGCCTCGTCGGCGCTTTAGGCCAAATTTTACTTAGAAATTCAAGAGATATAATTAACAATTTCGCTGAGCGCCAATAATTTAGGGATCTGCTAATGAGTGATATCAGGTATCAAGTAATTATCGCCGGGGGTTATTCGTTATTTTTGTTATTGAATATAAATATTTACCGTTATACTGATTCATTCTTACGTTTATTCTGAGATTTACACGCGTAGGTTCCTATATATTATAATCATGGTTTATATATTTTTAAAATAAGACCTCACTTGATTAGTTAGTCGTGACGATACCAAACGGTCGTCTAAGTTGGTGTGTACAACTGTAAATTTTTTTGTAGATGGTGCACTTATGATGTTTTAGATCGTATTACGAAATTCTATATTCGAATGCCTTGTCTTCGTGTATCTTTGTGCAAAATTTTAGCTCCAATCTGCACAGCAATTTGTGCTACCATACCGTAAACGTACGTCGTATGTTGATACTCGTAGATAAGTCAACTATTCCATCACTTTTAGCTTTTAAATATGTACAACTAGGATATAAAAAGAATTACCTTAAAAATTAATCTACGTGTACATTGTATGTATGTATGAAGTACTTTGACACATCGAGTGTAAAGTAGTAGACATAATGATGTGTTTATAGGGAAGACCTTGTCGTTCGGTGTACGTTTCACCGGCAGTCTGATGAGGCCGTACAATCGCGAGCGTGATACAAATATACACATTATTTTAATGCCGGGGTGAAGCATTAAAAGTCAGGGATCAAATGCCTATAATACTGTGCTTGGAAAACTGTGGAGAAGCATGTCGTTTTTATTTTATTTTACAATAATATGAATTTGGTAAAGGATCTATATTTATGTAAGATATTACACAGTGCATACGTTTGCAACTAATCGTATTAACGATTAAACGATCTACTATATTGTAACACTTTAAATTTTCGCGATTTTAACTCATGTTAATTTTAAACGCTAAAACTGCAACATATAGGTTCGCCACACGACCTATAAATTGTGATTTGACTCAAACAGTATAAGTAGGGTAACCTGTTCTGTTGGAGTATAAACCACAATTATTATTAATAATAATTGGGACTTATCACGTAATGTAAATACTGTACTAATTATAATTAGTTAATTATTTATATTTAGTTTTAATTCCGCTATAACTAACGCAAAGTAACGCCTAATTCCATTAGATAATTACCTACTATACCTCTTATATAAGTCTCGAGCTAAAAGTTTCTAGCGTCTAATCAATAACACCATGTAGGTAACGCTTGGTACCATTTGGTATTCTACGGTGCCCCAAATTTAAGCTTAATCGTTTAAAATGTGTAACGTAAAATGGCAACAAAAATGAGTACTTACAAGTACGTAAGTAAGTAAGTAGTTAGTAAGTCCTTTATAATCCTATTACGAGTAAGTTGTATTTTATTTAACAATAATGATCATAAACGAGTCTAAATACTTACTCCGTACCAAATCCACAATATATCTACACGTATTATCAAAGATTCAGTAGATCTGCTCACATATTACACATTCGTCAATAGGGTTTGATCCGTCACCCTTTTAATTTAGAGTCGGCCGAGAGGGTCATTAAACAATAAAGTGTTGATTAAAAGCCCCTATGCGCGGGTTGCGAATAATTCTGCTGCGCTTCCTGTGGAGGAACCATTATTTTATCACCGATGATTGGCATGGGTTGGCACTTGAATCTCGACTACTTGGCACTCGCCATCACGAGGCTGATGCCTGCACACTTATCTACCAATCATGGACAATTTGATGACACTCAATTGTGCAGTCCTACATTCCTACATCTTCAAGTGCTTACAATGAAACTATCTGCCATTATGACGTAAGATTCAACCTATCCTCCATACTATTTGTTTTTAAGATTCTGAATTTTGATTAACATTGATACCAAATATTTAATTTATTCACAATATCATGTGTATAGTAAACCTACATAAACTTGTAAGAGTATAACCGTGTTTAGAATTTCTATATGAAGTGTGCCATTTGTGCGCGATAATTACTCGAGATAGGGATAATACCTGCAGGGAGGAACGAACCGGGACTCGTTACGATAGGGATTTTAGTTTCATTCTTACCGTTTATCCCTCATATTGTTCCGTCTACAATGTACGGGACTAGACGAGGGACCAGTATCATTTCGATGAGACGCGTTATACCTTATTACAAGGAATGTATTCTGAATACAGAGATAATCTGGAAAACCATTTATGGAAATTGTATACCAATCGTTAAAAAGAGGACCGTCCTGTTAACAGATTTTAAATCATTGCCGTCACCGGCCGCCATTGTAACGTCAAGTTTGTTCAAAAGTGGTAGTTCCAGTCGAACAAAATGATCTCCGTTGGACCGCGGCGCGGGTTCCACACCTCGAGGATCAATAGATCTCGTTCAAATAATAATAAGGAGTTATAGATCAGGTGAGAGTGGCGAGTGGCGAAGCTGTCAACCGGTGACGCGGCTGACGCGACGCGCTGCGCCTGCGAACCTCTTTGTACTCAGATCTTTGGACGCATTTGAGTATGGAAATGGGTATTTATTTCACGTCTGGCTCGGGCGAGCCGTCCGCGGTGATCGCCGAAGATGATAACGCCTCGATTTATATATTTCTGTGGATGATCGGCAGCGCTGCTGCTTACCATACAACTGACAAAGGCGGCCGTTACGGCTTATACAGTGTGTTTGGCTACTAGCACACTCAAATGCACGTTTGTCGATACATTTTAACTGTGATGAAAAAAAAAATTGTTCCAATTAATATTTTGAATGCAAAATTTGTGTGTTACCACATATTATGTTCGCCCAATCGATAAACTGATAGAAAAGAGTAGGTTACGTATTCTAAAGAAAATTTAAGGTCTATTTTAAAGTCCGTCGTGCCACACTGCAGGGCAAAACCTTCCCCGTTATCTTTACTTTTTCTATGATTAGCTACACAACTTTATTAATTTGATTTTGACAACAAAAGTCCTAAAATAAGGCTGTATTACATATGTGCGTACACATGTGGGCTGTGTTAACATGTAAAAGAAATAATAAAATGATAGAGTTTTTAACATAATACACACATAAATAAATCAAATATTCTAAAATGCAATTCACTAACGGAACAGCTTTCTATAATATCACGCCAGCCTGTATTCAATAACCTGATACTGCATGCAAACTCTATGCCACCATAAAACCTGTCATTCCTCTCTTATGGATGAGAGATCGGCTACATAAAGAAGTGCAATGCGTCGTCACACTCTAAAAGGAACGAATATATCGATTAGCATCTAATATTGGAGTCTATCTTCAGTATTTGCATCGATTATGGATCTTTGATATAGGTCTACGCCAAATCTG
Organism: Hemithea aestivaria; assembly: GCA_947507615.1. Taxonomy (NCBI): domain Eukaryota; kingdom Metazoa; phylum Arthropoda; class Insecta; order Lepidoptera; family Geometridae; genus Hemithea; species Hemithea aestivaria. The sequence goes on along the minus strand of OX382327.1, from coordinate 8,578,926 downwards.
ATAATATCAATTACGATTGATGGCAAAAAAGGAATGTTGTTCTCAACGCTCTTTATATATGTGGTGAGTGGTGTGATTCCAATTAGTTACAGTTAAAATTACCTACTTTTGAGGTTTTGTTATTTTGTTCCGCGATTAGTTATGGTAGGAAAAGTACAGTTGTCACGGCACTTTGAGGCATAATTGGTTGTTGCGATAGATGATTAGGAATTCTTTGATATAACTATGATAAACTCAGGCAACCACAGACAAACATTATGCTTGTCTTATTTGTTTTTGCATAATAATATTGTAATCATCTAAAGTAAGTTTTAAATTCATATTTTTCAACGGAATCTCGTCTTAACATTCTCCGGCTGGTACATCAATATGAGTTATAAAAAGAAGTTTATTCCTTTAAAATGCATCTAGAAATGTTCTTATGCAAATATCTTTTGTTAATTACAGTTTGCTTCTTTAATTGGTGTGCCATTGTCGGCTCGCCATATAAAATGCTTCGGATTAAATAAGGAATCGGTTTGTTCATTTTGTTTTCGCTGCTGCAATATTTATTTTTGTTCGTGGCCGCGTTAAGAGATTTAAAATTTATAATGCGAGGTCGTCACGTCTTTGGTTAATTAGGTGCTGGTGGAGTCCGCGCTCGCAGACCGAGGCATGCGCTTGACTCTATTATTTTCACCATTGCATAGGTACGCTTGTGCTAAGATGCTGTAAGAGAGTAGCTCAACTTCGGACAGGGAACGAACTCAGCTTATTTTGACAATATAAATTTAAAAATAGGTTATTATTAATTGGACTACAGGTTATTATTGGACTATAGGTTATTATTTATTGGATTGGTTTTACTTAACTATTTCACATAGGACAATCCTTTGTGGCTACCAAACCAAATTTTATTATCATATGTTTGTATTATTATGTTGCTCAGTACAAATTACAAAATAATAGCATATCATAATTAAGGAATATATTGTACCTAATAAACAGCTCACTAATAATGATCCCAAATCACTAAATATTGTCTTATTTATGAACCACAGTGCATCGCCAATATCGCATACCTGTTATTTTCTCTGAAGTTTATTCACTGCATTCCTGCCACAACAGTGTTCGAGGTATAAAATTATGGAGCCTCTTTGCCGCCTTTACACACATTTTGCATACTTACTTCTCAGATAAAAGTAGATATTTTATTGAAATGTCTGTAATGCCTCGCGTTAAGATTTTTAATGAGAGTTTTGTGTTGCGACTAGATTTAGAAGCGATTGTTAGAGGTGTTATCAGATTACAATAAATCAACTTTTTTAATGGTAAGGTGAATTAGGTGAGCGTAACGTTTGCTTGGTGTTAGGTAACCACGTAAAAGTAGAACCACACTATTGAGGTGTTATGTATCGAGACCTGCTAGTATCCAGTAGTACATGGCTACAATAGATGGTTGATATTATAATTGGTTCATTTTGGAGTACGCAATATGAGTATAAATATACATAGGTACAACTACTTATTACCACAATGACAGTTGGCTTTATATTGGTTTGGAAGCATCATTGGCATGGTTTCACACATGTTAATAACAATTTTGTACGGAACTCTTGCAGTTGTGTGAGTACAACTTACTAAGTGTTACTGGCGTTTTATAAATATTTCTCACAAATAAAATTAATAATACAATTTACGTGTGATTTATAACATTGATGATGGCGCTAACAGATTTTGACTTTCTATGAAAAGTGAAACTTAGGAAAATGCAGATTAAATTATTATCAATATACATAAACACTCTATTATGCTCTATTTGAATAAATATGTGATATTTTAGTTGAAACATCATCAACACTTTTTATAATTTTATGATAATGATGGCTTTCTGATGGCAAGAAAAGAATTTTAGACCTACCTGATTGATTTTTATAAATTGATTAGAAATTCCTACTGCTGTTTAAACAGCCCATCTACTATAATTATAATAAATCTACCATAATAATAATAAATGTCTCTAAAAATATATTTTAATATATTCCACACTTAACAATTCAGAAGGTCTATATCTCTAATAAATAGATACTTTTTTATTAAATAAAAGGACGTAGAATATTGATTTCACAAAATTCTTTTAAGCTTATAATTACAAATACACGAAATAATATTATGAATTATAATAATATGTTACCCTTAAAACTACCAAATGAGTAGACTGTACTGTGTTGTGTAGTGTAAACTTAGAATCAGGTCACTCAACGTGAATGGAATCATTCACGAAAAATTCAATTAATTCACAAATAATATAATTCAAATTTGCGAATAAATCATTAAACTTTCACATAACTAGAGACCACCGCTAGACCGCCGCTTGTACGTTTATATTTTTGTTAATAATTTTTTCTTATAATCTAATATTGTGTTCTCTTTTTGTGTGGTGTACAATAAAGCATTACTATCTCTATCTACATACAACTTTATTTTAATAACACACATTTTCTCAAGTAAAACCGAAGGGCCCATCTAGTTGAAATTAAAAGATTAATCGTAAAACATCCCACGATATAATGCTCTTATAAATGCGGTAACAACTGTTACACATTAAAGTTGATTTAACACTGCAGATAAAACTAACATTATGAAAGGTTAATAAAACATGGTGATGTGGACTCACGCATATTTCCAACATTAATTGGAATATGGTGATAAATATCGAGGAGGTTCTCCGTCATTAAGATAATATGTAAATGTGGAGAAAGATGGAGGCTGTGCCGTGTGTGATCTTCTTGATTGATTCTACTCGGATAAGGCTCGGTTTACTTGGTGGGAGTTAAACCATGCTCGCAATTGAAATTGATGTATACGTACGAGTACATATTTTTATGTGGTATTTTCGTAAAGAAAATTACAAGTTTATATATAAGTTACTAGCTTACGCTCGCGGCTTTGCCCGCGTTGCAAAATCCTTTCTTAGCGGAGTTCTGACGTAGAAACCTATCTGTGTTACAAATTTCAACCTAATCCGTCCAGTGGTTTAGGCTGTGCGTTGATAGAGCAGTCAGCCAGTCACTCTTTCCTTTTATATATTTAGAAAAATTACAAACGTATATAAACTAAAAATACAGCAATAAATGATCTTTATTAAATATGTAATGTAAGTTAAAAAATGTGGTTGGAAGTCAAGGAAAGATATTAATGAAAAGTTATAAAATAAAAAATATTTTAAAATTCGGATGAGATACCGCAAATCCGATATTTATTGGCATTGGGTAAGTAAGCTGCATGTGAACATGACAGAATGTGCGACTGGAAATGCGTTATCAAAACCTGCGGTCAACGCTTGCCATATGAACTGGGCCTTAATGGAGTAGACCTATGTTAGTTGTGTTTATTATTTATTAATACACATTGCACACATACTATGTGAGCACATTGTACATCTATGTGAGTAGTTTTGTGCTTTTTTACGTAAAACTGCTGGACTGATCTAAATTTGGTATGTTGCTTAAGCGTTGGATTAACACACATACTTTTAATCCCGAGTTTTCGACGAGTTCAGCAGCAGGACTATTCACTTATTTACTTATCAGGGAACTGAACCGAAAACCGAATTATCAAAATTTTATGAAATGACTTATCTATTACGTTGTATCGATTTAATACGTCATTTCATACATTTTTAACAATTCGGTCTTCGGTTCGATTTCCTGATGGATAAGTAAATAGCCCTGACATATAGAACTGACGCGGGTGACTCTGCAGGTCACATATTTAAAATTTATCTATGTATATACAATTACTCTCGAAAGCAGCTAAAATTTGCTTGTTTCGGATGGTGTGATGCATCGTCTTGTCAGTATTCTTAAATAACTGGCTCAGAATAAACATTGAACTAAATTGTTTGGAACGGTCACGCGGTGCTCCAGTTGGTACCTATTGTACCTCTGTCATACGATTGCTATCGCAATTCCCATCGCACTTTGCATGATGCACTTTTGTGCCAAATTACTCGCGGTCTTGAGAACAGTATCTTTGTAAAGTAAAGTAGGTACCTAATTTCATTTACGTATCATTTTTTTTAAATATTTGTACCGATACGTGTAACAAGCTCGTTTTTCTTTTAAACTTAGCAAAGCAGTTAATTTTTATTGTTTTTCTGTTTCTGAGGAATATTGTGTCCAAGGATCACATCAATCTGAGAGTATTGGGTTCGTGAAGAAGTAGTTTTTTTTCTAGGCGCTACCATACTTTGGGAGTCACACTGTGAACTATGAACAACAGTTGTAGTATTTAAAGTCTTCATATTAAAAAACAATTAAATAATTTAAACGCGTCAGCAGATTTTTGTATTTAAAACTTATTTTTAAATTCAGTGGCGATATATCCGAGTAAAACTACCTCAATAACATAAAGGGACAAAATAAAGCGTAGCAATTTTTGAAAAGCCTTCTGTAGGAGTGTAAACTGCAATAATTGACTTGAATAAAGTGTGCAATGCGGCAGACGGACCCCTGCTCTCTAGCCCCGCATATTCACATCCAGCTAGAGCCAACAGTTATCTCATATATTGCGCTAACTAGCAGTTCGCGCCCAGACAATCTATTGTACGGAAATGTATCGCACGAAACAATCCTATTTACCGTAATATCTGCATACAAATGTTTGGGAAAACCGCATACACTAACCTATAGGTATGTACTATATGTTACACTACGTTGTAGGCATGTGATAGTAAATATGCTTCTTGAAAGTTTATCTGGAACGCGGACTTATGCCAGCGTACTTTACATAAGCGACTTTGTATTGTTAACGTCATTTGAAAGTGTTATTTCTGTACGTGTATTCTGTGATCTCTATCTGGATCTCTTACATAGTTGCATCCAGTTTTCAATAGCTTTTAGTAGTTTGTAATTTTTCATATAAGTAGCTCGTATTGCGTCGTTGAGTATCATGGAAATTATCGTTAATTATACATTTTGAATCGCGACTTTGGCTGCGTTATAAGTAATTTCTTAGAGCATGCCTCCGTAGCAACGTCTACCTTTGTGTAACATATATAGGGGTATATTCTTAATTCGTTGAACTGAGCTGTAATCAACGAATTAGGGAAATAAGCTGTAGGTTGTAATAGATCAATCAGCCAGTCACGTCATAATCTACTTTAATAATATTTATAAAAACAAAAAAGCATCAACTCTGTGAATTTAGCCGAGATGACTTTGTACAAGGTTACTAGATCAAGAGCTTCTTAATTGACTTTACCAGGGATTGCGTTGGTGTAATAGAATAGTCTAAAAGAAAACTTTATAATAAAGATAAAAGATACCTCCCAATACCAATATTTTGACAGCTCTACCTATGTAAAGTGTTCAATCCTTGATCGACATCTGCATGTGATTAGAAAATAAACCAGAGGGTGTAGAATTATTGTGCCTTCACGTGGAGTCAACGTCGTTCTCCTGACAGAAACAGACAGCAAAATTTGTCATTGGAAAGCACGTGATGTAAATTCTATTATTACGGCCTTTTATTTTTCAATTACGGACCCCAGTCCCGGCTCTATCGCCTCGGGGTTAACTTTGCGAGTCTGCGATATAAAAATTACATCTTTCTCTTATTTTTTTGTTTGGAAATTGTATTTACGAGTAGAAAGGACTAAATCTAACTGATATTATAAAGGCGAAAGTTTGTGTATGTTTGTTAAATTGTGGAATATTTTCACATGAAATTTGCTGTAGAAATTAGCTTAAGGGGCTGCGCAGATGACAGACTATCCATGACGCACTTTTTAGTCTGTGAAAAAAGAACCTATGCAATTATATGCAGTAACGCACACGACGCCGGCGCACAAATAATCCGTGTAATGTGCGTTACTGCATATAATTGCATAGGTTCTATTTTCACAGACTAAAAAGTGCGTCATGGATAGTCTGTCGTCTGCGCAGCCCCTAAGACTTGATATAATAGATATGACACTTTTAACGGTTAAATCACTGGAAATATCTAATAACTTTGATATTTAAAAAAATATATTTATGTAAATTAAATTCAGATTTTTTTCACGTAAGAAGCAGTCTTGTAAGACTGCCTCTAGAAATTACAAATATGCATCTAAGAAATCTATGACATAAAAATGGATAAAACGACATTTACAAGATTTACTTGATCGACAACACTTTTTCTGCAAAATCTGCATATAGAGTGAGCAACTAGTTTTTATGCCACTGGAATTACTCGTATCACATTACTCATTACCCCGTGATACTAATTATTCAGAAACACTTTTTACTTATCTACTTGATATATTGCTGTTTGTCGGTTGGAGGTATCTCAAGTCTTTTTTTTGCTCTGTGAGTGTAGCATTTTCAAAAATTCCACTTTGTCCATTTAATCTTCTTACTTATTTCACATTCATACTTATTAGTCTTAATAAGCTAGAATTATTATATGTAGTTTATTGATAAATCTATACTATTATATAAAGAGGTAATCTGACTGACTGACTCATCATCGTACAAACGAAACCGCCGGACCGATGGAGCTGAAATTTGAAGAGCGTGTTCTTTTGTGCGTGTGGTGGCGTAGACGACCGATAAGAAGCGATTTTGCGAAATTCCCACTGCAACGGGAATTATTCCCGAAAAACGTTTGTATGCAAATCCATAACCGCTGAACCGATTGAGCTGAAATTTTGTGAAACGATTGTTTGGATTGTGTTTAGAAACTTTAAATAGTTTTTGTGTCAAAATTTTACTTTTAAGAGGAGCAAAATAGGTGTTGAAATTTGTATGGGAAATTTTGAACCGCTGACCATATTGGGCTAAAATTTGGTATAGAGGTAGATTGAGTCCTAAAAATGATATGGGATAGTTTTTTACCAGAAATCAACCCTTAAGGGGGAAAAGGGGGGTGCAAGTTTGTGCCGGAAATCAGTAGCTGACTCTATTTAGCTAAAATTTGGACAGCGTGTTCTTTAGGCAACGTAAGCAACCAATAAGAAGGGATTTGGCGAAAAGATGACGAGCAAGGGATTTAAGATGACGAGCAAGACGCTCTCCTGATGGTAAGAGATAACGCTGTCCGTAATTAGTACAGTGCTACCCAGTATTTTACAAAGGCAAAATTCTGGGTGCAATGCGCCAAAGCTTGTTACTTGAGAGTCATAAGATGTTAGACTCTTCAGCCCAGTAATTTCACTAGTTAATAGTTCATTGTCCAAAGAAGAAACATAGGAGAAACTTGGTACGTTTGTTAGTTTAGAATCTAGTATAACCCAACGTACCTCATTTCTCCTCAAATAATACCCCACATTTCAGTTTAAACCAACCTTTATGACAAAACGCGTGATATATTTGGCTCAATAAATCATGTAAATAATAAGCTGTGGCTAAAATTAGTTCGGTAGCACTCCATTAAGTCAACCGGGGAGGTCACGCGATGGGTTCCGATGACAAACGGTGCGATGCGGTGTACCTTTGATAGCTGGAGTGGTAGCAAATAGAACTCCCTTCAAACCACTCACCGGTGGAATTAAATCATTTCTATTTCGTCTGTCTACACGCGATATCGAGGCGTTGAAATATGGATATGACGTTTGAGTTTGATATCCCATTTTCTACGTTATTATGATCTGTAAACTAAAGTTTTCTTATTCAGCTGGTAATCAAGTTTTTCGTCCTTTTTAAACCACCGATGTTTACGAGTGTCTAACAATCTCATATAATTTTTTCAGGGTTGACATTTGTATAGCTATTAATTATAAATGTAATAATGTAAACATAATAATAATAATATAATTTGAAATAAGTGACTTTGCACATGTTAGAATATGAGTTATGTTACTTGAAATAAATGAATATTTAATTTAATTTTTAGTCGTTTTTAGCATATTTTTTCTCGAGGTAGAGCATCTGACTATCGTATATACAATCCATACTTATATATTATTATGTAGACTTTAAGATTGTTAAGGTATAATTTTCTTAAAAGATAAAATGTCTTCTTTTTTTACAAGAGATATTTAAATAATACAAATATTCGTTTTAAAATTATGGAATAATCTTATACATCCATCTATTATGTCTACAATATAGCTCCTACTTAACATATGATGGGCAGCAGTTATTCCTTAGATATTTGCTACATCAAGGGCACGTAACTTCGCTAACCCTTGATGACTCAATTCATTATCCATTTAAAGAATGTTAGTATGTATTGCTATGGGTTATGTCAATGTTTTGATATCAAACAATGGCAATAAGTTTCATGAGCCGTGAAACTCATCAAGTTGTCGTGTTGTATCGCAATAAAGTTATAAACGGTGTTTCTACTCGTTATAGACTGCAACATAGAGGCCGCTAACAACTCATAATGCTGAAGGACACATTATAGGGTTATTACAGAAATCAATTTAATTTGTTAGTGTTGTTTCAGTTTGTGTTGTTAGAAATTATAAGTGATCCTTCACGGTCTTACAGACACACGTTTATTCCATCAATGTAGCTCTTTGAGAATCAATGCTTTTATGATGTCTGGAGTCTCGACACACAACGGCACACAAGAGATTAATAAACAAACAAGATAATCTATACTAATAAAACTCAAGGTGGTAAAGACATGAACAAATAGATCAAGTGATCCACCGCATATCGAGCATAAATCTAAACACAGCTCAAGCATAAACTTTTATTGGAAACGACCACTTGTTAACGTATGTTATCCGTGTGTCGCACAATTTCACAACCAGCCGCCGCCGGATCACGTTCTCTGAAATCCTCGTTCAGAACATAAACTATTTACCAACTATTCAATATTCAATACGCGATTGCAAAATACGCCAAATTATTGCATTAGTAGCGAACAGGGATTCCCGATATTGTGGTTCAGCGATCGGCAGTCGGCGCACCGCGTTATGCGGCATAAATAATTTAATAATTCGCAATACGGAATTTACCATACGAAGTGTCGTACCGTTCGTCCGATTCGTATTCAATATGAGTATTTGATTCTCATACTACTGTCGCATTGGGCAACGCGCGCCCGCCGAGTTTTGACCGAGCGAAACGGTAGCTTACGGCGATTGCACAAGGTACACAATCAGAGGTCAGCTTCCTCTCGGCCGGGATCTTTTCAAACATGTGTTGATATGTAGGTGAATAAAGCACGTCTGTCCATTTCAATATCGGGAACATCCGTGTTATACGCGTGACCTTGCAAATCACAGCCTGCTTTCCAAACGACTTCACAGAACCGTCCACCGGCGTCTGTATTGCGCGACAATCATCATGTTTAAAGAATATTTTATTAGCTCGTTACCTCGTCGAGCTATTTATGCAATGACATGTCAAATGTATCATTGAATTATTAAAGCATATTTTAATTCACAATACGTTTTGTTTGCGATATCAATATTTAACAGTTAGGTCATACGACATAACAATGCACACTTTGATGATGTGAATTGATGTGTCTCGTTTAAAGATCTTAAGTACTATCCTTACACATGTAGATGTACTATAAGAGGAAGGCATATGTCTCTCGTAGCACTACGTAAAACAGTACCACTAGCATTGCAAATGTCCTCAGCCGCCGCGAAAATGAATGCTGACCACGAGCGATCATCTGCATGTTAGTTAGCTCATCACTTGCGAGTACATAAAAATGCAAACAAGAGAGTGGTTTTTCCATTTCTAGGACTACATAAAAGTGAAAACTGACAACAGTTATCCATTACCCCATTGACATTCCCAAGCCATCGAACCGTTTAGCATTAGGTCATCTTCGTTGTAAAGTTGTGTTTCTGTAAGAGGTTCCCAGGCTAAACTAAATCGTGATAATAATAATGTTGAGTGTGCCAGATTTGTGAAGTGATGGATGTCGATATTTCACTGTTTGCATTCTGATTATACTCGCATACCACTGGAGTTGCTCAGTCGCTTATTTGATACTAGTTGCTTTCTGCGGTTGGACCTTTCAAAATTTAGGTTTCAATATGTGTAATTCTATCCAGGGCAGAGGTTTTGCCGTGGTATGGTAACATCTATTTTGTAAAAGACATTTTTATGACAATATGTTAATTAACAATATGTTGTTGTTAATTTACTTTATATGTGGATCAATAAAGAGTTTCTTATCTTACGTTTGTGTGTATGATAAGCTAAATAAGGTGCATGATTGTCCATATCAGACACCGTGCACAGTGCACAGTGTTATGATATTTAGAGAGAGAGAATAGAATTTATTGCCAGAAAAGAACAATACAATTTTGCTTATCATACAGGTAAGTATAATATACAGTGAGGTGTCCTTAATGCTAACCAATTACTTATTTTCCGTGAAACTCAAACTAAGCTCAATTAAGGCTTGTATCTTGAGCCTCAGAGTGATTGCGAAGTCTAATAAAGGTTATGACTAAAGATTTAAATTTTTTTGCGGCACTGCACTCTACCTGTCACTCTGAGAACAACTAATTGCTGAATCTCGTAATTCCCAGTAATTTCGCTGGTAATATTGCCCTTTCAGTCAGGAACAGAGTTAATACCTATACATTACTACTTGGTGGATAAATAACTGCCAAAGGTATGGTACTTTCTCAGAAAGCCTCTGTTATAGGAGCTCTACTACTACAGAAATGCTCATTTAATTCTTTCAAGTTGTATCTTATTAGGGTCTTGTATTAAGCCTGTCTGAAATATTGCTTTCATTACTTTTTTGAGTCAGAAATATGTTTACTAACATATCAATTGGATAAAACAGGACTGGGTACGTTAAAAGCTTTTATATAAATCCATATCTTAATTACTGCAATAAAAGTATACTTCTCCTAAAACCTCATAACTTATGTCCAATATCAAAATAGAAAAAAAAATGTCATAAAGGATAGCGAAGGAGACAACGCGAGGGACGACAAATTGACCAATGCTTATGTTACAGGTATGGATGCCAGACTGGCAGCTCGAATTTAGATAGTAAACCTTTAATAAATTATGCACTTTAATAGATTTTAAAAGTTCCGACTTTCGTTTGGGGTGTACTTCAAAGATTAACCTGACCGCAGAAAAAAATGTTTAACGGCTGAATGCATTTTTACTGAATCCTTTCGAGTCGTGCTAACCCTCTAACCCTCTGAGAGAGAATGAATAATTTTATCGCAGTGGCTGGAGTTCTAAGCAATTATGTGGAAATATCCTGACAAATACATGTTATTGGTGAGGATGGGAGTCGCGACACGGTAGCAGGTAGAGCGCGGCGTGCAGCGACCAGCCCTGGACCCTGTCGCCTAATGAGGCCGCTTGCTTCTTTTATTTATGTGACAAATGTAAATTGGCGGTGATTCTTTCGCGAATATTTAGTACGAGAGCGCTGCACTACACGCGGCGCATCTTCAATTAACCAACACTTATTTTCTAATCGTGGAAACATAGTTGCGTATGCGCAATAAACTTGTCATAGTTACATTTTAGGAATACTTAAATGTTTTATCTGTGCCATCTAGTTTTGCGAGCGTTTCATACGTATCTCATTTGCGAATATCGGTAACGGTTACGTGTACTATCGCGGAGGATAATAAATTTATCTTTTACGGGCCGCGGGTAGTTCATGTAGACGTGCATAGAGTTAACAAGTTTAGAGCGTGTACACTAAAATTTATGTTTGAAAGATTTGTTCGCCACAAATAAGGTTGTCAGCGAGTGTTATCTAAGGGATCGTTAATTAATTAGAGAAATTGAACGAGCGCTGTGGCGCACGGGGACCAATAACTCCAACCAGCTTGTATCATAGCTTCGTTCACTTTATTTATTTTTACCACTCACGTGAGCAAAATTGAATTTGATGAGGACACGTTCATGCAAACTGCAGCAGTTTTCTTCCACTGAACGGTGTAACTCTCGACTTGAGAATAAAATTTTGAGAGAAAATAATCGACATTTTACTTTGATTTACTCAAATTAGAGATGCACCGAGTGATGTTTTCCTAAGTAGGTATGCATCATTATAATATATATTTTGTTGAAATGATTTCTATGTTGCACATTACCTAATTCATCATTTAGTAAATAATTTATTACGATATGTTAGTTTGTTCTAATTAAAAGCATGTTTACATTATGGCACCGTCCCAGCCATCCCAATAGGGCTGGTTCACATTGACGAGGCGTGACTTTGTTAATATGTCCTTATCGCCACAATCAGCTGCAATTAAAATGCTAATTGAGTTGTTTTGTCCAAAAAATTTATTGCGTCTTCACAATTATTACTTTGTTCCATTTGACTGATATTCCCTCAGCGGACGGGAACTCTATTTACTAGAATTGCTGTTGATAAACTTTTTTAATTTAAAAGTCTTTATTTAAATTATAATAATTACGAGTAACTACAGAGTGGCAGTTAGTGTAGATTTAATGTATGTTTTGCTTTTGTGTTGTGCTGCAGGTGCGCGAATGTTCATAGAGGTTTACGAGTAATATTACAAACGACTAATATTACAAACGTGAAAGTTTGTAAGAACGTATGGATGTCTGGATGTATGTTTGTTACTCTTTCACGCCAAAACGGATGGATCGATTGAGCTGAAATTCGGTAAAGAGATAGCTGAGACCCTGAAATAACACATAGGCTACTGTAAAGCGGGTAAAACCGCTGAGCGCAGCTAGTATATAATATTATCTAAGTCAAGAAATGTAAGCACATTCGATAAATAATGGAATAACAAAATTTCTGCACAAATAGGCGGAGCTAAAATCCTGTTTACACCAATCGATCGAATGAGAATCTGTTCTGTAGGTATTTAATAAACCAATCACTAATCATATATATCTAAAAACTAGTCATTTTCTTATTGATACGTTTTCAGCCTCTTATTGAACTCGTTTAACTTTTTCTAGAGACTTAGTTCCAAATTACTGTCTGATCATTTATTCGTAGTTATATCGTATTTCCTACAATTTAGTGCACAAATTAAAGTTTCAAATCAAAAAGTTAAATCAAATACCGTATCATAAAAAGCCTTCATGCTAAACATCTATCGACAAGGTACAAGCGGTGTATTTGATGAAAAGTGGTTCGTACCATCTATGGACAGTGACCATTGGGGCAGTGCCGAATACGTTAAACGGGCGTCGGGCCTTACCGAGACTGGCAGCTTGTAATACGATGATGGACTGGTTTCTAGGACCTTCCTCGTCAAATTTATGTACTAACTAGTTGAGTTGTGCGGTTTATTTCGAATAAAGACCATTTAAACGGCGTCTTCTCAGTGTTTATTAATTTTCGGCAACGTGTCAACAATGCGATTAACTTTTTATTGTATTAGGAGTCATACATTTTGTCATTTGAACTGAACCTTAGTATAAACTTTTTATTAGCTATATCTATGAACAACTGGCCATTGGGGCAGTGCCGAATGCGTTGACCGGGCGTCGGGCCTTACCGAGACTGGCAGCTTGTAATACGATGATGGACTGGTTTCTATGACCTTCCTTGTCAAATTTATGTATTGGCTAGATTATTTATGCGGTTTATTTCGAGAGACTATTTTAAGCTTTTCCCAGTGTTTATGAAATTTCTGAGGCCTCCCCTAATTGAGAAAACACCAAGGTGTTTTGTACAAATAATGTTATTGTCACTAGGGTTTAAGGTGTTTTTTTATCGGCGGCCCTTAATACATAAATGCGATTGATTTAATTAAAAAGATAAAAAAATACACATAAATCCTTTATCAAGTAAGGTTTTTCAACAAAGGTATTGGTTGTGTGCAAAAAGTTCAGTTTTGAGTTATGCCAGTATTTCACTAACTGTGCGAATATACCGACAACCAGGGTTTAATCAAAACTCTTGATACTGGCAGTTGCGAGTTGGTGGAGTCATGCATTTTGTCATTTGAACTGGAACGTAGTATAAACCTTTTAATGGTTATAGAGGCCAAGTAAGTAATCGCCTATTGTAACCCCGTGCAATTGATTCCCTAATAACTTTACAATTGGCAATCAAAGCGTCTTAGATCTAACTGCGGCCGACAATTCACTTACTAGCACTATACGGTGCCATAATCACAAGATGGCAAAGGCAATCTTAGAAACTTCTAGATATTTTTATAATTTATATTTATAAATATCAAAAGACCTACTTTAAATACATTAGGTGAATTAAAGGCTTAGGTGAAATAAATTGCTCTTCCTTTCTTAAAAAGAGATGACTTGAACGGGGTTTCCGAATAGATTCTACTTAAGAAATAAAACATACTATGCTAAAATAAGGCTTTTAAATAATTAATGTTTTAAATATTAAATAGGAAATCATTCATCGAATAAGGATTTTTTTCATATTTATTTTTATTTAAAATTAAAAGCTCCGAATCTTAAACTCTGTTAACAAGTACCTACACCTTAGTCTTCTTTGTCTATGAATACCTTGAGTAATCAAATACGGTTTCAAAAGAAACTCCTTAAAGTATACCAACATTGCAAGTATCGTCAGCAACACCAACTCATACTAAACCGAAGAGTCCGTCACAGAGACAACAAAATGGCCCAATAAAATGGCGGAGCATAGACAAAACGCTACAATAACATCAGAACGGGAACGAATCGCACAGTTTACGACATGAGCACTACGACCGAATGCTCTACAAATGAATAAGCCATCTGTTCTAATGGCCACAATTAAACATGGTCCGGCAAACGAGGCTAGCCCTTGCTTAACATTCCGGTTTAAGATCAATAACTAATCGGCACCCGATATCTTAAATCAAGGATTACGGAATACTGAATATTTTGGGACAGAGAGCGTCTTTTAACGATGGTAGGGTATTTTATTTAGGAAAAAGGATAACAAAAATGCTTATGTTATATGGAACGACTAGCTGCGCCCAGCGATTTTTTTATACCCGCTGTTCAGTAGCCTATATGTGTTATTCCAGGGTCTAAGCTATCTCTATACCAAATTTCAGCTCAATCGGTCCACCCGTTTAGGCGTTAAATAGTAACAAACATACATCCATACATCTATACATTCTTACAAACTTTCACGTTTATAATATTAGTAAGATGATACCTGTAATAGTCCTGAGACTGTGGTGCAGTCACCAACGCCTTCCTCCGGTTTTACCTACATTTGAAAGAAAGCCGTGTTTTTTTATTTATTATAGGTTAGCATTTAACCACGATCTCGCGTGATGTTTTTGATACGTCTACGCCTGTATCAACAACATCACTTGAGAGCAGCAGACTAAACCTAGTAGTTGGGAAAAAATTCTTCTTAGCTTCACTGAGGATCATGCCGGAACACCGCATAATGACCGCTTGGCGACTCGGTTTTGTCCATACTACGGTACGGTACGGTAACTAGCCACGCCCGAAGCCACATGTATAAAGTCAGTCAACCGTGCTTAGTCGCATTATTTATTCAGAATTCTAGAACATAATAATAAGTCATTTAATTCATACCTGAATTCTCTGTTACTTTTGCATAATGAATGAGTTTTTCTCTCATCAAATATATACACGGTAATTAAAATGACGTTCTCCTTATTTCAGCATATACAATACTAGTTACAGAATGTCAATAAAGTCGTGTTATCTCATTCTGTTATCAAAAGTCGTTAACATCAGCGTGTCTAAGATAATGTTCAATAAAGCTTTTTTTATCTCTCGTCAGGTTGCTCTATATATGTAGAAGGACTCATAAGTAGATACAAACTATGTTTTAAAAGCAGATACCGCTCATTAAAAATAATAAAATTCGAGAATACAAATAAATCACTACATAGTATTCTATAAAACAGTCACCTTTCGCGTCTGTCTATTCCTATGTATGCTTAAATCTTGAAAACTACGCAACGGATTTTGATGTGGTTTTTTTAATAAAGTGATTCAAGAGGAAGGTTTACATGTATTATATATGCATAATATATCACAGAAACACCGATCATTTTCTTTTAAAGGCAACGAAGTGCGGGCGGGTCCACTTATTATAAATAAGCCAAGAAAAACTGCATTTGAAAAACTATCTTACATATCCAGTTAAAATACTAAAGATTGGCTCGCAATAATAGATATGAAATATAATATAAGAGTACCTACATTAGGCAACATGAGAAATTCCAATTAATTGTTTGCGCTAATTGGAAAAACAGAACACAACATGTTTCTATAGGAACTTAGAATTTAATATAGCAGTTCTTAATACATCTTATTTTACGTAGGAATAAAATTTTACCAATTTTATATAAGTAAAATAGTCAGGAGTACGCTTCATTGCATACTTTTGAGACGTAAGTTCGGCGTCTGTTTACTGTTATTGAGCGCGCTATCTGTAAATGTTACTGTAGTCTGAGTAAAAAGAATGCCGGTTTTTTGAGACCGGTCACCGCGGACGGCAAACCATTCATATAAGGGAACTGTCATAATTAAAGTTAATAATGAAACTTGCATCGATATTTTTTGCCGATACGGAGAATCGTCATAACTTAATGTCAAATTGATGAGTGGTATTATGTCTCATACATAATGGCTGTCATTAAAAATTACCATACGAAGTGTTGATACGCGTACTTGATTAAATACAAAATAAAAAGGGTAATTACGTTGATGACAAAATATGTCTGATGGAAATGTTTTTTTTTTGTGATTACGAATTACGAAATCACATTCGTACATACTGTATGGAATTGAATTGGAAATAATTCTAATAAAAAGGTATTCTAGTAAAAAGGTAAAGGTAGGTATTTGCTTCTAAGTCCTATATAATTTTTCTTCCTTTTTTCATTTTGCCCTTTTTTCAGCGGATAAAACCGCTGAGTATAGATAGTTGATAAACCTTATTTACAAAATTTTTTTTTTTAAATTTTTGCAAAGAAATCAAAGTTTCTCTTCTCTAATTGAAAACATCGAGGTTTTACGAGTGGATAATTAACCATCGTAATATTTTTTTAATATCTAACAATTTAAAAGGAAATTTTAAAAAAATTTTAACCCGAGATTATTTCTCAAGATCTGTTCTTCTATCCACCGTAACCGTCCCTACGGATTAAGATTAAGAAGTCAATAATATCCTTACAGCATGAATGCAGTCGGCAGACTTTCGCATCAAACCGCCTGACCCGTAATTGCCGCGTATTTTATTACACTATCCCAGAAGTTTTATGTCATTCAATCCGCGACTCTTAATTGAATAAGTGACATGAAATTTACCACCGTCATAACTTAACCAGTTCTAGTTCAACATATTTCATTAAATGAGCAATTAATAATTGTTTATAGTTCTTAGTGATCTTGCTATATTCTTATGCCATCATCATCAAATTGAGAATTCATTGCAAATAATTCTGCAATGGAGCACTTTTTCATGTCAAATTTAATTAATTAGTACTTTGAAGGCTCTATCATCCTTTGTGAGGAAGCAATTCTATGAAAGAAAATATATTTACATATTGCCTTTATTTAAAAAGATGACTGGTTATATATAATTCTATAGTTATACTGGTTATATATAATTATATATTATGTTGCTGATACTATCTATATGTATTATAAATATTATCTATGTAGTGCCTAGAATGTCGATAAGTTATTGGTATGTATATGTATCTCCATGCCTAAATATGTTGCAACCACCGTCGTCCTTATTTCATTTTTCTTTCCCTGTTTATTTGTCTGGAAGAGATCGCTTCAATTGTTACACTTTTTTATTATAAATTGTTTTAGATCTAAGTTTTTGTATATAACTGTGGTGTCACAATATAGTATTTTCTATTCTATTCTATTGTATAGTGTCAGATAAGTTACAATGTTAAGAACGGGCAAGAGAATCGTAAGAATAATTTTTTTATGTGTTTTTAATGGTTATCTATGGTTACATAATATTTATGTTATGTATATTGGCAAAAATGAAAAGATTCTTACCTAAATTACTCTCTCGACGCTAAGCTGGATTATGGAGCCTTGATTAAGCTTCAAAGCTTAGTAAGCTTATTCGATAGTTTTTGCGATAAAATGTTAAAAGTCTCGCAACGCAATTATTTAGATTTTATCTATATAAATAAAAATTATCAATTTTGTTAGTCTCGCTAAACAATAACGGCTCTCGAGAACGGCTGAACCAATTTGTACGAATTTCAGTCTTGAAATATATTCTTGGAAGTCCAAAAAAGGTTTAAATGGTGAGAAAGTTTGGAAAATTTGCGAGGAGGACAGGCGGTACGAAGTTCGCCGAATCAACTAGTATTTAGTAGAAATAATATAACTAATATCTACATTACAAGTATTATAATAATGTGCTTTAATTGATAACAATATAATTAATGTGTTTCTCAACTGAGAAGATTTAGAGCATTCTCTATTGTTTCCAGTGTACCTATAATGCAACTCATTCTTTTGTTCTTCTGAGTAACAATAATTCTTTAATTATTTACATAAATTTTGTTCTTTTTATGCAATGTAAAAAGACTAGATTTGTAATGATTTAATAATTAGATCTTTTTACATTTACGAGTATCAGAACATCATAGTCATACTATTATAATGTACTATGTATATTGGTATCTATATCCGAACGGAGGGCATTGGTGGCTGTAACACAGTTTAATTACTAGTACAGCCATCAACAGTCCCACATTCACAATTGTTCCTCTTACAGTACAATATAATTAACAGTAGCTTTCAACTTACATAATATAATATTAATATATTAATGTGTTGTCTCATTCTTTTATCGATTTATATATAATTGCAATGCATAATAATAAATAATATACCTAGTCAGGTCATAAGTATTGTCACACAGTAAAAACTTTTCTTTTAGAATGCTGGCCACAAAAAAGTTTATTGAATTCGAATTTCGAATTGTTCATGAAAATAAAAATGTATACTTTTTAGAATTTTACTCATTTTTAAATATGGAGTGGACGCTTAAAGAAGACCGTGTTGCAGTTATTGCGTTGCATCGTTGCGGTTACGCGCCAATTCAAATTTTTGACATACTGAAAAATTTGAATATAACCAAAAGATTCGTTTATCGTACCATCAAACGATACAATGAAGACTCTAGTGTAGATGACAGGTCAAGAAGTGGTCGCCCTCGGTCTGTTAGGACTCCAGCAGTGATAAAAGCTGTGAAGGCGCGAATTCAAAGAAATCCCAAACGTAAGCAGAAACTGTTGGCCCTTCAGATGGGGTTAAGCAGAACCACGGTGAAAAGGGTGTTAAATGAAGACTTAGGGCTTCGGGCATATCGAAGAAAAACAGGACATCGTTTAAATGCTCGTCTAATGGACCTGAGACTGAAGAGATGCCGCGCTTTGTTGAAGCGGTACGCGAGAAAAAAATATCGAGAAATTCTTTTTTCGGATGAAAAAAGATGAAAAAAGAAAAAAAAATGATAAGGTGTACGCACACAGTAGTGAAGAAGCGAGCAACCGTATTCCGCGTGTCCAACGAGGTCATTTTCCATCCTCGCTCATGGTATGGTTGGGAGTTTCTTATTGGGGCTTAACAGAGGTACATTTTTGTGAGAAAGGTGTAAAAACGAATGCAGTTGTGTATCAAAATACAGTCCTGACGAACCTTGTGGAACCCGTTTCTCATACCATGTTCAATAAGAGGCACTGGGTATTCCAACAAGATTCGGCGCCAGCTCATAGAGCGAAGAGCACACAAGACTGGCTGGCGACGCGTGAAATCGACTTCATCCGGCACGAAGACTGGCCCTCCTCCAGTCCAGATTTGAGTCCGTTAGATTACAAGATATGGCAACACTTGGAGGAAAAGGCGTGCTCAAAGCCTCATCCCAATTTGGAGTCACTCAAGACATCCTTGATTAAGGCAGCAGCCGATATTGACATGGACCTCGTTCGTGCTGCGATAGACGACTGGCCGCGCAGATTGAAGGCCTGTATTCAAAATCACGGAGGTCATTTTGAATAAACTTTATTGTCATAAGAATCTATGTTTTGTTAAGTTCATTTTGGTATATAAATGGTTACATAATAAATAAACTTGTTCCAATAATTTTATATTAAACATGTGACAGAATTTATGACCTGACTAGGTATATAATTGTAAAAATACATAATATATATAAATAATAATAAAACAACAATGCATAATATATATAATTGTAATGCATGTTAGTTATTTAAGCGTAAAAACATTGTGTATGACTCTTGGTATTAGTCAATAAAGAATTTATTTATTATATAATTTCCAGCTGCTATGCTGTCCCAATCGGTTTTGCACACTGCACCATAATATGTCGGTACCTTTTTATGTTCTTACACGGGCTTCATACCAAAATTCTACCTAATTGGTTCAACTGTTTGGACGTGAAGAGGTCTCTTAAAATACAAAAAGATTTAAAAAATCTTTTTTTTATACTTTGTTAAAATACTCAGAAACATCTATCCAGATATCCATCAGCCTTTCACACCTATGAACATGTATGTATGTGTGAAATTGTAATAGTGACTTGGATTTATTTTCTTACTTAATCCTACCTCCCACTAATTTTGTAAGGGTGAAAGTTTGTAAGAATGTATAGTAGTCTGGATGTATGTTCGTTACACTTTCACGCCTAAACGGGTGGACCGATTGAGCTGAAATTTGGTATAGAGATAGCTTAGTAACTAATAAATATTATTATGTCTGCAAAGTAACGTGTAATCCCATTAATCTTAAATAGAGATTTTTTTTATAAAATGCAAAATTTAAATTGCTATAAAAACATAACCTTTTCAGTAATAAGCACCCATTTATAATTTTGTAACTGTCTGACAAAGATGAATTGGCTCGTGGCAGAACGTTAACTTCTACAACATTGTATCTGTACATTTTCATGCACTTTTCCTCAGCACATTTA
This sequence comes from Hemithea aestivaria, assembly GCA_947507615.1. Lineage (NCBI taxonomy): Eukaryota > Metazoa > Arthropoda > Insecta > Lepidoptera > Geometridae > Hemithea > Hemithea aestivaria. The sequence goes on along the minus strand of OX382327.1, from coordinate 8,558,094 downwards.
TTTTAATTATTATTCCAAGTATAGAGGGGTTTTTCTATATTAAATCAAATGAACAACTCACGTTTCGAATGTATATAATATGTGCATATGCTAATGGGTATTGAAATATCATTATTGGAAATTTACTCGTCTTGTCGACAAAACAAATGTAAGAGTATGTTTTCTATAATTTTTATGAAAACTGTCAGAGTACAATAATTTTCCCTGCGCTGACTTTGGCTGACATATACTCGAATTAGACATACAAGGCATACACAATTCCTATTTTTAGAAGGTTCTGTCCTGTATGTTCCTAGGCTCACGGTAAAGATTAGTAATGAGCTCTCACTAACGTCTTGTTTTTCTTCTAAGACTAGTACGACACATTTTAATAGCAATAATTAAGTAAAAACCGACGCTACGGGTAACTGATACCCTATTGAGCCACACTCCGGCGCAGCCCGATTTGGTGGCAATTAATTTTTCATAGAAGATATTTTCTTATTTTCCTTTTAGAGGACTTCCTTAGTTAACATTATCAATTAATTGATATTAAATGGATAGGTACAATTTAAAATTGTTATTTAGGTTTTAGATTGTTTAATACAATTATTTAAAAACGGCTGAAGCAATCTATTGGCTGTTAGTTAATACTGTGGTATCAGATACTTCTCTTTTCTTAAGTACCTAATATTTTTGTACCACCATCTTCTAAAATCCTTTTTTTCATTTCCTTGCTTCCTTGTCTGGATGATATCGCTGTTAAAAGCGTGAATCTTGATTGAACTATCAACGAATAGCCCAAACCACTGAACAGATTAAGATGAAATTTGGTACAGAGATAATTACTATGACTAACTTTGACTGCGACATCCGTTAAGTGAAGATTTAGTAAGGAGCACAGCCGCTTAGCTAGAAATAGATATATTTTATGCAGAAAATGATATGAAAATTTTATTATAATATTTACGTATCATTAAGTATTTAACGCCAAAAGTTGAGGCTACTGCATACCTTAGTATAACTTGTGCCTCCTTCACAACTACCCAACGTTTCAACAATTTTGTCAATAATAAAAGGAGCTCCCGACCTGGTTCACCCAATTAAAGATGAATCTCCCGACTACCGCGGATCATGTGACAACAGGTCTCATGAAATATGACCAACCCACGGTGACTGTTCTAAGGTCTTTTGATACTTTCAAGGCACGAATTTAAACTAAAACAAAAATATTATAAAATGCTTCAATATTTTTTAGGAACAAATGCTTTTTTATTATTTCTGACTACGTTAAATATTAGTTTATTAAAAATTAAATTATATATAATATGTCACAATTTATACAAAAAAAGCATATCATATAAAATATATATCATAGTTGCATGTGATGTAGCAAGAAGCATTATTATTTTTATTTATAAATGAGAATTAAGAATCGCTCCCGCGTCCCAAAGTCCCGAAAAGGCTGAATATTTGATGGGTCGCCTCATATTTTACTCTCATCTCGGCGGAGGACAGACGTATATAAATCAAAGGCATGTTTGCTAAGAAGGCGACCGCTCGGCACGTCTCCGTAATTGCAGCAAAAACACACATTGTGTGATTTTCGAAGACGATGGCAAATTTCTGAATAATTTCAAATCTGATGTTTGTAACTCTGTTGTACGCTTAAAACAGCCTCTCACGGTACTATGGCTCGTATTCAACAAATACCATCATTTTCCGCATAAACGACAAAGAAACATTAAAAGACAAGTTTTGCCTTTGTTGGTCGGGAACTGATTAGCCTGCCGCTCGGATCTCTCAATGGTTCCGTAGCTCGGTCGTTTCTCGGGTGCGTCATAAATTTCCATTGATTGGATTAATCTGATTTGAATGTCAATTTTGCATGGAAAGTACAGGTTCTCTAAAAGAAAATACAATCATGCTGTCCCAGGCCGTGTTCCTTTCCCGATGCATAATCTCGAACTTATTGTAGCTTTGACTGAATAAAGATAGAAGATAATATATCTCGATCCGTACGCGACTCAATAATTTACATATTCTCTCTTATTTTTAGGACGCAATCATTAGTGAGGCATAAGTTGTTTTTGTTCTCTTGGGTATTCGTTCTCGTTAAAACGTTGGCTGGATGTTATGATATGACTCTATCGAAGGTTTTGTTGCGTATGGTTTATGTGGAGTCGTGATTCATTTCCAATAGTTTGCATAATATAAAAAGGCATGACATATTCGCGAGCCATTAGTCCTAAATCGTTAGAGCTCCTTTTCTGGCTGTAAAAGTAAACAACATTTCCTTTACAAATTATACACAAACGTAATTATTCTAGACAGGTATTATAAGTGGTAAAGAACTAAATGAATGCGGGCTCATGGAGTTTATAAAAAGTGGGTATTAAAACAGAGGAAGGCAGGGCCGTACGGTTCGCATCCCGTATGCGCACCCGGACACTGCATACTGTGCTACCTGTTTGCTTTAGCTTTTCCACTTATTATGACACGTACATTACCATTTACGAACTGCTTTTTGCAACTGACTCGCTTTATGATTTATCTCCTGCGGTCCGCGGTACAGCTAGTCCAGCGGCTGTCACTCAGCGCAGCGCATGCTTTGATTATGATTGAATTATGCATAGTCTTCGAGAGTGGGTCTATAATTCATTGTATTTATAGGCACGAAGCTTCACTCACAAACGAGTATATTTCCCACGTCAAGATTGATTGCGATATCATAGTGAACGATGACATTTGAGTACGTACTAATTTAATCCTGAAAGAGCGCTCGCGAGGTGCGCTATCAGCGCCGAGATACAGAGCCGATCATACTGAGCTGATACAAATTCATTCTTATAATTCTGCGCACCAAAGTCTATTTTCCACCTGCAGTTTCTAGGAGGTAATCACGCAATGCAACCCTCTTAGTGCTGAGTAAACAAATCTTCGACATTGTATCTTCGCCTTAACTCTATTTATTCAAAGAAACATTGTCAAGAGAAATGTACGATTATTGTTGCGTTTTCTTATGGATTGTGTTACTAAAATACATAACTCGAGGTCTGCGCTAAGGAGGTCCCACTATCTTTGATTCCATGTACTTTATCAATGTGTGAATAGTGCAATAGACCTATTTCCACAGTGTTGCTAATCTGCGTTTAATACAAAATTTAACATTATAAGGTTGTGCGATCGTCCTTAATGGGTGTTTATTCTCCAGCTTAATGTTAATTTAATTCAAAGATATAATAAATAGAAGTAAGGACAAAGATAACAAACAAATATTTATTCATCGAATACTTCGTGAATACAATTAATCTCAATAATTTTATAACTCGGAGGTTCTCATAGCCTTCGAATCGAAATGCTATAAATTTGAACAATCATACAGACGGTCATCTTTCTTTGTTATCATATTAAAAGACGGCATTCCATCTATCGACTTAAAATATGCAAAAAGCTGGACTGTGGTCGGACCGCGCGGCTGCCCTTTGACAACGGCATCATTATTGTTGACATAATATAAGATTTATGCGATTCACTTTTATACAAATCAGAAGTTTATAAGACAATAATAATATTTTGGTTTTATTTGTGCATTACGTCATTTTTCTTAGCTGCTTTATATTGGATTTCGTAAGCTACAAAAATATTGGTTAAAAATCAATGTGATAAAATCTATCGCCTGAGCGAGAACAAGCGAATACGTAATTCGGTGAACAGCGGTTAAATTAGCTGGCTATGCGGGCGTCTTTATACTCGCAGTCTTTAAATTGACAAAAAATCGAGACAACTCTCGGCTGACACCGATCGCGGAGGCATCGGTGAAACAGGTGTTATCATAAACATACATTTTGCAAAAAAACAAAATAATTTTCATGAGTGGCCGGTAGGCGCGAACTGCCGTCCGTGTCGCCGACACAATGGTGATTTCATTTTTTTTCATTCGCCTCGTCGTCGGCATAAAAGCCGGCGATATTAAATTTAGTAAACGGAGAGGTGTCCGAAATCTCACGCCGACGTGCGATCCGCCACACATATTTCCATCCGCACAAAAAGCGGAACTATAGCCATAAATATGTCCAAATAAACATTAGTCGCAGACGATCCAAATAAGGCTTCGTAGGGCTTTGCCTCGTCACAATTAAATAGCGTTTGATAAAACGTATCTTATAATGTCTTCAAAATATGATAGTCAAAATCTGCTGTATAAAAATCATCCCGACATAAATATTATAACGTTCACAGGAAAACAAGAAACGATGACCTAGATTTATATCAGATCGGTAGACAATATACGATAACATTAACAATTACGTAATACTTTCCTATTTTTAAAATATCATTAAAACAAACATTTGGTTAAATCCTAAATGATGTACAAAAAGTGTGAGGCGTAAGGATAATGGTGAAGGATTCAAGCAGTCTACATTGTGAGCGCTAACAACCAACGTTGTCGCCCCGATGAGATGACAGCCGCGCCGCAAACTCGATAATATGTGTACATATGTAACATTAAACTGCAAAAATAAACGACACTTTCACACTACATGGGTTCAAGAACAAGTTTTTCCATAACACAAAAGACGACACTGAATAGTTATAGCTGCTTCGCGGCCTCGTCGCATAATCCAATAAAACAATCCGTGGAATGTACGGTCAGGTTTGTTCTGCATTTTGCAGTGTGACCAATGGACATTTGAATATTTATCTTAAATATTTTCAGGTGAAGATCAAACTGATATTTTAAATATACACTAAATATCTAGGTGCAAACATCAGGCGAGTGTTGGGCTCGTTGTGTTCATCAGATTGCTTTAAAAATCACACCTCTTAATTATTACCAAATATGAAATATCCATTAAACAAAATGATAAATGAGATGGTTACAACGCGTCATTCATCTGAGTGATGACATTATTATAGACAAGATAACAGTCTGTACAACCAATCAGTTCAGTAATTTAGGCGTGATGGATCAACAAACACATTCACACACAAATGTCTTTAGTTTGAAAAGTTTCATTCTATATTAGGTAAGTTACGGGATATATGTACATGGTTAGGGAAATCGCAATGGGCTAATATGCCTTAACACTTTGTCTCCTTATGATGCGCACAGACTAGTATTGCGTAGGACTTCGTACTTATCAAATAGATGACACTACGACTGTTTTGGGCAGGGGTTAGTGTTTAACACATTAACTGCGGCGGTTTTTTTCCAAGTATCCGCATTGACGAAAATTACGCACATGTCATAGTACTAGTTCACAAAACACAAAGTTTGTATACGTCAGAACGCGTTTCGATCTCAAAAACACAGCGATCGTGATTTCCGCAGTCAAAGTGTTAACATCAGGCGAGTAAGACTCGTATTGTCTCTCTTGAATGAAAAAAATATCTATAATAACTGGTACAGTATTAGTTATATTCGTAGAAAAATGTTGCTGCTACCCGTACAAATAAAATTGGCGACTGAATCTCAAAATATATGAATTTGATTCAATGTAAAGGCAAGCGGCTCCTTTCTGCTCTCCCAAGGGTTACCACCAAAGCATTCGGACGCTGAATTTTTATATTTATTTTTAATATTTTATGGATAATGCAGATCTGACCAATATATGCAGTAATATTTTTAAATTTGCGATAAAGTGAATCGGAGATATTAATATTTAATAGGGACTCACTTTGTTATTTTTTGTAGTATTTGTGATATTATCTTTGCGACTGTTGCTGCTTGACTTTGAACAAAGTTATTTTCAAAATTGAATATAATATTATAGGTAAAATTAGTTAGAAAATTTTCAGTTTTCATTTCATTTTTTAACATTTATGCATTTTGCAAGTAATTTGTAAGTAATTATTGCAAATCTAAAAATATCAGTAGATCTATTAAGTGTTTCTATGTAATTATGAATATGATAATTAAGACCACTCTTTACTTGGCACAAAATAAGAACATAAATAATATCTAATAAATTAACGAAGTAACATTATAATTTTGCTATTAGATGTTAAACCAATTTTGACACTTAAGTTAATTTATGAAGTTTTCAATTTTTTTTATAAATTCGAGGTTTTTCAATAAAGGGTTTAATAATTAAATATTCTCTGTATAATTAAGTTCTGATTTTAACAAATAAAGGAATTTATAAGTAAAAAACGTACAAAAGATAGACCTATGAGAATCTCGTTTTTTGATGTCCATTAAAAACAGTGAAAGTAACATGTGACCCTAAAGCACCAAGTTCCAGTAGCTAGCCCTGGTTCTATTATGCGAGTCCTCGATAACACGTGTACCGGCCGCCAGCAACACCTCGCCAGCTTTGTCCATAATTGTTGCGCATTATATGCACTTGCACTAGCAATCATCGCTTTAGAACACTTTGAGACACCGATTCTTTACTAATGGGCTTCTCGGGATACGAACTAAATGGTAAAGTTGGTTTTGTACGTGGTTTCACTTTTATTTTAGCAGTTTATTTAGTGTGCATGGTCAAAATGAACTGGGGATTGTCACAGTTTATAGTTTATAATAAGGTCAACATTTCACACACCAAACAAAAATACACAAGTTCTAAAATATTGTATTCTCTCCTCGTGTCTACGCGGCTTGGTGGGATTTGTCTACATGATTTCTCTTTTATTTTATTTCACACCGTTCGTCGACGTTTGCCCTTTCCTTTTGTCAAACATAAGTTTCCATTGTAAGGGCTGTCATTGTTATGCTACCTCCTAGTCGCGAGGCTGCTTGCTATTCTCGCAAAATCTCGTTTTATAACATACCTATATGTTAGGGAAAATGTTTTGTTTTTGCTACAAATTATACTTTATTTCTTATACAAAAACTTGCCATGTTTGAATTGAAAGGTGACAACTGTAGAGAATTCGTATTCTCGTCATCACGACACGTCTCATTGGCAACGTGAAATAATCCATATAAGTTCAATTCCCGTTTTAGTCTTAAGAAAAAATGTCAATTAGCGAGTTCAATTAATGTCTTGTGTGTCGAAGCATTTTTACGGTTGTTCCCTGAATAAAGACGAGTCTCCTCGGAAGCTGTGAGTGAGGATTCCGTCCGCGAGGTGGTTGCGAGCCGAGTGAGATGACTAGTTAATTGCCTCGTACGCAGCGCACGTACAGTCGCTGACATGTCACAAGACGTCTGCCACCGGCAGCGGCGATCCCTCAACGAATTCCGATCGGGAAGAGCGAAAAAGACACGAGCCGAGCATGCACCAGTAAAAAGTTGCGCAGCCGGAGCATCGCCGCGGGAGGCACGGCTGCGCCCGCGCCGCACCGCCCGCACCGACTAATGTCCGTGCAACTGAATCGCACGATTAAAACGTTCACTGACTACTATGCAATACATCTCACGAGCCTTTATCAGACCCGCAAACGAACGTCATTCATGAGCCACTGTATAAGGTTTATCAGCTCTATGATCAGTATGTTGATCCGTCATACGCTTGTAGATCATGTTTAATCATCAACTTATCTTTGTCGTTTATCTGATCAAGTAGATATAATTTGCAGTTGCTGTAAGTAACGATGTGTTTTTGCGTCGGGCCTTTTATTTATTTGCATGAAAATGTTAGTAGGAAAGGTTTACATGGAAATAATATTGTGGTTCCAAGTATTGCATCAGGAGGGTTGGAGTTATGAGATCGGTTAACGAAGAACTCGCCGCAGCGTCGGGTCGCGTTCGCAAAAACATAGAGGATACGAGGAACATAGTCAGACGCTGTTTCGCCGAATTTATTGCCCTATACTGAAATACTAATACGTACAAGGTAAATTCTCTATCTACTTATCATCGTATTCACGCGGTCGTACGTGCTTCAAATTGTACTAAAAACCAAAAACAGTAGCACTTCAAATTGAGTATAATTTGTCAATCAGGCAGGTAGATGTGTAACGTTGGACAAATAAGGTAAATGTCCCAGAAAGACTGTGCCAGCGCGGCGGTGGCGCGGCATAGCAATGGGCGATCATGAGCACAGCGTCTTCAGACGCCTCCGTCATACGAATGATGCGATATAACGGATCGACCCGATTATTTCTGTCCATTTCACGACTGTTTAATAGCAATGTTAAACTCGGCGAAAGCAAACATACACACGCCCTGTTTATCGAATATTTTACGATCTCCAGCGGATTCATTTCTAAATGTTAAGCCTTGTGGAAGCGGCTGAAAGATAGAATCGACTGTACCTTTACTATTTCTGAAATTTATATAACAGTTAGTCATTTACCATTCTGATTTACCTAAATGTATGTTTGTTCAGATTCGTATGTTTATAATATACTCTGATACATAAGATTTACTGTTTGATAAATTATTTGCGTTGAAACATCTGGATCTGCTTATTAGTTTTTTCGCTCAGTACATAATAACATGTTCGGGAGCGATTATTCATTAATAGCTTTCTGGAAATTTTCATGACTTCACAAACAATTTTTAAAACTCCCAGAACATTACCCTGCCAGAGAGGTATAAATACTAAATACACTGAGTTGTGCTTTAATAGGTCAGTCATCAGAAATTACACTTGCTTTTAATACACTCGTATTTTTAATAAGAGAAATATCTTAACATGTAATTGGGTCAAATTCAAAGTCCTGTATTCATACCTTTATTTATATTAACACTATCTTAGGCATAAGTTTATGGCACCGAGCATATCGTTAATTTTATTTTATAGTCATTTTCAAATCGAAGGTTTTTATTTTTAGTCCTATCATGTGTTTTGAGTAACATTTGAATAATTTTGATAACAGGCATAATAAATAAGTGAATAAGTGGTCGTACTAATGTGGTTTTTATGTAACACGTCTCGCTTCCGTGCAGGTGAGTTAGATTGTATCTGTCTTTACACATTTTGTCACTTTGTTAGTGCGACCAATTGTAACAACACAAAATATTGCTTGGATATCTTCATAATATTTTAGTGAGTCAATTTATTAAGGCGACATTTATGTACGAGTAGGTGTACTTACGATCTGATATGTATTTTTTACACCATAAAGAGACGTAAACTGGAATACCTAGGCCACATAATGCGTAGTCGCAAATAAAAGCTATTACAGCTCATAATACAGGGAAAGATACAGGGAAAAAGAAGTTCAGGAAGAAGAAGAACATCTTGGCTTAAAAATCTGCGCCAATGGTACTGCAAGAGCACGCGTTCCCTATTTAGAGCTGCTGTGTCGACGGTTCAAATTGCCATGATGATCGCTAACTTTCGTTAGTAGATGGCATCCAAAGAAGAAGATATATTTTTTAAATTAATGATTATTGTGGATGACGTGGATGGTGCAAAATTACTTCATTGTAGCCTGTTTGAATAAATACGAGTACATTTCGATTTGATATATAGTCAATGTGTAAATTTTAAATTATGAATATTTTAGCTAACATAGACACTCTGGTTGGAAGGAAGCGACGTGGCGGTGTGAAAAACATAGTTTTAATCGGTATCATAATAAGTAGGTACCTAAATATTTATCAAACTTAAATTAAATTAATTTAAATATTCTGCCGTAAAATCACGCAAAATATTGAGAAAAATAATGAACATAAAAGATTATGTCGTCTTACCGTCAGTTACATTTAAGGTATTACTTACCTACTTACACAGTTATGCAGGTAGAGTAGAGTATTACATTATTCAAGGCCAGGAGCTGCCTACCTGTAACAAAAATAAAATATGCCTAATCCTACTAATGTAATACGAAAATTTACAATGTATGGTACAGCTAGACCGTTTGAGCTGATATTTGGTATACCGGTAGCTTGGACCTCAGAATATCATTATAATATGTAGATAGATAGAATTGAAACACAAAAGAAAATGTACAAAAGCAACTTAAAAACTAAAACAATACGAAAGCTATGTGTTACAATTCGTAGTCTTATCGCTAATAGCGATCTTTTCAGACAGTGCAGGGAGAGGAGAAAAATTGAAATACCTTTTTTTTAATACTAAATAGGCCTACGTTTGACCACATCCCCCACCTGATGGAAAGTGGCCTATATTGTAGGCTACCTTTATAACCGTTAGGCATAGTTAGTATAACATATTTACCCTACAACCTGTATCTATATATAGGTATAATCTATAATAACAATACTAACGGCTGTCACATAGCAATTCGTACAAAAATAATGGTTCTAGAGATAGTGGCCCGAAGGGTGTTAAATATTCTAACTGGCCGTTGGATTTACATAAAGTTCACTGATATATCGTTACTGTTTATAATAAATTTGTTTGTTTTTTATCTTATCGGCCACTGAATTCGAAATTAGAGTAGGGCAAATTATAATAATTGAGTTAAAAATAACAGCTACTGATTGCATCTACTGAAAATCTTAGATACTTCTACTTAGCGATGAAAATAATAATTAAAGAAATATGCCTATGAAAAAATATTTCATAAGAAAGAACAAAAAAACTTCGTAAGCCTAGGATTTTACTAAGCATTATGATGATGTGTGGAAAGAAATGTGACTGTCTAAATTTATTATAGTAATAGTTTGGTAGAGTAACCACTTCTAAATTGCATTTCGTTTCGTGCACCAACACTTTGAAATATAGTTATTAGATATCTGTTTTCGACTATCATAGGTTTAAATTCATTAATAAAATATATTTCCTAAGTATAGGTACTGAAGTATTAAAAATAAGATGCTAGGTAAATAAGAAAATTCATTCACAACAACTTTATTCCTACCTACATATCACTGTCATCGTAGCTCAAGAAATATGAGCCAGTTTTTCGTAAAAAATTATAAAAGACTTATATGAAATAAAATCAAAAACTATTCTTGAGTGTATAATATTACTATCAATGTTTTTGCATATGAATTGATAAATCTAGTTCGCTTTTTTTTCTACATAATAAAATAATATTATATCAATAAAATTCACAATAACAATTTAAACGCCTACACGTATGCAAATTTTCATGTGGAAGCGGCTAGATCAGTGTAAACATAAAATATTTATTTATGCGTCCGAAACAAAGACAGACATTCTGCCATTTGCTTACATTAACAATGTATAATTATTACTATGATCAACGATGTTATATTCCTGGACATAGCCCATACATGGTAAAACAATCTGATGTTGACATTTAGACAACGTTCTAACTTATATGCAGTTGTTTTTTGGACTAAGTAAACGGGATTTTACATATAGGTGTACAGATTGTCCCCGGACAAACTGCACGCCGTTCTACTAGTAGGGACATTATAAGAACATTTATTCATAACATAATGGAAAAGAGCAGTATGAAATGGTCATACCTTTTGACGCGGTGTCACATTTGTAGAAAAACTCAGTGTTATTTTTAACACTTAGGTAGTGTTTTCACTTTGTCGAATAAGAAACACAGTGTGACACCCGGTGTACGATACAAAAGTCAATAAACTGTTAGAATTGTGACGTTTTTGAGCTCTGGCGTGACATCCTATGTTATGTTAATCAATGACTAATAATTATTATGACCGAGTTTTGATTAAATTTTATGAATAATTTAGTAATAAGTACACATGCTCCGGAAATCCTAACAATGGTTCATCCGTTCCATAAGCGAACGCTTTTGTTAATTTCCCTGATATTATAAAAAATATGCAAATCGATAGCGGTGACAGGATGTACATTTTATTTAGTCATAATGTGGTATTTGCATGTAAATTGTGTTCGTATCCGCGGATGGTACAATTACAAATTGTAATGTGCGCCGGCTGGTGTAAACAGTTTCCGCGGCACGCTCTTCATAATTCGGCGATAACTCGATTAATTTTATTTTACTTATCTAATTGTGTGGCATTTTGTTTTTGTTAATTTAACTTGAACGGCTGCTCGTGTAGTGTTTCTTTTTTATTTCTGCGCTTATCAGGTTTCATGGTATTTTATAAATATGTACTTACAAAATGTTGAGGTTAATCTGCGTAGATTTATCACAGCAGTATGTCATTCATGAAAACTAAACTATTTTCCACATTACTTTACAACAATTTTTCACATCAAAATATTTAAAAAACTTATTTTTATTATTTATAAACTATTATTATGTGTTAAATAAAAGTCACGAGCCGCGCCGTCTCATGTATTATTTTTCTAAAAAACTAAAATAAACGGAACCAATTTATAAATAAATTAATCATTATGTCAATAAATCAAATCTTTTGTATAGAATAAGCTTTAAACATAACTCATCCATAAACTAAGCCCAAATTATATGAAAAGTCCAGAAACAGAGTTCACAAAAGTTGAGATTCCGCTACCAGGTCATAGATGGCGCTACCTGTATCACTACACGAAGTTAATATTTTTCTGCAAGCATTTACCGGCGACCGATGATTATATTATGAGATCTCGGCGACCTGAAACTGCAACATATGACACACACAACCACAATGATGTGACACACAACCTATAAATTGTGATTTGACTCTGACATAGTAAGTAGCGTTACTTGTTCTGTTGGAGTATAACCCCCAATTAATAGTATTATTTTATCACTTAAAATTTCAATTTATACTGTGTATAGCTTAAACCTACTAATTTTATAAGATTTTGAAATACATAGGTACCAGTGTTAAGTCCCATCTCTTGTGGATTTAACAAGGTAGAGTTAACCACTCTTAAATAACAGGTCTCTCCCATAGGTGTGAAGAATATTTTATTTTGATTACAATTAAAATTATAAAATGGTTTTATCTACATCTTGACGGTTTCTTGTTTTGTCGCATTTTCTTTTGCTAGGTAGGTACTCATAAGTTTTAGCAGTTATAGCAGTTTTTTATGAAAGTATATGTTTCTGGGTGTTTAAGCACTACGTTTAACTAATTACGGTTTTCTTTACATTATTCTAAATAAGAAGTTCTACCTACGTTATACGTTACACTATGAATATTCTTAAAAACATAATAAGTATCGTGTGTTAAAGTATTAATGGACAGCACTTAAAGGTACTAGGTGCTTTCACAAGGTAATGTAGCAATAAATATGAAGCTTACCGGTCATAATCGGCTTGAGACAGCGTTCTAGACACAGTGCAAAAAGAGAAGAGTCTGCATCTAAGTTTATTAACAATGCTTTGTGAAGGGGCACATAAATCCTTGCATATCACATAAATATTTGCATTATCTTTTTTTTTGTGTTGTCATTTCTCCAGATTTAAATAAAGCCAATTAAACAATCAATGTTCTATGTTTGAACAAGGAAGTCGGTTTTTGAAAAATATTATTCAACGTTTTAGTTTAAATTATACTTACATCAAGAGAGGTCAAAAAAGAATAGAAAGATTTAGGTACGAAATTTTGAGGTAAAAATATTATTTTTAAACAAATCAATATATTTTTTAACTAAGTCATATAAGAAGTTTGACCACACTCTCACCTGTTGGTAAGTGTTGTCGCGGTCGAAGATGATGCACACAAGCCTAGTAAAATGCCTGTTTAGCCTCGATTTAAAGTCTCTCAAGTTGTAATTTACTGGAAAAACTGAAGCAGGTAGAGAGATCTTATTTAATATGGATAATGTGTTGTATTTTTGTGATTGTGTTTGATTGGTTTATATTTGCTTAGGCTGTATTTCTAGGGCTCTTTACTATTCGCACAGTGAGCAGAGTGCAAGGCGGGGGTCACGGTGCAAACTGCAGCCGCACGCCCTCGGCCCGCCTTCCACGCCTCCCGAGTCGCGCACCTCGAGCCTCCTTCCCCTCACCTCACTTGTTCATCTGGTGTCCGCTGTACGGTGCCCTTCGCACTTGGAAGAACATTGATGCTCATATACAATCTTATTAATCGCGACTTCTTATTATAATCAGCGGGCAGCTTCTCTGATGTTGCGCAGCTCCAATAGCTCGTTCTTCTCATAGAGGTGCTTTGCGAACGAGCGGTTGAGTATTAAAATAGAAAAAATGTAAAATTGACTTGCAAAAGTGATCCAATGTCTATTTGAATAAATGAATTTTGAGTCTGAGTTTGAATTTGAGAATACTTAGTCTCCTCGACACCATTCTATAGAGGTAGAGGATTAATTGGCCCATAAAATAAGAAACTATTTTTGTTGATATGTAGGTACCACGTAGAAAGTAAATTTTACAACTACTAAAATTAAAGCTAATGGTGCACATAGTTGGGTTTTGGCAGATGATGCACTCCCCTGTTGATAGATTTAATACACAATAAATTAAATCTCTGACATTTTTAATTAATTGGTTGTTATTAGCCTTTTTGTTAGGTTGCTCTACCTTTTCCGTTTACTACGGTAATTTAAGCCGGTATTATAAAGAGGCAACTTACGCGTTGCTCTTTTGTGTAAAATCCACTAAACCGATTTTTTTTTTTTTATGTGATGAAGTAGAAGACGAGCAAGACGCTCTCCTGATGTTAAGAGATAACGGCTGCCCATAATCAGTACAGTGTAACCTAGGATTTCACAATTATGTGAAATTCTAGGAGCACTGCACCAACGCTTCTTACTCAAGAGTCATAAGATGTTAAGACTCTTTAGCCCAGTAATTTCATTAGCTACAGTGCCCTCCTACCGGAGCACAGTAATGTTTGCACATCACTGCTCAGGCGGTAGAATAACTGGCACTGTTGGGGTACCCACCTAGACGACCTCCTGCAAAGGAAGTCTACGAATATGACGTATGACGTATGGTGGTGATTGCGAATAAGCCTGGTATATGATAGAAAATAAGAACAAAATATGAATGAGAATTTAACCATACGCAAGTAATTCTGCACGAAGTAAGAAGTATAGCGTAAGAATTCTACACAGACGTTTTGAAACTTAGAAGAAACAAAAGTTTGAGTACCACAATACTGACATTAAGTTACTCAAGTACTCGAGCAACATCACTATACGTATAAGTACTAAGTACCTATGCTAAGTACGTAAAGTTAACATGCAGTGTTAAATTACGACACCTTTACATGAGCACGGACATAATAAAGTTCCCTAGAGCATTAAATGCTGGTAATATGAGAAGCGTACGCACAGAAAATTGTGTATTTCACGCTATTAATTTCTAACTTTAACAAGATCAAAGGAAATATTATACATAGGTGTATGTCTCAACATGTTTCTGTTATTTATAGAGACGACCTAAAATTTATGTGGTGGATCTCTAATACCTATAGGGAAATTAGGCAAGACTTTTGGGTACGGCGAATCGGTGAAAATTTATACCAAAGTACTTGTGTTAGAATTTTAACATAAGTAGATAGGTATTAAAAGATTTTTTTTTATAAAATGACACTGAAACAAATACAATTCCATAGATCATCCACAAACTAGTTAAAACTGTGTTCTGTATTTTCGTCCACTTTTAAATTCCTTGTTGTTTTCTAAGATGTCAGAAATATTTTATTAGACTGTGAGACTCAATTTAAAAATGGTTTATCTTAACAAATAACACTTTATGCACGTGATGTTTGAACAAACAGGTCGAAATGCCCCAGCACGTACTTACTTTTTCTCGCTAACGGTGTCCACGGTCAATTTTATTTTTCCTCAAAAAATGAAATCGTGGAAAATTTCCAAAAGCAAAAACCAACTTTATCTAGCCTACACAGCGAGGGGCTAGGCCAAGTTTGAAACGTGCACGAGCCATGGGCTTTTTTAAAAAGTTTTTACAATTTTTTTTCTTTGTTTAAGTGAGATGCTGCCCAACGTAAGTCTATTTAGAAATCGAAATAGTCATAAAAATAAGAACCGGTGATTTATATGATGGGAAAATTTTAATGTGAGTCAGGGTGCCACGACTTTCAGCCTTTTTTGGGTGTGTTATCTACGCTTTGCTTTTAATATTTTCCAAGTCATACTGGGTCACATCGCTTCGCGTCGGCGCGAATTCTAAGTGGCATTTTGTCTTCGATATGTATTTTCAAGATTCCCCAACACCAGTCTATCAGGTGTCAAAACATAAAACAAGTTAAATTTATTGGGACTGTTTTGGCATCAATGAAAGATGTACTTGAAGAAAACATTCGTCCCTATATGGTCAACAATTCAGTCTCTTTAGAAGAATCTGCCCCCCGTACTGTAAGAATCTTGAAAGCCAAAACTCTAAATTCAAAAGAAAATTATTTAAATGGATTCGAGTATGAAGAAATGACAATGTGTAGGCATGTATAAGGAATTAATTACCCATTTAAATAACGTGGCATTGCATTGTTCGATAGCCACACGACGAGCCCTGTCACGCCGAGATCGCAGTATAAACGCGGCATAGCAACTTCAGGCTTACAAAAGTGCTCGTATTGCTCCCTTATCGTCGACAAATAACTTTACTTTTATTATTTTACTTTTTTGTTTGATGACTAAGCGGAATCAAATTTCTGTTCGGTAGGTACTGTTCTGATTTAGTAAATTTACCTATTATTTATGAGATCAATTAATTCCACGAATCAGTCTCGATACTTTTCTTATCGTTTAAGAGATGCATCGAACTCTAAGAATATCAAAAATACATGGAAAGCTATTAATGATATAACGAATTATAAAACAACTCCATCGATTTCTCAAGATCTGCTTGAAGTTAGAATGTCACCTAAAGAATCCACAAACGTGGCTAACGAGTTTTTCTGTAAAGTTGGGGAAACACTTGCTAGTAAAATAATTCCTGAAGATGATACTTCTCATCAGATAACTACTTCTGTTAATTCTATGGCTATTGTTGATACTGATGAATTTGAAATTGTTACCATTATTAATTCTTTGAAGTCTGAGAGCTCAGTAGGTTGGGACAATATACCCACTAATATACTAAAGTTTAATAAGGAGTTATTAGCACCAATTTTAGCCTACTTGATAAACCTGGCATTTCACTCTGGTTGTTTCCCAAAATCTTTAAAGCACGCATTAGTAATACCAATACACAAAGCTGGTGATAAAAAGATCGTAGGAAACTATCGCCCAATATCCATTCTGACAGCTTTATCAAAAATATTTGAAAAAATAATTAATAAGCGATTAGTAAATTATTTGGAAACAAACTCCCTCTTGTCAATAAATCAATTTGGGTTTAGAAAAAACAAATCAAGTTCAGATGCTGTCCTTAAATTAACTGAGTTTATAGCTAAGAGTCTAGATGACAAGAAAAAATGCATAACTATATTTGTTGACTTAGCCAAGGCTTTTGACACAGTGTCGACTCCACTCCTAGTAAACAAACTAGAAAGGCTAGGAATTCGAGGTAAAGAACTGCTTATTTTTGAAGATTACCTCAGAGGTAGAACACAAAGTGTCAAAATAGGAAACCATGTCAGCGATCCTCTACCCGTTACCTGCGGTGTACCTCAAGGTAGTATACTGGGCCCAACTCTCTTCTTAATTTACATTAATGACCTATGTTCATTAATGATTAATGAAGGATGCATCCTAACTTATGCTGACGATACAGCCATAGCAATTCGAGGAGAAAACTGGGCTGCAGTAACCGAGAACGCCCAGGCAGCCTTTAACAAGGTCTCAACATGGCTAAGAAACAATATGCTAACACTAAATGTAGCAAAGACGAAATTTATAGCATTTTCAATAAAGATACCAAAAACTATAACACTTCAATCAATAACACTTACTAGTCATAAGTCCTCTACATGTCTTAATAACTATCTAGCATGTAATTGTTCCCATCTCCAGCGCGTTGATACTATTAAATACCTTGGAGTAACTATAGACAAAGGATTAACCTTCAAATATCACATAAATGAGATAGTTAAACGTGTTAGAAAACTAACTGTAGTTTTTAAAAATATTAGAGGCTGTGCGAATAATGATATCATCATGATGATCTACTACTCTTTGTGTCAGTCATTAATAACTTACTGCATCACAACATGGGGTGGCACAAGCAAAACTCATCTGCTCTCACTGGAAAGAGCTCAAAGAGGCATTCTAAAATGTGCTACTAATCGCCCTTATAGATTTCCAACTAATGAACTATATCGAAATTGTAATGTTCTAACAGTAAGACAATTGTTTGTTCAACATCAAGTACTATACCAACATAGACTACATCCTTACGATCCAAGTCATCCTACCCATAGAAAAAGAATTTCAAATAATGTATGTACCATACCCCACGTAAACACTGTATTTGCAAATAAATTTATCTCATTAGGACCATATCTGTATAATAAACTTAATAAATTTAATATTCATTCTCTGTGCTTCTTTGAGTGCAAGAAAAAAGTCTTTGAATTGCTACTTGTATTAAATTATGAAGAAACTGAGAAACTGTTAATACCTATTAAATAATAATCAATTTTTATTGATAAATAGAATTATGCGCAAACACATGTACCCACAAATAAAAACACACACACACACACACACACACACACACACACACAATACACACACACACACACACACACACACACACACACACAATACACACACACGCACACACACACACACACACACACACACACACACACACACACACACACACACACACACACACACACGCATGATGCATGCTAGGTATAAGTATTTCATTTTATGTTATGTTATATATATAAAATAAATTAAATTAAATTAAATTTACTCTGATATTGTATACTATGCTAGTCGTACATGTATAAGTCTGGCGAGGAAGTCCTGCAGCCCATAGCACGGGTCTAGAGCCTTGTTTGGGTTACAGGTTTCTCTAAACATTCTGTATTCATGTAATGCATTTTTACTGAATAAATTTTATTTATTTATTTATTTATTTATGTTAAGCGATTAGGCGTGCCTATTATTATAGCCCAATATTTCCTATATATCTGCATTGCCCTCGCAATTTTATTTTACTTTATTACTTAAATTCTTCAAATCGTGTGATCTGGGCTCTTCCGAAATATGATAAATATTGTTATAGTAAGAGTATGATATAATATATAATTTTTATTTTCAGAACAGAGCCAGCCATTTAATAAGCGTACATCGTCACCTGTTGACCATTGAAGAACGAGTCCTTAGGAAGTTTCTAGCTGATTATCAAAAAATTGTAGACAAAAATGAGCTACTGTTAATTTGCCGTACGTATTGTAAGTCGAAATCCTGGAACGGCCTTCGACAAAAGCTTACGACAACAAAAAATAGCTTAATTGATTTCGTTAGTTTTGTAGCCATACTAATTTGCTAATAAATATTAAACAACTGTCTTTTCATGTCTTTGTGCGGATGGGGGGCTTCAAATCAAATTTTATGGTTCTGGATTTGTAATGCTCATGCTTATATCTAATTGCATTTGGCTTAAATGAGAGGTGGTGTAAAAACTCCTTCTGATTTTAAAGATGTCCATCCATCTATTGTAAAATCTTGAAGATTAAAATATAATGGGTTATTATGAATACATTTTCGTTGATAAAAAAGATATATCAAAATCTAAACACCAGACAAAAATAAAACAGTTTTGAAATGCGTAACCGATCCTAAGAAGTTAAATCGCCCTGAGTCACATGATATCAGGTACAAAACCAAAGTATTTACAATGTGGCAGAAGCTGGCATTCCGTTACAGAGCATGAGTAATTTAATAAACGAGTAAATCCGGTGGAGAAATTAGTTTTTATCCCGAGTCGATGGCAAGCACGGCGCGGCGCGGCGGGTGGCGCAAAGCGAAGACGCTACCATGTTTCATAATTAGCTTTGTTATGAATTTTATAAATGTTTCATGCGAGCTACACGGGCTACCGACAATTAATTAACTCCTGCGCAACGCTTACATTAATTAGCTTGGATACTTGTCATGTACACCCGTCATACATTATACATACGCGTTCGTTCGGAAAATTTATTAATATGACGGTCAGTTTCAATAACTTATCGACACAATACTGTAATTAAAGGAGATACCGTGCGGCGAATAGTTATATTCGATCAATAGATGCTATTAGTGCAGAAAAACAGTCAGTAGGTAAAGAAATTATGAAAACTGTTTTACTAAATACCTATAAATAAAGGGAAACCGTAACTGATCTATCCTAACACACAACTCAAACCGCTTTTTGGTTAGTTTTGTAACATAGACATCCGCTAAAAAAGGATTTCTTCACGTGAGCAAAGCCCCGAGCGTAAGCTAGTTCTACTTATTTGATTAAAGTCAATAACTAATATGTTGCACGTGCTTTCATTGAATACATGAACCATATTATGCCTTTCTTGAATAAATATCAGCAGATTAACACACTGATCACAAAAATATTTACAATTTGTATTCTTTACTTATTACTGCTCGGCGTCAGTTTCGCCTGCAGAGCGCGGTATCTCTTTATTACATTAGCCTGTGCTTTAGCGTAAATAAGACCACCCCTGAGATTTATATTTCCAAATTTGCTGTATACCTAATTAACGCTTATGATTATTTTATACCGGTGTTTGATGGAGGTATAAATTGGTCCAAAGAATTCGTTATTGTCCAGTTATTATCTTGAATGCTTTAATGACGCTTAATTGAGTCTAGCCGACGATTGAAATGAGCGTTTTTATTTGAATAAAGCTCTTTGTAATAATGGGAAAAAGCTACTAGAATAAGCTTGCTAAAATAGACATGAGGTACACATAGTAAGCTCACTTATTTGTACGCACGCAAATATACATACATATATCGCTACCATTACAACTGTTATACGATGTAGCTACTAATCGACGAAATTAGTATGATAGCAGGTAAGACCTGGTGGCAATGCTGTGCGCACTGTGCACAGGAAAATGGCACAAAACGGAGGCATATTACCATCAGTAAGGCAAAGTGTAAAAGTGACAATAAAGTGTTTTATTGAATGTTTGTGTCTATTGTAGAGTTACTTACGTATCAATAAAAATCTTTATTAATGTTTGTTCGTTTGCCTGTATTGATCAGATTATAATAGACTAGCTTGTGCTCGCGACTTTGCCCGCGAGGAGAAACCCTTTCTTAGCGGAAGTCTACATCTTAAAGGTATCTGTCTACATCATAAAAGGTCTGTTTCAAATTTCAAGCATTCTGTTCAGGGGTTTATACTGTACGTTGATAGATCAGTCAGTCACTCTTTTATATATTTAGATAGAAGTTAGATATGGAATATGCTCCCGTAAAAAGAACGAAAATTATTTTCAGAACAATAATATTTCACGTCTAAACTACAACATCAACTTATTAGTTCTATATAAAACCTGTTCAATAGAACAGGCTTCATTTCTGTGTTTATGAAACAGCTTCTAGTAATTTCTTTATTATTTGTATAGGTATAATATCTCTTTATGATGTAAGGTAATGATATGCAGCTACCATCTTGTAAGAGTAACGGTTAGTTGGAGTGAAAACGTGGACAGGTCTAGGCACCTGATTAATTACCTACCCACTCGTATTCATGGATTGAACAGGTTTTTTTACACCTTCATTAAGCATGTGATGAAAATGGCTTTAGATTTAATTTACAGCCGCCATACATTTGTACTGTGAATATTCTTATTAAACATCTAATTAATGTCCTATAAGTAAGTGTAAAGTATAATTTAATTAAATTTAACTTCGAATAAGGAAATTATAATCAATTCCATATATCGTATGTATGTAGGTAATGGATAAATATTATTGCGCCTGCGAGATATTTCATAGGACCCTTTATATAATACTTTTACTACGTACTTACATATATACATCAAAACGTACAATGCTATACCAAGTTCCATTAAACAATTAGATTTAAGACGTTTCAATAAGGAACTCATAAAATGGTTATTATGTAAAAAATTCTATTCATTAAAAAAATAATAAATAGAATATAATTATAAATGTATAAAAACTTGGATTACCATTACAATAATTTTTTACTAGTACTACTCTAATAATGCCATATCATACTTTAATTCAAATTTGTACGAGTATTATTGCATGCTTAGAAGTAAGTTAAATGTGAGGAGACTTTATATAGGTATAATTTATAACACCTTATTTGTATACCACATTTAGAGCAATAAAAAAAAATTCATTTCATTTCATTACTTTAGGGCTTCTAAAGCATAATATTACGTTCGTATGGATGTGAGTATGTTTTCTCCGAAACTGCTGGAGCGATAGAGCTGAGATTTGGTATAAAGATAGTTATTAGACTCTGAATTAGTACACAGGCTTTAGCGAATAAAGCCGCTGAGTGCAATAGGTAAAGTAATACTGTAAACGCTTTTGTTTTTCTGTTATAAAAATCTTTAATAAAATTCTTCAGTTAGACACAATCTGTTCGCATAAAGTGGAGAGATAAACAATATTTATTTTATCCTTCTTATATTGCGGATAATAAATGGCAGGCATTAATAATAATCAAAGTGGAATATTTCATTAAGACAGTAGAGCCCGCTAAGTTTAAAGCTTATTTTTAAGTTTACAACATAATTGCCCTCGCAAACTATAACGTATCTCCTTTTATGGATCTGAAGGGTCCAGGTTGATACTAATATTTTTTATGGGTGTTATAATTTTACCTCACTTTTATTGTTTCTTTGTTTTTGGTTCAGATACATATACCAGGTAACGCTGGAGGTACGAGGTTGAAAAGGATGTGTGGCCTCTGCAAATCGAGCTACGTTTTTCAGTCAAACGATTGGAATAAAAAGAGACCTGGAAACTTATGATTTGAGGCCAATATTGATTTTGAGTTTAAAGCATTAGTCAAAAAGTTGTTTAGAAATAAAAAATCTTCGTAAATTCTATTATAAAAAGTGTAAAAAATTAAACCAACTTCAAGCCTGCTTTCAATAACTGTGAGCGAGACACATCTTCATTCATAACTTGAAAACTGCTGGAACGATTTCGGTAAAATTTAACGGCCACCTGAGAACTCCTTGAATCAAAAAAATAATGTCCTCTTCCAAATCAGTCTGTGTAAACATAAAACAAATACATAAACGGACATAAAAAAATATTCCGACAAAAAGTAAACCTTTCCTTTTTTAAGTGGGTTAAATCACTTTCATCTATTAGGCTTTCCACTTGCACATTACAAGACAGATCCTATAGTAACAAATAATACGTAGAGCATCGGTGGGAACCTGTCAAGGACGCATTGAAAACAAACAAATGACCATTGCTTACTTCTAATCACTGAATCTTACAAATAGCGTAGAATATGGCAAAACACACAATAGAGTTGTGACGCGATAGCTTGACCCTGCTGCGAGCCTACTGAAGACCACTAGGTACTTACTTATCGTTAGTAAAGTTAACGTTACGCATTTTATGATGGGAAAGTATGCCTAAACGTTGCTTGTTAAAAGTCAAAAATTGAAGGTAAAAAATTCTACTAAGACGAGGAAGTAGGTATAAACGTTTTTTATTTAAAAGTGTCTATAATGAACAACCACAATTATACACCATAACTTTTGAAATATTTTTTGTAAACTTAATTGAGATAAGTATTCAAAAATTTTAATAATAATATCATTCCTGTAAGTAAAAACAGTGCAATCGGGAACAGTTTTTGAAAACATTTAAAAAGAACCAAAAGGTCCATCCGCTATCAAATCAGCTACAATCTCACTGAATTAGGGTTACGGATCTCTAAAAACAATTGAAGGCGCCCGGTAAAGTTAGAATTCTACTTAGCAATTAAAAAGTGGAAAAGCTCTTCCGTCGTCAGATAGTAGAACTTCAAACAAAGTAATTAGGGTCTAAAATGGCTTTATAACGATGCTGTTTGTTCCAAAGATATATTTGTTTCGTAAGTAAGAAAGCCTTCCACCTATTCACTGAAATAAAATGAGAGAAAAAAGCGGATGTTTTAAAGAAAATTAAAAACAAGGAAGTTTTGCCGATCGCGCCTGGTACCTAATCTACTCCGTGTAAAGAAGAAATTAAAACAACTTTCTTGGATATTTATTACGCTACTTTTATTACCTTCTTGCCTTTGTAAAACGGGGTTGAATTTAAAAATAAGAAACGTCCAACATCCATGAATTTACGCTAATAGGGCGATGTTGAGACTTTTGTTTTTTTTTCGTTAGGGTAAAATTATTTTAAGTGATGGCATTGAGTAGCGGATGATCTTCTCTCTTCTCTTACATACTATCGGCATTTCTGTGTTTGGACTAGAATTATTATTTTTTGTAATCGTAATGTAATAGGTAGGTATAAATAATAGGTAAGTGCAGCGTGCAGGTCACGAATATCGATGATCGTTGTTTGACAGTTTAGAAAATCGCGGATTTTTTAAATTGTGA
This sequence comes from Hemithea aestivaria, assembly GCA_947507615.1. Lineage (NCBI taxonomy): Eukaryota > Metazoa > Arthropoda > Insecta > Lepidoptera > Geometridae > Hemithea > Hemithea aestivaria. Next base: position 8,533,907 of record OX382327.1, on the reverse strand, counting down.
TAATTGATACTCGGACCACTAAAATAATAAATTAAATCATAGGCACATTAAATATACTTTTCAGCGTCTATATGAATGCAATGTTAATTAATTGTGGGTAATTACAACATCGGTTCATTATGCTGAATTGCAAATGAAATGAGAATAATGCGTACAAATAAATAAATATAATGTATGTGCAATATTATGCATGCGTTGTTTTATCATTTTCATTTATACATCCACTTATAACCGTGTTGACGTCGGACGGTTAATGTAATTAATTTATTTGTAAACGAGGATGGTGTCGGACCATTTTTGGTGTTAAAGTTGGTACAATTTATGCGTCGCCGAGCCGTCGATTTTATGATTACAATCTAAAGATCGAAATGAAAGCTATAGAAGATCAATGAATACGCGGACTCTCAATAAAATAGACGTTTCAAGACCGCCCACAGTGGATTTGACAGTTCACAGGTAAGAGGTCCTGTAGGAAGTAAGATGCTTCAGCCTTCTTAGGTTACGTACTAATTTCATTCATGCTTATGAGAATTGATGTGTTTTTGAACATATTTAAGTTTTCCTGATCTTTTTTTTATTGTTCGCATAATATAGAGGTAACAGAATGCATAGGTGCCTATTTTTATCTGCCTTCTACGCGGTTTTCCCTAGTCTGCCGAAACTTATTATATTATGTAAGTAACCCCTTGCATAGTCTGAACTTAATAACTTGTTAATTTCTAATTAGAAGTCTAACGGGACGGCGTTGAATTAAAATAGGAATATTATCTATACTCTTAATTTTTTTATGTATTTGTTTACCAATCGTTCTCTAGTGTCTACCTACTACAAATAAAAAAAACCCTTAAGTAAATTATTTATAGAAACATTTAACGAGTCCGATATTCAAGTAGGCACGTTATTTTAATAGTGTTTGTATACTTTCAAAATATTTTCATGGCACATTTGCATTTTAATTGCGATTGATATCGTGTCATAAACGGTGTCGGTTTATAGCTGACTTCCTGCCGAGCTCTATAACACTACTTCGTTCTAGAAGAATAGTGGAGACAAAGAGTAAGCTTTTATTTCTTTTCAGAACTTTTTAGTTCATAAAATAATTATAAAAATTATTAATTTCATTATTATTAAGCAGACAAAATAGTATATATTTTAATAGTATAATATGTAGGTATTTATTTATTTATTTTTAGAGTATATATAATATTTATTGTGTTGCATTATGTATGTATAAGTATTATATTATGTGTATTGAATATATAAATAATAAGTATTTTAACACCTTGAATCTTGTAAATTTAAACACACCACCTAACCCATGTGAATTACAATTGCTCTCCTCTCCTTGCACGGTTGTCTGGAAGAGATCGCTATTAGCGATAAGACCGCCAATTGTAACACTTAGTTTTTATATAGTAGTTCTAAGTTTGTTTTTGTACATTTTTGTGTTTCAATAAAGGATTATCTATCTATCTATCTATAAAAATATGACATAATATTAATAAGAAAAGATAATGTTACAACAGTTATAGGATACCTATTACAAATACTACCTAAATGAATAAAAAAAATTAAACTCCCTTCAATCAAGCTCTCCTTCAATAAGCTACCTAATATAAATATTATAGATTGATATGTACGTTTTAATTTACAATGTGACCAATGACTAAATATTATAAAACTTTTTTTATGTCAGTTACAAAACCTTGTTAAATCAAAATACGAGTACATATCTTCAGCCAATGTAGGTAAGAAAAGATCTCATATCAGTAATGTTATGTCATCGAGGTACACATTTAAAACGGATATTCGTTATGGGACCGCGTCGACGTTTTTGATTATTTATCACACCGAGAGAACCATAAAACTTAAGATGCCTTTAAAAATCAGATTAAAACAAATCTTTGGTTCTAAGTAAAAAGATGAGAAGACGGCCCCTTGAAAGGCTATAATGAGTATTGATTTAAATTATTCAGATTAAAAAATCTGAGAAATATTATAACGAGTGGACGCCGCCATCTGTTCACGATAACAATGTTATGGATGTGACCTTTAAAAATATATTACAATAAAAGAGAAATCTTAAAAAAATAAAGTATGCAAAATGATACGTCGAAATTCTCGTTAATTTTACAAATATTTATTGTATGATAACGTATAATAACGCGTGTCGTGTCTTATCCTCATTATGACCTCTCTCATTTTTTCAAAGAATAATGAAGCGACATTTTTATAACAAAGGTCCTTGGCCGTGCATCTTGATCTTAATGTTATCTCTAATAGGCCAATAAATAAGGAACAACGTGCGAGCTTCGGCGACACATACACGCCAACCCTTATTAAAATAAAAAATAATGAATACGATCGCTGTTCTCACCGCAACACTGTCTCTTATATTCATATTTTAATGGCTGACCTGACTCATTAAATTCTTACTCTTATATGGATATAAAATATATTACGCGGTGTTGCCCTTCACGTAGGCGTAAATATGCAAAATATGTCTTCAACTCTTATCTCGTTACAAAATACTGTATTTAATATTATATTAAATTCTCGGGGTCAATCAAATTGTTATTGGAAACGATGCAGATTTAGATAATGATGACGATCATCGCGAACAAATGAATAAAATTATTATTAAAGTGGAATAAAGTTACGTTTTACGATAGGACAATCGGGCTTATGAATGAAATGTAAACAGAATTAAACAGCCGCAATGAAATGATATAAATGATAGTGGCTCGGGTCGGGACGCAGCGGGCGCAATCTGGACGCAGCATCTACCGCCGCGCCGCGCCTCACCTTCCCGCTTTATGATGTTCTTCTCTTTTATTTAGATATTTGTACGGATCCCCTCATTTTTATTCACCAGAAAACATTATTATGCATAAATAAATACTCTTTTATTTTATTTCCATCGTTATTTTAATACGTTGGGGTTCCGTTGGCTTCGTCACCTTTACCTCGCGCGTCTCTTTAAGATGTTGCGGCAATATTAACTGGTATAGAGATAAGCCCTCTTTAGAGCGGTTTGATGTAACTCGATATTGGACTATTATATTAAGGTATATCTATTATTTTTTATGGGCAGTATGAGTGGAGAATATTTCTCATACTTGTTTTAACGTTTTAGTGTTTATTTAATCGGTTCTTAGCAGTTAATTATACGTAATTCAAAGCATTTATTTCGATATTGAATATCATAGCATATAATTACAGGCATGAAAAATTATACAATGTTTTATTATTTACTTATGTCGTGTTAAAGTGTCTTATAATATGGCAATTCTCCAAAATGTAGTGTAAAGGGAACTATAGAAGCTGTCCCTTTGGCGCGACATCAACGATCAAGCTCGAAAAGGACTATCGAATATTTCTGTCTTGGACATAATTTACCCCAAGAATTCGTTGAGGTGAGTTGGCACGAGGCGTGCTTCGAATCATTTTTCATAGTTGCAAGGTGTCAGGCATGACGTCGGGGTCGACCATAACAATTAGCCGGCACGAAGCCCAGCCGCTGGCCCCAGGTCCGCGGTGCGGTAGCGGCCTCCCGCTGTGCCCCCTGTAGCGCCACGCGTCCGCTCCGCCTCCAAAACGCAATATTTTTATACCTTAATAACCGTTTAGGTCATTTATTACGCACTTCGAATAATAAAATTATCCACTCAGCTTGGATGAGGTTATTAGGCGCAGATTATCTTGTCGGTATTGATTATGAAGATAATTATTGTAAGTAGATGCGCCCAACAGTTTAATGCTGTTATTTTAGTGTTAAACTACATGCCCAATCGATTCAGGCATTTTTTGTGTAGCAAAATGTGTACATAGCATGCACCATTTCCCCTTAATATAAGTAATTTTAGTGTGACTTCCTCGTAGCTGCAACCATTAACAAACTACAAAGGATGGACATTGTTTAACAAAGATTCGCAATGATCACAGAAGTTTGTAGCGCCAGATAACTAGTCAAAACATTACAGTGTAAAGTAAATGCGAGATGTCCGAGATTTTAGCTCTATGCAAAACAAAAAAGTAGGTTCATCTTATGTCTTCAAGCAGTAAATATATTTCTAGACTAATGAATAGGTTAGATGGCATGACAAATGAGAACACTAAGTAACGTTAGTGAGTGCAAGCAAAGTGTACATTGCCATGCATCGATTATTGAGCTTGATTTCGGCAAGCGCTCTCAATGCGTCTGATTTACGAGACGAGCGCGTGCCCTTTGTCCTCGCTGACTAATGGACAGACGCTCACGGACATTTATGTAGATTGATTGTATGAATTTTATTCACAATGTTAATACACTAACAGATTTAGATGTCATTTAGAAATGGCGCTCTAAAGTTGTGCAATTTAGGCCGTGAATAATGGATGACGAATGGACGATTTCTATGGGTTCGTGGCGAGGCGAGGTAGGGCCGTTATACACACTACACTCGCATGTTGGTCAATCTATTCTTAAATAGATATCGTCGACAATAAATCAGACATCCCAATGCCATGATCCATTTAGAGCAATAACTACTAACTATAAAAACATTTTAGTTTTAACGTAAAATTGTTTGAATTAATTCCCAAGATCATAAACGTTATCTTACATCATTATAGTTAATTTTTATGACACGGGAAAGTAATATTGAGAAAAATTCTTATCAACAAAAAAGTTATTAAATATCGAGCCTACGAAAGTAAAAGGAACTCGGCCGCATTCCTGCTATAACGTGGAGGATAATATCTATAATAACTACAGGGGGTAATAAAAAAGTACACAAAACATTTAGTAACGCCTCAAAGGAACAGGACAATGTAGGACGTGCAAGTCATCTCGTCGACACGGCTCAAACGTTGTTAATCAACTATTTTAATGACCATAGTTCGGAAAATAATAACTTCTCTGCTACCGATACACCGGACAAACGTGGAGTGTCTTGGTACTTTGCATTGCTTCAATATCTCTATTATAATCCAATTTACTAAAATACCAAAACTGTTAAACTCACGCCTAATATTATTGAGAAAATTGTTTTTTGGAAAATTTCGATGTCCTAAATCTGTTCTTAGGTGTACTATTCTCATATATATATTCTCATTAGGCAAGCGTTAGTTACTTGATTACAACTTCTTTACACCGGCATATAAACTCAATAAATTGTTTTTCTTTACAGGGGTAGGTACTTCTCTTTGTTCCCGTTTAAATTTAAGGTCTGTTGTTAAAAATTGTTCTCTAAAAATTTTGCACATTACACCAAAATTATACCAGAATTAGAATGCCAGTCTACGATATGACGTAGCGCGGAACGACGTGCACTTCAGTACTGGATCATCTCTACCAATAATATGGAGCATAAAAAAGTATGTTAAAAGAAGCGTATTTTCGGTATAATAATTATATATTAAAATACCTGTTTAAATAAATTACTTAATTTTTGATTACTACTTTGTAATTTTTTAGTAGAATAATTATTATTAAAGTATCAAGACCGTTAACACAACTAGTCACGGATGGTGGCGACGCGAGACATTTCGGCATTCACTCATTGTGATGATGTTATTGACTGGTTCCGATTCGGTCATCAAGCTATCCTTCGGTACGTGCCTGTGCTTGAGCCTCAATACTACACTGCTGATCCATAATTGAAGTGATTCAGAATGAATCCTTATTTATGAAATTCTTAGTAATTCGTACCTTAAAAACATTAACTCATTAAATCAAACAGCCTCAAATGGGGGGTACACTAACCTTGGGTAGACTTTGCAGGAGGTCGTCTAGGTGGGTACCCCAACAGTGCCAGTTATTCTATAGTCTGAGCAGTGATGTGCAAACATTACTGTGCTTCGGTAGGAGGGCATTGTCTCGTCTTCGTACTTACTTCTTTACATAAAAAAGCTCCTTCTCATGTCAAAAAATAACCCTTTGAAGTGATTCTATCCTGAATTTGGATAGTAGTGCTAGGAAAAGATGAACAAGAATTTCATAAACCATATTTTTGCAGTTAGATACAATAAATTTATTTGTTCGAGAGGTGCAAAGGTGGTCTTCGTGCAAAGGTTTCAAAAAATCTCGGTCTTCTATAAAATAAGCTTTACTCCATAATTTCGCCAAAAAAATGTAGGAAAAACTTTCTACCTCACATAGTCACATCTTCACCTGAGATTGTGTTTCATAAAATCATATTAATATAAGATGTGCATTGATTAACCTGGAATATTTTATAACATAATAATACGCGCGATATGAGATGGTAATTTAATTGACTTTTTAAAACAAAAGGGCTGTTAAGTCGGTAATCGAAAGATTCCAATGCACCGAGTAAGGTGATAAGTAATTGTTGGAGCACATATTAAATTTTTAAGTATCGATAGTTCATGTTATTCTCAAGTAAGTGCTGAACTATTAATTTACAAATATGTATTTTACGCTCATCAGAAAAGGGTTCACATTTCTTTGTAGGATCAGTAGAAGAAAAACAGAGTCCAGCGATGCCCAGTAGCGCGGTATAATTGATTTGATATGGATGGATATTGACTCCGGTGCGATTATGCTTAACCTCAAAGAACTTAATGATCGGCGTATTTTATTAAAATCAGTCTTTGTAATTGCAATAAAGTAGATTAAAGATTAAGAGTATTAAGAGGAGCTGTTAGAGGCATTTAATTTCTTTATCATTTAAGATTTTAACGACCACCAAAATACGTGCCGATGATAGCTAAAACCTAAAAAAAAATCTGTTGAGGCAGAATATTATCACGCAAAGTTACGCTGTCTGCCATCGATACCTAAACACCATTAAAAAAATCATTGTCACGTACCCCACGAATTATATAGAGCAAGTCAATCGATCACTTCAAAAAATTTGTAAAAAGTTGCTCATCGGACGTCTTAGTCGATCGTGAGATGGCTTTTTATATTGGAAACTTATCCATCCAATAAATGAATGTGCAATTAAGCACGCTCTTCGTTTACCATAGTTGATGAAATTCGATGAGGATGACTGGATCATTTGTATTGTATTAAAATTAAAGATTAATAACTTTACATTATAAAAATATTAATAAAAAGTTATGGCCAATCTCCAATCTAACTTCTGAGAACAGGTGTAGAGCCAGAATCGGTGATAGGTATGATCTTTTGAGAATTATGTTATGAAATGATTTTTATATGAAGGAACCTAAATCTAATCAGCGTTTTGCTAAATCATTATCACTTGTATAATTCGAGACAAATTACTATAACTATAATATTAATTTTAACTATAATATTAGTTTTAAAACACAAAAATAGCGACTATTGTATGCATTTCGAATGTAACAAAGATATACTGGAGCTTTTAAAAAATCACAATTCAAATATCAAATTTATCTCGATAAAATTCTTCTCCAAATTCTTTTACAATATAAAAAATGTTTCATATCGTACTAGAAAATAATATTTGCGCAATAAAAACACTTGCACTGATTATCCACATGCATAGACAACACTAAAGCGTATAGGTAATTAAACGTTCTATAATATTAGAATACGTAGTTGATTCGTATTTGATGTAGCAGTAATAATACGAGGCGGGCAAGGCGCGGCCGGTCGCGCCGCTCTGCTGCCGCTCGCTTTGTGTTCTACAATAAATGGCAACAACAGGTGAATAACTAATTTCACTCATAAAATTAGCTCTCCATGGGTGGAGTGCAATATTTATCTGTCGGCAGCATCCGCTGGTTATTATGTATTGAGATATATTACCGTGACGGACCCATTCGCATTGTATTGTAAACATGACTCAACGTTTCGATACAAATTCGAATTATGCATCGATATGAGACTCGTGTCCTACTAATCCCTTTAATATTGTGTTTGGACGTTTGAACTTTTGTCACTTTTACGTTTAAAATATTGAATTGATTGAGCTGAAAATTAATATGTAGCTTTCAAATATGGTGAAATTTTCAACAAATTTATCGTCAAAATTCTTCTGTTAGTTCCTGCAATGGTACCATTGTTTACAATGGTAATGTTCTTTAAGACATTAACCAACTGTAAGAGGCGACTGGTGACATAAAGTAGATGACTAAGGTGGAGGCCAAAGCTCATTTCGTCTGCGCGCAGGGCCATTTTCAATTTTTGTTCATTATTATAACACACCGTGCAAACTTCTTGAAAAACGACCTTTTTGTGTCGCTAATGAAGTATGGTAAAACATTATTTGTGTCGTCATTAACTATGCAAAACTGGGAATGAAATATTTGATGCGGTCGATGCCATTATATAAATGGAATTATTCATGGAGTCAGACGCCGGGAAAAGCCGATGAAATTCGACAATTCATTTGTTTATGTGACTGCTGCGGCTTGATCGCACTTTGATGCAACTCTGTATCAAACATTGCGCGACTATTTTTCGACCGATGATAATTGGGTTAACGATATGTGTCAGCTATATTGAATTTACTTTAATGGTATGTGGTAGGAGTTTTCAATACTATGTCTGACACGAATCACTGCACTTTAACATCCTTAAAATACTCGTACATCAAAAATCAGTTTAACTTAGTAAATAAACTCACTGTTATAAAAGTCGAAGCTAGGCTCGACCCTTCAAAATCGAACATCAAAAATTTCCTATCACTTTACCTACCTGTAATAATTCATAATTTTATAAATACGAATGTATGAATATATTCATAACTAAACAGATGAACCGATTGAGCTAAAATGTTGTAAGTATCTAGATATCTTAGACTCTAGAATAACACGTAGACTACTTTTCAGCGGGTAAAATTACTGGGCACAGCAAATACTCTCAGGAGCTTCCATATTTATTTCAGAAACAGTTTTAACACCACTCGCTCGTTTTATCAGTATTCGCTTAATATTTTTTCAGAGAGTGTTCGATTGGGTATTCGGTTTTTGTTGTCATTTTCTTTGTTTTACAGGCCATCCGTTGACAAAGCTCCAGTTAAATATAGGTTAATATTTAACTGGAGCTCTGTCCACTATACCATGCAACGAAACATTAATTAAATAAATGATCTTAGAAGCATATTTCAAACCGCTGAACGGATTATGTTGAAATTCAGAATACAGGCAAGTTTTATGACTTAAGACTCAGACCGCCTCCGGCCTTTTTTTATCCCAGGAAAAATGCGTTACGCATCATCACCCCACGCCGGGGGGCGCGGGGCGGTATGTGGGACTCCCCCGCCAGAGATGGGAGCGGCGGGGATAACCACTAAAAAACCTGGGGGTGTTCCTGCGGGACGCCATAATGCCGGGGCAACGCGTTCGCCGAAGCACTCATCCGCGGCCCCGACGGAGATCGCCTTCGGCCTCCGCTAAGATAAACTCAAACTCAAAATTCATTTATTTAAATAGGCTACAATGAAGCACTTTTGCAAGTCAATTTTACATTTTATTTCTATTTTAATACTCAACCGATCGTTCGCAAGATACCTGTATGAGAAGAACGAGCAAGAAACTCATAGGGGTTGTAATTACCTAAATATGTGTTCGCAATGTTTATCATAGTTACAAAATATTATTATTTATTGTTTGAGATTTTGCTAAGCGGGTAAAGCCGCGAGTATAAGCTAGTATCTTATAAAACTCATCACTATAACGTGTGATTACGCATATAGTATTAATTTAGGCAGTGTAGATGGGTGTTCCTCGTATGCAAACCGGGTGGGTACATCGCCCCCACAAGTGTTCAAAGCGGGCGGAACGACTAGTCAACCCTTTGCCGTGCACTCGCTCGTGAAATCACTCAAATACTGAATATTTTAATCTGAGCAGATAACGAGCTCTATTCTATTAGATGAAACATAGTTATGTGATGAGCACGGGCGGATCACGGTTATAACCTTTTAGCAAATATTTTTAGTAAAACGACCAGTTCTAAAATGCACATGCCCGATGAACAAACATTTTTGCTTTTTAAAAGGCATTGTATGCAATTTAATAGCGGCCGAGCTTTCGTATTTAAGTTTTGTATTATCAATGTTAACGGTCTGTAGGTAATGTTTAAAATACCTTAGGTTCCATTATTTACTTACCATTTATTTTATTCTAACCATTTCCAAAATTCTTATTGAAGCCGTTGGTAAACGATGACGGATGTGTATATATTTAGATATGTACTATCCGTTATGGAACCATTGTCTGTCAAGTAAACAAGCGGCCTTGGGTATTTAACAAATATTTTTTAGTAGCTATAGTAATAGAAGGAAATACCACTACTGCATTGCACTACAAAACAATAAATAAACCTAAGGTTTTCCATAACATTCAAAACCGATATCCCCAAGCTCAACTTCACACTTCACTTTATTTTAAAAGCAAGTATAAATATATCACATCAAGCAATAAAGCTATCAAATATTTACTAATCTGAAGCGGTGAGCGTACCCCTTCTCTGCGAGGGCTCATAAAATAAATTGAAATAGTCGCGCCTCCCCCCAAATTAAAATATTCAAATGGGACGCACGCGCAAGAAAATTGAAAATTGTCGTCTATGGGCTATAGCAAATGAAACCTATAACTCCTCACGTACACTGCACGCCGTGAAAGCTACACCCAAAACGTATTGTCGGATTAATATTGAATTATAATTTGATGTCATTATGATAATATCGGTGTAACTACGTAATGCGTATTCAAATTTTTAGCTTTTGTATATCTAGTCAATAAAAGTTATCCTTTAATAATATTATATTTTTATTATTCCTTGTTGTTCTTTCGCGCATAAAAATACTGAACCGATTTATTTGAAACTCGATTAGCAGAACTTAATATAACAGCTATAAAGGAAGCCTATTATTAGGCTGGCTTTATAGCCCTAATATTTTAATAAGTACAAATTGATAAAATAACATATGAGTAATTCCAATATAATTAAAGAAAATGTTGACAGAAAACTTTCATACGCGTAAATAAAATGTGTGACTAATACTACCTACTATAAAAAAATTCCCACAAATTTTTTACACATTTGCCTGATAAACATATAATTAAATTGTAAATACGAATATTATCTAAAAATAATAATCACCCGCTGATCCATATTCACATCATAAAAATAAAAAAAAATCAAGTGTGCCTTTTATTCCGGCATGCAGTACACACACTCCGTGAGCGAGTGTTTCGATATGCTCTCAAATAATGCCATAAACGGTATTCATTTTTATGACTGCAATTCGAAATGTTCAGACAGAATTAGTATTTGTTTTATGCAAGACTGCATTTAATAGATAGACTGCAATAAAAGATTTATGATCAAATTATTTTTTATTGCATGCAAAGTGGAGGGTTTATTGAAGTTGTAAGTTATAATACGTAAAGTTAAATTTTTATTCTGATATAAGATTTTTGTTTATTTTTAGAAAATATTTATGGTGCATAATTAGCAAGACAACCCCCTATATAAGGCTTATAAACTTAATTTTTAATCGACTGGCTATAATGATGAAATCTACTTATTATATTTTACTGACTGCACCCAGCGGTTATATTCACTGCCTCCCTGTGTAATTCTACGGTCTAAGCTTCTTACATCTGAAAGTTAAGTTCAGTTTTAACCCTAACTATTTGTATTCACTGAAAGAGGTGACCATAAAGGACAAGTAAGTACCTAAGTATAAGGTGTGATATAGAGGTAAAATCACAACCTCTTATAATACGTGATTGGCTAAGGACTAAGGATATCATACCCTGCATTCTCATTTATCGTAGGTATAGTTAAATGACAATTAAAATGAATGTAATTAAATTTGTAATGTGCTCACTTCCAGTGCCAAAAATACGGCTTGACTCTAACCATTCACTGAAAATCAGAGATGAGCAAATAGGTTAAAATTTCCTAAGTCATCAAATTTTAACACATCACCTACCTAGCCCATGTTATGATGTTAATATCTATTTTTTCCTCTCCCTTCAAGGTTGTCTGGAAGAGATTGCTATTAGCGATAAGATCGCCAATTGCCACGTAGTTTATTATACTATTTTAGTTTTTTAAGTTGCTTTTGTACATTTTCTTTTGTGTATCAATAAAGTGTAATCCTTCTATCTATCCATCTAAAAGTAAAAAGTGATATAAAATTACACCCTCTAATATTATACGTGACTAAGGGCTAAGGATATCATACCCTACATACTCATATGTCGTAGGTAGGTATAGTTATAGTTGAATAAGTCACAGATAGTTCGTGAGAGCGGTGGGACCCTCCGACTTGGCTTCCGTTGTTTTGCGGCCGCGCTGATTTTGTGGTTTCATTTCGCGTAACCTGATAGATATGTTCTTGCACATCCTTGTCATTTACCGCTAGTGATGTGCATATCGATATTAGACACTACGATTGTTACACCCAACAAACATTATATCACCATCGGTGTAGCCGTTTAGGCGTGAAAAGGTAACAAAAACACATACACACATTATAGGTAACATATCCAAACTTTCGCATTTATAGCATTAGTAAGATTAGTACGAAGTAGGATTGTAAGAGGTGCCTACTTCCTGCGTAATGTAGGTTATTTTATGGATATTATTGTCTCAACTAATTTGTGACATAATCAAAATCCACGTACCTACATTGTAAGTTTAAAAATCAGTTGATACGTAGGTTTAAACTAGAAGAATATTGTGGAGGAATCCAGGACCTAGTCTTGACCCACAATAAATGTATGTATATTTAATTTTGAACAGTTTCTAGAGGTACTCGTATATAATGCGTATAAAATGATATTGATAAATATTTTTTATTTTATCGACAACTGAACTGACCAACTCTATCGATACACTCGAACAATATAAGTTAATCGATAAAGATGTGGTGTCATCGTGTGACTGGGTGGGGTGGATATGGCCGTTTTACTAGAACAAAACCAGCGTCCGGCGTCGTGCAAGCGATACCCTGGGAACCAGGCGTCTTCCGCCAGCGTGATACATTTACTACATTTACCCTTCCACCACGCTACGCCACCTCCGACAACCTTCGCCTGAGCCATAACTGCACACCGCAACGCCATCCGATATCGCAACGCATCCCATTACGTTTTAGCACCTACGATACGACCTCAATCGACCCCACCGACAATACTTTTTATTCATTTCATCGGCTTAAACCATTTGCTTCCATTCATAAAATTATTAATGTGATCGTAAAATTGGGCAAATTTTATTGTCTCGAAGGCATAATGGGAAACTAATGTAGCGTGTTATTATTCAGTCCGGTTGTAGCCGTAAAATGCGGGTGTATTTGTGCTGAGAGAGCGATGTGAGCGCGCCGATGCGACGGCCGATAGCCCGGACGGGACACTCGGTTCCCAGCGGAAGGGCCCTCGCCTATTTGAATATCAAACGTATGTCGGTCATATTTCATCGCAACAGTTATGATATTCTTCCTTCGCCTTCTCTACGTGCATTCAATACTAACAGAGTTATAAAATGGAAATTGTTCGGGTCAAAGTTTTCTAAAATTAGAACTCCGGCGCACTGACACTTAACATTTGAATAAATTACAACTTATTATATTTAAAGTGTTCGTATTGAATCGAAAGTATAATTACCTACTTAATTCTTAGATAGGTTATTTTATGAATTAAAATTCAAAGTATTGTGTGTTAATCTGTACAAACAATAATGTTTTGTAAAGTGGTCAGTGCGAGTGTGAGTCGATGTAATATGGAATCAGTTATTGGATTATGAGTAAATATGTTAGGCCTGCGTGTTGGCTTTCAAGATTGTATCGAAGGGTTCACAGAAGTGCACAGAGGGCCATTTGTATCTGTTTACGGTCAACGAGTCTATCTACTGATGCGAATATGAAATATTATTTGAACCACATGTTTGATTCTTACTAGGAAACGAGAATGCAAAAAAGGATCCCAGATTTTTCTAAGAAATAAATTACAGCGATGATACAATAAAAGGATGGTTGAGGTTTAAAACAAATAAATAACTAAAGACATATAGAGTTATTGTTAAATTTGGTTTTCAAGAATTTGGGAATACCAGCAGTCGAGCATCACTTACTGAAGGGGCGTATTGTCTCTCAATTCGCAATTAACGTAAACCTTTCAAGATAAAGCCGTTTGCATCGAGATCTCCATCGTATAGGCAGCTTCCACCATGGACTATGGGGGAAAGTTTCCTTAATTTAGTGCTAAATATTAGCGGCATCCCAACGGCTGAAGTATTTAAAAACTGGCTAATAAATATTAATAAAACAACGCGATTGTCATTCTTTTCTTGTGAAAGCGCGCCCGGGAAGAGAGAAGACAATATGCTTTTGTTTTTCTTTATTGTAATTGCCGTAAAACATTTAGCGAGCAAAAAGCAATAAAACACGTTATTTTGTGTGACAAAACGTCGGTTTCATGAGAAAATATTGACCCGCAGATAGTGGCATAAGCATTTATTGGCGATACTCATCACGGAAAGGAACCAGCGGCCGCCAAGTTATTCCTTGTCAACATTACATATTGTGTTTATTATGAAGATAATATTATTGTATTGTGTCTGGGTCACTGGTTACCCGGTAATAAAGCTAATTATTTATTAAAAAGTGCAGTGCCCAAATTTCATTGTAATCTTTTAAGCATAAACTTCACATTAAATCTCTCCGATCTCTGTCTAAAATACTGACAAAATAACAAATAGATATGTTGCAAGATTTTGTAAGACATAGATAAATAGGTTAACCAGTTAATTGAAAGAGTTGGATAAGGAAACACTTTATTTTTATTGAACACCTTACATAGAAGACATTAAAAAATATATCTATTTAATCTTAATCTTTGACAAAGTAAAAGTAAAAGTAGCCGTTTAAAAATAATTGAAAAAATCTACTCTTATTTAGACTTTAAAACAAGTGAATTAAATTAAAAAATTTTAAAACCCTCAACGCAATATGTAATTCACCATTTTGTGGTGGCGGGCATTTTGGATTTTCAATTTATTATAGTGCGTTCTACTCTGGAAAAAAAAGTAATCCGCCATTTTGTAGCGGCGGCCATCTTGGATAGATTTCCACCAAACATAGCTAAGAACACTCTCGACTAACTGTACTTTCAAACAAAAAAACTAAATCAAAATCTGTTCATCCGTTCGGGAGCTACGATGCCACAGACACACAGACAGACAGACAGACAGACAGACAGACAGACAGACAGACAGACAGACAGACGGACAGACAGACAGACACGTCAAACTTATAACACCCCGTCGTTTTTGCGTCGGGGGTTAAAAATAGATTCTAGGAAATTAGATGAAAAGTTTTATGGAAACACACACAAAATAACTAAGGTTTAAACATAACTCCGCTATGAATTTTAATATTGACCGATTTTTAATGACCTTTGGTATATTGGGGGAAAAAAAATTGGCCGTTATTTTTGGGATTTGGGATTTTTGGGAGTTCTCAACAAAATAATTTCATCAACACTCACGGTACTTACCAAAATCGTATATTTGGGAAGTCTATGAAAATGTTAAATCAGTATTTTTCAAAAAACACAGACATAGTTGCATCGATCTAGTAATCATTACAATTATTAATCTAGTTAGGTACCTATATCTGTTTAAAAAATGCACAATTGTATTCTAATGTGCGTGGTTCTCTCCGACATAATACGTGAATATGTTAATGTGAGTAACGATAAATTGGTCGCTAATAAGATAATTGGTGGAGTTCCATGCCCACGTAAATCAACTACTGAACAGCTGTGCATTGGTCAGCCATTGTTTGTCATTACAAATATACAGCATTTTTAATAACTGATTTAAAATTTAGAACAAAATTTCTCCATTATTTTAGTTAATTGTGACGTCATAAGATTGTTAGTCCTACTGTAATATCTTAAATGCGAAAGTTTAGATGTCCCTATGTGTGTGTAGCGTATATGTATGTGTGCGTGATTGTTGCCTTTCAGAGTTAAATGTCGAGATCGCTTTGAGCGATAAAACCGCCAATTGATACACCCTTAGTTTTAATTTTGTTGTTTGTAAAATTTACTTTCTAAGTGGATCAATAAAGAGTTTCTTATCTTATCTTACTGTCTGAAATAAGAAGCAAAAATGTTGTTTATAATAGACCCTGGAATATAACTTTTATTAATAATAATTGATATTTTAACACATTGACTACTTTTAGACGAGTTTTTCTTCAATAAAGTAGATAATAATATGTTTTTTAAGGTCTAAACTATTACATTTCAGTTCAATCAGTTCAGCTGTTTAAGCGTCAAAAAGGTAACAAATATACAAAAAAACATTTGCCTTTATAATGTCTGCCGCATGCCGGAAGAACGTTGGGCCAAGATTACAACTCAATGGGTCCCCATTACCAAACGGCCACGCGGTAGACCAAGGAGGAGATGGAGAGACGACCTTGACTCATATGTGGAAGGATGGACAACAATAGCTCAAGACCGCGACAGATGGAGGGAGGGTAGGGAGGCCTTTGCCCTGCAGTGGGATCCTAGGGGCTCATAATAAATAAATAAATTTATAATATTAATCTTACCTTGTTAAAATAGGTCAATAACTGTTTTGAAAACGTGAAGCTATTAAAATTTGTGTAACTATTTTATTTTGGGTTTTCCTCAAATTTTACATTGGTGTTATCTTTTTCACATTATGTTTATTAGCCTACTTAGATTTATAACCACCTCTATGACTTATATTAATTATATAGTTTTAAATAACATTATTTTTGCATGTTTTTGTTTTTAAAAGATTTTATTTTACTTGCAGTGTATTTAAGTATGTACATATGTCCGGTACAAATCTTGCAACGCATCTTTGAGGCAGTTAGAATAAACCGATTTATATCGACGACGATGACGATATATCGGTGACGATGCAATATTTTGGCACCATCGCATCGAGCTGATCTGATGTTTTATTTATAAATAGATATAGGTACGTGCACAAAAAATGTTATGCAATCGAATTAACATTACTGTGCTTTGGTAGGAGGGCACTGTAGCTAGTGAAATACTGGACCAAAGAGTCTTAACATTTTATGACTCTTGAGTAAGAAGCAATGGTGTGGTGCACCTAGAACTTCACATCATTGTGAAACCCTAGGCAGGCACTGCAATTTTTTTAATGTGACTATCGGTAAAATAAACTTTCAATAAAAATATTGATTTTAAGGACACGCTGTATCTCAAGACTGTGTATGATTCACATCATTGTTCTTGGTTTTGGTTCCATCGAAGTAAAATGGAAGTAAACAATCAATTACACTCGAATTACAGTCCGACCAATAATAGAGGTTATTTATAGTCATTGAGGCATTTTATAACCATTTTATTAATTTAATTGTTATTGATGAGCACAGCCGGGGACTGTGTGGGCTTGTAAATTCATTTTCCGTAGGAGGAAAGAGCCTTTGTTTTAATGTTTATATACGTCTGGCCTCGATTTGATTTGATGAGAAAATTATTTACCTTGTTCAGTTATTGATTGGATATAATTAATTACATTTCTGGTAGTTACCGCCCATCTAGTGGGTTATTTTTTCTACTCTTGATACGCAAAAAAAATTTGTATGGAAATTTGGAAATTATTTAGCTCAAGCTTAAAAACATAGGTATAGGCTACGGTTTAGCGAGTAAACCCACGGAGTGTTGCTTTTATTAATAAAAATAAATATGACGCTTACTCTTTTATTTTTTATATTTTGTGATATAGAATGAGATTAGAGCATGAAAATGATGTGGAAAGAATGAAGAAAAAAAAACGTAAAATATACATTCAATTTATTTCTTGTACAGTCAACTACAAAGAGATGTATCCATGTTAGTCTTACAAAATGAAAGAACTTTTAGTATGCAAAAATTATTAACCCTTACTTCGTGACATTTTCAGTATCCACCAAATCTTATACTATATTCGATTCATTTTAAATGCTATTATTATGTATCACCTAAGGAAAAGTAGTGGGATACATCATTGTTGCATATTAAACGAGTCGATGATAATATAAAGTTTGATTGCTACTAGAAATGTCGCGAACCAAGGGTAGTTCATTATGACAAATGAAAATTTACTTCATTTTGTAAGCCTAACATAGATACATCTCTTTGTAGTTGACTGTACCTATAATGAAATAAAAATCTTGTGTAAGTCCTACGATTGCAAATATCGTAAATATGACAGTTTCAATGTTGAGCACGCGCTACAGGATCTATGTCATAGGTAAAGTTAGAGTACGCATAGTATGCGTATCACAATTCGCGCCGCGTTGATACCATCTACATAATTTGTCAACGCTTCACTGCGCCTTACAAATGCTTTTTAGGTCAACTGTTGATTGGGAAACGATCTGCCCATGTAGTAAAATATAAATAATTTGTTTGAGAACGAAATGAGGGCTATTTAGAAACATGAGGGTAATAAAACTAGTGCGTGTCATGTAAACTCGGTCGCAGACCTACGGATTCAGTAACCACTGTAGCTAGGGCTCTACGCGCTCTCGTCGTTGGTAGTTGTTATAATGTTTTATGAGAAGTTAGAGAGGTCAGGCTGAGTGGTTACGTTTCAGTACGTTCGTCAATATGTCGGACGAAATGTAACATCATTAGGATTCTAGACACAAGTGGTCATACGTGAGCTGCGGGCAGCGCATCCACGACACTAATATCCTTGTTTGCGTCATAACATGTTGATATTACAATTCTTTGGAATTCATTAATATTTATCAGATATTATTTTTGGATTTTCATGTATGGAATATTAAAAATTACTCCCAATTAATTACACATCGTTTAGGGTGATTAACGTGTCCTAATAATATCGTCCACTAACGATGACAGTGACTGTGTGGCATCCCAAAAAGCGCAATTTGAAAAAAACTAAGGACCATTTTTTTTTGTAATGTGTTAAAAATCTAAATAAGAGCATACCTAATACATTACCTAAACAAATTTTTCAACCTTGCTTAAAAAGTCTTTCACTATTACTGCGTAATACATGATTGAACGTCCAAACACCAGTATAAATATTTAATTAAAGAGATAATACTCGAAATACGTTTAATTATGAATTTATTCGGTTCGAAAATAGACATGGAAAAATTGTCCGTTAGTGATTTCAATTAAAAGTTTTAATAATAGTCGCGTATGCCTGCCAATGTGACTGACAGACTGATTAATTCAGTAAAATTGCTCCAACATCAACGTTTTCTTTTTTAATTTTGTTTCATGGCCACTACATGGAAATTGGATTTGATTTCGGTTTTAGTTTATTCATATTCAATTTGTGAACGAAATTGTTTTATTTAAATAACGTTATTAAATTTTGTTCATAAAATCTTAATTGATACAGTTGGTTGAATGAATTTGAGGCTAAAATAAGCTTTGTGAGAGAGCATATTTCATTATAATACTTCAGATCAGAGGGCCTATTGGCTAATTCTCACCCACTACGATTGATGACAACTTCTATGTACATTGCTGCGTTTGTTACTTTACTCACAATATAGAGGAGGTTAAAGCAAGTAATTTTGTCTCCCGCCTGTTTAAGTGGGTCGCCGGTGGAGTCGGGGGACTCTACCGGCTTGCACGATCCACACTTGCCTGGGGATTGGTCTTTGTGGACAAGATCAGTCCCCTAACGGGTACTGAGGCCTAATAGTCCGGGCCTACTGCTGGGGTGAGATGGTGAATGCTATCGCAACCCCATCTCACCCTGTTCGGCGGAGGACTGTTCACGGGGGGTTTTTAGTGGGTGCAAGTCCCACACTCCCCCTTCCGTCACTCCCGCGGCGGAAGGGTAGTGCGTAGGCATATTCCCTCCTAAAAAAAAAAATATTTTGTCTATTGATTATGGATTTTAGTGTTTTACATGTCATTTGCCAATAGCCAATAGGCCCCCTGGTTTTATCAAAATAGAGATAAATAGATAACTCTTAGCTCTTAGCGATAGCGCAGGACAAGCAGGTATGGCGTCTTTTTGTTTAGTAGGCCAAGACTTAGTTTAGGTCGCTGCGTCATCTTAGTTAGGTAACTCTTTATGGTAACACCACAAATACACAGAAGAACTTAAACATAAAAAAAACAATCATAATGATCTAAGTGCCACTGGACTACCAATTGGATGTCTTATCGCTAAAAGATCTCTTCAAACATCCAGTCCACTTTACTTCCATTTATTGGTAAAAAGCAATCATTATTTCAATAAGTTAATTTAAAACGGCCCCCTAAATGATCAAATGTCGCTTGAAGAATTATAAATTGATGAAAATTGAAGTTGTTTAAAATTAAAATTTTACTCGTAAAATATTCCGGTCCGAACCCACCACGTTGGCAGCCACGTGAAGATGATATTACAAGATTATTTTACAATGCACATACATCATTTTATTATGAATCTGTAACCGATACGATAAAAAGCTATTACCATAAAGATTCGTTCTATTTTATACAAATACAAGGTTTCAGCCTAGTCAAAATTCAGCAGTGAAATGCATTAGAAATTATTTGAATTTTGTTTGTTACTTGATACTTCGTCGTGATCTCTTTATATTAATAATTTATTGGATTTATTGATAATTTATACGTTATAACGGTTTTCAGTGTGCTAATCTTTGTCGTATTATACAATCTGCGCAGGTTCATCTGATGATTTTTAAAACTTCACACTTCAAAGTCAAATCTCATGTTATTTCAATATTTTTGAAGTCAGTATCATAGTCAGTATCAGTCAGGTCATATTGCAAGTTAGTATGTGTTTTTATTTATGCTGACTAAAGTGGTAAGTTTTTGAAATTGCTACTCCTCGACTGTTATTTTCAAGTGTTTTCTCATGATTTTGGCTCTGACAGGGATCGATCTTAAAACTTACGTAAAATAGCTAAATAGGTATGTTTCTTAGTCTTTTGACAGATCATAAACACGCACATTTAAACTCAGTATGTTTCTAAAACATAAGAGATACATCTTAAAATACACAACATAAACTTTTATGTCTATAAGTAGATTGTAACGGTTGAACTCGAGCATAAATCTTGAGTAGGTCGTGCATCATTGTCCATACATTCTGGTGTTAATTAATTTAACGCTTTCTTTCATAGGGGACTGAATGAAATTCCAAAAAGTAATGCGAGTGTGTTTCTAAGTTATGAAGCTTGTAGACTCGCACTGGGCATTCCGGAGCGTCATTCATAGCGATTATATTATACACAGGGTGATTGCGAAACTGGGGCTACAATATCAAGCTAGACATAGGTAAAGATGGGACTTGGATACACATCTGCATTTAGAGAAAACGTTAGGTAAACGTTTATAATGAAGACACAATTAAATAGATTTTTATCTATATAGAGGTAAAATAAATATAGAATATAGAAAAATCTACCTATTTCTTTAAATATTTCATTGATTTACCTAAAATTAACCATACTTGAGGTAAGAGTCAGTGAAATATATTCCAAAAGCCGATATTTCCTTAACAGAAATTTTATGTTATTCTAGAATGACCTTACCTATAAGATATCGTCTGGATCTTGGTTAGTCAAAATATTCAGTGTTTTTCCTCAATATTATACCGCAATTTTTCACGTCAGAAAGGTAGGTTATGATACCTAGTTGAATAATTCATGTCGACACCGTTTCCTGTCCACTGACAATATTTTACAGTAAAAAACAAATCAATTTTCAGTGAATATCTACCGAAGGTGTGTAGGTACATACCTACATACTCGTAGAGGAGATTCTCGTACAGGATCGAAATGGTCGGCACGAAGCCGAATTAAATACAAGTGAGTTTATGCCGTTAATTTACAAAGCTTAATGGTAATGTTCTGCAATAACAATTAAAAGACGCAAAGTTAAAAGCCAATATTGAAAATGTCATACACAAAACGCTTTTACCATACCACCACACCCAGGGTTTATGACAAGTTGCCAAACCTCGTAGGCAAAGCATACTATAACATACATGAGTTTTTTCAAGATAAAGCTATTTGACATTCTTGTTTACTTATTTTTTATTAAGTTTGATATTGACTCAATTATTTTATTTAAATTTGTATTAATTCTAAAATGTTATAATATTCCTAACAATAATTAATGAAATTTTGACAACCAGCCATTTACTTCTATTTATAATTTTGCATGCCAGAAAACTGATTATAGCGGATTCATATTAGTCTATAATATTCATAAGATCTCTTTGTAGGTACCTATTTTCGCAAAATAAACAACTTTGAACTTTTATAAAAATAGAAATTAAAAATTAAATTAAATTAAATAATCGTTTATTTCAGATATAAGACATAATATTAAACATACAGGAGCAGCAAAATATTTATCTTCATCCATATTATGTTGTGTTATGATTGTTTATTAAACTTAATTAACAAAATCAGAAATAAAAATAAATTTAATTGTACATAATTAGTTTTTCATTTTATCTTTACATATAAGGTCAGTTCTGGTCCAGTATGATAGGTAGTATACAGTACAATCTGGTTTTTCGATTTTCTTAGTCTATCATGAAATGATGCTTTTGCTTTCCTAATAACAGCATAGAAATCATCTATCCTGTTTTCAGCAAACATGCTGCAGGTCCTCCTCCATTTAACAACAACATACAACATTAACATGTAACATTTGTTCTATTGTTGTGTGCTCTATTAGTTAGGTATTATTCTTTTATTATCCTTAATAAAAGAATAATACCTAACTAATAGAGCACACAACAATAGAACAAATGTTACATTTATGTCCGATGTGCAGATGATAATGTTAAGAAACGAGAAGCAAATTTCAAACGGAATCTTGCAAGATGAAACAATTTTAAACGAATTCCTACGTTCGAAAACGGCGAAATGTGGAATACGGTTATTCATTCCGGACTTAATTATTAGATTAATTCGTTCCCCTAAAGTTGTTTCAACCATTTTACATTTTTGTCCGATGAAATCAGACCCAAATATTCCCTAAAAACGTTTTTAACTAAGAATTTCAGATAAGTATCGATAGTGAATAATTAAATTGGTAGATTTTTACAAAGAGCTGTTTTATGGTAAGTACATCTTGATTTACTAATTTAAGTGGCAAAATTCATTAACGACGTGCTATATAGGTATTGACTGTTAAATTTTAGTCTTTAATCACCGGCCACTTTGTTTCCATTAATTCACAGTATTCAGTTACGCCTATATTAGAATTTAAATGTATTCTTAACGTTACCTACAGTTATATCATCCAGTCTGAAAAACTCGTGATCAAGGTCAACTGTTACCACCCATGTTGACGATATACCTATACTATAAATATATGTACTTACATACTAACATACTTTTCTGCAGTACGTTTTTATCTTTCATGAGACTAGGTGCTCTTTGCTATTTTCAAAAAAACATCATCGAGATATGAAAAAAAAAGTATTTTTCGGACATATTATTCTACCTAGACGTCGTTATAACTGACTTCAGATAACGACATAGTAATTAATATTCTAAGGACTATGGAAATATTTCCACAGCATTTATTAATTATAATATAGTGAAAGAGATCGTCCTGTGCATAGTCCGAGACATAGTTGGAGTATGACGGGTGAGCCGCGGCTCCTATATGCGCAGAGTTGTCATCTGATGATAAATAGCACACATTGTGTGGTAATTTCCCCGACGTTTAATTGCCGAGCCGCTGTGGTCCGACGGACGGATTAATTTATTGAGACACCTTGGATATTCGAGTTAAATTATAATTTATCATCATTAGAGACGAATATGTCATGTGTATGAAGATGTGACTCAAATTTAAGGGTTGAATGGAGCAATAGCCATCGTATGCTTAAGCTAAAATCAGCGGCTTGTGCTCAACACATGTTGAGATTTGACTTATTACAAACATGACTATCGGTGCTCAGGCTGAATATGTGTTATTCTAGAGTAAGCTAGCCAAATCTCAGCTCATTCACTTTAGAGGTTGAGGCGATAAGACACATTACACATTTATTCACATATTTATTTATTATTTTAGTAGGTGTATACCCATGCATAATATATTATGCATAACAGAGTCCAATATACCTATAATTAAAGGTATATTGGACCATACTGCACGTTGTAAAATTCACTCTATCTATAATTGTTATATCTTAAATACTTCTATGCTTAGTCTTAGAATTATTATAGAAATGTAATGTAATAAACAAGAAAGATCAAAATTAATAAAAAGAATGATCAGCCAACCAACGTTTTCCTACAAAATCCTCTCATACTATTCGTCTTTCAGAGATTTATTCAATTAATTTGATTTCCCGAAGCCGAAATACAATATATTGTTAGATGAATAGTTTTAACCCGGCTATAAATTATGTGATAAAATTAAGTGGTATAAGACAAAAGTCGCCTTAAATATGAAATGTGTTAAATCGATGTTAATAGTTTAATGCGAGCTCTATGTTGACACGAGCGACGCCGTTGCGGCATTTCCTGCTACCGCACGAGATAATAAAAACATTCAAAATATGACTCTATTTCACAGAAATAAAGTTTTAATTACATCCCCGTGGTAGACAATACACAGCTTTCAGCAAAGTGGTGATTAATTGTGTTATAAAGACTTTTATATTTCTGTTGTTCGGTCGCGACGCGTCATTTTAAAAACACGACATTGTTTCCATAAGATTCATATCACAAATATTTTGTTCGTATTTTTATTGTGCTATTGGGTTGGTGAATTATTAACGTTTTTTATATTGTTGAAAATCTTTAATTGCTTGTTTAATTTGATCCAGATTATAAAATAGCGGATTAACTGTTCACCGCTAAAAATATTCACAATGCAATCGTCATTACTAGTTAGACTTTGGGACTTTTACCTTACCATTTTTTGGAAGTAATAAAACCACATCTAAACCTAGAAGGGAGTAAGTAAGCCGATTAAACCTAGAAGATGGTATAAATTCCTTTCTCTACACAGGCAAAGCTAGCATATCATCTTGTAACCAACAGCAATATTACCGGCAAATAGTTCCAACGAACAGAATAATATAAAGGAAATGACCAATTAGACATCGAGTTGGAATCGCAATGCGATAATTCCTCTCATCGATGCTGTCTGTACAGATAACGGGTGGATGCTGTCGGGGCCCTATCAGATCTACGTGTCGACGTCGCCACACGACCACCACGTGGGAAAACGTGCCCTAACTTATTATACTATTAATGTAGGCTGACTTTTCAACGATAGCCTGGATCTGGATAGGAGAGGACACTGAGGTCATGGGCGTTCATTTTAGCGAACGAATTCCGCCATGTAAATCTTTACTGTTGATGTTTTGATTTCATATTGTGTTCGGTAATCTTCTACATATTATTTAAAGGGAAAGAAACTGATCTAGCAAAACACAATAAAGCAGCTGCAGTGGAAATTTGGAACACACATAGCTTTTATAACTTAAACCTCCGCGAAGAAAAGATTTCTCCACGCAAGTAAAACCGCGAGCATTTGCTAGTGTTCAATAAAGTATTTATTTATACTTTTAACTAACATAATATAGACCACATTGTGATAGTCGTAGATAAAACTTAGACCTAGTTGGTATTTAAAACTATTCATTATGCAAATGTACCTAGTACGTAGTCCCTACATTTTTGGGCAAAAAAAGTTAATTTTACGAGGCAAACTTTGTGTTATACCGTCAATAGAAATCTTTTTACAACCGACATTAGTATCGTGTGGGCATTTTTAATGATTCCCTTAAACAAAGTATCGTAAACAAGCATTTAACTTACTAAACATCCAAATAATTTGTCTTTACAACAAGAAACATACAGTTATGCTAATTTTTATCACCATTTACGGCGAAGATCGCCCTAAAGAGCCAAACTAGTGTAGCATTCTAGCTTCATATTTAACAACTATAAAAAACTTATATGGAGCAATATGTGCATAAATGTCAATATTTACCCGGCGAGTCCCCCGAGTAAATCGATTTATAATCGAGTTTTAGTTCCTAAGCAGCTCAGCGGTGGCGGCCTCTCACAGCGGTGTACCGCCAGATATAACGTCCAGCATCGTAATTGCCGATTAATTATATCGATTTCAATAAAACATACACCATACACATGAAATTGTATAATTTTAAACGATAAACCGCCGCTAATAAGGCATAACTGCGGCTGGAACCGACGAAAATTATTCAAAAGTATTCACATAAAAACCTTACTTTGTATAAAATTTATACGCTCGCCATTACACATGTACAAGTTTTAACTATCTGTCTACATCGCCTACTTAAGTGTGAATCGAAAAACCCAGGTAACGGATTTAAATTTATACCACTAAACTAAATATAGGTATATCTTGTAGTGACAAATAGAATGGTTTAGTAAAAGTGAACGAGCCACATTATATCGGATAACAAAAAAAGCTGAAAACTTTGCTTTGCATACCTGTAGGTACCATGATCTACCAAATTAATAATAAAAATAATTAAGGGTTTTACTCCAACGGAACAGGTTACCCTACTTACATTATCGGGGCCATATCCAAATCACAATATTTATAAATTGTGTGGCCAATCTATTCGTTGCAGTTTCAGGTCGCAAGGAGATTACTACAGTTCTGCAACATAACGAAACAACTGCCTCTTCATATAAGATTAGGATTCCTTCAAAATCACATCTTACGACTCTTGAGTAAAAAGCGTTCGTGCAGTGCTCGTAGAATTTCTCATCATTGTAAAATCTTAGGTAGCACTGTTCTGGTTATGGGCAGCGTTATCTCTTAACATCAGGAGAGCGTCTTGCTCGTCTTATTACTTCTTCACATAAAAAAGCGATAACACAGACCTAGTAAGACGACTCAAAAGAACTAAGCCTTTTGAGCTAGTGTAGTGATAGTGAAATTAGTGTTAATAATTATAGTGCTACAACAAGACACACGAACAAAGTGTACTTCGCCAATAGAGACTGTAAGACAAGTGTTAATGGACACTATCTTAGATTATTATATAAAATTGTAGAAAGATAAGTTTGAGTTAAATTGCTTATTAGCCTAAAAAGGCTAGATTGTAATATGATAACACATCCTATAAATCATCGGGATATGAAATTAAAAAAAAAAAGTTTGTGGCACAGGTAAATAGATGCTTAGAGACGGTTAGGTATGTGAAAGTATAATACCGGTGTAACGATTTATGTGTTCATTAATGCACGGTCGTTATTAAAGACGCATCACGTCGTCGGTTCACAAGCAACCAGGATCAAACCACATTTACATTCAGCTGGTGGACTGTTGGCGTTTAGATTTGGATTATATTTGGTCATTGTCATTCTGGTAACGGTTCCTAAAAGTTTGTTCCATTTGAGAAAACAATAATAGTAGATGTTTGACAATTTCTATTGATTTTCTCCGATTCAAATTGTCTAGTACCTACTACTAGTGACCCTATTTTACTAAAACCATTTTTAATCACCTTGGTCACTATTTATACATAATGTAATGAAGAAACAAAGAACTTTACAGATGTCTTCTTTTTATAATGCTAAGTTTATTCTCCAATAGAACTCCTACCCTAATTAAACTTTAGTCGAATCACAATTACAATACGTAGTCTGGCCTGGTCTGGCCGGGACATACAGTTTAAAAAGACTTTCGAAACACGGTAGCGTGCAGATAAAAGTGCGCTCCTCTGGGATTCGAACCCAGGTTCCAGAGTCTCTGGAATTTAAGAACATATGACCACTGAGCCTTTACGATATAAATGTACATTATCTACAAGTAGGTACTTATTAAATATTTTATTTACATCACGAAACACCTGCCGATTATGAAATCATATAATAGAAATTCTAGAATAAGTTTATGATACTAGTTCCACGTTTTCATAACACATTAACGCAATATTATGAGCTTTTTTAAAACAATTAACGCTAACTTAAGCGGAACATAGTATAGGTTACATTCTGTACATAAAATGAATGTTCAAAACATGCTATAAACCGGTCATAATTGACACATTTATCAATTTTATAGTTCAAACACGATCGCCGACGTTTCATAATTATCTATCAACACCTTCACTTAGTAATAAAAGGATACAAAAACATCACTTTCAACGCTATTAAGCTCTATATGGCGAACAAAATGACAAACATTAAACATAACCGGGAACAAATGACAAATTATAATAATAGAGCACACCTGCTATTCTTTTGATCCGACATTTCTCTCATTTATGATGTTAATCGAGCGGAATGCTCTCGTGTTAACATAGTTTTGTCCGCGACAAAGCGCCGCGCACAGACAATGCTCCACTTTACTCATATTTTTTGTATCGAGGACAAAATTCTCTTTCATCTCTTAATTTTAGATCAAACTATAGTGCTTACATTTAGAACATGTCATTATTGTCTCCGATCAGAATAATAGCTGAACTTAATAATAGTATCCATCTTAATAAACATGTTGAGAGATAAACGCTTTAATGTTGTTGAATCAAGATTTAAAATCGTTTGCGTGTAAAGAGATATGTTTGATTAAGTTGGCATTGTGTTGATAAATAATAAGCGGCGATGGTACAAGATGGTGTGTGGATGTCAGAACCTTACGCTGCAATCGAATTAGTGAATTGTTGGTCGTACGCGCAGGCGGTAGGTTTTGTCTAGCCGCGCTCGTTCCTCTCGCACATTAATCTCTGAGCTCGAGATGAAGCGATATGCATTTGTCATCGTGTCTGCGATTAACTACGAGAAACTCTTTCCATTGTATCGAATCAATTCGATTATTATAGCGTTGATATGTACTTGAACTATTAAAAGAATAATAAATAGATTTCATATGGAGCGACTTTCTCTTTAGCAACAGGTATCATCCCTGAAATTGTGAAAATGTTGAATGTATGGAAAAGCTGTTTTGCGATTTCAAAGTTCGGTCATCAGAGATGAATTTACCCCGCCAATCTACCTGACAACACGTCGCCAATGACCGATATCTCGTCGGCAATAAATAAAACCACTGATGTTGCAGACGTCTGTAGGCAACGGTAACTGGTTACAATCAGATGGGCCAGTTACTTTAGTGTGTATATCCTATCATAAAAAAAAAGAACTCTACAAGAAAGAGCGCTCTATCTTTAATCTTTCTTAATCATTCGTTTGCTAATTACTCCCATACAATGCCCTAGTTAGTCATCAAATATTCGTAATATAACGTCCTTACATGAATAGCGCTCAGTATGACGGACAGCAGAAAGGGCTGCCCTATAGCTTATACCTTGTATTATTTTGTCATTATTAAATTCCCCTGTCACGGCATGTTCTCATTTCTCCCTAAGAAAATATTGTATGCAAAATTATATGACATTTGAATGAGCATGAAAACGTCTTACGTTGACTTGTTTACAAGCAAGCAGCTAGGGGTTTTAAGTGGATGTGATACATTGTATATTTTGAACGTTTTTCATTAATTCCTGACTAATCACACATACTGAGCACATCTTTGCATTAAATTATGTGCATACGAGTGAATTCGTCCTAATAAAAAACACTACTTACGAGTACATCAAACTATGAAAGGCTTTTTTTTAATACCTACAAATTTCTCTTGAAAGGTTTAATACTGATTTAAATGGCACTTTCAAAAGCTTTCTGTCTTCTGACAAAATACGACATTAACTTTTTTCAGACAACGTAGTATAATAATCATTAATTGCATTTAATGTGACAAATGGCGTGAAAATTCACCAAAGTCCTCAAATCACCAATGACACGTAAGTAATAGCTCAGAATAGATGAAACGAAGTGTAACACAAGAGCAACAACAGCCCTGGAGGAGGCAATCAGCCGCTGGAGTGGCTGTCAATCTGAACGAGATCTCAACAAGCCACAAAATGAAATTTCTCGATGCCGTCAATCATTTTCCCCTCACAACTTGCTGCCACTAGTCAGCTGATGTGAATGGAGCAAATTGTAAGCGATTGCGATCTTTTTACTCGATACTATACCTAGATATTTCGTCAGACCTTTTGAATACTAAATGGTGTTAGTGTGCATTTTATGAAGAGAAATTCAACTAATTAATACACAGTACACTCTCTCGATTAATCAATAAACGGGTTAGGAATATTTGTTTCATAATAATTTAAGTGATGTGACTAGATACTTATAATATAAATATTTATAGTAAATATTAAAATTCTTTTTTAATCTCTTTACAAAAGAAAAGTAAAAAAAAAAGAAGAAAATTGAATATAAATAAAAAGTCCTTTAGAACTTTAAAAAATATTCTATCTTTCCCACTAATTTCTTTTACCATCAGGTACATAAACCTTTATTAGTAATTTTGTTGCTGTACCTGTAGTATATCAGTTTAGTTCTTTATTTCATACTTTATTTTTCTGGTAGGGCACACGACCGGCTGTATGGTTTTATCTAAAGAAATACTATATTCAGGCCAGGCGGCGGAAATGTCAACCGAGGAGAGTCAGAACATCGGTGGCGGCGGCGCCACCGAGAGCGCGCGAGGTGATGTTCTGGCCGGGGCTGGGCGAGGCGGTGGAGCGCTGTGTGCGCGGGTGCGCCGCCTGCGCCCTGCACGCGCCGCGCCCACGCCGCCAGCCGCTGCACCAGCACACCGTGCCCGCGCTGCCCTGGCACAAGCTCGCATCCGACATATTCGAATATAAGAGCAAAAAGTATATAATCTTAGTGGACTACTTTTCGAACTATGTCGAGGTGGGGGAACTGTCGAGTATGACGGCCGGGCGAGTCGTCCGGTTCATGCGGGAGCAGTTCGCGCGCCACGGGATACCCGCCGAGCTCGTGACCGACAACGGGCCGGCCTACCACTCGCACGAGTTTAAAAAGTTCCTACGCGACTGGGAGGTAAATCACGTTACGTCGTCGCCTCATTATCCGCAATCGAACGGAAAGAGCGAGAGGACCGTCCAGACGATCAAAACGATGCTTAAAAAATGTCTGGATTCCGGACAGGATTTTTCGACGGCTCTGCTTAATTTTAGAGCCACGCCGAGAAACGGGATAGATTCTCCGGCACAAATTTTAATGGGAAGGCGGTTAAATACTAAATTACCAGTGACGGCAAAATTATTGAAGGAAACGGTTAACAACGACCGCAATTATGAAGCCTTAGCAGAGAGAAGAGATCAGATTAAAAAACAGTACGACAAGACGGCGAGACCCTTAGAAGTATTGTCTCCCGGAGGCAAGGTCACCTTAATAGGTAAAGATGCCAGGAAACAGGTTGAAATTGTTGGTCGTACGTCGGAACCACGCTCGTATATAGTGGAAGATGAGAGCGGTGGCCGGTACAGACGCACCCGGAGTCAGCTGGTATGCCGCAAGTCACGGCCGGTTGCTGCGGTCCGGCCCGCCAGACTTGTCGAAGGCGATGCAGATGACCAGCCGAGCTTTATGAGTGTACCAGGTGCACACAGGCGACGTCGTAAAGCCACGACAGTAGTACAGATCGAGCAACAGTCGCCAGTGGTTATAAGCTCGGAGAGTGCAGACTCATCACCACTCTTGTCTCGTGTAGAAGTCGCAGAACAAGAACAGGACGCATTATTTGAAAGTACGGAAGAATTAACCTTGTCACCACCAGAGGTGTCGATGTCCAGGTCAAAGGAACGTACTGCACGAATGCTGTCCAACTTATTTTTTGGCAGTAAAGAATAATACTCTTCTCTTTGTTAACATTTTGTATTATTATAGATTGTAGGTATAATGTAATAAGGTACATAGAATTATGTTATTAGGACGCCGATAATAGTAGAACAAAATTTTATTTTATAGTATATCAGTTTAGTTCTTTATTTCATACTTTATTTTTTATATATATTTATTGTTGTTTTTTTTTATAAAGGGAAACATGTAGTATATTATCTTGTGAAGTGGGTAGATTCTATCAATGTAATGTCAATGTAAGCTTACCCTACCATAATAGATAAATAAACGTCAGTGTCAACCAACTTGCGTGTGTTTCACTACAGTACCTAACTAATAGCATATTATTATTTCTGGCTAAAAATGCTAATATTTCTTTAACCATTAGGTACAATATATTAACGTGAGTTCTCAAGAATTGGACCACCGGCTTAGACAACCGAGACATTATTCCGGTGAGTAAGTCCCGTCCACCCGTCTCGGAGATGTTACGTGGAAATCTATATTATGATTATATCCCCCATAACCCTTTTGATTTATGATACTTTAGTCACCACCTTGTCCTAATATTTCATGTTTATAGCTTACACGTAATATAACTCATGACTAATAGTTTGTTAGGGAATAAAACAAAAAATATGATGTATTTGAGTTCTGTACGAGTAATTAGTTAAAACAATTCTTTATGTTTCTGAAACTTTCGTACACTGGATGTTAAGATCAATGTTTCGATTAAGAAGTAATTTTTTTTAAATCTTAATTTTTGTAATGAAATGAATTAAAAAGCACCGACAATCTTCAAAGCGATAATTAAAAAAAACAGGATTTAATCCTGCTCTACCTACTTTTAAATGCTAAATTATGGATGGGATACCACACTACATGATAAGTATGTATGTCTTATTACGCCCAAACGGGTGAACTGATTGAGCTGAAATTTGGTAGCTTATTGTAACACTTAATCTAAAGCTACTTTTTAGAGGGTAAAACCACTGGGCACAGCTAGTTGTTTCATATGTTTTAAAAGCTCAACTTAACATAATATTGCAGTGCCCAGACGCATCCCCGCAGACGGAAAAATATTTCGGAATTGAGATTGATGTCGCACGCATGTGCAGACGGCTTGCCCGTACGCAAAACAACGCACCAAATATAGAACTAATTTATGTCCATACACAGCGATTATGCTCACAAAAATAGCCACGCACGTTTACTGTTCATAATTTATTCATTTCTTTGCGTGCTTAGCGAAATATAGCGTGCGAAGTTAAGATCTTACACTGATTTACTACTGATCATATCGGTGTCGTCAATCCGATGGCGCGACTTTATTACCGACATATCTAACGCTATATTTTTAAATAGTCTAATCTGGCAATTTATCAGTGTTTATGTCGATCTTAGGTACTATCTACTATTTTATTTCTTCGTGAGGACCTGACTAATCCTTTAGATAGAGTAGGCTTAACCTATAGGTATCAGTTTAAAAGCTTACGTTAATAATTTCTGACACTTGAAAATTCAGCACCTACCTACCATATTTGTAATCGTAAAGTCTTAGACTATTTTGTGGAAAATATATACTATGAGTTCATAATGATAATTCTTATCTAATAATATACAAATCTTGACACAGTGTTTATTATGAACATATTTTTTTATATGGTAGTTTTGAGAATAGGTCGTAAGTACCTATATTTCAAGCCAGACGTAGAAGAAGTTGCACTAGTCAGCCCGTATAATATATTGTTTAATTAGAAAACTCTATCATCATTATTA
Source organism: Hemithea aestivaria (assembly GCA_947507615.1). Taxonomy (NCBI): domain Eukaryota; kingdom Metazoa; phylum Arthropoda; class Insecta; order Lepidoptera; family Geometridae; genus Hemithea; species Hemithea aestivaria. Next base: position 8,500,482 of record OX382327.1, on the reverse strand, counting down.
CAAATGTTGGTTAGAATTACTGATATACATAATTAAAATAAATCCCATTTAAGGGTAGGCTCCCACGCGATAAGAGCGTTATTTATACACCCTCATCTCACAAAGACACCGCTGCCGAATATCAACACATAAATATTGGTCTGAGGTGTAATTTTTCACATACCACGTCCTCGAGCGTCGCACCTTTAAAATAAATGCAAACAAAATTTAATAGGGAGAGATGCGCAGAACTGTGAGCTTCAGGTAAAAATAAACGATACCCGATGCCGTCCAATCGTTTGAGAGGATGTTTTATATCGTTGTGTCCAATTCTATTATCCTGTTATGGTTTATTTATTGGTGATAGTGAAAATTCATTCCCTAAGCATTTCACACGTAAATCTGGTGACTAAGAATATTCTGCACTGCATTTTTCTTGGACTATCAACCAATAGATTGATTGTTCATCGCAGAAATTAACTGAATGTGATCCGTCCAGATGAGCCATCAGAGATAAGTCAAGATATAACGAGTCCAGTGCCTCTCAGTGAGGCAATGCACTAGACTTGCAATAATAATGATGATGATGCCAGATTTTGTCCACCCACGGGATAATGTCGAATCACCAAACAGTAATTATGTTGGTGTAGCGGCACATTGTTCTGTGGACCAGGAAAGGATTTACCGTCAACACGCCGCCAATTCCACTGGTATTGCTAACGTCTTAAGTCTTAAGTACATTAACTGCTTACCATCAGGCAGGCCGTCTGCTAGTAAGTCTTTCTCTTATATGAAAAAAAACCTTCTCGTCATTGTTAATCTATACTGCAGTCAACAATAGCGCTAGAGTAATCTTTCCCTAACTTCACAGCAATTCTTATGAACGCAGAGTAAAGGTACCGTGCCATGAAGCCCGTGATTTTGTTTATAATTTTGCTGAGTTACTCGCAGGTCCAGAGAAGCGCGGATAGTCGGACGTTTATTTACGATTATTGGTTATGGAGAGAGTTGATCGCAGGCTGGTCCCGAGAGTCTCGTAACGCCTCGGACTTGGTCCGACGCGTCGAGGGTGCGCGTGACGGATATATCCGTCTTCGGGGATGAGACACGAATACAAACCAAAATTATGAATACCTAAACAGAAATAACACAGAGGCAGAGAGAATAAAATGTTTTAAACGGAAAACACGATGCTCAAGTAGGTATCATCAACTGTGGCAGATCAGAGTAGGAATGTTAGTTACTTCTTTACATCTTACACACCCAAACAGATTAACAAGCAGCAATTTAGTTTGTGGGCATCTTATAGTCTAGAATATACAAGCTACATTCTAGTTACCAATAAAAAGTACTATCGCAAAATGTATTTGATTTCTATACAACACATAAGTAACATTTTTCATTTCACCATCTATCTAGCATCTAAAACCAAGCCAACTAAAGAAATCAAAACCATAAAACAACAAATAACACACAAAAAACTCGTATCGTTCACAAGAATTCAATATCCGCGACTTATCGGATACAGCAATAACAGAAAACAACCAATAAAATAGTCCTATCTGTATTTGTCACAAAATAAGAATTCCATCAAATAATTCGAAGGCAATAAAAAACGGATAGAGACATCGCACGCATTCGTAATAAAAGTCTTGCCATAAATAACGTTCATGAAATATAATACACCTGCAATCTTCGGAAAATGGGAAAATCATTTTCGTAGGGCGGGTGCGGTCGCCGTAATATTGGTATAAATGTAGTTTTCTCCGGACATAAATAATAATGCTGGCCGGCTGAGCGCCCGCTGCACGGTCAATGGAAAAGGTGGCAACTAAAATATTATATTTTCGAAGTGGTCTTCATTGTCCGCCTTGACTAGGGCTTGGGCTAAGGACTTTCAATGCCTTGCCAATACAATATTAGCGTATCGAAAAAAAAAAACTGACATGGTAGTTACGTAGTCACCCGAGTATGTACCTCTAGAGGTAGATGACTGGAACTGTTCACACGCTATAAACTGACATGGTAGTTACGTAGTTACCCGAGTATGTACCTCTAGAGGTAGATGACTGGAACTGTTCACACGCTATAAACTGACATGGTAGTTACGTAGTCACCCGAGTATATACCTCTAGAGGTAGATGACTGGAACTGTTCACACGCTAAAAACTGACATGGTAGTTACGTAGTCACCCGAGTATGTACCTCTAGAGGTAGATGACTGGAACTGTTCACACGCTATAAACTGACATGATAGTTACGTAGTCACCCGAGTATGTACCTCTAGAGGTAGATGACTGGAACTGTTCACACGCTATAAACTGACATGGTAGTTACGTAGTCACCCGAGTATGTACCTCTAGAGGTAGATGACTGGAACTGTTCACACGCTATAAACTGACATGGTAGTTACGTAGTCACCCGAGTATGTACCTCTAGAGGTAGATGACTGGAACTGTTCACACGCTATAAACTGACATGGTAGTTACGTAGTCACGCGAGTATGTACCTCTAGAGGTAGATGACTGGAACTGTTCACACGCTATAAACTGACATGGTAGTTACGTAGTCACCCGAGTATGTACCTCTAGAGGTAGATGACTGGAACTGTTCACACGCTATAAACTGACATGGTAGTTACGTAGTCACCCGAGTATGTACCTCTAGAGGTAGATGACTGGAACTGTTCACACGCTATAAACTGACATGGTAGTTACGTAGTCACCCGAGTATGTACCTCTAGAGGTAGATGACTGGAACTGTTCACACGCTATAAACTGACATGGTAGTTACGTAGTCACCCGAGTATGTACCTCTAGAGGTAGATGACTGGAACTGTTCACACGCTATAATCTTACTAATATTATAAACGTGAAAGTTTGTAAGAATGGATGTCTGGATGTGTGTTTGTTACTCTTTCACGTCTAAACGGGTGGACCGATTGAGCTGAAATTTGATATAGAAATAGCATAAACCCTGGAATAACACATAGGCTAAAACCACACTACATGATAAAACGCGGGCGGGTAAAACCGCTGGGCACGGATAGTAAATTACATTTATAGAGTGCGATCAACAGGTGCGTCTTTTTTGACATCAGACCTTAGATTTCTGATCAACAGGCATGAGGTTATATGGGCCTACTACATCTGCAAACTTCATCACATTTTAGTTTTATGACGTTTCAGCCTACTCGGATAAATTACTCGTACAGCAGCGAAGATCTACACAATAAAACTATTTCGAATATTCATTAAATAGAAAAGAAGATAGCAAAATACAATATTTTTTTAATCTAGGTATTGATATACAACAGAGTAATGAAGATAACTAGCTTAATATAAAATACAGTTGACTTGAGAATCATTTTCTTCACCAGTAAAAAATTTAAAAATAAAGAGAATTCGAATCAAAAAGAAGAAATCAGTACAAAAAGTTGGTAGACAGCCCTACGTGTCGAGGAGTGAGGAGTCGCGCGCCTCTGGGAGTCATTCCGTCCCGACAGCCTGTAAATTCTCCATTACGCGATATGAAATATGCCGCTACGCCCTACACCGTTTATAGGCCTACTGATCCTCGAAATCAGATGCTTCTTGACTTTAAGACTAAACACGTGATGGAAAAACTTTATGGAATATTTTGTTTGTGGGATCTGTTTTTTAAACATTCTTTATCAAAATATAACTTAAAATCAATCAATTATTCAACAATCAATCAAACAACTAAAAACAATTATTCAAGATTTTTTTTCATTTTTTTTTTTTTTTCATTTTCATCTTCTTCTCAATTATTTTTATTTTTTTCTTTATTTACCACGCCTGAGCGTGGTAAATAAAAAAAACTATTATTATATATAATATATACACAAAGAGGTAATGATAGATAATGATCATGTATTTTTTTATTGCAAAATAACCACAACTATACGTTTAGTTGTTGATTTGTGTATCAAGAGCAAAAATACTAGCTTAAAATAAAAATGGAAAATATAAAAGTGTATTTATTCTGTTATAACTTTTTCTAGTTAGTTTTATAATTGTTAAGTTTTTAATTTAAAAAAATGAAGATAAAGTCAACTGATATGCAACGCATAACTTCTATAAAACTGGATACAAGAAATTGTAAGTAAGACATTAACGCAGCGCTTTGAGCATTTCTGATTAACTTTGAATTTTAAGTAATAAAGGCATTTGCCCATTATGATAAAACCGTATGATGTAATCAAAAGCTACACTTAAGAACCGTGTTAAAGTATAAAGGAGGGATACATTTCATGAATCTTAATAAGCTAGATTTAAAATGAAACTGTCTTACCTCGAAATGCCATCAAAAATTTGAATAAACGTCAAAGTTAACAGTGAAAGTTGTGTATAATGTGTTTTTATAATTCCATATCATGGGAGTGTCTACTATCTAGTTAAAATTAAATAACCTATTAGAATAGGGATACATGGATGTCCGTAATTTGAATACTGACAAATATGAGTACGTATTTTTTGTGATCAAAATAAAAAAAATGGATAAGAAAACGCTTACCAAATGGGTTATAAAAATCAAGATATTTCCTTAGACCAATTTATATTTATATACAGTCACAGGACTATTTAAATACTTAGTCATTCACAATAATTAACGAAATGCTTTAAATTCGATGATAATAGTAGGTATAGGTATAAGTTTTCACAAAGCCAACAATTTGTGTAAATATGTATAAGCTTCATTCCAGGTGATATTTTGAAATCAAACTATATTATTTTATGGCTGCAAAGTCTATCTTTCGACTAAATGAGTCAACTAAATAATGCCACCGTTATACAAGAACGATCTCGCATTACAGTATATCGCGGTTTCAACATGAAATTTGGCTTTTGTTCTCTCTCGAGATAATGTCTTTATGAGACCACTAAAAGCAATATTATTTCAATTAAGAGCTTGATTTAGATTCGAAGGAAAAACTCAAAACAATGAGGTGTCGAGATTCGCAGAGAAAATAATGTGCAATGAAACGTCTGATTTGTGTGAGTGCGCACTTAAAACGCTCTCGGAAATCGTAAGATAATGCAATTATAGCTTTGCAGGTACGAAGAAGATAATATCAACATTTTTTTAAAACAAATGTGATGAAATAAATAAAAGATGGGGTCGCGATATAGATTAATAGCATAGATAAAGGAATAAATAATTTAAGTTTGTACTAATGAATTATATATTCGTTCAGTGCTGAACAAATCGATATAGTGAATATTTTTTTATTAATTAAATCGACAATCCTTTCTTGACAGGAGAAGGTCAGAGAGGTCAGTCAGAGTCAGTAAGAATCAATATAAGTTTGTATATGTTTAGCACAAAATAGTATTTGTAACTACGTAGGTGTTAAGGCGATGCTCCTCCTCGCGCCAACATTCACGCGAAAACAAATTCTTATTCAAAAAGTGATTTTTAAAACTTTGTTTTTTTTTTAAATGAAAATTGATACTTTACGAAAACGTTTAGCTAGCTTATAAACCATTTCATCGCCACAAAATTTCAGAAAATATTCATTCAACATAAAAAATCAAACAAGTGGTTTATTAGTTAACAGATAACTTATACGTTAACATCGCTATAAAGCTATAATCAGATATAAAAATAATAATCGTAAAATATGAAAACTGTTGAGTAGTGGCTAAGAATAGGTCACCGTATTAAGAGGCACGTAGCAACAATTAAACACGTCGTCGGCTGTCTTGTCCGACATCAAAATAAAATCACTACTATTTATGTATCAGGGAGAGTATTAAAGGCACGCACCGTGGCTCTTATAATGTCATAAATCGTCTGGAATATATAACCATCGGCGCTCTGTCATACGCGTTACTGAAAGGAAGATGCATCACAGAAAACAAAACTCAAACTTCCAACATTGTAATAGCTATAAAATTATGTTTCTCTGTTTTCCCATTTCTACCACCATCATTCTAAAATATGTTCTTCCTTTTCTTGCTAGGTTGTCTGGCAGAGATCTTTATTGGCGATAAGACCGCCAATTGTAACACTTTTTAAGATCAAGTATTTCTATTTTGTTTTTATGGTGTTCGATAAAGTGTAAATCTAATCTAAAATTACCAATTAAAGAAAACTCTAAGCCCACTTTCAACTCAAAATTATATTTAAAATGTGCGGCCAATTTCGATAAAATTTGTATGGGACATTTCCAAATCGGTTCAGTTTCTTGCCCGACCTTCTCATAGATAAAAACCATTCGTATAGGCAGGTAAAATCTAAAATCATAGAATAGAATAGAATAATACTTTATTGCAAACCAAACAATTACAAAGAAGCTTAATGAGCTAGATATCTTAATGCTAGGTAAACAATCGGCGGTCTTATCGCACTAGGCAATTTCTTATAGACAACTTGGGAATGGAACAGGACACCCTGCCCCTGCCCTGCTGACCTGGGGATGGATGGTCATAGTTTATTATTTTATAAATATTCACTAGAAAATGCTCCTTTATAGCTTTTTTGACACCTATATCTTGAGCATGAGATTTAAAAAAAATATGTTTAAGTCTAGAAACTTCATCATGTACTTATGTACCCAAGTTAAAAGACGCTAGTACTTAAACTATAAAGTTGAAAAATATAAATTAAAAGTGACGCTCCTTATTTTAAAACTATTTTAAGAGCCCACTATTTTATGAGAAATCAAGGCATGTTTATAGGCTCGTAATGCAAACAAGTCAACCCTACATGAGCTACTTGCTGACGTAGTAAATCTTTCACTCGTATGCTTTGCTCTAACCATTAACTTAATACACTATTTATAGCTTTTTATACTAAAAAAAAACACTGATCGTCGACTTTAAAGTAGAATATCCGATGATTTTACAAAGTTTCTCAAAAATCTCGAGAACGAAATCACAAGGTACATTCATTAAAATAAATTTAAATTTGATTTAAATATCCGAGACAAATAATATACTTTATCTATTAAGAACTGCTTGATCGATTTCGATAAAGGTACATAATTTTAACAGACCACCGCACCGGGGAAAATTTTTCCTATATTTTTAGACTCGTTTGAAAATGTGATTCTATGAGGATGAATCGCTTAAGCACTGAAGCGTTTAACTAAGATTCATCATCATCATCAGCCTATGTTCGTCCACTGCTAGACATATGCTGCTGGCTTCCCCCATGGCACGCCACCTAACTCGGTCCTCCGTCTCTAACTAAGATTAACTAAGCAAAAAAAGAGGTATGTAGAGGTAAGTTTAGATAAGCAACTGATTACTGTAAAAAGTAATATTTGTTCGTATTTTTTTCAAAGAGCAATAGATCAATGGAGATCACAAAAAATAATAATAGCGGTTTTATTCCCTAGTAAAACATTAAAGTTGTTTTTTGCATTATTCTCATACGTGTCCCTTATTTATTGTTATGTTACTAGACCACCACGTATAAATAAACAACTGTCACAGTATATTTATTGATTGCTAAACTGCGGCTAAACGCTTAAATACGCGACCATTATTCATGTGTTATATTATGCACACACTATTTTCGTAGAACAATGTAAAGTGGCTAATGAGTACCTCGAACAGCTGTCCTACTAATCAATTAGATACGCTTTCTCAAAATATGACTCTAGTCTCTTGAGGACTATAAAATTGCCACATAACATTTTTTTCTGTGCCAAAACTCAATATCATCGCAGACGGAATGTTAACAACATAATATTTTTCAACGCGATGTTAATCTCAACAAATTGTTTGAAATGATTTTTTTATTTGTGCGCATTCAAAATCGAAAATCTCCCATCACACAATCTTCACAATAATAACAACACATTCGTGTTCTTGATAATTATTCTGAAACAATAGCTGAAATCTTAAATGAAGCTATAATTTAATTTGCGTTTCTTTGACTCGCTGCCAGAATGACTAATTTACGCTTTACATATCGTGAATTTAGTTTTATTATATTATTTTCAAGTCATGTTAAAATACAATAAATTGTGATAATAGACTATAAAAAGACTGAAACTTACTGATATATAATAAAATATATAAAATAATACTAACCTAACACATGAGGCTGGTGCGGCGGCAGTTTCTGCTGAGCGGCTCAAGCGGCGTAAATATGCTAACCTCGATAGCGGTTACATTTTTGAGCCGTTTGGGGTAGAGACTTTGGGTCCTTGGGGTCCGGGAGCTCACCGCATTTTCCAAAATTTATCTGAGCGCTTGGTCGAGGCGACGTGTGACCGAAATGCTGGGGTATATTTGGCCCAACGTATAAGTATTGCCATTCAACGTGGCAATGCTGCCAGCATTCTGGGCACTCTGCCAACTGACAGTGGTTTGGAGCACTTGGATTTTCTGTAGATCGGCTTGTGGCCGATCTGTGGTTAATAAAAGTGTTCTTTACTGCTGTAGTAGCTGTAGTATTGTTAGTTTGTTTTTCTCAATAAAGGCATTTGCCAAGTTTAAAAAAAAATAAATAAAAAAAAAAAACACATGAGTAATAGAGTTTATATGTATTTATTGCTCATTAGCTATAAGAAGTCTACTACCTACTGGACATACGAGAGGGCTTTCCATAGACTTAACATGAAAATATTTATAATATAACGTGCTATTAAAAACTACAATTTTAAAACGCGAGAACAACGTGCAACATTCGCAAAAATTCCTCCGCCTTGTACCTAAGTAATAAAATATAAAACATCGGTTATCGTAAACAGAACAAATAGCAAGCTTTACGAGCCATTCCACGGTTTTCCATTTGCATGATACGAGTATGACATAGGATTGTGTGCAGACAGAGTTATGGCCACCCTCAGGTCATCACAAGATATTATTTATTTGCCATTACAAGTTTTATCGCATCTAACTAAACACGGGTCACAAGTTCAGAAGTCACAGATATTCCCTGTGAATGCGACGAGTGACATAAATCTTGTCATTTTCATATTATATTCATTAAACATTCGTTCCCTTTGAGCGATAATAATACTCTTCCTCCATAAACAATGTGTGAACAATCATAAAAGAAAAAATGAACAATAAAAGCTCGCGGCGTATTACACAAGAATCCTTGACGGTCCCATTTAGAGCTGTTAGCGCTTCTTTATTATAAAAAGGCTCCAACAAAGGCCCATTAAAATCTGAAGTCATAACAGGAAACGTGATACAGTGACCGGCCGGTTTTAAGGAATACCTCTTTCATCATAAACGCGCGGTGGGCAGCAGCTGGCGCTTCCACTTTATGTGGTTTTCAAACGGCTCCTCTTATTAATCTTGTTTATTTTCGAAAACGGAACACCCATAACTTTCCAAGTGCTCCTTCAGATTCCTATGAAGATGTGTCATTGACTGCCAGTATCCATTTCATTGTTTTCATAGCATCTGCCGCAGCTATTAATAAAGACAGTGAGCAACGCACGAGCGACAACTCAAACGAAGCCGGTACAAGTAGCTCATCAATGTTGAAGTAGACATCTATCGGAGTGATATTAGATGGAGTGCGATACAGGCGTGGAACTATGTGCAATAAGCCTCCTCGTCAGCCAATAACAACAGTGGCTTCTCCGGAGATATCTCAATAACGTAGGTGCGAGTAGTAAGCAGTTAATTAACACATGACGCTTGTCGTGGAAATAGAATTCCTGTAAGCGAGTCGGGGTGCGCTCGCGCCCCGGGGGCACGGAGTGGAGCACCGCACCGCGCCGCAGCTTGCTCTGCTCACTGCTCCGCTGTCGCGCGCCGCGCCCAATGTTTGTTTACAAGTAGCGAGACTTCATTACGCCGCTGGCTAATGTATTCAGCTTCAGCCTCCACGTTAACAGCGACACTTCTCGGAATCAATATGTTCCTTGTATGTTTTGATTGGCTCCTGCTACTGGCGCTAAACTAAAACCGCCCTAATCACCCCCGCTACAGAACACAATATTCTCCAAATGCGTATCGCTACTTTAATGACACCGAATACAACGAACGGATTTCAGTGTTAATACTTGCCGGGGATAAATTTCCAATAGTGGTAACGACCTCTGCATTGAACTTGTCCAATTTTAGGGTTAACGCGCATTAATTTGTTTTATTAACGTCTTTAAATGTTTAACCGTTTCCTGCGCTGGTCGTTCTGTTACTCATTCCATTGTCTATTATCGGTATAGTAATAAAATTGAATCATTTTAGTAAGCTCGGAACAAATATAATACGGCAAAAACAGAACGCATCGAATATCTATTTGATAATAAAAGCGACGCTGCCAAATCCATCGTAGCAACTTCTGATCCTTTCGCCCCCAAAAATAATAATGTTTCATCTTATAAAAATATTTCCCTTACGACTGTCGCTCGGTATATCACGGTATTTGTCACAGAGGATCACCCTTTATGTTCGTTTCCAGTCAAACCCCTTAGATAAGCGAGCCTTTTATATGCCAAATATAATATATTATGGTTTACAATTCTTACTGGAGCATAGAGTGGACATGACTGTCGAAAAAGCAAAGAAAAAAATATAATAATATTATACCATTAATAAAAGCGCAACTCGTTGCATCATAATGTAACATTTATAAATAAAGATTTTCCATTAAAAAGTGTATTTGTGGCACTAAGTAAATAAATAATACACAAGATATCAAATGCTGAATGCTGATTCTATTTTAGCTACCAAGACACTCAATTCAAATAACTAGATTGCTAATTTAATTCTAACTTTGGTAGGATATAGAGCTTTTATGATGATTTAAGTGTAATTGAGCTTATGGGTATGTCTACACTATCCTGTCGAGTACGAGCCATTACTTCCAACATATGAGCAACGCAGAAATATCAACGTATTATAGGTTATCAGAACAGAGTAACGTCTCAGAGACCCCGGCTGGTATTCACGTCTCGCGCTTTAATGGATTGCTCTCTTTCATATTCGGAAACGTACAATGTTTGCGCTTCCATGACCATCTGTAGTGATTTAAAGCTTTGTACTCTGCACACTTTTATCGGAAATTCAAACTACTGTCACAGGACCAAAAATAAAATTTACATTTCACCGTAATAGCATTTCCCGATACAAAAGCTTGGAGAGCTCGGTTGTCACCCATCTGTTTGCGAGTCTGTAGCTCCCCTTTCATATGAAAGACGAAAACAAACAACGAATGTGCCAAATAGCAAACAATATTATACGGAATGCACAATAATATCAGTTCCGTAGGGTAGCGGGATGCGGGGTGTTTACTTCAGCGAATAAATATGAAATTCGAAGAGTCTCGCCTCGGCCTCGCGCGAGCAAATATTATGGGAAGTTTGCTTTGGTAAAATGATAACCGGCAAGATTGGAAAGTCGGGCTTAGCCGCGAGGCAGGGGCGCACTGTTGAACAAACGAATAGAAAACTCTTATCTTGACAAAAGGTTCTCATATTAAACTCCGGAGCAAACTATTTGCTCTACGCCAGATTTATAGTTGCGGTTTATAAAATACGTGTCTAATATCTTGGAAAATCCTAGTGAAGACATGACACACTGTTATAACATACAAGTATGGTAGCGTACCCAGGTTTTTAGCAAAATTGCCTAAATAGATAACATTGTAGATACACGGCAGCATTTAAGGCATACATCGTCTCTAAGAGAAAATAATAAACATTTTTAAATAGTCTATCTATATCTATCTAACCCATTTCCACCAACAACTCAGCTATTCATAATCTCGCCACAATTAGCTAATTAATCCAGTTCTTTCTGATTCTCTCAGAATTAACCATTGATCCAGTAATTACGCTAGCATTGTGGTCATTCTTTTTTTTTAGACTCATGTATCTTCAATATAAAGTACTCGTTAGAATTTGATTAGTGTTTTAACGGAATAAACTTTAAAAAATAAAATGAAAGATAATTCTCTATTACACACCACAAAAAAAACCGCAGCAGCAGTAAAGCTTAAAACTATGACAAAGTTAACAAATCATCTTAAATGAAATGAAATGATTTATTTGTGTCAAACATGGTTTTTAGTGCAACAAATGGTGGTCTTATCGCTTATAGCAATATCTGCATGGTGATCACAATTTTATAAGCTTGCGTTCATATAAATGACACAAGTTGCACTGTACCAGTATGCCCATGTCGGCTATCAACTCTCAGCCGAGTCAGTCAACGAGACCCCACCTTATCATCCCGCGAGAATAGCTCCTAGATTTATGTTCCACGTAAAACTTTATGTCGTGGTTTGTTTCTCTGCAACTACTATTTGGATGCTATTTTATTATAAACTGGTTTTGTATTTATATTTTTTAATTTATTTGAATCATAAACAAAAAAAAAATTGGGATACAATATGTAACAGATATATTAAAATAACATACAGGAAAATTGCCCGCGTATCAGTATCAGTAGTATCAGCATCCAATAACAGAACTCTAAAAATATAATTATTACCCTACTTACACTGTCAGAGTCAAATCACAATTATAAAGGTGGAGTGGCCAACCTACATATAGATACTCGTATACGATACCTACATATAGATACCTATATATTGAATGTTGTATTTAAACAACACATAGGTAAGCACTTTTTGAAAAGATTATAATTTGACAGTTCGGCGGAGTGGAGCGCCGGCTTTAGTGATATTTGTAAAGGAAGAAAGAAGTAGATAGACAGATATTATGAATAAAAAATCTAAAATTTAAAAAGGCGGTCTTATCACAAAAAACGATTTCTACCAAGCAACCAATGAAATCAAGATGGTAAAACTCGTATATTATATGCACAAATTAGACCCATTACAATAGCAGCAGTGATACATTGGTACCTATTACGAACACATGGTACGTCTAGAAAATAAATAACGGAAAATCAAGAATAAAAGAATACACAAGTATGATTACATTAGCATATTTACATTTAATTATAAAACTATTTACTTTTTAATACATATTTATAATTTAAACTGCAGTAACCTTCGATGACAACAATGTAAATCGGCATTTATAATAAAGGAAGTGCTAGCTAATACTAATTTCATAAACATAGAATTTAATATAATCGCTTATTCAATTTAAATTTACATTTTATATTAAGACCTGATAGATCAAAGGTTACCAATATCTATTAAACGTATAACATTAATAGGTGACTCAATAAAAGTAGTTTTCATTCGGTTTCAAAACGACTTCTGTAGAAAAGGCTTAAAAAATGCATAGATTTTTTTTATGTATCACTTAAATATAATATGTTCATCGATCACCCGAAGATGCCTGAATCGATTTGGATTTTTAATTTTTTAGTTTTAGAGTAGTAATTCACAAGTATATGTAATTAAAATTTTATTTAAATCGATCGAGTGGTGTTAAAACTTTCGCTTATTAATAGCGAGCTTAAAGTCTGTTTTTATTTTAACATTTATTTGTTTTTTATATTATTTATCTATTTATTTAATATAGTATACCTAGTTGTTATCGAAAAGTTATATTTTCTGGGAAAGTTCAATCCGAGTCGACCTATTTGTTTGTATTTTCGGTTCTTCAGAGCCCAAAAGCTCGGATAGGATAAACGGCAGTGTAAGCCATAAGCAGTTTATTTTCTCCACTGACCGCTCAACCCAAGGCAAGTCGAAGTACGTCATGTGATCGGAAATATTCAGTGGGATGTTATAGACGACCCCAAGGTAAGCCCTCGAGGTCCATAATAGAGAACGTCTTTACGAGACACCGGCTTGACACATCAACACTACATCGACATTTTGGTTTTCAGACCTACGTAGCGTGTAGAGTTGGCATTGGTGTGACAATGTTGATTTTAATATGACATCGGTTGATTTAAAATATTTTTGTACATGTTGAAGGATAAGCAAATTACTAAACATTAAATACGTATGTCATGAATATATTGCATAGTTATCGATCTGCTCAAGCCTTTTATTTTGTTTTAAGAGATGAACGAGAATAGCTTGACGCGCGCCTGATCTTAGACGATAGTTGATACATTATTGTGCATTTTTTGTTTTAATAACACACTATATTAAATTTTATATCGGTTGAGAATATTAAAATAATAAATATCTAAGCGAAATCGTAATGGCAGATTAACAGGGCTAAAATTTTCAAGATACTTTACTCCAAGATTCAAGAGAGCTATATTAACACGTGTCATGATAATTTTCTCACCAAAACTCCATACTACATCAGGGATGAACCGTGACAAACAGCTCTATCAGTTTCTTAGCTCACACGCCACTTTCTGCAATGTCATCGTTGCATATAAAAAGTTATGACCGCTGGCAATATTTTCGAGGCCGGTCCTCTCCGAGGAAACGATATGCAGTAAACGTTCGGGCGTGCGGTCTCCAGGGCCCTCGGACCCCAACGGGCCCACTCACACTGACCCGCGACTTTATGCCAATTTTCATAAAAATAAATCTGAGCGGCGTTGATTGAACAACTCGTCGAACGTCCTCTGAACGACTTTCTATTTTATTGTTATTAGCTCAGACTCGCTAGGGTACGAATTATTGTTTTGCCATTTGTTCCAGAAAAATCGAAACCTTCGAACATAAATCCGACTGGATACGTCAGGTTGTCAAAAAAGAAACCGCCGCGCCGGGCATAAAACTAGTTGTTATCTTTGTCTGTATGTACTTTTGTGCGCGTATATTTTATGCCAAATGTTTGACAATTTTGTCGGGTGCGTGCGTAGTGACGTAATTGAAAATTCATTAGTATGGTATCATTATCAGTGTGCGTTGCCTCTCCCTCCGCAGAATCTAGTCTTTTTCGCATTTTATATTTATTTTTTTTGCCGTTTCCCGTTTGTTTTATTTTCTAAAATCGAAACGTCTATCGGTCGGACGCGGGTATAAGTTTATGTGACAAGTTTGATACGCCGATCCGAATGGGTTTCCCTTGTATCGGAACATTGTTTTCTGGGATTGGAAAAATTGTTTCCTTCTCTATGTGAGCATTTGACTTATTGTTTCATGTGAGTTTGATAATATTATGCAGATGCTTTTTCTTTGTGTTAACTTTTATAGGGAGAATAATACAGTTGAATAACTCTTATTAAAACAAATATTTACTAAAGAACTTACAAAATTAGATATTATATCAAATGCTAGGTTAACAATCGACGCACTAGGAAATTCAACTATAAAATTTACCTACCTATTTACAAGCTTTTATTTATAATTTGTAGGAACTATAAATAAAAACTAAAGGTGAAAACAGAACGAATCTAAAAGGATTTATATCCCTTCTGGCAGTAAACAGGTGACATAAAGTCTTCTAGAGAAACAAATAAAACAGAACATTAAAAATAATTAATTCGATGACAGTAAAAACGATCGGTGTATGAAAGAGGCGACGAGTATGGATCACGGCTCGATAATAATCTTCCCGCCAAAGGCTGACGCGATCGAGCGACACTCGGTATCGGCGGTTATATCTGATGGAACAAGTGTTATGGCATCGCTCGCCGCCTTATAAGACTGAAGTCCCTCGCACTCGATGCCTATCACTGGCCACACACGGTCCACGACAAGCCTCAAGCATAACTAGACGACTGCCAACACTAACACCGCCAATTTGCGACACTTTTACGCTCATAACAGCTTCTTATGACCATTTATGTTCAACCACTGTCACCTCAAACCTTGTTTACTTCAATCTCGCGATAAATCAGCCATTTAGCATAAATATCCACTTACTTACAAAATGAAATACAAGATTATAACCAACTTACAAAAGTGCAAAGTGCAGTCGAAGAAGCATGGCGGGCGTTCGTGATTTATCGCCGGTCTCTTTTGAATATTAAATAATCTTTAATGGGAGCGCATGATCGGCCCATTAGCCGACGTCGCTCCTTTCACGTTTAATAAAGAGTCATTTATAAGCCCGCGACGCTTTTCCCTTATCTGGACGAAGTATGTCGCGCGATTGAGAGGTGCCGCCCCCTATCAGGATTAATTCATAATTTTATCCATGTACGTAAGTGTGCCCAATGTTTTTAAACTCAGAAAGTACACAATTAAGTAAGTCAATTCAATTAACATAATATAGCCACGATCAATGTTTAAGCTTTATTCGTCGCGTCGTTTTACTAAGAACAAACTCTGATAGAAAATGTTGGCGCTGGGAATGTCTATTGGAGGGTTGCAAACCCAAAATGTAGGTAACAAGTGTCGATTCGATTCCCACGACTGGTGACTATCACCTCATTGAATCATTAGGAAATTAGCCCGTTTCCCTTGCGCCGACATCGGCCGAACGCGTCTAATGTCATTCCTGTAGAGACCTTTGAATTCCGACGCCCAATCGTCTCACAGCCATTATTAGCCATGAGAACTTCGAAATACAATGCAAGTTGTAAGTTTTTGCTTTGAATTCGAGTAAAATACGTGAAACATATTAACTCGTAAGTATTTAAAAACATACATAATTTAGTGCTTTAAATTAAACCGACATACGACAGATCGCTACAGTATTGATGATCAACAAAATGAAGCCGCTTGCAAAACGAAAAAGCCTGCGTTGTTAGTAATGCGGACCTTACTTAGTATCGCGCGTAATTATGAAGATTAATCTCCGACATGAGCGAAGTTTAACATAACTGGAGGGCGCACATCGCCGGTTAAGACTTCCTAATGACACTTCGATCGCAGCGGGCTCATTATCGCGAATCACTCGATCGAATCCCGGGAGTTATTCCTCTTAATATCTCGCCGGCTGGATGAGAGCCGGGGCCGGGATATCGTCACGTAGCGCGGCCTACCGGCGTAATTATATCGCCGCAATTACACCCAACTAATATATTATAATCGTTCGGTTAGCATCGGCAGTTTTTACAAGAAGTAGAAGCCGACAGCGAACGCTTTACTTAGGTTCACACACTCGCGCGTACCACCCTATTACGGTCACCGTGATTGGGAATCTTCTCGGAATGAAATCGAGTCTCTTACTTTGGGATTGAATACCTCATTATATAATTTGCACTTGACCATTTCGATCCTGGCATTTGTAATGTACCTCTTACAATAAGAAACCTAATTTGCTTCGATTGAATTCAACTTTATCAGAATGAAGGCACATTTCAAAATAACAACAAAACGCGCACAATAAAGCTTAAGAAAATCTGCAGTGGAATTACATAATGGTGGCTGTCTATAATTTACGTTGTAGACGGAACATAGGTCCGTATACATTAGGCAGTCACGTCAATGTGACTGCCTAATAAACGGGTAGGGCAGTTTGATTTCCTCGCGAATCATGAGAAAATTATTCTGTGCGGCGAGGCGAGGGCGCTTTGAGAACATCCGACGGATAAGAATAATTACTTACATTGATTGAACCCTTATAATCCGTTTATTTAATAGTAGACAGATGTTAATCGTTGCACTGACTATAATTGCACTTCGATTCCTGACGAGAAAAACGTTAAAGCGCAATTCTTAGATCGAATCCGATTTGTATAACATTTTTAAAATTATACGAGTGTACAATGTGGGAACAGAGATAAAAAAATAAGTATTCAAATAACGCGAAACATGACTTAAATTTATTGCTATGTTATGATAAGTAGGTACCTAGTGTTTAAATTACTCCTGACTAATACGTAGGAAAGCTTAGTACCTAACATAATAGACCTAAATTACGTTATATGATAAAGAAATACACGCAGAATACTCTACTCTCGTCTAATTAAAATTTTACTCTAAACTTAGCAGCTAAAGAAAATATGGTGCGACGTAGCCATAGAACATTTTGTATGGTAGTTTACGCACAAACTTCCCTGTCCATTGTGGTACTGGTGTGACGGCCCTATAACAAGTAGAAATAGCCATAGTGGTATTTGTGTACGAAAACTATGGCCACTACTGCGTGCGTAATGCGGCCCACTCTAGTGTGCATTGGATCCTGAATGATTGGATCATATGAAATGTTCGAAAGTGACGCAGACGGATTTTTGTTACGCGTTGCGGTGTGTTGAGACCCGTTCTCGTTTACACTTAGTTATGCCCATAATTATCGGTCAATCATTTGATGTATTAAGTTCGAACTCATATCAGATGAAGTGCGAAAGCTCTGCAGCTCAAAATTATAGAGTAAAAATGTATTACATATGTTTTTTTTTAAATGATAATGCGAAAAGAAACAGTTCCATAATTGCTTATAACCTCATACGAATACCTATTCGTATGAGGTACCTACACCAGCTACATTAAATACTGTCTTAGTACAATTGTCTTTCAGTTATCAGTTACAAAATTAATTATATATGGATTCGGACTTATTACATGCATTATAGTTACAATTGTAATTCAAACCGTTTACAAAACTAGATTTGAATGGGAAATAAAATTCAAAAGTAACAGTTCACATACAATAAACGCGTCTAAAAAATTAACACATCGTGAAACAAGGAGTTACAAAACGCTATTCAAAGTGATATAGTTGTTTTAATTAGCGTTCATAGTCGTATCCGCTTGAGGAAGATTTTTCGAGTATTTTTTCCATTGTATGCAAAGTAGGAGGTAGAGTTCATCCATCACTTCATATTCGCGGCTTGCTGACGTTTCAGACAGGAGCCCTACTGGGTCTACTCGTTGTACTCGCTAATTGGAATCTACCGTCAAAACACTATTCATTATCGTACGAAGGAGATTGTCATCTGTCGTCCTTGGTGATAATCTTGATCTTAGGCCCGCTTCACACAGCAGGCGTTTATTATGGTAATGCGACCAAGGTCCAGAATACATAGAACACTTCTTCCAAATATATAAAAGAAAAGCGTGACTGATTGACTGATCTATCAACGCAAAGCCCAAGTCGCTGAACAGATTAGGTTGAAAATTGGAACACAGATACTTTTTATGATGTAGACTTCCATTAAGAAAAGATTTTGCCACGCGGGCAAAGCCGCGAGCATAGGCTAGTTTTAAATATAGGTCGTAGACCCGATCAAAGCTGGAATTTTGGTTAAGAAAGCACGTTATCATAAGGCGCTTCAATACGCCTGATCTTCTCTTAAATACCTACTCATTATAATATAGACCAAAAACATATTGGCGATATCTGGGGGCACGGTAGTGCCCCCGCCAAGTCGAGCGCGAAGCAAGCACTGCCGTACCATCCTTTACAGGAACCATTTCGCCGCATTTTCAGGCCCCTATTTGAGAACCTCTGGATAAGACCAGAACACAGAAATTTTCGTCATCCAGTAAGCTATAACTACATACTTAAAATCCAAAATTTCAAGTCTGTAGGTCATTAAGTTCTGAAGTTAAGCGAAAGCAAAGTTTCGCATTTTCGACACTCACTCACTCACTCACTCACTCACTCACTCATGATCATCAAAATAGAACTAGTACTTCCCATAAACTCAGAGAGCTGAAATTTGGTATATACTTAGAATTTATTGTATAAGCCATAGGAAAACTAAAAATTTCGGTCTCGTTTTCGAGATAATTCATCTGCATAAATAACTTTGTAATCTCATATAAATGTATAGGATTACAAAGTTACATTTGCAGTCAATGGTTAAAATTGTATAAAGCTTTTATTTACTTTCGCCTGTCTACCTGTCGGCCTTATAGTAACCTTATAATTTATAATATAGCGTTTCTACAAAAAGAAGTGAAATCCCACCAAAAACATTCTGTAAAAAACTAGCCAAGTCTCGATGGAGCTGCTTGTTTATCTCTAAAAAATAATGAAATCTAGACAAAGTCGTGCCAAGTCTAAGATTTTTTACTGCGATTTCTTTATTATTATAGTTAATGTTGTGTGACTTGGCCGTTGAAAGGTACACAAGGGTACAAAACCAGATGCTTCATGACACTTGGATCGCCTAAACATAAGTATTATTGAAATACACAGCTTTATCAAGCCTACAATTGACTGGTTATTCAATCAACGTTTTCCAAGTGGCAATTTTCTATCATGAATGGTTAGCGGACAGATTGGTGCAATGGTGTCATGGAGCACCTGGTATAATACCCTTGTGTACCCTTCAACGGCCAAGTCACACAACATTAACTATAATAATAAAGAAATCGCAGTAAGAAATCTTAGACTTGGCACGACTTTGTCTAGATTTCATTATTTTTTAGAGATAAACAAGCAGCTCCATCGAGACTTGGCTAGTTTTTTACAGAATGTTTTTGGTGGGATTTAGATTATTTTTCTTTGTCATACCTACATAATATTATAAGTCAGCTGTATAAGTAAATAAAACATTTAAGTAAATAAAACACAGTTTTGTTTTCATCGTGCATTAACAAAACGCGCGTTAGCGCCAGGAACGTGAACATGCCCTATTATTTCCTACAACTTTTTTCTTATTTTAAGTTTGATATTTAACGACTTTATTCAAACATAGTATAAGTAACTCTTACTCTTGGCATTTATTACTCGTAGAAAAAAGCCAAAGAAAAGCGCAAACAAGTATTCGAAGCAGGAAAACGTCACACCATATCCGATGCAGCAACCTTTTACTATTCAAGGAGCCATCGAAAAGTTGGCAAGATGGAGTAAGCCAGGGGAATAATATAATAGTCATTAATCTTAGCATAAAAACTATGTTTTCACGTAGCTCGAATGTGACTATACTTGGCATGTTCGGGGTCTGTTTATTAATATATGTCGTCGTCATAAAATTATATAAAATTATAATCAACATATTATGTCCAATTATATTAATCCAATTTTTGAGTTGATAGAACTTAGAATCAGTCACGCTTTCCTTTCATATATTATACGCTAAGAATAATAAACAGATGGATAATATACTAAATCATCTTGCAAGCAACTTTATGCCAAGGCAAGGATGCCTTGTCATAAATTTGTCACTAACATCCCTGACCATGTATGGGATGACAGTTGTACTCTTGACATTTCCGCAAAACCCCGCAAGCCATGCTAGCCTTCTGACCTTAAAAATGATGGTAGATTTTTTTAAAAATTAAATCACCTCAATGTCATAACTTTTGGATACACAATCTTTGGAGTGAGTTTAGTATTTAAATGTCAAAGTCATAAATGCCATACGCGTGCTTGTTAACGCGCGCATGTAAATTCTAATCCTTGTTGCATTTAGAACGGGCCGGCCCAGTAATTATGTGCTTTCATTTGTCTGTACCGAGGAACAAACGAGCATGGAGCCGCGGCGTGTAAGCCCACTTCATGGAAAAACTGCTTGACTGAGCTTGGTGAAAAGGAATGATGCACCTATTGTAAGCCCGCTCGCATGAACATACAGTTACTTAATTAATCGCAATATATATTTTTAACTTAACTGTGTCCGACGATCAGGAAATTAAATCACTAGTCCAAACAGGAGGCCCGTTAGTAGTCCCTATGTACACTTGCAGTGGTAGTAAAACAGTAATTTACTTGCCACCATCACTCCCTATTTAGTCAAACAGCAGCATTGAATAAATAAATTATTTAACAGTTTTCTTATTTCGCATCTAAATTTAGTCATGTCATCAACTCAATCAAGTGAGCACGGGCTTACTAATAGTGCTTCACTTCTACTTTAATGAAACTATTTCTAACATTTAGTATTCCTTCGCCTACTCCATGTAAAGCAGTAACAGTTAGCAGTGCTCTAATCTCGCACTCACATTCATTTAAAGAATACGTCTGCGTAACCGACTCCGCCGACGTCGAAACTCGAAACAATTGTGTTGTGTGCTTCACATTTTCTTATTTGCATATTAAAATAATTTCGAGTAAACGCAATACGTAAAGTCGCCTTGTACCGCGCGGGCGCTTCCGAAACGACTTACCAGGCTTTTGTTCACGCTCCCAAAATAAACTTTATTCTCAACATATTTTAATGCAATATTCCTTAGAGCTTTATTGTAAAGATGATCGTATAGAACCGGGAAGGTGAAGAAACATGACAGATAAAGGCGGGTTGTGCGCCCAAATAGATAAACTAGTGTGGAAATTAATGTCTACATTTACTGGTGCATGAAGTTTGTAGTTAATTATAGTTTTATGGCTGTTCGCTTTTTAAATGTGTATTAGTTACCACAAAGAGCAAGCATTATCGTTACAAAAGGAAGTGTATAAATTATCCTTACTTAGTTTGAGCTTATCTCGACACACACAAATATTTATCAAACGAGTAGACTTGCCATGAAGCATGAAATTGTATTTAACTTGATAACATATTTATTTATTTGAATAAGCAAGTGGGACATTTGAATAGGGGCTAGTTTAATTTTGGAATACGGTAAAAGATAAAATTATGAAATTAAAGCTGAGAGTTTCCATTTAATCGCATTTTTTAACCCCCGACGCAAAAACGACGGGGTGTTATAAGTTTGACGTGTCTGTCTGTCTGTCTGTCTGTCTGTCTGTCTGTGTGTGTGTGTGTGTGTATGTGTCTGTCTGTGGCATCGTAGCGCCCAAACGGATGAACGGATTTTGATTTAGTTTTTTTTGTTTGAAAGTAGAGTTAGTCGAGAGTGTTCTTAGCTATGTTTGGTGAAAATCGGTCCAAGATGGCCGCCGCTACAAAATGGCGGATTACTTTTTTCTTCCACGACCCCCTCAATATGGGTATCAAATGAAAGGGCTTAACGAGTAGATTACAGCCCACTATATAAAATTTAAAATCCAAGATGGCCGCCATCAAAAAATGGTGAATTACGTATTGCGTTGGGGGTTTTTTTAAATTTTTAATTTAATTCACTTGTCTTACTTAGAAAGCTTCTTTAAGATGTTTTTTTTTTATCTTATTTTAACTACAAAGTAACTGAACATGCAGCTCGATATAGCTTTTTTTTAACTACAACATTATAGGTACTGTAGCTGTAGGGTGCTGGTGTGGTTATGTAGGTACTTTGGCCATACAACCGATAATAATTATCCAATACAATAATTGTGATTTGACTTTAGTAATCTAATTAGTAATCTTATCTAATCAAGGCAACCTGTTCTGCCGAAGTATAAAACCCAATTATTTTGTTACAGCACACAGTACTCGCTCTGTAATCGCTCGAATCGGGTTAAAATTTGGTACACAGAATGGTTTTTTGACGTTGATCTACTGAAGCAAGCATTTCTTTGCACGGGCGAAATCACTACCCCTAAATTGGGCAAGAATGAGTACCTACTTACCTTCGAGTATTAACTAACCTAAATGATAAAGTATCCAAACCAAAAAGTTTCCTATACCCACGAGTATGTTAACAAAAAAGTGTCTAACGTATTTAACGATGCTAATTAATTAAAACACATTAAATAAACTCAAAGACTCGCACACAACTTAAGTGTTCTTCACATGTTACCATTTAAGCAAATTAATAATTACGCAGGCGTGAATCAACAACTTTTCGTTTACAGATACACCATCTAAATACAACATTGTTATGAATAACTAATTTTATGAACAGACTATTTTAATGTAGGCGGACACCGCAATTAGTCCGCCAAAGTCAATTGTTACATTTTTTAATAATTGTACTAACAATAATAAATATAAAATTGTTCTAAGTTATTAAAATTGTGTTTTTCAATATGAATGATGATGATACGAGATTAAAAATTAAAAATATTAATAAATCTAATCTCAAAGCTTTTCAGTTTGTTCTGTACCAAACTTATCACTAAGGCCAAAAGCTGATATTACCTACCGTTCTTCTGACACACTACACACAAGAATGTCCGCGTTAAATGTCAAATTCTCTAACAAAACAAAATATAATGCCAAAAGCATTTTTAAAACTACCGCATTGTCCTGTTTCTACCTTTAAATTGAGACGTACACGAACAGTTTTGACTACGCGATAGAACACACTAACTTTAGCTTCAGTTTTGTTTTTGAAACGCGTTATCCACCCATATTACAACTGCAAGTTTTATGATTATGACTTCCATTTCACACCGTAATTACGTGTTATAATTTTACGATACGTTCATTTAACATATTAAACACTTTCACCCGTGCTGCGGTGACTTTATCTAGATTTATAGTGTTTGTTATACGAGAACATGTATTATTAAATAATAAGGTTTAATGGTATGTTTTTTTGTTACAGATGCCAGAACTTATAAAGGAATGCCAGGGTCTAGTGAAGGGCTTCACCACCTCGCTCTAAGCTGACAATTGTCGGAAGAATGCTATGGAGAGGAAGAAATCTGAGTAATTTTGTTATAAAGTATTTTGTTTGTGAATGTACCCTATTATTCTTTATTAAACAAATTTAATTTAATCAATATTGTTAATAAACTATCTACATTTACCTACCAATACCTCGAATGAATATCGAAGCTGAGTAACTGGACTTTCATAATATTTTCAATGTTCCTGTGCCCCCTAGATGGGGCAGAAGATCTTCATCTCGAGCGGTTGCATCTTAGTCCAAGTCTGATTCAGGTTTAAGTAAAAAATAGGTAATATTAACGTTTGGTGGAGGTATCGGGTGACCGGAATGCTGGCGTGTATTTTGCACAAAAAATAAGTATATGTATTCAGCGGGGCAATGCCGCCAGCATTCTAGCTACCTATCCCTCCACCATAGGTTTATTAGATTTAAATTTAGATTAAGTATTTATAAGTTTTAGATTGTAGGTTTAGTTTATAATGTTTTTTATTTATTGTCTGTAAAGTTTTATGTATAATTGTGTAAATAAATAGATACCTCACAATGTCTCATCCAAAAAAAATAGGTTAGATGGCACTTCTAAGTAATATTTTTATTTATAAACGCATTCTTTATAGTAGCTAAGTTACATTTTTTACTATTTATAGGACTCTGTCAGTTTGATTAAAAACTAATTTACGTTTGTTACACCTGTATGGTCTTTCAACGTTATGACTGTAAATATCGAAGGCAAAAAGATCAAAAACTCAACATAAAAACGTGTCACGGCAGACGCCTTATTATCAGTGGCTATGGTAAGTTTTTCACACATTCCTTATGGTCGAGAAGCGACGCGTAAGGGGACAGAAACAGCAGGCCTCCGAGGATCGCTCGTGCGTGAAATTATTATCATATAATACTTATAATATCCATGGTGCTAGAACTACTGGACTGAAAAAGAAATGATGCATCCTTAGAACATCCAACTCAAGTATGCACGCTCGCATACGAACACTTAACCTTCTAAATACATATAAGGAAAGAGTGACTGACTGACTGATCTACTCGTATCAACGTACAGCTATTATAATCGCTGAACGGATTGGTCTGAAATTTGGAACACAGCACTGGTGGGCTTTGTTGCGAAGGCGCAAGCATAATCTAGTACCTCATTTATATCAAAGGTTGCAATGGTGTCGCTATCAAATTACCACTGGGATCTTATATATAATTAAAGGCTTACAAAATAATTTTAAAAGTTAAATGATAATTTAAAAAATAGGTTTTTAGTTAGATAGCTTAATTGTAGAAAATATGAGGGTGCTACTCATTTGCCAAAAAACAGGTGTCTACAAAAAAAATTAAATTTTTCAAACATACATCAAAGCGCACGCCATCTTTGTGCCTCATTGATAAGTAAATTAGTAAATACATATCTCCCTGTTTATAATACGCCGCGTTTTAGAACACCTCGATTATTCAAATGCTCATCGCATCTTGGCTCCCAGACTCGAGCATTCCTAAAGGCGCGAGTATTTCTGCTGAAACTTGTCAAATATATTCATGTTTAATGCACGAGACTTGTCATGTGAGCGATAAGCAAATGACACAAAATGTTATGTAAATTCACAGGAGCCATAATCCTTGGCAAGCACCTTTATAATGCGAAACTGCGGGGGATGGCGACGCAGCTGAGTTATTCAACCGATAAGGCAATGCTTTGTCTAAACATTACAAAATTTAAGGAAAAATGTCAGTTATTTTACGCGTTTAAAAAAAATATTATCCTAAAAGCGCATTATATTATTACCGTACGTAATTAGCCTTAATTTTGTACCTGCACTGTACTAATATTATGGGTAGCGTTATCTCTTACCATCAGGAGAGCGTCTTGCTCGTCTTCTTACTTCGTTGTATAAAAAAAATATTAGTACCTACCTCTCACTGAATTTGAACTAATACCGCGCAATAAAACAGTCTCCATAAATACATCCTACTTCTTTCAATGTTTGTTTTTGAATAGTTCACAAAGACGTCAAATAATAGTAGATACTGTGTGTTTTCGACTCATTATAATATTTTCACATATTGTGTTTTCACTTTTGGACTTCGTATCTCGTGACTAACTGCGACTGCAATGGGCAGGGGTTATCCCTAACATCAAGAAAAATCCATTTAATCTACATTTATTTATTCTATAGCCTGCGTGTGGCGAGCATTAGATATCATACTGAGAAGTTGAGAAGATGGATATCGATGTGAGATAGAGTTAATGCGCGAAGAAAAAGCGATCGTTTGAATTCTAATGAGACTTATCGCCGTTTATCGACGATCTTTTCTGTTTCCGCAATTGTGTATTATACTTGAATTGCCTGTTGTAATTTGTAAACTAATTTGTACACATGCGTAAGTAACTAATTAAAGAAACGCGATCGTCATAATTTTGAAAAAAAAACGTGTCTGATTATAATTTAAATAAACTAATTCGATTACATGATATTTTAGTTATAATGCGGCCTAGTGGAAATAAGCCTGGCTTCGAATCCAACCTTGATTTTATCTAATACTAGCTGCGCCTAGCGGTTTTACCCGCTGTTTAGTAGCCTACATGGTATTCCAGGGTATAAGCTATTTCTATACCAACTTTCAGCTCAATCGGTCCACCTGTTTAGGCGTAAAAGAGTAACAAACATACATCCAGACATTCTTACAAACTTTCACGTTTATAATTTTATTAAGACTTCTAAAGTTTTACCATTATTCTTACCCATTAGAATTTTTATCGTAATGCCATGAACACTCATATAACATTTACCAAAAAACCGAAAAAGTTGACCACTATAATGTATTCACTCTTATATTATTCAGTAGAATTAGGAATACGTATCTGCTTGTTGTGTAGAACCATAAATTGTATTAGTTTTTTAAATAAGTAATTACCTTAACAATAAATTAGAGATAAACTAGAGCAATTAAAGATTAAATTGTACTTGGAATAACAAAAGAGGTCAATTAGAAGTTATTTTGTTTGTTACCAGACACAAAAATGTCACAGAATAGTCTGATATGTCAGTTTTATAACCATTTGTTGTGATTCACCCGGTGACTCCATCAATCCGTACGAATGTGCGACAGACAGTGCTGTTTTCCACAGTTCACTTTGTAATATGCTCTATGATTTAATAAGTTATTATATTTTTTTAAATATGTTGAGACTACCTCTCATTTATTATAATTATGTATTTCAAAATGAATATTGTAGGTAGATTAGGATTAATATTATTAGATTATTATGTTATGTAGGGTAGTTGGAAATGAAGCAGTCTTTGCATACCACTCGGTGTTGTCACTTTGTCTCCGTCTTCCCGCTCCTTTACAAATATAATAATATTATCAGTAAAAGTAACATCTGAGTAAGCCGTATTAGAAATATAAGGAATAATTTTGGACACCCCCCCCCTTTAGCATAGTAAGACATTGACATAAGACTAGCAACTCCTGTTCCGCTGTCAAGAGTATTTGACGTTTATAAGAGCACAATCACATTAGGAGCAGATGCAAATTGTATGCAATTACAGCGCGAGTAGCAAGAGTAGCGTCTTGATATAATATGTCAGTTTACTCTTGACAGTGAGACGGGAGTTGCTAGTTTTATGTCAATGTCTTACTATGCTAAAGGAGCAGGAACATCGTTATCAGAAACAGAAATGAGCTAATTATACAGAATGAATATTGTACCGGAGAAAATGTTTCCACTGTGTTTTCTTACATACGAGTATTGTCCCGGCTAATAATCAGGGTCTATTTTTCGACTGCCTTTTCTCCACTTTCCCTCACAAGGTCAAAGCTTTTAGAACTGACCAGGCCTGAATCCATTCCAAGCTCTAGTGCCTTAGATGATGATGATAATATTAAAGCGTTAAATGACTGAAGAGATTTCTCAAACACCGTAAAGTACCCTAACACGAAACAACTCGATTATAAGAGGAAATTTAATTACAAAATAGTAGAGTTAACTTAAATAAACTTGCGAGTTTACCCTCCAGCCGATTCTAAAGTCGGCAAGTGGAAAAGGGCCCGAGACGCGGAGTACTTCCGAAGCGGGTGTTATCTACGGGTGTATTTTGCTTCGGACTTTTTATGAGTTTCAAACGAGATCCGTCACGCGACGTTAACTCAGAATAGATGTGATAAACTGGCCGCTAATCTGTCCCATTCGGGACACACTTAGAACACTTTATTAATCACAAAGCTTACAAATTACCGTATACTTCCTGCAGCGCGATGACTTGCTTTCCACTATGTTAATTTTATTCGACTTCGGACAGTGACACCTTTAGTAGGGGTCGAACGTATTTAATAGTATTTTTCAAAATTACTACACTATATTGCAATTTTGATGTATAGCAACATACCTAACCTATTGTTTTGTTTACTTCCTCTATCGCGATTTTCAATTGCGTATAATTAAGTTATATATTGCAATTTACTTCATTCTATCTGATACATAATTTATTTTTAAATGCGGAAGTTGAAACATATTTTAAAACTGCAAAGTAATTTTCAGTTACTTAATATGTAAATTTATTTGAATAGTAAAGGTTACCGTGGAAATATTGTTGAAATAAATTCAATCTTGTTCCACTCAGTGTGTAAATTCACAATTTAACCCATAGGCACATGGCGCTTACTCACACATAGAGACCTGACATGACGCCTTATGCAAAGCAGGTGCTACCTGATAATATTATGTGAACACTTCAGGCCCAAACGTAACAAAAGCCGACCTGCAACGTGCAAAGCAAAGTGTGTAAAATTACCCTTAAGTTTCACAAAATAAGAACGACTATCTTTTAACAAAATATCTGGTCAAAAATCACTCTACTGGAACGAAAATTTAGGACATTAAAAATGTATTTCAGTTGCGGCAATTCTATTTTATTACTTTATACAACGGTGTTTAAGTCACGCTTTAGCTAAGGGTTACCCAAACTTATGGCGTTTTAAAGTTAGCGAGCTTAT
Source organism: Hemithea aestivaria (assembly GCA_947507615.1). Taxonomy (NCBI): domain Eukaryota; kingdom Metazoa; phylum Arthropoda; class Insecta; order Lepidoptera; family Geometridae; genus Hemithea; species Hemithea aestivaria. Next base: position 8,471,397 of record OX382327.1, on the reverse strand, counting down.
CGGTGTCTATCTGGTAACGGCATCATAAAGCGGTCATATCAGGGTGAAAATTTACCAGTGGAAATAAAAATAAAGTAACCGTGTACTTAGGTACAAGTACTTATTAGTATTTGGAGATAAAATGAAGTTGGCCCGCTTGGGGCAATTTATTGGGGTAAGTTATGGGCGGCGCGCGGGCTGGAGCGACTAATTTATTCGCCGTGCACATAAATTACTTGATTATGAATTCAAGTTAGCTCCACTGAATTGTTTGTCTGTTGTTGTAAGCAGCGCTTTTGTGTAACAAACAAGGATATTAGAATTTGCCCGGTACTGTTTTAGCGTTGCATAAATTTCCTTCACTGCGTAATGTTGGAATGAATTAAGACGGTATGCTAGATTGCCAATTTATGTGCGAACAGGTTTATTTGTTTAATATATTTGTCAATTTCTATTATAATAATAATCTAAATTACCTGTTAAGTGTGTAGAGGTGATAATATTTTCACTATTTTTATTTTGTTCTTTGACAGGTTTGTTAGGTAAGGTTTTGGTATTTCTCGATTAGTATTCCAACAAAAGCACCACATAAGACCAGATGTTAAGATATCTCGTGCTAAGTAAGAGTTAACGCGACAAAAGGATATAGAAGGAGCCATCAAGGCGTGAAATTCTACGCATTACAATAAAAAGCAATAGTGGGGATTGTGTTGAACACCGATGGTTACGTTAAGTTGTTTTCCAGGCAGCACTAACGCGCCGCAACTCGCTGCAGCGCGGAATAATCGCGGATACCCATAAAAGATGTAATTTCAGATAAGCTGAAACAGACGAGCCCCGCCCCCTTCCTCCTGGTTCCACCCGAGCCTCACCCCCACCAGACCCTCGCTGCCTACTTTCTAATGACTAATTATTATGCTGTGCGTTTGCGAGCTTTAACGTCAGTGAGCCTACCTGCTTATACTTGCACCGAGTTCGTAGCAGACCATCAATCTGTAGATAGGGAGGGTCTTTACATTTCAAGCTACTGCGGTTTGATTCTTATGGGTACATAGATACATATTTCAGAATGTTAAGTGCTTTACTAAGGACTTTACGGCAAACAATGTCATTTGAAATTAGGCAATAATGCGATTTTTTTATTTGAACTATTACCTATAATTTATTATGTGGCATTTTATCTTGAAAGAGCAATTTCTAATCTATAGACTACCTACTTTTAGTGGACTACATAACTTTATAATTTAGCTAATAAAAATTTGTTGCATATTTATCTGTATACCTACTTATCACATGATTCGACTTCAAGCAAATTTTAAACAGGTACTACGAATTCACACATTATGAGTAAACATTTTCATTGCGAGTCCCAGTTCACAGTTAAGCACCAAATTAAGTCACCAAGTAGTATAATAATGATGAATGAATACAAACAAAGTGGGCAGTAAGCGGTGGAACTCCTGGCGCCTGATGATGCGATAGAGGGCACCGGCGTCGGCCGCGACATGTCGATGTGTGATATCGCCATACCGCATTACCATAGCGCCTGTAAATACTCGCTCAGATTACACCTGCTAATGTGGTAGCGCACGTGACTTTTGTCTATAGCTATAAGTTGCTTGGTTTGTTAAGAATTAGAAAGTTTATTTATTTCATTAAAATCGGTTCAGTACTTTTCAAGCGTTGATTTAAAACCATGTCTCCTAGCTCGCCTTGATAATGAGCTCGCGGCATTTTTCAATTTACGTATGCTTATATTAATTATATAACTCGGGTCTTACGTATGCTTGAAAGAAAAGTAGCCCAAAAATTAGACTCTATAAAGGAGCAAAAAACATTCAGTACTCACATCAAACTTTCACATAAACGTTAAAGTTTGCAAGAATGTATAGATGTCAGGATGTATGTTTGTTACTCTTTTTCACGCCTAAAAGGGTGGTTCGACTGAGCTAAAATTGAGTACAGAGATAGTTTAGACCCTGGAATAACATATACAGTACGGCGGGCGATCGGGAAGAATCATTTTCAGAGCCTATACCCAAATAAACCCCGCTGTATTATAAGGCGGCTTATAAAATTTCAGTACCGCACGCTCATCTAACAAATTCCCAGATTACGCCGACACATAGCCAAGTAAATCAGGAGAACAGTACAAATAGCCGTTGTCTAACTGCATCTGTATATTGGCATATGTTCGTGACTAGTTTACGGGTGCCACGGCATTGCATATTAATTGATGTTGCTATCGGAGCGAGCATCGGCGACCGAACTCTGTGACTGGATGGGTTCGGACGTATCAATAGCAGTCGGAATTTATACTCCTTTACGGTTACGTTATGCTTATGCAATAGGAATATTTCAGAATAGTTATACATAGCGACTTTTCCCAATGATAAGTACTATGTTCTATTCTATTCTTTATGTGTTATTATACGGTCTAAGCGACCTTCATGTCAAATTTCAGGTCATTAATGGAATTAGGCGTTACTTTGCGGAAATCCATTATAACATTCGAGTCCAACTAAGCTTAAGAGGCGAGGAATCTTAATAATATGTATTATAAATATGAAAGTTTGTAAGAATGGATGTCTGGATGTCAGGATGTTTGTTACTCTTTCACGCCTAAACGGGTGGACTGTTTGAGCTGAAATTTTGTATAGAGATAGCTTAGACCCTGGAATAACACATAGGCTACATAAGTACTGCGGGAAAAATCGCTGGGCGCAGCTATTTCATAATAATATCAGTATCAAGGAATTCATAATAATCAGTTCAGTTGTTTTTAAGCCTCAAAAAGTAAAAAAGAAAACCTTGATGCACTTGCTCAAACTTTCTGTGTGATAATTATAATTGTTTGATAGGAGGATATTCTGTAACCAAAATAGGGAAAGGTAGATCCTATAAGAGGTCTAAGCACCTACCAATATAAAGGGACTACAAAGACCTCAACATGAGATGATGATGTCATGAGTAGACTAAGTAACGAAGAGAGAGGTAGAGTCGAATTGAAGAATACGTGTGAAATACCTCAACTGTTGTAAACGCAGGAAGTCTGTTAATTTCACATTGGTGATGTAGGTGCATATTTGAGTTGTTATTTCTACTTAAAAATATATTTTTAAATGTAGTATACATAATATTACACCGCAGAATGGTCGCCTCGTTATCGGTCTTCTATAGGATACATTTTGGAGAGTGTGCGCAGGAATTACACGAACTAATTCCTTCAAGCCCATTCTACCGACGTACGTCGCGGCAGACGGCAAAGCGGCATCCTTACTTAGTGGCGTTACCTACTGCCCGCACCAAGCGTTTTGCTTCGTCGTTCTTAATGAGAACTGGTCGCGTTTGGAACACTTTGCCGTCATCCGTGTTTCCCGAGCGGTACAACTTGGGTATCTTCAAGGCACGAGTGAATAGGTACCTTTCTAGGCATCTTACGTGATCCATCGTCGACCGCATTTTCACTTTCCATCAGGTGGGATGTGGTCAAACGTAGGCCTATCTTGTATAAAAAAAAAAAAATATATATATATTAAATCGCTTAGAATAATTTTGAATTAAGTTATTTAAATACTTTAAAAGCTAAAGGCAGTATATCGTTCAAAATTATTTTGTCGATGTTATAGAGCAAATTAAAATAAAGACTAAAGACCTTAATAAAAATGTAACTTTATACTCACAATGTTGGAAAATTATTGTACGAAGATATGCAGTAAACATGCCCTTTATTATCGAGCCTTCCCACTGCAAATCTAGCTTCACTTATTAATTGCAACGGAACGAAAGCCTTACATGAGACAACATGACGGCCCATGCATCGTTGGTATCGGGTAGCTCGCTTATCTACTCGCCTACAAACTCGTCACTACGATTCCTCGACTATAGCTTCAATAGACTTGACAAGATTTTTGTGCGTGTTTGTATATTTTTCCACGTTTACTTGTAAATTTTTCAACGAAATCGTTTAAGTATTAAGTTTTCGCTGATAAAATTCGATTCGTTCATATATGGAGGTGATTTATGACTCCACGATATTTTCTTAACTTGAAAACCGCTCAACTAATTTTGATAAAAAATAAATACCTAGGAAGTAAACTTTCTTTAAACAAAATAAATCGGTACAGGCGTCTTTAAATATGATATTTACCTACTTGAAGAAAGTTTAGAATAAATTGAAAAGCCATTCCATAGGGTAATTCAGTAGGCTTTACCTAATATGATACAGATAATATTTTAAAATTTACACTTGTAAATTATAGTTGTGGATTTTCAATAGGTAGAGTTTGCACAGTCTTGAAATTCACCAACCTACCAAATACATTCCCTGATGTTAAGAACCGCTTTCACATTAAACTAGCCGATGTGATGTACTCTCTACGTGTACGAGTAAACCACTAAGACAATTTCCCACGTGTTAAACTCCACGGTACAATAAGCGATGAAAAGCTGACTAGTTACAGACTGTCAGCAAACAACATGACATGCCCTTCGTAGCTTGTTCGAGTGCACTCGTCCAATCCGCACGCAGATAGATTGAACGCAGTCTAATATGCTAATGTATTTAAATGCTAAGCCCTCTTCATTACGACGGTATCGATCTTAGATACACAATTTGTAACCCGATAGGTACTAACGAATCTCTCGCTAATACTTGCTAATGGATGAAATATTTTATATCGAAAATGATTACTTATCCTTGTTTTTATTATATCTGAAATCAACATTCTGCAGAGCAAAGGCTGCTGATATTATGTATTTCTCTGGCTCTATTTATTTATAAATATATAATTTTATAAAGAATAGGGCTGCTTTTGACCACAATCTCACCTGTTGGCAAGTGATGACGCGGTCGAAGATGTTGCACACAGACCTAGTAAATACCTATTAACCTTCGATTTAAAGTCTCCTAAGTTGTAATTTACAGGAAACACTAAAGCAGACAGAGTTCCAAACCTTATTAACCTTATTTTTAGGGTTCCATACAAAAAAAGGGTAAAATAAAACAGGACCTTACTAATTCTAGCTTATATGTATACGATTTTGGAAACTACCGTGAGTTTTATTTATTATAAATGCGACACTTTATTATTAAAACGTAAACGCAACGCTCACGTAATTTTTTTGTTCATTTTTTAAAATAATTCTAGCTTGTTTCTCTATCAGGTTCTGGGCCCACTGCTTTAAGTTTAAGAATTGATTTTAATTCACTTATTTTTTATTCATTTTAACGATTATAATAATTATTCTTTGCGCCTAACAAGGCATAACCGATTAGAGGTAAAAATAGGTATGTGGGTAAATTCGACCCTTCTTACACATAAGTCTTACTTCTACTGGGCATATAGTATAATATTTATGTCTTTAGTTTCTACCATTACTGGGTACATTTTTGTATGCGTCTAAGCGATAATTAAGTGTACAATATAGGTAACAATTGAATTACAATAGAACTAAAAGCAGTCTATTAAGTAATCATTTACCTACCTATTCAAAATAATTTGGGACATTGTGGTAAATAACAATTTTTGGAACTTAAATGGTTGAATTTTTATGTATCAATTTTAATTATGTACATTATATTAGTTCACATCTACCTAGAATAATAAGTTAATGCTAATTTCAAGGAAGTATTCCATTTATATTTTCAAGTACATTTTATTTATTTATTTATTCAAAATTAGTACGGCTAAAGCCAATTACACTAATTGATACAATACAATACTTATAACTACTAGTGCAGAAATAATTAAATTGAACAAATGATACATAAAGAAAAAATAATGTTAAAACTAAAATTATACATTATTATTATTATTATTATATTTAGCCTATGCTGTCCCACTGCTGGGCAAAGGCCTCCCCCAAGTCTTTCCACATATCGCGATCAAGCGCCGTCTCTTGCCAGCCTGTCTGGTGCGCGTTCAGATCATCACGCCATCTCTTCCGGGGCCGGCCGCGACGACGTCTTCCATCTTCTGGTGTATCAAATTATACATACATTAAAAAAAATATAATACAATTGAAATAATTATTACACAATGTCAATTTAAAAACAGATTAAAAATATTATAAAATTGTAATGTCCAAAGAGAAAATGAATGTCATGTTATAGAAGAAACCACATATCCATCTTTCTCACAATATCTCAGACACTCCACAATAATATCCTTCCATGCATCATCAAACAGATCACAACTCGAACTGTCATTCAGTAGAGCGTTGAACGCAGCTAGAGCTCTTGGCACAGGCGACCTTGTGCGAGATAAAGATCGACATCGAGCCTCTGCGAAAAGTTTAACTCTTCTGAACGCCAGGTACTTGTTAGGAACAGACAATCTGCAGAGTTCCCTGTTAATGTCCGGAGCATCAACAAAGCCTCTGAGGATCTTGCACATAGTTGTTAACTGCACGAATAATCTCCTCACTTGCAGGGAGTTGTACCCCAGTGTCCCTAGTAAGAAGTTGGTGGGGTAGAGGTAAGGATAGTACCCAAATGTGCGCCTATACATATATAATAGGTACCTGAGGAATCGCTTTTGTACCTTCTCAAGATGAAGTTCATTGGAGGTTTCATGAGAATTCCACACACATGCACTAGCTTCTAGCTTACTACGAACAAGAGAGCTAAATAATACCTGATTACACCAACATTGTGGAAGTCACTGGCATTGCGTAGTCTAACCGTCGAAAGGATTCCTTCGCTAGAGACAGCATGTGGTCATGAAAAGTTAGACGTTGGTCGAAAGTGACACCGAGGTCTTTTATAGAGCTGGATCTCGTAATTAACTCGCCGTCGAGCTTATAAAAAAAATCAATAATAAATATAAATGTGTTGTACCTCCGGTTTTATTTGCTGAAAAGGCTTTACATGTTTATTCTAATTCAGGAAATGAGCTAAGTAGAGTTTTTTATTTCTCTATCTTCTCACGATTTCAGGAGGCTATATGCTAACCTACTCGTACCTACTTAAAATGAGCATTTTTTTGGCTACTGCCAGGGTCTGCTTTACGATTATACCTTCCACACCTCGAGGTTTTAAGTATTCTTCTCGGTAAAATTATTAATATTTTTTTTTTTTTTTTTTTTAATTTATTTAGGTAAACTAACAATGACATAGTATGTAGTAATTATGTACTTATAAATAATAAAGAAACTTAAATTACTATGCCTGCATATATTGGCTCTTAAGTCATCCCTTAGCACGTCAAGCGAACGCTGTACCGTGCCGCTTTGGGTAAAATAAACTCTACACTTTCATGCCAATTTTATCTATTAATCCTATTATTCCTCCATAACTCTTAACTTGCACCTTGTTTCCCTAAACGTCAGAAACAACTTCGCTGACCAGTGAACATATTCATATTTCTTCTTGAGCAATCCACAATTCACTTTGCCGAATTTTATAACTACCTAGTAATATTAGAAACTAATTACTATTAAAATTGTTAGTATCTATTAGTGAACGGGCTTCATAAATTCATTAAACTCAACACAAACTAAACTTCCAATCTATACAATTAGACGGTGTTTTACAAGCGTACAGCATTTCTCGATCGTTAGTATTCTAACGAGACTCAGTCTCCAATCAGATTAATCTTAAATATTTATTGCACATGCTGGCAACCGGAGCCTTGGACAATTAGTATGACGATGGCCACACTGATGGTGGAGAAATGTTAGAGGCTTATACTCGTGGGTGGGCGAGCTGATTAAGCCATGATGAATATTGATCCGCTGACATCTACCTCTATTCCCTTGTCTTTATGTACGCCTGCAAAAGGCAAACTGTCGATTCTCTTACTCGAGTACTTTGTTTTCTACCATCTACAAGTACCTATAGACATAGGCGGATCCAGGATTTGGTTCTGGGGAGGGCCAAGGTGATAAATATTACAATTTTTACTACGAAAAATGTGTGTTTAGCTCGCTCTGAGCTGTTAGAAAGTTTAAACATTCATAATAATAAGTGCGCGAGCAGCTTGCTGCGAGCGCCGAGAAAAAAATTGTAATCTTTTCCTTGAAATATGTGTAAAATTCGTAACTCTACAATGTTTCTGGGGGGGGCCTTGGCCCCCTGCCCCCCCCCCCCCCTAAATCCGCCTATGCCTATAGAGATTATAGATACATAATGTATGTGTACACAGTTGTTGTCTTATTACGTATGTTCTGAGAGTAATAATTTAGGGTAGTTTTGGGATCATTTCCCAGTAGAGGGATAGTTCCATATTCCAAAAAAAAATATTAACCGCGGTAGATTTTCATATTATAAGTGCTTGATTTTTAAAAAGTGCGCAAGCAAAGTATATTTTATTATATTTATAACCTAATATAAAAAAATATATAACGCTAACGCTGATTTAAAACTCTCGCGGGCGCCTTTGTAAACCGATTTGTATTTTTTTAATGCATAATCGTTGTGGTTGGTCCCATTTTATATGATTAGCTGAGGTAGCTACCTATATTCATTAATGATTGTTCTTTTTATTTTATTATACGTAGGTTAATTTATCTGCATTCAAATGAGTGTCTATCGACTTAATTCTAATAAATTAGTCGCAGTTTTAGTTGTTCTAGACTATTGATACAATTGAGTCATTATACTTCAATATTCATTGACTACTGCATCATTATTTACCTACTGACAGAGTTTTATACGTATTTTATATGTATAAGTAGGTAAATGTAAAATACATCTGGAGTTTGTATACGTTTACCTCTATTGCAATGAAAATGCAGACATATTTATTAATGTTAATATTATATTCAGACTAGTTAAGCAAGGCTTATAGTGTTACCCTGCCGCGAATGAGTGCTTCGGCGTACCCGCTACCCCGGCATTATGGCGTCTATTTATTTATTTATTAATACTTTATTGTAACACCACATGAAAATTAACAATTTACAACAGTAGTTAACAAACAAAACAAAGGTGTTGCAACCGGCGGTCTTATCGCTAAAAGCGATCTCTTCCAGACAACCGTGCAGGGAGGGAGTAACATAATATGGCAGAAACTGGTAGGTGGTGAAGTATAAAATAAACAAACAGTATCCAAAATATATGTAATAATATATATTAATGTCCCGCAGGAACACCCCCAGGTTTTTTAGTGGGTATCCCCGCCGCTCCCATCTCTGGCGGGGGAGTCCCACATACCGCCCCGCGCCCCCCGGCGTGGGGTGATGATGCGTAACGCATTTTTCCTGGGTCAAAAAAAAAGTCTTAGTGTTACCCGTGGTACAAAATGAGATATAAAAGTAACCTATGTTTTATTCCAGGGTCTAAACTTCCTACATACCAAATTTAAGACATTCAGGCGACAAGAGGTTACAAACTTATATCAACACTTCCACATTTCCTCATATAATAGTGGAATAGATGGTACTATGTATATTATTTGTAATGAGTATTCGTAGACAAATAATAGCTGAACATTATTAACGCAATAAGGCACTTCCCGTTCCGTATCGAGAATAGATTAGTTACCGACTAATCCTTAACCTACAGCGAAGTTAAAACAAACAACAAAAACAGCTCCACCTGTCGAATCTGATAAAAGTGTTTTATTTAAATTTCTTTGCGATCCAAAAACGAGCAAAGTCGCATTTGTGTCTTATTAAATGAAATTTATAGTTGGGATATAGTCGCTGATTGACCTCGGTCAATGGAAGGATAACAGGTTCGTATGAATGCTAAAAATGAGACGTTCTATGAGAACTGGGACCCTTGGAGCCGATGTCTCGCTGCGAATATGCGTGCTCGTGTTTAGGTGGAAGTTGGTGTGCTCTTTTTAGGTGCCTCTTGTTAGATGTGTGCTTGTTTTAGATCTACAAGTAAGCATGATGATGTCTCGAATCCTACAGATTCGAGACATCATCCTAATATGCAACGGAACCAATCGGAGAAGAGCGTGCTTAGAATTGACCAATCATTGTGCTAGATTTTTTAATGACTAGTGGTTTTACCCGCTGTACTGTAGCTTATGTGTCCAGGGTCTAAGTTATCTCTATATCAAAATTCAGCTCTATCGGTCCACCCAGTTTAGGCGTGAAAAAGTAACAAACATACGAGTACATCCATACATTCTTACTTCAAACTTTAACATTTATAATATTAAGTAAGATTAATTCTATGGTGATTAGTGGTTATTAGTGGAAACGCAACCTTAGTCATCTCGCCTTATTGTGTTGAATGATGATGAAATCATACCACGTTAAAAAAAATATTTTTTCGGTGAATACAGAATATTATGCTGGTAATCGAAAGTGCTAATTGAAACACAAATTGACAATTGCAATTTTAATTAGATTTATTTTTGACAATTTTGCAACAATAGCTAGGTACCTACATTCCAATGTAACAATGCGTATCATGTGGGGCGATAATGTTAATTATTTTAATTAATGGTTTTTAAATCAGTTACTAAATCAAATACCGATAAAGTCAAGAAAATATTCCAAATAACATAATATTACGCTTATGTCTTCATAAGCGTCGTTCAGCTTCAAGTTGATGCAATAAAAGGTAAGTGCGAGTCATTTGTTCCACAAAAACGTACTTACTTGTATAGTTATCACCAATAAACAAGTGAAATAGGCCAATACAACATCTTATAAATAAAATACCACTTAATTTTACGTCCACAGAAACGAACGTTGTGCAAGGTGCGCGTACGCACGTGCCCGTCGCTCGCGGCTCCACAACAATATCTGTTCTGAATTCAAATTCATGTCATACATCTTTATGTTTAGTTTGTTTTATTATGTAAACTGGACTTTAGATCGTTGCATTAAGGGCTTTGAATAACAATGATAAAGGAAATGGATATTCAAAATAATATCACCTCGGGGTTAACGATTACCGGTGTGCGCGCATGCGCCCCAGATGGCGGGATAAGACGACGTTTGTTTCCGCACTGATATTTGAATTAATGGCGATACGAAAAGCTCGAAAGGTGCTCATTACCATGATTTATGCAAGATAATATGTTTCTCGGGCCGTTCCTATTATACTGATTAACGTCCCAAATTAACTAAAGCTCAGCCATAATTCTTGTATGATTTTCGGTGGTCCCTATCTGTCCAGAAATATTTATGTTTGAAGTCACCTGTTTAAATCCAACCGTTCAATTGTTTTTTAAAGGGTGGATTGATCATAAATTTTACGCCTTAACATATCTAAGAACAAATCGATTTTAAAATTTTTGATATTTGTAGAGAAATTGTCACCTGTAATCAAGATAGAAAAAGTATTTGGTTGTTATAATTAATTTAACTCATATTAATTTGCGGGTAGTTAAAGTTATTGAGATGAAAAATATAGTTGGTCATAGTTTCTCGCTAATGTTAAATAAAAGTGGCACAAAGCTAGGCAATATTCCGCGGGAACCGGCCGCTCGCACAATAAAGCGTGTCAGGAATAATATCCGCTGGTGGTATCGTCCAGTACAAGGATCCGCAGCACAGCGAAGTGGACCGAAGTGCCGTCCATCTCGCGGCTCGTTCGCTCACTGAGTACATTCCCGTGTAAGTTTTTACACCTATTATTTTATGTGTCGGCAAGTAAAGTTCGGTACGTGAGTTATAAACTCGCTCGCGCCTCTCTCGCCCCTACTTTATAGGTATTAACGACTTGTCCGAGAGTTTTCTTATAAATAAATTTGAAGGGTAACAAGGCTCGCTTTTGTCGGATTAGTGGAGTGGATCTTGTTTCACTTTGTTGCGTGGCCTCTACTCTATGTTTTTAGATGGGAAATTCATGAGTCTGTGTGCTCTTTGTTTTGATTATTTGATTATTATTTTTATGAGTTTATCCTTTAAACCGTATTTTAAACCGTCTCAACACAGCTCGAATAATTTTGATCCGTAGACATTCTAGCCTCAAATAGATTTTATACAAAATATTAAAACACTCGCATGATAAAAAAGCAGCAGTGCAGCTAATACAAAATTGCATCTACATTTGTTTCTTACCCAAATGATTTGAAAAACAAATATTAATTTTCATCATCACTCTCCTTAACTTTTTAGGATATCCATCTTTCATCATGAGCTTTTTCTACTCTACGTCCTATTTGGATCACATCCTGTCTTTTCCTGGAGCAATGTTTCTTTATAAACAAAACATACCCATTTCATGTAACAACAACGATGTTTACTATTTAAAACTCTTTATAATATGTCCTCAGATAAGTCCACCGAGGAGACACACCAAAATAAGACTTCCAAATCAGAGCATCACGTGACATTAGACCATAACGCGTAGAGCGGACTATAAAACCGGGACATATGGAAGTTAAGAGCACTACCTGTAAAATATCAGAGTAATAAAGTAAATGCAGTGCTACAGCCACGAGGACGTGCCTTTCGCTGTGTTTGCTCTTTGTCTACTTGTCTATAATATACGAGACTCTTTTTTGGGAACTCTTTTTTTTTCAGTTGTAATAAACCGTTTTATGCTTTGTTGTGGTGGAGTATTGTAACTTCTAAATAAGAAAAACATAATAATATGATCACATTAATATGTTTTAAAGATGTAAAGTCTTCTTAGCCCAGTGATTTCCCTAGTACCTTAACCTTCATACTGGGTACTTAATATTAAAGAAAAAGCTGGATACCTGGCACAGACTGAAACTAAACCGAACTGTCACACATGTGACAACTAATATGAAACAATAGAATATCTATAGTTAGAGCATACGTCGCGTATTATTACCAACAAAAGTGAATTTATGAGTGCACTCTCAAGTTTCAAATATCCCTAATGGAGCAAGAGTGAGCCGTTTCAAATCTTCCCCCACAAACTGCATTATAATGTGTCCGCCGAAAATAACCGCACATAAATATAAAACAATGTGAACCACTTAAAGCGAATAAAATACACGTCGACTTCAACTCTGTAAAATGAATTTATTAATAACGGAGACAATGAATGTCTGAAACAAACACTCACTTTTTGTATTTTTAATTGTCCTCCGGACGACAGCGAAGACGCATTAGAAGAACGAAAATAAACTGGGATCATATTCGAGGAGTTGCTACCGGCGACACGCGGCCACCGGCGGCCACCTCTGCTCTCCGCTCATATCTTTCTAAATCATTGTCACTCACATAATGAGTACATCCAGGCTTCGTCATTGAATACTTTTCCACAGATTATAATCGATCTAACACGTTCACTGACATTTCACTTGCCGTCGACTTGGCATCAAACTGATAGGTGTCGAAACAAATTCATACGTTTAACTTTATGACTGTTTTGTTATGAATGGTAACTTATCATCTTCTGCAGAACATTTAAAACAAGTTGACATTCTTAGACTTGCTGCTAATAATACTACATTGAATTGCACGACGCTAACCATCGATAAGTTCCATGTTAAGCACCAGTTAAACTGTCATTAATTAAAAAATATTCCCTTAATTATTGAATTGTAATTTCGCGATGTGTCTTCTCCAACATCGGGTGCAGTTCTTAGATGATATCTTGGACATAATTAAAAATCTTGTCGTGACATTCAAAACCCCGTCCCGCCCCCGCGCCTCACCGGCTGCTTCAATATTGTTGGCGATTGAATCGCAATTAAATGTAACGAATCAAACTACACTTTATTGAAAGGGACCGATAGCTCAGAATGGAGGTAGTATCGCCCCGCAGAATCGAACGTGCTCCCGTCGAAATGCCAACCATTTTATTTATTCGCCTTAATTATGTATCTTGTCTTAATTTACGATTGGATCATATGATAATCTGAAACGTAATTTATAACGGATGCCTAGGTATTCCAGTCGTGTCCATAACGAGATTTAGGATTACGCCGATGGCAGGTTCGGGTTCAGATTTAAATATATTATCGTCATTCATTGGCATTTTGCAATTAAGTGAGCGCGCGCTATCCGCTGGAAGAACAGGCAGCGAGAGGGCGATGCGCGCGCTTCGATACCGTCATCGCATTCAATTTCGTTATGTGTCGATGGCATGACGGCAGACCGACATCTCGATACGGCCACTGTCCGCAGATATCCCTTAATGAAAGTAATGGAGGTTTATTAACGATACGGCGCCGCCGCAGCCTGCCCCGGCATCTCCACCAACGTACACTCGCGCTGGTGTAATAGATGCAAAGCGATGGCAGAACGTGCGAGAGAGAACAAAGAAAGCCACATTTGCTAATTGCGGTTTTGCTCGTGTCGTGAGCACGGAGCGGAGGCTGAATCGTGAGCTCTGGAGATATGACGATAACACATTCATAAATAATTAGAGCGAAATTTTCTCATTTGTAAGACGCCAGTCTTGATATTTGGTAGCAGTATTCTGTTCTGGGAACGCAGTGATCGAGATAGTGTGAGGATGCGACACGCCTGCTCTCCGGTTATTTTGCTACGATGTCTGTATTGTGGTGGTGTCATTAGGTACGCGTAAAGATGAAATATACGAACTGGGATAACCTTATGAAGGAAACTTGTGACTATTTAATTTGGTAATAATAGACAACTTCTCAAGCGATATACCCGGGTGATTTCTATTCAATCTATAGAGACAATGAACAATATAAAAAAACAAACGTAAGGTAAAACATTTGTGGGTTCATTCACGGTTATCGAGCCATGGCGGGGTTCAAATTTTCACTTCCGCCAGCCCGTGGACAATCAATATTGTTACCGTCCTGACTTTACATTTTAAAATCAACAAAATTAGTTAATAAGTAAAAAGGTACCTACTTCCAATCTTCACTTAATTAGGATATGAAGATGAGGTACCTACCTAGTGTTTGTTATAGAAGTTATGCGTAGAGATATTAAAGAAAATAGAGGACCTATATCTATATTATTATTTGTCTAAAGTCTACTATGTTTTGTGAAATTTCATGAATTTTTAATAAACAAATAGAAATACTTAAAGATATAAATAAATATACCTAATTATTACAAATTCACGAAACATAATGTAGAAAATATTATAATAGCCTATAACTAAGATAAAATTAAGATATAAATTAAGTCAGATGATGTCATAACTCAATAGTTCGTATTCAAATGTATTTCAATAACATGCCTTATTAAGAGCGTCGTAAATCACTGGTCTAAAGGAATTAATTGAAACAAAAAAATGTTTCATTTAAACATCAGATTTTTGCTCCATCATTCCATAGATTTGATTCTTGAGCGTGACGAATGACTGCAGTGAGAGAATTAGTTTCGGACATCAGTCGAATTATAATTTCATGGATGTGCTACTTATCAAAATTTCGTAGTGCCCCAATGTAATTATGTCATTGTACGGTCAACACCTTGTTTCCACTAGTTTCATGCTATATTTAACTAATCTAACAAAATTAAATGATTTAGTGTGATATTATTGTATTCTTTAGAGTTGACTCGGCTATTTTCATAAAATTAAAACATTTAAATCAATGTATTTTTTATTAATTAACATGACAAATTCTCATATTAAGCGTTATAATATTTGAATTTATGTAGATTATTTATTAGATTCCTCGTTTCCAACTATACATACATACAGTAGATTCCTAATGTAAACGAAACTTAACAGACGTCGATCTGGTGACCAAACAACTCTAAAAAGTTGTATAATCACCAAATTTTTAAAACAACAGTTAATGCTAAACTGTTAAACAAAAAGTGAATGTTCGCGACTTCCGCTAACCGATTTTTTCTGGAAAAAATGCCAATGGCATAAAAACAAACAATCTATCGCATAAATTAAAATTTCCGCTTGTCGATTGTAGTGACAAATCAAGCATAAACAGTGCGATTGGGGGAGCCGAGTTACAATATTTGTTATTACTACTCATTTGGAATATTTACGATCTGATATCGAATCAGTTTAGTATTTTTATTACGAATATTTGTGACAGAGTATGAGATATGGACATCTCAGTCATCCCATTAATATGATTAAGGCAAAGGGTTGTTAAAAGACATGTAATACAATGATTAGACGAATATTAAGCTAAGGAGCTACACTATTATTTTGTTAGAATTGTGTCGAAATAGTATAGTTTTGTCAGTCCGTTATTTGCAGCTGTAGACGTCTGGGTTGTGATGACGAGATAAAAAGGGGTCCATATTGGCTCGCATAAAATTTTTAGTCCTAATTTAATGTGGCATAACGTTTTTCAGCCTAAACATCAAAACGCCTAAAGTTTTTAGGCATAACTTTTTTGGCCTAAATTTTTCTCCCATAATATTTATAAGCATAATAATATTTACGCATAAAATTGTTACGCATATTGTTTTAACGCCTAAAATATCTTACCATAATATTTTTTGGCATAATTATATTCAGCCCTAATATTTTTCGACATAATAATATCCAGCCCTAATAATTTTCAGTATAATGATATATCCAGCCCTAATTTTTTAGCAAAGTGATATCTTGTCATAATACTATTACCAGGATTGTAATCGGCAAAATATTATTAATACTAAAAGAAACGAATTATTAATTTCAATGTTTTGACTTAAAACCTAACCTAGCCTTCTCGCGGTTTTTTTTTATAGAACGAAGTAAGAATTCGGGCAAGACGCTCGATGGTAAGAGCTCATAATTAGTATGTTACCCAGTATTTTACAATATAAAATTCTGGGTGCACTGCGTCATCGTTTCTTACTTGAGAGTAATAAGATGTGAAGACTCTTCAGCCCAGTAACTTCACTAGCTACTGTGCGGTTGTTTCATTTTAATCTCCTCTATACCCTACCCTCTCTCTGAATTAGAAACTGGATGGTCATTTTTGGCACTTTGTTGACCGCTGCCGTGGCACTGTGGACGTTGTTCAAACCTAACCTAACCTAAATTATCCGAGTCGGTTTTGTGACAGTTAGTCTTACTGGGTGCCATAAACTACTTTCCTAAATAATTTTATTAACTTACAATATTAGTTGTATGCCTTAATATAGTTATGTAAAATTATGATTATGCCCGAGAAAGTTATGCGAAACATTTTCGGACAAATTAAATTAGGTCTAACAAAATTATGCGTACTTATATTATGACATACAAATTTATGCTTTACAAATATATGCTAAAAAACGTTAGGGCAACTGACAGTTATGGCAAGACATAAGTATGTCTAGATATAATTATGCCCAATTATGATTAGGCTAAAAAAAGTTATACGAAACATTTTCGGCGAAACATAATTAGGACAAAAAAAATTATGCGTGCGAATACGCTCCCGATAAAAAGGCAGCGCTGTCACATTTTCATGATTGTAAACAATATAGATGAAAAATAATATGGTAATGTTCATTTTGATAAGAATTATACCTAGTATTAATTATGGTACCTAATGTCATGAATTATACTATCAATTATGATGTGTTTTTACACTGTTCACACGAAGCACAACGCTGAGGCAGTTCCCATTCGGCGGATTAGTGGATGCTCATGTGTATATTTACTATTGTTATTGTCTTGCTTTTTATTTGTGTTTTGGAGGAGCTGTCGAATAAATATGTTTCTTTCTTTCTATCAATCACGATGCCAGTGATTGTATATATTTATGATTTTTTTTAATGATACTAGCTTATGCTCGCGGCTTTGCCCGCATGGCAAAATCCTTTCTTAGCGGAGATCTACGTCATAAAACCTATCTTTGTTTCAAATTTCAAACCAACCCGTCCAGCGGTTTAGGTTGTCCGTTGATAGATCAGTCAGTCAGTCAATCAGTCACTCTTTCCTTTTATATGTTTAGATTACCTTTTTTTCGGGGGAAATGCATTAAGCATACCACCCTGAGCAGTTGTAACGTTAGTCACAGGGTGGTTATGTGGGACTCCCCGCCAGAGGAACCGGCGGATATACCCCCACTAAAACCCCCGGGGTCCTTCCAGCCGCTGTTCAGCGGGGACGACGGAGGTACTCTCGCATTCTTCTCCGTCGATAATGATATTAACTAATCACGTCAGTGATTTTAAAATCTAACCATCAATTAGTTTTAGTGCTCATCATATTCATTTGAAAGTGCACTTTCGTTGATTAGTGGAATGCTCTTTAAGGCTAAAGTGCCATTAAAATAAATAAACTTGCGTTCGAAACAATTCCAGCTGTTAAGTGACTGGTGGCTATCAAAAATTACCCGATAAGCCTTGACAATGGCCGCGCTCTGACTTATGAAGTGATTATAGGCAGGTACAGACAGGAAAACAAGCAAGACAATTGAGTAAAAGAATATTAAGCAATTCATACAAATATTCAATTACATTTTATGCTAGAAAATGAAGGAGAGCTCAACGCAAGCGTGATTTAAAGTGATAATAGCGGCCTATAACAGTACTATTGCCTAGGTATTAGCTGAGAAGTCCTACGCAACACTACACTATTTTTAAACCTGAGACATATGTAGGATATCAAATCTCATAAGCCCTCGATACTTATTCTTACAAACTGAAAAATAAATTATTAAAGAGGATTTTTCCTCATTCATAGAAGATTTTTGATAAAATGCATATTACAGCAACATTATTTATTTAAAAAAAATGACAACTATTACGATACGAATTTTATATAATATGCTTTGAATTGTGTGTTTGTTCTAAAACAAAATATTTACTTTTTTAATACCAACTTTACGCGCAGCCTATTACACCGTACTGATATCCACAATCAGGTAACAGTCGTTCTGACATCTTTATGATGTTCGTAACGCCATTACTAACGACACCTTTTTAGTTACTAGAGATAGGCGCCCACCAATGTGTGCGCTAGGGACAAATCGCTTCGGTGTCACCGGTGCCTGTGAGGTCCTAACTGTGATAGCTTTGATGACCATTCTGAATGTGTTTGTAATATGTGGGATAAGATCGGAAATGTATGTGTCGTCGAAGTGTGATTTTAATTAGTTTTTTAATGCCATAGCTGGCAAACTAGGAGATGGACTGCTTGATGGTGAGTGGTTACCGCCGACTTTGGATACCTGTACTATTTTTTATGTTAATAAGTGACAGGATTAGCTAATCAGGTGCCTGATGGTAAGGCATCAAGATTGTCAATTGTCCATATCACTATCTAGAGTAGAACTCAGTATTGTGTGTGAATTCAAAATTTCTACACGGCTCTGCACCGCTGTTACCTATAGATTTTGAATCTCATATAATTTCACTAGTTACATTGTGCTTCAGGCAGAAACACAGTAATGGCCGCACATAACTTGGCGGATACTTCCTCTTGCAGCCTCTGCAAAAGAGGTCTAGGTACAAATTATATAAAATTTAGTTTTAAAAAATAAGGTGATAAAATTAACGATATAAAATATATATTTTTATATCGTTAATTTTAGATATACTTATTTAGCATGACATGAATTTTCTATATTTTCCCAAAAGCTATAAAAACTGTGTTAAAACTTCTAATCCAAAACTTAGCCTACCTATGTATATACGTAATACTAGTTACGCCGTCACCACTCCGGCAGCAAAACCAATATCCAATTAACTCAAATTAATTGCGCTTATTAATATTTTAATGTTCTCAAATCTGTGAATAAAAATAACAAAAATCAAGTAAATAAAGTATCAAGTCGTTTAATACTGGGAATGATTAATATAAAACTAATTAATGATCAATTAATATGCATAAGATAAATATCTAAACGACGTTCTGTATGTTTTGAAAGGAAAACTAGAATAAACAAATCATATTTAATATTGACTGGCTAGTTTATCTGATCACGCGATGAAATTAAGAAAACGTACGACTGTTAAAAAGTCGGATACCGTACGCGACATTCGTATAACTCGTTTAAACGAAAATTAAGTCATGTTAGTTACAATTTTATTGTTGTGATAAAAGATTTAACGAAAATTAGGTTCCTATTTTTTTATTACAATAATTTAGAGAGTGAATAACTCTTTACTCAAACACCATCATAATCTTCATCATCATCTCAGCCGCAGGACGTCCACTGCTGAACATAGGCCTCCCCTTTGGACCTCTATACATACCGGTTGGAAGCCTCTTCCGGCGACCTTTATAAAGTCGTCTATCCACCTTGAAACATCATACACCAACAAACACCATATTACATGATAATGACAAAATTAGTGCCTACAACGTATAGTATAAGACATACTACTCGTTCAAGGATGGATTTGATATTTATTGCATCATAAGCTGAGCTCAGCAGTTTTATCCACTAAACCTAGCCTATGTATGTGTTTTTCCAGATTCTAAGCTTATACACACATCTACATATTGAGAGCGTCAATTTTGTTTTAGTATTTGGTGTCTGCCTATTGCCTGTATAAGTTGTGGTTGAAAAGATATCATTTGGAAAGATACTGTGAGCCTTTTCTTCAAATTACCATAAAAATATCGTTAACTAAGTAAATTATGATATTGACACATAAAAGTGAGTGAATTGAATATTAGAGTTTATGATATTTTTTGATTTCACCGCTTTGTGCTAAACTAACAAGAATTAGTTATTGATTTAAATTTGTTAAACTAGTCGTGTCCAGTGACGTTCTAACCCACTGAGAAGTAAGGCTATAATATATTATTCCTATGCTACATATTCCTATAGCAAATTTCAGTTAAATAGTTTCTTCTTCGTCAATCTTTGAAAAATTCAAACCTTTTAAAATTCAAACTATATTTTCTATTCCCTCTAAATCATCAATCAGTTTTAAAACGAAAGTATCTTCCTCGAGCCATATTGGTTCGATTTACACAGAAGTGTTTTTGAAGCTGAGATCTAAAGCAAGCAGACTCATATTATACGAGTAGACACTACATTTTTGCTCCTCGCCGGCCAATATCAACGCTACTAACATAAATTCGCCACCGAGGTGTCTTAAAAATGAACGTTGGAAATGAAATCGATACATTTGAGCGTTTTACCGACGAGGAAGCGCGTTATGGGAGCATAAATCTCTGACGTTAGTGGGCGACTAGTAGTGCCCCCTTAGCCCACTACTACCCCTTCCTGCGATGTACTTCAATACAGTACTGAAGATTCTGTGCAAAATGGTTCCAAAATTGGTAGCATTATTTCAATAAGTCAATTTGAGACGAACTTGACGCCTGCCTCGAGCATCGGCCCCTAACCGATACGCAAAGAAAGGAGTGGAAATAGAGAAGGAAGCTTTTGCCCTGCAGCAAAATAATACAGAATATTTTATTGAAATAAAGATAATAATAAAATAAACGCTTTTTCAATTTCAAACGTGTATATACAAAGAACAAAATTAAACACATTAAGGTGTTGAATAAAAAAGTTATCTTTAATGAAATATTTTTAAACTCACATATACAGTCTAATAAATAGTCAAGATGGAAACAACTGTATTTTGTTGGATACTACCCCTAGATACATTGTTCAGAATAATAGTAAATGCATTGAATTATTATACCATGTTTTCATTTTCTATCTAAATCTTGGACACAACGTTATGAAAAAGAGCACAGTGCAGAATCTGCCTTTCCTACAAATTTCACTAACAGTCAGGGGACAGTTCCCATTGATGGTGACTAGTAGGTAGGTACTAATTTTATAGTCATTGGTGCAGGGCCATCACACGTGCCCATCATAATATATGTAGGCCGCAGTCGTTAGGTCACATTGCTGGCCTTGTAGTGATCTCAGCAACCTGAAACTGTAACATATACCTAGGTTGGCCACACAACCTATAAAATTGTGATTTAACTCTGACAGTGTAAGAAATGTAACCTGTTCTGTTGAAGTAGAAACCATAATTAAATATTTATTTATACATATATTACTTATCATCATCATAGCCTCTTGGCCACCACCGCACCGCTTCAGAATAGTGTGACTGGTCTTTAACACAAAACACCTTCTGCAAACTTGATTTATTTTCACAGACGAAAACATCCAAACCTAAATCTCTGGTTTCAACGCAGTATCTGGATATACTGGACCGCATCAGATGTTAGAGATACGGACGGGTCAGATCGAGCCTTATTCATTACGCTATATCGATTGGTCATGTAGTGCAATACGCTCCGGGGTACACTCTTGGTTTTCCTTTGGTGTAGCGATTTTTTTTTGCGGAGAATGGATGCATGTTGTTGCTGTATTTACTGACTTTGTTACTCTTTCTTATGGGAGCATATTGCAACTATTGTGAGTGTTATACTTTTGTTTAAAATTGTAGATAATGCAGTACCATTTGTTTTTATTAGGGAGGGAGTTATCCCGACTTCTAGGTTTAGTCTACAACCATCTACAGCCGCATCGTCGCTTAAAATCACGCGAAATTGTGGTCAACGCTAACCCATATTGAATAAAGGAAAAAATGATTTTATGAATAACTTTTTTCAAATTATATATCTTTTAGATCCAAATTAAGTCAATATATGAATATGAAAATAATTTATATGGAATTAAAGCAATGCACCTAACACACACACATTGTCTCTTTAAGCTACAGTGTTGTAGGTACTTATTTTTTAATTACAAAGTACATCATATATCTAACGTACCATCTTTGATAGACCAAAAAAGTTAATAATATAAGTATAATAATATCAATAATTTTGTAAAAACACGTGACAGTACAAAATAAATTTTGAAATATTACGCTGTTAAAACAATAACAGACACTTATGCAAATTTTATACCATTTGTGACCGAACAAGAAATCATAAATATACTTTATTGCCATTTAAAATACAAATTTGGAAAACACATTAGTGAAGTGCTTTTGAAATAATTAAAATAAATATTAATAATGGTGACATTGTCATAAATCGTTGTTTTTATGTCTGATATATATCAGAAATATACATTTATATGAATATCCACATACTTTATATTGCGTATTTTTTAGTTTTAATTAAAACTATATATGCAAAAATATTAATTTACTAGATAGCTGATAATAATTTTATGCTTGTAATAAATATCAAATTTCAATTTCGTACAAAATATTGCGTCAGGCTTTAAGTGCTTAAGCATAATTTAGATTATTATATTACTTTGTGGGTGTAGGGAAAAATAATCTTTAATTTCTATTGATACCATAACTTATTTAGGTACTTGGGTTACATTACTAATACGTATTAAAAATTAATTAGTAAAAGAAAATAAGGAAAAGAAAGGAAGGAAGGTATCTAAATAAGATAATGCCTTATGGTAAACTTTCGAGATAAGATTATTATACAGATCATAACTCTTTATGTAGGCATAATAAGATGAAAACCTTTAACTAATCACATTAAAATTGAAATATTATTGGTGCACCAATTGGCGCTCTTATCTTTAATGCTAAACTGCACCGAAAATCATAATTTATCCTAATGAGTGCAAAAAACTGAAACATTCCCTAACAAAAACTAGCTGCAACTAAAGAATCAATAGGAATCAACAAATAGGCGATGCGTCAAAGAAAAATTGATGGTTCGTGTAAGCAAAATGATGGGTATAGCTGAGTATAGCTGAGCACGTGAGCTCACTAGGAAAATGCCAGTTCGACAGATATGAGCCGGCGAAGCGGTCATATTTTATCACGAGTAACGGCTCCTAACATACGGCCAATTTCATAATGCCCTGCCCGAAGATGGAGCCACTCATCAATTTGATATCTCGATGCGGTAATATAAAGCGCCATGGATGAATCGTTGCTGATATTTGATTCTGGATGATACTATCCATTTTCCTTGATATGTAAGCGGGGTACTGACATTTTGGCTATTGTAATATTTAAATGGGCACAAAATTATCTTATAATTCTGCCTAAAAAAGAGACAAACAGATCAGCTGTCAATATTTGTTTTTACGATATCGCATATTATGAAATAGATTAGAGATGAGAAGTAATATCTTAGTATTTCAAAAAAATCTCAATAACTTAGTATTATAAGGTTCAGTATATTATTATATTGATTATGTGAGACAACGATACACAAGCAGACAGCCCAACTGGCAGATGTTGCCATCCCCTATAACAACAGTGGTGACTCTGATGCGGTATCGGTCTTCGCGGACGTCTTGCCGGCTTGGCATAGATGAAATCACCTTTACCATCATCACTTGTAAAATTATACAGTAGATAGATATTCAAACTAATTCACAAACAACATTAATTGCCCCGATTTTAATATTCCTACATCAACATTAATAATT
This sequence comes from Hemithea aestivaria, assembly GCA_947507615.1. NCBI lineage: Eukaryota > Metazoa > Arthropoda > Insecta > Lepidoptera > Geometridae > Hemithea > Hemithea aestivaria. The sequence goes on along the minus strand of OX382327.1, from coordinate 8,447,305 downwards.
TATTAATTATCTATATTTCCTTCGACAGATTTGATCTCTATATTCCATAAACGCTAGTTAACACATGATTAAAACATAAGTTTATTACACGTGACTAATAATAACAAACAGTCCATCAAACACCCATAGATTATGATAATACAGGCTGTCGGAACAGACTACTCTCTCTGTCAAATAAGTCATCAGAACGTCAGTTAACTCAATTACAAGAGATCAACACACGGCCACTGTGCATGATTAACTCACAACCTCTCCAATCTAAACACCACTCAATAACTAATACGAATAGCTTTTATATTCGTTCGACAAAACACACACCCCGTAATCCACCTCCATAAATCATTTAATAACACATATGTACAGCCACACACTGAGCCGTTCCTTCCGTTGTCGAAGTTATGATAAACGATCTCAAACTAATCTCAACCTTATCCAAAGACAACTAAGTTCAAAATTCAGTATTACAAATTAAAGCTTAAGATATTTCAAACATTTCGTTCAAAGAATACGCTGTTTTAGGTGTTATAAGTAGCGCATGAAACTGCATCGAAAATGCTACTGTATATCTTAGTAGTTTAGTTTGTTTTGAGTCGAGGGCTAACAGCTGGTGGCCTACATTGTGACGGCTTATCTGCAGGTCAAAGCGGATGCCACGAACTGCTGTCAACTCTTGACATTTCGGATAAGTTTGACGAATCGAACGTGACAATGATTTACGACATGTGTTAGTTTATCTTTACCAAACGGTAGTTCTAGAGTGTACCTTATATAACGTAAATATTATAATTGATAAATGAATGAAATAGTTCGTCTAACTCTTAAAAATCAACTCGATAACTCTACGCGTTCTTGAGTTTATGGGTCTTGACAGACAGATAGACAGACGGACGACCGAGTGATCCTATAGGGGTTTCGTTTTTTCTTGTACGAAACCCTAAAAACAAGTTTCCCCTAAATTAGCAGTCTTTTCGCTAATAGCGATATCTTACAGACAACTGTGAAGGGAGAGGAGAAATTGCACACAAACCTTTAATTATATTTTCGGTATAAAGCTCTAGCATTGTTCTCATCTATATGGCACATATTAAATATTATTATCTCAACAATTTTATTCCAAGGGTTTCGGAAATAGGTTTTCAAATTAAAACACGCTCCGACAGCACTGGCTCATATACTGCACATACATACTTTTAGATATTCCGTTCAGCCTTGACCAGGTAAAAAGTCGTGGGACCAGAATTATTATGATGGAATATAAGATATAAATATAATTAACACCAAACAAATATTAAAATTTGAATACGTCATAACATATCATATTACATCATATTTAACGAATATGAATATTAATTAATTGTTGGAGTAAAATGTTTTTTTCGTAAATTGTAGAGGATTCTTTACTTGCGTAAAGTAGTTTTTACGCTTTTTTTTAATTTCTGTAATTATAATTATTTATTTTTAACCCCCGACGCAAAAACGACGGGGTGTTATAAGTTTGACGTGTCTGTCTGTCTGTCTGTCTGTCTGTCTGTCTGTCTGTGTGTGTGTGTGTATGTGTCTGTCTGTGGCATCGTAGCTCCCAAACGGATGAACGGATTTTGATTTAGTTTTTTTTGTTTGAAAGTAGAGTTAGTCGAAAGTGTTCTTAGCCATGTTTGGTGAAAATCGGTCCAAGATGGCCGCCGCTACAAAATGGCGGATTACTTTTTTCTTCCATGACCCCCTCAATATGGGTATCAAATGAAAGGGCTTAACGAGTAAAATACAGCCCACTATATAAAATTTAAAATCCAAGATGGCCGCCATCAAAAAATGGTGAATTACGTATTGCGTTGGGGGTTTTTTTAAATTTTTAATTTAATTCACTTGTTAGAGTAATATGGCTTAGCCATGACCAGTAGTATCTAGATGTTCGTTATCATGAGCGTTGTAATCTTTTTTTTTTTTCAAAATTACTCAATATTAATAATTAGCTATTTTTTCTTACCTATCTTTTATTTAACAATTGATTTATTTTTAAAAAGTGATTAAATACAGGGTGGGCCAGAAAGAATTGCGAATTTGAAAAATTAATAATAAAAAAACTAAAATCAATTCACATACAAATTTTTATTTGAAGTAAAATAGACATCTGGGAAATTTATTTCTTAAAAAGAACATCATCCAGGTGTGCACCATCGCCCTGCAAACATTCCTCGAATCGGAACCTCAAATTGGTAAAAACTCGCTGGCACATTGCGCGGGGAATGGTTGCCATTTCTTCTCTGATATTGGTCTTCAACTGATTAATTGTTGCTGGGTTATTAGAGTACACTTTACTTTTTAGATATCCCCACATAAAAAAGTCCGATGGCGTTAGATCCGGACTTCTAGGCGGCCATGCAATATCACCTCGGCGCGATATCGTTTTCCAGCAAACATCTCATTCACGACCGCCAAAGAGGCATTAGAAGAATGGCATGTCGCGCCATCTTGTTGAAACCACGTCGCACGATTATAGCGATAATTGCGAAAAGAAAAAATCCCTTAACATGGCTATATAACGGTCAGAATTTACAGTGATGATAGACCAGGATTACGTTGAACTGAAACTCTAACTTGTTCAATTGTGTCTTTCGTTCTTGTTGACTTTGGGCGTCCCGCTGGCTTCTGTTTGAGAGTTGAACCAGTAGCTTCGAACTTTCTGACCCACGATCGAATCACACTTTCCTTCGGACACTGATTTAGGTCATGTAATCCAAACTCACGCCGAAATAAACGCCGAAATTGCTCACGAATCGCCATTTTTGTAATAATGTTTAACTCAGAATGCACGTTGCGCTCCGATGAAGCAATCCATCGCGACTGAATTTCCGAGAACCGAGCTACTCAACCCCACCACCTGCGCAGCCCCCTCTCATAAGATTTAAACGCAAGAGTGTTTTTAAAATCGTACGCCTTTCTGGCCCACCCTGTACTTTATGATAGTAAACTTTCTATACCCAATTTCGACAAGCTAAACTTATTTTACTTAGACAAAGGTTTAAAACTATACCACGCAGTTAAATTTATAGCAAAGCACCCATTTTTCAATTACGGAACCCTAAAAACTACCAGATCTATTCATATCGGGGTCATAACATCTGTGATGAAGCATAGGTAACATAATATTTCTACGAAACCACGAACTACTAATAGGGCTATTTTATGTGACAACGTTGTCGACAAAACCGTTGGCCTTTCAATCGACACTAAGAAAATATTCTCATTCAAAATATTATCATATCAGGGCCGGAAAGTGGTCGTTAAATTTGGACCATAAAAATAAAATATTAATAATTAGCGGCTCCAGGTTTAATCGTCCATTAGTTTACGTTTAAACCGTGAAGTGGTTGTTGGTCGCGCATATCCATTACTATTCCACTGACACTTTGATGTTTATTATAATCGACTTCGTGATGCATTGATACTCAATTTAATTATTCAATCGTTACTTAATAAACAACATAAATATATTTTAACGATAATTAACACAAATATAGAATTGTGACTGACTTCCGTCGACAAAATACTTTCACGCGATGACATAAATAAATAATCTCAAAGATAATGCAACGCTCCACTGAGTACTCTTCAAAAACTATAACAAAAAGATTTGTCGTAATCAACAGTGATCTACTTCCCTAGTCGCAATATTAAATCGCGTAAAAACTATCGTTTGATAATTAAAACTGGCGATTCTTCGGCGCAGCGACCGCGCGACTAGAATGAGGAAAAACTATGAAATGTAAAAACAAATTATCGAACAAGAAATAAAAATCGTTGAGGAAGCGGTCACAGTTGACTGTATCCAAAGATTATCCACAGCTCTATGGATCGATCTCTTTCTTTATGTTTTAAACGATGACGGAAACGACCGGTCCTTGATTGTTTGATCACTTTTCCAATAATTATTATCTATAAAAAATGACGGAAATGAATCGCTCAAATGTTGGTTCAGGAGCACGCCTGGTCGCCTCGTGATGTGGCGTTTGATTACAAAAATTATATGGCGAGACGAATCTTGTCAGTTTTGTTTGAGTATTGTTAAACATTGAACACGGCCTTCATCGGTAGCGAAAAATAAAACTAATACAAACTATTTAGGTACAAACTATTGTCTTAGTCATGTCATTATTATCGTCAGGAAGTTAATTTACGCCTTCAAGGTGAACAATGTTTTAATGTAAACGATTCACAATTACAGACTATCTATACAACCGTGACTACATAAAACTTGAAAATTGGTTTTAGTATTTTGTTAAGAATAATATTAACATTTATTACCAGCGAGGGATTTACTCTGCCTACTTGACTGACAAAGCGTTGGCAATACCACTGGTGTTGTAGACGGCATGTGTCTTAAACATAAAAGTCCTAAAGTTCAGAAAACCCCGAGCGAACGAACAAATTAGTTGAAATTAGATACCTATATCTTTATAGGAAGTACCTCTACCGAATCCTCCTTTATTATGCGACTCATGAGTGGACTCAATATCTGAGATTCACAGAAAAAGCTTCATACTTTGAACATAAATAGCATTAGACACGCCACGGCCACATATGAAGTGTGCCCTGTGTTCTCATCAAACATTGATGTCAGACGAAAAGATGGAGCCACTCTGCAAAATTTATTTCACATCTCCACTCTACCAATGACAAGAAAACTGTTACGGTTTGCAACGGTCTGAGTGTAACATTAAAAATTCACGTCGTCTTACCCACTTGTGTGAGGGATTGCCGCATATTTGCCTTTGGACACCATTTATATTTCCTTTGGATAGGTTATACTTATGTCTTATGGATGGGACTTTGTGAGACCCTTTCTTTTTAAACAAATCTGGGGTTTCATGTGCGCGTCATGATTTTAACATATCAAAATTTCAACACACCCTTTCTCCTTGTTGCTACTTTTCTATTAATCTAAGTATTCATATTATAAATGCGAAAATCTGGATGTGTATTTATTACTTTCATGACTAAACGGTCGAATCGTTTGAATAGAAATTTGGCAAAGGTTGCTTAGAACCTGGTAAGCTTTTTTCAAAACATATCCAAAAGCAGGGAGGAGTAATAAATAGGTCTCTATAGGGTCGGGAAGGGAATATAGGGGGGGAAGGGAATATTAGAGGAGGAAGACGCAGCTTCGGCAAACTACCAGCCAGATGGTTTTATTTTTTATTCAATATATGTCCCTACAGATTAATGACATTGCAGTGGTTACAGGAAAGAACCTCGTTGGAAAGAACTGAATGACTAGTGGCCATTGCTAAGGAGTGGGTTAGATATTTATAGCATTTTTTACTATAAGTATTATGATTATAGGCCTACGTTTGACCACATCGCATCTGATGGAATTACATATTATATTTCATTTACATTTATATCATGCGTTGCGCAAATTTAATTACGTTGACTTTTAATTTACATTATGTCAAAATAATTATTGTTGCTTCACGAATATAATTTTAAATATATTTAACCTTCATTGAATCAATTAAAACCGACGAAGGGCACAATAATTGTAATATCCATGTTAAAGGTTAAACTAATGACGTAGTTATATTAAAATTAGACCTTTGTGAAGAGTGAGGACGTTTCATTAATAAGTATTGAAATGCACGTCGCATATCAACACTTCCGTTTGATAATTGTACAGTACAATGTAGGCGAGTTATTACAGGAAGGTATATTATTCTATATATAACTTACATCGATATAAATAAATGAAATGAAACTAAAACTCTACTCTATTCGCTCTACTTTGCGAAATCGCAGGTGTCAAATCATCAATCAAAAATTAGCCGGCCAAGCACAGACTACGCGTAGACTTGTCTTGCTGTCAAGTCAACTGTCATCCCATACATTCACAAAAGTACAATGTATCAGGGGGGTCACATCATCGTGGCCAGCTGTGAGACAAAAAACAGCTTACGGAATTTCATTATTTTATGAAAATACGCGATATATTGATATTTTGGGTATATAAACTAGTTGAATAACATTGTATTGTCTCAAATTGCTTTAAAATTTTGGAAAAAAATGAAACACATAGGTATTATTGTCACAGTGAAGCAGTTTGACAGAGTTTGACAAACAACATAAACCGGCCACGCTGAAAGGGACGGAAAAAAAATTGGTTCTCCTTTTTCTTCACACAGAATTTTTCCTATTGCCATCACACTCACGCATAAAATGGGTACTTCTAGTTTTGTTACTTCTGTGCAATGTATGTACAATGACAGTTCTACTCTTGACATTTCTGCGGGATCCCATGTGTCATGCTACGGCCACTGCGACATAGTCCCACTCTAAAGCAAAAACTCCGTTTTTATGCCATTTTTCAGTTGGCGATCTTAGATATTTTACTAATTAACTACGGTCTCATAATGTGGGGAAACTCCGTTGACGCTGACAGGGTTTTCAGAATGCAAAAGCGCTGTATTAGAGTTATAAACAAGGCGTGGTTTCTAGATAGCTGCAAACCTTTATTCAAAAAATGTAACGTTCTACCTCTTCCATGCATGTATATAAGAGATGTTTGTGTGTTTGTTAAAACGCACCCCAATTATTCAAAAATCGTAGTGAAGTCTACACCAGACAGAAAAGAGCAAAGTTCGCTAATCTATTGTATCAGCCACCTTGTCGCAAAGTAATTTATAGGAAAAATGTTGTCAATATGTGTATTTTAATTTATAATAGGCTACCTGAAAAAATTAAGTTATTAAAAGGCAAAAAATTCAACAAAAACTTAAGTGACTGGCTAATATGCAAATGTTTTTATACTGTTAAAGATTTTTTAGATTATAATGATAATAAAATGTAAGGCCTATATAATGTTTGCTATAAATTTAATATTTGCACGTCTGCTTGCAGGCTGAATGCAATGACTTAGTTTTAAGCAATGTAAAACAACCATTGTTAATTATGCATTCTAGCAAATAAATGATTGATTTGATTTGATTTAATTTTTTGCGAATGATTCCTTATTTTCCCCCGCCAACAATTATCCCGCCAACAGTAGCCATTGCGTAACAATCCGAAGGTACTTAATGCAAACATACACGTTTTACAAAAATTACAAATTACGCCTGACGTGCTACATAATTGAAGTGACGTAAACCACGTAATCTAAACTACACCTACAACATGATCTGCGCTTAATCTATAGATAACATATTGAGATACTTGCCGCATGGGGAGATTTGTTTTTTCTCGACGTTAGAACCATAAAGTCGGATGACTGATTTTTTTATTATCGACATTGGACCTTATGGGTCTCAAACATTTCCAATGTCGATTGTTGAAAACAATCAGACATCTGATCTTATGGTTCTTACGTCGAGTTCTATTTATTAAATTTTGCTCTCCATGCCATTTTTTAATATAGCGTGCGAGATAACGTCTCGAGGCATGAGTGCTGTCAAGGAACATACAAAACCATGGAAATATGCAATACACGGCTTCTATTCAGGTATAGTTCTGTAGCTTGTTCAGTTTTTACTCTGTTCATTATAATGAACATTACAAAGAGGCATCAACCGTCCACCGGTGCGGTGTCTGTAAAGCAACGTCACAGTCCCCCATACACATAAGAAAATGAAACGATACGCGGCTTCCATCCAGGTATATTTCTGTAGTTTGTTCAGTTTTTATTCTGTTCATTATAATGAACATTACAAAGAGGCTTCCACCGGTGTCCAGTACCGTCGTCACAGACCACCTTACACCACAAGAAAATGAAACGATACGCGGCTTCTATCCAGCTATATTTCTGTAGCTTGTTCAGTTTTTATTCTGTTCATTATAATGAACATTACAAAGAGGGATCCACCGTCCACCGGTGTCCGGTCCGTCGTCACAGACTACTATACACCACATAAGAAAACGAAACGGTACGCGGCTTCTATCCAGGTATAGTTCTGTAGCTTGTTCAGTTTTTATTCTGTTCATTATAATGAACATTACAAATAGGGATCCACCGTCCACCGGTGTCCGGTCCGTCGTCACAGACTACTATACACCACATAAGAAAACGAAACGGTACGCGGCTTCTATCCAGGTATAGTTCTGTAGCTTGTTCAGTTTTTATTCGGTTCATTATAATGAACATTACAAATAGGGATCCACCGTCCACCGGTGTCCGGTCCGTCGTCACAGACTACTATACACCACATAAGAAAACGAAACGGTACGCGGCTTCTATCCAGGTATAGTTCTGTAGCTTGTTCAGTTTTTATTCTGTTCATTATAATGAACATTACAAATAGGGATCCACCGTCCACCGGTGTCCGGTCCGTCGTCACAGACTACTATACACCACATAAGAAAACGAAACGGTACGCGGCTTCTATCCAGGTATAGTTCTGTAGCTTGTTCAGTTTTTATTCTGTTCATTATAATGAACATTACAAAGAGGCTTCCATCGGTGTCCGGTCGTCACAGTCCACCGGGCAGACGATCACAATATCTCGATTGGCCTCGGCCGCTGATATAATTTTTATTGTGACAAGTAAAAAGCACCTGTCAACTTTTTGAATGGTTTTGGACGTTTTGTTAATTTCCTCCCTTTACAACGAATTATTAATTATGTCATTGTTATGTAGGCAGCTTATCAATGTGTGTATCAATAGATACCTACCTAAATAATAAAAATATTTTTATTAACAATTATCATTCCAACAGAATGGATAAAAATAATAATGTATACTAAATACATTTGCTTTGTTAGAAAATCCGCCGCGTCGTCTAAATATTTTTGTCAGGATGATATAGAATGAATGAATTAGGCGTTAGAAAGGGCTAGAATAAAACATTTTAATGCTTAAACTTACCTATATTAAATGAGATGTAAAAATAAACAACAGGGTTAAATAATCTGGCTCATTCTCATGGAATCGATTCTCATCGTCACTTTCATGGCAATTCTTATTTATTGTTTATTTGTAATGTTTACGTATAATATTGTATAGAGCTGGATAACACGAGTAAACTTTTATATAAATGATTTAAATCGTACGTTTCATTTCGAAGAAAAACTGTTTTGAAATTTTCGACGCCACAAAAGTGATTCAGTCATTATTTTTTTACAACTTTTTCAAGTAAAACCCTTTTTAAAGAATAAATCTACCAAATATGTACAATAAAACGACATTTTACGTAAAAACAAACCTCACTACAAAAGAAAATATGCGTAATTTGAGATATTACTTTACCATTCACTTTACTTTTTTATTAGTCAGAAATTTGGTTTGTATGTATTAAAACCCTAACATAACAGATACAGTACTTTTAAGTAGGTTAAAAGGCCCTTTCAAAAGAAAACAATACATAAAAATCACATTCGTGGCTCAAAAATCATCTTCATGGTAAAAAATGCTATGAAGGTGATGCCACGCTGGTGACGAAAATATCCCTTTTTGGTGAAATTCTGGAAAGTTTAGGTATAGATGATGATGATGATGATAAAATTAAATACTACATCTTTATTTCGCACATTTTGGCGTTTTGAAAAGCTAGCTTTGATTTAAATAACTAAAATACAATGCATAAAAATTTTGTCCATGCAAGTGATTGGTACACCCATGAATAAATTGAAACTTAGCAATTATATTTTTTTCCACGGCTCGATAAGTCCTAGATTCTACTTCTACGATTGCAGAACATGGCCATCATTGAAATGAATCGAACTCTGCATTGGATTGTTGATCTTATGTTTCACAGTAGCCGTTAAACTACGCAAATCTAAAGCACCTAAAATCGTGTGACCGCCGCATTATATTATTTTAAATTCAAAATAATACTGAAAACTTTTTTTTAGCCTGTAGACCTTAAAGTATATTTATTTGCGATAATTTTGGTATATTTTACAAACAGATACATGAAAATTTGTTAAAGTAGTGCCCAAATGTTTAACTGAAACGCAAAGTGTGACACCATGAGAATACGAAAAATGGCGCCGATTTTGACCTTTCATGTTAAATTTTAGTATTATTTTTTGCGTCTATTATGACAATCTTCATTTATTTTGTAGCTTAATATATGTTTTATCCACCTATCCACAATTCATATCTCTGTCTTTAACCGTTTAGGAAATATAACCGTGTGACCATCAAATTTGAGCTAAAATGAGAATGAGCCATCTATGCCTATAGGACCGGCAGCTTGGCAGCTGTACAAAGAGCTGGCCAAACGTTTGGTAGAGGTATACCAGATACCTGAGGTAGACCAGAATGCTGGCTTGTATTTTGATCAAAAAATAAGCACCTGCATTCAGCGGAGCAATGCCGCCAGCATTCTGGCCACATATATCTCTATCTCAAGTTAGATTAAGTTTTTTAGTTTTAGTTTTTTAGTAGATAAGAATTTATATAAGTTTTAAGTATAGGCATTTCGTTTTATGAGTAACTAGCTTATGCTCGCAGCTTTGCCCGCATGACAAAATCCTTTCTTAGCGGAGGTCTAAGTCATAAAACCTATCTATGTTCCAAATTTCAACCCAATCCGTCCAGTGGTTTAGGCTGTACGTTGATAGATCAGTCAGTCACACTTTCCTTTTATAAATTTAGATTTTAATTAGCATAATTTTAATTTAATGTTAATTTTGTTTGTTATGTTGTTCAATAAATATTCAGTTTGTCATGACTATAGTTTTACTCATATTATGACAACTGTTTACCTCCGATATACAAGGTGTGGCATGCAGGGTTAAGCAGAAGCTTTGTTGACGAGCGTAACGGTTAGAGTGTGAGCACCTCGGTTAGTTGGTAAAATGTGTTTACAGAGTAACTGTAGTGTATTCTGTCGGATGCGCACGCGCCTATAGTCACAGTTAATTTAATAAGTTTAGATTGGCCATCATTGTTTTTTTTTTATTATAGGTTAGTCTTCGACCACCTTCGATTAAATATTTCCGATAAATTAGATCGTCCACCACGATCTCGCGAGATGTTGCGACGATGCGGCCGTAGATGGTAGCAGACTAAATGGAGAAGGCGGGATAAATCCCTCCATGGTTTTACTGAAAAAGGAACTACAATCAGAGAAAAGCACTATAATCAGTATTGCCGATACGGTGTTGGTGATTACTGGTCAAGTAGGATAAAGCCTCCCTGTCTTCACTAAACATCATGATGGTCATAATGATCGCTGGCCAGTACTGATTTTATGGATTTCTCATTCTTACCATTAATTGACAACTTCTTATTGAAACACCACAATTATTTTTTAAAAAAAGTGATGACAATTATTAACTAAGTATATTTATAAATAATTGTCGGCTATTTATACTTATCGCTAATAGCGATCTCTTCAAGATACAATAATATTCTTCTTTCCATTGATGGTTGATCAATGGAAAAAAGAATATTGTTGTCACGCATGATCCCTAGCACCATTCATTCCTCTTTCTTATTGATCATGTGGCTATAGTATTGACAGATCGAGGAGCGGGTGGTGCACATGCCGAACAGCTTCCGTTTCATAAAATTTAATGGTTCGGTTGACCCAGCTTTGTTTGCGTTACACCAGTCCCGGGCCATTCTCGTGAACTATTAATTGCTTATCTCGGAATTGTTCTGTGTATTGTAAAGGTTACCTTCTCTTTGTTTTAAGATGATCCTGCTCATTGTCTGCTTTAGTAGAAATTATCACAGGACTTTTGATCTAAGAAAGATGCTTTAAACAGAGTACTTAGATGTTTTGGCAGGATAGGCACTTAGTTGGCAAATTTACTAACGATTTGATCATTTTTATACTCCTACCCTATTGGTTTCCGATTCCGAAGACCTCGACAATTTTACCGGAAGGGTAAGCGCAGAAGGCAACCGAACTAAATGAATGCTATACACGAAATTTAAGGAAGTACATCAATTACTTATCACCAAGATACTACATATTAAATATGTAGTAAGGAACCTTGAAATTATGATGTCACCTAGGGGGAAGGTTAAAAATACGTGTATTACGCAGTTAACAAGAAGAGGGATCATTCTATTGCCTCAACGTTTCCTTAATTAACAGAAAACTTGAACAGAACTTCACAAACATTGGGACTTAATCAGAGGATCACATCTTTTAATATATACGGGCCGGTGTCGAGTGAGATCTGACACGAAATTCCCTAAAAATAATATTTAAAATGGTAATGGGTCTTCGGGTTCATAAATCGCCGCGCCATATGTCCCGGCTTCACCTACTGTGTACATAAATATGTCAAGTATTGAGAAGACTGGCGTGTTGTTTCACTATGTTTCTTGATCTTTGACAAGACGGATTACAGACGTGTGTCACCAATTTAACTTGGAAATATTACTGCAATGATTTGGTTATTGATCTGGAACCTGGAACTAAGAAGCAGATGACTAATTTTTATCCTATGATTTCTCTTTTGCAAACATCTACATTTATAAAAAGCCTTATCACACTAATTTCTTACTAATACTAAACGTGAAAGTTTGTAAGAATGGATGTCTGGATGTGTGTTTGTTAGTCTTTCACGCCTGCCTCTTTCGAGCTTAGACTCTGGAATAACACATAGGTTATAGGACAGCGGGTAAAACCGCTGGGCACAGCTAGTTATATATAAATGTGAAAGTTTGTGTGTGTGTTTTTTATTTCTTTACGATTAAACAGGTGAAACGATTTAGCTGAAATTTGGCATAGAGATAGCTTAGACCCTGGAATAACTATAGCGCTGTTTCTTAACTTTTTTCTTTTTTTAGAAGGACTGATTGTGAGAATTTGTTACTTTTTTTTTCTTTTTTTTTTATGTGATGAAGTAGAAGACGAGCAAGACGCTCTCCAGATGTTAAGAGATAACGGCTGCCCATAATCAGTACAGTGTTACCTAGGATTTCACAAGTAGGAGCACAGTGATGTTTGCACATCACTGCTCAGGCGGTAGAATAACTGGCACTGATGGGGTACCCACCTAGACGACCTCCTGGAAAGGAAGTCTACCCCCGGTAAATACTACGACTGATCAGAACATTGTCCAATATTTTGCCGCAATTGGTTCTAGTTGGAAGTTAGAATGGTAAGGTGGTGGTCTACTGAGAGTATTGGAATTATCAAAATTAAATACCCCCGTCTAAGGATTAATGCTGTGTAACACTATCCTAAGTGGAACTTCCGTAACTATTGAAAACTTAGATATAACATTGCCACTGTAATGGATTGGCGTAATCTCTTAAGTAACATCCAGGCAAGCGTTGACTTTTCTCGCTTATTTTGCATAAAAACTATCAAAAACTTCCCAAAACAAACCAGTATTCAAATAAACTGAACAGTATTTAAAGAAAAGTCGCATAATATTATCATGATTAATTTCCCAGCGATTTGTTACCTAACATTTGGTGGAGTTCAGTGACCTGAAGGTCGACTGAGACTGCGATCAATCTGCGCACGCGTTTACAACAGATGGCGCTACCTCATGTTCTCGAATGCGAGAAAAAATTAAACGAATGTTCTAAGTTCTATACCATTCTACCTCTACTCATTATGACCACCTCATAGAAAATACGAAGAAACGAGGAAAGATTTTTAATTTTTTCGTTTCTTTCTTTTAAGTTGTATAGTGTCTCCAAAATATAGGTAGGTACCTATGTTATAGGGAAGAAGAAACCTCTTCTAAATTCTTTAAAACAAGTCCAAAAAAAACGTTTTCCCTTCATTTCCTACTCAGCTACATCGTAGGAGTTTCTTTGGCTATAGGTTTTTATCAAATACACCTTGCAGCTATTTAGATGGTGACTATGATTTTATTTATTAAAATATTACTTCACATAAACATATGACCTATATTTCACAAGAAATATATGAGTCAATTATTTGGTAAGGAATTCTGAAACTTCTAAACTGATTGGGATGATTCGTCATGGTATGAGTAATAATAGCTCAGGCCCTGGGGAAGACCATCTAATAGTAGTCTGATAGTTTCAGCGGCTGAGTTCGCAGGGCACTGCGATAATCATAATTTTCAAGAAGTATTACGAAAGGAGCACACTTTTGCAGGCAGCTGCAATATTAACAGAGTTTAAAGATTATTCCATTGATTTATGAAGTGCTCATCGCCCCAAGTAGAGATGAAATATCTAATCCCAAGAATAATCTCTGATTCTTCACAATCGAGGCCACGTGTGCGAACTTTAAAAATAGACAATACTTATTTACACAGCGGCCTTACAGAAATAAACTATCATTCACGTAAAATTGTAACAACGAAATAAAACAGCAGCTTTTTTCCATTACGATCAAAATAATTATAATCGCTATGGCACAATTCGGCACTGCTGACTACGAGGTAAACCCGCACCAGAATTCACCTGTCCGCTAAACAATTGTCTTGAGGCTTAGAGATGAGAAATGACGAAATAACTGGACAATCTCTTGTAGTCTCTGACCAGATCTCGTTAACAAAAGCGTCTCCATAAGTATGGAGACATTGTGTTTTGAAATCGATAATATGAAGTGAAAGCACTCACGGGAAGCGTTAGCTGTAGGTACCTTGGTCAACAATAAGTAATCTTAAAATCCAGCCGGCGCAGGACTAAGGACCCCAAACTATGACCAAAGAAAACAATAAATCGTAATGACGGCGCGCCCCAAGGGCACCCTCGGATGCTCGCTATTTTCGACTATAAATAAATGTGTAGATGGATTGATAAATATAAATATTAGGGGCGAAACAATGTTTATGAAACCGGTGTCGTTCGCATCATAACTGTAAGTTACGACTTCCGACGTCTGCCGACATATGGGGTCTATGCGGAATTTTTGTCTATTGACATGTAGATCTGCCGATAAAAATAGATCAATAATTGTCGCAGACGCTCTCCATTCGAACAAAAGAAGGGACCTAATAAATGGCGATACTGAAATAAAGCGTCGTCTGCCAAACAGGTATGATCATAAATAAATATCGTCGCCATAATAAGATTAACAAAGATGAGTATGCGTTTGGAAGACGCGTTGTCGATGCGACGTTAGTCACCTCCGCTATACTTAGCCGATTGCATTGTCTGTTATATCTTTTAACGATTATTGACAAGGCATCGGCACGCGAATTCTCCCCGCGATAGGTGCGACGAACTGCTATTAATATACTTCATGTGAAACATCTAGACGGTCACAGGTATCTGACGCCGGATGGCAACAGACTTCAGTAGTTCAGCTCTATGCTATCCTGGTTACCGATCTCCTAATATGGATATTACTCATGTAATTCTATGAGTAGATATAGAATAGCATATTGTATGATATCATATCTCAAAATAATACACTAAAGACTAAATGGAAGGTAGGTATGTGCGATATATATACAAATTTAAACATTGTGTTACTTAATAACAGATGTCTACATTTTTTAACTTATCTGCTAAAGTGCTGGGAATGACGAACCAGAGTCTACGATGCGGAACCGATGCGCAAATGTAGGACAAGTTAACTTAACCTTCAATTAAAACAAACGACTAATCGGCTTCATTAAAATGTATTGGATCATAACATCTATAATGAAGTGAGCGTCAAAATTGCAAATTGCGAATTCAAATAGCTACAGCTCGACAATTGATTACGATATGCACACAAAGTCCACAAACACAGACGAGTAGTCAGTCGGCACACATCGATTCATATCCAACGAGTGCCGCTTTTCATTTTGTATGTTAAATTAAATTTCCATGAAACAAGATTGAATTTTTCGCAATCAGCGCGTGCAAAGCTCGCTACGAACGGGTTTTGAACACTGTATACGTATCATGCGTAGATTGGTATATGCAGCCATTTTCCGGATCAAATATTTACTAATAGAGTGTAGTTTCAGTATTTGTTGTGAGAATTATAATTAGCGTTCAGTGGCAAAGGTAATAAAGTGTTATCAAAAACAGAAACAAAGAGCAAACCGCAGGCGGCGTGCCGCCGCGCGAGTGCGGCGTGGCGGACGGCGGCGACCACAGCGCACGGCACTGCACCGGCTGCGAGCTAACATCGGCTTAGCTAATTTACAATTTAATTATCAGCCGGGATGATGCATCGTTAGCGCGCGCCAAACCGAGTTTATGCGACTAATCAATTGTTTGACGCGGCCGCTGCAATCACGTGCCGCCCGCCCTCCCTCCCGCCCTGCTCCGCCTAGGCGCACTATTTACTACATATTTAATTATTTCTAGCATACATTGTAACCGTGCAGTACCTACGTCCCTTCGCATAATGAATCTCAATCAACACCTCATAAAATAAGTTTCGATAGACTCTCGAGAGATCCAATCTAGAGAACAATGCGGCGGCGTGTCGCGCCCGCGTTGATTAAATATAGCTCAGAATTCATCAAGCGGACGGTCGATCGAACCGTTGCTATGGATTTATGCGCTAAATATTCGACAGGTGCCAAGTGTGTCGTACGCAGAGTTCGATTGCCGATGACTAACTACGTAGCTACGCCCCAAATTTTATTGCAAATGTCAATACATATATCGAGCACCTGAACGTTGATCACCTCTTGAACTACAAGCTCAGCAACATTTTTACATTTAAATGTCAATACTGTACATGATTACACGACTATAACTGTGCCTACTCGAATATTAAAGATCGAGTACTTGAGCATAAATTAAACTAACAAATCGAGCCATTTGTATGTCAGCGAAGAGCTCGCGAGTCATTTAATATTTTGCACAGGCAAATAGGCAATGTGATTGTAATTGCGCTGGCACAATACCCATTCGATTACCTGCTTTTATTTAATAACGGTATACGATTGCCTACACTCGTCATTAGAAAGTCACGCGAAGATTTCATTAATTTATTAAGGACGGTTAAAATTAACCGCTCACGAATGAGAATCGTGCGACACAATAGTAATGTGAACGTTCACAATTCGCTAATCCCGCGTGGCTACCGTTACATAAGACGACTGACTTGAATATAAATGTAAAACACAATAAATTTCATGGCCCGTAGGAAATGAATATTCATCACGAAATGGCCATGCATATTCTCTTTTGCTGGGGAATTTAGCATTCCTACCGATATACACGAGGCCTGTAACAATGTAAGCCTTACTATCTGAGCCCATCAGTTAGAATTCGCATGAAACGAATGGAGAGCATAGAGCCGGGGTTGGCGCTTCGGCGAGCAAACTCTCGTAAATTTCAACATATAGTAAAGTGATTTACGAATAATTGTTGTGTTGGAGTATACCTAGAGAAATCTTTCCGCTGTTTGCCGCCGGTTAATTTATATATGAGGCTTAGGTAATTCGCGGGCCGCGAGTAATTGGTGTACAGAACAATAGCTTTTGTCATACCCTTATCTCGAGCGCCACGGTTGTCTCACCTCAAGAAACCCTCGTAAGCTCAATAACAATAACGTTCTCAGATCAATATAATATGAGATTTATGTAGGTACTAGGTACCTACAAACACTACATTTATCTGTAATATTTCTTTTAAACTTTTTAACCATAAATTATGATGAATTGACCTGATCACTTCTCTTCCAGAAATCCCGAACATTTATTAACAAAAAAACTCAAATATATTTTTCTCCTATTCATAGTCAAGACTATGACAAGTATACCATACCTATGTATAGCGAGGAAACTTTCGGACTCTACGCGAATCTAACGGCAAAAGTAGAGCGAGCTATAAGCACGGCTCGACATTAGCGTAACACTTAATCGAAACATGTGTTTATCGGAACATGCGAATCGGCCTAAGGCGAATTAGTTCTCGCACAATGCAATTTGAATGCACATTACACAACGGACGAGGTACGAGCGCTTTTTATTGCGGCATCGTGAGATCTTATCTCGGAACTGCCACTTCCAGCAGGCAAATTTCAGATTCTGGTGCGCCTTCGCCAGTTTTGCACCCTACGGCTTGCACCGAGAGCAACTATCGGCTTGACGAGACGCGCTCGCAGTAGTGTGGGTAATATGAACACGGACGCTTCGCACTCACGCACCCTTCCGTACATTTTTAAAGAATTCAACATAAAATCAGCAATAAAATTGAAAACATTTTGTTACCTTTTAAATAAGTTTAGCTGTGTTGACTTCGCGCTGAACGACTTTGATCCCTGTTCGTACACCCAAATGTACAATTTTCCATGTTGTTTTGGAGTTTGAGATCATTTCTCGATCGATAAGAAGCGTTAATTTTACGAGCCAGTGATAATTTGCTAACTTCCGACAGAGCAATTCGCCCTAGTTGAATCGTTCCGAGCACTTGCTACGTTAAATTGCCAGTTTGAAAGGAAGACTCTAATTAGGTATGTGTCTATCGGTTGCTGCATAGATTAAAATAAATTTTATAAACAAGTCTCGATGTTAATGTGGAAAAAGATATAGTATAAGAAATGGATAGCACCTTAATCTTATTGGAAGGCCGCACGACACAAAATGTGAAATCACAACTAATAAATATCACAAATATACTGTTACAGATCACCGATGCAGAAGCAGATCAGATACTCTTGTAAAAAGAGATTTTGCCATTCTCCCATTGATACTTCTGAAAAATAATAAAATCCTAACTTGGTCACTTGTTTGATTAATATCCTTCACAAAGAGAGGTGCCTTCTTCTTTTCCCAGTGCAGTGAGAAGTGATCCAAAGTGAAGTGACTTCGTAACTTTGCAGGTAGTTCAACAATAGGTAATTATGTTCGCGCAATGCTTTTTGTACTTAAATTACCTATATAAAGTAAAATAAGCCTTTGTATTTTAATTAGGTAAATAAAAGTCAAATTCTTCTTAAGAATTTGAAAAGTTTATCACAAATGGTGCTTTTCTTAGTAGGATTTTTAAGCTTTTAAGGTAAAATCTTACGTTTCCAAATAAAAAAAAAACAACTGTACTTCCACTTTCCCTCAATCCACTTTTACAAGAAATCTCGGAAAATCTAGTACTTTGTAGTTTGTTTTTTTTTTTAATATTTTTCATTTACGTATTTTATATTTAAATAGAACGGTTTACACCAATGGGGATGTTGACTAAAAAACAGTTTTGTCCATAATGTAGATTATTGTAAAATATAGGACACGTATTTTTTTATTTGTAATTCTGATAAAAAACGGGAGAGATACCATGCACTAATGTTGCTTAATCGTGACGTCACACTACTAAATCCTACGTACATTTTGTTTAGTGGTGTGACGTCACGCGTCCCAACACAGAATCTTATAAGCGTATAACTGAAATAAGAAGCGATTGATGATATATCTCAGCAATTTTTTTTTTTAATTTTTCAAGAAAAAAAACGGATCTTATATTTTTATTAGTGTCCGACCGAAATTTCGGTTTCGGTTTCGGTTTCGGCCGAGTTTCGGCCAAAAATCGAGTTTCAGCGAAAGTTTCGGTTTCGGCCAAAATTGGCCGAAACTTTTGCCGAAACCGAAACTCCCTTCGGAAGTTGCCGTGCACGCTCGCCTAGCTTCGTTTCTCGCGACAACGCTTTGGCGGATGACTAATAATTTTAATATAGGTTTGTTATTTTTAAATGTGCGATTTGATATTATCTATGTTGAGACTGGAACTAAGCGTGTAATACGAGTAGCAATTTTAGTAATTATTATTTTTATATAGAGGTACCTAAAAGAGATTGATGATTCTTCTAAGTACAAATAGGTACAAACCAAAGTATTAACTAGTAAGATTTCAAAATACTAATATTTAGTATTTTATCCGTATGTCACCAAGCGGCTCAATCGAGCCGCACCTGCGCATGCGAATTTGAACCTTATTTTAAAGAAGCTAGAAATAGATGTCAATTTTGCTTTGAACTGGAAGTTTTTCCTGAATCAAGGGGTTAATGAAACTAAAAATTAGTATTTTGTATAATCAAAATTGATAACTGATAAACATTTTGCTATAAGAACTTAATTTAAATATATAATAGGCCAAGCGCTATTCAGACTACGCGCAATGTAGGCTTCCGTAGAACTGGCAAATCGTATATCTACTGCCTTAATACGATATCTTTAAAACTTATTAAACTATCTTAACCGCTATGGTTTTCCTGGAAACTTCATGGTTAAAACTATATTCGTGATTTTTAACAGTGTTTGAAAGCCAGTAGTTTAGATTTTAGAGGGCGAGGACGTCCAAAAAAAAATTCCTTAGAAATATGTCCTTCATTAAATACCTATTCAACAATACCCCATTAGCCAGAAAAAATATCATCCCTATTTTACTACCCTACCTTAATTGATTTAAATTTATTTATTTTTGTAACCGTTCTCTTACCCTAATCATTGCCCTCCTCTGTGCAAAATTACAGTTTTCTAGGACTTATAGTTTCTCCGTAAAGCTGCGGACAGACGGACGGACAGACAAAGCGTAACTATAAGGCTTCCTTGTTGACCACGGAAGCCTAAAAGAATTAAAAATATTATTGATATATTTTTTATATTACAACTGATACAACAAACTTAATATTATGCTGTGCTTCCATTTCATGTCCTAATTAATGGAGAATAATGGGTAAAATGCACCAAATTTCAGTATTTTAAAGATTTTTTTACTTGACCACGTGAGTTTCGGTTTCGGTTTCGGTTTCGGCCGAAACTAAAGCCCCGGCCGAACATTCGGTTTCGGTTTCGGTTTCGGCCGTAAAACCAGTTTCGGTCGGACTCTAATTTTTATATTATTAAAATTACGGACTTATTTTTTAAAATGTTGACGTTGTCAACATCCCTATTACACTACATATTAAGTTTATTTGCGAATCGTATAAATACTAACCTAACCTTAACAACCTCTATTTTACAATACGTTTTGCTACTTAGGTAATAAATTATAGCTATTCCATATAACAAAATCTTTGAACTTTAAGTTAGGTACCCACATCAGGTACAAAGTAAAGCCTAAGGGTACATCAGGTTGGTATGTCGCGTACAAAGCGGTAAGTTTGGTGCCAATATGCGGTTGAACGTTGATCCTGAATCCCGACTACACAGGTAAACTCGCCACCCGGCAACCTTCCAAAAAATCAACCACTCATCGTACTTGATCACTTTTCAGTACCTACATATACGTTCGTTTCAGATTTTTTTTTTTGCCGGAAGCCTCATTTGTTTAAGGGATTAGGATAATAATACAACTACTGACAAGCTTACTTGATACAGCAATAAAGAAAAGATCTACAGATCAGCCACGTGGCAGTCTACAAAAATTTCAAGTGCACTATACATTTTTTTAACATTTCATGCAATTTTTTTCGCCAAATCTTGCTGAAGCCATAACTTTTTCTAATAAGCTCAATGGGGAACTCTAATACGATCTAAATAAGCATTTACAACGAGAAAAGAGATATAGCGCACAGAAATACTATTTAACTTAACTATGAGCTTTTCTTCCTTATTTTCTAGCTTCGCAATTTATGAAATATCTGCTGCGACTCATAACTTTGCACCAAATGAAGAATATAGTGAATTATATTTTTTATGTAACATGGTCCATGGTGATGACGATCACATTTATACACCACGATATAATAGGTAGGTACCTAGATATATTATGAAAAATGTGTTTTAATCCGATACAATATATTGATATGATTATATTGCACCTAAGCTGCATAACTCTATGATGTAAGCTAAAATATCGTAAATTGTAGATAATATTTCCTGGCAGGATTAGAATCTACAATGCATCTTATAAGAGCTAAGGCCTTATTGGACACACTATTCGTCATCTTTAAAGGATTTGAACGTTATATTATGAAATTATTGCGTATACATAGGTATACAATGTTGGCGCATTAACATCGCTTGTTTTCAGAATGAGTAGATCATGAGGACATTATGACGGTATATTTCCGCGTGTTGGGTAAAGTGGTGTGGCCCAGTGCGTGGCTCGTGGCATTCACCTTGTTGGCGATGTGCCAATGTTCAGCTAGGACCGTTCACTACCTAACCTCGCCACCGCCGCAGAGCCGGTGACACCGCGGTCATACGCAAAATCGAGATAAATACAACGCGACTCGCGGCAAATTCACCTCATTCTTATTGGAATGCGATCGAATGTTAACTCAAACTGTAGCGGAAGGACCCAACTTGTGTAACTACGTTCATAGTTTAATTAAAATATGCGTGTAAGAGAAGCGGCCTTAGATACGAGTAAGTGTGATTAATGAACTAAATTCTCTAAAGGTAAGAACTTTATACGACAAATCGTACCAGCGATGATATTAAAATAATTTATATACATACTTGTAAGTAGCTTAAGGAAACAATGCTAATAAATCCAACTAGAAAGTCGTTCTCGTGAGAATCCAATACACTATCCTTTATGTTCAGCTTATTAGTAGTCAAGCTAGGTAATACAATACAGCAGCGCGGAGAAATTAGTGAGTACATTATGTACATAAGTGCCGATGCAAATGTCATATCTACTGTGGTATTCGACGTGTAGATATCCACCTGAAATGCAAATTGATATAATGCAGGAAACGTCTGAGTGGGCCTCATAGCGGGGGCCCGTACCGCGTAGGTACCGCATGAGTAGCATAAGTTCGTTTACATACGACAGTCACTCGTATTTGCATCCCAAATGTTCGGCTCGGCCGCACCACGCCGCTCGGCTCGCTCGATCGACTTATCTACCGGACGAAATATTACAGTTTGTGCATCGCCACTCGCAATGTGCATAACTGAATGTCAATAAAGGAATAAAAAATGCCACCGGAGGCGTTCCCGCTTCATCGAGGCGGATGTGCTTTAAGCCAATAGGCGGCCAGAGCTCAGCATATTCATAACGATATTACTGCAGTCGGAGCCGCGGCGTCGTCATAATTCATACATAATAACCCTTCCGACGACGACGCGGCGCCCTTCGTCTCGTTCTTACATCGCGCCCTGCCTCAAGAGCAACAGAGAAGCTCGAACCCACTCCAAATATCATAATTCATAATTTCATTTTTACGAGAGGTTTAAATATATCTCTACATGAAAATTTTCCGTTTCACTCTCACTCGCCGCTTTCCGCGCGAGAGCGTCAGAGATATGTATTTTCAGTAGTTCAGAATTATGAAATATGAATTCGAAGGACGCACTGTAATGAGCGTTTACACGAGATACAGAGCACGTCGGGCATGTAAACTCGTTGACAGCTATTTGTAATTGGAATATGACGAGACGCGTGCGCGTGCTCGGCGCGTCTCATTCGTCAGTTTATTAATAGAGCTCGGCGTCTGCGCCGTGACGACTCGCACCATTAATTTATATGAAATAACTGTCGGCAGACGGAAAAATAAGTCCGATCGAGAACGGCCTTCCAAGATAATATTTATGTTTTACGGAGTGGCAGACGAGTCTGAAGCGCGTTGATGTACGCGTGTCAGAAACCTACCAAACCATAAAAAATGTATATGTTACAGTCATACCAACTCCCACTTACAGAAAACATTCAATAAACGATCTATCCATTTCCTTTCATTCGCGAAGACGGTAAAATATTTTATTTATATTTAAAAACTGCTTTTACCTGCTCTACGTATGATACTGAAAAGTTTACTCCGAATTCCGAATTAGAAACTTAAATATTATGATATAAAGAGAAAGTAGAGCTCTAAAATATAGCTTTTATAATTCATAGAACGTGTTAGAGTTTGAAAAATGAACATAAAACAAATTAAATTCACATGTAACTAACTCGTTGAAAGGTGAATCTAACCAGCCAAAAAGGCATCGACCATTTCGTTGCTCATTACACTTTATAAACATCACCAAATCCAATTTCACAGATCTTTTCAAATTCAATAAACATCCTAAAATACTGATTTGAGACGATATAATCCTCGGAAAGTACGCGCAAGCAAGTGAAACATAAATTTGTTAGCACGTATGTAATCGTCATGCATATTTCGTACAATAATAATTTACATCGGTAAATTTTAAAGTTGACATCAGAAAGAACATCTTATAAGCCATAATTCAGGGTGATTTTAATGAGTCATTACGGAGAAGTGGCGAGAATGAGTCTGAGTTATAGAGGTGCTCTACTCACAGCTTGACATTACATTTTATTTTATGCCTAATTTTATGATTCGCCTCATATTTTCGCACTGGAATGTGTGAGACAAACGATAGTGTTAGATAGTTGAACAATAAATCAGTAAATTATTATATAAACATAATAATAACAATGGCATTATAAAAGACTGCTTCAATAATAATGCTAGATAAATCTGCGATTGTGTAATACCTAGTGGGTCTAAATAAATAACTAAAGCTTCTTTTTCCAGACACAACACAAGAAATTTTTATTTCAGGTATTTATTTACTGTGCTAAATTTATTTATGTTATACATAATATCATTAATACTACTACAGTTGTCAGTAAA
Source organism: Hemithea aestivaria (assembly GCA_947507615.1). Taxonomy (NCBI): domain Eukaryota; kingdom Metazoa; phylum Arthropoda; class Insecta; order Lepidoptera; family Geometridae; genus Hemithea; species Hemithea aestivaria. Next base: position 8,422,945 of record OX382327.1, on the reverse strand, counting down.
ATTTTAACAGCGGTATATTATAACTATGAAATTTCGTTTTAATTTTGGTACCTATGAATATTTGAATTTGAATTTCACAACATTTTAGTTGTCTTGAACAATTACTAAAGAAAACAATTCATAAATCATCTAAAACATGCACCTACAAGTGTTTTAATATGCTGAAAATGGTTCTCGCTATCCCCCTTTTCGACATCAGATCTAAACCTAAATTAAGCCACTTTTGGCAAATTAATTTCTTCCACGATAAATTCGAAGACTACTTAATCAACAAAAGATAACTAATATTAACCTAATGGATTCCAGAGTAACTCGGAATGAACTCGTATTTAAAATCTAAAGATATTTAAACATCGCCCTCGCGCCGCGCCCGCCATAAATAAAATAAGTACAAATATTCTCACGTAAGCCGAGTACCTCGAAAGCGTTCATTTACATTTGTGAATGTAATAAATGGAGCATCTCTAAATACAAAGGTAAACTCACTAAAATAATCTATTTTTGTAATAGCACCGGCTCTATGATTAGAAACAGACAGGAAACGTTGGTGAATCCACAAACTAACAGTGTTTGTTTTCACTAAAACATTCCTATATTAAGTTGTAAACCAAACTGATGACACTATTTGACATTCAATATTTTAGGGTCGGTTATGTACAATTACACGCATAAAATAAAAAGTATTAGGTACGGTGAAGGGTTGGAACACCTGCGTATTATTATATTCATTCTTATACCCATCGAGAGATTTACGACCAGGTATGAACCAACAAATAAGATCTTCCAAAAAATACCTTCAAAAAAATATAATAAGAGCACAAAAAGCTCAGCAAGACACGTCAACGTCGACCGCGTACCATTGGTTGGCCGAACAATGAAATATTACCGCAACTTTTAGTTGCTCTTTTTATTAATAAATTCAAACAAACCTCACAATTAAATTAAAGCCAACAAATAGAACTTGAAACAAAAGATGTCCTTATAAAGCCAGTAATGTGGGAATGAAAGAAATGAACGCAGTCAGAGACATCATAAAATTGTGTCAATAAAGGATCTTCGAAGAACGTATAAGTCGAGAGGACTTAATACAAATAAATATCATGATACTAATTATACGTTAGTTTATTTAGATTATACTTATCTAGTTTATAACATATTTTAGTGCACCATAAACAAACATAGCAAGATTTTACAGCTTCTGCCGGTCCCGAGGCACATTTGAGCATTGTGCCTCTTATAATTTTTATTGGGGGCAATCCGTCCGCCTTGATTTACTCCTTCCCGAACTGACGGATCTTTCGTTTAATTTACGATTCTACCCCAGCTCCAGTGTTCGCCTCGTAATAAAATCTAACAAAACAAGCAAAAATTACATCGACACGTTTTATTTTTATTGTTTTATATCATAGATAAATAAATTGAGTTTAATCTTTTGATATAGATGAGAGATTACTGATAATATACATTTTGACTTTATGACAAGTTTTTGCGTTGAATAGTTTAAAGGTTGGCGTATATTTTGTTTAAACATTAAGATAATCTCGTATAGCTTTAAATATTTGTTCAGAACTGAATGTAAGCAAAAGAGTCAACGAACTTTAAACATGTTGGTAGATATTTTATTTTGAGAAAAGTCATACCACTGCGGAAGTATCCCACTTTATATATTGTATGATTTACTCAAAACATAACCATTACAATAATTTATGTTTACATTTTCATTTTCAGCGCAAATGTTCACGATCTTCCCACTCTCGCCCCTGTATCCGACAAGCATTTGGCACCGGTTCAGAAATTGTTATTACAATATAATAACAGAATTTTCTAATCATAACACTATAACATCTGTAGACAGCTACATTGTCACTACATAACACTTAAATTACAGCAATTGTATGCTTCAAATAACCTTCTATATTTTTCTATCAACTCAGGGTCGGCAATCGGCAATATAATGTGAAAAGTTGCGTAGAACTTCGTGTAAATACTTGAAGTACCTATTGGAGAAACTAGGTTACAAACTAGCCAGCTTAATTACTAAATAAAATTATATATTTGAACTATGTAATATTATCATAATACAATTTGAAAATTAAAATTTACATCCAAACACTTTGCAAATACATAGTAAATAGTAACAATAAGCCTTCGTTCCATAAAAAATATTGGATTTTTTGCCTCTTAAATACTGGTGCCATTTAAAAGCTGAGAAACTCAAGTATGTTCTTAGTTTCATTAAAATAACAATGCAAAGTTTTAATTATTCGTACATAACATCATGAGCCAGTACCAGCTTGTTCGGTGTGTGTCTCATTTGCAAGTAACAGGACGCATATTATAGACCCACGAAGGCAATAAGATAAAAAGACGCTCAATAAGGCGCGATCAGAGGCAAAAATGAAATAAATTGCCGGGGAATTGTGAATAAGAGGGCTGGTGCAATTGAGGCGAACACGCTGGCTCATTAGACAGAGCACTACCGAACCTTCGAGAGCGAATCAATTAAAAATACCAATAAATTAAATACTTCTAAATGTCCCTAAATACCAATTGTTACCCTTTTCAAGGAAAATAAAAGTGAGCAAAAAAATAATAATTCTCGGAAAGTTTCACATGTCTCGGGTTATGTTTGCAACAATGAAGAGCAATTTGGTCTGTTTGCCGAAAAGTTGTAAAATAGATGGACATTAGCATAACAAAGATAGTGATTTAGAGCGACCATCGGCAAGGCCGGTGCCCAGTTTGCATACGAACGTCACTTTCACTTATTTTAGTCAGAGGCAAGAAATCGGTGATATTATTTATAAAGTATTTAGTCGGTTAGTCGGCGCGTATGTCGATGGATATTGTTTAAAACCGCAGGCTCCGGGAACAATGAACAAACGACGGGAGCCGCGGGAGCGTGTCGTGACGATACAAAAACTTATTTCTCTCGGATATGGAATCGAACCAAGAATAATGAAAGACATGCCTCGGTTTGCACAATGCGGTAAATTAAACAAATTTTTGGGTTCTGCTAAACATCTAGGATAAAAAATACATAGAGTCGTGTTAGTTTATACTTTCTATTGACATTAGTCATTTAGACATATTCAATGCGCTTAAAAATACTTGTTAAAACAGATAAAGAGATAAAACAGACAAACAGTTTATTAATAAATTGTCCAAAATTAAAAGACAAAAAAGACGAGATAGTCACTGATCAATAGATAAATGGTAATAAAAAATAATATAACCTACTCATATACTTACATCCCACCACACCTACCCATATGCCCACAAAAAAATATATAACCTACTCATATGCCCACATCCTTATAATATTAAAATGGAAAGTTTATATGAATGAAACTTTCTTACGATTTCATGTCTAAACGAATGGACGGATTGGGCTTACATTAAGCAGGTAACAGCTTAAGCCTTAAGAAAAACAAATAGGATATCTTTTGGCGAAGAAAAACGCTGGGCGCAGCTAATACATACCTATACATTATTCTTAGCTAAATAAACACCAAAACCCAACTTGTGGGTAAAATTTATCCTCTCTAAATATATTAGGTAATTGGCCCCACCACCACCTTTGCGTACGTTTTTCTAGTCATAATGTAATCATTAACCAATTGGCTAATAATTTTATTTAGATAGATGATTACACTTTATTGTACACCAAAGTCGTAAAACAAACAATATCTCACATTAAGTCATCATCATCATTTTAAATCATTTTATTATTTATTTAGTTTTAATGTAAGAAATTATATCATCCACATGCCTTCTCCACGGCATCGTTGTGTTGAACCGGCTGGCAAGTAACGAGCGTCTACGTCACACATCTCTACGCATCATTTGCATGTGCCCGAGCGTAACCCAACGTATCGCGTTGCATAGCTGCAGTTCAACAAAAATAGTACCGCACTTATAAGTGCTAAAGTTTTGACTACATATTGTGTGAAATAACTTTATAAATATACTTGCTGCGCACAACGGTTTGACCCGCTGTACTATAGCCAATGTGTTATTACAGGGCTATCTCTATAATAAATTTCAGCTCCATCGGTCCACCCGTTTAGGCGTGAAAGAGTAACAAACATACACATCCAGACATCCATACATTCTTACAAACTTTCACGTTTATAATATTAGTAGGATATAAAATGGCTATTATTGCTAAAAGCTTAAAATAATAAATAGCTAAGCTTTTAATGTGAGAATTCTAAAGCTAGATAGATATCTTTATTAAATACAATTTCCAAAAACTTAAATTTTGAAAATTAAAAGTAAAAAGTTAATGGAAAAAAACTGAGACCTATAATTTTAATGGACTAAAGTTTCGTTGTTTCAACTCACAACATTTTGTAAGCTGAATTTTACGGCCATATAAAATTCCGTTCGAAAATGATTCATCACAAAATTATAATTTTCATATTTGTTCTTTGTTTCGTTTTTTTTTTTATAACAAATTAAAAACAGTAACGTAGGTAGTAGACCCGCTGATAATAAAGTAGGTAGGCAAAGTTTTCCGCTCCACGATAATAAAGACGACCTTCCAAAGTGTTAAAATTTTATTAACATAATTTAAACAATAGATCGAAAATGCTTACGACCACCGGTACAGTCGTAAATTTTGTCGATGTGTCATTTTTTGTAATACGAATAAATCTATATTTTTTTTGTCGGACATGACTAATTGGTGCTGTAGCATAGCAACGCAATGGGGGTGCAAGTCAGTTTTGTTTTCTGGTTTTGCAAATATAATAATAAAAGTTTATTACCCCGTTTGAAAGGGTTTGTCTCTAGCTGCCCTCAAAGGGTAGCAGTAAAACCTCGCTCGGTCCACAACGGGTCGATTGTTCAGTTGCATATCCTCATAAATCAGTTTTTGGGAAACACAGTGAATGGCGGTCGTTACTCAATACAGGATCATTATACAAATATAAGTTTTTGGCATTTGTGCACGTACCACTGTGGGAGGTTTGACAAATTTCTTTGCAAAATTGCTTTTGACGAAAATATTCTGAGAAAAGAAAGTTAAAATAAATATTGTTATTGTGACGTCTGTCCGTTATTGCTGTGCACTCGCCACCTGCTACTTATTATGTAGTGGTGATTTAATTAAGGGATTAGATAAAGAGACAAATTCTAATATTTAGCGTTCATAAGGTCCATATTGTACTGGATAATAACAAAATTGAGACATAAGGGAATAAATTACGTGTGAAATAAAAATAAATATGAGAGAAGTGTAAGAAAGTGAGAGCGTAAGTATCCTATTCGGGTTTCAAGATGACATAATTGAGGTTGGTGATGGAAGACTGATGGAGCGGGTCACAGCGGAGGTCAGCGTCGCCATGCGTCATCGCTAACGACGACAAATGACGTGACACGACATGACAACACTAACAAAACTGATACACTTCTGATGTCGAAGATTTGAGGGCCTATTGGCTATTTCTCACCCACTACGATTGATGACAACTTCAATGTATATTGCTGCATTTGTTATTTTACTCATATTAATAAGGCGGTTTAAGCTAGTAATGTACGCAATTTTGTCTATGGATTCTAGTAATAACATGTCGTTTTGCGATAGCCAATAGGCGCTCTGGTAACATAACTTTAACATTCAACAACTTCATTCAAGACGATTGTAGTTCAGATTCTACTCATTAGAAAGATCTTTATATGTCCTGAATTAAAGTTCATAGGTAAGATACCAAATTTCATAGGATTAGGTGTGGAGGAGATTCGGCTATACTGCTTACATAAATAAAATAATGTTAATGTAGAGCAATATTAAATTTTATCTAGATTTTTGAAAAGGTAATTGCTAGACCAACTGAAGAAAATATAAGTTATTTTATTTTTTTTCTAAATTATTTTTCAATCAATCGATGACAGAGCAACTACAAACATTATTTTTTAGAAGGAAAGGACTTGTTTTTTATACAACAGAAGGAAGGCGTCATTCATCGCCGCTATCCGTCACGTTACTCGTTTCCTGTTCGGATGGAGCAAATAAATTAACTTTTGAAATAACCATCGTAGATTTTAACTTTTAACAAAATAATATTAACATACAAATTGACGAAATCCGCAATATTTTACAAATGCAATTGTAAAAAGTTCCATTGTCAAGAGCCCTAACAGCAAACGTAAATATTGTGAATAAAAATATGTAGCTTCTAGTTTTTAGATAAAAACGTTGAATAACGCAAGATCAGCGGTTGGACATGATTCCCACAGAGATTTAGCATCGAGACCACGCGCCGCGCCGGCTGCACGCAACTTAAAAATAGCACATTGGTCGAAAAATAAAAATTTCCCCAAATAGACGGAAATATACAAAAATGTGAAGCAAAGAGCGAGGGGCGAACGTGATGGCGTGCCGTAATGTGCGCCCCTAATTAAAACGTTAAAAACCGACCGCTTCTGAAAAACGTCAATTTTGAAGAGAAATGTGCCGTCCAAAGGATCCCCTTTCATACCTTTGTTTCGTTTATTTTTATCATTTAAATGCTCTTTGGTTACGATTCGTCGGGAAATTGCGTACGACATTGCTTTTTTGGGCATTTATTATTCTGTCTTTGTATTAGGTAGGTAGCTATTTGGCCAGTGCGTTTCATTTGCCACTACTAGGTAAAGAAGTAGGTATAGAGCTGCAAATATTCTTCACCTGAGTATCTATGAAGTATCCTTTCAGTGAAGCATGTAGATATTAATGAATATGTAATTTCTATGATAAATATTATTTGTAACATGGTAAGTACCTACTTATCATGTTAATAGAGCATAATGTCAATACATTAATGTACTCGTTTCTAGTTGCTACGCGACATGTAAATTGCATTTAATTCGTCGAGTCTACTATCAGATCAATAAACTATTTCAGAATACAAACACTGAACTGCGAAAATCATCTATTTGCCAATCTATGCTTTGACAGAACCGTAAATTGGGAATTTAGCCAGAGCGTTTGAAACACGGACAGGCAGCGAATGGATAAATCTAACCGTTAAAGCGATATGCAGATCTGCATCGACATTCATTACCTAATTAAAATCGCAAGCCCCTTCCGCTCGCTACATTTCTCCAACGCGCTGCCAATAAATTTCATCCGCCAGTCGCCCCATAACGATAACCAGTTCCTCGGGAACTATCGTTCAATCTAGCGTCGATGCCGTATGTTGATCCGGTCGTGTACCCGCCGCTCCTCGCAGACGACGTCAATACCTATGTATTATTTAGTGGCAGCTAGTGCTGCGCTGCCGGGCGAGCCCGTGCATCCACCATCTCGCCTACGTCGTGTCGGCCCACAGATCCACTTCACATATTCATAAAGAATAAAGAATCATCCGACAAGGTCTCCTCTCCACGCACTCCCTCCCCCCGATGCGATGGTGATGCTCTCATTCACACTTCGACCCGATCGCGATCTATCCATTCCCCTCTAAAGACTCAATAAGAAGGATGTTACGACGATCCGCACTGGAATTGGATTATAGACTTTAATTTATTCCGAAGAAGAAATATTTCATTAAACGTGAGCACACGTTCATGAAACCCTTTTAGTTAGTCGCGCGGTTCCATCGAGAAGTTTCAAAACGATCATTCAAGTCGGCGATGTAACGACCGGTTTTAATTCTTACATCCATGATATGAGGGCCCATTTCATCGGCGGATCGCGACTGAACAAAAGTTCGTTATAGAATGAACAGGTTCGGAGGCCAACCCTCGGCGCAGCATCTTTATGGGCGACATATTTGATTCGAAAACTTGTTATGCTTCGTCCTAAATAAATTATAACGAGAAATTGTAATCATTAAATGGATATATTTAATGTGTGTAGATGTGGCCGCGGTGAGTATGGCCAGGCGAGAGTGTCGACGGCTCGGGACACGAGGGTCAGTAGGCGGCCGCGACGTTGCGTTGGGCCCTATCTGCCTACAAGAATGCGCGCTCTCTTGAGATAGCAAGCACAAATCTTCGCGATCGTGTAAACTTCGTTTCGTTCTATCCTGATTCATTTATGATATCATTTTTGTATTGTGTATCGAGTTGACATCGCTGTATATGTGAACTGTATTTTAATACTTATTTTTACTTTGTTTTTATATTTAAACTTTTACACTAATAAAAATATTTTGCTAATTTCTTCAGATGAGATCGTAGTCAAAAACTGACTATTAGTGAAACTAATAAATAGGTACTCATATTATATTGCTATAACTACAAATAACTGTTTTATTTGTTCCGGTAAATATTTACCTAATTTTAACGGAAACAGTAAAACGAGTCACATATCACATAAATGGTCAAGTTCAAATACCAAATATATCAACACCATTGACTGTTTATTATTATATGAATCATGATTCAAATGAGAGTTTCCTCTAAACGCCAATTTAGTGACAAAATCTATATCACATTCTGAATAAATACATGGTTAATTCTAAATTCCAATACTTATATGACAGCAATAGACTGGATTTTATGAAACCTGATCTCTAATATAAAATCAATATTATGTGGGCAGTTATAATCATTCATTAAAAGATCTATGTATATAATATGGGCTCAAACTGTACAAATAAATGCAGATACCGCGAAACAAAAATGTTTAAAATGAATAATTATTGTGCTCGAATTTATGCAACATTGTCACTTAACAACTGGTGGGACGCGGTCAAGCCCTTGTCTAGTCAGATGGTAAAAAATAATGAAAATGATATGCTCCAGAAAAACAGTTTCCGCAAACTAAATACCTAATTCACGAAAGCTAGTTCTACCACAACTAATGAACCGTAATTAACGGCTTAAATTTAACTGATTCTATTTATTGAAAGGTTTACCACACCATATTCTTTTGTTATTCTAATATTGTGCTCATGATATAAATGTCATGGACCCAATGTACGAATGTCTTAGTGCGGACTCAGTTAAAACTGGTTCAATGCATCAATTTTTCATCACCAATTATCATTTTTTTTATTCATTATAGGTTAGCCTTTGACCACAATCTCGCGTGATGTTATGCGATGATGCAGCCGTAGATGGTAGTTTATATTTTCTTAGAAAGTGGGATAAATAAAAGAAAGAAAAAACATTTATTGCCAATCATAACATAGACCACAACAGTTTAAGTGTAGTTACAATTTTTTTGAGAAAAAAAATTAGTAATAAACATAATAAAAAATCATAACAATTTACAGAAATACACAGGGATATTGGCAAAAGGGACAGCCTCAGCGTGTAATTACGTAACGTAGAGTTAGCGTAGTTGCTGGTTTTCAGGTTGCCCCCTTGCTCGAACTAAGATGGTTCGTCGAGTAGTTAGTCATAGCGGGTGTATACAAAAATCGTTTTCTGAGCTCATGTTTGTAAATAAACGGCATAAACTCACTTGTATTTACTTCGGCTTCGACCCGACGTTTCTAAGCTTATAAAAACAGCTGACAAGTTCTTATGTTATAATATTATAAAAAATAAATAAATCAACTACATAAATCACTCCCTGACTTCACTGAACATCATGCAGAAACACTGTCACAATGACCGCTTGCACTCACGGTTTTGTCCAGTGTGTATTAACTAGCCACGGCTGAAGCCTACCACATCTGGGTATCTGGATTTCTTACTATTGTTTGTGAATACAGGTATCCAAATAAAACATCTAAATGGAACTATTTCATTAATTAAGATGGAAATTGTTTATTGGCGTAGGCGGGCAATCCAGTTTGGACCACAGGTCTACGAATTGAAAATAATGGTCTACCTGCTTATTAACCATGCATGTTGATTTAAGATATTTATTACAATGATTATTGTCTACATTATTATAAATTAGGTATACAACTGTACATGGAATATTTATTTTACTGTTGTCTATTTTACGTCTGCTATGGCTAATTCTAGATCTTCTAAAGGCACCTATAGAGAAATCGTAATTTGATTTCTCTGTCCTAATATAGGTGTGATTTACTGGTTTTTATTTCTTTACCTAATTAATTTAAAATAGTTATGTTCATCATCTAGTTTGTTGGTTTGTCTGCTCCATTAGCAGAAAAACCAATCTTCTTTAAGCACTATATCGAAAATATCTACACCATCACCTTAGTCTTTAGTAAATAGAAAGTATCAAAAGCCGATTAAAAGACAGAAAATCAAAAAGCTCAAACCTACAATTTCAAGTAAAATGTCCTATATCATCAATGTTTAAAGCCTCTTTTACTCAAAAAGCGTTATCCGACATTCAATCGGGTAAAGCGTTATTTTAATACAGAATATCATATTTGTTATTCAATGACTCAAACGTGACTATCAAATGTTAAACCAACGACGTGTTGAATACATTAAAGAACGCATCTTGCGTTAAAATAAAATTTTATTTAGAGGTCGTTAACAAGGTACAGGACCGATATTAAATGGACATCGGTAAGAGAGTAAAAATTAAAGACAACATAAATATCTCTGAGAAAAAAGTTTGATTCAAGAAAAGGAGGGAACTTTGACGATTGGGCTTGAAATCCGATATTTTCGACAGGTCCCTTTGTCCCCGTTGATATAGTGGTACATGTTATTTCTAACTTTTATTAGCTATTTTATGAATGGATACAACTACGAGTAGGTAGGTGTATGTTACAATATATCTAGGTATGGATTTCTCTTTTATATGTACTTATAGGTAACGTTTAAGGTGGTACACCTAATGGTTCAGACGGTCTTTAATATTATAGATATAATAATATGATGGATATTATTAAATTATATGATAAATAGATTATGTTCGGGTATTCAGATAAAAAAATATATGACATCTGATTCTATCTTTTACTGGTTTTGTTCTTGATCTTTTGTTGAAACCGTATTGGATAGGTCCGGGCATAGATAAAGCTTTTTAGAATAAACTTGCGTTTTTACAAAATTAGGTTAAAAAATCATTTTTTTATACGAGTAGGTACGTGTTACGTATGACCGACTGATTGACAGATATATCCACACACGACAGCTCAACAGATAAAGGATTGAGTTGAAATTTGGCACAGAGACAAATATAGAATATTTTATATTATTGTAGGTAGTCTATATAGGTATATTTTATAATATATATTATTTGTATAATATAGTAGATATGTCAGATAAAAATAATATATGTAATATATTATGTATCAATAGGTTAGTTTGACTCCTCTGCTAAATTACACCCTACTCTTTAACTTATAACTTTCCGTGCAAAGTGGGTTGCCTGGAAGACATCGCTCTAAGCGATAAGGCCGCCCATTGTGGACATTATTATTATTAGTACTTTAATTTAGTTTAAAGTCTATTTTGTTATTTTTTGTCCCAATAAAGAGTATTGTATTCTATTGTATTATGGCGTTAACATTCACAAAAAAAAGGACTCTAGACGAGAGCGAAGCCTATATATAGCACATAAGCATACATAAGTAATATATCTGTTATTGTTTTTCTTTTCATAACAGCTGATAGGTCCTTATATCAGAATAACCCAGAAGGTACCTTTTCATTTTGCTAGACTTATCTTCCTATAAGTATCTCTTCGTCACTACCTACCGAAAAATCATTTACATAGCCGACTAGGCCAACACGAATACGGTTAAACCTTTTAAATAAAAATACCTTTCAGTATTTCATTCCCATACCAGCGTCTGTCATCAATGTTTTTTAAAGAAATAAAACGGAGAATTTTTACTAAATTACACATAATTAGATATTAAAAAGTGTTAAGACGAGCGCTCTGTGGAACTGGCTCCGAAGATGAATAAATTAGGAGTTAAGTTATGAGCGGTCTGTTTAAACAACATGAATGAAAACCTCGCGCCCCTCGACCCTGGTCTACCCCGCCAGCGTCCGCGTGTGGCCTCCACCGCTTATAATGCAGGTGTGGATTCAGGATGGGATCAAATGAAATTAAATGTAGATATGTATTTTTTATTTTATTTTTATGTGAAGTAGTAAGAAGACGAGCTAGACGCTCTCCTGATGTTTAGAGATAACGCTGCCCATTACCAGTGCAGTGCCACTGAATGCTCGAACGTGCTGTTTGCTCGAATTATGGTACAAATATGGCATAGATACGAGTATATATAATATAGGTATAAAGACCCAATTATTCGCCAGGAGTTTACACCGGCAAGGAAATATTTAAATAACACAATAATGTTATAGAACATTATGTTAATTAATTTTATATGTGAAACACATTAAACTGTTATTGTCATAAACATTGAAACGAAATAATAAAGTATAAAAATTATAATTATTACCTATAGTGAGTTATACGCTAAAAAAAATCGATCTCCTCCGAAAACTTCCGTAGCCTGCCCAGTAATTGCTGCCCAGTAATTGGCCATGAAGAGATTCAACGAATATCTGAAGGTGACAAGCACAGTGCATTGCTATTTTGCTATATCAAAACACTGGGTGGTGCTGTATTTGATATGATCAATTATAATAATCAACCATGATGCTAAACCATCAAGCTTGCCAGGCACTGTTGGGGTACCCACCTAGTCGACCTCCTGCAAAGTAAGTCTATCCCCGGTAAAAAAACTTTATGCATACTTATCTTATACCATAATATAAGGTAATTTGTTTATATGTTGAGTCCGTCCCAGTGAAGAGGTGAGATGACATGTTATCGGCATCGGTAATCTGAACCCAAAATATTACGATTCAAAACTTGGTCAAGACCTTGCGCCGACGCATCGAAAGCACCAACTTGAATAAAACAACCGGCTACCATTAAAGAAAACCCTATCATTTATAACTCAGCCGTACTTTTGTTCCTCCATAAGTAATAAAAAGATGTCAATTAAAACTGAATCGAAATTAATGTACGGACCTTTTCTGTGCGGGCACGTAATAGCGACTATAATTTTAATTTTTTACTCTAACTTGTGGAGACGTAGTGAGGGAGTGATAAGATCATTGTTTTAGCGACATTTTTTTTATTAATTACTTATTATAGATTAGTTAGCCTTTGACCACGTTCTCATTTTAAATGCATAGGTAATAAGTAGGTAGGTAGATAAATGGAGAGATGCAAGTTTATCGGTTAAAGCTTTTTTTTACAAGCTTTTATTTACTTTCACCTGTCTGTTGTCTGTCTGTCTGTAATCAAATCTTGCAAGTTAAATTTGATCCAGTTCTCGTTTTCCGATTGAGCTGAGAAATTTTGCATGCATGTATAAATCGGATGACAATGCAATATTTTTATGACATGGAGCTGGTCCTATCCAGCTCCATGTCATAAAATTATTAAAACGGCGCAACCCTATAGAGTTTGGGCTCATTTGATTTGTCTTGATTACTAGATGGTAATAATAATAAAAAATTGTTTTTAAAAAGAATTTCTTAAATTTTCACTTGTTTTTAATTAAAAATTTCTTTACCTTACATTTAATTATGCGATAAGTTATCAAAGAAAATATTCTTAAGTATACATTATAAAAATAGCTCATGCTTAACATACTTGCGTTTAATAACAACACTAATGGTGAGTGCATTTGTGTCACAAGTCACAATAGGAATTTTGAAATTATTTTTATATAGACAAAGTGGTCAAATAATGTTTACAAACGTTCGATGTTAAGCTGCACTGTTTTGGCTGAATGTTTACAAGCGATCTAAAAGAAGACTTTCTTATGGCTCATCCACATTCAGCCAAAACAGTGCAGGCAGGGCAGTGAGCATGCTTAGTACACTTAGTAGCAAGTATACTTAGTACAGGGCATGGAAGTACATTTATATAATTAGGACACCCAACACAGAATACACATAGATTTACATACTTAAGACTATGAGATCATACAAGTGTGTTCCTGCATTTATAGGGTGCCACAGCATGCACAACTAAACTGTTTATATTATTTTCTTAATATAATATAGGTAATTTAAAAATCTGTCAATAAGGTAAAAAGTAGAAACATATAGACATACATATTAGCCTAGCTTGACCTAGCTTAACATATAGACATACATATTAGCCTAGCTTGGCCTAGCTTGACGACACGCTGAGTCTGTTCCCATTGACTGATACTCTTATACATAATATTATATTTATATCATATTGTTTGGATAAGTAAGTAAAGTTTGTACCATATTATAATATTATTAGCATCTGTCAATAAATTCATTTCATTTCATTTCATTTCATTTCATATTATAGTGTTTACACATGCCCTGCTCACTGCCCTGCCCGTTTCGCCTGAATGTGGATGCGGTATTAGATAGAGGAAAGAATAGAGGAAAACATACTTTATATCTAACATCAATGAAATACAACGTTATAACAATTATAGTTAAATTTTATTTTGACTACATGTTTCAAGGCTCACGATAACGACACCCGATTAGAACAAGTGGCTTTCACCGCATCGCCGTGTGATCATAAAAAAAATATTCAGTTTAGTCATGCGTAGATTACTTAACATTAGAACGGCCATTATAATATTATTTCGTGTTAATATCTCGTTATCGTAATAATATCGTGTTCGGTGTTGCAAATCTTCTCTAAAATTTATTTTTGAGTCAATCAAGAGGTGACTCTTTAGTAGCCGTACGCTTGATCGTTTGATTTACTAATATTATATTTTTGTATAAATTTAAAATTTTTGTCAGTAAATTTAATTTAATTTTAAATTTTTGTTACCGCGGGTCGCAGCTTGTTCTACATATTTCACAACAGACAAAAAAAAATTTTTGTCAGTAAATTCTATAAACTAACTAGCGAGCGCCTGAAACAGTGTCAGTTGCTGATTTCAGACAGTGATTTTTTACACACTTGTCTTGTCACGGCCGATAGTAATCCCTACTTATTGCACGGTCGCATGCGCCATCGACAAACAAGTTTTCTGATTGTGGATATTGGCTTTGAGACAAAATGCTGGCGATATATTAAGCGGGGTGTAAAAATTCCTCTCCTCGTTATGTGTCGCGATTTAATTGAGATCTTATATTAATTAGGGAGGAGTGAGGCAGCGAATGTGCCCGCCGCACGCAGCCTCTGCACGCAACTATGCATCAACATACTTTTTCCTTATTTTATGATTCTTTAGGAAAATACAGAAAGGATCACCGTAAGCATTTTTTTTATGTTCCTTTTTAATGTTTTTTTTTTAAATAAAGTTCATTTTCATAATAAGAAACGACATTGATATTATAACAAGACGACTCTAAACAATTTGGTAATGAAGAAGAAAATTACTTCACTACAATTTTCAATTTTGACCAAAAATTTACAAGTTTACAAGCAAATATTAATCTGAGATCTTTTTACTAGTTCTAAAAAACTTCTTTGGTTGAAGCAACTAGGTACAACCTTCACCTTAATGCCACATTTACGAGTACACTATAAATTAATTACACTACTTTGTAGAAAAATTAATTGCACGCATATTCAATTCGGTACCTGAACCTACCCATTACCCATGGACTACTGAATAAAACCTCTTGATAAAAAGGAATGATGCACCACTACTACACCTATTTTCCCTGTATCTACTTATGTACGTGTTTACTACACGCTCTGACATCTTAATTCTAAAGTAAGTAAATATTATGCCTAATCGTTACTTACTATTAATGATTGCCACTCAAATTTTACTTTCTTTAATGGCAAAATTGTAATTTTAGAGCAAATTGGTTGAAAATATGAAGAAACCACAAACGAGGATAAGTCCTTACTCGATATCTTTTTGATCACTAACACATACCTCATACCGCGTTATTACAAAATCTAAATTGTTTATTTATTTAATTATTATTCAGCACAAAGCTAGGACTAACTTAATGCTACAATAGCATTTTCTACCAGCTGCCCTAAGGCTGGAGAAAATGAATACTAGAAATATAGAGGGCTAACAATCATAGGAAAAACTTACTTATTGTTCGCTTAAGATAGCACAATCGTAAGTCCTCATTTTGTTCATAACACGAATAGCGTCCGCCATCTTCGTGCCTATTCGTTAGCTAATAAATACACCTTGCGATTGCCCATACCACGGTAAAGAGATATACAGTAATGTGACTCCCTGGAAGCGGTTGAACTCAAGGTCGCGCGAGTTTTCAACGATTTGGGTAGGGTTCGGTAGGCAGCGAGGTGACGAATAGGCGTTATTATTGTGAATTACTCAAAATATCAAAAAGAATTAAATACTTTGTGATATTTTTACTAATTCACAACCATTATTCGGAATTCGGAAGCTTACTGCATAAAAACGTCTATTCGGCACTTCGCTTCTTGCCGACCCCTGTCGACCGCGTTGCAAACTCGCGCGACCTTGAATTCATCCGCTTCTAGGGAGTCAAATTACTGTATATCTCCTTACCGTGCCCATACCCATATCAAAGAAAAATAAATAAAACAAAGTAGTAGGTAGGTATAGTTTTGCGTGATTTACTAACAAATAAACGATCGTACACGGCAAGTTTCGCATTTATAATTGCGCTATAGGGATGAGAAGTGTAGCCATCGGGAGCGTGTTCGCGTGACGATGACGTGATAGCGCGTCACGCGTGTTCTGCGTTATAACAACTTGTAACGAGTCCAAACTAACAAGCACCCTTTACATTGACTCACGATTGGTACGTGTTACGTGATACTTAATATTGGATTGTTTTAGTAAAGTGTTTTAACATGAAAACTTACTCTTAAATCTTAATAAATTATAAATTTAGCGCATTCTGTGTCTAAAATTTAGCGGACAAATTATTATTAATGCGAAAATTTTACTAGGTATGTATGCCAAGTATACATAAAATCAGATTTTCATACTTTTGGAATCTTAGGTTTTTAAATGCGGCTACTACCAAAACAGTTTTCCTTTATACTTCAATGAGTATGGTGTATACTACAACTATAACGGAATTATTTGTTAGGTACTTTTTTATCTTTGTTATAATAAAAATGTTAATGCGAAAGTATGGGTGTAGATGAGAGTTTGTTATCTTTTCACGCTTAGACTAAGCTGAAATGTATGTAGGTAGCTTATATCCTAGAATACTTAGAACACCTTATCTAACCTACTGCTAAAGAATATAAACTACTACTACGTAGGTACTACATACTACATACTATAAATTTTCTAAAATTAAATGTTTGACATTAGAAAATAAATTGAAAATCTAACTCCATATTCATCAGTTTAACAAAACAACCAATAACTCAAGAGAAGGTCGAGTACCGTACGATTAATTTCAATAGTTCTCAATCATAAAAGAGTGCATTACGTTTTATGTTCGTTTTGTTTAAAATCCTTAATGTAAAAGGTGCACAAAAAATATGTCACCATTGTCGTGACAGCTAATGCCTCATAATTGTCGTTGAATTTCCTTTCCATTGAACTCGAGCCTTCGCCATAATAATTTCTCTCATAGAATTGAGTACAAGTACCTGCTCCGTAAATAATGAACTTACAATACGAATTTAATTTAAACTTCTGTCAGTGGAATTGTGAACCTAGCTTAATTTTAGTGCTGAGTCTGAAAACGGCCCTTAGTTTCATTTATTGGTATACTTCTTATCTTATCTTATCTTATATAGGGGGCTGAGAAAGTCAGCAACACATCGACCCATTGGGATCTATTGTGTTCACCCCTTGCCTACCGTTTCTTACTCCTCAAAGAAGTGGTTTATTAAAGTGGTGATCCCACTAAGAGAAAGAAACCTGTACTCCTCCGGTTTGGGGTACGCTGTCCCAAGGAGGCTCATGCGTTTCGTAGCCAGTACGTCGCATTCGCATAAAATATGCTCCATGGTTTCTGTACCCTCGCCACAGGCTCTACAATCGTTTGTTGTAGTGAGCCTCATTTTGAACAGCATGTCGTTGGTTTCATAATGCCCAGTTAAGGCACCAATGATTGCTCTTCCTTTGTTTCTTCCATTATTCAGAATGAATTTAGAAGCATCTTTATAGCTGTTACCTAGGAATTTCTTCGAATGTCTCAGCCCTTGACTGTTTTCCCACTCTTGCGTGTGTTTTAAATCAGCATATTCCTTTATGGCCATGTTGATGGTGCATGCAGGCAAGCCCATACTAGGTTCAGGTCCATGCATAGCATTTGCTGATCCCCTTCTAGCAAGCTCATCAGCCTTCTCATTCCCTTCTATACCTACATGGCCAGGTACCCAAACTAGTCGTACTGTGTTGCTGCGGCCTAATTTATTAAGGGCCTTCACAGCATCCAGGACCAGCTTCGAGCTGACTCTGCAGGAATTTAGGGCCTTTAGTGACGCTTGACTGTCACTGAGAATGTAGATGATTTTATCATTTACATTCCTCCTTATGTTTTCTTCAGCGCATGCTATAATAGCATACATCTCTGTCTGAAAGACGGTTGTGTATTGACCCAGACTGTTCCAGAGTTGGATATTTTCCGAGTATATACCTGCCCCTGTACCGGATCCGGTTTTTGAACCATCCGTGTACCATATGCAGCATTCTGCGTCTTGTGTGCGTAGTTGCTGCTTCCAGTCTTCCCTTGAGGGAACATGTATTTTGAAATTTCTTTTGAAGATTTTAATGTGCGGCATTACGTCGCTGATCATGTTCATCTTCCTTTGTAGCTCTTCATTGAGCTTCATTTTTGTGTGCCTTGTTGTTGGCCTATTGAAGTCATGAACTCCTATAGCTTGGAGTCTGTATAAGGCTTTGATCGCCTCCTGTTGAATGACTAGATGAAGAGGTTTAAGGTTTAGGATTCTATCTAGCGCCTTACTGGGCGTAGTCTTAAACGCTCCTGTGATAGCCACAGTGGCCATCCTTTGAATTTTGCCTAGTTCCCTTTTACAAACCGTAAGTTCGGTTCTAGGCCACCATACCACGCTGCCGTATGTTAGTATTGGGCGCACCATTGAAGTGTAGATGAAGTTAAGTACCTTGGGCTTAAGTCCCCAGGTCTTGCCATATGCCGATCTACACATATTGAAAACTCTCATAGCTTTTTCTGTCACCTTTTTGGCGTGCAGATTCCACGTGAGCTCCTTGTCTAAGGTCATACCGAGATATTTTACTTCGGTAGCCCATTCTAGCTCTGTGCCAAATAAACGTAACTTTTTCAAATTACCTAGCTTCCTCTTCCTTGTAAAAGGAAGGACCGTAGTTTTGCTCGGATTTATGGAAAGATGGTTAATATGACACCATTCTTCCACTATCTTTAAAGCCTTTTGCAAAAGTTCCGATACAATTTCCGGAAATTTGCCATTGATCATTACTACTATATCATCTGCGTATCCTACAGCATAGCAGGCTCCTCTGTTTAATTTCGTAAGAAGGGAGTTTACCACCAGACACCAAAGTGTTGGTGACAATACCCCTCCCTGAGGACAGCCTTTAGTAGTTGTCGCATGAATTTCATCCCCTAGTAAAGAGGATCCTATTCTCCTTCCCCTCAGCATGAAATCAATCCATTTGCATAGGGTACGGTTAATGCCGTGTTCATTGGCGGCCTTCATAATCGATTCAAAAGTTGTGCGGTCAAATGCTCCCTCAATATCTAGGAATGCCGCCGCGCAAATCTCTTGACCGTCAATAGCTTGTTCTGCTCTAGTGACTACGTAGTGCAATGCGGTTTCAGTAGACTTCCCGGATTGGTACGCACATTGTAGCTTATGAAATGGTTTCTTTGCCAGTGGACCATCCCTTATGTATTCATCTACAAGTTTCTCCAGGGTTTTAGTAGAAAAGATGAGAGACTTATTGGACGAAACGCCTTAGCCTCTTCATAGCTTTCTTTACCTGGCTTAGGAATGTATGTTACCTTTACTTCTCTCCATATATTTGGAATAAACCCAAAGGCTATGCAGGCCTTAAAGAGCCGCATCAGATGCGGGCCTAATGTGGGAAGACCCCGTTGTAGTAGTATTGGGTATATGCCATCTGGTCCCGGTGCTTTGAACGGTTGGAAGTTTTGCACAACCCAATTAAGTTTTCGTTCTTCTACCACCTTTTTAGCAGTGTCCCAGTCTGCCTTTACTGTTCTCAGATTCTGTTCTGATGCAGGCATGTGATCATCTGTATCCGTAGTATCATGAATTTTGCAGTCTGGGAAATGCGTCTCTGTCATGATCCTTAGAGTTTCTATACCTGTTTCCGTTAGTTTCCCATCTTTGGTCCTAACAGCATTTAGAGTTATGGTCTTGCTTGCAGATATTGCCTTGACTAATCTCGAGCTTTCAGGGACTGTATTAATGTCCTGACAATGAGATTGCCACGATTTTCTGTATGCCTTGCGTACCGCCAGATTGTACTCAGTTAGCGCTCGTGAATATTCTTTGAAGCACTTTTTAGACTTTGCTTCATTGAAGACTTGGCGAGTAGTCTGTCTTTTCTTTTTTAGTTCTGGCGTCCACCATGGAACCTTTGCTCCTTTTGCTACCTTCTCTGGGCAGCTTGCGTACCATGCTGTGTTGATGGCTCTGTTGATTCTTTCAGCTTCAAGCTCTATATCAACCGTAGTGTTTAACTTACCTTTGACCGATCCAAGTTCATGTTTAAGTTCTTTAGTGTACACCTTCCAGTCAGTGTGTCTGGGATTTCTTCTGCGTACACTAGGGATCGAGTCCTCTGTAACATATCTAAAGCAGATATACCTGTGATCCGAACCACTAACTTCGTCAGATACACGCCAGTTAGCGATTCTCTTGTATATGCCATTAGTGGCCATAGTTATATCTATAATTTCAGCACGCCTTGAGTCCACAAAGGTAGGCTCATTGCCTTTGTTTAGTAAATGAATTGAAGAACTTACCAGGTATTCATATAGTTCTTCTCCTCGACTATTTGTGTCCGAGCTCCCCCAGATGATGTTGTGCGCATTTGCATCGCACCCCATCACTAACTCCAGGTTCTCTCGACCGCAAAACTCTACGAGTTCCTTCAATGCCCTCATGCAGGAGGGCCTTTCCTCAGTAGGGTATGCTAGATAAACCGAAGCCATTACGACGGCCTTCCGATTACCTCGCCCTGTAATTACCTTGACAGCTGTAAGGTCCCTGGAACATAGATCAGGCAAGGGCATGACGTCGATTCCATTTCTGACATACACACACGTCCTTGCCCTTTCATTAGTATAGTGGAAAATAGATCCCCCTTTACCTAGACCTGAGACAACACCTTTTGTACTAATATATGGGTCTTGTATCAGGGCAATATCGAAATTAAGTTCCTTGAGCTGACGGCTAAGTAAGGCCATCGCCGCTTTACAGTGATGTAGATTTATTTGTACACACCTTATTCCCGCCATTGGTGATCTTCGAGGGGGATGTCGGCAGCCGTTTATTGACTGCCGCCTGCGTCCTTGTCTTCCTCCGTCACCTCCATGTCGGGAGGAGGAGACGACAGGAACAGTTCGCCAATATCGTCCAGCACGTCGGTGAGGTGTGATGTGGCCGGTGAAGGAACTGGGCAGTCCCCGATGGTGTTCTGATGGTGGCTGCCCGTCGCCCCTCCGTCGCTTGCAGAGCCCTGTGGAGCAAGTGGCGGGGCCACTGCCCCTGCGCTGGCGGCGCATTTATCCCCCGACTGACTTTCGTCTTCCAGCAGCTTAAAATAGCTTTTGTCGACGCCAGCGTAGAGGCAGTAGTCCTGAGCCTTTATGTAGTCTGCAGAAGTCTTGTCCATAAGGACAATCCTTCTCACGCCAGACGCCTCGATGACAGTGTCTACCACCTTCCAGTCACTTGTCCTTAGCGCAGGATTCAAGCGCTGCATCATCGACAGAACGCTGGGTAGATCTGTGATCCACACGTTCTTTGACTTCCACGCCATCTTCACCGATTTAGGCAGATCTTTGGCACTAACGACTTTTAGTGTCAGGCCGCCGATCGTCCTCCCAGTGAGTCCAGCGATCCAGTCTGCCGATTCTTGATCCTCGCAGAACACATGTAGTGCCCCCGCGATGACCGTCCCGTCGCTAAATCGGGGCAGCGGATCTTGTTGACCGATCATCCTCTGCCACAGGGCGCTTACGATCGGTCCTACGTCATCATTTGTTATCTGTGAAGCCGGGAAGTTCTGCGGGATAACTGCCATCCTGCATCCCGAGAGCGCGTCCCTAAACGTTCTGTTCAGGTTCGGTTTCTTGGGTGCGTTGGTCGGCTGCTCCCCGCTGGACTCCCTGGCTCTTTTCACAGGTGCGATAGTTGCACCTGCCGTCCCTGCAGTTGCCCCTGCTGGTGCACTCTGCCCTGAGAATGTGCGGGTCTGCTTGGCAAGCAATTTTTTGCGCCTGGCTGCCCCGCTCATTCTCTTGGAGATTCCTCTATGCTTGCCTCCCGAAGCATTCGTCCCGACGGTCAAGCCCGGCTGGATGCTAGGCAGCCCGACGGTCCCCTGCACGGTGCGACCTGCATGAGTGCTCTCCGGAATATTGGCAATTGGCTGGGCGTCTCCCGTACCAGTCGTCCCAGCGGGAACGCATGACTTTCTGCCACACTCCCCACTAGTCCCCTGTCCGGAATGACCTCCCTGCCCTTGCCCCTTCGTAGTGCGGTCGGTTGCCCTCCCGCCTAATGACATATCGTCCTTTTTGACGCCCTTGCGGTCATCCTGTTTTATGGTTATTTTGGTAATTTTATTATCCATAAAACTTTTATAAAATTTTTTTTTTCGCCGGATTGGCTCCCCGCCCTCCACGGAGTCCTTAACACTGGGGATGCCTATATAGGCACCAGGGCTACCAATCCAGTATAGCATTCATGAAAGGAGTGCCCACGAGACCGCACGGCACGAGGCAGTCGATATCTAACCAAGACACCGAAAGCCGCGCACCGCCGCCTGCGGACCCCTCCTTTCCCGAACACTCGCCTAGCGACCGTCTGACCGGACGCCTCAGCCGATTGATCGCGGGTGGCTAGTCCACGACCTCCCGTTTCAGAAGAATTCAGGGCCAAAGAGGAGTGTTGCAGAGCACAACGACAACCACCGCGCTGTACACTGCTCAGCCACCAGGATCCCTTCCTCCTTCCTTACGGGTCTCCACGCACGGCACAAACACGCGGGTGACCTCCCCTCCCTCCGCGTCCCCCCCTCCCTAACCTGATCCGACCCTCACATATTTTAGTGTGAGTCGCCGCCTCAGAGCACAGTCACATATGCCCCTTGGACCGACCAGGTTTCATACGCGGGTGGCCTCCCCGTACCAACCCCCCACCCCTCCCCTAAATAACGATTCCCCCCCAATTTTGGTATACTTAAAGTACAGTGTACTTTCTTTTAGCATCTACGAGTCAAGCTGCTCCAGGAGTCGACTATCTAGGTAGGTACCTACTAAATATATGCGTGATATATTTTACTCTAACAAATATTTACATACTTACTACTTACTCTAGGATAGAGCTCTAGAATAGGAGCATTAGCCGTAACACCAAGAAGAAGCTAATGCAGACCCTAATATTTTCCATCTTCTTGTACGCGTCTGAAACTTGGACTTTAAAAGCCCGCGTGAGATCGAGGATTGACGCGTTCGAAATGTGGTGCCGGATGCTAAGAATCTCCTGGACGGAACGCCGCACAAACGAATCAATCCTCAAGCTACTAAAGGTCAAATCCCGTCTGTCGACTATATGTAGGCAGAGAGTCCTCAAGTCCTTCGGACACACAGTCAGGAGACCCGGACAGTCTGGAGAGGCTGATTATCACCGGCTGTGTCGAAGGGAAGAGGGGCAGAGGGCGCTCTCCTACAAGATGGACCCACACGACCCAGGACGCTACAGGAGCCACCTTGCAAACCTCCATACAGATGGCGCAAGACAGAAGCGTCTGGAGGAAACTGGTGGCGAGGACTACGCATCACAGTCACGTCCCTCAGTCATGAGGATACGACAAAGAAGAAGACTACTTACTCTAACAATAGAGGGAAGGAAGGCCTTTGCCCATCAGCCTGGCCAAGTTAGACCTAAAATTATTTTTTTTATTGGAGTGGAAAGAGAGAATGGAGGCCTTTGCCCTGCAGTGGGACTTGGGACGATACAGGGTAAATAATAAATAATATTTATTTTTGTATTAATAAGCTTAACGTTTTTGGCGTAAAGTGTGAACAATAAAATTATACTTTGCTACTTTGCTTTTTTTTTATTTTACTTTTTTTTTTACTTTTTTTGTTGTTGATACAAATCGTCACCATTCCTAATTATGAGACATACGTGTTTAAGTTTATTTGGTTCCTAACATGTAACTTTACCTAGTTATCAGATACTTACGACTAACACTTTTAGAATTTACAATACTTTAAGTAGATACTTAAAACTTTTACAGGTAGTTAGTTATAATGGATTCTTACTAAGTTTATTGTTTCATTTATTCTATTTAATAGTTTCTCGATAATTGCTATGTTGCTTAACTGGTTTGTTTTTATATGTTTGCTTATCATACGTTTTATTTTCTATTAAATTAGCATGTTTTTATTGGAAATTAATTATTCAAATAGGATAAATTCGAATTGTAACTTTGAAATTTTCAGTAATTTTTATTACATTATTTTACTGTTGAAGATAAGGCGAATTGTTTTTGGAAAAGGCTAGTTTAAACCGGAATTCTGAATTCACACAGACACATTCACACACACACACACACACATACATAGATCATAAAATTATAATTGTTTTGTGGCGTGTCTATTCTATTAACTTTTAGTATCCATTTAGGATCGCGATCCCAATCGCGCCGGATTAACCTGACATTAATATTTTTTTCTTTTGACTACTAGGATAAAGCCCATTTCACACGTCGCTATATAGCGCTATATAGCTTCACATAGCGCGGCATAGCTTCAGTACAAATCGGCATCCGTCACACACGTAGCTATAAATGACATATAGCGCTATATCGCGCTATAATTTACAGTTGATGCGTAGAATCCGCCATTTTTCATTTTGACTAGGTGATAAAATGACTAAGCCGTTTTGTATTACGGAGACAAAAGAAAACAAACTCATATAACCTACGCGATATATTAAACTAAATAGTAGCAAATGCTTAACCACTGTGTAACAAATTAGAAAAAAATGTTTTTTATTTTTATTAAATATTTTGTTGTGTTTACAGTTCTTTGTGTTAGTATTTCGAAACAAATTAATTTAATTTGTATTTTAAATTTCACCTCCTATTTACTTGTAATAGATGCTCATATTATGCATAATGATTATTTGTCCGAATAACTGAAAGCTTTGAATACCTTGCAGTAGACTTTCGCTTAACCGGCTAAGTCATGCTACAAAATGGCTACGCATTTTTTTTTTATCTAGTTCAAATGGAATTTGCCAAATTGTATGGTTTTACAGCAACATGGCTGTTGACAATGTCAATTTTGAGTCTTATACAGGACGTGTGAAAAAATTCATGATTTTTTTTTCACATTTTTAAAAAGTACGTACCAGGAGTTTGCCATGGTTTTTTTTTTTACAAAAGTGATTGTCAGTTAAAACTGTAATAATGCAAACACATTGTTTCAAGGGTTTTGTAGGTACCTCTAAAGAAAAAAAAAACAAATCATTATTTTTAGTTTTTTTTCGACATTTATGCTCGGAAATGGATCGTTTGGAGTTCTTCTCCTTGTCCTTGTCATATTCTCTATTACTGGGAGTCATGACCCCTCCTTTGTAGGATTCGATTTCTGATGATGGAGTGCTATCTGGGTTGGTTGGATGAGATTTTCATGGCCAGGAGCCACGAGACAACAGGACAACAGCAACAGCGTCATCTTAGTCGAGCACGGGGCAGGCTGAAAATCAGCGCTGTGCAGGACTTCCCTGCCCAGCATTATACTGAGCCTATTCCATTTATCAGTGTAGGTACCTATTGTTTATGTTGTTTTATTATCTTCTGTTCGTATCTCATACTAACATGTCACTATATTTATGTGTATAATTTTTCATGTATGTACTTTTTGGAACTGATAATAAATATATTTTTATCTTATCTTATCTTAACAGGAACTTCGAGGGTGGTGCGGATCTGATCTGACCAGCACATCGGACCGCCTTGGGACCGCTTTCCTTTGATTTTGCCCGAAACAATGACCATCTTTAGATTTCCATCCATGCCATTTGGCCAAAGTACTCGAGAATTCGCTGATAAAGTCGGTCAAATCTAACTCAAATCGATCTTATTCGATGAACTCTCATACTTTTAGTAAACGATGATAATTTCGAATAAAGTTTTCTGGATTTCTTGACGTAGTTTGAATCGTCATTTTTTTAAATTATACCAGGAGCAGACTGGAACGAAACCAAAATCAAGGAAAAAAGAAACATCCTTTATGTAGAAAAAATTGTCAAATTCATTTGTTTAAGTAGTGTTGGGGAATCATTGTGGAACTATATGCAATCAAGTGATTGAATCTCCGTTCCTACTTCTGGTACTCCTGGTACCTACTTCCTAAAAAATATTAACTAGCTTTTAACTGATGAAAAGTGGTCTGTTAAGCACAAACGTGCGTGCATATATGAAAGTGCATAAAATAGACCCCGCATAGGAAAAAAAAAACTGTTGTGCCCTTTTTGAAGACTGAACCACGTTAATATTAAGAGAGAAGAGAGATAGAGAGGAGCAGCGGTTACAGATTTCCAATTTAAACGCCGTATTTTTCCCCTTAAGGGCAGATTTCTGGAATAATAATATTTTATACGTAATTTTATACGCAACATGTTGATAACATTTTTTCATATAAGTATGTGGCAAGTCCAACTTGCACTTGTTTGTTTTTATTTTGAAATAATATAAATTTTCTTATTTTTGTATTAATAAACCTATTCTAAATGCACTCAAAGCATTCATTGACAAGTTATTCCAAATATTTGAGTGCGTTTGTAAAGAGGAAAAAAGTAGTCATTAATATCACTTGATTTGTGAAAAAAGGAATGTTAATGTCACTTGATTTTATTTCAAAGATCGACTCAAGATTCAATCACAAAGAATGAACTATTAAAATATATAGTTCCGATCAGTAACCCGGCCATCACTAAAAATAATATAGCACGGCATAGCGAAGTATAGCAAGGCCTTGCGATACGATACTATATGGTACCAGGAGTCATATAGCAAGATATAGTATAGCGCCGTGTGTAATGGGCTTAAGTCAGTAATGAATTAATAGATCTATTGTTCACGTCAAAATCAGTAAAGTCTAACGAAAAATATGTATCCAGTAATAATAAGTATATAGGTAGTAGGACATACATTTTTTTATACAACGAAGTAAGAAGACGAGCGACACACTCCCCTGACGACGGTAAGAGATAACGCTGCCCATAATTAGTACAGTGCTATCCAGGATTTTACAAAGGTAAAATTCTGGGTGCACTGCGCCAACGCTTCTTACTTGAGAGTCATAAGATGTTAAGACTCTTCAGCCCAGAAATTTCATTAGCTACAGTGCCCTCCTACCGAAGCACAGTAATGTTTGCTCAGGCGGAAGAATAACTGGCACTGTTGAGGTACCCACCTAGTCAACCTCCTGCAAAGCAAGTCTACCCCTAGTACCTATAGTAGATTTCCCAGGTACATACTTATTATAAACTTAAGTTTATAATTCCCATGTGTGAGCATAATCATATATAGCTAACATAATATTCAGCATCCTTTTATAAATCTCCTTTATAGCGTAGGCGGACTCATTTAGCGGCACAAACCATGGAAAGGAACAAACAAAGGGCATCATGTCCCTTTAATAATATAATATTACGTGACACGAAACCAAACCTTTATGAAATCTGATATTTTTGTCATATCTTGTTTTATTGCATCTCAATTGAGAATTATATTGCTTTAAGCTGAGTAATGTTCTTTCACATTCATTTTGGTATATGCTATGTAGAATTTATGTACGTATACCTATATGAGATATTATAAAGGTTAAATATCTATGGTTTGTTTATATGCAAAGTTCTTAAGTCAATTTAGCAAAGAAATTAAAATTTTCAAAACAATGTATTAAAATTTCAGAATAATAACGAATTGTATGTATTACGTTTGATTTAAATTTCCTTTAAGTCTAAACAAGGTTCATTTCGCTATTAATTACGCATTAAGCAACTTATTCAATAATATTAATATTAAACCAGAATCAATAGATATTCTGTACATTTTTAAAAGGATCCCGAATCAATACCAGATCGGATCCAATTCCGAGACTTGTATTAATCCAATGTTTCATACAAAATCAGTGTGCGTAATAATTTGAAATTTTGCACAAATCTAGTCGCATTTAAAGTATTGTGTTACTCGATGTATTAAATAGCCGGTTGACAATGTCGTGCGGATATTAACCCACAAAAAATGTCCTCGAATGTCCCGAGGATTTTCCGCTTCACGCAGGCGTGCACTCTACGCATAGCGGAGTCGGCAGTTGACAAAATATTGCATTGTTCCTATTATCTACACGGTATTTATTTAAAAACGTTATTTAAATGGATGATTCTAAGCTCATACCGCTGATGCTGCTATTGTACAACTCAATTTTAAGCCCATGACGGAACGAACGTCTTTTGATGTAGCATTACAAATAGACATATTTACATCAACCTATTACATTCAACGTTGACAAATATTAAACACAAGTGTGCCTCAGTGGATATCTAGGATGAAATGAAACCAATCTATTACCTTTATTACTTTGTTCACTTTGTTATAGTCATTGGGGTATCACTGATATCGGTGACCATAAATTTGAATTCACTCTGACTTCCAATAAAGCTAATGAAGGCAATCATCGGCGACCAAACCAATAAAATAATAGAAATAAATTTGATATGACCGACATATGGTGGCTTTAATGCGCGGCGAACCCTGTTATTGCTGTCAAACATGCGACAAATAGCTCAGGCGCTGGATTCCATTTCATTTATCCGCCCGTTGATTACACAGTATTGGTCCGTTGGACGACAATGAAAACAGTCTACAACGACCGATATGTTCACACCCCTTTCCTCGTGATGACCAAAAAGTAAATTCCAGTTTATTATTATTCCATTACCCGTCGCCCCATTTTAAAAATATGTCAGCAGATGACGAGCGACAAGATGGGGATAATACGCGATCTGCGAGCGACCGGCGACCGGCGGGGAGGTCGCGACCCGAGAATATTTAATGTGTTTATATAAAATAATTTTCGTGTTCGACAAGTTGCGATACAATGCCATAATATATTTTTTGCTCTGTCGATAAATTGGCAGGATTATCGTTTAATGGAGGGCTCATGTTCGCTGGGCATGTCCCGGTCGCCTATGATTTTATTAACGCCGCATCGATGTTTCGACGTCGGATTCGCCGTCACGATCACGAGCGTATTCGTACATATTTTACGCGGTCTCATTGTGAAAGGTAATGTGCCAATTTAAGTTTAGATTGGTCGAGTTCGGTTATTAGTTCAATGTAGGAGTTAGATAGACAGAATTATAAAATATTCACCGAGTATGGAGGCTTTCTATTCCATGACATGCGAGTTAAATTTTAATTGACAATGAAGCGTTAATTATTCATTTGTTTTGAATCCTTATTTCTGGGATAGGTACAGTGGAATTACGAATTTCAACTTTGATTTTATCTTCATTTTGTAAGCTCAGCTTATAATATATGTATAATCAATTAAGTAGATAAACTTAGTTCCAGTTTATTCACAGGTAGGCATTAGGTATGTATAATACTTAACGTTTATTTTCATAAGAGTAATTTTTGATTGTTTGCTCCATTTAACAAGTGAAATTTAAAAAATACTTTTTAAAAACAAGCTTTAATTATTGTTATCATCTTGCATCATAAAGTACTCGTCAAGACGAATCAAATGAGCCCAAACTCGATGGGGTTGCGTTGTTTTATGACAGAGTTCCTTTGGCCACCTTCCAGCTCCATCATCAGATCAGCTCGATGTCATAAAAATATTGCATTGTCATCCGATTTACACACGCATGCAAATTTTCAGCTCAATTGGAAACCGGGAAGTGGGTCAAATTAAACTTGCAAGATTTGATTACAGACAGACAGACAGACAGACAGACAACAGACAGGTGAAAGTAATATAAAGCTTGTAAAAATACAAGAAATTCGGCGAAAAGTTACGAATTCGAAATCGAGCGGTTGGAAAAATTTAAATACATATCAAGAAACTTATGTAACAAAATTTTTAAAAAAAAGCGAGGATGTGGGTAGTAAGGCACGAAAATAGTCCTATAGATAATAATAAGAAGGCGGCACTAACCTTTTTTCCATCTATTTCACTCGTCCGACTGGATCTTCTCCAATTTGCGCAGGAGTTTCTCAGCTTCAGCGGTAGGCCTGGCTCTTGAAATGGCTTACCACTAAATCCACACAGTCCACACACAAAGTAAACCGATATTATTACACATTTCACTTAAATTTTACCAATGTTATTATGCGAAAAAGTCAAACTGGAAGAACGAATGAACTTTAGTTTGACGTTTAAACTGACCCGTTTATTGATGAATTTCGTTCTCTTTCGCACGTCTAGCCTTAGGTTGTGCGGAAGAGGGATGGGTAATAAATAAAGTTGAATACCCACATTTTAAAAAGAAAAAATCAATGGCGCGAAGTTTAAAAAGGTGCAAACAATAATATTTATGAACAATCTGTTGCGATTAAAAGAGTCTAAATCTTTCACTTCCGTGTCGTTAAATTTAACTTCAACAACATATTATTATTATTTGCTAATATTTGTCGCCAATACGCCAATTGTAACACTTTTTCTCTAATGTGTGATAATTATTTTATTTTTAAAGATTTTCTATTTTATTTGTGTTCAATAAAGAGTTATCTATTTCTAATATGTAATTGCATTTTTTGGTAAATTCATAGAAAATAACAAACTGCGGTGACGGTATTGTCGACGGTTATAAAGACTTTCACACGTTTTACCACCCAAAATGCGACACATTTATGGTAAAACTCACTAATCTCTTTTATATTATTGGGAATAAATCCCTTATTAGCTGTTAATTTTTTGTGTCATAAAAATTTGTATGCGAATCACAGTAAGAGATGTTATCTGCGAATTCCCCCGTGTTTACACTAAACATTGTAGGACACAATGAAATTACATGACATCTGTAGCACAAATAACGGGAATATCTTTATTCATACCGCGATGAGCAAACATTGCTCCCCTAGCGATTGTGTCGCCGACGTCTGTTCAATGTCACTCACTTGCTTCCTACCATTTTGGATGATTTTCGAAATCTGATTTTATAACGTTAATAATAATTAATACGATACATAAGCACTTCAACTTCTTCATTGAAAATCGTTTCCCAGGACTAAAACTTTTTGTTAAACTTACAAAAGTAGGTACCAATCGGAAAGCACGATTCAAAATTTTCTATGAATCATTTAAACTATTGCATGTTCAAAACATACTTTTCTACAGTTGGTAATAATACATTTCGCATAAAACTAAAGGAAGCAATGAAAACTGATATTGCGATATCAAAGGGAGGGAAAGGAAGCGATTCACAATAAATAACTTTAATATTAGAGTTGTTCCCCGCATCTATATCAATAGAGAAATGTGCCTAGGGCGGATCAGGGATTGTCAACATTTTATACGTTACCGTTATTACTATGTTTTCTGACTATTATTATGGTTTAAAAAAGGACACAGAGCATTTTTCCGTCATATAAGGGTAAATCCTGAGATCGGGCGTATTTAAGTGATTCCCGTGGCAGATTTTAAATCAAAGTATTATTGAATTTTACATAAAAATCATCAAATTTCCCATAATTATAAGCACATCCATCAAATAGGCATCATTATAACTTGTTTTGTTCAAAAGATATTTAAATTTAAATTTTTGGTGCCACGGGAATCAATAAAGTGTGGCATGGGAATCAAAATTAAAACTATTTTGTTTGAATTCTATGTTATTATTTAAATATTGACCTCTACATACTAATCATATAAAATAGAAATGATTAAATACGGTGATCCAAACAAATATACACCAAACATAAAGTATTAAAAAGGTCTATATTGGCTTTCTATATAATAATTATGTAAACTAAATAAAATCAACGTATTGCTGTCTTAAACAATGTAAAAATATTGAATAAATAGTCCTAGAATATGAGATTAAGTTCTCAGTCACAGTCACTGACAGGATTCACTCCAGAAGCTGTCATCAGATTGTACATTTATCATTAGTTGCAGTGCAGTCAGCCCATAGTTTCGTTTTATTTTTTCATCATACATCATCTTAGCCATAAGACGTCTACTGCTGAACATAAACCTCCCCTTTAGACCTCCATATATAAAACCGGTGTTGGAAGCGACCTGCTTCAAGCGTCTTTCAGCGACCTTAATAAGGTCGTCTGCCACACTTGTGGGTAGACGTTCTACGCTGCGTTTTCTTGTACGTGGTAGGCACTCTAACACTTTTCGACCCCATCAGCCATTCGCTCTACGTGCTATGTGGCCTGCCCATTACCACTTCAGCTTCCTGATCCGCGGAGATACGTCAGTGACTTTGGTTCGTCTTCGGATCTCCTCATTCCTGATTCGATCACGTAGAGAAACCCCGAGTATAGCCCTCTCCATAGCTCGCTGAGTGACTTATTTTAATGTGGGGATATAATGGTTCTGCATAAGCCAGAGCGGCTGTATACTATAGTAGCATATTTAAAAAAATCTGATGTACGAGTATACAATATAAAAAAAATCTGAAATAATGAAATATACAAATATAAACTGTCAAAATCACTTCCATACCTGCGGCTTCGCTGAAGTTGGGTAAAAAGTGAAAAAATGCGCTAGAAAACTCAGGGGAAAATTGATCACCGTGGTAAAACGCCATGAGAATCAATACCATGGAAGTCAAAATTGTATAGTTTTTTGTCAATATTTTTAAATACCACAATTATAGACCATTATTAATATAATATATGATAAACAATACCCTTTTCCTAACTGCACACCCTAGTCAAAAAACCGTAATGGATAAAAAAATATTTTTAAACATGGAAATGGTAATCAATGATCTAGTGAACCAAAACCACGGTAATCAATTTCTCACCTTCGTAAATCCAGTTTATAACCACGAGAGGAGTAACATTTCTTCACGATGTTTAGAGCGCAATTGAAGTTAGCCAACAGCGTGCGTACAAGCTTCTAAGTCTTGTGGCTTGTGAAATGTGAGTAGTTATGTCGCGCGCCATGGGAATCACTTTTTGTCCGGGGACAAACCTAAATTTGTTATTTTTTCTAAAACTACGCTATGTACAGCCTTCGCGTATTTTTTTGATCATATAACAGTTCACCCTTTACAGCTTAGATCCCAGCAATTAATAAAATTCCGTTTATAAATTGGTGTAAAAAATATATTTTGTTCCAAAAAAGTGTAAGGGACACCCCATGGTAGTCAAATTTCAGGGCTTTAACATTTTTTTTCAGATATTTGCAGGTAAATTTAACCTTATATCTATCATGCATTAAGTAGATTAAACCTTAAACTAACAGAAAAAAAATACCCTTGGGTAGAATTTTTATGTTACGGGTAGTTTATTCCCCCAGACACGTAAAATTTTGTCTCTCAAGATTCACCCATAAATTGTATGATAGCTAATTAGTGGGCGATTTTTGTATTTTTTAAAAGAACATGTGAATGACTGATCATCTATCAACGTACAGCTAAACCACCAAACTCAAATAGAGTGGGTTAAAATTTGGCACACAGGTATATTTTATTACTAAGAAAGACGCTAAAAAAATGTTAACAGACAAACCCACGGGCATTAACTAATAAAAAATACAAAAAACGACACAACACACACACGATACAAAAATTAAATGAACCAAGTACCTAATTAATATAGATAACTGTACCTATTATATACATGTACCATACAAACAAGTAAGTTCGGGTAAAATCCCTAAGTACTGTTTTGTTTTGTAGGATTCGAAGAAGAAATAGGAAGTATTGACTATTGACAAACTCTGATCTAGTGGAAAGCAAAATGAAATAGTTCTTATAATATATAAGGTATACAGATACACCTATGTTTCTAAAGAAATGTTATTAGTTCTGGTGTTTTTTTACTATGTGTAACTTGTGATTGATGTGACTTTCAAATTTTGGAGACACAAAAGTAAAACATATTTCAAAGTAAATTTTAAAAGTAACTCACCGCACCCTTTCTTTGTTATTGCGCTTAAAAATCTATTATCTACTTTCTTCCTTGTGCGATATGATATGGAGTGAATCGAATTGTAATGAAAGAGTTGTTCTACGAGCCAAAAGAAAGGTGCTCTCGACAAATAGGCTGCCTTGTTACGCCTTTCGTCGCCACAAAACGGAGCGAACAAATAGCTCAGTAATATACCGTTGACATATTGATTGTTAATAAGAAACGACAAATAAATTTATATTTCTTAAGATTTTTCTGTAGAAAATTGAGAATTTTAAAAATGTCAACTTCATTCAATAAAGCCCATTACACACGACACTATACTATACCTTGCTATATGACTCCTGGTACCATATAGCATCGCATAGCAAGGCCTTGCCATACCTCGCTATGCCTTGCTATATTATTTTTAGTGATGGCCAGGTTACTGATCGGAACTATATTTTTTAATAGTTCATTCTTTGTGATTGAATCTTGAGTCGATCATTGAAATCAAATCAAGTGACTTTATTAACATTACTTTTTCATATTTACAAACGTACTCAAATATTTGGAATAACTTGTCAACAATTTCTTTGAGAGCGTTTAGAATAGGTATATTAATACAAGAATATAAAAAAAAATTATTTAAAAATAAAAACGGACAAGTGCAATTTGGAGTTGCCATATACTTGTGTGGAAAAATGTTATTAACATAATATATTACGAATAAATACGTATTTTAATAGTTTAGGTATCTGTTCTTTTATTCCACACAATAATGATAATTATTAAAGTTTCATTAATGTAAAGTGAAAATTACTCATAAAATAATTACTATATACTTATTTTCATGTTATGTATTATAGATTGTTTTTTTAATATATGTTAGCTATACTTCAACTGTTCTATAACCTTCACGGAGTTCCAGTTGCTACTTTACGGCTTCATTATCGGATCAATTCAATTTAACCAAAATATAGCATTATCACCAGTCTTACTTACCTAATAAGTGTATGCACAATTTCCACTTTGTGCCTCCTGCGATGAATGATATAAGTTGAAAACCGTTGTTTAAAAGAAATACAAGTGTTAATATATACAATAATTAACTGCTTTTAAAAATCGTCATAAATTAGTGATAAAACTAACCAAGTTATTTTTATCTAATCGAAATTAATAAGAGAAATAATCTGAAATCTTATTATCTTACTTTTCTGTACATAATTAATAGTAATAGGCACTAATAAGTCGAATATTTTTATATCAAAACCTATAAAATGATAATGTATGTTATTTATATTACCACCGATTTATTTTACGGTGACTGTGTAAAACTTTATCAGGATTTCGGATGAGCGTTATTGCATGTACATAGGCGCATGTGTGTTTACGTACATAGGCATGCAAGTGACTCACATATCCTATCTAAGCAGAAAACGAACGCAGTCTAACTGGAAGAAATTCAAAGTGGGTCTTAATGCGAGCAGGTGATCGAGTTTGCGTATCCAAATCATTTCTCCTGTTCGAAATCAAATCACATTCGTACGTTTGCTTCACTAGACGTATTTATTTCATGTGGTTATCTGCTATTTATATCTATTGCATCTGTGCAGGACTTGTACTGTACATCTTTATATCCGAGAAATTGGACTGTATTGTTTATGCTTGCGCTAGCAAGCAGCATCCGAGAATTCTTAAAAGAAAACGCTTTATATATTTTTCGCTTTATTTCTCTCTTCTCTCTTGATTTTAAGGTGGTTTGGTCTTAAAAAAGAGTTTTTTTTTATAAACAAGCCAATCAAAACTAACCAACCGTCAGGTTTTGGAGATTTTGTAGCTAAACAGAAAATCACGACAACGGGGTCTATTTTATTTCTCCTTCCTATGCACTTTCATATATGCACACTCGTTAAAGGTACATACCACTTTTCATCATTTAAAAGCTAGTTCCTTGTTAATATTTTTAGGAAGTAGGTACCAGGAGTACCAGGAGTAGGAACGGAGATTCAATCACTTTGATTGCATATAGTTCCAATGATTCCCCAACACTACTTAAACAAATGAATTTGACAATGTTTTCTACATAAAGGATGTTTCTTTTTTTTCCTAGATTTTGGTTTCCTTCAAATCTGCTCCTGGTAAACTTAAAAAAAATGACGTTTCAAAATTCGTCAAAAAATCCAGAAAATTTTATTCTAAATTAACATCGTTTACTAAAAGTATGACTTACGTTAATCAAATAAGATCAATTCATGTTGGATTTGACCGACTTTATCAGAGGATTCTCGACTACATCGGCCAAATAGCATAGGTAGAGAAGCTTATTGTCATCCGGAAAATCAAAGGAAAGCGGACTCAGGTCGTAGTCCGATGCGTTGGTCAGATCAGATCCGCACCACCCTTGAAGTTGCTGTTGTCCTGTTGTCTTTTGGCTCCTGGCTATGAAAATCGCATCCAACCAACCCAGATAGCGATCTATCATCAGATATCAAATCCTCCAAAGGAGGGGGCCATGACTCCCAGTAATAGGCAATATGACAAGGACAAGAAGAACTCCAAACGTTCAGTTTCCTAGTAAAAATGTCTAGACAAACTATAAAATAATGGTGTTTTTTTTTCTCTTTAGAGGTACCTACAAAACCCTTGAAACAATGTGTTTGCATTATTACAGATTTAACTGACAATCACTTTTATAAAAAAAAAAAACCATGGCAACCTCCTGGTATGTATTTTTTAAAAATTTGAGAAAAAAATCATGATTTTTTTACACATCCTGTATAAGACTCAAAATTGACATTGTCAACAGACATGTTGCTGTAAAACCATACAATTTGGCAAATCCCATATGAACTAGATAAAAAAAAATGCGTAGCCATTTTGTAACATGACTTAGCCGGTTAAGCGAAAGTCTACTGCAAGGTATTCAAAGGTCTAAGTTATTCGGACAAATAATCATTATGCATAAAAAGAGCTCCTATTACAAGTAAATAGGAGGTGAAATTTAAAATACAAATTATATTACTTTGTTTCGTAATGCTAACAAAAAGACCTGCAAACACAAGAAAATATTTAATATATATAAAAAACATTTTTTTCTAATTTGTTACACAGCGGTTAAACATTTGCTACTATTTAGTTTAATATATCACGTAGGTAATAGGAGTTTGTTTTTTTTTGTCTCGGTAATACAAATCGGCTTAGTCATTTTATCACCTAGTCAAAATGAAAAATGGCGGATTCTACGCATCAATTGTAAAATATAGCGCGATATAGCGCTATATGTCATTTATAGCTACGTGTGTGACGGATGCCGATTTGTACTGAAGCTATGCCGCGCTATAAGATGCTTTATAGCGCTATATAGCGACGTGTGTAATGGGCTTAACTTTGTTTTCACAGTCTTTAAAATATTTAGAGCACAAAAGTGTATTTTTAAATATAAATACGAATATTAACGATGAAGGGACGACTACCTGGTCATATTATTTTTTTTTTTTTTATGTGATGAAGTAGAAGACGAGCAAGACGCTCTCCTGATGTTAAGAGATAACGGCTGCCCATAATCAGTACAGTGTTACCTAGGATTTCATAATGTGAAATTCTAGGAGCACTGCACCAACGCTTCTTACTCAAGAGTCATGAGATGTTAAGACTCTTTAGCCCAGTAATTTCACTAGCTACAGTGCCCTCCTACCGGAGCACAGTGATGTTTGCACATCACTGCTCAGGCGGTAGGATAACTGGCACTGTTGGGGTACCCACCTAGACGACCTCCTGCAAAGGAAGTCTACCCCCGGTGAAATACCTATATATTATGGCATATTATGGTACCTAATAAAAGTGCTTGAAAACTGGGCAAAAGTTTACTAAAAACCTTTATTAGATACTAGCTTATGCTCGCGGCTTTACCCGCGTGGAGAAATCCTTTCACCGGCTACGTCATTAAACCTATCTGTGCTCCAAATTTCAACCCAATCCGTTCAGCGGTTTGGGCTGTGCGTTGATAGATCAGTCAATCACTCTTTCCTTTTATATATTTAATAACTAGCTTATGCTCGCGGCTTTGCCCGCGTGGCAAAATCCTTTCTTAGCGAAGGTCTACGTGATAAAACCTATCTGTGTTCCAAATTTCAACTCAATCCGTTTAGCGGTTAAGGCTGTGCGTTGATAGATCAGTCAATCAGTCACTCTTTCCCATTATATATTTAGATAAACTATCAAATAATCCGACGAACAAATGTACGCAAATATGAATAGTACGTAAGTACCTACATTAAAGGATAGTATGATTTTTCCTTGATTGTACTTGGTTGTGTTGTCTTAACTAGTTAATTTGTTTTAAAAGAAGCATAATACGAGTATGTATTACGAGGATTAAATTACCTACATGCCATATTTTAGCTCAATTGGTTCAGTTTAGGCTTAAATAGGTAACAGACACACACGTCCATACTTTCACGTTGATTATATTAGTAGGATTCAATATTTTCAATTCAATTCAATCCAATTCAATTCTTTATTTGCCAAGCAACATGGTGTTTAAGTTGTTACAATACATCATAGACAATCAATCAATCAATCAATTTTAGATCATAGACATGTTGAGCTAACATCATTTAGCATGCAAATGTAGCTAATTAAGGCAAGGTTAGGTTAGTTAAAAGTTATATATAAATTACAATTTTCAGTTAGGAAAGTCGCAATAACAGACTTCTACAGTTACTTTCATATAGCAAAATAAAAACGGAAATCCAGGTGGGGTCAACAGTCAACCAACAAAGAAATATGACTATAATAATATCAGTCGAAAGTGCAGACACAATTAAGATATAAATCATCAGAAGGATCCCATTGTAGTGAAGGACGTTATGACCGCGGTGCGTTCGGATCACTCTTGCCCCGGTCACGGTCTCAATCGCCAATATATCATTACGGCAATTTTTGCAATAATTGTTTGCTTTGTCGATATGAACTCGATCGTGGAGTATGCTCTACTTTAAGAATATTTTAAAAGAAGAATTTAGATAATAGAAGCTCGTCTGTTTATGTGTGTGTGGACCCGCCACTACGCGTCCAAAGGTCCAATAAAGATTAAAAATGATAACTAAGAATTAAAATAAATAAAAAAAACCAACTGCTGGTTGTGGATGGACGAAAATAGGTAAATCACAAAGGATTTATAAGTCATTCTAATTCATTTATTAAAAGAGGTGTTAAAACAGAACAAAGATCAAGCTATTAAGAAGCTACTTATTAAAAATTAATAGTCTGGTCAATTTAGACCAAAAAATGAGAGTGAAGTTACATAAAGTCCCAACAAGCTGAATTTTTGTAAAGTTGTTCAAAACATAATTATAAACAATGTCTAGAAGTTCCCCATCATTCCCCTGTAAGGAAAAAAATTAATTCAAGGTCAAAGGTAAAAAAATGAGTTTTTCGCGATTTTCAGCAAAACGGTAAGTTTTATCATAAAAATATCTTAAGACAAAATTGTAGATCATAAAATTGTCTACAAAAAAATATTTAATACTTTTTTTTCTACGAGCCACCGTTTTTGAGATATAACGATTCAAAAAGTTGTAATCTCTTATATAAAATCGTTCGTACACTTTCGTGCTATCAACGCACAGCCCAAACGGCCGGACGGATTGAGCTGAAATTTGGACAGCGTATTCCTTGGAAGATTTCATCGTGCAATAAGAAGCGATTTTTTGAAATTCCCTCAGGAAAAGGAATTATTCCCGAAAAACGTTTGTATGCAAATCCGTAACCGTTTACCCGATTGAGCTGAAATTTTGTAAAACGATTGTTGGGATTGTGTTGAGGAACATTGAATAGTTTTTATGACACAATTTAACTTTAAAGAGGGGGTAAGGGGGGGTCAAAGTTTGTATGGTAAATTTAGAACCGCTGGCCCTATTGAGCTGAAATTTGGTACAAAGGTAGACCAAGTCTTAAAAAATGATATGGGATACTTTTTATTCCAAAAATCAACCTCTAAGGCGGGATAAAGGAGGTCAATGTTTGAATACGAAATCAGTATCAAATGACCCCATTAAGCTACAATTTGGTTTAGACATAGTTTGAGCCTAATTTTTTGTAGACAATTTTATGATCTACAATTTTGTCTAAGATATTTTTATGATAAAACTTACCGTTTTGCTGAAAATCGCGAAAAACTCATTTTTTTACCTTTGACCTTGAATTAATTTTTTTCCTTACAGGGGAATGATGGGGAACTTCTAGACATTGTTTATAATTATGTTTTGAACAACTTCACAGAAATTCAGCTTGTTGGGACTTTATGTAACTTCGAATGTCTAAATTGACTGGACTATAAATTTAGTATTCTTCGTTAAAGACAAATAAAGTTTTAATGCGAAACATAAACATTGCCCATTTATTTCTGATGCATATTACATATTAAACTTTATAAGGCAGTAAGAAATGAAAATAGTACTTAAGAAAGCAGTGTTTACGTAATTAAATTAATCCCTTATCTCGTTTTAATTATAGGTAGGTGCTTATACTAACATCAAACGGCACATTAAAATAATGTTGTTATGAGTTTTAAACCTGGGATAAATAAAATAGGTAGGTACCTAAAAGTCATGGTAAACTTCCTAACGAACTCTAGAAATCCTATTATGCCCAATATAATTTTAATGAGAAATCTGTTATTTTATACAAACAGTTATCAGACTAAAAATAACAAGCAAAAACAGTCATGTTCTTGCACAAAAAAATTTGGACTGTTCAGGATTTGAACCCATGACCTTTAAACCAAAAAGTTGAATCGCTAATCACTACCAACTTAGCTAGCCGGTCAGTCAAAATTTAATTTCAAAGACATAATTTTCACTTTAATCCAAGTAGAGCATCCAACCGAGCGTATCCGCAATGGTCATCGGTCCACCCACGCACACAAAAGATGCGTGGGTGCAAAGATTACTCTCATTCAATTGAACGGCATTGTGCGCGCACGCATGCCACTTCCAGGCTTAATTACCGCGCAGCTGCTGACCCGTCCATCTGGAGCGTCAACACCTACTGACCACAGGGTGATCTCGTGTCAACACTTTTAATTACTTATTGACCAGTCAAAATACACATAAAAATCCTTAGATGATACGGTAACCAAAGTTACACAAAAATAAATAAATAAATATTTCAGGACGTTTCACACAGCGCCACCTAACCCCAAACTAAGCAACTTAATGCTTGTAATATGGTGGTCAGGACAACGGATATAATACTTATATACTTTCTTTTGTAAATACATACTTATAATAGATATTGAAAAACCACCCAGACCAGAAACAAATACCTGTGGATCACACAAATATTCTTCCCATGCGGGAATCGAACCCGCAACCTTCTGTGTTGCATTGCAGGCGAAAACATTTGAAAAGAAAAACATTGAATTCGTTACTCATTGATTATGCAAAAATACTAGAGTCCGACCGAAACTAGTTTTACGGCCGAAACCGAAACCGAAACCGAATGTTCGGCCGAGGCTTTAGTTTCGGCCGAAACCGAAACCGAAACCGAAACCGAAACTCACGTGGTCAAGTAAAAAAATCTTTAAAATACTGAAATTTGGTGCATTTTACCCATTATTCTTCATTATTTAGGACATAAAATGGAAGCACAGTATAATATTAAGTTTGTTGCATCAGTTGGAATATAAAAAATATAACAATAATATTTTAAATTTTTTTAGGCTTCCGTGGTCAACAAGGAAGCCTTATAGTTTCGCTTTGTCTGTCCGTCCGTCTGTCCGCGGCTTAACGGAGAAACTATAAGTCCTAGAAAACTGTAATTTTGCACAGAGGAGGGCAATGATTAGAGTAAGAGAACGGTTACAAAAATAAATTTAAATCAATTAATTTAGGGTACCTTTTTTATGCGTAGAAGTAAGAAGACGAGCAAGACGCTCTCCTGATGTTAGAGATAACGCTGCCCATAATCAGCACAATGCCACCCAGGATTTCAGAGTGATGTCAAATTCTAAGTGCACTGCACCAACGCTTCTTACTCAAGAGTCATAAGATGTTTAGACTCTTTAGCCCAGTAATTTTCCTAGCTACAGTGCCCTCCTACCGAAGCACAGTAATGTTTGCACATCACTGCTCAGGCGGTAGAATAACTGGCACTGTTGGGGTACCCACCTAGACGACCTCCTGCAAAGGAAGTCTACCCCCGGTAAAACTTATAAAATGGGGATGATATTTTTTCTGGCTGATCCCATCATTTGGGGTATTGTTGAAAAGGTATTTTAATGAAGGATATATATCTAAGGAAATTTTTCGATATAATGATCCATTTAAAAGATATTCAAGTTTAAATTTTTTTTGGGCGTCTAAAATCTAAACTACTTGCTTTCAAACACTGTTAAAAATCACGAATATAGTTTAAACTATGAACTTTCCAGGAAAACCCTATGGTTTTCCTGGATTATTCCTGTTTATCTTAACTGCTATCAGTTAAGATAGTTTTATAAGTTTTAAAGATAATATCATTGATGAAAATTAAGTCAGTATACATACGATTTGTTAGTTCTATGGAAGCCTAAATTGCGCGTAGTCTGAATAGCGCTTGGCCTTTTTTTTAAATTAAGTTCTTATAGCAAAACATTTATCAGTTATCAATTATAATCAAAACACTAATTGTTACTGTTTCATTAACCCCTTGATCCAGGAAAAACTCCCAGTTCAAATCAAAATTGATATCGATTATTTCTAGCTTCTTTAAAATGAGGTTCAAATTCGCATGCGCAGGTGCGGCTCGATTGAGCCGCTCGGGGACATACGGGTAAAATACTATAATAAGTATTAGTATTTTGAAATCTTAATAATTAATACTTTGGTTTATACCTATTTGTACTTGAATCATCAATCACTTTTAGGTACCTCTATATAAAAATAATAATTGACTCATTCTCATTGAATCGATTCTCATCGTCACCTTCATGGCAATTCTTATTTATTGCTTATTTGTAATGTTTATGTAAAATATTGTGTAGTTCTTAATAACACGAGTAAAATTTTGTAAAAATTATTTAAATCGTACGTTTAATTTCGAAGAAAAACGGTTTTGAAATTTTCGATGCCACGAAAGTGACTCAGTCATTATTTTTTTAACAACTTATTCAAGAAGAAAGATTTTTAAAAGACTAAATCTCCCTAATTACACAATAAAACGATATTCTACGTAACAATAAACCTCACTACAGAAGATAATAAACGTTATTTGAGATATTACTTCACTTTTCACTTTACTCTTTTATTGGTTAGAAATTTGGTATGTATGTAGTTAAACCCTAACATAACAGATAAAGTACTTTTTAGTGGGTAAAGCAGCCATTTCTTAATAAAACAATACAAAAAAAATCACCTTCGTGGCTTAAAAATCACCTTCATGGTAAAAACGCCATGAAGGTTGGTGACGAAAATATCCCTTTTTGGTAAAATTCTGGAAAGTTTAGGTATAATATTTAAAATCAAATACTACATCTTTATCTCGCACATTTTGGGGTTTTGAAAAGCTAGCTTTGATTTAAATTACTAAAAAACAATGCATAAAAATGTTGTCCACGCAAGTGATCGGTATACCCATGAATAAATTGAAACTTAGCAATTATATTTTTTCCCACGGCTCAATAAGTCCTAGATCAAACTTCTACGATTGCAGAACATGACCATCATTGAAATGAATCGAACTCTGTATTGGATTGTTGATGTTGTGTTTAACAGGAGCTGTTAAACTACGCAAATCTAAAGCACCTAAAATCGTGTTACCGCCACATTAAGTTATTTTAAATTCAAAATAATACTGAAAAGTTTTTTTTTAGCCTGTAGACTTTAAAGTATATTTTTTTGCGATATTTTTGGTATATTTTACATACAAATACATCCAAATTTGTTAATGTAGTGCCCAAATGTTTAACTGCATCGGAGAGTGTGACACCATGAGAATACGAAAAATGGCCCCGTTTTTGACCTTTCATGTTAAATTTTAGTATTATTTTTTGCATCTATTATGACAATCTTTATTTGTTTTGTAGCTTAATATATGTTTTATCCACCTATCTACAATTTATGTCCCTTCTTTAAACCGTTTATGAAATATAACCGTGTGACCATCAAATTGGAGCAAAAATGAGAATGAGCCAATTACTAAAATTGCTATTACACGCTAAGTTCCAGTCTCAACAAAGATAATATAATCAAATCACACATTTAAAATTAACAAACCTATATTATTACAGTTATTAGTCGTCCGCCAAAGCGTTGTCGCGAGAAACGAAGCTAGGCGAGCGTGCACGACAACTTCCGAAGGGAGTTTCGGTTTCGGCAAAAGTTTCGGCCAATTTTGGCCGAAACCGAAACTTTCGCCGAAACTCGATTTTTGGCCGAAACTCGGCCGAAACCGAAACCGAAATTTCGGTCGGACACTAAAAAATACGCTTAAAATGTCCTTAGATGTTACAGTAACACCAAACATATCCAAATAGTTATAGTTAAAATAATATTCGAAGCGTCCTTTAAAAGTAAAACAAAAAGATTAAAGAAAGATATACAAGTTACCTGAACTTTTTTAAGTTGCTACATGCAAGAATTTTTCTATTTACTCCCTTTAAAAGCGAGCTGTAAATCCCTAAATATAAAAAATAAAAACATAATACGACTAGTAATATTAGATCTAGTACTCGTATTCACGTAGTAGTATACGGAA
The DNA here is from genome assembly GCA_947507615.1 of Hemithea aestivaria. Taxonomy (NCBI): domain Eukaryota; kingdom Metazoa; phylum Arthropoda; class Insecta; order Lepidoptera; family Geometridae; genus Hemithea; species Hemithea aestivaria. Next base: position 8,378,078 of record OX382327.1, on the reverse strand, counting down.
ATGAAGAATTTTGAAGACTGACAACTGTTCGAAAAGTAGGTGGGTGACACCTTAGTATACGTAAATATGATGCTCCTGTTCTAAATTCTGATATTTTTTCTTTAGTCTTTGTTCAAATCTGAAAAAATATTAGAGGTCCGTCAGGATCGTATGTCTGCAAAAGCTGTTCAAACTTTCAAACACCATGTGTAAGGCACGCGCCATATTTAGCCGATTGTAATATAAGGTGAGAGTGTCAACGCACAATGGGACGTCGGCTCGAGTGGCCCGATGTCCAGCAAATCTCATTTGTGGATTTATCATTAACTGTATTTCATCCACCCTCGACCACCTTACCCCTATTACGGGGTATAAATTTTATTTCCGTCTACAATGGATCGCGGATGTTTATTTTTGGTATTTCTATTTTGGGATATTAATATGTGTGATATAGATGCGGACCTAAATCCAACAATAAATAAAAACAGATGGGTCTATAGATTATGCACATACATAATAGCATGAACTTTAAATATTATCGATAGTAGATAAAATGTGATTTTATAATGAAATGCATACCTACACAGACGAATAAGTGACATTATCATGGAAATCGAATATTGCTCATTATAATGGAAATCGAATATACATACTATATTTTAACAAAACTTATATGTACATAATGCTATGTAGGTATATTATAACTTTAAAAAAAAAGATATATTATACCTACTACAAGCCTGTGTATCACTTTACTGTGTAGTCATATAAGCTCGAACAAAACAGTAACAACGCAAACCAATCTCTGAGTGAAGTCGTAAAAGTGGAAAAAATATTGGCTATATCAGTATTGCATTCATCAGAACAATGAGGCGTGCCCTAATCGCTCGCCTTATCGACACTAGCTTTTGTCTTAATTCGATGACGTGTAATTTATGACCGTGTGGCCCGCACTTGCCATAAATAATTCTATTTTACTGTGAGCCACGGCCATGCCTTTTCTGTCAAAATTCACATATAAATAATGACGATACGTCGAGGCTCAGATCTTATCTGGTTCTCGCGACGAGTCTACGACGTGGTTATAAACAAAAGACGCCCTCTAATGACTGAATGAGCCATCGTAAACCCTTAATATTTACGCACGATTCTTTCAGTTCACCTTTTGAAAGGTTTTATAACTCGACCGGGAGATCTCCCCGATCCCCAGGCGCCTACGCGGTGCGCCAGTCGCGCGGTATATCTGATTTATTCATACCACCCGAAACACATGATCGGTTTTTCGGGTGTATTCAGTTATTTTTTTTTTTTTTTGCGAACACTAGACTGGTTTTATTGCGGTGCGCGGTGGGATTTTTTTTACAACTGACGTACGTTAGAGCCAACGGTAAACATGTTGGACGGCGAGAGACGTTAAAGTTTTCCAAGTGCTTACAATGACATAAAAGTGCAGATATCGGGTTGCAATTAAAACTATCGAACGACGCGACGCTTGTTAACACGAGCCGAGTATGTGGGAGGACGAAAACAGAGCAGATGTGCGCGACCCTTTACTAACCTCTCACCCCACACTTGCAATTAGCCACCTATTGCTGTCGTCCACCTATTAGATACGTTTGCTACAATTCTATCCACAAAAGATTTTATGGCTAAGAAATCAGTACCATTATATATTTGACGCAGTTTGGGAGGTCTGTTAGGATCCCCGTCTGACTCAATCCCGGATAGGTAACCGATAACGTTTCAATATTTATTGTCATCCGACGTCCGTCATTAAGATAGTGTCAAAACTAACCGGCACACGGGCATTACCGGGTCGAGGGAGCACTCATAATTATTACTAATGCCTTAAATATGTCAAAACAGGAATCCAGGTAAAAAGGCGTAATTTACGCGCGGTCGATAGAGATTTGGCAGTTGGCGCCGCACTGCTGCCGACTGCCGGCGGACTTGGTTCGCATCGCGAGGAGGCGCCCACTTTTTGTCATCCATTGTCTCTTAATATAAATTTTAAATAGGAAGTGTCCCTTTTTATAGAGATCTAGTTTACGGCGCTGACAATGAAGGCATAAATCTACGAATGCATCGGTGTATGTTGCGATGACCGATCGATAAAAATTATTTATGTACTTTCGTCGCGACGGGCTCTACCTTGATTGGGTGCATTTGTTACGTACACTATAATCAGAATACATAATAATTAAAAATTAACAAATATTCTTGAACTTATTTTTAAGATAAATCGAGAAAATTATGCAAATAGATACATGAGGAAAATTTAGATTATCTGAAATGTGCTTAATTAATAGGTAAAGAATGGACATACATATATATTTCTAAGTATAAAAACTACGTCACATTTAATTCCAGTAAAATTTCATTGTATGTACTTATGTAAATCTACGCTTAAAGTGTTTGCGTCTATACGGTAAATAAGTACGTAAGATACCGGAATAATTAAGTAGAATGTTAATAAAGAAGACATTGTCCGTCCACCATCCATACTCAAGTGCGGAGCAATCAACGTGCCTCAAGAAGAAGGGCTGATTAACGACAATAGCTCCACAACAACACCATCTTGACCACGTCATTTTTATTTTAGTCCCTTTTCAGTCGATCTCTAATGAATACAGTTTATCTGCCAGTTATATTATAAAAAATAAATCGCTTTTAACTGAAGAATCACGCCTTAAAAAAGAACGCTTATTAAAATTTATTTCTTTCTCTCCTCGCGGCGCTGTCGTGTACTCAGGGCTCGAATAAAATTAAAAAGTCAAGAATTCTTATTTATTTTAATACAATAAACCGCAATCGCTGAATAAAGATAAATAAAAAGCAATAAAAAATAAAATTGCATTAGCAATAAACAAAATACTTCAGCGGATGTGGGCAGAGAGGAGAGCACGCACGGGGAAATGTGTAGAGTAGAGCAACGATTAGCCAGTGTATAATTGTTACTTTACTTATTACGAGTGGGCACTATATAAACTGTGGTTAAAAGTAAAAAAAATGAATGTGCTTCTTGTGTTATAAATTGAGTAGGGAAGGGCTATTAATAAAGACTGGCTACTGATTACATGGAAAATGTGTCATGAACACTGTGGAAACTCTATAATATGTAGCAAGTATTGCAATAATATGTTAAAGAGGATAAGGAAAAGTATGCGGAATTTTATAATCCAACGATCAGTTGAATACAATTTTAACAAGTTGAGATGTGCTTAGTGCAGTTTTAACAAGGTTAAATATCGTATTTCTAAGTAAACGCTAATATGATGTAGTATTAAATCAACTTTTTATTCAATTCTTGAATATGTTATATTATCCTAACTTAATAAATGATAAAAAAAAATATTCTAAGAAAATATGTAGGTGTAACTAATCCATGGCGACTCTTCCGTTCTGTTAGCCGATTGTCACGAGAGCTACCCTCGTCGGCGTTTTCTTAATTGTGCCGAAATATTTATTTGATTGCGAGCCTGCACAGGACCGTGCAACCGAAATGGTCATCGGCATCTCGACCACAATAGCAACTATGTTACTGTCCCATCACGACATTTGCTGATTGTCTACAGTCTACTTTGTAAAATGTAAGATGTACTTGGTTGAAACTATAACATGCTTCTCTTTGGTATCGACTTTTTTGTGATCTCGACACTCCTAGTTGGAATTCGTATGAGAATTCATTTTACACATGATTCTGTGCTAAAGAACCTGACATAATATCATAATGGTAATGCTGTTATTAACTAAAATCTAAAGCATTAGAATAGGTGAATGATCACAAAACTATTTCTTAGCTATTATAAACAAAGGACCTAGGTATCTAATTCTTAATTTGTCGACACGTGACACAACAGAAAGACGCAATCAATTTAGGACAATCGAACTGCAAGCCTGCACGGAGGCATGCCTTCCTTCAAATCGGACATGGTTGATGCCAGTCCTGTCGTCAGCCAATTGCGGTATCGACCATCTAAATGGAACACAGAATCGATACTCCGTGCATTAGTAACAGAGTAAGCACGCATCGTGCCGTGATCGAGAGATGAAATAAATATGAAACTGGTCTCGCGTTTATATCGCAACGAACACAGTCGTAAGGTCCCCGAGCCAACAATCGAGATCTGAAGCGACGATAATGTTGTCAACTAGCGCAGCCTGTCCTCAGTTCTCATGATTTGCAATGCCGTTCTAATCGTTATAATTACGTCCTATCTATCAAATAGACATATGATAAACAAGCGACTCCGAAATCCGACCGAGGAACGTTAAATCGCTATAAATCACCGGGTGCCGGCCACGACCCGAGGAATCGTACATGTGAGATATAGCAGAGATCATTTTTTGCACAAGTGACGTGTTTATGAATGCTCCGTTATAAATTCTCTTTGATCTCATCTTACATGTCACACTCGAGCTTTCATGAACTTTTCTTCAATGCTGCAGACTACCGTTTTCCATATTTTTATAGCTCTAATTCGAGCGTCTGATGCGACTATAACATTCGTCAACGATCCTAACAAAGCTGACTAATTATCGTGGCGCGGCATGTCGTAAAACAGTGCATATTGACGGAATATAGAGAGGCCGGCACACAGTGCTTAATGACATTAATCACATTGATTTATTGTGGTTCCGAGTTATTACAGGCCGGGCGTGGTGTGATGTGTGCGTGCGTGTTCACGAGCGAGCGTACATGAGCACTTGTGTTGGTGAGCGTGTGCTTCTTGTGTAAACGTAATACGCGACCCTACAGGGTGATACGAGTAAGTACCTGCGGAATACGCAACACTTAGCGCCGCGCCGCTTAGAACCTCCATGAGACAATGACTGGTCTAAAAAAGCGAACTAGTCACTATACTTGCAGAAACAATGGTACACTGTCCATAACATAAACCTCACACTTGCCTATTATGCTGAAATAACAAAGATATTATAATATTTAATGGAATTATAATTTAACTAGATGGGCAACAAAGTAAATTATGCTAAAGCAAAACAACAAAAATGTAGAGTACCTAATTATAAAATTAATCTTTTTCTCATTTTTTTTATAAAACTACCCTCAAGCTCCAGCAAGTATAAGAGCACCCTATCTAGTGTAAGCACTAGTTCACGGACGTATTCTGTACTAGTGTGCGTGAAGTGTGTGCATGTGTGAGTGTACGGCATTAGGCAACAATTTACGCTGTTTGCGGCGTGTTAATATTGATTGGCTCGCTTTATTTCGACTCGCGCGAATCTATCCTCGAAACGGGGTACTTTCCTATCATATGTCGAAGTAGACCTACATTTTCTTCTTCATTCTTTGGGTTTTAAGCTAGAGAAGGGTTTTATCCTATCGGATAACTTTAATACCAAACGCATATCAATATATCAACGCGCGATTATGATGCCTAAGTCAAGCAACTGCGCCTCGGCTCTACTTTTCCGTCAGAGGCTCTTGGGTGTAAAAGAATGATGATAATAATAATTGGGGTTTATACTCCAACAGAACAGGTTACCCCACTTACACTGTCAGAGTCAAATTACAATTTATAGGTTGTGTGGCTAACCTATATGTTGCAGTTTCAGGTCGCCGAGATTACTACAGGGCCTGCAACATGACCTAACGACTGCCTCCTACATATTTTATAAGAAAAATCCGGGACCCACAGTTTTACGTGCCTTCTAAAACACGGTAACGTCCAGGCGAAAATATTTGCCACACTGAGATTTGAAATCAGGATCTCCGGCTTACAAGCCGGACCAACGACCACTGGTCAATGGACGCTACACGATGATGTACCGTGGAAAAGAGTTAAATCTAGCAGTAGACAAAGATAGGTAGATGATCATTAAGTACTTATATGTACCTTAGGTACCTATTATTAAATACTCTGCAAACCTTAGGTCAAGATCTGAACTATCTTCAGGTATTTGTCATCACTAAAATTCCATAAATAGGTAAGTCGGTACATAGTGCAATACTTGTGGAAATTCCCACGTCATTGGGATACTTTCCTCGATGGCCATGACAACTATCTAGTACAACGAAGTACGTGCAGATTAGGGTTGTCTCTGACATTAACCGACCGTAAAAATAACAGGTTTATGCCTTTAAGATTATGCAGTTATACGTAAAGGTGTTTGAAGGGAATGGCCACCATACCCACCATTAAATGATTTTTAACTTTGTAGGTATTTTTAAACTTTCTTTACGCGGGAACTCTAAGTTTAAAAAAAACATTTCCGTTGCCTATACTAGTATGTAGTAGTACATTTATTTATTCAGTAGTAGGTACACTTATTATATGGATTGACTTGACCTGATTAATTTAAAAACTTGCTGTGATGACTTGACTAACTTATATTTTCATATAACGCATTTGCAATGCACGAATTTGTGAGGCATATTCCGTGAAGACCCAGAAAGAATGTTTGTCTTAACAGAGACATTAGAAAAAGTATTATAAACAAAATTTAATAAAATGTATCTATCAAAATTTACTTGTACCTACATGATAATATTATTTATTGCAATGCTTGAAGTATTAGAGAGTATCCTCACATTGTTAGAGGCAACCCTAATAGATGTCACTAAAGGACACGTCTCACTGTCGCGAACGAGCGTCCTTCGCATTTCAATCTGAACATTATAATTTCATAACGCACGCTTGTCAAGCTAAATAATACGCGAAATTTATGTTAGGAGGTTCTCACCGTTCGACTGGCGAGCTATGAATGCATAATGTACCATCGTTAAACATAAAACAGAATGTACTCGCATTCATTTGAGGATGTCGTTATAAATTAAATAAGATTGTGACAGCAGCTCGGCCATTTTTCTTTTGTTTATTTTTTTTTGGAATATGAGGTATATTTTTCAGTGTTTGAAGTTCAAAGCGTTTACTTTACTAGCTGTTCTAGCTGTGCGCTAACTAATAGCTAATTTGTCTTTCAGGCTCTACGGTAATATTAAAACTTAATTTCAGCTCTATCGGTTCGGCCGTTTAGGCGTATAGAGTTTTAACAAACACATCCATACTTTCGCATTTATGTTATAAGTAGGATTGCCCAAATTTCAAATCGTAGATTTTATACAAGTAGGTGATGGAAAGGTTTTTAATTTGGATGCAGTAGGGAAGACAAGAAAACATGATAACAACATTTTAAGCTGCATTTATTGTGATATGATGTTGCAGTTTCCAGCTGAAAAGTGTCCTATGTAAGTATTATTTGTTTGAACTCTACGTTTTAGCACACGACAATTTTAGGACATAAGACCTAGCTGAGATACAATAAATAAAGTTACATTATAAGCTATTTTTACTCATTGTTGCTTAAAGTACCTATCTATTCCCTCTCCAAATCATTACATGGAAAATCGTAGGCGGAAGCTAATCTCTCGCAAAGGGCACGTATTATTTGGGAAATGTCGGAGTGATATTCATCCCTACGGCAAATAGACATGTCATTCATCATTAGCGAATACGGAGCAATTAAGTATAAACGGTCATCATTATCATTATTTTGTTTCCCGCTCCAGTACATAATTCTGAGAAAACTTAAAAGATTAAAGAACAATTTGGAAAATTCAAAATGGTTTAAAGTATGGTCGCCATATCAATATCTACTCAGAGGTTTAACACCTTGTGTTTTCATTATTTATGCAACCATAGGCGGATTTAGGGGGGGGGGCTGGGGGCCTTGGCCCCAGAAGCATTGTGGAGTTACGAATTTCGAACATATTTCATGGTCAAGATGATTTTTTTTATCAACGCTCGCAGCAAGCTGCTCGCGCAGTTATTATTAAGGGTATTTGAACTTTTTAACTGTTCAGAGCGAGCTAAACACACACTTTTTGGAGTAAAAATTATAATATTTATGCCCGTCTGCATCTTGGCCCCCCCCAGAACCAAATCCTGGATCCGCCAGTGTATGCAACTAACTGTGCCTAGCAGTTTTATGTGCTGAAGTAGCCTATGTTATTTCAGAGCCTAACCTAAGTATCTACCAAATTTTAGGCTAATCGGTTCACCCGTTTAGGAACGAGGAGGTAACGTAACGTATGCATGTATGTATGTGTCGTACTATTCATGGCCTAAACGGCTTAACCGATTGATCAAATCTTTGGTATGTCGGTGACAATACACCCTTAGGATAACACGTAGGCTATTTTTGAGGGGCAAAACCGTTATGAACAGGTACACTATTTTATTTGCCGCATCATGAATCATTTCCCATTCACACATCAACATCAGTCCCATTAAAATAAAGCCTTAAGTTAAGCAGCTAGCATTGTTTGAAGCCTCGAACATAAATATTAATCAACGTCAGCTGTGGAAAACTGAAACTTGGCACAAGCAAATATTCTCGCATTGAAATAATGTTGATAAATACAAAAGCGGTGTCGGAAGTGTGGACGTCGCGGGCGGAAGCGGCCCGATCCATCATCCGCCCTGCGTCAGGATAAAAACGCTCGTTAGTGAAGCCGCCCTACCCTACCTGCCTCTATTAATGTTCTACTCAAGTGCCTCTATTACTCCTGTCATTTATTATATCCATTTTGGCAAATTGGCTGATCCCGCATACTCTGTAATTAGACGGTTTTTGTGAGCTTCTGGAAATGCGCTTGGTGTGAATTGTATAAAATCATTAGGTGGGTACTGATACACATTCGCATGGAACATTCTGCATATCATTGCTACATGTAAGTAGGTACCTAATATTATTCTTATTGCGAAAGTTTGGATGCAGGTAAGTGTATTTCCTGTTATCGGATAAACTATTGGAGAGATCTAGCTGAGAGATGGTGGCATAGAACTGGACAAAACCGTGTCACCACATAAGCAGTCATCATGGCCGTGTGAAGCCTGAAGGTTTTCTTACTACTTTTCGTTATATTTTATTAGGTGACAGAAAAAGAAATCCCCATAGAGCTTTCAATATCAAATATTTCGCATGAAAGTATTCACGCAAGCAGTGCGAGGGTGTCGTCGCTTAGCGTGTCGCGTCGCCAATCCTCGGGGAAGCAAAACCGCTTTTAGAAGTATGCGCCGGAAATCCGAGCGCTCCCGAGTATTAAAATATGAATCTGCGATAAAGCGGCTTAACGCCCGCCTCGAGCTTCGAGCTCGACGGAGCCCCAACACTACGTCGCAGCCTCACAGCCTAGTTGCCGACTACAACCACACGACTAACTTTGTATACCTACGCTGAATATTTGCGTAAATATAGTCCTCGCGAAAACTCCCACACTCTCTAAATAATCCAACTTAGGAACTACACTCGTATTGCAGCGACCGATTCAATTACTGCTCCGCCTAATCGATATCTTATTTATAATGCAAGACATACTTACGGAATTACGCTGAGGCCGTTACTAAACAACGGTCTACGCAAACATTCATTAATCTAACTTAGATTTTCAAATAAGCCGAGCGGGAAACTTGAAACATTAACCAGATAGAGTTATTTCAACAATGTAAACGTCGTCGAGCAACTTTATGCAGAAGCTGCAATGGTATGTCGAACGACAATTATAACTTTGGCCCCGGACGCGACACTCGCTCCGTCGCAACAAATAAAATATGTCCACGAAAACGCGCGAGGGGAACGGCGGCGGCGGTGGCAGCGAAATTTCGTACACGAGACAAAGATAAGCTTAACCAGCACGAAATTATGAGCGTTTAACTGTTTCTAGCTGTAGAATCTGGCACGGGTGCTTCGCCGGCTCGCCAGCGCACGTTATTTACGAGGGGGTGGTGCGCCCGCTCCCGCCGCCGTCGCCCGCTGCACCCGAGATAGCGCCTTCCCCGGAAGAGCGACGCCGCCGCAACAGCCGGCAGGCCGGCGTGCCGAACGCGACCTTACCGGCCCGACTTAAGGCGCGGCGCGAGGTGCAGCCCGCCTTGTGCCTCCACAGCACCTCACTTACACCTCGCTTCTGCTTGTGCAGATTGCTGCCAACCCGCACTTGCTGCGCCCTCCTCCGCCACACTGATGTGACCCCTATCACCGCTCTACTAGGACCAAATCGTCTTGGGACCGATCGGTCGCTTCAGTCCACGACTTGAAACATTTCGGTGCGCTACATTATAGTGAAGATGTGTGTATTTCTTGTTTATGATAGCATAAAACTATGGTAAGTTAATTTATGCTATTGTATCATTGTGGTGTAGTCCACCGCAAGAGCTGCTAGACCGCATACTTATACGCTTCTTACACAGTAAATCTTAGAAGCTTTATTGTTCCCCGCCACGCATAACTATACCATACATTTCATCATCGCTAGATATATTTATTATGTACCCATCTTAGTATATGACTACCTCACTGTACGTGTGCTTAAAAAATCTACATAGTAGGTACATTTACATATAACAAAAGATCATAGGTATATACACACTAACTACGTTATTTCACGTCATAAAAATGTATTTTAGCTTTTTTAACAAAATAATAACGACTCGCCGACCCGTACTAAAACCCTAAAGTCGTTAACACATTATAGCACATCAATATAAGCTAACAAAGAGGAGGTCACGTACCTACGTCATTTAAGTGAAAATATACGACACAGAGAAAAGAGAGAAATGCGTAAAAACCGTCTAGAGCATTATGCCACGCGCTCGACCATTACTTTTAATATAAATAAAATAACAAAATATGAGCGTCCGGCCGCTGAGTGCCCCTGGACACTTTTATATTTCAAGCCAGTCGCCTTTCCACCCCCCTACACCACCCTCTATAATTTAAGTGAAGTTCTCATACTGTGGTATCTTTTTGTGGTTTTAATGTCAGTAAAGTAGTGCCTAGTTTTGCACTGTCTCGGTTGGAGGGTAGAGGAAGTGGTATGGAGGTACAATTTGAAATTGTACCGAGTTGGATTAAAATTTGTTTCTGCATTTTACTTTACCTATTTAGTATATATTCGGGTTATGAACTAACTGCCGCAGTCAAATTAAAGTTTTACTACTAAAACTTATATAAGGTAAGTACTATAAGTAACTTGTAATATAAAATGTAAAGAGTGTCACAGTGATAAAGGCACGTTTACAATGAGAATTTAACACTGAGCGCGGGGTTAACACACATCCATAGGTACTTTCGCATTTTAAATATTAGCAAGAAACAAGTAAAACGTACCCTGGCTTGATCGATAACATTAACCGCCACCTACTGTTAAATTTGCATAAATATTGCCTTTACGCAATCCTGTTAGACTATTTAAAGAGACTTGAAGAGCCATAATACATATGCAGAGGTATTTACTTATTTGAACTTAAGTGAAGACGCGTAATACCCTAAAAACTTAATATCTATGTCCCATTACGGACGACGCGTACATTTTATGTATGTCCTTATAAACATGTACAAAGTACAAATCTTAAAGCCATTTCATGCGGTTCATTACAAGTACAGACAATTTTTGTACACAAAAAGGTGAAAATATAATCGATAGCAAGTCATTTTCAAGAACATGTTCACCTCTTACTCTGTCATCGTTTTGACGACTTAAGTGAAGGTTGTTAACGACCCGTGTCAACAGTACATTGTCTGAATAATTTATCGTAGTGGCAGATTCAGGAGGGGGTGAAAGGGGGGTTAGCCAAAAAAAGACCCCTCAAATAATACTCTTCAGAATCAGTTTTTTTACATCAAACTTATTTATATTATTATATGCTTTATGTATAAAAAATTGGGATATAAACAATATTGGAGTAATTATTAATTAGAAAGTAATTACCTACTTCATCAAAACAGGAACTTAGACTGTCAGAGTAAAATCACAATTTATAGGTTGTCCAATCTATGTTGCAGTTTCAGGCCGTCAAGATTACTACAAGCCCTGCAACATGACCCAATGACTGCCTCCTACATAACTTATAGGAAACAGTCGAGACCCACAGTTTCACGTGTCCGAAACACTCTTACACGCGATTATAGTTTTAGCATACCCTACCTATTTAAATCCAATGAGTCAACATGTTACAATTCCCTCAGTGCTCGCAGATAGCAAGTGGTTGCGCGTTTTTTTAATGGAAAATTTCACAAAAATATTTAATAATCAGAACCGTGCCAGCTAGGTCCAAAGTCAATGCCCCCTAACGAAAATTCTGAATCCGCCACTGATTGAGCGTATTGAAATTTCATCTGTGAGTCAGAGCTGTGGGCATAATAAACACCTTACACGCGAGATCCATGGGATAACGGGCTATGATATCTTTTGCTCGTGGCGAAAATGAAGATGTCGAAATGCACGCATGGGTACTGAAACTGTGGTCCCATTAATATTAAAAATGCGAGGCTTGTGTGGGTCGACTTCACGCCGATACTTTAATTGAATGAAATGACATTGGACTTTGAAAAAAATAAGTAGGTACTATGTTTTTAAAGAATCTATCACTGATCCACCCTCTCTTGAGCCATAATAATATATTTATAAATATGTAGTTAGTTACATGAAAACTAAGAATTTATGGATCACTTAAAAAAATGTAATTGAAATTTTCTTACTTAGACTAACGACCTTAGGAGACCTTACAAAGTAGCTAAATGCTCTAAAAAATACAATTCTGATGATCGAATATAAATGTTAAAGGAATACTTTAACGCATTATTGCTCTTTTTGGACAAAATTATATCCTGACTCTTGGTCACGCACAGAATATTTTACAAAGTTGCATGACAAGTAATGAAGGTGTAATTATTTTCCAATACAATGGTGATAACTTATGACGTGGGCAGTATAATACTGCAAAATTAAAACGTCATAGAGAACTAGTTATACGTCTTTATTGTCTGTCTTACAACTAGACACCAGCAAACCTAGTCTCGAGTGCTTATTATCGGGTACAGCAAGTTAAACAATTACAGTTGAAGGCTTTGAGGCAAGCAAACAGTAACAAGGCGCAAAGTCAACGTCGAGGGAACTCTGTAAGCGACTGAGCTCTTGCACAAGTTTCTTACAAGTGTGGCTACTACGGAGCGACATCTCGATGGGAGAAAAATCACTGGGGTATATAAAATTAAATTAAATTAAATATCCATTTATTTCAAGTAACATAACTCATATTCTAACATGTACATAAAAGTCACTTATTTCAAATTATATTATTATTATTATGTTTACATTATTACATTTATAATTAATAGTTACATATGTATAAATGTCAACCCTGTAAAAATTATATGTAATTGTCATTATATTCATTGGTATTTGTTATATGTTCGGAAGAAATGTTTTTATGAATTTAACCAAAATAAACTTGTTCTGGGTATAGCCTGTGCAGAGAATTTCAGATACTACGTAACTATGTAATCTGGTAAATATGAAAGACGATCAGTAGGTATATAGGTACATAATTGTACCTAATAATAGTGTCACATAAAACACGAAAATGTCTCTCTCATCCCATTTCAATCTGGCAGTAGGTATATCTATGGGTAACTTCTGCTGACATGGACGCAGTTATCGTCATCACAAAGCATTCGGGAAGTCGTGGTACCGGAGTGCATACGAGTGTCAAGAGTTGCGTTGGTTTCGTGTGTGCGTGCGCTTCCGCGATGCGTGCCCTTTACCAAGCTCCGATCAATCAACGTCCACTTTTAAAGACTTAATTCTGACATACCTCACCGCGGCAAAACTTCGCTACATTATTCCTCATAAAAGAGAATGTTACACACGCTTATTATCGCTTCAATAACTACAGTTATCGTGGCTCTAATTACAGTCGATACTCCTCCGAAGCCTTACGAGGCGTCGACCAATACTGTCCATCGTAAAGCGCCCTAACAAAACAAAGAACATAACACGCCTATAGAGTTCGCAATAAAACCGCGTGAAAACGGCAATAGCTATTCAGAGGGAGATATTAAAATGCATGGAAATAAATTCGGCGTCGCATTCGGGCGTACGGCTGGGGGTGCAGTAAAAATAAACAGCGCCGCCATTAGAACTCACTTCCATATTCTAATTTATGAACGCGTCGCGCTGATGCCGCCACTCGACCGGCTCGCCGCACCACCGCACCAGCACCGACACCTCCATGCCCGCACTTCGCACTGTCCATTTATACCAGCATATTTTTGATGTTGTTTTAAAAATTCGCACATGTTGCAAAAATTAAAAAAGATATTATGGGTGGGCATTGCTAGCCCACGATCTAACTAGAGAAGTAACTTATGGTAGAAAGGTAGAGATAAAGAAGATATAACTTATGCATGCCTCGAAGAGGCGGAATGTCTAGACCTAGAGAAAAAACAAGACCAAATTGTACTACATTTCTGCAAATAAAGCATTTCATTTCATTTATAACTATATAATTTGGTCTAGATTTGCGAAGACGTTATAATATAACATGAAAGATAGAGGTAGTTCAAAATATTTTAAGTGTCACAAATGAAAATATTTTCAGAAAGCACGCATTTACTCAACATATCGATTTGACTGAGGCTCTTGACAAGTAGTCACTATTGATTGATACCATCGAACAGAAACTTTCCAATAAATAGTGTAACAACTAACAACTAGTTCTGGCTTTTATCCGCACGTTGTCAGTAACAGATTTATCAAAAGCAACTTTCGTAATAACCGTAAGGCAAACAAACGTAAGGTGAGAGCGGAACACGCGCCTAACGGCCAAGCTTTAGCTTAAATAAACAGAACTTTTCCAAAATTTGTGTATTTAAATCGAATGTGACTTGTGTTACCGTTTTCTATTTCTGTCCAACTTCCACGCTAGAATAACACCTCGGATACATTTGGGGAGCTCGCATTAAATTCATAAGGGATTAGATGTCATCATAAACACGAATTATTTAGCCGGCTGAGGTTAAAAACAACATAGCTAGCGACTAATTACATACTGTAGATGGAAATTATGGCGTGCTTGGCACTGCTGGGACTGAAATAGTTGAACTTTTTAAAATAAACAGGTAAATAACCTGCTTAGTGTGCTGAGAATTTAAATTGTTTCAGCTTTGCATTTTTAAGATGTTTTAATGAGATATTTAGACGACAGTCGTTAGGTCATGTTAGAGGCCTTTGGTTTGGCTACCTGAAAAGGAGACCTGTTCTGTTTAAACACAAATACTTTCACATCTCAGTTTAACATGTGGGAAGATATTCAAATGTAATTCCAACCAAAATTTGTATAAATAAGTACTAATCTGGATACCTACTCTCAGCCATTGCCCACTGAAAAGTAGCCTATGTTTTTCTAGATTCTAGAGTACATAATACATACAAAGTTCAGCTCAATCGGTTCAGTCAATTACGCGTGAAGAAGTTAGAAGTTAGGTATCTATATAACAATCACACACACATCCATACTTTCGCATTCTAGTAGGAAGGCGGTCATGAATAACGACGTTTTTTTATTGACTGGATGATTACTTAGGTACACTTACTTAAAATTTTGTTTAAATTGTCTCACTCTTGTAAACAAATGACATTTTTTGTGGCCCCGATAACAAAACGTGTGTATACTACGGTCTACAGCCGAAAAACCTATATTTTTATTTTCCCCGAATGATCATTCGTATGCGCGACCAGGGAGCTCTACCTATCGCTATGTTGTTATACCTCAAAGAGGGTGCGAAAGGGGTTAAAATTTGAATTGTTGGATGAAATCCGCAACCCCTCTGCCGCAAATCAATGGTCGAATATTGCCAACTTTGAAAGTTAACTTCACAATCATTTTTGAGTTTATGCTTTCAATTAATTTTTGATTTATTGCTTTCCTTAGAAATGATCTATGGTGTTATATACCCAGGCAGACAGTACCTAGGAGACCGTTAAAAATTAAAGGTTTATCTAATTATTTATTTAAATTAAATTTGGCTTTGAACTCGGCCTGCGTTTAATAGATATAAGATCAGCATATAAGGCACCTCAGTCCTTAGCCTACATGCAGAAAAGGATATTTTTGTAGTTTTTTATTTATGGTATTTTAGTTAGGTCACGTTTGTTTCTTTACCTATGTATAAAGAAAATCTAATTAACATATTATTGGTATTCAAAACTACACAGTACATTTAGTCTTTGTTGAGATCATTTAATTAAAAGAAAAAAAAATTACATATTTTATTAAATTAATTAGGGGAAGTACGTACAAAATGACATATAGTTTTGGTTTTGGGTCATAACTCCTTACTGGTAAATAGCAGCGCATTCACATTGCACACCAGTAATCTTGGGTTTAATATCTTTGAATTATAATAGATACTTAAAAGATAAACAAACTAGAAAAAATAATAATTTTAAATTTAACTGAGATCAGCGAAATCCATTTTGTCCATAGCATACCACGTTTTTGCGGGTTAAATTTGTGTGCAAAACCGTTTTTTTACCCAACTCAAAAGCTAATTCTTGAACAAACGTTCGCGTCAGACCAAACAAACGAGATTCAAGTAATTTCAATTGCTCAACTAATTTTTTCTTCCCATATTAGGTGGAAATGTAGCTTACGCATGGATTCCTCACTCCAGGATTGACGATCTGTCTACCAGTCGTACGCTTATAATTGCGCGGCATTATTTATAAAGAAATTAACAGCTGATTAACGAGAAACAGGTATTGGGTACCTACAATTGACTCATTGAATTTTAATGTACACGACATACCTATGTCATTTTGTCCGTTACATATTGTATGTCATTTTGTCCATAAAGCGTTACAAAAAATCAAAATTCAAAAATAAATGCAAAATGATTATTTTTTACAGAAAAAACCATTTGATGGCAACAATAAGTACTGAAGGGATGTAAGAAATGTAAACACAAAATAATATTACGAAAAATATAACATTAATACACATAAATACCTGCAGTTAATTAAAAATTTGTAACTTATCGATGTTTATCGTCGGCCATAACACCCAAACGAAAGACAGGCAGGTTTGTATTTCCGGCTAGAGTCACCTGATGAAGTTATCTATAGTGGACTAGAAGCGGCAGAATTTGAAATATGATGCCTGTGTCATTTTGTCCGTATATGTCATTTTGTACGTACTTCCCCTACATGTAAATTTGCAATGAAAAACGATAAACAACACAATGTTATATCGCCCATTGGGTATATTTTCGCACCAGCCCACGGCCAGTAGAGTCTGCCTTCGCCAGGCCACCTTGTGCCCTTCGTTCTACTGTAACGACGCACCTGCTTCCTATCTCACTTTCACAACAATGGATGTATCTGTTTTATGTACTTTGGTGTTTTAAATAATATATTACCTACATGTCACAACACTAAAGGTACACATAATATGGTATTTATAAAGTAATAATGAGTTTTTGGCGGCAAGCCTTGATCATATCATTAGCTCCACGTCTTTTGCTTAATAATCGTGTAGAATTTGATTGTTAGCGTGTAATAATGGTGGAATATTGCGTGTTAAGTGTTTTTGAATGTGCACAGATGTAGGCAAGTGATATGGTGCTGAAATATGAATTTTGGTGCCCCCTCCAAAACTCCTCCGAACTTTCAGTAAAATTCCACCCATTTTACTGGAAGACTCACGTGACTAGACGAGCTATTAAGCTCACTCTGACTCTGACCTGACTAACTAACTTATTACTTAAAAAATAACATTTAACTTGACACTGGCAAAACACGAAAGTGGAGACCATAATTTAATATCCCGTGAACATTCACGAATTTTACTCGACACTGGCAAAATGCACATGTTGCCATATTATTAAAAAGAAAAAAAAAATAAAAAAAAAGTAATAATGATAAAGGAAATAAATTGCACCCCATTCACTGCCTGAAAAATTAAAAGAAAAATAATTGAGGTTTATACTCCAACAGAACAGTAAAAGTAATTAAATTAATTTTCTCAGTTGGAAAAAACGAAGTAAATGGGTTTAATTATGTTTCTGACTCACAAACTCGGTGCACACGATGTTCTAAATTCAAATTTTCTCAGTCGAAAAGTGATTAAGAAGCCATAATATGGTCGATTTTTCCCTCAAAATTAGAATTTTTAAACATAACTAGTACCTACATAATCGTACCAACGCCAATAAAATTACCTAAGTTTTTCTCACGATCTGCCTATACAAAGTCGCTTATTTAAAAGGTTAGATAATACTAGGTACAACTTTTAGAACGTAAATTATTCTACAGCTTTTTACACTTAGTCCATCACTACAAACATTTATTACATTAATTACATACTAATCATTAGGTACCCTTATCAAAAAAATTAATATTTTCCCTTTCCTGTCATGTTGTCTGGAAGAATTCACTATAGCGACAAGGCCATCAATTCAAACACTGTTTAGGTAATTTTGTATTTAAATTTTAAAATTGTGATGTTTTAAATGAAGAGTTATCTAATCTAAGGTAAATCAATAGCTTCACATTAGAATCAGTTGTAAATCGTGGGGAGTGCGAAGCGAACGGAAGCGCCACAACTTCGGCCAGCATTTTTACACTGTTCACGTGACCTTGACCGAGAAAGCCTTTCTCTCACTGCACGTAAAGATTTCGACTTCTTTTGAATACACGTAAGGCTTTTAATAGGCTTTTTTTAGCCACAAGATAGGGCTAAGTGGCATAACATGCAGGCCTATGCCCAGCAGTGGGATGTGGAAGGCTGTGGATGATAATGATGAAGGCTTTTATAACCTACCTTAGACCTGCCTACCTTTTCTTACCTAACCTATCTTAAAATATGATTTTTTGATGTCGTCTAAATTATTTACTGATTTGACCAGAACTTTGGTACAAAACCTTACCTGAGACAAAAGGACCTGACATCTTAGATCATAACCTAACAAACCTAGGTATTGTTTCGGGTAGAACGTGTAGCTAACACCCACTTCCAGGTCGAAAAAAAACCAATGTCAGGTCCCATTAAAATATTTTTTAAAAAATGAATGCTGGCTTGTAGGTAATATTTTGCCCAAAAAGAATAGCATAAGTAGTACCTAATATCAGCATTCTACGTGGTAATGCCGCCAATTAACATATCGACCACTTATCTCTGCACTATACATAGGTAGGTACCTATATTAGCTACTTAATGGTTTTAAATAAAAGTAAATTATACTAATAAGTACCTACCTATGTGCAGTTATTGTGAAATAAACATTTACCCTACCAACAAAATAACGGTTCACCTAATTTCACACCTCATATTTCCAACATCTCAATCACATCCTGTTTTAATTAGATCCAACCAAAAAAGCTAAATTAAAGTTATACCCATTTGGCATGTTTTATAACATTTAATTATAAAAAGTCTACCCTCGAAACATCCCAGAATGACATAGAGGAAACGTACCCGATCGTGTTTTGTCGATCGCCGGCTGATGACTGGCAGAAAACGCTAAATTGCTTCTATCACATTAATAGGTCAAAAGCTACCCGACACTCTTAGTGAGGTCCTTTATAAATCTATAAAATAAAGACAGGAATTAGCTAGGCAGAGTTTGATGGAGAAAGATTGAATAGAGGTAAATTAAGAACCAAGCTTGGCAGCCTTTGTTGTTTTAAAAACTACTGCTGGAAGGACGAAGTAGAGAAGGATCTGAAAGCGCTCTAAGCTGAGGCTTGAGCAGAATAGCGTAGGACAAGCAGTGGTGGCGTCTTCTTGTGTCGAAGGCCAAGACTTATTATGGGTCGCTGCACCATTTCAGTTACTTATAGAGTTTAATAATTCTCAAAAACATAGTCAAAACATATTGTTTAGCCAACAGGTGCAATTCAATCATGTTCGTATAGTAGTGACGCTACCTCGTTGATATAATTTAATAAAAAAATAAGTAGGTACATAATTATTATGCTCGATCAACACGTGGTTCACCCACTGAGTATAATCCAAATTTCTTTCAATCGATTAAGTAACATCTTTGTAAATTGGGTAATATAAAATAAGGGGGATTTTTGCCAAAAATTCGTATTTATAATATTAGAGAATATTCTATCTACAGTTTATAACTCAACTCTACCTCGTTTGTTCAGTATCTAATACCTATATTAATAACTAAAGATTGATATTACCTAATGCAAATGATAAAAAGCTCAATTAAAACAACCTTAACAAATCACCCCCTAGCTCCTACACTACAATACCGTATCCGGCAGCCGCGCCGGTAGCCGCAGTCACATGTAGATATAGTTTATATTTAATTTAAAGCACAATACATGCCTCCCAGAGTTCATAACTACTTCTACCCGGTGCACAATACAAATCGATTGGTGATAATAACCTACTTACGGATGTCAATGGATTTGACGGTTATCAGACGATTTGAAAATCGAACGGTTTTTATTTTTTGTTTCTGTCAGGATGTGGGCCCAGATTTTTTGTTTTATTTTTTAAAAGATAGATAGATATACTAAGTAGCTATGTATAATTGGATCAGAGATAAATCAAATTATGCACTTAGGTGGTAAGAACCAAAAGAATCTACCAACCATAGGTACCTAAATCGGGTAGGTATTTAAAAAAAAATCAATCATCGAAAGACAACCACACCTGCTCGTAATAATTATAGTAATAACAAATAATACCAGTTAACAATACCTATGCTTTGTTGTGTGTCGCATAGTCATAGTAACATTGTAAATGGTTATTTAATTTACAGTACAAGCAAGAAAATCATAAATCAGCAGAAGCTTATCGAATGAGCATTAAATTAACTGAATACAAACAAAAAGTTATGATATGAAATGGAGTGTAGAGTTAATGAATGTGGGAGGCTTCGCGCGATCGTCGCCCGCCATCTAGCGGGCGAGCGCCGCCCACCACCCGCCTTCTCCTCGCGGCCACATGTCGCTTATGAATGAATATGAGGCGTTATGATTATGAAAATATGCCCCGCCCCGAATATGGAATATGGAGGAGGGGGTGAGCGAAGCGCGTGCGAATGGGCGAAGTTTGATTTATGAGCCGGGCGCGGCCCCGCCTCCCTGTCATAACCGTATACCTGGTGCGCGCGCGCGTTCGCCGCCCGCCGCCCGCAGCCGCCTCGCGCTCAGTCCCGCTTCAGATGGCGAGTGGTGCGCCCGGTCGCTCGCCGCGTCCTCGTCTCGCTCCGTACTTCGACCGAGCCTAAGGCTCCGCGCCGCGAGTGACCCCCGACTGTTCCCAGTGGTGGTGTGAGCCCTGCCATGCGCCGGCACTGAGCCGCCACAACATGCCGCGCGTCAAGCCAGCCTGCGTCCGACGCGTCTCCATCGGTACTTTACTCCTCAATACCAACCTCATCTCCACATCACACCACACGAACACAGCGACCTCCGTCCGACACACAGTGATCTCTCTATCACTCGATATGGAACAGTGAACGTCATATTTTTGAGGATAAAGTTCGGTGATTTCCGCGTTGTTATTGTTGATTTTCTATTGAAAGTTGTTCAAAGATGCGGATAGCGACGATAAAATTCGGCATACACCAAAAACAAACGTCTAAAATTCGCCACCAGCGCGGTGAGTAAACAGTGAAGTGAATTATTACGCTTGTCAGTGTAGGCAGATATTTAGGATTGTCGATAACTACACATTTTATTCAGGAAAGCTCTTAAACAATGTACAAAATTAAACTGCTATAAGACACCAAATACAAAGTAGATAAATGAGGCCGGTACGTAAGTACTTACTCACATTATGAACATCCTTAGATTACTTTTGGTACATGTTTTTGGTGTGTTTGGTTATTTTGTCATCATTTTATTAGAAGCTTTTACAAATAGATTACCGTGATTCTCATTCATAATTCCTAGTCAATCATGTTAGATGCCATGAAAAGTAAATTCCGTTAGAGATCTTCTGCCAAATTAAAATAACAAAAGCGAAAAATACAAACAATAAAAAAAATATGCTCTACGAATTTATTGTTTTTTTTTTCTCGTAGAGGCTCTACGAACGGACGGAAGAATCTCTTGTTTTAAAACTTTACTTGCAAACATGCTATTTGTGGATTATGAAATCAGTAAATGAATTTTATTATTACTTTCAACATAATATTATGCTACTTATATTATTAAATTAATACAAATTATTATATTCAGTAAAAGCACAGATATTATTACTTATTAAAACTCATTATGCCTATTTAAAAATTAACACATTTCCTGTTTTGAATTTGATATTTATTTTTAAGTCAAAATTAAAATAATATTGCGTGATATTAAATAGATAGGTATAATTCCATATGTAATTATTTTAGTATACAGCCAATTGCTTATTAAGATAAAAGCATGAGATACAAGGCGCTAGACCAATTAGGTAATAATTTGGATTAAATTAGAGACTAATAAAACAATCTTGATACTGGTTGATATAGTTGACTTTTTTTATATGATACTAGTTTTTCTAGGGCATGATTTTACGACCTTATAAATAATTTCACCTATCCGGTGTATCGCTAATCAAATCTTGAAAATATTATAAATATTATTAATTACATATATGAACAAAAATTTAAATCTGGCTTTTTAGTGTTTGGTTAACCTAAAAATTCAGAATCATTGCCTTCATTTTTACCAATAAAATGACAGCTCACGATAATGATGTGTTTGATGATGGAGCCGGAAGCCGGAAGGTCGCAGGATCTTTGTAAAAAAAATACTTTAACTTAAACAAGTTTAAGGTTGTTAAAAATACATGAATTGATATTCTTTGAAGGTCGCTTTCTAATTTAAGCTTTTTGTTTTTAATTAATCAACAGGTTTGACAGTTTTATTCCAAAAATTGTACATTCACGTATCTATTTTATGAGAATGACACACTGTCAAATTTTACGATAGTTACCACAACCGATCTCATTGCCGGTTTTATGAGTGCTCTATAAAATATTTATTATGTATATTTTATCTATTAACGATTGATATAACCTAGCTATTCATATTCTTAATACACACGTCCAGTGTTTGTTTGTTCGAATAATAAATTTGAAAAAAACTCGTTAAATATCTAATCCGGTTTCATTTTAGTCTAAAATGAAAGATTGGTATGCATATCGCCGTTCATTTACCTTGAATGATGAATAATAATTACAGTTGATGTATAAATTATAGACTTTCTGTTAGTAGATTAATTAGCTCCGACTAAAACTATTGATTCAAGTATTTTAATGGCAATATTATTCATATTGTTAATAGCTCGCAAGTAATGGCTTATCAGCTAATAAAATATTATGTTTTCTTAATCCAAATTATATAATGTTCAATTTTTTTTCTGTTTAGTATACTCAATGTCCATTATTAAAAGTGATTAAAACGATGAATGTCATTTGATGCTGACGGTTGCTTCCCCAAACACGTTACAATATAAATAAATAAATGCCGGCAGGTAGTACGGCTTGCCAAACAAAATATTACACTTTAATGCGAAGATTGGACAATATCGAGCTGAAACCTTTTGGCGGCGCGACACTTACAGCTATAATAGCACTTTTAAAGGTTTTTTTTGTGATTTCTACGTAACACGGGCGGTGCGGCGCGTGTGCCCGCAAACGAAACGTCTTTGAGTCGCGCCGGCTACTCACTAACACCTACACCACTAATCCTTTTTCCATACAAATAAGCACACTAAACCGGAATTTCGCTACAGACTCTATCTAATCCTCGCCACAATATCATCCCGGATTATAACCATGT
This sequence comes from Hemithea aestivaria, assembly GCA_947507615.1. Taxonomy (NCBI): domain Eukaryota; kingdom Metazoa; phylum Arthropoda; class Insecta; order Lepidoptera; family Geometridae; genus Hemithea; species Hemithea aestivaria. The sequence goes on along the minus strand of OX382327.1, from coordinate 8,354,497 downwards.
TTTGTGCCGATGTTTGTGTTCATTTGTCCGCGTTCTGTGCCCATAACCGAATAGAAATGTTACTCAACGAATATTAAACTTTCAAATGCGCCACCCAAAAATGTCATAAAGTAGGCATAATATCTATAAAAAGATACAGAGCCCTAATAATTTAAGCGGTGAAAGTTTAATAAAACTGATAAGGAAAATATATGCAATATTTTGTAATATTAACAGGGCCGAAGGTATTTGGGTCGATTCGAAATATTTAAATCATTCGGAGATATCTGTACCATGGCTATATTTAAAATTATATTATATTTTTATACAAATATTATCTCCTCAAGGTCAGGATATCATGTTATTAGTGCTAAATACACATAAATCAGAAATCGATTACTATAAAGTTAAATATTTAAGATAATAGAAATTTTATCATGAGTGTGATAAACATAAAATAATACAAGTGAATTAAATTAAAAATTAAAAAAAACCCCCAACGCAATACGTAATTCACCATTTTTTGATGGCGGCCATCTTGGATTTTAAATTTTAAATAGTGGGCTGTATTCTACTCGTTAAGTCCTTTCATTTGATACCCATATTGAGGGGGTCGTGGAAGAAAAAAGTAATCCGCCATTTTGTAGCGGCGGCCATCTTGGACCGATTTTCACCAAACATGGCTAAGAACACTCTCGACTAACTCTACTTTCAAACAAAAAAAACTAAATCAAAATCCGTTCATCCGTTTGGACGCTACGATGCCACAGACAGACACATACACACACACACACACACACAGACAGACAGACAGACAGACAGACAGACAGACAGACAGACAGACAGACAGACAGACAGACAGACAGACAGACAGACAGACACGTCAAACTTATAACACCCCGTCGTTTTTGCGTCGGGGGTTAAAAAAATCAATGATCATTTAATATAGTGATATGCTTGCAAAAATGTTAAATTAATAATGTGTGTAACTTATTATGTTTATATATTATAGAAAATTTTGGTTAGTATTATCAATGGGAACAATAGTATGGAGTCAATCAAGTTTTTAAAAATAAAATTATAAATCACACTGACATGACATAATGTGAAATAAGATTATACGTGATAAATAAAATATATACGTATAAACCTACTCATATTATTATACTGTTACATGTAGAGGTATTTTAAACAGTTGTATTAACTTCAACTTAATCATAAACTTATTGTATTACACAATAAGAATTCATATTAAGAGTATACCTAACATAATTTAAATATATAGCAAAATGTAAATATATATTATAGGTAAATATATAGTATAGTTATCATAGATTAAACTACAAGATTAATAATACAATATCCTTCTTCCTACTAATAAATGTGAAAGCAGGTATGGATAAATCAATTGAGCTGAAATTTAGTATACCATACCTATATAGGTAGCTCATATCATGCAATGACACATAGGCTACTTTATAGTACCTATAACAAAAAAGTAACAGCGCTAGGATACAGCTAGGCTATATCTAGCTAGGCATAACTAATATAATATGTATCATAATAATTATGCAATTATTAAATTATACATTGTTTTTATAAGAAAATGAATAGTATTTGTAAAATTCTTCATTATCATTTCATATAAGGAATGGTCTTAACATTAAATTCTTTTATATAAAATTTGAAAAATAATTATTAAGGACAAAAATTATAATTATTAATGTTATAACAAAAACGTTCTCCTTCTTAACTTCTTTATTCAATCTAAATAGTTTGAGTATGATCAATATCTAGGTATATTTTACCAATTCATAAAACAAAATAGTATAATATTATAATTATAATGTGTATATATATTATGTAATATGATAATAATATACTAGTATTATAATACTTTATGTACAATTCAAAGAAATAATTTTATCATTCCTAATTATTTGATATTTATAGGTTGGTCAAGTTGACCATATTTAAACTGCACGTGGTTACCATAAACATCAGTTACATTTCGTTTAGTTTACAACTGCAATTTGAAAATGGTTCCACCTAAGTCAATTTACTTATAACTACTTGCCTATAAATACTTTTATCGTCAATAAAATCTAGAGGTCTAAAGTACTTATTAGAAACCTCCCACTTTACAAGCACTACGCCCAACCATTTAAAATAGCTATAATATACAAGTTGTATTTATTATGACAGAGGATTATTCATAAAGTCTTTAAATTCATCCGTTTATCATAAAATTTAATTATGTTTGATAAAACGAGACAGGTTTCCAAATAGTTGTTTTGCAACTCTTCCTAGGTATATATTTCGCAATATTTTCTCTATAACTAAATTTTTTAATATATTTTTGTTAAAACAATCTGTACAAACTGCACGCCATCCCTAACGAAAAAGAAATTATATAAGTACGTTTAAACAAAGTTTATTCCTCCAGATTAATTTATTTTAAAAATAGTTCAGAGTTAACAAAAAATACACAACGGAATTAGGAATCTTTACTTTTTTCAAGTCTGCAGATTTCTGAATAATTAGAAACACATAGATACCTACCTAGATTGGCAATTTAACTTTCAACTGCAAGAAGTGTAGGTTTAGTGAGCTTACAAGTGCCTACATAATATTTAAACCCTACGTATATCTTAAGCAAAGTATAATACCAAGTACCTACTATAACTAACTTAACTTTGTGATGTACTTAAATAAATATAATAAGTAATAAAGTTATTTTTTCAGGTCCCATTATAAATAATTATTAAATGGAGAAGTATAATACTTATACAATTTATTTAAAAAAATAGGAAGTGATAAGGATTTGTTATTTTTATATTAATTTATTTTACGTGGGTAGATTAAAATTAATTTGTATACCTACCTACTACCTACCAACCAAGTTTTATTAAAATCATAGAATTCAGGTCTTTCGGGTCATTGCCCTGAAATAGCTCGCGACCTCTATTGTATTCTAATGCATTTTTGTTCATATATGTATGTATATCATTTGAAAAACTTTACTATGTTTTAACTAGTTTTAAAGTACGAGTAGGTACCTAACTAGTAGAACCTAGATAGTAGATTTACGTCGAAATATCTTACTAATTTTATAAACGTGAACGTTTGTAAGAATGTACCATGGATGGCTGGATGTAGGTTTGTTACTCTTTCACGTCTAAACGGGTTGACCGATTGAGCTGAAATTTGGTAAAGAGATAGCTTAGACCCCAGAAAGTAAACAGTACAGCGGGTAAAACCGCTGGGGGCAGCTAGTTATAAATAACGCGACCATTTTGTCCACTTACGATGACAGTGTGACATCACAAAAAGACTACCTACCTATCTTTATTAAAAAAAAAACATAAATATATAAAAATTGTTAGTGAATAGTCGATAGACATGGAGGAATTATGTATTTTTGAAAAAAAAAAATGAAAAAGAAAAGGAGGACGAAAAAATTCAAACGAGGTTTGAATTCTGAATGATATTTGCCGAGGAGTTTTCAGAAGTTTATTTCTGACCTATGTGTCTAGTCTAGTTTTTGATTAATTCCGCTAATTGCAAGCGAGAATTTTTTTTATATAAAAATTGTATACCAAGGTGAACCGTTTTACTTATGTGCTATGTAAGTATAGAAAATGGCGATTTAATTTTATGAACTTTTATCAAAATGCATAAAATTGCGAAGGGTGAACACATAACGGTTCACAAGCTATTAGATTTTAATACACATTCATATTTTACATTATTTACAACCAAATAGATAAAAATAATGTATAAATTATGGAATGGAGAATATAACAAACTGTACCTATATTCGTGCACTGAATTATTATAAAGAAATCATTTTACCGTCGGACTCAATTCATTAAGATTTCAGTACAAATATAATAAGAATAACGGAGAACAGAACAGTAGGTACAAACTATACAAAATGTTTATTTTAAAAATACTACAAAAGTTTTAAAAATTAGACATTACCTAAGTATAAATACTACAATAGAAGTCCTAAAGGTCCTAACATAATAATATGTTGATAATTCGAATTATATGTAGGTTTTTAAAGCTTTACCTACATTAGGTATGTGTGTTATTTTAAGCTAAAAGTTGTAGTTTTTAAGTTTATTAAACTGCCGTTCCGGTATCTATGCTAAAACTCGTTAAGTCAAATTTGTGTGTTCTTTGCTTTGTACGTAAAAAGTAACTTAATCAAAAAATGTCAGAAAGTCTTATACTGCGTTTTAAGAAAGTTTTATCCAATTATAATAATTTAGGTTCCTATATGTTTAAAGTTAACATAAAAGCTTTAGTATTAAGCAGGTACATCTTATTAATATTATAAACGTGAAAGTTTTTAAGAATGTATGGATGTCTGGATATATGTTTATTACTCTTTCACGCCTAAACGGGTGGTCCGATTGAGCTGAAATTTAATGAATAGATAGCTTAGACCCTGTAATAACATACAATACAGCGGGTAAAACCGCTGGGCGTAGCTAGTATCACATAGTTTCTTCTCACTGCCAAACAACTAATTAATTATACTATATTTTATATATTAGGTAATTAATTATGTGTCACCTAATGACAAAAATTAAAGAACTGGTGATAATGTAAGTGAACTAATTTTAATATTAATCTGTGATCAAAAATATGTATTATAATAAAATGTCAAAAATCATGGGCATTACAAAAATACATAAACTTTACCAATTATTTTAAGAAATAATTATTAATTTAGATATAAATAGAAAGCTAGTTTTATTTTCTATGTACCTACTTAATATACTTTCATAACAAAAAAAATTATATTAATTCTTATGAAAATATAAACTAAATATAAAATAATAATATTATTATGATAAACATAATATAACCATAAAAATCATAAGCGTCACAACATTAAAATTTTCTTGCCCATTTAGCTTTAATGTTTTATTTTTAAAAAAGAAGACCTAAATAAATTATAATAATTATATACATACTTAATTAACCAACGATAATATATAATTTACCTAATTGGAGGATCCCTGTACCCACCTTATTATAATTATAAATTTATAATTATGATAATAATTATTACATATTTTCCTAAAAATATTTTAAAGTGTTTGAAACGTGTACCTACCTTAATATATTAATTATACTCGTAATAAGGTGGTTACAGGGATCCTCCAATTAGGTAAATTATATTCTCTTATATTAAAATTAATACGCGCAGTTTCGCTTAATGTTATGAATAGGGCAAATAGGTGTTTTTTTTTTTATGGCTGAGCAAACTCTACTATTAAAAATAACGACTATTACATTTTTATTTTTAAGCTACTTAGTTACATTTAGAAAACACTAAAATTATATTGCAAAAGTCATACATTTAGTTAGTTATAGGTACGTATATAATATATTTAGTTAGATTATATTATGTAAGTGAATATAATATGATCAAGTTAATTGAAAAAAAAATACATGCCACGGGGTTGTCGTTGTATTCCTCCATAGTGATTCGACCTACTTTAATGCATTTTTTGTTAGAATCAGAATAGATCATTCTGTATATCTACTTATTTTACATCTTATGACTCTCAAGGAAGAAGCGTTTGCGCAGTGTACCCAGAACTTTTCCTTTGTTAAATCCTGGGTAGCACTGTACTAATTATGGGCAGCGTTATCTCTTACCATCAGGAGAGCGTCTTGATCGTCTTCTTGCTTCGCTGTATAGGTACCTACCTAAAAAAATTCAACGGTTACAAGTAAAATTGCGTAAGCCAGCTATAATCATATTGTATTACAATATGCAATCGATAGAGGTGAGGTTAATAAAATTCTTTAATTATAACAGGTACGTACAGCGCAGCGGTACTGAGTCTTACATGCAATTATCTACTTGTATTAAAAATTTTATAGACATTTGAGCTTTTATATATTTCATCAATAGGTCATTGTCAATTGAAGATCATTCAATTATCAAATTAATGAAGAATTCGCATGTTTGTGTGTTAATTACGTTTCGTCAGTTGATTCTTTGAAATATCGTACATTTTGTGGGTCGCATCTGCTGAAGTGAAATATTGTTGTAGGTACATTTAACGCCATCTATCGGCGAGTAGCAATGTAGCGATGGACAGCTGTTTTCGCGTGTGGTGTTTTGTGTTATACTCGTACCTACTTACTTACTGATATTGATACCGAATTAAATATCCGCGAAATTAATTTCATTGTTTTCGTAATATTTTAAAATGAACTTTAAAATAACTCTCTAGTTATGTATTTAATATTTAAACATAAAATTTAAAGTATAGCTAAATATTTACAATTCATATTTTTAAGCACATACGAGTATCTGTTATGTATGCTTACCTAAAATATACGTATAAATTATAAATATAGCGATCGAACTAAGTTATTAGTTGTTTTTAGTTATCACAATTATTAAGCATTACCTAAACAATAAACAGTATCTATCTACCTAGATAACGTTATTTTGTCGTACCTACCAACCCCCGTCGCTCTTAACTCACATTACTCAGTCACTAGTAGAAACATAATGTAATAATCTTTTCTTTTGTTGTAGGTGATAGTTCGGGATCATGTTCAGAAGAAGAAATGAACAATGTTGCGGAAGAGGCAAGGGTCAGAGCCGAGCCTCATATGTGTCCGCGGTGCCAGGAACAGTTCGAAAACCTGCACGAGTTCCTCTATCACAAGCGTCTTTGCGACGAGAAAGCGATGCAGATGGGCGAAGAACGCATGCATTCCGACCCCGAAGAGATGGTCGTATCAGGCGATGAGGAAATGGACGGCCCTAATAAACGATTAGAACAAGTCCGACGGCATCGCCAAGATGCCGAGAATAACAACAGCCTCGAAGACGGAGAGGCAGAAGTGCCTGAGGCCGACGTCCCCCCTGTCGGACTACCTTTTCCCGTCGCGGGACACGTCACACTAGAAGCTTTACAAAACACTAAAGTAGCCGTAGCACAATTCGCCGCGACCGCGATGGCTAATAACGCTGATAATGAAGCCGCCTTGCACGAGCTTGCCGTGTTACAGAGCACGCTATTCACATTACAACACCAACAAGTGTTTCAACTGCAATTAATACGCCAACTCCAAAACCAACTATCGTTAACTCGAAGAAAAGAAGACACACAGAGTCCGCCACCGAGCGAACCAGAGCCAAGCGTCCCGGCGCCTCCAACGCGGTCACCGTCGCCGCCTCGTCCGCCACGGGAGCCCACTCCCGTCGCACCGACTCCTCCCACTAGCCAAAGTTTACCGTCGACCCATTCTCATCTCACTCCTAAAGTGGAACCGATATCCGTACCTAAGCTCCCGACTTCGTCTCCACCTATGATGTCCCACCCGCCCTACAGCTCCATATCATCTTCTTTAGCGTCCTCGATCATTACAAATAATGATCCACCGCCGTCCCTCAATGAACCTAACACATTGGAAATGCTACAAAAGAGAGCACAAGAAGTGCTAGACAATGCATCTCAGGGACTCTTAGCTAATAATCTTGCCGATGAACTTGCGTTCCGAAAGTCAGGAAAAATGTCACCTTATGATGGGAAATCTGGAGGACGAAATGAACCATTTTTCAAACACAGATGCCGATATTGCGGAAAAGTTTTCGGTAGCGATTCTGCGCTCCAAATACACATCCGATCACACACTGGAGAACGTCCGTTTAAATGTAACGTTTGCGGATCCCGATTCACTACCAAAGGAAATCTGAAAGTTCACTTTCAAAGGCACACGGCAAAGTTCCCGCACGTTAAAATGAATCCGAATCCTATCCCTGAACATTTGGATAAATATCACCCGCCTCTTTTGGCGCAATTATCACCAGGACCGATTCCTGGTATGCCGCCTCATCCGCTTCAATTTAATCCGGGCGGACCATCTCCATTCCCGCCGACCTTGCCACTGTACAGGCCACCACATCACGACTTGCTACCGCCACGACCTCTCGGTGATAAACCCTTGCCGCCGCATCCACTATTCGCCATGCGAGCTGAAGAACAGGACGCTCCGGCTGATCTCAGTAAGCCTTCTGCACCGAGCCCGACGAGAACAGCACCAGAGGCATTTAAATCAGAACCCCAAGATGAAGATAGTCATCGAGATTCTAGTTTTGATGACACAGACCGTGTTACACCTAAAAGGGAACCAGAAGACAACGAACCTCCACCAGAGGCTGAACCGGACCGATACCCTTCCACGTCACCTTACGATGACTGCAGCATGGATTCAAAATACAGCAATGAAGAACAAATCGGCAGGGAAAGTCCACATGTGAAGCTTGATCCAGACCAACCGGAAAATCTCTCAAGTAAGAATTCATCGATATCAGGACCAATTTCAATAGCAACGGGACTACGTACTTTTCCCACATTTCCTTTGTTCCTTCACTCACCGCCTAGCAGTATATCCTCAGGTAGTTTAACTCCTTTCCGAAATACTCCACAAACTGTCGTTGACGTAGACCTGCCTCGAGACCCAGTTTTTTTTAATTCTCTTTTGCCACGGCCAGGAAGCAATGACAATTCTTGGGAGAGTTTAATCGAAATTACAAAAACTTCCGAAACTGCCAAATTACAGCAATTAGTAGATAATATAGATAATAAACTATCCGATCCCAACGAATGCATAGTTTGCCACAGAGTATTATCTTGCAAGAGCGCTTTACAAATGCACTATAGAACTCACACTGGTGAAAGACCATTCCGATGCAAACTGTGTGGCCGCTCTTTCACGACAAAAGGTAATTTAAAGACTCATATGGGCGTTCATCGCATTAAACCTCCGGTTCAAATGTTACATCAATGTCCGGTGTGCCACAAAAAGTTTTCCGACCCAACTATTTTGCATCAACATGTTCGCCTTCACACCACTGAGCGCAATAACATTCCTTACGATCGGTACGGCAATGTCGAATGTGAAACCTTTCCATCACTGAGTAACGGGTCCGACGTCAATGACTACTCTCCTTTTCGTCCCGTTCCGCCACCCCTGTTTCCTACTCCGAGCACTCCCGGCGACCGACGGGCGGACTCCCGCGGGACCGACGATGAGAGCGGCCGGGACGAACCCGCAATTCGGGAGTTCGACGACGACCCTGATAATATGAAGGATCGTCGAACTTCGCCGCTCTCCGTCTGCGCCTCGGCGTCCGAAAGCGAAATTAAAACCATGACAACAACGGCTTCCCTCCCATCGGCGACAGGTTCGGAGAGCGGGCGAAGCGCGCGCGCATCACCGCCGTCCCCATCGCTGTCTGCGCTGTCGACGCCACCGAGGCACCACCACAACTCGCCGCAGCCCTCACCGCCCGCACCGCTAGCCGCTCTCGGTGCTCTAGGAGGATCGCCCTTCAGCCCACTCGGACTCGCGTTCCCTCCCGCAGGTATGCGATAGCGGGATCTTTTAATATTTCCGCCCTCGGTCGCCCGCATTTCCATTTCCTTGCATTTATCCTTGCTCGAAATTAATAATTACCTCACAGGCGCCAAGCACTCGACGCCACGAAACAATTCATACAATGTAAATATTACAGCCTTGGACTAAACTAACCTTTCGCTTGTTATGAATGTAAAATGTGAACGTGTGTCCCTACCAAAGTTTAAACCAATGCAAAGTGAAGATGTGCAATTCGTGCTGAAGGTGTGTTTGTCTGTGTGCAGTGCGCGGCAACACGACATGCAACATCTGCTACAAGACATTCGCCTGCAACTCCGCCCTCGAAATTCACTACCGGAGTCACACCAAGGAGCGCCCCTTCAAGTGCACCGTCTGTGACCGCGGCTTCTCGACAAAGGTAAGTCATACAAAACAATACATTTTAGCCCTAATGTCCTATATCTTACCATGTCTTGTAGGCACTTTTGATTTTCTCTGAATAAGAAATACTGCTAACTTTCAAATCCTGACAAACTGATAGTGCAACCTGCATGCTTGTCACCGTATTGATAATAAAAATATCCAACATTACCGTAAACCGACTATCACGTAGGCAATCCTTCGTCACGGACCTACATACTCGAAGTTCAGATTGAGTGTTGTTGGCAGTTGGCCAGTTCATACTTTATTGTTACACAAATAGCTTAGCACGCGTGTTTACGACATTTCCACTAATTTTCACTACATCTAAAGAAATCCATTGATAATAAAATCCTTTGAATATAAAATAAATTGTTTGATGTCATCATATTAGTTGTTAATTGTATGTTTGTTAGTTGATACGGCCAATTTTAGAACTTCAGTATTTAATACTAAGTAGCATAAAATATATAAGAAACCTAATCATGAATAACAATAACGTAAAAATTTAAAGTTATCATGTTCAAAGAGTACCAGTAACTTCCGCATTTCCGTTTAAAATGGTGTCAATTTAAAAAATCGAACGTATAACGCATTTTAAAGAAAATAAATGGAGCGAACACAATGCGTCGCGTCACAGTTTCACTGGCCTCTTTGGACGCGAGGCTCGAATCCTGACGTTGCACTTCCCTTACTTTTTCTCAAGGACTAAGTTCATGCGCCGGTTTCATTTCATGCAAGTTTCAGTGCATTAATTTTGCAGGCAGTAATTACAAGTCGCTAGTCGACGCCTCCACTTCGCATTAGTTTAAGCCGTTGTCTTCCTCTGGGGCGTTCGGGTGGGACGCGTTGTCGCGACGTGCCGAGTAATTGACGATTTAGGTTGTTGTGAACCTTTAGGCTTGTTATATTATTTTTTAGAATGCTATAACAGTATCTTGTGTGATATACGTTTAGAGTTTGTTGTCATTATATTCTTTTCTAATTGATTTTTTTTTAATTGATACCTTTGTGTCCTTTAACATAATAATTTATTAATTGATTGAAAGTATTTTCTTTTGTAAAGTTGTCAAAATCAGTGTATAAGCATCAAGATAATTTCTAGAACGCAAATATAGCGCAAACAGACTGGAACACATAAAAGAGTAAACAATATTAACTGCAGCTGCGGCTGTTCCACAAAATAAAACAAATCTTATCTGAACCTGACGTTTTATTGGTCGATACTAGTTAAATTAATTCGATATTTAAGACAATAAATAAAGCTTGTTAAAAGCATTTTTATGGCGATTAAAATTATACAGAGATCGGCCAATATTTCAAGCGTATAAAACCGCTGCGCTTGCGCCGAGTCGCAGGTCCGTCGCATCGCGCCACTAAAATGATAACTCATAAAAACGACGTCACGGAAAACGATCGGAATATTAATTCATGTCGTAAAATATTTATTGCTTATAAATCCTTGAGCCTTTACCTACGCTTCTCGTCATAAAAAGATTATTTATGCCTGACAAAGTAACATTTTCGTATGTTTTCCAAAGTGCCCAAGGGTCTGTTATCAATAAAATATAGATTGTTTACGACGGGCGCCGCGGTCGAGAGTTAAAGATGTTTTAAACTCAGCACGCCAACGTTTCTTTGCCTTAATTAAGTTCTTACGATAAATGTACAACGAATAAAAGCCTATGATTTAAACTATCTTTTCTTTAAAACATCAGTGATGTTTTAAAGAAAAGATAGTTTGCATCATATTTTTTTTTTTATAGTTTGCATCATGCCACAAAGAATCAGCTAAATATCATAATTGACTTATGTACGATACGTAGATACTCGTATTATATTAGGTATAATCGTGTAGTTAATTGAATAACAAAGGCACTTTGACTTACTCGAAATGTTAACTAAGTATTATGTAATAATTTACTTGTACCTATATGGTTATCAATTTAAATTAATATAACGAATTTATATATATTTAATATTATGAAAATGAAGAAATAATAATGAATTGACGTCAATTTTACTTTAATTATGCGCAACGTATTTTGTATTTTAGATTATAGATAGATATGTAGGTACAATCTGTTTTAGTTATTTACTAGCTGACCCGCGCGCACTTCGTTGCGCGTGAGAGTCAATTAATAAAGCGAATTCGGTGCTGCTATTTTGACTATGATTGTATTTCCATCCCCGCGACTTTGTAAGCGTAAAATAAGGCATGGCTATAATATTTGCTCCCGCTGTGGATAGCGAAGAATATCGGGCTGGATATTTCTATGCAGTTTTGTTCGCTACCGTAGGAACCAATGCTATGTCCTTTCTCAGAGATCACACTATTTAAGTTTAGCGGTTATTGATTTCCATCACAAATTTTCACGCCTCTCCTCAGGAATTAATACTATTTGTGGTCCTTTCCCGGTAACTCTTTAACTTATCTCTATTATAATTTTTCTAAGCTAAATTATAATTATAGGTTACTAATTTCTCACACCATCCTTCCCGCGACTCAAATCAATTCCGTGGTTCCTGAATTTCCATTAAAACTCTGACCCTGAAGGTGGGGGAAGGATCAATACTGAGTCTCCTTAAAAGTTAATTTCTGACATAACAAACTATTCATTAACAGAACCAAAATTCTGAGTACTGGTGAGTTCGCAAAATCTCTTCTTATCGGTCGCCTACGTTACATAAAAAATACGTTGTCCAAATTTTAGCTTAAACGAAGAAGTGGTTACCGATATCCTACACAAACTGCACCCCCTCTTTCCTCCCCTCAAAGGTTGATTTCTGGGATAAAAAGTATCCCATATTTTTTTTAAGTCTCAGTCTACCTTTGTATCAAATTTTAACTCAATAGGGTCCTATTTCCTATACAAACTTTGACCCCCTAACGCTTCAATTCGAAGGTAATTTTTGACATAAAACTTTTTATTATTCCTCAACACATCCCCAATAATCTTATTGTGGATTTGTATACAAAAGTTTTTTAGGAATAATAATTCCCGTTCCCGTAAGAATTTCGCAAAATCCCCTCCCCTCTTACGGGTCGTGAAAGTCACATAAAGAACACGCTGTCTAAATTTTAGCGTAAAATATAACTGGTTACTGATTTCCTACTCAAACTTCTACCCCCCTTACTCCCCCGCACCCCTCCCTCTTAAAGTAAATTTCTGTCTAAAATAATATTCAGTGTTCCTAAACAAAACTCAAACCATGATTCCACAAAATTTCACCTGAATTGGTTTAGCGGTTACGGATTTGCATACAAAAGTTTTTCGGGAATAATTCTCGTTCCCGGGGGAATTTCGCAAAATACCTTCATATCGGTTGCTTACGTTACCTAAAGAATACGTTGTCCAAATTTCAGCTAAAACAAAGAAGCGGTTAACGATTTCTTACCCAAACTTGCATCCCCCCTTTATCCCGCCTTTGAGGTTGATTTCTGGGATAAAAATTATCCCATATCATTTTGTAGAACTCAGTCTACCTCTCTACCAAATTTCAGCTCAATAGGGCCAGCGGTTCTAAATTTCCCATACAAATTTTGTACCCCCCTTACCCCCTCTTAGAAGTTAAATTTTGTCATAAAAACTATTTAATGTTCCTCAAAACAATCCCAACAATCGTTTTACAAAATTTCAGCTCAATCGGTTCAGCGGTTAAGGATTTGCATACAAAAGTTTTTTAGGAATAATTCCTGTTCCCGCGGAAATTTTGCAAAATCCCTTTATATCGGTCATCTACGTTACATAAAAAATACGCTGTTCAAATTTCAGCTTTAAAAGATGGCCGATTACTGATTTCCTACTCAAACTACTACCCCTCTCTTCCCCCTTCAAGGTTGATTTCTGGGATAAAAAGTATTCCATATCATTTATTTGGATTCAATCTACCACTGTACCAAATTTCAGCTCAATAGGGTCAGCGGTTCTAAATTTTCCATACAAACTTCGACCTCCCTTTACCCCCCCTTAAAAGTTAATTTTCGTCAAAAAAAAAAACAATATTCCTAAACACAATCCAAGCAATCGTTTTACAAAGTTTCAACTCAATCGGTTCAGCGGTTAAGGATTTGCTTACAAACGTCTTTTAGGAATAATTCCCGTTCCCGTGGAAATTTTGCAAAATCCCTTTTTACCGGTCATCTACGTTACATAAAAAACACGCTGTTCAAATTTCAGCGTTAAAAGATACTGATACTGAAGTTACTGATTTCCTACTCAAACTTCTAACCCTCCTCTTCCCCCTTCAGGGTTGATTTCTGGAATAAAAAGTATTCCATATCATTTATTTTGACTCAATCTACCTCTGTACCATATTTCAGCTCAATAGGGTCAGCGGTTCTAAATTTTCCATTCAAACGTTGACCCCCCTTTACCCCCCCCTTAAAAGTAAATTTCTGAGATAAAAACTATTCAATGTTCCTAAATACAATCCAAACAATCGTTTTACTAAATTTCAGCTCAATCGGTTCAGCGGTTACGGATTTCCATACAAACGTTTTTCGGGAATAATTCCCGTTCCCGGGAGAATTTTACAAAAATCCCTTTTTATAGGTCGCTTACGTTACCTAAATAACACGCTGTCCAAATTTCAGCTAAAACAATGAAGCGGTTAACGATTTCTTTCACAAACTTGCAACCCCCCTTTCCCCCTTTTAAGGTTGATTTCTGGGATAAAAAGTATCCAATATCTTTTTTTAGGACTCAATCTACCTGTGTACCAAATTTCAGCTCAATAGGGTCAGCGGTTCTAAATTTTCCATACAAACTTCGACCCCCCTTTACCCCCCCTTAAAAGTAAATTTCTGACAAAAAAACTATTTCATGTTTCTAATCACAATCCTAACAATAGTTTTACAAAATTTCAGCTCAATCGGTTCAGCGGTTACGGATTTGCATACAAACGTTTTTCGGGAATAATTCCTGTTCCCGAGGGAATTTAGAAAAATCGCTTCTTATTGCACGATGAAGTTTTTCAAAGAATACGCTGTCCAAATTTCAGCTCAATCCGTCCAGCCGTTTGGGCTGTGCGTTGATAGCACGAAAGTGTACGAACGATTTTATATAATAAAAGAAGATAAGTAAATCTTTAGATAGATATAACTCTTTTATTTAAAAACCGATTTAAGTAAAACCAATACTATTTACAAATTAGAGAAATTTGCAACGTTTTAGCGAAAACTGCATACAATTCGGTTGTGCCGTTTTATCACACATAAGTAATAACCTTTTTACAAATTAAGCCTAATAAAACTACTCTGGTAAATTTTCGTTTATGGCCACATCGATAGATGGCGTATTTTTAGTTTGTCGCACTTTTTGCTTTTTGATTTTTTTGAATTGAATTTACTTTATATTCTATTACTTTTACTTCGAAATTTTGATGTAAATTAGGGGCGATGTGTCCGATATAAATGATTATTATTTATTTTATTATTTTATTTTACGTTTCCCTAGGAAAAATTGACAAAATGTTTTACGATCTAGATCGCGCAAGCGACTTTTTCGCGTCGTTTTGTTCATATGCGTATTTTCACAGTTCACCTTAGTAAAGGATCACAATGAATGGGGAGAAATTTCCATTCTTATTATATGTATGGATATCGCAAAATAAATTAAAAAGTTTTACAGAAGCTAAATGTTAAAAAAACACGGTATTGTAACCAAAAGATACCAGACACACTTCTATTCCTTAAAGTATCAAGATATTTCCTACAGAACTACGTTTTACCATATCGCGTAATCTAAAATCTATTCTTCTATCTCTCGATTCCAAGTCCCATGTGACTTTTTAAAATCGCTACAAGTAAATACTAGTGGACTACGATTCTCTGTATTTACATGAATTTTCCCAGTATTGTAGTACAAGATCGGAATAAACGATAAATACGTAGGCCGAACGTGAACTTTCGTCGCCACCGATGTCGGCGAAACTTATTGTAATTTTAAATGCGCTTAGCCACGAAGGTGTAAATGGTTTCTAATACTTGTTTCTAGATATTAGTGTATATATCGAATACTTAAGTCGGGCTAGCTGTTACTTGTATCTTAATAGCCTGTAATTCAAAGCATTTATTTTTAAAATTTTGTATTTATGCAAATGAAAAGAGACTTATCAAGTAGATATCTCTAATATTTTATGACTTAAATTTATTTACTAGTAACGCCCCGCGGTACTTAGTACCCGCGATAAAAAGTTCTTGATTTGAAATAAGTTTCATTTAAATCGATTCAGCGGTTTGGGCGTGAAGAGGTAACAGACAGACAGAAAGCCAGACAAACATTCGCATTTATAATATTTGTAAGGATATAAGGTTTTTCAAAACATACAAATTAGGAGTACGACATAGTAGATAGGTACCTACATACGAGCAAATTATGGAATCATAGCCGCTGTAGACGAGTATTTTGAAGGCCTCGAAAGAAATCATTTTATGGAAGGCATTACTGCTTTAGAACAGATGGAATACGTGCATAGAGGTTCACGGAGACTTTGTCGAAAAACAAAATTAATTTTATCACGGAAAGTTAAGTATTTCCTTATTAGGCTAGTTACTTATCATCCCGCCTAGTACGCGTTAATTTTGTTACTAAATGACATTATACTACTTTTACATTATATATCAGTAACTAGAGAAACAAAATCCTACTTAATAATTTCCCTAGCTTATTGGTGGATAACTTAGCCATAAACTTTTTTCTTTACACCTTAACGTCAGCATAGCACGCTATTTTCTACATAAAATTACATATAAGTCATATTTTACTATATCCTATTGTGAGTTTCTTTGAAATAAAGACATTAAATTACCCATTTAAGGAGGCTTCAGAATAATATCACGATAATGTAGAGCCCACGACATAATTTGATACATGTATTACTATACATTCATCATACAATATAGTGTATATAGTTTTGTATAAAGGTATATATTATATACCTTTAACAATGCCAATTCGTGTTAAGTATATCATATATTAATGATACAAAGTGACAATGGAATAACTTATGATGTAATTAACAAAAAGTATATTCAGTCACGGATCTTTAATAACTATATATTACAATAAATACACACGCTGCTTTAGTTTTTGTTCATAGTATTGATCTTCAGATTTCGTGTATGAATTAAACTACCTAGATATTATATAAGGTATATAGTCCGTTCATTTATAACTAGTCATTTACTTGTTATGTTAGCAACATTGCTGTTATTTTTAGAATCAATGGTCACATATATTATTTTATTCCAAAACTCAATGAAAAACAAAATTATGCAAAAAGCTCTTACTAAAAAGCTGGAGATATTTGGATTTAAGTTGCAAGTTTTTAACGACAAGTAAGATGCAGGTTTAGGGGGTTTAATATAACAATAATTCAGCCTATATCAATACTCTTTGTTATATTCGTTGTTATAAATGTACTTAGAATGTTTTCTAGATCACTTTACTTAAATTTACTACATTCACATACTTAACAGCTGTTGGTCATATGCCAGCCTTGATTTCTTCATAACACACCAATGAACACTAAATATATTTCCATGTTCATAACAATATATATTAATATCATATCATCAACGCATATGAATCACCTAATTGAACCAATAATAACCTCTATTTGGCCTCGTCTTTTAACACTAATCACCGCTTTATGTTTTGGAAATACATAATTAATAGCTCTGGCTTTCAGCATCGATTAATATACATATTTCCCATCCTAATTATTGAGCTTATCTTAAAAATTATAATATAGCTATATAGCGTAGTTTAATTTGTATTTTTATTGTTTTTTAATTTCAATTTTCATATTAAAAAATATTTGGTTAGTTTCGTCACAAAATTATACCCTTATTATGCAAAAATGTGTAATGTTCTCACGGAAGAAAAATAGTGGGTAGTATAATATCATAATATCGATATTTTTGACCATAAGAAAAGGCTGTTTCATAATTTATATATCAGTGACTGATTATAATTATCAGTCACTGATATATAAATATACATAACAATATTACGTATATATAATTAATAAAATGCACAAAATGGTATATCATAAAGCAAGTAATAAAAAACCAGAATAGTTATATTCAATTTACAATTTTAATGTTTAGTACTTATCAATAATTATTTAAATATATAAAGAAGTTTTAACGTTCACACATTCAAATAATCAACATTATATTAATTATTAAAATATAATATTGGATGCTTGGAAACCAAATATATTTTGTATCGACACTTGATTTTTTTTCAAATTAAAAAGAATATATTTTACGAGAACAAACTGATGATGTAAAATTTAGATATATTATCAATTTTAGTGGAACCACCTAAAGATCAAGTAGGCAAAATGAATAATATTAATTTATATATCAAAAAGCGTTGATATTTTAGGCAAATATTAGTTTATTTCAAACGATAGGAACTTGAATGCTGCATGAATTTTATTCTGACCCTACCTACTAGATAAATCTTTATTTTGGAACCATGAATCATTACAGTAGGCTTGTGCCAATGTATTTACCATGAAATTTCCTTTGCATGAATTGAATTTTCCGATCGATTGTTATTATCGTTTATTTACTATACTTATAATGTTTTAAACGGTGTAATTTCGCAATGTGAACCTGCGAAACACGATAAATGATCTTATTACCGACTATGTATTACTGTGTGACCCCTTTGAACTTTCCCCAACTTTTGAACCCCTTATCGAAACAGTTTAACCTGTAGATTTTAATAAAATCTGTGATGTAACAACCCTGTAATTCTGTAACGTCCCTTTTGAAGTTCCCCCCTACCGAAACAGCTAGATAGATCTAGTGTCGGTAGGCATTGTATGTAATTTGTGTGTATTTGTGGTTCCAGAGCAGTGGCGGCGGTTGCCGCTGCAGGCGCGCGCGCGCCCCCCGGCCGCCGCACGCCACTGCTTTGGACCTCTGGAACGCCTTCGTCTACCCGGTACGGACTGGGCGTTTATATCTGGGTTTTATCACGACAACTTTCAACTGTTTTCAAACACATTTCTAATGTAGAGGTAGTTCAAAGCATATGTTCGCATTGTAAGTTTCGAACGCATCATGTCACATGGTGCGTAATTTTCTATGTTTAGAAAGAATCTACCCGTCGGCAATACCGATGCTTATGCTGATACTTATCATGCCTTTAACCTCAGTTCAAAAAGAATTTACGTCACTAGCTGAATATTTTTTTACTAAAGAGACTCATTTGAATACGATAATTAAGTTAAACAAGATTTTGGTATGTCATTCTTAAAGGAAATCAATGAAATGGGAATAACAAAGTATATCAGTGAGAATATTAGCCTTGAATGAAACATCCATAAATGACTATAAAGAGAATAAATTCACGGAAAAAAAGAACAGTGATACAGTGCTCTATATTTCTGAAACATGAATTCGTGATAAAACCCTGATTTTGATTGTCTGTCGTAATCGCTTACTGCTCGAATAACGCTTAGTAGAAACACGCATTTAGTAAAAACTATTATATTTTTACTTATTAGGTAAATAAATTAACAGCAAGGAGCTAAGTTAACGTTAATTAATCTAGATACATATGATGAAATAAATACCTTTATGCCACATTAGCGAATATGTAAATCAGTTCTAAAAAGTGCAGATATGTAAATCTAGAAAAAAGTTTCTGTGGGAGTTATGGTAGGTTATTTGAATAAGCTAGCTAGAGAGCCTAGTTGGGTCGGTGCGGGATACCACAGTAGGTACGTTGAATCAAGCCAATCACGCAATTACAACCTGGTGTATGTAATAATTCAACTTGTCAATTATTTAACTCTATAGATAGGCAGTCACAAGGCTTCTTTGCATGTTTTCTTAAGAATTTGCGAGCTCCCGGCGCTACAGGTGTGGTCGATTGAAATTCTTCATAATAAGGTTTTCCAATAGTCTATCGCGCAAAAAATGCAATTAACTTAATCAAGATTACTTAGTCAATTAAAAGGTCCTCATTATAATAGGTACTGCGAGTTTGTACCTATTTACGCGCTGAAAATTTTACATCACATTCGACACCTCCGACAACAGAATTTTAATAATCCATAAAGATTTGAAGCCACATTTATCTATACATCGATCACTGCCTCAGATCAAACTTTCGCATTTATAATATTGGAGTATAAGGAATTTCAAAGGATTAAATTAAAAATCACTTATGTTCCAAAAACGAAACAATATTTCAATTTTATAACAATGACTTGTGCATATTTAGAATCGTTCTGGTTTTATTTGGGACGAACGTGCCTAAACATCGCCGTCAAGACGATTTTAATTTTATATGAGTGTTAGTTCTATTTTCTACGAAATACCTCTCCTTCAAATCATCACAACTGTTGTTACTTTTGAAAAACATACAAATTACCTTGGCTTACTCTATCTGTTATATAATTCGGCCTATAGTTTTTTGCGGCTGGAAAAGGCCCTGTGTTACTCTAGAAGCCTATTCTTCTTCATATCTTCTAAATTTTATCTTAATAATGTCAGTTGTATCAGAATTAGGATGTGAAAGTACCTATTGTAAACTTTCTCATTATCATACTAACGAAATTATATAAGTTTTTCTAATGCTATGCGCGATGCAATATGTAGGCTAAAATATAATCATGCACAGATAAAACTGTCCAGCTTTGCTCCATCAAAGACATTACAAAGTACTAAAAAGTTATCTCTTTACAGGGCAATATGAAGCAGCACATGTTGACGCACAAGATCCGCGATATGCCGCCAGGTTTCGATAAGAGCTCAGGGTCTGTGCCCTCGGAAGAAGGACGAGAGAGTCCGGACCGGCGCTCATCGCCTGATAAGATGGACTTGAAACGGTCGCCTCCTGTGCATCCACCGCCGATGACGCATGTGCCGCCTATGGACATGCCGCCTCTACCGAAACGGCCTAGTGGTAAGTTTATTTTTTTAAATAAATAACCCTATGTTTGCCCAAGGTATGTCCCTGATAGAAAGCGCAAATGTGGTCGATGATGAAACACCTATTGCTGCCTTGAATATTTCGAAGTTGTATTAGTTATTGTAACTGTATCATTAAGTCAAAAACTTTAACTTTAAAAGGTCTACCTTATTGGTTATCGTAACTCGCAGTTCTTATTTTCATAATTATTACATAGGTTAAAAATATAATAAAATGTGCCGCATTTCATCTGCCGAGTTTATTATTGTCCGCAACTTATTATCAAATGCTCAGTAATTTACAATATTGATAATTTTAACTAGATTCTCATTTCATAGACTATAACTTTTCGATTTATACGATTTCTTAATTATATATAAACATTTCTTAAACATGATGATGATAATGATTTCTTGTTGCCTATCCTACGATCGAGAACCTACGAAAAATTAATAAAGAAAATAAGAATTAGTTTTATAATATATATATTTTGTTTCCGCAAGGTACAGCGCCTAATAAAAATAATATTTAATACCTAAGATCTAAATCTACGGTACCTTATTTCCGAAATGGTCCTACTAATAATATCTACTAGATATTTAAAAAAAACACAAATTATAAATACCTCATCTATTCCTAGTGCCGACCGGTCCATCCCACCCTCCTCCGCCCGTGTCGTCGAAGCACCTCTGCGGAGTGTGCCGCAAGAACTTCTCATCGTCTTCAGCGCTGCAGATCCACATGCGGACGCACACCGGCGACAAGCCCTTTCGTTGCGCCGTCTGCCAGAAGGCTTTCACCACCAAAGGAAACCTAAAGGTAAGCGAAGCAGTAAGCGTAGACTAAGCACTAAGCACACAAAAGAAAGCAATGCCCTAAGAATCTATATGAAAGAAAGCTTGTGTAAGCATAATATGCAAATAGAAAAGGAGTTGTAGTTTAGTGAATTCACGTCAAAAACCCTTAAAAAAATAAATGCAAAAAAACATAATGCACAAAGTGTAGATATAGGAATGTACTTCTTCTAATTATTACAATTAAACTACCTATCCGAAAATCATTTTGTCTCTTTGTACGCTTAGCGCTAAGTGCCAGTTTGAAACTGCTAGCGCCATCTAGCGGTGAGTAGCAGAATCAATTTCACATAAGACCGCGTTCTACGTAGACAAGGAACTAAAGTTTGGTTAAGGCTTTATATCTGTCCTAAAAATACGTGATTTAAAAGTATATAAGTATAAAATTTAAAATTATTGCGCTGTGAAAAACATATTTATCCAAAAACAATTTAAAAGATTAAAATTATGTGTATCTAAAAATTGCCTGCTTTTTTTCAGTTGATATTTTAAGCAGTTTACCTCATAGGTTTTAGATGACTAATATGGTAGTGATTAAGTTATGTTCTGTCGAAATTTATCTCTGCGAACATAATTTATTACCACATTTTAAATGTTATATTGCCCATATTTCATGATATACTGGTACCTACTCGTATATTTTTAATTATTTTGTGCGAAAAATTATACTTTTTTGTTACATCTTCACGCCACAACTCGATATTGGTACATAATACTTTGTAGGTACTTAAATCTAAGCTAGATTTAAATACATATTATATATCCGAACCTACGCTACGTATCAAAACTACATGCATAATATTTTCATCTACCTCCATTTTAATAAAGTAAAATTAACAAGTAGATAAGTAAAATTAATAATACTTAATAATTTATTAAGTAAAGCTGGCACTAGGTAAGGTTTGTGTCTAGCTTAGACTTGGGACATGAATCGACTTCGAAACAGTCGAAAATGTTACCTTCCTTTGATTAATAAACAAAATCTTACCTTCTCGGATGAAAACCTTATCTGCCTCCTCGAATAACGCAAAATCTTAAATCTTACCTCATCTAGTAGTACAAAATCTTATCTATCGAGTAGAACAAAATCTTACCTCCCGAGCAGCACAAAATCTTACCTCCCGAGCAGTACAAAATCTTACCTCCTCGAGTATTTATAGGTCGGTTAGCGAAAGCTGGCACGTTCACAACACATATACATTAATACCTATAATGCATTTTCATCATTATAGTGTTGTTTTTGTTAATTGAAATATAAATAAATAAATAAATTCTTTATTGAC
This sequence comes from Hemithea aestivaria, assembly GCA_947507615.1. Lineage (NCBI taxonomy): Eukaryota > Metazoa > Arthropoda > Insecta > Lepidoptera > Geometridae > Hemithea > Hemithea aestivaria. The sequence goes on along the minus strand of OX382327.1, from coordinate 8,331,613 downwards.
TAATACCAAGAGTCATAATATACACAATATTTTTACGCTTAAATAACTAACATGCATTACAAGACCATTGCAATTATATATAAATCGATAAAAGAATGAGAGAAACACATTAATATATTAATATTATATGTAAGTTGAAAGCTACTGTTAAATATATTGTACTGTAAGAGAAACAATTGTGAATGTGGGACTGTTGATGTCTGTACTAGTAATTAAACTGTGTTACAGCCACCAATGCCCTCCGTTCAGTGCCACCAATATACATAGTTTGTAGGTCGTAGGTAGTCAAAAATGAGTTTAGCAACTTAGGTAGGTACATCCCGCACATATTCACGTACCTATACTAATCAATAAATAATAATCAAGCGCAATTTGACAATGTGTTGAAGATGCCAGCTTTCGTTAACCGACCTATAATACAAAATCTTACCTTCTCTGCAGGCCTTTTGGCTATCGCCTACCCTCATGTAAAATATCAAACGCAGTAATGTACATTGAAGTGGCCATCAATCTTTTATCTTTATTTTTTTTATTTCTTAGATAAAGTAAAAACCAATTTAATTCAGAAGTAAATATGAGAAATCATGTGGAGTCAAAATTTATTCCATATTTTAAACTTTAAAACGCGCGGTAGTGGCGCCCCGCAAAAGGGACTCCTTTCGTGAAAAGCACTAGTACAAAATCTTACCTCGTGTATGTACTTATAACACTTGTTTGATTAATTCCAGGTGCACATGGGCACGCACATGTGGAGCGGCGGTGCGTCGCGTCGAGGACGTCGCATGTCACTGGAGCTGCCTCCGCGACCACTGCACGAGCCTCACGACCTGCTGCGGCGGCCCGACTTGTTCTACCCGTACCTGCACGCGCCTTTCTTGAACGGCATGCAGCAAAAGGTACTTGCTTTCTTCTAACTTTACGTATTACGAGTTGGGAAGGTACCAAATAGGTATGAGAACTAGGTATGACATCGGCGCGCCAAATCCTCAGTGGCCAAGCACAGACGTTTCGTAAACTTGTCTTGCTGTCAAGTCAAACTGTCAACCTATACATTCACAAAAGTACAATGTATGGGACATTGTACTTCTTCTTCTTCTTGGTTTTTGGCTCTAATCTTTAGCCGGGCGCTACGATTCTGCCAATGTCCGTATCCTTAAAGTGTCATAAACTTTGTGCTAGGAAGGTCTGCGATGAGAATATGGTCGGTAAATATTACAGGGTTTTCTTTATGGGAATGTATAGGATGACAGTTTGACTTGACAGCAAGACATGTCTACGCATTGTCCATGCTAGAGGGAGTGTTCTTTATCACAGTGTACAAGTCAAATCAAAATCGTTTATTGCTGTTATTGTGGTATAGGTACAATTAATGTTATTATGGTGTTACCCAATATTTATGTTTCTAAAGATAATTGTTTATCACCACTTAAAAATGTGGGTAGTTAATAAAGTTAAGGTACCTATCTAATATTTTCTATCTACTCGTATCATAAGTAATCAAAACTTTGTCTGTGTCCTAGTCACTTTTTCAATAAGACCAATTTGATAATTGTAGTTTTTTTGTTCCCTTAGCTGAATGAAATATCAGTGATCCAGCAAAACGCGGGACAGAACGGAGTAGGCAAGTTCCCGGGCCTGCTCGGCTTCGGAGCGTTCGCCGGCGCCCGACCTGGCGCCGCTTCACCTCTGGAGCGACCACCGTCACTGGAGGGAGGGGATGAGAGACAGGCCGCTATGAGGGAGCTAGCAGAGCGCGGACGGGAATTAGCGGAGAGGAACCGACAGATGCGCGAGGAGGGAGAGTACCGCTCGCCCCCAGCGCACGCGCCGCACCCGCCGCCACCAGCCCAGCCCTCGCCCCCCGCACCGCATCACCAGATGCCTCACCCCCTCGCCTCTCTACCCCCACCCGCACGCACCGAGGGCCTCACCGTCTAAACCGAATTCGAAATTCGAACACCCGTTTACATTCCAAAAACCACCACCCGAATGCACAGGCGGACTGATCTATCACTGCGGACTTTCCAATCCTATCTCAAGGCGGTGACGTGTTAATATTGTACAAAGATTTAGTCGTTACGTGAAATAAGGGACTGATAAATTATGACGAAACGAGCGTCTGTTTAGTTAATATGTGCAAAGTGTAGCGCTATGTAACATTGTTATTCCATGTGTTATAATGCCTAGTATTATTTTGTAATTAAGTTATATGCACGAGTACGGGCCGGGGGCAATCGGAGCTCGCAGGGGCTCCAGTTTATGTCATTACTCTGTGATAGTGCACATGTACACTGTAGATGTGGCTCACGCACACACACGCAGCCACACACACACAGCTCGTCTCGACACACCTGACGACGCAGTCTAATGTGCTATGACATCAAAAATAAATATAAATTATATCCCAAAAATTAAATAATTTCATATTATATCTTATTAATGTAAATATACTGTATCATAGAAGTAATATTATAAAATTATAGATGTAATCTCGAAATTTAAATAATTACCTATTAGAGACTATAATATTATATAAAAAATATCGTACCTTTTAAACTGGAGTTCGATATGCATGATTTCTGTATAATATGATATGACCACATTCCAAGCTGAATCCAAAAAGGACACCATTAAAATATATAAGGAATTGGGCATACAATCCTGAAATCAAGTATACAAATATTGATCATTATATCTACTGGAATGTTTAATATCTAAAAAACACATAGGAATCTATTGTCACAAAATATTCGATATAATATTTAATGTAACAGAGGTTAATGACATATTCATATCATGTAAATTTTAAAAGTATTTGCATTTGAGGTCTATAGTTTTAAGTGTTTAGAGTCATAGCTATATTGCTTTAGAAATACTTCAACATATCTTTGTAATATAATATGGGCGACTGGTGTTTCGGCGAAGAAAAAAAAAGTTAAAATTGTAGCAAATGTGGGTAGTTTCACCGGCACTATTTTCGCAGACTGACGAATTATTGTCTACACGACTTTAGGGAATCAATTTCCAAATAAATATGCATTTGTCTTGATGCTTAGTAGGCACTTTAGTCCAGTTGCTGATAATTATTTATTTTTTTCTTTATGTATTTTATATACGTTCGAATCTCTCTGTGTATAAATGTCCTAATAAATTATTTATAAAATATAAATCATGCATACACTCTTAGTATTACACGAGTGCTTCAAGACATTAGGTCTTGTACAATTTAGTTGTTTAGATTTAAATTCTCATAGCACTTATATCTATCAAGTTGCAAATAGATATTAAGGTGCATACAGACTAAAACCTCCGGTATGTCGACGACATGGTTCTCTCATATTCCTAGAGGAAAACATGTCTTCAAACTATCGGCGGCTTTGGTGTGTACAGCCCTTTAGAGAGTAGAGTAGTCATGAGTATAATGTGTAATGTCACATTGTCAGTATAAATAATCATTGTAAATTATTAAATGTTTATGTAAATGTCCAAAAAGTATTCAAATTTATTTAAAAAATCAATTATACTAATAATTATCTTTTCTTTTATGTTATCCCTACCTTTCATCCCGTTTTATTTTGACATGGTTTTAAAGTCGTAATTAAAATCTAGTTTAATGAGTTTGCTGATAGACTGATAGATATTAATAATTTATTATAATTAAACTTGTAGCTAAAGAGTTGATTGTTAATTGGCATTTATTGTCCGGTAGTCATAATTAAGTAGAAACTGGACCAGACAAGTCTTTGGCAAAGTAAAAATATTATGAAATAATACCATCAGGTGTGAGCAAACGGGCTTTAAACAAAATATAAAATTATTATATCTACCTACAGAATGTTCTGTTACATAACTTCTGTGGAACGGATCCCATACGAGATAATATTGAGACAAGTTACCTACCAACAAATATGTTTTTAATCTACATATTTAATATTTATAAGAACTAAGGGTGGAATATTTTTTCACCTCTTCGCAGCGGTTTCACCCATTGAAAAGTAGCTTATAAGTATAAACTATATCTAGGTAGATACTTATAACTATAAGTCTACTATCTATACTTATATAATATACGCCAATCCTTTTAATGTTTAGCCGTTTGGTTTCGCAATAGCCAATTAAATATGGGTAACTGCTGCAAACAGTAGCTTCTGATCATTAAAAAAAAAATCCTAGGTAGGTTCTATTTCACAGCCTATTGAGTTACTAACTATTCTAAGGTTTACGGAAAAGCTTCTTACATTTCGTCAACATGGTCATATCACACTTATCTCTAAGGCAGAAATTAGCAAAAAAACAATGCCACCTGTATTATGCTTCTTGCCCAGAAATGCCGAATTCGCCAAGAATTGATTGACTCGCGACTAGGTGCAGATACCAGGCGCCCATGCATTGCGACCACAACATAGTGCTATCTCGACTCGCGCCCAAACTTAGGTACTTGTGGGCGCATTGTATGGGCGCCTAGTATATAGGTATAATAAATATTGGGGTAAATAATACTTATACTATACTATTATTCATACTCCAACAGAACAGGTTACCCTACTTACACTGTCAGAGTCAAACCACAATTTATAAGTTGTGTGTGGCCAACCTATATGTTGCAGTTTCAGGTCGCCGAGATTACCACAGGGCGTGCAACATGACCTAACGACTGCCTCCTACATATCTTATAGGAAACACCCGGGACCCACATATTTACGTGCCTTCCGAAACACGGTAGGGTCCAGGCGAACTTTTTGCCACACACTAAGATTTGAACCTATGGTTTCCGGATTAAAAGCCGGACGCATGACCACTAGGCCACGGACGCAGCAGTATGCGCTACAGGTACAGGTATGTCAATACATCCTACGCACGAAAACAATTCGCGGTCAATTCATCCTTTGTGGACATTAATGTACCTACTAAGTGGTCCCTTATAAGATCCATGTAGGTAACTACTTTCTAAACGCCATCTACATACACAGCTGATTGAAAAACGAGATAACGCTATTAATATTTCTTATCATAAAAATAACCATAATAAAATCAGAGAACCACTCAAAAGCAGTGGTTATAAAAATATTTGTCCAATAAATCTTGTGAAACTCGATTTTTTATTATAGAAGTAACGTTAATTGGACTATAATTCATAATCTTAAAGCGTTTATGAGCTATAAACATCATCCACGGTATTAAATCTATGTGGTGCGGATGACAACTATTTTACGACGGTTTTATTATGATACAAGTTGTAAAGGTCACCGTTTAGAAAATGAAATAGTACCTATGAAATAACTGGATAACCTTTCGCGAGGGCTCGGTACATGTCATATAGGTACATTGTAATTGAATGTCTGTAGTGAGATATGCTAATGGTAAGTTTGCAGATGATTAGTACCTATTTGATTTGCTAATCAGATAATATATCACAATAATATTATAATTTAAGTTTGTGTGTGAATGTGTATGTTTGTTACTCCTTCACGCCTAAACGGGTGGACCGATTGAGCTGAAATTTGGTATAGAGATAGCTTAGACCCTGGAATAGCACATAGGTTACAGTACAGAGGGTAAAACCGCTGGACGCAGATAAAATAGTATCTATTACCTAACAGTATCTATTATACCTAATAGTTTGCTTAAAGGATCTGGTCTATCTAGAAAAGGAGCTAAGTATAATATTTCCCTAATATTGGACCAATAAAATACTCCACAATAATGTGAACTCCACAGTTTATCAACTGTGCCTTTAATAATCTACTTCTTTTTTACCAACTTTTAAAAAGGGGGACATACAATTCGTCGAAAACTTATTTTATGTATGCACCTATCACCTATATGCTCACCGATTATATTTGCAAAATAATTTTTTGTTCAAAGTTAACAAATTTAAGACAATGTGTATATATTAAGTAGGTATATAAATTGCATTTCGCTCTCGCGTATTTAAAATCGAGCTTGTAGTCGTTTTAATATCTAGGTATTATGTATGCTAGGTACCTGCTCTTAATTTGAAATTTGCTCTTTATGCGAATTTATTTAAATTGGCAAAGTGTAATTATATTTCTACGTATGGGAGGTAGTAGAAACTAATATAGAGCTAATATACGTACTACGAACTAATATAGAGCTAATAGAAGTAGGTACGAAAAATCTGCTTGCGAAAAAAGGCACGAGCCGCCGTCTTGACGCGGTGGACGGAGGACCTGGCCGATATCAGGGCAAAGGACTGTAGAAGCCATCTGCCCAGTCCTGCAAAGGTGGGTTGGGCGGCGGTTTGGCTCCTTAACGTTCCGACTGGTGCAGATGCTTTCCGGGCACGGATGCTTTGGGAAGTATCTGTACCAGATCCAGAGGGAGCCGACTCCAGTCTGCCACGAGTGCGGGGAGCAACAAGACACAGCGCTCCACACGTTAGAAGAGTGTGCCACCTTCTCACAGCAGCGGCATACGCTCACTGCATACATAGGAATCGATCTCTCGCTGTCGAGTGTGGTGAAGGCTATGCTTGACAGTGAGAGATCTTGGCAGGCTGTGGTCACCTTCTGTGAAAATGTAATGATGCAGAAGGAAGCTGCGGAGCGACTCAGGGAAGAACATGCCCTGGCTGACCCGCTCCGGCGCCGACGAACAGGGGCGAGGAGGAGGAGGTTTGCCCACCTCCTCCCGTCTACACAGATGGGTCACCGGTAGAGTCGGGGGACTCTGCCGGATAACACGACCCACACGTCTAAGGGATGATCTTAGTGAACGGGATCATCCCTCAAGGGTACTAAGGCCTAGCAAATAGGGCCTACCGCTGGGGCGAGATGGTGAATGCTTTCGCGACCCCATCTCGCCTCGATTGAGCGGAGGACTGTTCACGGGGGGGTTTTAGTGGGTGCAAGTCCCACACTCCCCCTTCCGTCACCCCCGTGGCGGAAGGGTAGTGCGAAGGCATTTTTTCCCCTCCACAAAAAAAAAAACAAAAAAAAAAGGTACGAAAAATCTAGTTAAGTAAGATCATGCTCACAGATCAAGATAGAGCAGCGGGCGGTCCGCTTATGTCTCCAAAGTGCTCTCTATATTAAATTTATTTTTCAACTGTACAGCTTTTATAGTCAAAACGTATAATCGTAACCATTCCGGACGACCGTCACATAAGAACGCGGTTTGTGTTTCATTAAAAAATACAACGTTAACTAAAACAACAAAAACGGCATAACTCACGTCTAATATTGTCAAGAACCTCAACTCTCAACCACGGTTTCGGACAATTACGATGTCCTTCATTAAGAGTTCACGCCTGCAGAACCCGACACTCATTAGGCGTGAGTCGTTTTTGTTGTTTTAGTTATGGAGTAAAATCGGGATAGTTTTAAAAATAACATTAATTTACAAAAAAAACATTTCTTCATCCAATACTTAGCAATCACGAATACATAATGACATATATTATAATTAGAAGTTGATAACACTGGCTAGTTTCTTTACGCGGTTAAGCAACAGATCTCCTTCGCGTATGGTCGCCTGGTAGAGTTGCGAGCGGACTGCGTGGATAGTGGATACCATTTTATTCATGGATAAACAAGTACATTGATTTAGTAGGACAAACCGTTTTTCTATGTAACACTTTATCATTTATCCACTGACGAAACGAAACGCATAAATCGACACAACTATTATAAATTAGAACTACGACACTGCTGCATTCAATTATTTATTTTTGGTGAGATTATCTCAACCACGGGTTTGGAAATATATAACATTTTTAGACCACAATGCAGTATGTTTCATTGAAAAAAAAAACATATTTCCATACAATACTTTATTCAATCACGAATACATATGACATATAATTAGTATATTATAATTAGAAGTTGATAACACTGGCTAGTTTCTTGACGCGGTTAAGCAACAGATCTCCTTCGCGTATGGTCGCCTGGTAGAGTTGCGAGCGGTCTGCGTCTGCGCCTCGACCCGCGCCGGTCACCACGCACCCGGCGACCGCGTCGATACGGCATTGGAGACGACCCGCTGCTGTGAAGCTGGAAATATAGGGTGGATACATTGAGTTAGAAATATATACGACTAGTGGACCGCGCACTTCGTAACGCCTAACAGAAAATAATAAGTGTTTCTCTACAATATTATGCATGTATTATACACATAAAGCTTCCTCTTGAATCACTCTATCTATTAGAAAAAACCACATCAAAATCCGTTGCGTAATCTTAAGATCTAAGCATGCAAAGGGACAGACAGACACAGGAGGCGACTTTCTTTATATTACGTAAAATAATAATAACGTGCGTAGCCAAGCTCAATTCAAAATAGAGTCACTACCCATCCATCCACCTGGACTTTTCCTCTGGTGTAATAAATCCCTAAAAACAATTTGCTTGAAAACCCCTGTTTCCAATTATCACCTTTAAGTGATCCCAGGTGCCAATGGATAAAGTGGGATCCACGCGAAATATGGAATAGAGAAAAGCTATAGAATGTAGAACTAAAAATATATATAATTAGGAAACTCAGTCATAATTGGTAAAAAAAAGGTTAAAAACAAACCAAAAACAAAATAAAATATTTACCTTGCAATATTAGTAACACCATAATTATTAACATCTATCAAACACACACCAAAGCTTCAATTCAAGTGAAACAAATAAGTAGGCGCGGTGTATTAAATAAGCCAAAGCCTGCAAAGCCGGGTCACCAGTGAATATTTCGTTCTACACAATCAACAAAACATGACAACATTCAAGGCGATTTTGATGAATATTGATATTATGTTTCTGTTGTACATGCTTTGCAATGGAAAGCAAAAACATAGTTGGAACAAACAAAAAGTGTAGTTTGACAATGTTTTGTGAAAAATGTTGTAATGTTTTTGTTGATGTGAGACCAAAACAAAAGCTGGAGATGCGGCTTAAGTTAAACACTTACTTAGAGATTTCTTCCTCAACAAACTCGCGGGTGACGCCGAAAGTGTCAGCAATGTTATCCAGGCTGAGGGAACGGTATGCCCTGAGCAGCTGTACGTACGCCTTGATACGAGCCTCGCGCACGTAGTGTTGGTAGTGGGGACGGAACACTGGGTCCACGCAGATTTGGGTTTCCACCTAGAAAATAGTTTATTATGTTAGGAGCTAGAAATGGAGCATATTTTATGCGAATGCGACGTACTGACACGAAACGCATGAGCCTCCTTGGGACAGCGTACCCCAAACCGGAGGAATACAGGTTTCTTCCTCTTATTGGGATCACCACTCTAATTAACCACTTCTTCGAAGAGTAAAAAACGGTAGGCTAGGGGTGAACACAATAGATCCCAATCGGTCGATGTGTTGCTGACTTTGTCAGCCCCCTATATAAGATAAAGATAGGAGCTATAAAAATGGGAGATGGAATACTGGGTCTACACAAGTATGGATCCACCTTGAAACACATTAAAGGTATAATATGTCTATCTTGCATTGAAGATTTTCGAACTTTATAAGGCAAATTCAAGAGAGTTGGTTAATCCCCATTTGGTTAATCAAAGTTATCCTAAACATAAGGCTAGGGACAGAGGAGCATAGCATAATCAAAGGGAGCCCTAAGTAGTGCCAATCCACTAAACCGTGTCAAGTTACATTATTCAAGCAACTCTTCTCACTTGTACTGGCGAACTGACGACGTAACTCTGACTGCAACACGTGACGATACACTAAACTATGTCTATAATCTATGTCTATCTTATAATTATATTACCCAAGCAAGACTCTTCATAAAGTCGGCATATCGGCACTCATGGAGAGACTCAACCAGTTCTCTCAGCTCGGGGAAACGTGATCGCAGAGCTTGCACCGCGGCGCCCTGTCGACGCAACGCTGATTGCAATGCGTGACGTTCCAAGGCAAGCGCGCACGCTAGCACGCAGTATTGGATTATTGTTCCTGAAATATTAGAAAAGACTTATAGAACACCAGCTTTTGCTAATCAATAAATCCTTTCTTAGCGGTCAACATCATAATATCTATGTATCAAATTTTATCCCAGTATGTTCAACAGTTTGAGCTATACTAGGATGTTGATAGGTCAGTCAGTTATGTTTTCGTTTTATACAGGGAGACCTGTTTAAATAACCTTTCAGGATATGGTAAATTACATAACTTTAGAAATGAAAATGAAAATATATTTATTTAACATGATGAGCAAACAATAATGTGAGTACTAGTGGTCCTCACACTAGACGTGAGTCTGTGTCGTGAGGGCCGAAATGACGATTAACAAGTGTACGAATTATATGCTAAGTTGACTATATCTAAACATGACTTTGTTTTTAACTTAATACCTAAAATAAAAATTTTAATACTAAACAGTTTTTAAAACAATATGATGAAGGTAAACTATTAACAAACATTTTTCTTATAATAATTAAAAAGTTATAAATCTTAAAAATATGTATGAGCTCCATTTACGGCCCTAACAGCTGAGGTGAGTGTAGATAAATTAGGAGTAAAAAAATAACAACAAAATAAATTTGCCAATAAATGGATTATATTTTGGCTAAAGGGTAGAGCATTGAGCATAAGGGAATTAAACTTACCAAAATCAACTAGCTCATAAGACTCAAAAGTAGACACACAATCAATGAAGAGATCAGCAGCACGGCTGTAATCTCGCACTGCGAGACAGTAAATGGCTTCATATGCCTTCAGCTTGTTCCTTGAACGCCAGTCTCCACCTTTGTCTACAAGCTCATGAGCCTGGAACATGGTATGGTATTTTTTAATACATGATACCAATTAATGCATCTTTTATTAATCCTACTATCTAATTATTATTTTTTAAATAAGTAAAATGACGAGCAAGACGCTCTCCTGATGGTAAGAGATAATGCTGCCCATAATTAGTATGGCTCTAATCACGAATTCACAATGATGTAAAATTCTTGTACTGAGCCAACACTTCTTACTCAAGAGTCATAAGAGAGAGGGAATAATATTATTAAATGTAAATGTATGAAAAGATTTTTCTGACTCATTCACACAAACTACTGCTGAAATTTGGTAGGTATAAAGGTAGCTTAGACCTTGAATAACACATAGGATATATCAGTGGGTAAAAAAGGTTGTGATAATAATTATGAAAATAAAGTTGTTTTCATGGATGTCACAAGTCCCAAACAAATTTTAAAAAAATGTTAGCATTTTTTTTTTGTGGCAAATTCCTTTATTGAAAAAACAAACTAACAATACTGCAGCAACAAAGAACACTTTTATTAACCACAGATCGGCTACAAGCCGATCTACAGAAAATCCAAGTGCTCCAAACCACTGTCAGATGGCAGAGTGCCCAGAATGCTGGCAGCATTGCCACGTTGAATGGCAATACTTATAGCATAATACAATATTATGTGAGATAAAATGTAAGAGGCTGATATTCAAGTTTTGATCAGGAAGATAATTATGGGTGCAAGAACAGGAAAAAAATTAAATTACCCAGTACCTTATTAATTGCTTTTCCCATTTCTTTTACATTGCAGCCATGGAAGTAAGCAATCCTGAACAATGTGAATATAGCATCGAGACGTCTGTTGGTGGTTAGTGTGGAATCTTCATATTTCTGAGTAGCAAGTGCTGTTGCTGCTTCCTTGTCACCCACAGAACATAAGTAGTCCAATCTGAAATTAGCAATGTTCAAATTAATATATCTATTGTTAGTCAAGATGTGCATTCAATATGATATTCTGTTTTGAGCAATCTATCATCATCTTCCTGCCCTTATTCCACACTAGGTAGGGTTCAGTATTAGTAAGGTTCCTCCATTCTACTCTATCATCTGTCATATCTTCATCCAATAAGCAATCTATAAACATACCAAATTTCACATAAATACAGATTCACATCTAATCTAATATAAATCTAAGTATATATCTAAGTATGTATTTACAAAAGGAAAGTATATAAGTATTATATCCGTTATCCTAATCATCATAATACAAGCATTAAGTTGCTTATTAGTGCTTGTTCACGCTATAACACGCGGGCGCGGGCGCGGGCGCGGGCGCGGGCGCGGCAGACTTTGCTTACACCGCACATGCGTTTGTACGTGAACACTTTCATAGAACGTCATATGTTTGATATTTCGCGCCCGCGCCCGCGGGTACACGTGAACAAGCCCTAAGTATGGGATTAGGTGGCGCTGTGTGAATTGTCCTGAAATATTTTTATTTATTTAATCTATTTTATCAAACAAAATATATTAAGGACAAGTGAATTTAATTAAAAATTTAAAAAAAACCCCCACCCAATATGTAATTCACCATTTTTTGGTGGCGGCCATCTTGGATTTTAAATTTATTATAGTGTGTTTTATTCTACTAGTTAAGACCTTTCATTTGATACCCATATTGATGGGTCGTGAAGAAAAAAAGTAATCCGCTATTTTGTAATGGCGGCCATCTTGAACCGATTTCCACCAAACATGGCTAAGAACACTCTCGACTAACTCTACTTTCAAACAAAAAAAAATAAATTAAAATCTGTTCATCCATTCGGGAGCTACGATGCCACAGACAGACAGACACACACACACACAGACAGAAAGACACGTCAAACTTATAACACCCCGTCGTTTTTGCGTCGGGGGTTAAAAATAGAAAGAAGAATTAATAAGGATTATTTTGACGCCTATTGAATATTCTAAAATTGGTTAATCAGACAGTCTATAGACACTATTCAAAGATCATACTTCTCTAGGTCATTTAACATAGAAACTTCTCTATCCACTCAAACGTCCCAACCGCTATAGCGGTCCGAAAAAAAGTTGAGTTAAACGTTACAGCCGCTACAGCGGTCTTAGAAACTTACTACTTTAAAAACATGTTTTTATCTATGAAAACGCTGAAAAGTTGCGTAAATATGGTTGTAAATGGCTTTGTAATAAACATTTTAAATCTGTGGTCATTAAATTTGAAGCTTAGCTCTTGCCAACATTTAAAATTTATTTTTTGAAATTATAGTTTTGAAGGTTTCATGCGTGCCAGTGAAATCTGCGTTTGAAATGTTTATAATACACCTTATTTTATTAAAATTATATATTATTATGATCCTCATGATACTATCTTTCGGAATTGGTACAGATTTTAAGGAAATAAACAAAATCTGGACAATTTTACATGTCTTAAATTCGACATGTAAAATTTTAGTCGCGTTTGCCGCGTATCCGTAATATTTTTCCATGATTAATTTCAATCAACTATTATTTTATTAAAATACAACGTAAATTTAGAAAAACAGTTCAACATGATTAGTTACGTATACCTAAAATTTAAAAATATCGACTAAAATAGTTTGAATTCATTGATTTAATATTTCCATTCTCAGGATTTTGTTCTAGGCGCTGAAGATTTATACACGAATAGGTGTTTTGTTTTGATTTATTGTGCTACACTCAACTCCCTGTAACTCCCTTACTTTTTCCGCAAAAACGTGGTCCCAAACTCACACCACTAAATTATAATACTCACGCGACACACGGACATTGATAACGCATAACCATGCTAAATTTATTTTCTGTACATGAACTCGCCCATTCATTCATTTGGGGTGTCATTTTACTTAGTCGGATAGTGTTGAGTGAAACAGAAATATTCAATCAACATGTGCAAACGGGATGGACAAAACGAAGGAGTACAAATTTAATAAGAAAAAACTAAAATAAAAATGGCAACATTCTACCTATTTCTTTCAAACTACTTCTGTCAAATTTGACAAAAAAAAAGTAAACAATAACATGTTGTTCGTATTTTTAGTGATTAATAAGTTATTTCGAAGATTTTTCACAATAATGTTGATGAAAATAAATAAAATAATCCGTGGCGATGCTTGCCAAATGAATTACAAAATGTATATATATGGCGTATACAGCAGTTGCAAATAGAAAAGTGGTTGCTGCTTTAACTAAGTGTTTCTAAGAGAACAGCGTATATCTCAGGTACGTTTAAGTTAGATTAACAGTACATCATCAAGCTCATTGAATCTTATCATTGAAAACGTAAAATAATCGTTATTTTGTCCATAAATAACTATTTTGTGTTATATATTTGTTTACAACTAAAGTCATAAAATACATTATAGTATGACTGAAAATTTTTGATACTTTTCATATTGTCCAAGTTTAATGATGATATTATGTGTATGAAAAATTGCGTTTTAGGGTTCCGTACCCATAGGGGAAAACGAGACCATATAACTAAGACTTCGCTGTCCGTTCGTCTGTCTGTCTGTCATCTCACGAACCGTGATAGTTAGAAGGTTGAAATTTTCACGGATGTATTTTTGTTGCAATACTAAAAATAGAATAAAATAAAAAAGGGGCTCCCAAACAACAAAGTGCTTTTTTCCGTTTGTTTTTGTATATATGATATGTTTCAAGAAAGAGTTCAATTCAAACGAGTCCGACTTGCACTTGGCATTTTTATTTTGTTTTAATGTCTATAAGATGTCCCTACGTACAAGTACAAATACAATTGCTTTATTTGGGAATTTCTTTTAACATTATATTCATGGCACCTATTTTACTGTTACCATACTGGTACGCCTTTTTTACTTTTAAAAGATGATATTAATCTTATTTATTTTGTATTTTCTAGGTGAATCGAAATCATCAGTCAGAAAATTTGTTTTGGAAAGTATTAAAAATAAAGGAAAATGCCCGCCTACGAGACATCGAAAAGACCACCCCACCGCAAAAAATAAAGAATTGGATTACCCTATATAAACGATTTATTACTTTATTTTATGTATTTTTAATATTATATTTGTGTCATATAACACATCGTCTTTTATTATCATTTTATAAAAGTATCATTATTAGACGCATGTCTGTTTTATGTGAAGCATGTGTGTTACTTTTTCGCGCCAGAGCTACTTATCTGATCAAACAGAGGTTTTTTTAAAAATAATTAAAGTATCAAAATTGTTTATAGTTAAATTCGGTATTGCCATACGGGTAACTCAAATATATTATTTTATGTCAGACTAGGGTAACCTTGGTATGCTTGAAACAAAACGAATATCTCATCAACCATGCGTTCGACAAGGTAATGGCAAATTTGCCAAATTTGGTACAGAGGTAGTTAGAATCCCCAAAAAGGATATGGAATAAGTTTTATCGGTTTGTACGACAAATGTCCAAAATCCAAATTGTCCAACTAGTATTAATGTCCAATACTAATTTGGTGAATTATACTAATTACATGAATTTGGTCCAAAATGAAATATCTCCAATTAAGAATAATGTCCAACACGAATTGGTTTATTTCTGACGCTGTCATAGAAGAAATGAAAGGTCTTGGGTAGATCTACCTTTCAGATGACAGCTGTCAAACTTGAAATATCAAAATCTGGAAGATCTTCAAAGTTTTTTCATTTCTTCTATGACAACGTCTGCTTAGGACGAGTATTTTTCGAGATATTGACGTTTCAAGTTTGACAGCTGTCATCTGAAATGACAATCTCTCCAAGACCTTTAATTTCTTCTATGACAGCATCAGCCTAAGACGAGTATTTTCCGAGATATTGACATTTCAAGTTTGACAGCTGTCATCTGAAATGAAGATCTCTCCAAGACCTTTAATTTCTTCTATGACAGCATCAGCCTAAGACGAATATTTTCCGAGATATTGACGTTTCAAGTTTGACAGCTGTCATCTGAAATGAAGATCTCTCCAAGACCTTTAATTTCTTCTATGACAGCATCAGCCTAAGACGAGTATTTTCCGAGATATTGACATTTCAAGTTTGACAGCTGTCATTGCATTGGAAATAAAGATTGTTCACTACATGACACTTTTTATAGGACTACGGGATTAGCTATTGATAGAACCACGGATAAAATAAAACTTTATTGGACATTTTTACGAATGGACGTTTTAGAATGGACAATTTTCAAATTGGACCTTTTTACGATTTGACATTTTTATGAGTGAACTATTTTCCGAATAGGCATTTGTATGATTGAACGTCTATAATATTTGTCATTTTTCATAATTGGACATTAGTCGTATAAACCTGGGCTTTCGATCGGTGTCGGCTCGTGCGGTGATAAAAGCGCGATGCCAGAATCAGGTCGGATCAGGCCGAGCCGGGGGGGCCGGGTCAGGTGAATTCTTCACTTTAGAGGTTTTTTCTTTCTTTCTTCAGACTTTTATAAAAGTCATTATTGATTTAATTCAAAAACAAATGCTCTTATTTATTGTACAAAAATAACATTTTTGTAGCGGGGGTGAAGCCGTGGGTTTAGCTAGTAAACAAAATAAATATAACGTTACCTAATCGAATGCGAATGCAATGAACGACAAAAATAAAATTGTTTCAGCCATGCCTAGTTTACCCTATATTTTTATGTATTTTATGTCAACTAAAATCGAAATTATATAATTTGGTTTAAAATAATATTTGTTAGCTGTGATAAGTTTTTCCTGCTTTTTACTGCCTTCTTTCCATTTTTACACTAATTTACCACACAAGAGGTCATTTTTGTCCGTTAACTATATTATTTTGGATATTTTTAAAAATCAAACGATGCGTGCATCTGTCGCTGAGCGCGTTGTGTGACTGAGCGGCGGGTGAGTTGTACTTTTTACGCCCCGCCCATATAGTTGTACTTTGCGTTGAATCACTTTTTGAGCTGTGTTCGACTTCTATTATTTCCCTAATTCGTTGGCTACACTGTACCTTTCAAGTAATTACATTTTGGTATCAAAACAAAGCTTATATAATCTTATTTAATAATATGCAGGTTAAAATAAGAAATATTTAGAGATGTTTCGTAAAAAAGTGTTTAAACCAAAAAAATACGTAAAATTAACACACATTGCCAAGTTCGAATTTTTTTTATATATACTTTGTGTTAATATTTGAATCAAAATTTTCTGATATTTTATTTCTTTATAGTTTTAACTATATAATTCTATTTTTTCATAGAAAATGGTTCAATAGTTTGCTAGAAAATAGACGTTTAGTAGGTATCAGTAGTGAGCGCTCGACTCGATTCTATTTGGATCACGGACGCAGACGTTCAACACTTTTTCAACTGTCAAGCGCGGACGTGTGAGTGGCTATATTACAAGCTTTTATTTACTTTCACCTGTCTGTTGTCTGTCTGTCTGTAATCAAATCTTGCAAGTTAAATTTGATCGACTTCCCGGTTTCCGATTGAGCTGAAATTTTGTATCCGTGTATAAATAAGATGACAATGCAATATTATTATGACATGGAGCTGATCTAATGATGGAGCTGGAAGGTGGCCATAGAAACTCCATAATTAATGACGCAACCTCATCAAGTTTGGACTCAATTGATTTGTCTTGACATTGGTGCTAGATGGTAATAATAATAAAAGCTTGTTTTTAAAAAGTTTTTGCTTGTTCTTACCGATCTTGCCACACTGGAGTCTCAGAATCATCCTCTTGGAACTTAGATAACCTGTCTTTGTTTTCATTTGCCATGTCATCGTAGAGCTTCTGGTCGAATTGCCATCCAAGATCAGTGCACACTTCCTTGTAATAAGGGGCCATATTACCAGCCTTTATGCCTTGCAACAGTTGTTCTTTTAGTTGCTGATTGTCTTTGAGCTCCGGCAGTGATAGCTTGAATTTTATGGAAGCAAGCGCCATGTATTCCGGAGTTTTACCTTCAGCGGAGAGCTCCATTTTGATATATTTATGATTATAATATTACACTGCTAAACCAAAATAAAGTTATTTATTTCTTTACTAAAATACGCGCACACAATTCACTATTCCCGATTTCCACACAAAAATTGGAAGATTTAAGATTTCGAATTTGTTTGGTCACGCTGTCATTGTCAACGCGTTCAACTGTCATTATTTTTTAGTTGTCACCATATGGTTTCGTTAATCTGATGGCTCGTCCACAAATACCGGCCAATGACTCGGGGAGTCGTTGGCCCGAGTGCACAGATTATAAATATGCACTTCGGGCACAGGTTCATCATCATCATCTCAGCCATTGGACGTCCACTGCTGAACATAGGCCTCCCCTTTGGACTTCCATATATACCGGTTGGAAGCGACCTGCATCCAGCGTCTTCCGGCGACCTTTATAAGGTCGTCTGTCCACCTTGTGGGTGGACGTCCTACGCTTCGTTTGCTAGTCCGTGGTCTCCACTCGAGCACTTTTCGACCCCATCGGCCATCCGCTCTGCGCGCTATGTGGCCTGCCCATTGCTACTTCAGCTTGCTAATCCGCCGGGCTATGTCGGTGACTTTAGTTCGTCTACGGATTTCTTCATTTCTGATTCGATCCCGTAGAGAAACCCCGAGCATAGCCCTTTCCATAGCACGCTGGGCGACTTTGAGCTTCGAGATGAGGCCATTGGTGAAGGACCACGTTTCGGTGCCGTAAGTCATCACTGGTAACACACATTGATCAAAGACTTTCGTCTTGAGGCACTGAGGTATATCGGACGAAAAGACATTGCGTAGTTTCCCGAACGATGCCCAACCGAATTGGATTCGGCGGTTGATCTCTTTCTCGAAGTTGGACCTACCTAATTGGACTACTTGTCCTAGATAGATATACGAGTCCACAACTTCGAGTACCGATCCATTCAACAGATATTGGGGTGGGCACAACATTGGCATTTGACATAAGCTTCGTCTTGTCCATGTTCATTTTTAAGCCCACCCGTTGTGAAGCTCGGTTGAGGTCATCGAGCATCATGCTGAGTTCCTCCATCGACTTTGCCATGACTACGATGTCGTCGGCAAACCGAAGGTGAGTGATGTATTCGCCGTTGATATTGATGCCGAGTCCTTGCCATTCCAGGAGCTTGAAGGTGTCTTCCATTACGGCAGTAAACAGTTTCGGAGAGATAACGTCTCCCTGTCTTACGCCTCTTCTTAATGGAATCGCCTTCGTGCTCTGCTCCTGTACTCGGACTGACATAGTGGCGTTCTTATACAAGCACTTAAACACTTCAATGTACCGATAGTCAATATGGCACAGGTTATACACGGTGACTGGTAAATCACTTAGAAGCCTAAAACAGGGAACTCAGTTAACGATTCTCATTCTAAAAAAAAATATAAAAATAGGTACTTAAATTTTGGGTAAAATATCGTATGTGTTCTATAAAGTATTTGTAATGTAAACGGGCCGATTCACACGCGCCTGGACGTTGCCGAAAGGTGAAGCGTGCCTAACCCCGCCACTCCGCGCCCCCGCCGCGCGGCGGGGGCGCGGCGCGGGCGCGGCGCGCCGCCACCCCGCTCAGTTGCTTCGCTCACATAGATATCACAACATATGTTTCCAATCACTAATGTTGTAGGTATCGTGTGAAGTTCTCAAATAACTAGGATTATTAGTGGTGTGATGTTAAAAGTGGTCTGGTGTTCACTAATAGTAAATAATTGTGAAGGTTTTTGATAAGTGCGTGGTGATACTTTAATTGGATACACAGGAGAAGGAAATTAGGTATGTGTAATTTGTATTAATAAAATAGGTATACGCAAAAATCACCGTCATAGTCGGTACCTAATAGGTTTGTAGCCCTCTTACGTAGGTACTTTATCGAAATCTACCAGCCGACCGGCTATCTTGTACAGAAAACTACAGAAAGCTACGACTAGCGTGGCTTTCTATTGCGGTTTTAATTTGACGTGCATTTAAAACTTAGAACCTTGTAACAGAGTACCCAGTCCACGATTCGTAAAAATAGGTACCTACCTATCTAATTTTGACAAAAAATATCAAATAAGAACATAATTCATATTACAAAATCATTAATATTTATTCACATTTCAAAATCTTTTGCGATGCGGTAGGTATCTGCACAAATCGTAGGTGCGTAGGTACAATCCAACCTGTGGCGGCGCGCCGCCACCTTGCTGCCGGCCGCCGAAAGAAAATCACAACGCACCGCGCTCCATTTCATTCACGCATGGCATTTCTATTGCGGATTGTATTGATAACCAGCAAAGGAAAATAAGCTCAGTGAAGCCAGGGAGGGATTTATCCCGCCTTCTAGGTTTAGTCTGCTACCACATGCGGCCGCATCATCGCTTAACATCACGTGAGTGTGTAGCATCGCGTAGCTATGTCGCGTCACAGATCGCGTCCTTTGTCGGTGGTGTCGATACCTACTTTGTATGTAGCTTTACTTACCTACCTGCGTCAGCTGTTCGCCAGTAGTTTTACCATTTTGTTTGGGACATGGCGAATTAATTCAAATAAGATTTTCTCTTAAATGTATTAGTATTGTCTTTGTTTGTTAATTGTAAACATAATGTGATTATATAATTTATCATATCCTTGAAGCTTTTAAGTGATTTACCAGTCACCGTGTATAAATCAAAAAATAAAGAATATTTAACTATTTTCAAGTAATTATTCACACAAAATGGCTTCAAATGATCCATGATTAATATTCAAAATATAATTAAAGTCGTTAGCTACGGAGCCCAAAATGTATACCGGAAATTTACCGAAAAAAAAAACCGTAAATATCCGAAGACATTCGTCCATAGACAAAAATTGATCGTCCATAGACAAAACACACACTCGGCGAAGCATTGGCCGGTATATGTGGACGAGCCATGAGGCATAATGCTATTCATTGTCACTTTGAAGTTTTTTTTTCTTTCTTTTTGGTCCCCGTGCGTTTTGCATTGGTAAAGTTTTATTTAATTACTGTCATTGTCAGTCGCCGCATTTGACGTCTGACGTCATCAAACATCCTTTGTTGAAGTTTCATTTTAAATTTTAAATGTTTTCGTTTTCATTATTCATTTTCTAAATAAAGCATTTAGGTATATTGAATAATCGGGATTAAGTTCAAGATAATTTAGGCCAGCATTCATTCTTGTTTCCAAGCTGCTGGTGAATTTACTTCACATACTTATAAAAACGTGTAAAATTAAGCCTCAAGAGTGATCGTCATAGTTCAATATTCTTGCTTTAATACAATAACATTCTCCTATTGAGTCCGTAAAAATGGCTAACTGTGAAGTAAAGGAACTCGTTACGAAATGTAATGCCATAAAAATACTACCCACACTTGAAGATGACTTAAAAGAAATGGGTCTTGACATAGAACTGGATATTCAAGTATTACACTGGTTTCATCAATTGCGAGCAACATGGAAAGTGTATAAGAAAAATCCATCAATTCAAAGCCACATTGAAGATTTTTTTCGATCTAGATCAGATCCATTCAGAATTGCATTGATCTTCGTCCAAAAATGTGAGGAATTCAAGGACAGCAAGCCTAAATCACTGCCTTATTTCATAATTGAGACTTTACTGAAGTTTTCATTCACTGATAAAGTGTATGCAGAGGACTCACTTAAAATGCCAGCTTTCCGTGTAGCAATGTCGCAGAGGAATCAACATTTCTTTAGTATAGTGGTTAAAACGTATCAACTGGAAACAATCAAAGATGTAGTGGTTCCCATAGTGAATGATCTGATTAAAAATGACAATTGCAGACAAGCATCTCAGATAGTCATAAGTATGGGACTATTTGAACTTATACCTGTTGAAAGTTTGCTCTTCCCACTTATATTACAGGATAAATCTAATATGATTGACGATTATTTGATTGAATGCCCAACTCAAGTGAAACCTTTACTGCAATTTTTGGATAAATTACTTGATAAGAATTTCAATACTGCAGAGTTTATCCAAAATTTTGTTGAAGAGAATAATGTTTCTCAAGTTAAGTATGAGAAAATGCATTACAAACCTCTTGGGAAGTTAGTTGCACGCTTATGCAACAAATTCAATGTCCCTATTGAAAGCTGTGGGAATCTCAGTAAGAATAGAACCACAAGTGGATTGAAGTACTTGATATATCAGAAATACGTAGCAAATAATGTAAGCTCAACTGTTTGGGATGATTTAGTGAAAGACTCACTCAGAGAATATCCTGATTCTGCTCTTACTTTTATTGACATATTGGTAGATCATGACAGAAATGAAGCTCTTAAATGGGCCCGTCAACTAAATATACCAGATAACCAGTTACCACTAGCCATTCAAGGAAACCCAGCACCTACACACATTATTGAAGAGACTGAAGAAAATTGGGACAATGATGTTAAACCACAGGAACAGGACTATTATAAATCACCTTTGAAAAGAGATCAAATCATCATTGTAGATTCCACAGAAAAGTTCGAAAATATGCTTAAATCTGATTTGGTACATCAAGAAATTGTGAGTTTAGATTGTGAATGGAAGCCTTCATTTGGAGCTAAACAATCCCAAGTAGCTATTATTCAAATTGGCACAACTGACAAGGTTTACATAATTGATACAATTTATTTGAATAAACAAGAATATCAAGCATTGTGGCACTCCTTCAATAAAACTTTTTTGGACAATGCTGAAATTATTAAATTGGGATTTGGTCTTGAACAAGATCTTCGAGAAATGAAAACCACAATTGTAGGTTTAGGCAGTGTAAAAGTAAAAGGTGAAGGATTCCTAGACTTGAGCACTCTTTGGAAAAGCCTATTGAACCATAAAATAATTTTACCTGGCAGTTGTGATAGTGGTGCAAGTCTGAGTTCTGTTGCACAAACATGTTTTGGAAAACCACTTGAAAAATCAGAACAGTGTTCAAACTGGGAATTAAGGCCATTACGAGAATCTCAAATTGAATATGCAGCGTTAGATGCTCACATTTTGCTTCAAATATATTATTTTCTACAAAAACAGTGTCAAGAACAGAACATCCAATTTGAAGAAATATGCAATGATGTTATGGTTGAAAGCAAGAGGAAAGCCACTAAGAAACCCAAAGTTATTGATAGAATATCAAAGTCTTTCTCACAAGTTTTTGAGACTAAAGCAGCTAAGGATATGAGATTTATTCTGGAGCCTATGTTGTCTTATCTTTTGTCCTATTTAAGGTATTGTGGAATAGACACCTGTGTTACCCCAAATCCTAATATGCTATGGCATGACATGATTAATTTAGCTATATCTGAAGATCGTCATGTTTTAACAATGAAACCTAAAATTTCACCAACAGCCAACTACCCTCAGAACTCCATTCTATGTATTGGAAAAAGTCCAGTACCGAAACAATTGCAAAATGTCTTGAACACCTATAAAATTAGAATAGAGAAATCAGATCTTATGACAATTTGTTTATATTGCAACAGTAAAGAAATGAGAAAACTCAATCCTGATGAAGTACATCAGATTTGTGTTCAGTGTGAAACTACTGTGGAGAAAAAATATCCCACACGTAATGATGAAGATGAAGAAGATTACTATAGTAATTTCATTAGTGATTCTGATGATGAGGACATTCCCTATTTAATCCCTCAGGCAACAACTTCCAATACAAGTACTAACACCTCCTGCAAAACTAGCAAAGGAGCTGTTGTTCAAATATCTGATCCTCAGAATTTGAAACAATCTCAAAAACCTGCAATACTATGTGAAGCATGTGGGAAACTCTACACTCATGATGATGACTTGCTAAAATTAGTTAATGATGCAGTATTTAAGGTGACGAACTTGATGTACTCAATAGAATGAACTATAAATACAAATAAGAGACATTTACTACCTTTTAACAATTTTATTCCATTAAGCTGTGTATAAAATTTAAATTAATATGTGATAATGGATTTTAAAGACAGTAGGTAAGTATATTTTAGATATAATATATTATAAAGATTGCAATAATTTATGAAAATAGTTACATAATATGGAGTACTAATAAACAATATAACACAGAAAACAAATGTTAATAATTGACACTATTGCATTAGTGATTCACTGAGGGACAAATTAACATCAATGTGAATAACCCAAAACCCAATTTTTCAAAAGAATTTATTGGTCCCCCTGAACCTTAGTTATGGCTCATTTATTACAACACATCTCCCACCCAGCAAAAATGCAAGCTTAGAATTGTTCTCTTTACAAAGACACGACATACTTTAAATTGATAACCCAAATAAGCAGTCATCATATCACATAGTTGATATCTTATTATTGTTTTCCATCGTTTGGTGGTTTATTTTTCCACAAGTCATTGGCAAAATTGTGGTGCTATTGCACTTTTACAGGCCACAAAATAAATAGTAGGTAATAAGAATAGAATCTTTTGGTGCAATAGTTGTATAAAGGTGCCACAACTAATAATTAAACATATAGTTAGGGTTATTCTCAACCTTCACCAGTCCTAAAAACAAGCTTATTATAATATGAATTGTTCATACAAATTGAGGTAGTAATAACTACTAATAATTACACTTTGGTAATAATCCTATTATCACAAGATTAACATTTTAATAAAATACTTTGTAACCACATTTCTCTCTAAATAATTCTATTTCATTTTCAAGTAGTTCATTCCCTTCCAAGTACAGTTCTTCCAGTTGTAAAATAGGGAAGGTACTCAATGTAGTCAGCTTGTTATTCTTCAGAGAAAGTTTCTGGAAAGATTAATAATCGAGTATAGTACAAATTATAAATGTAAACCTATAGGAAAACACTAATATTCTTATTTATGATTTATATGTTTTTTTTTTGTAATTGGGACATGTTTGTAATGAATATTTTATTCGAATATAATTTATTTCTTACATTTGTTTGAAGGCAAATCAGATATGAGATATTAAATTATTAATGTATGTAAAACCAAGGGCGGATCCAGGATTTGGTTCTGGGGAGGGCCAAGGTGCAGAAAGGCAAAAATATTATAATTTTTACTACGAAAAGTGTGTGTTTAGCTCGCTCTGAACAGTTAGAAAGTTCAAATATCCTTAATAATAAGTGCGGAGAAAAAAATTACAATCTTGACCATGAAATATGTGCAAAATTCGTAACTCTACAATGGTTCTGGGGGGGCCTTGCCCCCCTGCCCCCCCCCCCCCCCCCCTAAATCCGCCTATGTGTAAAACCATTACAGATGCATAACATTTGACTTGATTAATAATATAGGTTTATTGTTATAATATATGTTATTCTAGGTAGAATTGGTAGGTACCAAACATGTAGGTATTTCATAAGACAAATGAAATGCCAATATTTATTTTTTTTGAATTATGTTAGTAATAAGACCTATTTGTTATTTTATTTCTTTGTCATATTCTTGACTAATAATGTTGACTAACTTGACTAAGAATGATAAATAATGTATCATTTATTTAGGTAGTTGATATATTTTAATAATATTATGTACAAACAATCTCGTATAGTAGTTTTGGCAATTCAAACGGCGTGTGGACATTTATTTTATGTGTAGTATTTTTAAGCTTGAGTTATACCACTTTGCACGCAATGTCTTAGTGTCATTTTTTTCTTAGACAAAGTGCTTTTAACATGTTTGAGAATATGACACTGCAAAGTTACTGTGGTTGGCCTATTAAGCGCAAGACAACCAGAAGGGAAATGGTGCAGATGCAAAAAAGTAACAACCATTTTGTGAACACTGTCATTTCTGACTCTGCGTGTGACACATTGATAATTCGCCCATTATGCACGTTGCGTAAGAATTGGAACTTAATCAAGTATTTTGAAAATTACAGACTGTTTATTAGGTATCTACTTATCTTAGGTTACATAGAATTAGTTAATACCTTGCAATGTTGAAGCACAACCAAAGAAGGCAAAATCTTCGACATGAGGTTCTGATCAGAAAGATCAACATTCACACAATAGCTGTAGTACTGGAGATGTGGTAAACTTGTTACTCTCTCAATAAAAGACATCTTCAAATCAAGTGTTGCATTTTCTTTGAAATCCTTACATAGTTGTTCTTCAATGCTCCATTTAGTTATAAGATCATTGTAATATCCTGATCGTAATTTGTCTATAGTTTTTAAGCTTTGTAGGTTTGATATAACTTCATTGTGGTACTGCTTTGAGTCAATGCAATGTAGGAAAACTGTTGTAGTCAGCATGGTAACTGAAAAGAAAAATAAAAGTTAAAGGCGTGTCTACAATAGAAATGTTATCTATAAATTCTCCACATTTATTAGACTCATAAAATGAATCTGCAACAAAGACATGAAAAATTAATGTTTTTTTTAAGTACCAAGTTAGATTCTAGCAGAACCTATAGCAGCTTTATAAATTACAAGCTTTATTTATTTATGACAGTGGAATATTATTATGACATGGAGCTGATCTGATGATGGAGCTGGAAGGTGGCCATAGGCCATAGGAACTCCGTAATTAAACGACCCAATCCCAAACGAGTTTGGGCTCACTTGATTTGTCTTGACGAGTACCTACTTTGGTACTGGGTGGCATAATACACAGAAGTAATACAACTAGAAGTACCCATTTTATGTGTGAGTGTGATGGCAATAGGAAAAATTCTGTATGAAGAAAAAGGAGAACCTATTTTTTTCCGTCCTTTTCAGCGTGGCCGGTTTATGTTTTTTGTCAAACTACTTCACTGTGACAATAATACCAATGTGTTTCGCTTTTTTCCAAAATTTTAAAGCAATTTGAGACAATACAATGTTATTCAACCAGTTTATATACCTAAAATATCAATATATCGCGTATTTTCATAAAATAATGAAAATCCGTAAGCTGTTTTTTGTCTCACAGGTGGCCACGATGATGTGACCCCCCAAAGCTTTTAAATTTCACTTGTTTTTAATGAAAGACGAAATACTAAATGACTGAAAGTAAAATTTCTTACACTTGCTATCAGGTTCCAAAGCAAGCAGCTGACGGCATGAATCCAGTTGCGACTTCAACTCCTCTAAAACTGGTTCTGAGTATTTCCTTTGGAAGCTGATGTTGTTTTTACCAACATAAAATGTATCACCATAATGATTGCTAGTAATCAATACAGTCTCGCCATTTTCCGTCAGGTATTTCACCTGCGAATGAAAAATTAGTGATTGAAACAAGGGAAATAGGAGGGTCTGAAGTTAGTTTAATTTTATTATTATTAGCCGTTTTTGTCCCATTGCTAGGCAAAGGCCTCCCTACCGTCGCGCCATTAAAAATATTAAACTAACTTCAAGGTTTTAAAAGCCGAGACGCATATTACAAGCTTTTATTTACTTTCACCTGTCCGTTGTCTGTCTGTCTGTAATCAAATCTTGGGAAGTTTAATTTGATCCACTTCCCAGTTTCTGATTGAGCTGAAATTTGGTATGCGGCATGCGTGTATAAATCGGATGACAATGCAATATATTATAATCTGATGATGGAGCTGGAATGTAGCCATAAGAAATCCGTAATTAAAGGACGCAACCCCATCGAGTTTGGGCTTATTTGATTCGTCATAATGAGTACTTTGGTGCTAGATGGTAATAATAATAAAACTTGTTTTTAAAAATTTCATTTGTTTTATATCCTACTTAAAAGCTGGATAAGTAATGAGAGTACCTAATAAACACGACAAAATGTCTTATGAACTAGGTCGACTAATCGAGTATATTCAAGCAAGTGAAGTCTTTGGGTAGATTTTACCTTTACATTTAAACCGCTATTCACAATCGCATCATGTTTCAATATCCACAATGCATCATATTGGTTCCCACTACAAGATATCCATTCTCCTTTGATTTCTTCATCATTGAACAGTAAACTTGTACTATTGGTCACATAATCCTTGTCAACTGCTTTGCTGAACGCGAGTGTTGTTTTTGAAGGGGCTACAGTGTATACGACTAAGCTTGTCGTGGTTTTTACTGCGCCTGAAAAGAAAAATTATCCATGACCTATAACATATTCATAGTAATTTTACCACTATACTATGGAAGGAGAGAATGCCAAAATGGCAGTTATATCTATGTTAGCGTCTGCTAGAGCTCCATCCACATGGTTAAATTTCTAATGATAAAATGGCTATTAAATATCAATCATGCTAAAATGTCTGTGTGTGTGTCTGTCCTGAAATGGTTGTTAATAATATGTACTATACTACATCTAAGTGTAAAAACAATGTTAAAAAGGGCACGTCCATGTGCTAAAGTGGCTATTAAAATGTACACATCTATGTGCTAAAATGGCTGATCTATGTGCTAAAATTTATGTGAATAGTAGTCTATGTACTAGAATGTTTGTTAATAGAACTATCCCACCAAAAACATTCTGTAAAAAAATTATACCAGGTGCTCCATGACACTATTGCACCAAATCTGTCCGCTACCCATTCACGATAGAAAATTTCCACTTGGAAAACGTTGATTGAATAACCAATCAATTGTAGGCTGGATAAAGCTGCGTATTTGAATAATACTTATGTTTAGGCGATCCAAGTGTCATAGAGCATCTGGTTTTGTACCCTTGTGTACCCTTCAACGGCCAAGTCACACAAAATTAACAATAATAATAAAGAAATCGCAGTAAGGAACCTTATACTTGGCACGACTTTGTCTAGATTTCATTACTTTTTAGAGATAAACTAGCAGCTCTATCGAGACTTGGCTAGTTTTTTACAGAATGTTTTTGGTGGGATTTCACTTATTTTTGTAGAAACGCTATAATATAAGGTTAGCAGAAATACAAACCTTAAGCGCGTTTTAAAATACAGTCAGCGCCATCTACATACGTGTGCGTTCACTCTTAGTCCAATGCATCATACCTAATATTATACTGGGAAGTGGGCCTAATTAAACTTGCAAGATTTAATTACAGACAGACAGACCGACACACAGGTGAAAGTAAATAAAAGCTTGTAATAAAGGCGGTATGTCGATCTCTTCTAATAGTTTGGTTGGGCTCTTGTGATAGATTCGTTATAGGTTAGCCTTAGACCACGCTAGATATCGCCTGATCATAACTGACGATTTACGACACATATAAACACACACATATACATATACTATGCCTTATATTATATTTTTAATTAATAAGTTGGATATTACACAATTTTAACCATTTACTGCAAATGTAACTTTGTAATCCTATACATTTATATGAGATTACAAAGTTATTTATGCAGATTAATTATCTCGAAAACGAGACCGAAATTGCATGTTTTTTTAGTTTTCCTATGGTTTATACAATAAAGTCTAAGTATGTACCAAATTTCAGCTCTCTGAGTTTATGGGAAGTACTAGTTCTATTTTGATGATCATGAGTGAGTGAGTGAGTGAGTGTCGTAAATGCGAAACTTTACTTTCGCTTAACTTCTTTTTTTTTTTTTTTTTAAATTTTAACTTCGGAACTTAATGACCTACAGACATGAAATTTTGGATTTTAAGTATGTAATTATAGCTTTCTGGATGACGAAAATTTCTGTGTTCTGGTTTTATCCAGAGGTTCTCAAATAGGGGCCTGAAAATGCGGCGAAATGGTTCCTGTAAAGGATGGTACGGCAGTGCTTGCTTCGCGCTCGACTTGGCGGGGGCACTACCGTGCCCCCAGATTATATGTCTTTGTGCAAAAATGGCTGTTAATAAATAAATAGGCTATATTATGTCCATGTATTAAAAAAATTGTTAATTAATCCTTACCTAACAACCACCGTTGATAAAACCAAGCGCTTGTATCGTCGGGGTCAGTGAACGCCGCGCTTTGAACCATCTTCAACTCATGCTTGTGATGGCTGTCCTCTATTGGTCTTCCTCCTGAAATATTTCAAATACATCATTGAATAATTTATTTATTCATTAAAGCATGCCAACATAATGTACACCTTTACTAACAATTACACACATTTTTATATAAAACATGCTTAGTGTTATTACATTTATAGGCACAGACTGCATTTAATGAGGTGTGCGAGTAACTTTACATTAAAATAATATAATAAAAAAAGAAAAGAAATCAGATGGTAGGCAGAGTTATTACTAAAACTCACTTGAAAATTAATTTAATACATACTATATATAATATTAATTAATAGTACATAAATATGAAAATATTAATATAAATACGAATAAATTTCTTTATAAATATTTAATTATAATAAATATACGTCATTATATGAATAAAGTATACAAGAGCATATAAGTATAAGAGCAAGGTCAGGCACTGAGAGACTTTTTATATTTAATGAGTTTGTTGAATAATAATTATTGAACTCAGTTTGCTAATGAAAAGAGGTACCAATTGTAAGCCCACTGACTTGTACACATTCACACACAAACATACACCAATACTATGCTTGTATGAGGGTATTTTACTAATATAGCGGTCCCCGACGAATAAACGGATAATCGCCATTGTCTCATTTTTGCTTTTATTTCATATTCGAATTCTGTAGGTCCAAATACATCTACTTAATTTTTTTGCATTTTTAATGTAATAAATAAAAAAGTTGTGCATCTTAAAAATTATCCATTTGTTCGCTGGGGACGGCGATATTATAAACGTGAAAGTTTGTAAGAGTTAATGTCTGGTACTCTTTCACGCCTAAACGGGTGGACTGATTGCACTGAAATTTGGTACAGAGATAGCTTAGACCCTGGAATAAAACATAAGCTACAGCGTAGGCGTAGGTACAGTGGGTAAAACCGCTGGGCGCAGCTAGGGTACTATAAATATGAAGGGTTCTTTTACCTTTTAAATCAGGGTACAATGCTACCAACATTTTACTCCTGTAGTGCCAGGCAGAATAGTTAGAGAAGTTATCATGTAACTTCTCAGTTGTGTAATCAAATTCATCCTTTAGTGGTGGCTTGCATTGGCTAACTACGAATCTTCTATAATCCCAAGTATGAACTGAAAATAGTAAAATTACATTATTTAATGAAGTACTTACATTACTTGACTTTTTCTAGAGACTTGTCACCGCCATCTACAATCATCATCTTCATCTTCCTGCCCTTATCCCACACTAGGTAGGGTCGGCACAACACGTTTTTCTCCTCCATTCTACTCTATCATTCGTCATATCTTCATCCACTCCCCTAGCACGCATATCCTCTACTATACTATAGTGGTGTTTGCCAATGTCGACATGTTAATGATGATGATGAGTTTAGATGCGCTAAACCTCTCCTTTCCTGGCTTTACTGAACATTATACTCAAACACAGATATACATAATGACATAGGAGACATGATTTTGTCCAGTGAGTATAATGAGGTGTAGTAGTATATAGATATAGATCATAAGATAGGTAGCAATAGATAATTATAATGTGATCAATAATAAAGAGATGTAACATATTATTATTATACTTTATATATAATAACAAAAAAAAATGTTTTATCTTCATTTTTTTTGCTCGTGCACCCCCGTCGTGAGGTGTAGTCTAATATATAAAATTCTCGTGTCACAGTTTTCGTTGCCATACTCCTCCGAAACGGCTTGACCGATTTTGATGAAATTTTTTGTGCTTATCCGGTATCTATGAGAATCGACCAACATCTATTTTTCATCCCCCTAAATGTTAGGGGTAGTCCACCCCTAATTTTTATTTTTTATTTTTTAGCCAAATTTTTCAATTTCTATTTTTTTATGATACAACATACAAAAATACATACAATCCTCAATTTTCACCCTTCTACGATCAACCCTTATTTTTTAATAGCCATTTTAGTAATTTAATTATTTTTCCTCTCCGGTCGAAAACTGATCAATCGTCATTTAATTAGTTATTTATTATTAAATTATTATTTATTTACAATTTATTATTTATTTATTTATAATTTATTTATATGGCAAAACAACGTTTGCCGGGTAAGCTAGTAGTATATAGATATAGATCATAAGATAGGTAGCAATAGATAATTATAATGTGATCAGAAATAAAGAGATGTAACATCTAAGCGCTCGTGTCTTATTCCATATATGTAAGTCTGTCCCTTCAATAACTAGCCATGGCCGAAGCCTACCACCAGTATATAGCGAGTGGAAAGAAACCCACCCAATATACATTAAAATATTCATAGATATTGGAAGAGCCATTTTGGAGGAGTCTAATAACAAACATCGAGACATATTTTGAAAAGAGGCAGACAACTACTGCATTCAGTTTATATGTAAATAGGATGACGGGGGGTTGACTTTCTTTGCAGGATGTGCAAACATTACTGTGCTTCAGTAGGAGGGCACTGTAGCTAGTGAAATTACTGGCCTAAAGAGTCATCGTATGACTTTTAAGTAAGAAGTGTTGGTACATCTAGAATTTTACAACATTGTTAAATCCTAGGTATCTTATCTTATATAGGGGGCTGAGAAAGTCAGCAACACATCAACCCATTGGGATCTATTGTGTTCACCCCTTGCCTACCGTTTCTTACTCCTCGAAGAAGTGGTTTATTAGAGTGGTGATCCCACTAAGAGAAAGAAACCTGTACTCCTCCGGTTTGGGGTACGCTGTCCCAAGGAGGCTCATGCGTGGCAGGCAAAATCCTAGGTATCACTGTATTAGGTTTTTTTTATAGCAGAATAAACAAAAGTTTGACCGCAATCTCACCTGTTGGTAAGTGATGATGCAGTCTAAGTTGTAGCACACTAGTTCAGTAAAAATCTATTCACCCTTGATTTGAACAAACCCACTTTATAGCATTTGGGAAACACTGACGATGGTTGTGAGCTCCATAGCTTCGCCATTCAAACATAACATAATACTCAAACTCAAAATTCATTTATTCAAATAGGCTACAATGGAGCACTTTTGCAAGTCAATTTTACATTTTATTTTAATATTCTACCGCTCATTCGCAAGGCACCTCTATGAGAAGAATGAGCAAGAAACTCATAGGGATTGCTTTTTTTTAATCTGGGGGCACGGCAGTGCCCCCGCCAAGTCGAGCGCGTAGCAAGCACTGCCGTACCATCCTTTACAGGAACCATTTCGCCGCATTTTCAGGCCCCTATTTGAGAACCTCTGGATAAGACCAGAACACAGAAATTTTCGTCATCCAGTAAGCTATAACTACATACTTAAAATCCAAAATTTCAAGTCTGTAGGTCATTAAGTTCTGAAGTTAAGCGAAAGCAAAGTTTCGCATTTTCGACACTCACTCACTCACTCATGATCATCAAAATAGAACTAGTACTTCCCATAAACTCAGAGAGCTGAAATTTGGTATATACTTAGAATTTATTGTATAAGCCATAGGAAAACTAAAAAAACATACAATTTCGGTCTCGTTTTCGAGATAATTCATCTGCATAAATAACTTTGTAATCTCATATAAATGTATAGGATTACAAAGTTACATTTGCAGTCAATGGTTAAAATTGTATAAAGCTTTTATTTACTTTCGCCTGTCTGCCTGTCGGCCTTATAGTAACCTTATAATATAGCGTTTCTACAAAAAGAAGTGAAATCCCACCAAAAACATTCTGTAAAAAACTAGCCAAGTCTCGATGGAGCTGCTTGTTTATCTCTAAAAAATAATGAAATCTAGACAAAGTCGTGCCAAGTCTAAGATTTCTTACTGCGATTTCTTTATTATTATAGTTAATGTTGTGTGACTTGGCCGTTGAAGGGTACACAAGGGTACAAAACCAGATGCTTCATGACACTTGGATCGCCTAAACATAAGTATTATTGAAAATTGAAATACGCAGCTTTATCAAGCCTACAATTGACTGGTTATTCAATCAACGTTTTCCAAGTGGCAATTTTATATCATGAATGGTTAGCGGACAGATTGGTGCAATGGTGTCATGGAGCACCTGGTATAATACCCTTGTGTACCCTTCAACGGCCAAGTCACACAACATTAACTATAATAATAAAGAAATCGCAGTAAGAAATCTTAGACTTGGCACGACTTTGTCTAGATTTCATTATTTTTTAGAGATAAACAAGCAGCTCCATCGAGACTTGGCTAGTTTTTTACAGAATGTTTTTGGTGGGATATGTGTTTACAATTATTATCTTGGTTACATAATTTATTTACATAATGAATGAACATAATCAAATTATATAATAATGACTCACAGTTCCTCTCGTCGAGTTTTAAATAAGTATTGCATAAAGTAAGCTCCTTATTCCAGTCAGGATCTTCTCTTGTGGTCAGCACCCATTCCCTTTGATGCCAAGCACAGTACGACTTGGGATTCACTTTCAAACAATATTCAGTTAGATGTAACTCCGCATCAAATATTTGCGACAGCTCTTCTGTGATTTCATTATTTCTGCACAAATAACACACAAAGATATAAATAAGAAAGTATCATAAAAATAAAATTAATATAGTTCTCTGGACTATTAGTCTACTACTACTAGAATTTTGTAAGTTTTGCAGCCCCTCATGGCCTCTTTTCTCACTTTGCTAGTATTTCAAATAAATATTTTATGCACTATCTGCGCCCAGCAGTTATACCTGCTGTACAGTAGCCTATGTGTTATTCCAGGGTCTGAGCTATCTCTATACCGAATTTCAGCTCAATCGATCCACCTGTTTAAGCGTGAAAGAATAACAAACATGCATCCATTCTTACAAACATTCACGTTTATAGTATTAGTAAGATACTATACCTTATAATATTAATAATTTCTCTCCTAATATTCCACAAAGTATAAATATCAGGATTAGATGACAACACTTGTCCTGTAAGCTCCAGTAATTCTTTATCAAGCTCTGAGTTCTGCCTCTGAAACATTCAAATATGTGAACTGTAGAGATAAAATGTTTGAAAATTATATTTTCTTGCTAAAGTATTAAGTACTGATGTCTATGGAAACAACCTACAATAATTTAGGATTAGTTAAAAAATACACTGTTTATTGTTGATGATTAATAATATTAATGATGCAATTTTAACTAAGTATTAACATACTTACTTACATACTTTTGTTATGCTGTGTTCTAATAAAACTTACTTTCTGTAGGATTTTCTGCATAACATGTTTAAACACTTTGAGTTTTTCTTGACGTTCACGCTCCTTCCTAGCCTTTTCTTCTTCAGATGTTCTTACTTTTACTCGTCCGTGCTAGAAATAATAATAGATTTGTTTTAGCTGAAAACACTAACAATTTTGATTTAATTTTCATAAATACATACCATTTTTATACTTGTGTGTCTTAGGAATTCTACACTTATCAGAGCCTTAATTTAAATGATCAGAAAGTTGTACTTATCAAGACTTTCTATAATAATATAGTGTAATTTTTCTTTTACAATTTAGATTTTCCCCAGCTGATTGCTAATAGAGCCTAGAGCTGACCATATTTATTAATTATCGATATTTGTAAATTATCGACAGCAAAAATCACCATAATAGAATTCACTATACCTATATACATTCCTTTTTTTATAATTAAAAATTATTACGAGTACATACATGTGTAAAATAGTTAATAATTTTATATTGTTGTATTAATTATTTTTATCGTCTGATATCGTAGGTTTATTCAAAATTTCGATACGAGTAAGTGAGTCTTTTATGTGCCTGAGTGTTTATGCACTGACGTGGTACATGTGCTTGTATAATATTATGAGTTATGAGTAAACTTAGCTTGACACGCTACCGCGTGTCTAGATCACAATAAAACATATTGAACTAAATTCGTAGGATAAATGTTTATTAAACATAGCATAATATGTGTCACGATATTATGATCCCCTTGTAAATTTACTAGAATTGATTTTATAAATAAAACGTATTTAAGATCATTTAATAAAAACCATTTTTATATTAAAATTGTTATTTTGCTTTGTCCGATTAAACTTACTAGGATTGATAACAATCAATGTTACATGGAGTATGGAGACAATAAATTAGTCTTAAAGATATAATTATATTAATTTGATAGTAATGAGTAATGTCAAAAAGCATTTGTAAATTTAATCGTACTTTGCAAAGCTTAGATTATAATGTCACTAGTATCAAAATCGTTTTATAAATAATTAGCTGCGCCCAGCAGTTTAACCCGCTGTACTACCCTATGTGTTATTCCAGGGTCTAAGCTAGTTCTATACCAAATTTCAGCTTAATCAGTCCACCCGTTTAGGCGTGAAGAAGTAACAAACATACACTCACACACGAACTTTGGCATATTGGCATATCCTCGCCGCGAAGCTCCGACATTATGGAATTGTTGGTCCCGCACACGATCTTCTAGCAGACCTACTACGAGACAGGTCTCAAGTGGTAGTCGCAGATGGGGGTGAGACTCGCTCGGACCCGTTAGGGACCATGATCGGTGTAGCCCAGGGCTCTTCTGTATCAAATATTTTATTTTCTTTGCTACTTAACGACCTTCCCGACTACGTAGACACCGGAGAGATCTTTATGTACGCGGACGATGTGGCAGCGATTGTCAGCGCGCAAAACATCGACGAACTCGAGTCCTTATTAAATTGAACGGCAGAGGCGATTTCGACTTGGTTTAGGATGAACGGACTCGTGTTGAATCTAACAAAGACTCATGCTTTTCGCGCTGTCGGGTCGACAGTCGAGAACACTAAATGTACAGGTTGAGGGCGCTGCACTAGCACAGGTGGACTCCATAACCTTCCTCGGCTTCGAGATAGACCGTAGTATAACCTGGAACGCACACGTTGACAAGATTTGCAAAAAAATGGGAAATGCCTGCTTTGCCCTGAGTCGCCTGGCTCGAGTGGTGTCTGCGGAAGTGGTACGCTCGGCTTATTTTGCCACCGTTCACTCGCTTCTCCAGTACGGTGCCGAGCTGTGGGGGAGGGCTGCCGACAGGGAGCGCGCCTTCCGTATGCAGAAGCGGGCAGTTAGAGCGATCGCGCGAGTGTCACGGTTCACGTCAGTGAAACCACTCTTCCAATCTCTGAAGATACCTACACTGACTTCAATTGTCATCCTTCAGGTTGCAGTGTACGTACGACAGAACCAGGAACTATTTGGGAGGCGGGGTGATAGGCACAGTTATCCTACCAGAGGTAGGAATAAACTGGCAGCAATAAAGCACAGTCTAACGCGATCTGAAAAGTTGACACACGTTATGGGACCGACGGTATATAATCGGATTGCAGACTCTGTTAAAGAAGCCCCAAGCTTCTTATCATTTAAAACCAAACTTAAAAACTGGCTCGTGGAGAAATCTTTCTTAATTTACAATGATGTAATTAATTATTAATTTATTCGTAAGATTGTAATTCAATTTATATTAATTATTTATTATGAAAATTTGTTATTTTAATTTATTTTACGTATTTTCAAATGACTTGTAATTTTGGACAAATTATTAATAAACTGTTTATCTGTTTTATCTGTTTATTATAATATATGTGATGTGATAGTGTGAAGTGTGAGATGATAACCCAATCATCGATATCGATAATATTCTTACACCTGATCAACCCTGTCTATTTTTTTTTTTTTTTTTTTTTTTAATAATATGGCAACATGTGCATTTTGCCAGTGTCGAGTAAAATTCGTGAATGTTCACGGGATATTAAATTATGGTCTCCACTTTCGTGTTTTGCCAGTGTCAAGTTAAATGTTATTTTTTAAGTAATAAGTTGGTTAGTCAGGTCAGAGTCAGAGTGAGCTTAGTAGCTCGTCTAGTCACGTGAGTCTTCCAGTAAAATGGGTGGAATTTTACTGAAAGTTCGGAGGAGTTTTGGAGGGGGCACCAAAATTCATATTTCAGCACCATATCACTTGCCTACATCTGTGCACATTCAAAAACACTTAACACGCAATATTCCACCATTATTACACGCTAACAATCAAATTCTACACGATTATTAAGCAAAAGACGTGGATCTAATGATATGATCAAGGCTTGCCGCCAAAAACTCTCCATTCAAAAACCCTGTCTATACTGACATTAAATTGACAGTTTGTTTTTTTATGTAGTTCTGAATACTATTACATTTACTAGCGTGCGTGTCTAGACACGCACGCTAGTAAATTCAATTTGCCAAAAATATTTTGTTTCACCTAACTATTTTCTGAATGAGTTGCAAAGAATATATTGTGCCCTAGAGTATAGCGAAATAACTAAGCTTTGTAATTATTTGATAAAAAATATATATTTCAGCATAATATATTATGTAAATCCAATATAAATAATAATAAATTATGTTTTACTTTGCATAATACACAATCTTGTGAGCCTTTTTTCTTTAGTTTAATAAAAAAAAAATTTTTTTTCTTAGCAAACATTCTTAGCCTTTTCTTAACAATTTTAGTATTTGCCAGATATAGTATTTCAACTTCAGATTAGACCGGTTTCCACTTGATGGATCATGATTTTCTCTAAATGTTTTAAAACATTAATTAGATTATATACTTTGTATCCCTAAACTATTACGGATAAAAAACATTAAACTTTTGATAAAATTTTTTTTTGCAGAACTCAATTTTAGTTTCACATTGACAACTAGTTTTCTTTTGACTTTGATGTAAAATTTGAGAATGACAGTGATTACATATTTTATTGACAGCGAAAAAGTGAAAAGAGAAGTTTAGAGTAATTTTCTGAGCGAAAGAAAAATTAACCTCGTTAAAAGTAAATAATTTGTCTTGTTTTTTCGTTCTGTGTAAACTTTGGGTATAATTCGTCATAAATAATCCTTGTGAAGATCGTGAGTTGATAGTATAATGAATAATGCACCGCAATATTCACTACGGTGGAATAATTACGTATCCCACGTAACAGAGGCTTTCAACGTCCTCCGATTCGAGAACGACTTGGTGGACGTGACCCTATGTTGCGATGGGGGAAGGATTAAAGCTCACAAGATGTTGCTATCCGCTTGTAGCAACTACTTTAAACAAATTTTCAAGGAAAATCCTTGCCAACACCCTGTTATAATATTCAGAAATTTTAAGTACGAGGATCTCAACGCTATCATCAATTTTATGTACCACGGTGAAGTGAACATCTTCCAGGAGCAATTGGAATCATTCCTAAACACGGCGGAGCTTTTGGAAGTGAAAGGTTTGACTGATAATGTTGAAGAGGAATCTTCGCAGAAATTAATGAGAATTAGTGAGAATGCGTCGTTAGATTTAAGTGCTAAGTCGAGTAGATACCCCGACGACATTGTACCTGTTATGTCTGATGAGCCGATTAACTTGGCAACTATGCAAGCAGTTCCGGAGAACATTCCACAATCAAGCTCTGTGACATTTATTCCTGAACCTGAGAATGGTGTTGTAGAGGTACCTCAAGAGCCAGCAAAAATTGAAGAAAGTTTGAGACCTAAAGCTGCGACACCACCTAGTGAGGACATGCAGGTTGATACTCAGGCAACAACGGCTGAGGACTTAACGGAGAAAAATACTTCTGGTAAATAATAACAAATATTATGACTTAGAATAAAGTTGCATCTGTAAAAACACTATAAAATAGAATTCATTTTTCAAATTTACATTTTTAACAACCTTTTTGACCTGGGAATAAAATATTATATTACTCAGCACTCAGCCCCACCCAATAACTTTTATGTGTGTGTGTAGTGTCAGTTATTTTTATTTTATTCACAAACTGAAAAGTATTTAAATTACAAACTAATTAAGTAACTTTATTTAATATAAAATATTATTTTTTCTGTCAACATCCCTATTATTCGAGTATTAGTCAACTAGTTACCATTTCCAGTCGCAACAATTGCTTTATCTGCTGAGAGCTTTAGTTTGTTTTATTAACTCCTCAGCTACCAGTGCTTTAATTGTTTTGAAGCAGTGGTGGATTGAATTAGCTTCTAGAATCCTTAAATTAAGGGTAAAATTTGAATGGGGTGGTTGCAGCTCGATCGAGCCACTTGGGAGTTTAAGGGCTCAGCAAGTCAAATTATCCTAAGTAAAACCCAAACCTCACTTCATTGAAATGATTCCTACACCTGTATGATTAAGGTAAAACATTAGGTATTATTCATCAATCACATGGAATTCCTTATCAAGCTTTGATTATTATTGAGTCGAGGAACATTGTTTTTATCTGAATAACAACACTGATAAAAATTAATACTTATACTCTTGTCATACATGCTAACATCTTTTTAGTATAGCTATAAAAATCTGAGTTTTAGTTTTATCTTACGAAGCTGCTTGTATTAACTAGTCATTATTGGGTTTTTACTCACGGTACCATACAATTTTAAATACAAAAGTATGAATGTATGTAAGTGTGTTTGTTACCTTATATATAAACTAAATTTATTGAACTGAAATCTTAGCTTAGTGGTTGCTGCTACATTTTCGTTGGTAAAACCACTGGGTGCAGCAGATAGCTTTTAATCTAAATCCTTTTTAATTAATTAATTCAACTAAAATCGCTTTTAATTTATTTCCAAATTTCAGCATAATCAGCAATGGGTATTATTGAACCATTTAACGTTTTCCTCTCCTTTTGTAGATACCATATTTTTTTGCATTGAGTTGATCCACAGAATAACTGTAAAAATAAAGAACTTGAATAAAACTAAGAAATAACTTATATAACTTACATTTCAAATAAGCATCTCTTGTTACAGAAGCAGATCTGGTGAAATTCCGCTGTCAACTATGTCCAAAAGGTTTCAAGCATCCAACATCGTTAACTCTACACAAAGACTCGCACGCAGGCAAAACTCAATGTCCCGTATGCCACAGATCGTTCTCCCGATCTTACGACATGAGAAGCCATTTGCAAAGGATACATCAAGGGAAACAACTCACTATTAAAGAGATTAGATACAGAAACAACAGTGACAATTCAGCCCCTAAACAGTTTACACATAACATTTAGATATAAGACTAATTTTAAATGATTCCCGAAGGCACAAAATTAATAGGTACAGAAAGTCAGTTCTAAGTGGATAGTTATAGTTTTGAAGCATGGACTTCACAAAATCCCATGTCAAATCAGCCCTATTGGTATTGTGGCTGCTTTCTGCAATTAGGCCGTTCAGCCCATTTAAAAAAATCTGCCCTACCCAATGTATTGTGTACCTACCCTCATTCTACACACAAATAAAGAAAATATTTAACCCAATAAAGAAGATCCTAATAAATTCTAATAAAATTATTTTTTTCTAAACACTATAAGTTGTATAACTGTCAACCCATTGTTAAAAACTTTAACACATAATAAAAATAGTAACTGAGAATGTTATACTACTTATTACTTATATTACTCTTGCCAATGTCTTTCTGAAAATGACTTCTTACAATTTTTTTCAAGTACTTACAAAAAATTTAAGCAATATCATTTGGACAGTTTGTTATCAAAATATAAACATTATCAGCTTAAAATACAATTTATGCATCTGAAGGAAAAACAGACAAAAACATCTTGTTGCATATCAATTTAATAAAAATAAAACTTGACCAAGTTGACCTCCTGTGCCCATTTGTTTTTTGCTATCGGGCACTTGATATAACTAGCTATAATAGTAAGCTACCATGCACAGAGTGCACTATTTTTTATATAAGTGTAGATTAGTTATAAAATATAATGACAATATATTATTTTATAATATTGGAAAAGAGAATATTTATATATTTGCGTTTTATTATTTCTTATGTATTGTATAGGAGTCACAAATTAAATTGCTCAGTGTTATTAGCTTTGGCTATTTTTATACTAGTCTACAATATAAAATGTTATAATAATATAATCCTTGTTTATATAAAGTTTGTTTTTAATTTAACCAGGATGGGTGGGTACATAGGCGGATCCAGGATTTGGTTCTGGGGGGGGGCAAGGTGCAGACGGCCAAAAATATTATAATTTTTACTACGTAAAGTGTGTGTTTAGCTCGCTCTGAGCAGTTAGAAAGTTTAAACATCCTTAATATATGCGCGAGCAGCTTGCTGCGAGCGCCGAGAAAATTCTCTTCAATCTTTACCATGAAATATGTGCAAAATTCGTAACTCTACAATGATTCTGGGGAGGGGGCCTTGGCCCCCTGCCCCCCCCCTGAATCCGCCTATGGATAAAACTATCTATAAATTAGTATTTATGGATAGTTTTAGTAGTAAACCTACCTAGTATACCTAGTAAAAAAAATTTGGGCTTCCGTAGTCAACTTGGAAGTCTTACAGTTTCACTTTGTCTGTCCGTCTGTCCGCGGCTTTGCGGAGAAACTATAAGTCCTAGAAAGCTGAAATTTTGCACAGAGGAGGGTAATGATCAGGGTAAGAGAACGGTAACAATAAATGATTTTAAATAAGTTAATTTAGGGTACCTCCCAACCCACATACCGCCCCGCGCCCCCCGGCGTGGGGTGATGATGCGTAACACATTTTTCCTGGGTAAAAAAAAAAAAAGGGTAACTCCCAAGCATGTAAGATGGGGAAGAAATTTTTTTTCTGTCTGATCCCATAATTTGGGGTAGCGTTGAATAGGCATTACAAAATGAGGGTTGCTAAGAAACTTTCGATTTAGTACCTATTCCGTTAAGAATTCCGGAAAGATTTTTTTTTTTTTTTTTTTTTAATGTGATTAAGTAGAAGACGAGCCAGACGCTCTCCTGATGATAAGAGATAACGCTGCCCATAATCAGTACAGTGATACCCGGGATTTCACAATGATGTGAAATTCTAGGAGCACTGCACCAACGCTTCTCACTCAAGAGTCATAAGATGTTAAGACTCTTTAGCCCAGTAATTTCACTAGCTACAGTGCCCTCCTACCGGAGCACAGTAATGTTTGCACATCACTGCTCAGGCGGTAGAATAACTGGCACTGTTGGGGTACCCACCTAGACGACCTCCTGCAAAGGAAGTCTACCCCCGGTGATAAGATATTCAGGTTGTTGTCAGGTTCAGACGTTCAGATCACAATGTTTGATATCGTAAGCCAAAGAGGGTTGAAAACATTTTTTTAACCTGAAAAAAATCAAGAATATGCTTTCAAACATGAACTTTCCAGGAAAACTATGGCGGCTAAGTCCCTTTAGCCGCCATAGTTTTCCTGTCTGATAAGACAACTATCAGTGAGGGTAACGATGTATTTTTTTCTACGACGCGATGGGAGTAGATATATTATATAGTAAGCTCAAAGCTCCAAAAAGCTTAAGAGCAGCAGCAGTATTGTGTATGGTTACAAATTTGGCGACAAAATACCGATTGAGCCAATGTAGAAATCGTTGGATTGAGCTATAAAAGTACCTACCTCCCTCTGTAGATTTTAAGACCACTTAGCAGACATTACATAAAAGATGCGAAATATAGTTAGGTGTGTGTATATTGCATTTAATTTTGTATCAGAAAAGTGTGGTTTTTCAAAGAGTAGGTAGGTATTATTCGTAATACGAAAATTGAAGTTTAGCAGAAGAGATTTTGCGATATACTCCTATCGCGTTGCTC
This sequence comes from Hemithea aestivaria, assembly GCA_947507615.1. NCBI lineage: Eukaryota > Metazoa > Arthropoda > Insecta > Lepidoptera > Geometridae > Hemithea > Hemithea aestivaria. The sequence continues at coordinate 8,288,503 of OX382327.1, read as the reverse complement.
ATCGCTTTGGAGTACAGAGTAAGCCCGCAGGAGCAGCCGGGATATATGCAGGGCGGCACGGAGGGTTGTTTCGCGGGGGTGTCGGCGGGCCGGGCGCGGCACGGCTCTCGTTCGATACGCGCGCGCGCTATTCGCCGCGCCGCTAGTCGCATTCTGACCCCGCTGCGCTCGGGTGTATGTCTCGCTCCGCGCAACTGTCATACGCTACGATATCGATATAAAAATACTACGCCCCCATTAAGTACGTAAACCAATCGGCAATCAATTAAATCCACAGTGTTATTATTTCAGTGAATTGAGGGAATGTTCAGTGATAATATTGTGCCTATACTTTTGCAGCAGTATTTTAGCAAATTGTTTACATTCGAACCACATGTTTACTACTGTGATAAAATAATTTTTATTTATGAATTAATTATCTTTGTGTAACTTCGGAAATTTGGGTATTAACTACCCATCTATTCAGTGGAATATTTGTGCGATTTTCGCAGTAACCTTTTGTGAGTAACCTAGTTCTGTCGCGATTCGGTGATCGAATTGAAAATAGCAAACGGTCGGTGACCTGCCGTAGTGCTGGATTTAATCGTGTGTAGTTTTGTCGTATTGGAGTGCGCTTTCATAGTGGTAAATGAGAGTGTGAATATTTGATGGAGTCGTGAACGGGAGCGTGTTTAGAGGCTAGAATCGTTTGAAGAGCGGCGCGCGACGGCGCAACGGGGGTATTGATCGGCGGCGCGACGGTGGCGGCACGGTTCGAGACGCCGGCGATCGCCGCCGCCGCCTAAATAAAGCATCGCATGTGTGCGTTCAGCCGCCCTGCTCCTGCTCGCCACCACCGTCGACGATCATCGACGCCGCGCCGTGACGCGACGTCCTCTACCTATCTTAATACCTATTTGCTATTGCAGCGCGCCTTGCCGTGCCGAATGCCATCACATTATGATTTTAACTCACTCTGCCATTTCACTACACAGGTTATAGGTATTTATTAACTTCGTACTGAAGCATCAGTTGCTATAGAAGATAGGTTAAGATCAACCAATCTTACGTCTTATATAATAGTAGGTAGGTATACTTTTAATAATTCTTGTAAGCTGTAAAGTTAACATGTGGTTTGAATTAAGTAGGTAATAGGTAGACATTTAGATAGGTAATTAACTTGATAATGCGTACCTTGTTAGATAGATCTCGTGTCTGTCTAGACTAGATAGGTACCTTACCTACCTACCTACTTAAATTTTTAATGAATCTGTTGATTTTAGGTGTGAAATGTTGGACTAGTTGAGGGACAACAGAAAACACGATGGCACGCTCCGTGCTGGCCAGCGCAGCGCTGCTCTGTGCCCTCAGCATGGCACAGGCACTTCTGCTGCTCCCGCACGACGTGCGCCCAGGGCACGCCGTCCGCCACTTCGTCGGTAACCACTCCCGGTACACGCTCCTCGACCCCAACTTCAACTCCTACTTCACTCTGCTCGACGATGGTCTGCTCATGACCACAGCAGACCTGACACCGCTACTCAACCAACCTGTCGACCTCGCAGTATTAGAACAAACGCCGTACAGCAGTTCCGCGCACTCGGTCCATCTCCTGGTAATGGACCGCCGGAAAATGCTGCACTTTACGACCACGAACGGATTGCACGGCGAAATACCGGAGAACTCACCTCCGGGGACCGTCGTCGATCTACCGCCGATAAGAGCTACGGCTATCGTCGACGTAGGCCCTATAGCTTACAAAATTATAAGAGGAAACGAGGATTCACTTTTCGCTTTACGCGAGAAAGGTGAAAAAGGCACCTCCAACTTAGTGAGATCAGTCATCACTGAAGGTGATGTAGAAATAATAGCTACGCAACCATTGGATTCCGAAGAGAAACATTCTTACGAGCTTCTCATACAGGCGACGGACGTGCACGGTGTAAACAAAGCGAGCCTTCCGGTTCAGGTCGAAGTTACAAATGAAAACGACCACGAGCCACGCTTCGATCAAAGCATTTACTATTTCGCTGTCAATGGCACACTAGATGAAAACATTCCTAATGGTACAGTTCATTGGCATAGGTTTTCAAATATTGGCAAAGTGCACGCTTCAGACGCCGACGGAGACAGAATTTATTATTCACTACTGGCGCCTAGTAATCTGGCAGTGATCGTTCCTCAGACGGGAGAATTGATATTGGCTGGTGAGCCCGATAGTCGTGAAGCTGAATTGAAGGTGGTCGCTCATGATACGGGTGTTCCACCACGTAACAGTCAGCCTGCTCGAGTTTTCTTGGAATTCATCATTCGCGATCGCAAGAATCTTCCTTTGCTCCGTCGTGAGAAACGTCGAGTAACGCGCGCGGTACGCCCGACAAAACGTATTGAATTTACGGAAGCCGATGGTGAAGTGGAAGGACGTGCAGTTTTTACCCTTGAAAAAGAAACTGATCGTGAAACATTTAAGATTCGGGACGAAAATCCGTGGGTTACCGTTGAACCAAGTGGTGTAGTGAAAGTTAAAAAGAAGTGGGACTATGAGGAGCTGGGACCGGAGAAGACCATTGACTTCTGGGTTACTATTACCAACGCTGGAAATGGAGGTAAGCACATCTTTGCTGTATATACCTAATATTTAATATTTATTGTTACCATTTGCATTTGCGTAATAAATCTGGATAGTATTGCCCAAAAAGACACGTATCAAAGCACGACGTCTATACAATTTGAATACTTTTATGAATAGAGTAATAATGTTGTTTAAATAAAAGGCACATTCCACATTTCCACGCGCCGTCATAAGGCATTATAAAACATAATATCCTGACATCTCAATCGAGGGTGGAATGAATTGGGATAATAGTAGGGACACTGCGAGAGAAGCAAAAAATAGCTAATAAAAAATAGGTGTTGCCTGTTGGCCCGGCTGTTGTTTATAAAATTCTTTTGAATCTCCAGACATTTTGATGAGTTAATACACACATAACATAACTGTTCTTAATGAAAACAAAATAAAAATATAAACATTATCCATTAACCTAGGTTCCAAATCTAAGCCCGTATCTATGTAGGTATCTACATATGTGCTTATACTTTTCTACGCGAAATATGACGAGGTGACAAAAATAATAAACTGTCATGTTAGTTGTATAAAAGCGTTTGCAAGTATACACACCTGTCGAATGACTGTGTGCGTTGGAGCATGGCACAATATCGTGGACAGGTATCGTCAATCACGACACGAGCCATGGGGAACAACTTCCAATCCCTTTGATCGAAACTTACTTATCTCTCACGGCTTTCGAATGCATTTCAATTTCGTTTTTATTCAGCTTTTTCAAAGAGGACAACGTAGTCTTTTTCGCTAAGAGCTTTTTCATAGTGTTGCACTCTGTAGATGAGGGTCGTGAGATTCATGATCCATGGCAAACTTCCTTATAAATGAAATATTAGAGACGGAACATCCCAGTTTTAAATTCAAATAAGATGAAATATCATTTAAACGTCAGCGTCTCAATTTTTCTTTCATCGAGAGTGTCGATAAGTCGTGAATTTCTTAATAACTCTTGGAGTAAGATTTACGATTTACGAAGTTTCATTTGACAATCTTGTTCGCTGATTGGAATTTCTTCACTTTGAGTGCTGCAGATAATTATACTTGAGATGAAAATTAAATTGGCTTCTGCGCTAAGGATTCTTAAGCCCTAAGAATATCAGCGCAATCATAATCTATCTTCATAGAAGCGTCGCACTCGCCTTGTCAGGAATCAGCAACATTCAGCACGGGCTGTATCATTACTGCATTACGTTGGCATTTCCATTAGATACAATGATGGTCAAGTGGAGATAGAATGGACGCAGGTTGCCACCGTGCAGAATGCGTTGATAATCGGGGACCTGTCGCACGGCCTGGCTGCTACCGTGACGATCACGACTTGACATTGATGTGGAATGTTTCTAGTGGATTGTAGGTGACTTTTTACTTTCCGTATGCTTTCAAATAATATAGGTTGTATTGCTGAAGATAAATAGAAAATAATAACTATTCACTGAAATTTTAGAAACTATGTAGCTACGTACAAAATTATTTTAAGAGTCATCCCTATAGTTAAATACCAACTTGGTAATTCAGACGGAAACCTATATGTATAGGTAAATAATATAATGACTTAATAATACCGATGCATAGCAGGCCAAAAATTTAAATAATTCACACTGCTGTATAATTCACAGCAGCCAAGGGTATATTTTCGTTTTTGATTTATACATTCATTGTAAAAGTATTGTGTGAATTTTGAATGTGTGTAACAATCGAAAGTGGCGTAGCCCGTAACTCTTATTGGAACATCTAAAAGTTCAAAGATTAAGATCTCTCAGATCATTGTGGTCCAGTTGGGTGTTATCTACCGTATCAAAATAAATCACGTTTTGTTTTAATTACCAATAACATTCTGGTTAACTTGCCTTGTGGGTGGCCAGCCCGAGGCGCGCCTTTTGAACATCCTAATTCTCTAGGAATATAATCATCATCATTATTGTCTGGATAGAGCATTTTTCGATTATTATCCATGAGTAGACAATTTTGTATACAATACGTTTTGCTCCTAATATAGTAATCCAGAGACTCAACATTATAAATAAAGATAAGATATTTAGGCAAATCTATCTCATCTTCTTCAGATTTTACGCAAGAGATTAATACATTCCGTGTATTTATTGAGGTTCGACACTCGTCAAGCTCGTCGATAACATATTCGATCTCTCTGTGGTTTTATTTCCCCGCGGTCAACATCATTGATTACTTTCCGTTTTCCGACTAAATTGCTAGTAAAGTCGATATGGCACCGACAGCTTCGGCCGCAAATATTGGAAAATATAGTTTTGTGCCTGGCCGATCGTGATGGCGTTTGTTTATGCTTTTGTGACGTTTAGATTGAACCAAACGATGTGTTGTTAATGGCAAATTCATCAGATTTACGCTTGTGATTTCTTTATTCTCATATTATTTATTATTTTTTTCTCATATTATTTATTATTTTTTCTCATATTATTATTTTATTTTATATAGGTACCTATAATATATATGTTATGATTCCTTAATCATAAAGAAGATATAATATTCATAAAGAAGTTTACAATTTCTAAGTCTAAGAAGATAATTTTACGAATATAAAAATTACTGTGCACTGTCCTCTGTTCTGCTTGTTAAGTATTTTTTACAAAAAATCCATAACCGAAGTAGGTAGGCCTCAAAATAAAACAGGTATATTGAACAATTTTATATAAAGCCTGAAGTGACATCGAATCGGAGTACTTAAAAGAACCTCGTCAAAGCACCTTTGTTTAAAAAGCTATTGGCAAATTAATTCAGAGCTCCAACATCGACGTTTCCCTTTGAACCCCAACGGTAAAGCGTTCAAATATTTTAAAAACCTTTATGTAGCTCGGTCATAATTTTAGCTGAACCTAAAAATATTTTCGTTCCATGCAGGAACATTCTTTTTAAAATAGATGTTCTGGGAGTTAAGTTTCATAATATTTCTCGGCTTGTAATAAAGCGGTACAGGTGCGCAACGAGTCGGAAGGTGGCATTTTAATCCTGCAAGAAGGATGGTAGTGCATCTGAAGAGGAGCGTCCATTCTCGAGAGTTATCAATTATTTGCACTTGAAGCTGCGCTGCTCTCAGTCTAAGCTTAGATCCACTAAATTGCCAGTTATTTAATTAATTTTATCGTAAGGTACTGCTTCATGCACGGCTGCGTATCCATTTCAATATTAAAGCGGCAATATTTGATAACTGTAAATTATGATCAACACTTCAAACCCAAAGGTTTTCTTTATCGTTTTTGTCTGTTTGTATGGCACCTTTCTTGTGAGTGATGATGGAGTGTGTACATCAGCAAACGATGAGTGGATAGTTTGTCAGGTGTCGGTCAATCACTTCACTTCAATTTTATTTTCAATATTTTCATATTTATAATGCAATCAAATTACTTTTTTGTAGTGCTCGTATGTGAAATGTAAAAAATGATTTTCCATCGTCGATTCTCTTATGATGCGATGAAACTTTTATTACGAAGCAAAGGTGCATAGATTTATATACGTAGGTATAGAACAACTCCCGTGACAAAGTATGCTCTCAGTATTAATGTAATATTAACAAAAACTGCTTTATAATGGATGATTATTATCGATATAATAACTGGGTAGTAATAGGCAGGCGGTAGTCTTGTTGGTAGGGCACTGCAGTAGTGTCAACTGGAATCGATAATTGAATGCGATAGCTGGTGTGACGTTCGTCTGCGGCCAGACCCGTCGGTCGGCTAGAAATTGGCACATCCGGACGAGGGTCCGAGACTGCTGGAGACTATTTTACCTTTACACGAGGAATTTCAACTTCCCGGTATTAGGTAATCATGATACGACCTCGACACACGAATCGAGCATGTAAAACACTAATAACCGTAGACTGTAGGTATCACAGCTTGAAACAAAATTAACTGTTATACACTCAATATTGTTAAAGTGACTTGGCAATGAATGAGTGGCAATAGTGCAGCGTCGGACAAGTCACGGGCCGTTTGCTCCGAGTTGTTTGTTAAATTCATTCGTTCATTCAATCAATGGGCAGTGGGTGCGGGCGTTGGTCGCACAACAATCGCACTGGCCAATTCCCCTCATTGTGTCCATTCGACGCAATTACGTATGCGTACTTCCTATGGACGTGAGCGACTGACTGCTGACCCCGCGTCATAATCATAACGACACATCCACATCTGCTGCTGCTGTTCTCATGAGTTTTGCATCCTTTTTTTTCTTGTTTCCAGCAGCTTATGAGGATGCATCTTGAGTAATTTAATACAAAAAATTAAAAACAAACAAGAGCCAACACAACGCTGTTTCATGAAAGTTGATTTTTCTTTCTTTTTGAAGAGCTGTGTCCGTTAGTACTTAGTACTGACGATTAATGCACAACTCAAATAAAAATTCATATTATGACGAGTAAGTCTACAAATTTTGATTCTCGTGAGCGTTGTTTGTATAAATATTTCACTGATATTTATTATTCTCCGTTCGCAAATTATTTTTATTAATATTGGGACAATTTTCCAACACTCGTTCGGTAAACAATTTTGAGTCACCCCTCTCATTAATTTTAATCTACGTCTCGGGGTATTGTGAATTGTGGCCGTCATGGTCAACCCTGATTGCTGCTGGGGGTTCGATATTACCATTGTGGAATTAAGGAATGAGTTTTGCCGTCGGGGTAGGGTTTTATTTCAAGGGTCTCGAGTCTCGAATAAACCGTGCAGACTTTTCTAACGGCCAGCCAGAGGCTATTGAATTAGGACCAATAACAATTTTCTTAGCTCCGTGTTTATTAACTTTCGTATTTAATTGTTGTTGTTGAGTGGGCTTCGTTACTCACTGAGATCTCGAGCTTTTATTTCGCTTGCTTAGATATTTATTATTAAACATAACTTGATAAGATTTACCTCTGTTGAGATATTTATTTGTTTACTTACTTACTTTGCAAAAAGTACTTTCTCAGAGGCATTAGGTACTTGGCTTGAAAGCCAACAACATAGCTTTCACACAGGGCGTCTCTTTTAGAAGGCATTATATTATCTAGGGATGCGATTGATTTGTAGCTCTACCAGTAAGGTCCCAAGGCGTCTGTTCCTCATTTACATACTATTTACAAGTCGGTTAGTGATTGGAATCTCGAACCGGATCGATGTTTGGTAACGCACTTCACACTATATCAGAACAAAGATCTCCGTCGTTTGGTCGTGATCGTGAAAGGTGTTCACATGTTAGCTCTGCTATAATTACATCTAACGCACTGTAAACAGTACACACGCTGCGCTGGCCGGCGGCGAAGTGGCTCTCTTTCGAATATCATCAGGGTTACCATTAATTTATTCTACGACTAGCTAATGCTCGCGGCTTTGCCCGCACGGCGAAATCCTTTCTATGTCATTAAAACTATCTGTGCTCCAAATTTCAACCCAATCCATCTAGCGTTTGATAGATCAGTCAGTCAGTCAATGAGTCACTCTTTCCTTTTATATATATAAATTATTTTTTTACAGCTTTAAAAATTTTAGGAGTTTGTGATCCTTTATTGGAAATTGTACATTTTCGTAAAAGTATGTTTTGTTGTTCTTATTATAAAATTTGAAATTATTTCCCGATCGCATACTATAGTTATTTATTAAAATGCAAAGTAAAACTTCAAAATACGAAACATAAGCGAAATGTATGCATGTGCTGTATGTGAAACTTAATAATCATAGAGTTTCAAAGTCTCCGGCAGCCCTATGGAGAAGTGGTATGTCAGAGTGTAGCTGCCTGAGTTGCCCATTTATAGGCTTTCACTCTGATTGTGATTTGATTGCGGTCATTTGCTCGTCTTCCTAAACGGCGAGGATTGACCGCGATGTGTTTACACGCTTGCTTAATGCGATATTATCACGATTTATTTGCCGTGTAATAAATAGCTGCTCCGTACTGCGTAATTTGTAAGCATCTACAAAAGATGGAGCATTCAAATTGAGAAAGTAGCAAGCATTAAGGTTCTTTTCAGACAGAGGCGATTTATCCCGCTTTCTAGGATTAGTCTGCTCCCATCTACGGCCACATCGTCGCTTCAGATCAGGCCATATCGTAGTCAAAAGCTAACCTATAACGAAGAAAAAACAAATAGGAACTTTGCAGCAACTAGATGATTTATATCTTAAGAGGGTATATATCGAGTGACGACTCTCTCGCTCGCACAATTTGACAAATTTTGAAACATAAATTCAAGGAATTAATTTATTGAAAATTCCTCTATACTATATCGAAAAAAAAAAAAAACTTTTTAGACATCGCTCCTCATCCCATTTTTTTATACGAGTATATCTCACTGAAAACACTTTTAAAATGTATGCAATAATATTATGCAGGAAATGTATAGAGGAATTTTCAATAAATTAATTCCTTGAATTTTTATTTCAAAATTTGTCAAATTGTGCGAGCGAGAGAGTCGTCACTCGATATATACCCTCAATGTATTACCTACATCGAACAGGTGTTAAATTGACAAGCTGCGCCAATTAATGTTAGCCAGTGGTCATGGATTTATGAAACAAAATAGTTGCTAGAAAGTTGCGAAAAAGTTACCAGTCCCAGTGGCTGTAATAGTTGCTCAGCAAAGCGCCTAAGATATTGCGACTTTGACTTGATTACACAGGTGAAAGACATCTCAACCTTTGATAACATTGAGGGGCTGCGCAGACGACAGACTATCCATGACGCACTTTTAGTCTGTGAAAATAGAACCTATGCAATTATATTATTTGTGCGCCGGACTTTTTGCGCGTCGTGTGCGTTACTGCATATAATTGCATAGGTTCTATTTTCACAGACTAAAAAGTGCGTCATGGATAGTCTGTCGTCTGCGCAGCCCCTGAGAATGTCAAGAATTTAACTCAAATTCGAGCTAGCTTATTAACAAGCTAATCGTATCAAATGAACGTCAAATCCGACGGTAACTTCTATCGATCTACTTTATTACGGCAGATTAATGAAGCAATAGATCACCGTCAATCGAACGGGCACTTTGATGAGTGGCCATCAATATGTGAGGAGGAATCTCACTCGATGTGGAATTATGAAATGTGATCGTAGATACATACTTGTATAACCTGACCTTTCGCATGACCCGATCTTCTGATACAATGCTTAGATACAAATGATACATGTTTACAACTGGTTGTAGCTTAGCTTCATTATTCGGAAATGGGTCCTTATTTTCTGTGCGTTGATAGATCAGTCAGTCACTCTTTCCTTTTATAAATTTAGATAGAAGACTAGCAAAAGTAATAACACGAATTACCCAGAATGTAGGGTTAATAATTCCTTAGGACCAAGAGTACCCCCATATTTCACATTCTGAAGGGGTTTGGGGTCCAGAAAGCCACGAACGCATGCACTGCGGTCGAGCACTCCATTTCGCATTGTTCACAACTCTAGAGCACTCCAAACCGCATCCATGATTGACATTCGCAATTCACAGTTGCCTACCAGACGGCTTAACTCCCCTAGACGTGCAAAAGGGGGAAGTAGACAGTGCGTTTTTAAATTGGACAAGGGCACCGCTACAGTTTGAAAAATGCATGTGTGAAAATATATTATACCAAAGTTAATAGGATGGATGCCTCGTGATTAAATTATAAAGTCGCTAATTTTTAATCCCGCCGATTGTTTAATTTAAAGTTTGTATTGTAGTCTAATTATTTCCTATGAATCTCTTATTATTATAATAATATGAATCTCTTAGTAAGCAATCAAGTGTTATTCTATTCTATAATGTATATATGTCACGGTAAATGTGATTAATTGAAAATTATTAATAATTTTACAAAATTATTAATAATAACCACATGTTTTGGTAAATGTGAATAAACGATCGAAATTTATTACTTTTACTAGTAATTATTAATAATTCCCGACACATATTGGTAAAAGTAATAAAATAAATGAAAACTTAATGTTTTTTGACCAGCAGGTATTTAAAAATTACTTCTTTTTAGTACAGAATTATGGGCAAACCAAAATCAGTCGGTTAGGTTAGGTTTGAACTGTGACCACAATGCGCGAGCCGAGCGAGCGAAGCGAGCGTGCCGCGGCAGCGGCCGGCGAAGCGCCAGATACGAGTTGTTTTTGATACCTGAATAATTTCTATCTGTATATTCGCAGTATCGACCGTAGTTGAAACGACCGTAGGTATGATGATACGTAACTTTTATTACATTTATCACTACTAGGGTTAAATTATTAATAATAACCGATAATTATTAATAATCTTCAATTATTCACTCTTACCGTAACATATATACTGATATATTATCATGATTTGGCAAATGCCGTTACGCGTTTGTCCATTACAAACAAAAATACGGATTAAACTTTTGTCTTTGTACCTCTACCTAATATTCCTGTAGTTAGGTGTGTTGATGCCCTTTACGCGAGTAGATAAGCAGGTAATAATAACATTCTTGCCTATACGCTGTAACATTTTCGTCCTCTTTGTAAAGGTCACGATACTATCTCATCCGCAAGATATTCCTAAATGTGGGAGCGTCAAGTAGGACGCCGCAGAGCTATGTGTTTAGGTACGCTTCTCTAGGGTCATAGGCGAAGCGAGGCGAGTTCACCGCCGCGCACGTCCCGAGAATTACGACCAAAGTTTCTAATTATAGACACCTTAACCGTACATCTACATCGAACATGGAAACACGCATGGAGTCAGTATGCTGTGCTTTAAACAAATAGGTACTAAGAGATAAACCATTTTAAAATATCATGTGTTAGCTGAACAAAATGTTAAAACAACTTTTGGAACGACCCAGAATTTAAACAAACTCTCTTTTTAAGCAAACTCTTAAGGTATTGGTTAAACTTGGACAGCCGTTGTTATATAAAGTTTTAAATAATATGAATCATAATAACTTACTACATAATATGGGTGCGTATTCGCACGCATAATTTTTTTTGTCCTAATTTTGGCCGAAAATGTTCCGCATAACTTTTTTTTGCCTAATCATAATTTGCCATAATTATATTGATACATAACAATTTTTTGTCCTAACTGTCAGTTGCCCTAACGTTTTCTAGCATATATTTGTAAAGCATAAATTTGTGTGTCATAATATAAGTACGCATAATTTTCTTAGTCCTAATTTATTTTGGCCGAAATTTTTTCGCATAACTTTTTTGCGCATAACCATAAATTCACATAATTATATTAAGGCATAAAACTAATATTATATGTATATGGAGATATTTAGGAAAGCCATTTATAGCACTCAGAGAGATTGACTGTCGCAAAGTCGACTCGGATGGTTTAGGTTAGGTTAGGTTTGAACAGTGTCCACAGTGCCACGGCAGCGGTCAGCAAAGAGCCAAAAATGACCCCTCACCTTATAATTTAGAGAGAGGAATATAGGGGAGATAAAAGTAAACAACCGCAAGAAGCATAGGTTAGATTTTAGGTTAGAACATTGAAATCAGTATATTATTCGTTTCTCTTAGTATTAATAATATTTTGTCAATTTTGATGGTAATATATTACTGTGGCAAAATATCACTTAGCTAAAAAAAATTGGGCCAGATTTTAAAATCTTACTTTGCATGATTTTTGTTTTCCGTATTTATCATTATTCTGTTGTCTTTAAGTAGAAACTTGTAAATATCCATTAATACTATGTAAAAGTACCCTAGTTATACATAGACTTAGATGTAAGTTACCTGAAGTTGTAAAATAAAATAATATATCATTATGCCGAAAATTATTATGGCTGGATACTATTATGTCGAAAAATATTAGGGCTGATTATAATTATGCCGAAAAATATTATAGTAAGAAATTTTATGCGTTAAAACTATATGCGTAACAATTTTAGGCGTACATATTATTATGCTCAAAAATATTATGGGTGAAAAATTTAGGCCAAAAAAATTATGCCTAAAAACGTTAGGCGTTTTGAGTTTTAGGCTGAAAAACGTTATGCCATATTAAATTAGGACTCAAAATTTTATGCGAGCCAATATGGACCCACATAATATACTTCTTCCGTCCAAGACATTTAATCCTTATTAATCAGCTGCAAGTTGCAAGGTCCTCCCAATCCCAGGACCAAATCCCAAACTTCGTGAGAGGTAAACGTAGTAAATTAAACACACCATAAATTCAGCGAACTAACAGAAGACGCCGCGCCGTGCTATTCGTAATTTAGGTGGCTGTACTCTATGTTCAAACATGTGCTTAATTTATTAACGTTAGATAGAAGATTAGGGTATGTTCGTACCGAGCTGGTTTATTAAGATTTATTGCACCTCAGAGAACGTGGCACAATAATTAGCAGTATTCGTAATGCTTTGGGACATGGGAATATTATTGAGGGACGTAATGTGATTCTGACCCTTACGGTACACTTAACTCACCCCAAATAACTGAAAGTCAATGAAGAAAATGCTCTCCTCGCAGTATTTTACGAAACCGGAATGTAGAACCATTGAGAAAGTAGAAAATCTTGACGTATGTGTCCAAGTAACAAGTGCTCGTGGGAACGATGAAACACTTGGCATTTTTCAAATATCTTCCAAGCTAAATACGAGAATTAAAGCTTGGGAAAAAGTTATAATTGTATCCTGTCTCCTAAATGATTTCTTGTAACTGCCGCATTATCCTTTAATAGCACAAAAGCTTCGTCCGTTGCATAACTATTTTACTTTTTCATAGTTATTACCACCGGAACCCACATTAAAATATTAAACTTAAAATGGAAAATTTGCTCTGTTTAAAACTCAAAGGAGTTTAGATACGAGGATAAAAGCTTTCTTTTTACATCGTAACTCCCTCAAAGCAAAGAGACGAGACTTAAAGTCTGAGTGTTTTGTGTTCACTCACATAGCTTTTCTACGTAAAATTCAGCTTTTGTAACTTTGGTGAATCATAGAATCTGTTACTCACAGAGGATACATCCATCATTTGTGGAATTATAGAGGTGGAGCTCGTAATACCTGGTTGTTTAATTTTTGCATGACCAGTGTCGAGTGATTAATATACTTATATTTGTGGCGGCACGCACAATTATTTCGGAATTTGGGAAGGTTTAATTGGTGCTATAACTTTTGAAGTGATGATTACGGTTTTAGGTTGGAAAAGAGTGGTGTTGACGGCAAATAACGGTTTTACTCAATGTCGTGCTGATGCTATTTGGCAATTTGTCCCCGGTGATTACTGTTTGGTAAAACGTGGTGTAAAACTGGATGTGGTTGGACACGGTATGTGGTCTCCACTCGTCACGGCTAATCGTCAATGTACTAAAATTTTCAATTTGTTTTGTATGTTTATTTTCCTTTAATAAATAACATTATGTTGCCTTCTCACATATTTATTTATCGTAAACACACCAGGGGTCTTTTGAATGTCAAGATTAAAAACACCTGCTGATATTTAAATGTTGGAAATGAGATTAGTTTAAATATTTTATGAATGTTCTGAACGGTACTAAACACAGTATAATAGAACAATATCGTGACGATAAAACAGGTCTAAAACAAGTGTGGAACATAACGACCTTTTAACCCGACACGTGAAGGGATTCTCGTGAGACGAACCGCTATCTTATAAGATAATGCACGATCAAGATGGTTAATATCACTTTCTACTATACTTAGTATGTAGTATGTGTATAATATGTAAAATCCAGATTAGGAATGCTTAAATGGATGCTTGAGATTTGGATGCATGGCATTTACCTGTTATCAACATTTCGTTTATTATACCAGAGCCGTTGAAGATGATGTCAAGAGTCAAGGAAGCTACACGATTAGCTCGAGTTGCATTCAACAATCCACTGGCAGCAACTAGCTCACATTTAATGAAATTACCTGCAACAATGCAATTCGTGACTCCGCGCAATGCAGGCGGCCGGGGCCACTCGTCCGCGAGTATCTTAGCCACAAATCCCAGCCTCCGGCTAAATTGCACTTCATTTGCGTGCACGACTGACGCTCCCGAAGCCACTACACCGTTCTCACGCCCTCTCACCAACCTAGCCTTTCGAGTTATCGGAAACGCATCATCTCTCATTGGACCGTTATCGAATCGAAACCTTCGACACGTTCCTACGAGCTATCGTTTATTAATCTATCTGTAGAATATAATTGAATGCTGTCATTAAATTGACTATAATCGAAGTCGTTTCGCCGCATCATCCTGCTAATGTCTCACATGACGTCGGTAACGACGAATTGAAATAGAAATGGGATCGTTTGATAGCTGTTGTTCTCTGGAGGGTCGGCCGCCGGAACGGCCAGCGCAGCGCAATGTTTGTAACGAAAATACGAGACCGCGCATAGAAACGTGTTTAATCGTCGATGCAGGCGATGCAGCATAGAAAAAGCTTATCCTGCCAGAGCGGGACAGATATACCTCACGTGCGTGGGATGAAACGAGCTGACGGTGCAACTTTTGATATCATAATTAAGCCTGGGACAACGGACCGGTCGGGCCGCGGGCAAATAAAAAATTACTATATGAAGTCGTTATATGAAGATGATATTTAATAACTCAACATACGGTCATTAAATTAAGGTGTGAGTGTGAAGTTGTTAAGGCTTTTAGATATGGACACGCTTTGTATCGCTCATACAAGGTGAGCTGTGGTGTGTCGTGCTTTCCAATGCGTGTCTCTGAGAAAGTACTCTTTTATAATTATTGTCAATCTTCGTGCAAGCTAATCGATGTAATGATGCTTTCTTTTTGCCGTTAAACCTTTGACACGATTGGACTAGTACAGTGTAACCGTGCTTGGGCGAGGCTTCGTCACGCACGTCATGCAATTTGTTACTAAATCTGTGCCGAAGTACCTGTTACCTGTATTTAGTTCTCTCGTACGTACCTACAGCTCATAGATTGCACAGCTATTACCAAAGGGCCTATTGGCTATCGCAAAACGACATGTAAAACACTAGAATCCATAGATAAAATTACGTAGGTACATTACTAGCTTAACCCTCCTCATTAATATGAGTAAAATAACAAACGCAGCAATGTACGTACATTGAAGTTGTCATCAATCGTAGTGGGTAAGAATTAGCCAATTGGTTGACTACACTCCTGATGTTAAGTACACTTTAAAAAGTACGTAGTAAGAAATTACACGTTATTATTAGAGAGTTTTGAATCTATATAGTGATTGTCACCAAGTCATAATACAGTCACTGGCATGGTAAATCACAGTTCTGAATCTGAGAATACATTAAGAAATCTAAGTGATCGAAGGCCGAAGGTCGCCAACGCAGCGGCGCAAGATCAAAATAGCTTCGCACAGCAGCGGGCGGATGCACGTGTGCGACAGTTCCCTCCTTCTCCGACTTTTTATTGGGGTACAGCCCTACGCTCACATTAGGGTTGATACTTGATGCTTTTATGCTAGTTGTAGGGTCAGCGAAACGGAGTGAATTGCGTATTTCATTCAATTAGCATTTATTCATATTACAAGTCCGTAATTAAACACGGCCTACTGTTACACTTAGCAAATACCTATACATACTAACCTTCTGTATTTTACATCGTTTTTTTTTTTTCTTAGTCTATACTGTCCCACTGCTGGGCAAAGACCTCCCCCATATCCTTCCATATGTCCCTGTCTTGCGCCGCCTCAGGCCAGCTTGTATTATACGAGTCCAGGTCATCTTTCCATCTCTTTCTGGGTCGACCTCGGCGGCGCCGCCTTTCTCTTGGAGCCCACTCTGTGATGATGTTTGCCCAGCGGTCGGGATGCATACGACTGACGTGACCTGCCCAATCCATCGTTAAAATGATTATTTTAATATGACACTAAAACCAAACCGAATTATAATATTATACTGACTTATTCGTAACCAACAAAGTTAAATAGTTAATTTACTTATTTGTTTGTTGAGTGAAATAATAATTTTGACTCACTTCTAGTTATAAGAATGTCTCTTCTAGTGGGATTTTTGGAATGAAAGATGCTCTGATCAAACGATTTATTCCTTTACAAGAATTCTGAGTTCTTAGATAATAAATATTATTAGTTGTTTTTAACTTTACTCATATCACAATATTAACTATGTAAATAGGTATACCGACTAAACTCACGGTTATAAAAGTCGAAGCTAGGCTCGACCCTGTGGTGAAGGACTTCGACTTTTATATCCGTGAGTTTAGTCGGTATATTTACATAGTTAATATGGATAACGCTCGCGTTAGTTTTAAAAATCGCATATCATAATATTATGTAATACGTAAATCTCCAAATAGGTACCTACTACAACTTTTAGTATAAAAATATTGTGTCATCAACATTGTTTTTACTAAAAAACTTGTTAGTGAAATACCTAACTTAGCAGTGCTAGCTTACTAGCAATGTTTCTATTGCCATTTAAATTAACCAATGCTAGGGACAACCCTACAACAGTTAGCTTAAACAGACGCTCTCTTGCACCCGCAGATTCCGTCTTCTTAATGAGCGCAAAAAACACATCGCAGCAATTTGCCTTTGTTTAACTGATGCGTGAACATTTAGACCTTCTGTTTAAACACTGAACAATAAGCATCTTTGCGAACTTTATCTATGCGAACATCGCAAAGCTTATCTTAAAAACACCGTATATGTGCGTAGTGCGTATAATATATTATGTACGAACTTACATAGTACATGTCTGCATGTATAATAGGTACATAATATTATTATGTTAGTACTTACCTGAACTAGTTATGTGAATGTGAATTATGAGTGAATCGGATACCCTGGGTTCAAATCTGTGTGTGGCGCAATTTCACCGGGACGCTAACGCATGCTGAAAGAGTTTTTTTCCTGTGAGATATGAATTTAAGACCTAGAATAAAAATCAGTGTACTTTAAGAGTTAAAATAGCTTTAAAATCTTTCCTCAGCTAGTGTTATTACAAGTTTACCATATAATTTGTATAAAAAGTTAGCAACAAACAATTTATTGTGAATCGTATAAATTATTTAGTGTGGTATTTTTATGCCATAGGTGGTAAACAATAAATAGACAGCCCACTAAAAAACATTAAACACAATTACTATATTAAACTCAATATAAAATATACCCCTTATTACTGATTGTACAACAATAATCATTATAAAGGTGAGCTCGCGCGTAAAGACGAAAAAAAAACATGTGTGCGCTCCCATTTGGAGCTTTGTCGAAATATTGACGCCCCATATTGAACGTGAAATTCCAAACAATGCGATCGCCACCGGCGTGGAGCTCTGCGCGTACGCATGCACCACACGTGCGCGGCAAAGATTAGTCAGCGACCCCGCGCGACAGATTGGTCATGCTGATTTGCTTGTCTACTATTAATAGTTAGAAAAAATCTTTACGATTGATGAACTAAGAGAATAAAATTAATATTGAGATACTTTAGGTCTTAATCAAACTTGAATTATACCTATGTAATGTATGTACGTGTAAAATATTTGATACTAGCTTATGCTCGCGACTTTGCCCGCGTGGCTAATTCCTTTCTTAGCGGAGGTCTACATCATAAAACCTATCTGTGTTCCAAATTTCAACCCAATCTATTCAGAAGTTTGGGCTGT
This sequence comes from Hemithea aestivaria, assembly GCA_947507615.1. Taxonomy (NCBI): domain Eukaryota; kingdom Metazoa; phylum Arthropoda; class Insecta; order Lepidoptera; family Geometridae; genus Hemithea; species Hemithea aestivaria. The sequence continues at coordinate 8,270,363 of OX382327.1, read as the reverse complement.
GCGTTGATAGATCAGTCAGTCACTCTTTCCTTTTATATATTTAGACTACATTGAGACATTAACCCTTAACCACCTGACAGACGTCTCTCAGACGCATAGTAAATATTTATTTATGTACTTACCTATTTTAAACAAAATCATGTCACAGCAACGCTCATGTAACACTATTCATGTTTTTTTAAAATTAAGTAATAATAAAACTATTTATTATCAAAATATTTCATTAGAAACAATTCACTCTTCTTCGATATTTAGTCTCTAAAACTGCAAGTTACCTGTTTACATTTTTCTAACAGTTTACAATTTTTATTTATATTTCGAAAATATATTTCAGTTGAATATTCAAACAACAAATCATTCATTTGGAAGTAACAAATAGCTAACATATTGGCTCTATCCAAGTACAATACGCGTAGAGATGGAATATTTTAAAATTGCATTTGTCAGCCAAACAAAGCGTTCCAGGCATCTATAGGAACCACCAGCAATTTTAGAATGGTCGGTGAGTATCGAACAATACCGCAGACCGTGAGATTCTACTATCCTATTACGTATTCATGCAGTTACGTACTCTCGTTTATTTTTTAAATGCACTTGGTGTGGATGGATGAGCTATGTCAGTGGGCGTGAGACGGAAATGGAACTTGAATAAATTGAATTGTGACTATGATTGGTTCTATATGGAAATGTGCAGTGTACAGTGTGATATGAACATCGATATTTGGAATTAGTTTTGGAGTACCAGGAATTGGTATTGGATTTGGTAGTCGACGTCCAATGTTTGGTATGATTGTCATGATTAAATTGAACGGATGATAATACAAACACGTGCCATTCATGTACCCTGCTAAGTCAGACTTTTTTTCAAGATTTAAGCTTTATATTCCAAAACGCTATTTTACCTTTAAAATGCGCGCACGCAGCTCAGGTACGAATTACGTTAGCTATCGTGTTGTGTACGAATACACATTATAATTAATTTTAAAATTTTGTCTCCCTCAATTTTCTTTAACTGACCAAAGGATATTTTACGTCAGTCTTTTAAATAATACAATAGGAAAGCTTGACCGGCTCGTCTATAAAACGCACAGTCCATACCAATCAGAATGAATTGGGTTGAAATTTGAATATCAGATGGGTTTTATGACGTAGACCAAGACAGGATTTAATCTAGCAGGTAAAACCGCGAGCATAAGCCAGTTATGTATAAAATAATTTGTTCCTTTTCACTAGATGAGACGAGCGTAGTTGATAAAAACAGTCGAACAAATCCAATTGTTACGAGTTACCCCGACTAGTCACAGAGCGCGGTTTTTTATGATTTATGCTTTACGGGAGGGTTGTAGACTAAGGCGAGGGCGACATTCCGCGGGGTCAGACATCGATCGACGCGAGGCGGAGTACATGTAGACACGAGACAGAACAATTGCAAACCCAGCAGACTGATTTATATTTATTGTAAAACGCTGGATGTCGCGTCAGCGTTGAAAAACTTACTGAAAGAGGTGTAGAATAGTAAAATCAGGGGGCTTATTCACGATCGTGATGTCAAAGACGCGCGCTGTCAAATTTCATAGATTTTTTGTGAAAAAAACATAATAAGCAACATAACAGCGACGCTAAAGTATTTTGGTTAACGAATCCAATACCTCCATGAAATGCATCTACTCGTATTTGTTAAATTATTGTTATACTATATTTGACAACCCGACCAACTTGAAAAGGATTTATCTTTTAGAAAGAATCTAACCAATCGATCTATTACCTCCATTTGGTTGTGTAAGTATTCGTAATCTACTAGATCATAACATTGGACATCAGTATTGTGATATTTGTGCCCTAAGACTTTATGTCTAGCGATATAACATCGTCGCCGTACACAGCTATTCGCTGTGAACCACCACCCTACGATTCGTGCTCAATTGATCACAGGATATTTATAGCTCCACTGAAATGGAGAAAAAATGGGATAGATCGAGTTCAGATAGTGCCTTAGGTCCAGTACATAATATACTTCTACGAAAAATCGTTTTAAAATTAAATATCAATAGAATTATATTAATAGAAGCGAATAGAAGGGTTTTGTAGAAATTGATATGAAACGCGAGCCTCTATCAACATTTTAAGTTAGATTACTCGTGTTTACTTGTTGGTTGTTACTCACTTCTCGAGAAGGAACTTGACGTCAAAGTATGATCTTTATTGCAACCGTTGCTAATTTTAGAAACATGCTTATTAAGCAAGCAGCTGCAAATCTCCAGCCGTTGCACTTTGTCGCTGAGGATATAATAACAGTTTAATTTTATATTGCACAATGCCACTGTAATTGGCTTAATCAACCGCTCGCCACTTTTTGTGCTAGAGCAGAAAAATACGTTTCAATTATGCTCCTGACGACGGAAATATGAAAATTGAATTCATTTTAAATTGGAGTAACGCGTTTGACTAAGGTCTCCCAGCTTCCAGAACTTTGGTTATCAGTGAGACACGATGTAATTATTTAAAACCGCAGAATTAGGGATGAAGGTATACCACAGGATAAAGGTACTCATTAATTATAATGTAACCGCAAAGGTTTGGATTAAGTTGATTGACTTATTTTGTATGTCATTATATCAAATAAGTCAAAATAAAATGAAGTTAAATATTTATGATTAGGAATCAGGCCACGTAGAACGAATGAGGGAGGATTTTAGAGTGAAAAGGGCGTACTTGGGACGTGTTACCGACAAGAGGCCGGTGGGGCGTTGAAAGTATCGCTGGAAGGAAGAAGTACTGAAGGACCTGAGACCGCTCTAAGCTTAGTTTTGGGTAGCGACAGTGCAGGACAGGCATGGATGAGGTTTTCTTGTTTCGCAGAACAGTCAGTTTGGGTTGCTGCGCTTTGGGTTATATTCGTTAGTTAGGAATTAGAATTAAATTGAACCACTAAAAAGCAGGATGCCACTGCGGTAACACATGAGGCAATTACAATTAACTACGTCCACAATTTTTAGAGCATGTTTGCATCCATATGTTAAAAGTTCGCCAACATGCAACATTTAAAGCGATCCACAATCATAATTCTCCAGCAGTATCAACTCGTGTTAATGCGAGTAAAAACAAAGCTAATGTTTGTTTTGCACCGGCATTTTCCACGGTGAATGGACACCACGGACAGGTCCCCGGAAGGAAGCCGGGCTCGATTACCGCCGCTTGTAACGGTGCGGTCACATGTAAACTGAACGATCGATACTGTTAGATTCCAGACACAGATTGGGAATTTGTGAATTCTGGTAGCTTCACTCTTTTTATTGCTTTTTAATGGAAGAATGGGGATAAGGATATAGAAGCGCAGTAGTATAGAAGTATAGTGAGTGTAGTGTTTTTAGAACTACTAGAATGTAAAAAAAAACGCTTTTGTGTTTTGACCGTAGTCCGTAGACGTGGAATCGTCGTTCAGACTAGCCTAAGATTAACTATAATGTTTTTTTTTTAATTTAAAGTTGTTCGCGGTAAGGTGTATGCTCATCTGTTTTCTACCTAGAGAATGATTTTTCTAGGCACTAGGTATTAGGAGGCAGTATGACGTGGTCGCTTTATGACCAAATTCTATTGTGCTTACATTAGGTTTCGGCTGGAGAGCTTTCTGTATAGATAAATCCTAGATAGTTCGTAAAAGATTGGAAGCGGTCAACTACAGTCTCGTCTAATTAGAATTGATAACATGGCTGAAGATGTAACACGCAATGCCTAGACGATAAGTAGCAGGCTTATATTTAAAGTCCCTTTGTTATTTCTCCTTTGATTTTATCTTCAGATATTGGCCTTTTAACAAAACCTTTTCATTGATAAGCAATACTTGTAACTTGTTCTTTCTTTTTATCATTTCCATTTCTAAACGCCCACGCAAACATTGTAATGTCAAAGGACAAAATTGTTTTTGGATTCACAGAATTAATCAGTAATCAGAGTTTATTTTTTTTAACTACAAGGATCCAATATTATTTTCAATGTACGAGTGTCTGTTTTAATTTAAAAGATAAACACGATGAAATGTGTCTTTACCGAAGGCATTGTTAAGTAACTGAAGGTCACATGTAAATCTAGAGAAGCTTCCTAGATGGTGATTGCGAATTCAATTTACCATACTGCGGGGCGCGGGGTTAAGTAAGACGTCTCCACTTTTTCTTTGTCTCCCTCTTTGGTGTAAATAGATTACTGCAGCACCACTTTCGCGAACATTTTTCATTTCGCGTACATTTTTCATTATTATGTTTTAGATTATATTCTATTATTTGATGTGTTATTTTAATTGATCTCTTATTACATAGGTATTTATTAACTTTGCAGTCCAAAGTTTTAGTCAAGGTATTTAATTAACATCTCTATTCCAACTTTATCGTTATAGAACTAGCATTATTTGGTTATTTCAAGTATATCTATTATATTACTACATAGTAGGCATGTTATTAATTTACAACTCAATGGCAGTTATGAAGAATGAAGATAGAGTTCAAAGATTAAATAGTGGTAAAGAAGCCAAGATATCGAAGCTATCTGAAATATTAGTATTAAATAGACATAAATTGATCGTCTTCACCCCCTTGGTATTGTATAAAGAAAAGTTACAAGTAAAGACAAGTATACATCGCTAATATAGTTTTTATTATACCTACCTTCTTTGGAATTTTTACTACTTCAAAGAACAGGTAGTGTTCGACCTCTCTAAAAATACAAGTGGTCCTCATACACGTTTGAAACATTTAGTTTAACTGACAGGTGCATTTTAAAAATGGTTTATCTCAACATGTTAGGCTCAAGTTCAGATGTTCTCACAACAAAGATCGTGACCACTCTGACGATCAGGAGCGACGATATCTCTTCACTCGGCTCTCTTGTCAGAATACAGGGCTCATGTCGTGAGTGGATTTAATTGTAAATTGTGACTGAGATTATCTCTTCACAGATATATCGTAGTGATACTGATGTGGATACATTGCATATTATATACAAGCAGACTTATCATCTCGTTGGTTTTGTTTAAAACTAGCTTGTACTCGCGGCTTTGTCCGCGTTGTGGGGATAAGTAGCCGTGGTAGAGGAGACCACGGTGAAACTAAGAGGAACCCGAGGCGGTCGGCCGCTCCACGCCGGGCTGACCTCCAGCAGCCCATGTGCGAGTGGCCGAGTAGGTGGACCGCGGTGCGTTGACCATCGCACCGTGGGTCTATGGCGGGGGCCGCGGCGGGAGAGGAGTGTTGGTATCACGATGCGCCACTCTCCCTGCCTTCCGCGGCCCAAACGGGGTCGCCACCGTCCGATGGCGGACGCGGTGGGGCCGCAGGGGAAGAGGAGTGCCGGTATTACGGTGCGCCGTTCTCCCTATCCTCTGCGGCCGATGTGTTGGGGTGTTGCGCCTCCGCGTGTCCCTATGAAGGCAGCATAGGGCACAGTGGATGGCGCGAGCGGGCTCATCGCGAGCGCCGCCGTGGCGGAAGGTGGCAGTGGACCGGTAAACCGTACCTACGTATCCCTCGCGTAGTGATGGGCCACACCACTGCCCCTTGTCGGGTGGGACCAGGCCCGGGAGGCTGGTCAAAGGGCTCGGCCGTTAGGCGGCGAGCAGGGTGGCGCTGGATCGCGGGAGGTGTCTGGTGGCGATAAGAGGGATGTCGTTTTCCGGACATCTCCAGCGCTCCGTAGGAGGAGGGGAGGAAGAGGAGGACTCTCTGACTTCTCTTTTGCAGGGTGGTATGCATTGGGGGGTCGGAGAGTCCAATTCTGAATCCCAGGACCTGGACGGAGGATGCGGGGGCGTTCGCTGTCATTGAACAGGTCCAGGAGGTGGCGCGCGCGGTGTTTCCGTGCGCCATTTCGGTGAGAGGTGGGGTCCCTTAGGACCAACGCCGCTGGGGCCGCGGACGAATGCTTCGGCGTACCCGTTGCCCCGGCACTAAGGCGCGAGGTGGAAACACCCCAGGTTTTTTAGTGGGTATCCCCGCCACTTCCATCTTTGGCGGGGAAGTCCCACATACCGCCCCACGCCCCCCGGCGTGGGGTGATGATGCGTAATGCATTTTTCCTGGGTCAAAAAAAAAGGTCTACGTTATAAAATCTACCCAAGTTTAGAATTTCAATCCGATCCGATCATCGGTTCGGGCTGTGCGTTGATAGATCAGTCAGTCAGTCACTCTTAGGTTTAAAGAACTTTATTTCTCATACAAACAAACCTTTTATATATTTAGATGAAGTCTGTTTGCAATGTGGGACAATTATATTGGCCAAGATGAAAGTAGTGCGAGATTAGGACAACAAAATTTTATATAAGGCAGTGTCGATATTTCAAACACCCGATAAGACTTACTATATTATAGTCTTCCTTATATTTGCTACAACCCAAACCGAAATGATATCTATGTACTCGTACTTGTTCCCTAGTGAAGTGCCAATTGAAGTCAATGATGATCGATTCGATTTGGCTACCCTTATTAGTTACAGATTTCTTCGACCGATATCGTCTATCTCTACAACACAGATCATGCTCGTTTGCCTCATATTCCTTGTTACCTGAGCCTATCTCCATATCAATGATGCCGGCTCTGGTGGTGCTAGGCAACAAAGCCTCCAGTAAGATGCATACAAGTTAGGCGTTCCCTGTTAATCCGTTTATATCGAAGTTGCACCTGTGTTTACTATTTCATGTATATGAATGAGGGAATTATCTTGCGTTCCGTAGCTTTGTCTCCGAGCTTGATTATTCTGTTTGTTCAATTATTTGTTTACAATCGACAGCGGTGGCATTAGACTTTCTAATGAATAGCAAGCTTATGTTTAAAGTCAGTTGTAAGTGGCCACGATATACCATTTTCATTGTGTTAATGGAGTTTTATGAAGAATCGTCATTTGATACCGGTCAGTTGATGAGTTGTTTTAGAATTCACTTTGTCTTTTTACTGTAGGTAATGTCAATGGTTTATGTTATGGCTACTAGAAGTACAATTTTATTGTATATAGCTACTTAACATTTAGCTTTTTAAAATAAAATATAGACTATTGAATATTTATCAATAACCGAAAACTCTTCGGTGGTTCACGTGGAAAAGTGATAATTTCAGAGTCAAAAGGGAAGAAAATCTAAAGCCCCAACCTCGCTTCGCATCTACATGTAAATTAGTTTGTTAACGATTTATAAATGTGCCCCGTCAATATAAGTTTATATAAGCTTGAGTCAATGCTTATTTGAATACCAGATTTCAATAATAATAAAAACTTTGTAAGGAACAGAAAAGTTTTGATTTACGTATGACGATATTTGCGTGTCATCTTGTAAGGACGAAGTTCTAAACAAGTATTGCGAATTGTGTGAAACTTTGAGGGTAGTAAGCAAATACTGACAACAGCAACAGCGAACTTCAGTGTAATGTTTTCAGGGCACCAAGTTTGAGGCTAAATGTCTACAATTACATTATCTGCTGCTGTGCAAGCTACAATCTGCAGATTGTAAAGGTCTTTGTGTATTAGTTGTGAATATTATAATTGGACTGACTAAGCTAGTTAGAACTCAAATAGATCGAAAATAAGTAAACAATAGTGCACATGGTCATCTTAAATAGATATGATTGATTCTCCTATTTTATTTCAATCTTCTTAGATATTAATTTAAAACCTAGTGAAATAGGCTAATCTTTCTAACAGCTCTGTGTCCGAAGCGAAAACGGTGTTAAAATATTGAAAAGGTTGTTTCTCTACATAAAGTAGAGAGGAACAATGTCTTTAGTGAGGTAGATAAATCATTTTGAATTTGCACTTGTCAGGTAAACAAAAGCTCGACTCGGCGGGGGCACTGCTATGCCCCCAGATGTTCTTAAAGTCTTTGAGAACGAATTGGCATTTTAGAATGATTGCACTAAAATAGAGATCATGTCGTCAATAACATCTTCAATCATTATTTTGGGTTTAATACTACAACAGAACAGGTTACCCTTATTACACTGTCAGAGTCAATCACCATTAAAGGTTGTGTGGATATCATGTTCCTGGCCTTATCCCACACTAGGCAGGGTTGGTATAGCACGTTTTCTTCTTCAATTCCATCCCTCATATCTTCAGTCTCAAGGATTATTTTTCTTCATTCTTTTACGCTGTTCACTCCAAACTTTTTAGTGGTCAACCTACCTACATGTTGCAGTAAAATAAGTGGCTAATACTAATATAATGAGCATAAACGCGGCTAATGGCTCTACTATGATATTAACAGACTTTCGTCAAATTAAAACGCATTTAGTATTGTAGAACAGAGAGCCATTACACCCATTCCAACAGTAATTGTTTAATTCCCGCTAATTGTGATCAAACAACCAATGGAAGACCCTCCACATCGAAACTATTAGAGTTCTCTTCTAAAATTATGTGTCAATAAAAACAGCGGAGATATTTCTGCTTCCTATTGCATTCCCGTACTCTTGAAATAGATTTTGTCTTATTGTGACCTATAATGATGTCATCATTGTTAGATTAAATCATATTTTAGTTAACATCCGTCATAAAATTTCGAATTAAAGACTCAGGGTCCACTTGTCCACACAATCACTAACGAGATCATGAAAAAGGCGTTTAATTGATTGGCAATTGGGTACAAAAATAACTCACAAATAAAGTGGTCCTGATTATCACCCAGTTCCTTCCGACATACTTGTTGGCAATATCCTCTGCTTATCGGGCTGGTGGTCCCGAGTTTTTACTACAGTTACTTAAAATTTAAGGATGCTTTTCATTTATATCAACTTTAATTAATTAGAATTTAAACATTTCATAATATCCTAATCAGTCAACCCAAACACATATCTTAAAAGTTAAGTGTGTTTATGCGATCGTTAGAAATGAAAGCAGTTAAAGTTTATAGCAATCATCACCTCTTCCCGGTATTGGATAATATATTTATTTATAGTTTTGTAAATACACTCGATGGACGCATACCTTGCGTTGATATCGCCGGTTCAAAAATAGCCGAATGATTTGATGACGCTGCGTTCGGCCACGTCTCGTTAGTTTTTTACGTAAACTACTAGTTGTAAACATAATATATTACACGAACGATTTCAATAAGAAAGCTTTTCTTAGCGAATGTCTACATCACGATATATTTCTCTGTCCAAATTTTTAATTTAATATTGTCATCAGTTAGTTAATCAGGTACTTATAAGCAGACGGCTCATCTGATGGTGAGCGAGTACTGATTTTAATGGACTGACATTTAGACACTGCTGTGTTTCTGCTGATAACGCTTTAGGTATGTCCGACAACACGTCGGTAAAACCACTGTAGTGGAGTCACTAAGCGACAAAAATGGGTCAAACCTGTTTTTTTCATGCAGAAGCATGAAACTTGGCACATTGATTTCTAATGTAAAAATAGGCTGATTTCGATCGGTAGCCCTCGGTAGCACCCCCTCTGGCAGCGAGGAGGGGGGTTGGAAGGGGCGCTCCACCCGGCTTCATTTTAAAAATTCTGGGAGACCACACATAGCTAATAGGTCAAGTTTGGTATCAATTTCGGATAAATCGAGGACGTAGATTTCATTTCTGGAATAAAAAAATGACATTTGTGATGATTTGTTTAACAAAAAAATTAAAAATTAGAATTACGTAACTTCGTTTTTATTGTTCAAATTACTGTAAATTCAAAAATACTAGTTTTTTTAATAAACAAAAAATATGTTAATAAAGTCTAATTTATGTAGATTAAAAAATATATAATTTTATATTACTTATCTTAATAACAAACCGCATAAAAAAATCTTTTGCTGTCCCGGGCCGCAATTTTCTTTTAACCGCCATGAAAAGGGTTGTTAGTAAAAAACTTACTATTTCATGCTGAAGTTTAAAACTTGCCACAATTACAATTCCTTACGTTAAAATAAGCCGTTTAGAATCAGTAGCCGTCGGTAACCAGCCTTCTGACAGCGGGGAGGGGGGGTGAAAGGGGCGCACCACCCAGCTTCACTTAAAAAAATCTGGAAGACCACGTATAGCTAATACGTCATGTTTGGTATCGATTTCGAATAAATCAAGAACGTAGATTTCATTTCTGATAATAAAAAACGCATTTTATGGGTTTTTAACCAAATTATAACACAAAATTAGTTCTTAGTTTTTTTTATTTAGAGGCACTTTAATTCTAAATTATAGTAATATTTTGTGATAAACATAAATATTTTTTAAAAGTTTATTTCAAGTAGATTAAATAAAATAGAACTTTTATATTATTTTTATAAACATTTACTCGTACAATTTTTTTTAAGACACTAGAGTCGCTATTTTCTTCTCACCGCTGCGCTGCGTTGTAAACCCCAATCAACTGTAAAATACGACTATGTACATTCATTTAACATATCATTGATATAAGAACTTGATATTGTCAAACATAAAATTCAGAAAAATCCTATGGCACATCATAATTTACTCTCCCTGAGACAAACTTTTAAAAAATAGGCCCGAAAGTCGTATCTCTTTAATAATAAACGGCTAACCAAAGTTATGCATCTATTTTTCAATTAAATGTAATGTGGCAAAATTATAAATACTACTGGCACCTACCTACAGCTTATTTATATCGTTATATTGTTTTCCAAGACGGATGCTCCATATATAATATAATAATAATATAGTTCAAAACATTTTATGACGAATTATGATAAGCCTTGCATTTATTTATTTAATCAGTCCCATGCACAATATTCTGACAACTGAAAGGTTTTCAGACAAAGGAATGATCTGCTTCTTGCTTCCTAAACCAAAATAGAGGATAGGTTAGACTTAACCAAGAAATTATGCCTAGCCTCTCTCAAACAAAGTTCCTTGTAAAATGCGTGTAACAAATGCTGGTATACAGACATATCATGGAAGTAGAAGTATATTTTCCAAATAGTGTTTTTTTTTGTGATAAGGTGTTTCCTACATAGTTATTGATTGTCGAGTAGTAATTACTGCTTGATCTGCAGTTTCATTGACCGCAAAACATCATATCAAAACCATATAGGTAGAGTTAAGTTTGTGTGCGGTACTTTTATGCTAGTCGAAGGATACGAGTCTTGCTATTTTCCAGCCTCCTGCTTGGTTTTAGAAGCAATAAGCAAACAAAGGGACACCTTATTCATCTAACACCGTTTTGGTGGCCAGTATATTATGCACGAAACTGATTTAATTTATAAATAAAGGGCGGATTGCTGAGATTGATGCGATGCTGCATGAAGACGGTCTTAAAATGTAATGAGCTATAATAACAATATTATCTTTGGAAGAATCAGTCTTGGAATGTAACATACTGATATAAAAAAGCTTTAAGCCTGGAGTATTTATAATTTTGCTAGATTACAGTTTGATTCATAACAATGTTTAGCAGTTTCCGTTCCGCGATTTGATCGCGTTTTATCGCACCTATTTTTTAAAAGTTTGTCTCAGGGAGAGTAAATTATGATGTGCCATAGGATTTTTCTGTATTTTATGTTTGACAATATCAAGTTCTTATATCAATAACATGTTAAATGAATGTACATAGTCGTATTTTGAGTTGATGGGGGTTTACAACGCAGCGCAGCGGTGAGAAGAAAATAGTGACTCTTACTATCTTAAAAAAAATGTACGAGTTAATTTTAATAAAATTAATTAAAATGTTCTATTTTATTTAATCTACTTGAAATAAACTTTTAAAAAATATTTATGTTTATCACAAAATATTACTATAATTTAGAATTAAAGTGCCTCTAAATAAAAAAAACTAAGTATTATTTTTGTGTAATAATTTGGTTAAAACCCAATAAAATGCGTTTTTTTAATATCAGAAATGAAATCTACGTCTTTGATTTATTCGAAATCGATACCAAACTTGACGTATTAGCTATACGTGGTCTTCCAGATTTTTTTAAGTGAAGCTGGGTGGTGCCCCCCTTTCACCCCCCCTCCCCGCTGTCAGAAGGCTGGTTACCGACGGCTACTGATTCTAAACGGCTTATTTTAACGTAAGAAATTGTAATTGTGGCAAGTTTTAAACTTCTGCATGAAATAGTAAGTTTTTTACTAACAACCCTTTTCATGGCGGTTAAAAGAAAATTGCGGCCCGGGACAGCAAAAGATTTTTTTATGCGGTTTGTTATTAAGATAAGTAATATAAAACTATATATTTTTTAATCTACATAAACTAGACTTTATTAACATATTTTTTGTTAATTAAAAAAACTAGTATTTTTGAATTTACAGTAATTTGAATAATAAAAACGAAGTTACGTAATTCTAATTTTTAATTTTTTTGTTAAACAAATCATCACAAATGTCATTTTTTTATACTAGAAATGAAATTTACGTCCTCGATTTATCCGAAATTGATACCAAACTTGACGTATTAGCTATGCGTGGTCTTCCAGAATTTTTAAAACAAAGCCGGGTAGGGCGCACCTTCCACCCCCCCCCTCCCCGCTACCAGAGGGCCCCTTCCATTAGGCTACCGATCGAAATCAGCTTATTTTGACATAAGGAATCAATGTGCCAAGTTTCATGCTTCTGCAAGAAAAAAACAGGTTTTGCACTAAAGTCCCCCACTACTGGTGTTGCTGGTGTCGATAGGCGACGGTAACCGATCACCATCAGGCGTCGCGTAGTTTACTTGGGTCACTACCCGTCCACCCACTGGACTTAACCACTGGTGGGTAAGTCCAGTGGGTGTCACCACTAGAGTAGAGTGGACCAGAATATTCACCTTGTAATCGATAAATGTAAAAACGAAAAAAAATGTGTTCACTTTGTGTGTCTGTCTCTACATTATAAAAAAATCTTCTTTTATTATAGTAACCGCATCTATAAAATCAATTTAAGAAAATTAAATCGTGAATCGATATAAAAACCCACATTTTATCCAGTAGATTTATATTCGACGCCCTTCGATATATCTCGAATCTAAACAGACTGGACCAAAGAATACATTCTGGAATAGAACGGCTATGATACGTTTACAAACGAGCCTGAAGTCCGAAGAAACTATGGTCCAAACGCCCACTCGTCAATTAACATGAGTAAAAAAATACATACTAATTTTCTTTCTTACAATATAGATGGATAACTTTTTATCTGCATTGGAAAATGAGTTTGATAGTAAACACTATGACGTGGGCTTTCATATTACCTCTATATAGGTAGAGATGCAACGATCTAATAATATCCAGATCTAACCTTACCTAATGCCACAACGCACGAAAACGGCTTGCGTTTACTATACCTGCTTGCTTATTGAGCACTATGACATGAGATTTCATATATATAGAGATGCGGATATATTAGACCGTTGTAGAGATGAATATTTTTTTATTCTGATCTAATCATAAAAGTAATCTGTGGCCTGGACCATCCGCAAGCAGCCGCTCGCGCGTAAACGCATGGGGAAAAAATCCAATGGGATACATAAACAGAGTGCGGGGTATTCGTGTCAACGGCCTCGGCTTTATGCCCTTCCCCGCACCCCTCGCCCTTAGCTCGGGGAAGCGATTTCAAGGGTGGCTTGAACGATATTTCTACCGAATATTGTTATTGAAGCAGATATCGCACTACGAAAACAGAATTGACGCAGTATGCGACATTATTATAGGCGATTATATTCATTTTTTTAAAAGGTTAGCTTCTGACCACGATCTCGTGTGTGTCATTATTAACATGTGTAGTTCGATTTTTTTTGGAATTAACTCACATTAAAGAATACGTTTTCACCATTGCTGTGAAATTATCCCTGAGCTGTAAAACTGTGGTCACTTATGCGGCCCACAATAGTTGTTCATGATATAGTTTCTGTAATATAATGTACCTAATATTTTTTTAATGTTTTGCTAAACGATAGTATATGAACATTCGTGTTTTAGATATGTATGAGTACTTATTATAGTAAGTTATCATTTTGAATTGAGGCAAGTACCTACCTACTTTTAAAGGCCAATTATTAAAAAATAATTTTATATTTGGCTTCCTTGGGTGCCAACTTCGTTCAAAAGTTATTTTTGAAGTTGGCATCAGTTGGGTTGTGGAGCGCGGCATCTATCCTTATTACAGTAGTCTGATCGTTCCTGCACCGATAAGGTATTAAGCCGTTGAGACACATCGACGTTAATATCTTTTATCACGCTTCTCGTGACTGAGTTTCATTAATAATGGCGTAGCTTTATATCGGACGGCGATTGATTCCAACTCTAATCTAAGTATTAGAAAAGCTTAATGGTTACTCGAAAAATAACCTATATATCGTCACTCGACCAAAACATATTTTATTAGGCCGGCATTTCCTAGATTCCACGAGATAACTCTTTGGCCATTGCCTGATTCTACCATGGAATAACTGAGAAAAAAAATATAGTTATACTTCTTTAGAAATAAAATAGCAACCCCGACATTATTTTTATTATAATGTTTATCAAGTTCACCGTTTTATTAAAAGGCTGCCTAAAAACCTACCGCCCACTATTGCACTTATCTAAATTCATGAACACCTCATCAATATTTAGAGAAAAAGTAAAGACCAATATAAAAATAATAAAAGTGGCTAAAGAGACAAAAAAAATCTCATCAAAAAGTACCTAATATTTTTTGTTGCAAATTGAACGAGACCTATCAAAATAAAGGCGGCATTATTATAAGTTTTATCTGGGATCGAGTACTGCCGCCGTGACGGGAATACGGAGCGAAGCTGTAGGCTCGGCTGGTTGATATCGGAGCTTCTTTTGGTATTGATCTTTAGCTCCCTGCTTTGCGGTAACGAACTTTGGAAGTATGCACATTTTATACAGCTGGTAAATCTGATCGATCATCTTAGTAATATATACTCTTTATTATACACCTCACAGAAAAGCTTAAAACCATGTTAACGTCCGAACTGATGTACTGAAGGCAGCTTAGACTCTAGTATCTACTCGTATAATATAATAGGTACAAGGACTAAATACATATAATAAATAGGAAACTCATCTGATCATGAATACGGAAAAAACTCAATTAAAAAAAACTAAGGAAAAACGGAGCTTATACAGGGTTATTGCGGTTATTCATTACATTGGTTAGGTATAAAGCCTTATTGGGGAGGTCATTGGCCATGATTTGAGCGCAATATATGTTCCGTGTAAATTTACTGTTTGCGAGTTATTTTAATTTTATCGAAACATCGAAGGGACAGTTTTATAAATTTATAAAAAAATAACCCTATATAAAAACAGAAGCAGAGAAACTTTTATCAGAAATTTGTACTATAAATTCATTAATCATGATTTAATTAATTCCATCACGCTATTAAGTTCATTAAATTAATCTACTCTACCTACTGATTACCAATTAATCAAGCAGTAGGTAAGCTGTCATGTTTTACGCAAAATTTAATATTTCTGATTATAGGTATATGTAGATATTTATAGGAAATAAATTTATCGGACAATTTATTAATTTGAAATTTCAATTATTACAACAGCACAGCATATTTAGTACTTGAGTAGGTACTTATTCTTACAAAAAAAATCAAATCCATAAAAAAGAATAGAATAGAAAGCTCTTTATTGAACACTATAAAACACAACAGAATAAGCTAAATTGCTAGGTTCTGTTGAAAAGGAATCTTTTCTTCTTATTTTGAAAATACGAGTATTTTGCCTAGGTAGATAAGTTTTGCATTTTTAAAATTGCGTAAGCCGCTTGCGAACTATCGAACCGAAAAAATCGACGAGCTGAGTGAAGTCATCCCATAGATCCACGATCCGATAATCGTGGAAGTATCTGCCTCAATTTCCTTTAAAAGCTTTACAAGTATATTGTAGGGGAAGACAGTACATAACTCAAGGCGATGAGATAGCCTATAGAGGCTACCGGAAACGCGAAGTTATCGTGCGTCTTGATGTGATATATTGAAACGTGCTTGAAAATTATTGCCTAGCTCAAGATATAGACATACATAGTGCCTATAGATCTAAAAATGTATAAAACGAAAGAGTGGCTGATTGACTGACTGACTGATCTATCAAAGCACAGCCTAAACCGCTGGACGGATTGGGTTGAAATTTGGAACACAGATAGGTTTCATGATGTAGACCTCCGCTAAGAAAGGATTTTACAATGCGGGTAAAGCCGCGAGCATAAGCTTGTATAATATACATACATAGTACTTATAACACTTTAAACTTTCGCGATTTGAACTCACGTTAATTTTATTAATCTGATCTTTTCGCTTAATTATTTATAAGTTAGTTTCACAGATTCATTATAAAAGCAACCTTTACGTTTCGGCACAGTTACATGCGCCGTGGTCACGAGCAAACTGTAGAGGCGTCGGTCCTCCAGCGAAAAGACGGAAAAACGTGAAAAGACCTGATTAATAAAATTAACATACGTAGCACTTTACTGTAGCTAGTGAAATTACTGGGCTGATGAATCTTATTATGACTCTTGAGTAAGAAGCGTTGACGCGGCTAATACTGGTTGGGTTGGCACTGTATTCTTACCATTAGGTGAGCATTTTGCTCATCTTCGCTGCATAGAAATATATTAGCACTTATAGATAAAAGATATAGACATATGATATTATAGTACTTATAGATATATAGACATACATTGTACTTATAGAAATAAACCTTGTGTAGATATAGACAAATAAAGACTGTGTAGGATCAAGAACGCGGGACGAACCAGGCTTTTAACGGGGAGCTTCCGAAAGGTCAAGTAAATGTGAAATGTGAGAATCAAATGGGTATATTATGTAGATAGATAAAAGCTTGTTCAGATAATTAGTATTATTGTAACATGGGTAACAATGTTTTTCTATAATAATGACTTAAGAATAACATTTTTAGATTTTATTTCTTACTTGATACGCCATGTTAGCATTTAGTAAGTAAACCGGGTAACTTTGGTTCCAAAAGTCAACTTTGGCTCAAAATGATAATATAAGTACAATAAATTATGATCAGTTAGTCGATCGTTAAATTAACAATATTAGTACCAAGATATATATTATTAAAAAGCTATCCATCATTATGTATAGAGGTAGTGATCGTAGGTAAATGTAAAGAAATAGATTCAGTAATATAAGAGCTTAGAATACAAATATAGTACATTTTTACAGGCTTTTAATGACAATTCCTTCTGATACGAATATCGTGACACAAAGATAAAATCAGGCAGCTTAACTTGCTTAACTGAAAAGCCCGGATAAATCCCTCTGGCCTCTTTCAAACAACGTTAATAGTTTAAAAACGATTATCGAATCAAGCAACCCTCTCAAAAGTTAAGCCTACATTTATTAATTTAGTTCTCTGGAGACTGTAGACAGGAACTCGTGCTTCGTTAATCCGCAGTAAAGTTATTTTAACAATAGGTACGATTTAATGCGACGGTTTCGCATTCTAAAAATGAATTATAGTTCTGGTACCGCATATAGTTTACAGACTGAAGTAAAAATGCAGACTCCGCGAAACATTACTGACGCCATAGAGTTAGTAAAGAATACGTTTTTTCTATCATTTAACCCTATTGTCGGTTTTACACTTTGATAAAGAAAACCATTAATTTAAGGTTTTACGTCTCATAGACAAGTCTATAGTTTATATTTATATAGGTTTATAGGAGATTATTATGTGTAGAAAAATAACTTTGAGTCCTGTGTTTCTTAAAAGAAAACTTGTAGGAGATAGTCGTGAAGTAAGATGGTGATTATGCAGCAGTGTAATCATCCAAACTTGTTCTGTTGCAACCTCAATAAATATTAATTGTTATTTTGTAGATGACCTATGAAATTTTTGGCTAATCTAGTATTTTAACTTGCGCCCATTGAGGACCAAATTTTTGTTTAGTTTTAAATACTAGTTTTTAAGTCCAATTGTATTGGATCCAATAAAGAGTATTCTTATCTTATAACTGTAACTACCTATATGTGCAATTGAAATAAAAATAGTTTTTGTGCCCAATAGTATTATAGCTAAATTTGACGTCACTTTTGTTTATGGTGTGCGGTATCCTTCATAACAATAATGTATGTGTTCTGGTACCGCAATGCAGTGAGTGCATGGGGGCATGTTTTGCCACAGCAAGCACGGCTAAATGTAGGGAGAAGGGCGCCAAAGGACGCAACCAGAAAGGATAATGCGTTACTCCTATTTATATTTTGTTTGTTTATTCAATAGGCTTGTGTTGGTGAAATGTTTTCTTATTTGAGATCGTACGCATACATGTCGATGAGATCATGTATACTGGTCTTTTAGCACTTATTTATTGTTCCTTTTCCGCGAGCGCGTGTTCTATTTTATCTTTAAATTCGAATTGCCGCTGAATTCTAAAAGGGTACAATTAGGTACCTACTGAAAAAGACAGGTTTCGGAAGAGCAATGTTTTATGTTTTAAGTTCTATTATTATGTTCCTACAACTATACTATGTAAATGAATCATTTCTTATTTTTATACTTAGATGCGAATAAGTGAAAAAGACTTCACGATGATGGACCAATAAGAACCACGATAAGAAATATTAAATATTACAATTTAGAGACAATTTAGTATTATAAATAAATATGGTTTCATAAATTAATTATAGAGAGTCATCAGTCATAAAACACCGAGTAAGTTACTAGTATTAGTGTGACACAACATTATTATGTCAAGTCTTTGTGTGCATTGTCGACGCTTATTAAACTAACACAGGATATAACTAATAACATAAGCAAATGTCGAACGGCTGATAGTTAAATTAGATTCGGTCGCTCAGGGAATCATCGGATGGAGTCGATTAATTTGGCATCACGACGCTGTGGCCACAGATTGATTGTTCCCAACAATCGATTGGAACGACGCCGGTCAATTTGAGGATCCCTAATTCACTGTTGTCTCTGATGTCTCTGATGTACAGAGTAATAATCGAAACAGGCTACGTTATTAGTCCTTTTCACGAAAGAGGTCTCGCGGAATTTAGCGGAACTAAATTTAATTTTATCGATTATTACTGGATTTCATAGCCTAAATAATTTTTACTTGTTAGGTAAAATTAATACCTATTTAATCAAGAAATTTAATATGAGAAATTATGAGGAGTTAAAATGTTATAGATATGCAAACTTTTAAAATTTGCGACAGTGTCGCCCCGCAAAAAGGACTCCTTTCGTGAAAAGCACTCTAGTCTAAACCAGCGAGTCAAGTGGTGTGCCACTATACGCCGCTTTCGTTTTCACTTCCTCGCAAATCGTAAGTAACTCTATCGGTATTAGGATCTTAGAAACAGGATCGAGGTTTTGAATCCGAATTTCAAATCATCAGTTGTGCAAAATCAACCGTAATCTTGATTTGACCAAAAAGCGTTGTGGCAAGTTTCGTAATTATACTAAAAGATTTGACAATTCTGACGAGTAATATTTTTGACAAATTGCCAATTTAACAAATAATATCAGATTTGCCCAATATCGTGCAACCCTCCTTTTCTTCATATTATAATATCTTTTGACTTTAAGATTCTTGATTTGTACTTTATTGTATTTTATTCTTTTATAACCAACCATATGAAAAATGGTGTATGTAGATTTCATTGTTTTGTCTAATGTTGATATGAATCGCTTGAGGTTCAATTGATGTTATCGCAAAAAGTTATATCAAATCTGTTCGTCCAACTCCAATAGCATTAGCAACGGAACTGTCTTATATTTCCCGTCCTCACATTTCCTAAAGATGCACGACCCGTGTCGTCGAAGAAATATTGTTACCAAATAAGTTTATATTGTAGGGAGAGATAGTAGAGAAGAGCGGATATCGTTCATTTACCGAGATTGTTTCAATGGAAAACAATTTCAATAATGTTATTGCTTGATAAGTGATGACCAATTTCATCGTTATTGGTAATCGTAGCATGTGTGAGGTGCTTTGAAGATAGAGAAACTATTCTAGCAACTGGGACTGGCAGCATTTTTTCATAACTTTCGAGCAACTAGATGTGAACAATTATGAACGCTACTGAGCTTAAATTGGTGCGGCCTGTTCGATGTAGCTACTGAATTAATACATAGATATCATACAGCTTTTTGTCAGTGCTAGTTGCTAAAAAAGTTGCTCTGAAGCGCCCATATCTGAAATATCGGTGTTCAATTATTAAATAAATGATCTCTTACAAAGTCAAACAAGCTAAAAATAACCAGCATAACTACTGTATCCTGAGAAGACAGAAAAGAATGAACAGTAAATAAGTTTACTTGTTTCACATAAACGCCCAAGTGACGATAATGACTGCTTACACCAAGTCCCCTCCCTAATTTCTCAACAAGTCTCTTAAGAAAACATTCTCATATTTCAGCCGTTGACTTCGTTCAGTCCATATAATTTTATCACCGATCAAACGTACCTACATATAATAGACGATTGACCTGTAAAGATGCGCGATCTCTTCTAAATGTAGGTGCGGATTGATCAGTGCTAAAATCAATAAGCAATTTTATTATTCGCGAGCGGCGCCGCGCTACCCTCGTCCTCTAATCCTAGTACGCTGTCTACAGCTTTTGTTGATATTAATAATAACATTTATGTCGAAATAGTGGTTAGATTTGTTATTTTATGCCGTTTTATTATAAAACAATAAAGAAACGAGAAAAATAGATGAGAGAACGAGCCCGATGCTCATCTGGTGTTTTGCGTTAATGCCCGTTACAGTGTGTTACCTAGGAATTCAATAAGTAATGTCCTAAGTAACACTGTGCTGCACCCGTGATTCAGAGACATTAAGAAGTTATGTCTTCTCAACTCTATAATTTTCTACCACCTTTCCTTTTCCACCGGAGAGAATCGTGGCAGAATATAACAAATCATGAATCCAAATTCAACTAATAATTCCGCTCGCTAATTATGTTCACTTACATTATAAAAAATCTCAAGAGAACAACAAAGTCAATAACATTATATCTCTTTGTATAAAAGCACGTTATTAGATATTTTTGTTTATTAAAGAATATTATAATCTTCATCATGCGATACAAAATTCAGGTCATGTGTCTCACCCAGACGTTAAATTAGGATTCATAAATTTCTAAATTCAACTGAAATTTTGCTCCAAGTGTGTGAAATCCTAGCCATATGATTATCCTCTTGCCGACTCACTTTAACATTTCATTTACTTCATGGATATGCCAACGTTTTTGTGACAAAACGTCGAAAAAATGGATTTTATACACACTGTAAGGTACGACCGTCCGCTCCATAGCGTTTATAGAGTCAATCCATTATGAGTTGTGTGCCTCATTACGCATTTTATCAAAGTTTTTGTGTCGCAAATGAGCTTTAATATGGTCTAATAAATGATTCTATATAATATAACTCTATATTAAAGAACAATTTTACGTCCCTAATATAGATAAATAAATAGATAATCCTTTATTGAAAAACAAAATGTACAAAAACAACTTAAAACTATAAAAAACACAACACACAACTATAGGTATAATATACAACTTTACGTGCATAAATAAAAAAACAGCCTAACAGTTTTCGGCTAAATTACTTGGTCAGGTTAAGCAAGCATTATTTAATGTATAAACGTGCCTATAGATTGTATAGCCAATATATTACAAGTTAGAACTATAATCCTTTAAATCCAGGGGAGACATTGCCTTCCCAAATTCCGAAACACTCATGTAAATCCACGTGTGATGAGAGCAGAACTCAGCGTTCCATATTCGTCCCGGATATTCCCCCCGGACAAGAAACACTAACAAAATCTCAGTAAAAATACACGTAAACTGTCCCAATTAGTTTTTTGGTGAATTAGTAATCGGGTGCCGTGGCCTCGTTACTTGCTAAAAGCTTGTTTGTGGATCCGGCGAAAGGCGGAGTTTTGATTACATACCATTGTTATTTTGCTGATTCGCCTCCTAATTCCAGCGGCACTGAATAGCTGCTATTACCACAAAGTCGTTTTAAAAGGGTTACCTTACTTTTGTTATTTTTAATTTTACAGCAATTTTGTGAACCACTTTAGCGATAGCGTTTTATTCGGTACCTAGTATTATAGTATACAGCTTTATAAAGTAAATTTGCAAGAAAACTAACGTTGTATTTTTATCACGTTAAGACTACATTATAATAATTTAAAATAATCACACTATAACATTGTTTAAGTCAGCCATAGGAACTTAATGTTTTACGCGGCCATAAAAGATTCACGAAGACGCTTTATGTGTTGCTGTCAGATATCTCTATTATACCTGTTTTTACGTTTTTCTCTCACAAAAGTTTATTTCGCCTCTTCCATATTGTTCTACATTTTACGTTTACGTGATCAACATTTCATACTTATAGGTCGAGATAATAAAATAATAAACATTTCAGGACGTTTCACAGCGCACACCTAACCCCAAACTAAGTAACTTAATTATTGTATTATGGTGGTTAGGATAACGGATATAATACTTATATACTTTTTTTTTGTAAATACATACTTATAATAGATATTGAAAACCACCCAGACCAGAAACAAACACCTGTGGATCACACAAACATTTGTCCCATGCGGGAATCGAACCCGGTTGCAGGCGCGTAATAGCCCACCGCACCACAGAGGTCGTCGAAATACAGCGATGTCGCATTTTTAACATTTCCAACAAGTTCTTAAACTGAAAACGCGAAGGCAGTTTTCGTTTACGGCCAACTTTGTTCTATTTTGTGCCAACACTGAAGTAAACCTTTTGTTTAGATTTTCGTTCCTTTGCAGCTGAGTTTATTACCTCCGCTTTGTCGTAGTCTGCTCCTCGCCCATGTAAAATCCTTTTCGAGTAAATTGCTCTCCGTCCCCGCGAAAGTGGGCGACAATGCAGTCTTTATTTTGATGTCCTTATTTTTCTATCCAAAGCCTAAAGATTTGAACGTTATGAATACAAAGAGTCTTCATGGAAAGTGTTGCGTTGAAAGGATGAAGTGTGTCTGAATAGGGAGTGATTTTAGAATGGAAGGTTAGAAATGTTGGGAGCGTCCCTCCGAGTCGGCTCAGCGCACGCATTCTCTTTGAAACCCTTTCGAGACGTCTGCGTAGGACGGGAGCTCGTAGATATACACTCCTAAATACCATCCTATTTTGCCGGGATACATATTTCTGTCTGGATTTATTCACTGTAATCCTTCTATGTACTACTGAGTATTCTAGTCGCATCAAATTCTCACATATTTTTACCACGCGATGTGAAGAATTCTTATAGGATTTGGTAAATTAACTCACAGCTTTATATAGCTTTCCTTTATAAAGATATTTTTGATCGTGTTTCGTGAGGATATAAAACAAACAGGATAACTGACGCGGATGTGAAGGATTAGTTATGGGATTTGGGACCTCCACATGCGTTACTAAATGACGAGATTAAAATGCATGGTCCAAGAAGTTTCAGATAAGATAGTGAAGTGATAATGGGTATAATATAACAGTTGGGCATTGCAAGCAATATAAGAAAGTTTGACAAGTAGCTAGTAAAGCTACGGGCGTGCTCAGAGGCGAACTGATGAGTTTTAGTAAGTTTCCTCGTGTGTTTTGCTCAAGTTGGTGGTCGGGCGTGTTCTGAACGCTAATAGTTCTTCGGACGGTGCCAACTTGGCCCTCGATTCTCAATAATGTTCTTGCCTGTAGCAATGAGAAAAATAACGACCTGGTTTATTGTAATGTGGAACACGTCTATCTAAGATACGACTTTGTCTAATATTTTGTGGGGATTTGCTGTGGTTGGAAAGGTAGTAGAGGTGCTAGGGGATGCTCATGGTGACCTAAAACTAAAAATAATATAGGTTGACCATATAACCTATAATCGCGATTTTACTCTCGCAATGTAACTACGATAACCTGTTGTTAAGGAGTAAATAAATCCGGCAGGCTATGACCGAAAACAACCATAAAGACTACAAACAAGAATGAGGATGAGTTCGCGTTCACTGTTTGCGTTATTCTCATGGGAGCTTCACACTATGAATCAGTGTTAAATCATCAAAGTTAACGGCAAGAGTTTCTTGCCATAGTATGGAGCGGGTTCAGGTGGTGAAGATATAGATTATAGATAGTGTACAGTGTTGCATAGAGGTGTAGCTGTACCAAAGTAACACTGAAATAAAGTTGACACCAGCAGTGTTCAGATGTTTCCCCCGCTTTAAGGTAGCCTTTGTGTTTTACAGGGTCTTAGCTACCTATATTCCAAATATTAACTCCATCAATTCAGTCGTTTTTGCGTAAAGAGGTTACAGACATACCCCTTCCATACTTTCGCAAATATAATAATGTAGGATTTGCAAAAGTGCTCCGATGTAGCCTATTTGAATAAATGAATTTTGAGTTTGAGTTTGAGGATCAGGAGAACATTGTGTCATACTATTTTGTCTAGACTCTACTACGATTACTAAAACTCAGTTTATTCGCATATAAATCACAAATGCGATAAAGTTCTTGCGATACTACATAATATTTATGTAACCTTATATTTGACTTGAATGTGTTTATTTCAATACAGCGAGTGTTAAGATAAGAATAATATGAAATAATAAGTCAGTCTAGAAGATATAATATTGATGTCTGGCTCGAGTCGTCGTCAAAGGGCATGAACTTTATTACTTAGGTCAAGCTGATAGCGATACCATAGTAAGTCATATAGCATATACCTAAAGCTTTTTAAGTTAAAGTTATTATAAATGATGGAAAGTCTTTCGATTTTGGTGTTTCGTGATTCAGGTCAGTTGACTTACGTTCAGTAGTCTTAAATAAAATTAAGGTACCTCGCTGAAAGTAAAAAAATCAGACCCGTGCCTTCATAATATTCTGCATTTTACTAATATTATTATAACGTGAAAGTTTTAAAGAACGTATGGATCTTTAGATGTCTGGATGTATGTTTGTTACTCTTTCACGCCTAAACGGGTGGACCGATTGAGCTTAAAATTTGGTATAGAGATTGCTTTGACCATTTTTCCCCCCGGGGAAATGCTTTACGCATACCACCCTGAGCCGTTGTAACGCTAGGCAATAACACATACAGACATTGAGTAAAACCGCAGCTATTTAGTTTATTGATAAACGACTTGTACTACAATTAAAATCTAAACCAAGATAAATTCACGAACTTTGAATTGGCTTAATAAGAGTCTTAGCTTGATCATTACATCCAGATTCCAGATCAGTGGTTCGCCAGAGATAACAAGACGATATTATAAAGTAAATCTTAGCAACGAGTTAGAAGTGGCCCGGACCGCGGTACGAGACGGAGTTATTGATCTTTGCGAAGCGGCGAACTTTTGCATTCTCTTCCCTTGCTAGACAAATTGCTTTTATTTTACTAGCGTTATTAAATTGATGCATGATGGAGTACTTCTTTATTTGAATTGTCAGTAATTCTCGCTGTTTGTAATGTAAGTACCTAGTTATTTTTGAGAACAATACCTATTTGGTACTATTTCTGGGTAAGCTCAAGTTCTTGCGACATACCTACCAGACATTTTTTCATACATGAAATTAGACTCTCAAGTCGTGTGCTCTTAAAAATAACAGTAACACCAAAGATTTAAAATACAAGAGCCTTTATAAACCTTTTTGGATGAAATCCTTTTTGGGTATGCAACAGAAACTAAAAATAAAATTAAAATAATAATTGAAATTTTGGGAACCTAAGTAGATAATCATGTTCGTGATAATAATAACCTGTATTTGCTTAATTTAATTGCAAAGTATGGAATCAAGAGGCAGTAGGTATTCGAAAGTCAAGCCGCAGTTCCCCGCTAATGACTTCATTGGTTTCATTAAGCGAGTTACTTGAATACGTGACTGTAAATGTTAATTCAGAATTCAGAGGCTAATTTCTAAAGGTTCTCCGCTTCCTAGAGCCGAAACACATTAACGCTTTGCGACACCATCGCAGGTTCGTCGCACATTCCAAGTCCCTATAGAACTTCAGGCTAAAGCCCCGTCTCCAGCGCGGGTTTTGGTTTAAACATTCAACATAAACATGACATGAAAAAAAATCTCGGTGATTTTGATGTTTTATTTATTTTATTAATAATAAGAAAACTTACAGCTAGCTTATGAATAGATAGTTATATAAACACGAATGGCCAATTACAAGTTTTCATAGATAAATACAGAAAAAGGTAAAATAGAACAAGACGACAATAATATAATTGTATGCACACTACAGCATTATGAAGAAGAAGAATAAAACAAAAAACGCGTAAACACCAGTGGGTACTAAGTATATATCAACATATAAGTATTAACATATATAAAATATAAATAAAAAAGATTTGTCTATTATAAGATTACAAACAATAAGTACATAGAAAACTGCTACCTAACAAAGTGTCACACACCGGTAATATATGAAATGTTATGTTGTATTTTGACGTTCTTTCCATCGGGTATGGAAAGCAAAAACATTGTTGGAGCAAACAAAAAGTGTAGACTGACAATGTTATTGATGAAAAATGTTGTGATGCTTTTGTTGAATGTTTGGATCAAAACACGCGCTGGAAACGCGGCTTTAGATGTGCCCATAGTTGACTAACGTAATTTTTTTTTTTATACGAGATAGGCCTACGTTTGACCACATCCCACCTGATGGAAAGTGAAAATGCGGTCGACAATGGATCACGTAAGATGCCTAGAAAGGTACCTATTCACTCGTGCCTTGAAGATACCCAAGTTGTAAAAGTAATAAGTAATAAAAGTATTGGGTTGATAATCGTAGAAAAAGGAACGATAACACACACAGAAGCGATTGACACTTTAGGGCCCAAAGGTGTTTTCCCCGCTAAAAAGTAGCCTGTGTTTGGTTGCTAAATGTTCTAAATTACAGCGGTTTAGGCGTGAGTAGTAGGAGTAACAAACACATCCTCATCACATTACACTAATATTAGAAAGGCGAAAGTTTGTGAGTGTAAAGAAAAGAAAAAAGAAAACATTTAATTAAGCACAGAAACACAGGCACATAGAAAAAGAGAGTGTGTAATTTGTTACGTCTTCTCGTCTAAACGGGTGGACCGATTAAGCTGAAATTTGGAATAGCTGGAATAACACATGGGCTACAGTACAGCGGGGTAAACCGGTGGGCGCAGCTAGTATTAAAATATATGTTCCTATCTACATAGGATTCTTTTTGTATGAGTAGTTTCCACTCGTGTGTAAATTATTTAAATTCAGTACCTACCTAATATTGTTTAAATTCAATAATCATTATTTATTTGGTCGTTCATTCATTATACCCGTTGTGTTATTGTATTAATGGTTATTTTACAAGCGGCAGTTTGGCGTCCACGTAAAACATACTCATGCCGACTTTGGCAGTGCGGTGCCGTAACGTACTTATGGGTGACATTGGGCGACAACTACCATCGAGCGGGTGACGAAAGTCATGGTAGAGTCGCTTTTTTGACCCAGGAAAAAATCGGTACGCATCATCACCCCCCACCAGGGGGCGCGGGGCGGTATGTGGGACTCCCCCGCCGAAGATGGGCGCGGCGGGGTTACCCATTGAAAAACCTGGGGGTGTTCTTGCGGGACCATAATCCCGGGGCAGCGGGTACGTCGTAACACTCATCCGCGGCAAGTGGTAGAGTCGTTACGCCAATGTCACAATTTTGCGGCAACCACTCGGCGACACACAACCGTCGCCGGTAACCAGCCGGAGAGTCGCAACAATCGTGTCGCCAAGCGGTCATTACGACTGTGTTCCGGCATGATGTTCAGTGAAGTCAGGGAGGGATTCATCCCGCCTTCTATGTTTAGTCTGCTACCATCTACGGTCGCATCTATGCTTAAGATCAGGTGAGATCGTAGTCAAAGGCTATTAAGAATAAAAAAAACGACAACGCCGAGGTGTCGCGGAGATGTCATCGAGAGTCCCCAATGTGGGGGCTTCCTTAGATTTCCTGCTAACTCAGCAAAGCGGATAGAATTTGATGTCAAAAAGGTCAAGTGGGACATGAACCGGTCACTTTATATTACTAGGGTCCTAGGGTAGGGTAGTTCATCTATTTCCTTTTGCCCTTAAGATGGTCGTCTGCACGTCTACATGGTTATTGCTTTTTATATGTACAAGGTGTTACCCTCTCAAAATAGTCAATGTTCATCCCTTTTAATATTGTGAAGGTAAAAGTTTGTATGTGAGTGTATGATTGTTGCTCTTTCACGCAAAATAAAGTGAACTGAAGAAGTAGAACTGAACCGATTGGCATGAAATCCGGTATGTAGTGTAGGTAGTTAGCTGAAAACTTACGAGAACATCGGCTACCTTTAGTAACGACTTTCCTATGGGCTCGATATTTACGCGGATAAAATTGCGAGGCGTACCTAGTAGTAATTTAGCTAGTATAGCAATTCTATGACAAGAAAAACTATTTTTACTTTTTCTAATAGTCCAATTTTAAGGATGCACTTTCCTTGAGCATTTCATAAAAGCTTCGAAAAGCACGATAGACTGTGGGTTTTCAAAAATAAAATATTATGGTCATTAATAAATCATGTTTACACTATTATTAATACTACAATTTTCCACAATATAGTATCTACTATCGATACATTAAAAGGTCAACGATTCCCATACCTATTTCAGGAAGTGTGTACGTGTTATTCTGTGTATCTAATAGGTGCATTGTTCTCTTCACGATTCACGGTGCAGTGTTAGTACTGAGTACTGACTACGCTACGTCCATCGGTAAAAATAGAGAGGACCGGACATTGAACCGTTCGCTCCGGACATACCAGTAATGAAACTGTCCCATGGCGCTTGAAATTTTCGCGACTGAACCAATTTCCCTCGTACAGAACTAAGCTACCTATATTTATGATTTATGTCTCTTGCAATGCGGTTTGAGATTAATTTAGCTGTCAAAACAAGGTGCTACGTCATTATTTATGCCGTTATCTGCCTGATTGTGGAGTTCAAGGAGGCCATGATATCCAATGTTTTTGTTAATATTTTTTGCATTAATGATTGCTAGTTATCGTAATTTGCTATTAAAATGCAGACAAAATTACGCCGAATTGCGTGGAAAATTTTAATTTTTAAATGTGTCTCTACTACCCTTACATTGTCCTTATGTCAATATTAAATGTCTTAGTAAAATATAATTTGCTATATCAGCTACTATAACAGCTTTGCACATACCTACTATGCAACTGCGGCCCACTCATATTCAACAGAAGTATCCACCTGGGGCGACACATTATGCTCCTAGAAGAGATACAACAAGTCACTCCCCGAAACATCTTCGAAGCGGCTTAGGGTCCTTTTGAGACTCCCCCAATAATAATAACTGTTTACGACAAATTTCAAAACGCAACGAAGAAACCGGTTACGGATCCAAAATGCGTAATTTCCCATCTTAATTCTTAATCATTACCATACTTATTACATAGAGTGTAGACAATAATAGACTAGTATTAACAGTAAAGTGTAATAAGGCAGCTACGGTGTAACAGCCTGCTATATTATCGTTAAAGGCACGCGCTGTGACAGGTGCTTTATATCGCACGCGTGCTGCCGAGTTCATCCACGGCTTTAAACTGCCTCTGCCTATTTTGCAGGTATACTTTGTGATAAAATGCAAATTGTGTTTAACCCGCGGCGCATCATGTTTGTCGCTGCATCCTTTCAAAAGCCGTCTCATCGTTTGGTGTTGTTTGTATGTGCTCAGATAGCCATATGCGTCAAAGTCTAAAGTAACCGGCACTGCAATCATGTGGGATCAGTTTTTAATAATTTATAACACTATTTATAACACTAGCTGCGCCAGCGGTTTTACCCGCTGTACAGTAGCCTATATGTTATTCCAGGCTCTATGCTATCTCTATACCAAATTTCAGCTCAAACGGTCCACCCGTTCGACGTTCACACGAGTACATCCATACATTCTTACAAACTTTCACGTATATAACATTACCTAGAAGAGCTAAGAAAATGCCCTAGGTTGACAGTTAATTATTGTTTCCGTTTGTTTTTCATCCCAGTACATTTTTAAGCGTTAACCACAAGCGCCTATCGCTTGGCTAGAGAAGAGGTGTCTTTGGAATTATTTCGTTAAGTTTATGAACCTACAATTTCTACAAGAAAAACGTGTTCACATATTTAGACTACATACATGACCTGGTATATAGAATAGTTACTCAGTTGTTTTCACTAGAATTTGGGTTGTAGTTATTTCCAAGAAGTTAGAACTGGCCCACGGACCGAGGCAAGTTCCTCCAAACTCTCAGTAACATAATTTAATGTAGTTTACAACTCGTTAAACCCCAATAGATCTCATCATCTCTCACTAAAGTGTTCATTGTTACATCAACCCGCAACCTGTGATAGCTCCAAACAGCCGACGGGAACTCATTGTCTAGCGATATAATGCCTCACTGACTATTGTGTGATCTGTGGCGAATGCGTGGGCTTGACCATTTAGCCGATTGTTGAACAAGCCCTTTGATAAAACGGCGAGAGATGAAAGTGTTTTAGGGACGCTATACACTTATTGCGGCCGGCACTAATCAGCACTACCGGCAGGTTTGATGGAATGTGTGGATGATAGTTCTTAAAATATACTGTTAAAGCTGAACAATATCACTAATTAGTATAAAACAAAGTCGCATTCCGTGTCTGACTGTTCCCATGTAGAGTATGCTTATATCCGATTTTTAAAACTATCGCGAGTGTTCTCCATAACTAAAACAACAAAAACGGCACAACGCACGTCTAATATTGCCTTCATCAGGAGTTCACGCCTGCAGTAACCGTGGTCGAGATATTCTCGGCAATATTAGACGTGAGTTGTGCCGTTTTTGTTGTTTTAGTTATGCTTATATCTTTAAAACTACGCAACGGATTTTGATACGATTTTCATTAATAGATTAGAGTGATTCAAGAGAGAGGTTTGTATATGTATAATAATAATCATCATCATGATATATAATATCATGATGTATAATAATAAATGCACAATAATATAGGTAGAGTAGTGAAACGGTGATAATGTTCTATTAAGCGCGACGAAGTGCGCGCGGGTCCACAAGTGTGTAATAAAATAAGTACTTCGGCCAGGCTGAACTTTGCCCTTTTAAAAATTAAACTTGGTTAAGCAAAAATATGTGTAGCGCAGTAAGAAATTGAGTTGATTTCCTCCCTCGTAAGTTACTCGTGAACGGAATAGGTGTGTAGTTTCTTAATCTACTCAAATATTTTCAGGTTTCCATTTTGCTTTGAAAACGCCCTCCATGGACATTGTCTGCTAAAGGAATTGTCTCATGGGACGGATTATAACGAGATGAAAAGCGTCGGAGAAATTGAACGTAATTTGAAACGCCCTTTGAGTACAAGAATTGTACACTCGTACATACAGAGAACTCCAAAAAGCGAAAGAGATTTTACTATATTACTTTTATTCAATATCAAAATACAAAAGTCAACGACAGAAATATTTTCGCCAAATATTTTCTCAAGAATAAATCTATTTTCTTTCCATCACAAGTTATCTCAGTTAAAAAACAAAAAGTGTGAAAACATTGAAGCATTTAAAGGACTGCAAATATCTGTCGGTTTTCAAGCTCTGAAGCTTTAACAAATATTATTAAAATTTTGAAAGTTATTGTATTATTGAACGACTGAACCGATTTCGCTGAAATCTGGTATGTAATTTGTTTAAATTCTAGAGATCGTAGAGTCTAGAATAACTACCACTTAAGGAAGGTACGTTTTTAACAGATTAATCCAGTGGGCTCAACGAGTATCAAACATAGGTTAACTCGCCAAGTTGTAAGCTGTTGCGGCTGTGGTCATACAAGCTGGGTGGTTAATTTTAGTGCAATCACGAGGGCTGAGAGGCGAGCCCGCAAACTGTCAATCGCACGCCACCATGTGTGCCTGTGCGACCTAAACGAGTTTTCATTGTGAGACTAACTGATCTAGTTCACTCGAATGTAGTACAGTGACAGGGGGAGGGCATCGGCGGATTTTTTGTATATCAACACTGGTTGTATTTGCTACCCCACTCGTAGCGCCACGTGACGCGCCGTTTAGTAGCGGCCAGTTTAAGGAACTACGCGGGCCTCACGGAATATTCTCTTTAACAAAAAAATCACGACTTCTTATTTTTTTATAAAACTGTTTACCGTATTATTATATAATAAAGTATACATATAAAATATCTAAATTTATTAAATCGATTTTAATATCCCCAGAAATGTAAAATAATCCTCAAAATTATGATAATTTTTTGTTCTAGTGAGGGATCAAGTTATACTGGTCGGGCAAATTGTCTCTCTTTCTAATAAAGCGTTTTCTCCAAATAGCTATCCTTGTCTACTGACTCGTATTTAGCCAGTGTTGTGAATATTTTGACGATTGAATCGATGCATGATAATCGATTAGAGGACAAATGCAAACCACATCTTCGACCAGGTCTAATTGCATGCTATCTTTAGGTACAACTAGCGCATAATATGTTCTGTAGGCCCACGTTGACGACTCATAGTTCAGTACGACTACTACGGAAATTCATTTATTCCTATCCAGTTTTACCCATTGAAAAGTACCTACTGTTACGTATTGTCAAGAGCCTAGAGAGACTTATAGAGCCTAAGCTACCTATTATACCAAATTTGATTAGTTCAGCTGTAAATATGTTAAAAATAGCTGATGTGTAATGTGTATGTTCATTAGAAAATATTCCAAAATAACATTGCAAGAAATGAGTTTTAAGGGGTTTGCCCACTATACCGTACCATATGCCCGTTTGCATTTCTTCTTTCTCTCGTATTTTGCCCGTGTTCAAAACAGAATCTAATCACGAGAATGCAGTACCAATTTCATTTTTGCATGCCTATCAATATAACATGTTCAAGCATCTTTACGTGTTAACCTTTTTCGTTGAACTGGCAACAGATGAACTTAGATGAGTTTTCTTTATTAATAATGA
Source organism: Hemithea aestivaria (assembly GCA_947507615.1). Lineage (NCBI taxonomy): Eukaryota > Metazoa > Arthropoda > Insecta > Lepidoptera > Geometridae > Hemithea > Hemithea aestivaria. The sequence goes on along the minus strand of OX382327.1, from coordinate 8,237,436 downwards.
AAATAAGTTTATATTATTATCTTTTTATCGGTCATCATTCGTGGCTATAAACCCTTACACTCACTGCATTCTGGTCCCCAGTCCCCACACGCAGTTGTTTGGCAACATCGCATGCCATGGATAGACCTGTCAGTATCAGCAACATATTCTCAGCGATATTTATTGTTAACGCTCCGTGCAAGGCTCGCAACGATGTTCTCTTACTTTTTAATACATACAATACTGCCGTGGTACATATATAATATATAATGCGGTTATCTACCAAAACCTAATTTTAAGCTATGAGCAATAAATAAATGAAAATAAGGTTCATAATGGCATGGGCCAGATGTTTATCTTTGTAAATAAACGGCATAAACTCACTTGTATTTATTTCTACTTTGTGCCGACCGGTTCGATCCTGTACGAGGATCTACTTTAAGGAGTAGCTGCAGTCGGCACGAAGCCGAAGTAAATACAAGTGAGTTTATGCCGTTTATTTACAAAGGTGAATACTCACGAATCGTTTAGTGTAAAAAGGGCCTGATGTTATTTTTCGATTTGGCATGTTCCTAAGACAATTATTATTATTGTATGATACGGTATAATGGACAATCGCCTTTAAGTCCATGTCATTTATAAGTTGACAACTAGAGCAGATGATTTTTATAGTGGGTTATTCTCATAAAATTTTATCGTGGCAGTATCGTCACAATTTATTTTTTAACCCCCCACGGAAAAATACGGGGTGTTATAAGTATGACGTGTCTGTCTGTCTCTGTATTACGGATTTTATTTTTTGAGATTGTTTTTTTTTTAGGTAGAAATAGTCTAGAGTGTTCTTAGCTGCCATGAAATGGTGATTACATTTTTTTCCACAACTCCCTCAACATGGGAATTAAACTAAAAAGTTTGATTAGTAGAAAACTACAAACTATAATAAACAGATTTTAATAAACTAACATCTGAAAAACTAAAAGATGGTTGCAACCACAAAATTACATATTTTGAATGTGTTGGGGGTTTTTTTAAATTTTTAATATAATTCACTTGTGTTGTAAAAATTGAGTAGTTCCCGTGTTCCCCACTATTCGTCCCACTAGTAGGGCAGGTGGAACTGTCAAATATTTTTTGCTTCTCACGCGCCCCATTGATTGCGTTTTAGTGTGGCGGGTGATAATATTAAAAAAGTACACTTCACGCGCCCCATCAGAGCGCTGTAACTCATGCAAAAATATAATTTATTGGGCACGACTAAATGATGAATGGTGTTATTAATGCAAATATTTTGCGAAGAACTAGGAGATCAGAAATTATAAGGAACTATGTACTATTTAGTAGACAAACAACACATAAGAAAATCATCCCATCTGATAATATATTATTAAAATCTCGTATTGCGGTGATTTTAGTCGCACTTTCCTGATTAATTCGAACTTTTATGTACCTTTGTGTAATTTATATGAATGGGATAACATGTGTTTTTTTCATTAATAGACGCAGGTACAGGCAAAGCAGTACAAGTCAACGAATACTCGTATGTAAGACGTCATTTCAATTATGATCTCCTGGTACCTTTTTCTTGTTATCTACCTTGCTAATATGTGAAAATGATGGAAGAAATGAAGGGTCTTGAGGAAATCTTCATTTCAAATGACAGCTATCAAAATTAAAATATCAATATCTCGGAAAGTTCTCGTAGTCTTAGGCTGATGGTGTCTTGGAAGAACCCGCCCCACCAAAACGCGATCAGTGGGGTGCGTGAGACACAAAAATTATTTGACAGTTTCACCTGCCCCACCAGTGGGGCAGATAGTGGGGCACGCGGGAACTACCCTAAAAATTTGATTTCAACGAAATTTTAACATAAATAAAAAGTAAAGTAAGTAGGTATTTTAGGATGTATCAAAAAAATATGACACGTGAAGTTGCGTAAAGTTACCGTCATTTTTCGTGACAAAAGATCATCTCGTATTTTGGTATATAAAACCTATGGCGAATACGAGTCAGACTTGCGCACAAAAAGCTACGTTTCATTCATTATCTATACAACAGGGAGACACTTTTATAATATTATGTCTATTATTTATAATATTTACAATATTATCATATAACCTCTTGTTTAGTCGCATCACGCGGCGCTGTGAGTAGGTTAGTGAAAACCTACATTATTGATATACAACTATAAAATTTGCTAAAATATAAAAATGTTTTCGATCGAGATAGATACCTACAAATTTAATATTTTCTTTTTTATGAGCGGATGAGAATATACCATCCACATCATGAAAACGTCATTTTTTGTTATAGACTAAAATAAGTTCCGAACAAGAAATGAAAACTCTTTTTAAAAGTTATTCACCGAAAACTAAAACATAAAAACCTGACCTCTTTTTAACCCCGAAGCAAAAACGACGGGGTGTTATAAGTTTGACGTGTCTGTCTGTCTGTCTGTGGCATCGTTGCTCATGTACTTTGTCTTACTTCTGGGTCCCGTACAGATGAACGGATTTTGATCTTGTTTTTTTGTTTGAAAGTAGAGTCGAAAGGTAGTCGAGAGTTTTCTTAGCCGTGTTTGGTGGAAATCGATCTAAAATGGCCGCCGCTACAATTTGGCGGATTATTTTTTTTCTTCACAACCTCGTCATATGTAAGGGTATGAAATGAAAGGACTTGACTAGTAAAATATATGCATTTCCATTTAATACATTTAAAATCCAAGATGGCCGCCGCTAAAAATAGCTGATTAATTCGTGTATTCCCGTTGTCCCCGTACGCCATGTCCCCGTGACGGGGACAGCGAGACGTGATTAAATTTCTTTCCCGTTGTCCCCGTAACGTAGATTCGGCACGGGGACAGCGGGAAGTAAATCTTTCACGTGTCGTTGTCCCCGGACTCTGTATCCCCGTTTAACGGGGACAGCGGTACTGTAATTAATTATTTAAAATGACTTCCCGTTGTCCCCGTACACTGTCCCCATTAATATAGTCGAATTAAATATGTTAAAAATTATTGTCCGCTGTCCCCGTTTTTTATAAAGTACAGTTCCAAATGCCCCACCAGGGTTGTTACTCATTTTAAAATATCATTTGTTAGGCACACTACATGATGTGTAGTGTTATCTTTGCAAAAATTTTGCGGAGTACTAGGAGATCAAAAATGGCAAGGAAATATGTAGTAGATAAACAACACAAAATAATCCCATCTGATAGTCCATTTCAAGTTTGACAGCTGTGATATGAAATGAAGATCTCCCTAAGATCTTTTATTTATTTCTTTACAAATTACACCATCACTTTTTCATCAATTGCAAGGCATATAACAAGGAAGAAGGTACCAGGAGATCATAAATGAAAGGAAGTCTTACATACGAGTATTATAAGCAGTTAACTCGTATTATTAATTATTTAACTACATTGATCTTTTTATCTTTTATTTATATCTTTACAAATTACACCATCTCTTTTTCATCAATTGCAAGGCATATAACAAGGAAGAAGGTACCAGGAGATCATAAATGAAAGGAAGTCTTACATACGAATATTATAAGCAGTTAACTTGTATTATTTTGCCTGCACCTGCATCTTTTAATAAACACTTGACATTCCATATATAATAAATAAATCAATATATGCCACACCGCTGCCCATAATCAGTACAGTACCAACTCATCGTATTTTCAATCACTACATACGTCCTGGTCCTCCACCCCAACTATAACTACTACACCACTCATTAAACATGTTGATTATTTTTTAGGCAAATTATAACAATGTATTTTATAAAACTTACAAAATGATTTAGGTAACAATTCGTCATACCGAAAAAAAACTAATTGGTCGCACCGCCTAAACCTTTATTTATTTATGTACAGATTGTTCACACATGCACTCAGTTCTAACTCATCACGCTTTATTTTAGTTCACTGTAAATGTTTCCCTCAATTCAATTTGTTCAGACTTCAGAAGCGATGAGACTTGGTAGAGTGAAGGAGATATGTAATAGTGCTGAAAAGTACCAGGGTCCTAGATACTAGTAAGTGGTACCTAAAGCAAAAATATCTAAGGCACAGAAAAAGGGTGGTGTTGGTGCATACAATATAAATTATATTACTTAAGAAATTGAAAAAATGTGATCTCTTCATGATATCTGGTCTCCTAGTATTTTTGGTGAGAAATGTTTTGGTTGCGTTGCGTGACCATCTAGAAATTTTTGACGAGGATTTTTGCTTTAGGCAAAAATAACACCATTCATCATTTAGTCGTGCCCAACGCAAATTATATTTTTGAATGAGTAACAGCCCTGGTGGGGTGCGTGAACCGAACTTTTTTAATAGTATCGCGCGCCCCACCAAAACGCGATCAGTGGGGCGCGTGAGACGCAAAATTTTTTGACAGTTTCACCTGCCCCACCAGTGGGGCACGCGGGAGCTTCCCGCATCTTTTAATAAACACTTGACATTCCATTCATAAATTATACAAAGGTACAAAAAAGTTCGGGATAATCGGAAAAGTTATTTTATGTGATGAAGTAGAAGATGAGCAAGACGCTCTACTGATGTAATGGAATACCGCTGCCCATTATCAGTACAGTGCTACTTAGGATTTCACAATGATGTGAAATCCCAGGAGCACTGCAACAAAACTTTTTACGCAAGAGTCATAAGATGATAAGACTCTTTAGTCCAGTAATTGAAAAAATGTGTCTCTTCATGATATCTGGTCTCCTAGTATTTTTTGTGAGAAATGTTTCCCAATTCGTCACCTCTTCAAAAATTTCTAGATGGTCGCAACGCAACCAAAACATTTCTCACCAAAAATACTAGGAGACCAGATATCATGAAGAGATTACATTTTTTCTTTGCCTTTTTCTGTGCCTTAGATATTTTTGCTTCAGGTACCTCTTACTAGTTTCTAGGACCCTGGTACTTTTCAGCACTATTACATATCTCCTTCACGCCACCAAGTCTCATCGCTTCTGAAATCTGGACAAATTGAATTGGGGGAAACATTTACAGTGAACTAATATGAGGCGTGACGAGTTAGAACTGAGTGCATGTGTGACCAATCAGAACATGGTTTTGGCCGTTTTTTTGACAGACGAATTTTTACCTAAATCTACATAATACCTACTGCATTTTTTTAACCTTAATTATTATAATATAATACATATAAATTAATTTTGTTTTAACTCACTCTTCTTTTTTCCACGCTAAAAACCAAGCTTTTAACAGGAATATAGATTTCAGGGGACAACGATACGTGAAATGTTTACTTCCCGCTGTCCCCGTGACATGACGGGGACAACGGGAATAGATTTTACGGGGACAGAGTACGGGGACAACGGGAAGTCATTTTAAATATTTAATTCAAGTACCGCTGTCCCCGTTAGACGGGGACACGGAGTACGGGGACAACGGGAATACACCGATTAATTATTTTCTCCATAATCCCGTCAATGTGGGCATCAAATGAAAGTTGAAAGGGCTTGACTAGTAGTAGTATGTAGTATATATTATTATGATAAATTTAAAATCAAAGATGGCCACCATCCACAAAATAGGTAATTTTGAAAGCGTTGCGTAGGGGGCAATTTTTGTTTAATTTTATTCACCAGCTTTTTTTACATTCGCCTGTCCTGTTGTCTATAATCAAATCTTGCAAGTAAAATTTAATCTACTTCCCAGTTTTCAATTTAGCTTAAACTTTGCATTAGGGCTTGCAAAAACCGGCCAAATTTTAAAATCGGTTTTTTCGGTTTTTGGATTTTCAAAAACCGGTTAATCGGTTTTTTCGGGTTTTTCGGTTTTCGATAGTTTTTTTATAAAAAAAAAACAATAAAACGATAAAAATGGTTATTTTGTACACATATCTTAGTACAATTGACCATTTCAAAAAAGAAAACATGCAAACTCTACATTACATTTGTAAAAAACAACCGTTTAACGGTAACTTTCATCTATTCCGACGAAAAACCACTTCCGTATTAGTAATATTGACTTAATCTGTGAAATGAAATACAATATTTTGCTAAACTAAAACTAGATTTTCATTTCATGTAATAATGAGAATATGTCACCAGTCACCGTGATTGTCGGCCGGTGCACATTGTGCAGTGTGCACATTTGTGGGGAATTTATTATCCGGAAGGTGCTCGAAAACTGGGATAAGGGATTTTCGATAGGCGGTAAACACATATCAAATCTTAGATATGCTGATGACACGGTCATCTTGTCGACGTCTATAGAAGACATGCAGGAGCTATCCCAAAGACTCGAGGTTGAGAGCAACTGCATGGGCCTCGCAGTAAACAGAGACAAGACGAAGATTATGGTAATAAATCGCGCCGGAAAACTTCCCACTAGCAACATAATCCCAGGGGCTGACATTGTGGACCATTATGTGTATCTGGGCGCACATAATATACAACGATGGTGACTGCGCACCGGAGATAAAGAGGCGTATAGATAATAGGTATGGCTAAGGATACCATGAGCCGACTCAATAACATCTGGATGAGGAGGGGTATCCAATGCCACAAAGACCCGGTTGATACGCGCCCTGGTATATCCAATTTTCCTTTATGGGGTGGACACATGGACAATACGAGCTCGAGAGAGACAAAGGATTGATGCATTCGAGATGTGGAGTTGGAGACATATGCTACGGATACCGTGGACTGCCAATCGCACCAATGCATCTAATTCTTTCGCAGCTTCATATCAGAACCCGCCTCTCAACTATCTGCCAGCAGATAATACTTACCTATTTCGGCCATAGTCAGGAAGGGAGACGAGAGGCTTGAAAAGCTGATCTTAGTTGGAAATACAGAAGGCAAACGAACCCGTGGTCGCTCTTCCACCAGATGGGGTGATCAAAAGAAAGGCCTCCCTCCTATCAAGTTTTGCTCGGTCGTCAGGGATACAATGGATAGGCGCATCAGTGGAAGCAGATCGTCAGACGAGCTACAACACCAACGTCCATAACCAGTGATGACCACGATCCTCAGCCATGAGGGGACGACAAGAGAGAGAGTTGGCCGCAGAATTAGAAACAGAAAGAAGCGAAACCGCGCGTGTGCCGTGTGAAATCGCCCCAGAGTGGATGATTAATCATATTTCTATCTTTTAATGATTAATGATACAGTTGTTCGCAATTTAGTAAGAATATACTCAGAACATTTTATATACGTGCTCTCAAACATTAGCATATGTCGTAAGCGATATTTACTGAAATGAAATTATTTAACCCCGCTACACGGAGACAAAAAGTCCAAAGTGCAGAGGCCTTTTTGTCAAATTTATATGTAATGGGCGACTTGTGGTACTTATTGGTGTCTGTCTATGAGTCCATTTATAGAAAATGAGCACAAAGATAGTCTTTTTATAAGATTTCATAGCAATAAATAAAACCGAAAACACCGAAAAAATCGGTTTTCCGCTCGTATAAAAACCGGTTTTTAAATAGGTCGGTTAATCGGTTTTTTCGGTTAACCGAATAATCGGTTGCAAGCCCTACTTTGCATGCATGTGTATAAATCGGATGTCTTTAAGAATCTAAATTTATATATGGAAAGAGTGACTGACTTATTGACTGACTGATCTATCAACGCACAGCCTAAACCGATGGACGGATTGGGTTAAAATTTGGAATATTAATAGGGTTAATGACGTAGATCTTCACTAAGAAAGGATTTTGCCATGCGGGCAAAGCCGCGAGCATAAGCTATTATTTTATATTTGACTTGTTTAAAACTAAAACGCTATTTTTGCTATAAGATGAAATCGGAACTAACAATGTCTTTGGAAAGCAAAAATCTTCCTTCATGATTTCCGACATTAACACCATTTAAAACAAAAGATCAGATTTGCAACCGTGCGTATGTTCTGCCTCTTAGTCAAAAATATTATATTATCGCTTTGTAATCGATAACTTGGCATAATCGAGTTTTAAATTGAAACTTTTTCGTTGCCCATCACTAAAACCAGCGTAGCCAATAGGAAAAGTGGGCGAAGTCGTCAAATTGTGAAAAAATTTATTTCAAGGAAAACTTTGTCTATTGCCCCTCTATTGGATATGTCCTCGATGTACAGTGATGTTGAATGAAAATGCTTGAACATTAAACAAATGAAGGCTAAATAATGGGCAGCGTTTGCTTCGCTCGTTGGTTATGTTGGATTTCGCTAAGTCGTTCACGCATCGGCAACGATAGCCAACGGATCCCTGCGTTTGCCTTCGTTTTGTTTGATATGTAGGTACCCAGGTTAACAAGCCTCAGCATAGCAGACGCTATACTTGAATTCATATGAATTCATGGAAATTGTGTTTCCATGGTACTTTCATTTTATTGGCTAGCACATGTGTAGCAGATAAATTCGCAATATTTACTTCTATACTTCGTTTCAAAAACACAAATTGTTGCAGGGTTCAAAGGATCAATATCTTAATAAATTGGATATATATCGGATATTTATCATAATATATCAGATATATAACATAAGATATATCGGATATAACAGTTTTTGTGAATATATCAATGATATTTTCATTGATATACAACCTTCGAACCCTGCAAAAATGATCTATGTTATTGAAACGAAGTATAGTTCAATCCAATAATCCAACGCTTTAGCTTTTTGGTATACCCTATAGTATGTTACGTAATAAACTCATAACTCGGACTGCACAAGTCTCAAAGCCACTCTCCCTCAGCGATTCATTCCCGGCAAATTAGGCTCGCCGAAGCTCCCGCAGCCTGCGGCGTCAATTTCGGTTACTTCCTCTTCACTTTCAATAAGCGCTTAATTCCATACACCGGCTCTGACAACAAGTTTAACAACTTTATCATCACTTTTATATTTACCGAGGAAATTGAATGATTTTATGAACAATACTGTTACATCTCAGTAGATAAAATATCCGACGTTATTTGGCTTTCATGGCTTTCAATGTAGGCTGTAAACAGGGAGTAAAGGATTCGCGATCAAAGCTCAGATTATGTGGTACTATGGCTTTATTGTATATCGATGTGGGTTCCTGTATTTAATTTGATATACGTTGGGAACAGATTGTTTTAGCTCAAAGCTTTGTAAGGTCTAACATTACCGAGTTGTTATCGTTACGAACTCTTTAGAACGAGTCACGTTGCTCTTTGATGTTTCCTTTTAATTTCCAAGTTGAACCTAAAGGCTAAGAACAATCGTTATTTTTATTAAGTTTTCACAAATTATTTTTTAGGGTTTCGTATTTTGTGCTTCTAAAGGACAAAAAGAAACCCTTTATATTATATAATCACTCGGGCGACCGTCTGTCTGTCAAGAATTAACTCCAGAACCCGTAGTTATCGAGTTGAAAATTTTACACCTCTAGTTTAAAGGGTAGGGTTGTACAAAAACACTTCTAAATAAAAGTATACGAGTAGCATGAGTTGCGGTAACGCTTACGTAGAAAACGTGGCAAATGAAGCCCTACACAGGTTTAATTGCCCTCACAGCTAGGCCCGTATTGCACTACGTACACCCCAAATGACCCAACAAATTGACCGGATCACGCGATGCTTTGCTTAGTATATAAATACTATTATTATGTACATATATCATGTAATGTTTCATCGTATGTTTGCTAAGGAAAAATCAATTTGTATTACAAATTCCTAGCACCTTCGGATTGAATTTCTGTAATTACATGTGTACGGGTTTAATATTTTTCAGATTTTTGTTGATATTTTAGGTAACATTCATTTCATTTGCATATTCTACCTGTTAGATCTCCAAGCGCAAAAAATAAAAAAAGGTACAGAAAGACCATTTAGTGTTCTATGATATAAATAGCGCCGCCCAATTTTAATATGCATTCATTTTGACGGGCTCTATTTACTATTTACATACGTAAAATGAATTCAGTTGATATTACGAAATTTTGGTTGCGATGAACTAAAAAGAGAATGTGATGGAACAAACTTTCTTGGAGAAAGAATGGATGTCCGTAGAATCGAATCTAGTGATTTTTCTTGAGATTAATATAATCCGGTAAAGTTACGTATGCGTGGGGCGTGAGGTAGAGTTTGACCACTCTCAAATTACATATCGATCTCAAAGATGCTAAGTGCATTTTGTTGGTATAACGGGTGCATTATTAAAACGGTTTATCTCTAACTAGCTTATGTTTTATCCGCATGGCAAAAGCAAAAGCTTTTCCTAGCGGAGGTCTACATGATAAAACCTATCTATGTTCCAAATTTTAACCGAATCTGTTCCAGGGTTTTGGCTGTGTGTTGATAGATTAGTCAGTTAGTCACTTTTTCCTTTTATATTTTTAAATGATAACTACATGTCTTGTGATGATAAAATCTATCTTCTGTGCTTATAACATTGTGTCCTAAGTATCACATTGCATATGAACAAAATTAAACATTAATTAGCGTCGTCGGCGCTCCAATTTTAACAGCAATTCCATCGGCGTGTGCCATATTCGTATAATTACGGGAAAATGGATACCTTGTCCCGTGCGGTGTTTCAATTCAGTGACCGTGTGCTATGCAATTTTACATTGGATGCGACAGGCTGTGTCGTTTAGAACCGTTTTGAGGTCGACGTTCTTATATATTTTTTCTAGTAGACCCGCGCGCACATCGTCGCGCTTAATAGAAACTTATTAGTGTTTTCCTACTATAATACGCATGTGTTAATACACATAAACCTTCCTCTTGAATCACTATATCTAATAATGAAAACTAGATCAAAATCCGTTGCGTAGTTTAAAAGATATATAAGCATACACAGGGAATAGGGAAATACAGCGGGAAGCAACTTTATGTTATACTATGCTATGTATTTAGTACCTATATATTTAGTTAGCTATGTATTTAGTTTTCAATCGAAGGATTCAATAGACAGATTACTAGGTCGTGAAGAATATTAAAACCGCTCTAACCCTATACCTCGTCTATAGACAGGTCCTAGCCCAGCAGTGGAAAAAATTAGATGATGCGAAGAAGGACGTTTGCTTTGTTCAACATGTAACGATAGCTTGCAATTGGTCATATTATGGCATATTCTAGCTCATTGATTTCAAAGAAAGACTATACGATTCCATCATACAAATAGCGACCGTCCAATTTTAAAATGCATTCGATTTGACAAACTCTAACATAACGTTACTACTTTAGTGTTTGTGGTAGGTAATGTCGTAAACTACAACAGTGTGTGTTCCAAGCGAAAAATAATGATATATACATAAATGCCTCTATAATCTAGTAATTAATATTACAAAAAAAAATTTATGTATTACAGAAAGCTTCTGCTCGCTCCTTCCCCAAGTTTGCAATTCTTATAAATTTATAATTATTGCAAAGTTTGGTATTTTGCTCAAAATCCTCCACAAAAAGTTAAGTGATGATTTGTTTTCAAAATTATTCCCAACGACTTTTTTCTTAGAGAAATCTAAACGAGCGTGGGAGAAACACCCATTAATTTAAGATTATTTTTACAAAAGAACCTCCCATTGAATAAAAGTGTGCCAAAATGACCAAAACGCGTTGGAATAAGTGAAATATTTCATTGTAGAGCGAAATTAAAAGTCGCTAGGGTAGCCACAGCCACGGTTGTCACGGAACAAGCTGATTTGGATTATGGTAATACTGTAATTTATTACGCAAATGCCAAGGAATTGTTGCTTTTTACGTTATTTCTCTCTAAGGACGTCTCATAATAGGCTTCACAGAAATAATATCACAGTAGAGTCCAATTTGTATGAAAAAAAATCCCGCTAAATTAAAGTATTTATTTTAAATCGACATTAAAAGATGAGACTCTTCCTCATTTTCACAATAATTCATCGAAATCTTTTTTAATTCATAGTTTTTTCATGGACTAGATGTGATAGTAATAATTTTTTTTTTATCTTTTGCAGGTAAAACTTTCAAGTCCTACATACTTGCAGTTTGGTAACTATGGTTAAAAATGAAATAAATCTTCGAGGATTCGCCACATTTCCTGTAAGAGAGCACTTTGTTTTCTCGTTTTTCGGTAACTTACATATCTACGTCGCTATTTTGTTTTTCTTTCTATCGGTAGTTTTAATACCACCTATGAAAAAAATGCATCTGCTTATATACATACGAGTATATTTCTCCCAATTTTCGAAAGATGTGCATCCTAGTCTCTGTACTAAAGATTCAATCTCCCTTGGGTCTAACAATCCTGATCTCTATGTGATCCGATCACACGGAAACAAAATTTCCATTTCTAGCGAGTAAATTTATTCCTGGTGTCACTGAATACCGTGCCGGAACACGTTCATAGTGACCGCGTTTGTCTAGTGCGTGGCAGCTATACGGTAACTATGGCAGTAACATTGCAAAAACCTCCATTTTAGGTTTTCTCCTCTTTCATTCATCATACTGCCCCTTTAGAATAGTAAGACATTGACATAAGAGTAGCAACTTCCGTCCCACTGTCAAGACTAAACTGACATACATATATATCAAGACGCTTCTTCTTCTTTTCGAGTCGAAATGGCTTTATATATTTTTTTCTATAGCTGCTTGGACCAGTAGGTGGACAGAGCTATAGCTCTGTCATTGGCCTCGACGAGATCCTGCTTCGTACATATGACAGGGCAGCTGGGACATTGGAGAAGGTGGTCCATGGATTGGATAGCTCCACAGTCGCATTTATCGTTTGCAGAGAAACCCCACCGTACCCGGTTTTCTTGTGACCTTCCAACACCAGCGCGGAGTCTATTTAAAGATTTCCAGATTGGCCAGGGAAGATCACTGCCGAGTGGAAGTTTCTCTGCTGGAGAGAAAGTCAAGACGCTACTCTTGCTACTCGCGCTGTCATTGCATACAAGTAGGGACGGGAGTTGCTACTCTTACGTCACTGTCTTAATATGTTAAGGGGGCTGTGGTAAATGTATAGAGACTATTGTCTATAACGTCTCTATAGACGTTATGTGTTTTTTAAACAAAATGAGGACAAATAGGTGTACTTTAAAAAAGGTATGGCTCCATTTATTACTCGTAACCATATAACTAGAGCAATTTCGGGAAACATTCGTATTTCGTGTTTTATGAGCCTCTCCATGTGGCTTCGTTCTGTTTTCCCGAGGCACTACGTTTTTAGTCATAAAAATAACTTACCTTCTATTAAATTAGTTAGAGCAGACATTTTGCCATGAATCACGACTTTTTCTAGAGTTTCAAAAATCTTTATAACCAAAAGTTATTATAATAATGTGAAGAAATTACTTATATGTTATAAGGACGCTCCCAGACGTTCCCTTGTGTTATTAAACACAAAATCCATTTATGGTTGAGGGGAAATTCCTTGATTACATTATCAAGGTTTAAGAGAGTGAAAAAAAATTTACAAGGGACTCAAAACGTCACATTCGGTGCCACCGACTCGCCATGCGAGTTCACGTTAATTTTGTTCGAGTCATAGTGGCAGCGAATGTGTTAATGTGGAGTACCACGCTTTGCTTTAAAATTGTGCTAAATTTTAGTTGGCGATGAAAACATACCTTTCAGCAAGTAAAACAGGGGCAAACAGCTTGCGACCTTGTACAGAAGTCCTTAATACCCAGCGTTGTAATGATGGTGCCATTATTTTACGTCTTATTTCAGGTGATAGCGATAAATTATCTCATTTCCGTTCGTTATGAACTTTTCCTTTAATTTCCAAGTGGCCAGGAAATGGATCGGTTCGTAAATTATACTTTCAAATCTCTGAGGATTTATTGGATTTGAAATTGCACACCGGGCAACTTACAAGTTCGGGATTTGCAAGTCTACTCCCTTCGCTCCAGTGACGTCCTTACACCACGTTTATTAATGTAATGAATCTATCAAATCGATTTTATTTACCTTGTTATTAGGGTCCTTTTGCATTATACTGTATTAAACTGTGGATTTTGGAAAAATAACATAGAAGGAGAAGGAATAAGTATAAATGAGAAGATGGTTAGCGTATAACAAGATATTAAAGAAATTTCGGAATGTTAGCAATTGAAGTAATCTTTATCTTTCTTTTCACGCCCAAAAAGTGGATTTCTTGCAAAGTTTATTGCAAACTATGTTTACGTTATGACTTATTTGATTGTATCGACTATCATCTCTGGACTTATTTCATTTTTATTTACCGGGGGGTAGACTTCCTTTGCAGGAAGGTCGACTGCTGTGCTTCGGTAGGAGGGCACTGTAGCTAGTAAAATTACTGGGCTGAAGAGTCTTAACATCTTACGACTCTCAAGTAAGAAGCGTTGGCGCAGTGCACTAGGTAGCGCTGTACTAATTTATGGGCAGCGTTATCTCTTACCATCAGGAGAGCGTCTTGCTCGTATTCTTACTTCGTTCTATAAAAAATAAACAAATCATCTCCTTTCCCCGAAGTCCACCTAAGTCTTTTATGACGGCCTCCGGCCTCCCCGCATTACAACGAGTATGTGTATTTTCTTTTGATTGTATTATATTTTCCTTTCCTCTTGTCTACTCGCTGTTGTATTAAAATGTTGACGTAACAATTTGATCTTTTACCATTTACCCTTATGTTGTTCTTTGGTGGCATGATTTTCCTCTTTATCCCTGGCATTAAAAATCTTATCTGTCATTGAATTAGCTCACAATGTTCACGTAATAATTTGACCTTTACTCTAGACTCTAGAGTAAGATGTTGGTCAGAGCTGACTCCCAGAGTGCAGCAATAAAAGTGCAGTGTAATAGATACAAAGTGCCAGTTTCAGTCGGGGAATGGTGTAGATGTCTCAGACACTTTTAGTCACTGATACATTATTCTTGGCTTTTACTTTAAAACTGAACTAAAACACTATGTTAAGAACATAAATCCTTTCATACTTGATTCTGTCTTTGGATAATTTATAAACCGCAGTTCGGTTTATCATGTTAAGTTTTTAAATGCACGGGATTTTGAGTTTTGTTATGCTTATCATTTTGAAGAAACCTGGGTAGCACTGTACTATTTATGGGCAACGTTATCTCTTGCAACTGATGGTCTCCTGAGGGAGCGTCTTGCTACTTACGTCGTTGTATAAAAAAAAGATTAAGATTTAGAAGATGGATCTAGACTAGAATAAACATCGACATTTTTGTTCTAGAATTGCTTTGTACTTAGCTATGTTATTTAGTCAGTTAATAAAGACAAGAAAATATATTAAGTCTCAACTACGTCTATTAATCTTAACAGTGTCGTAACTAATGTACTTCCCATTTCCAAAGGCTTTTGAATAGCTGATCTGCAAATCTTCCCCTGTAACGTCATCTTTGATGAATAAATAGTGCTCAACTTTGTCAATTAACTCTAGCTGGGCCATTAATGGCCCAGTAACAGTGCAGTCTTATTGCAGGACACTACCGACTACAATTAGGGGTGTCGCGCACCAGACAATACTTATTAAAGTTTCAACATTGTCTGGCTCCGAGGCATGTTATATCCATCGTTTCACCCCTATAATAACCACTTTAAATGCACTAGATGTCCCCGTCACTTCAGATAAAACTTTACCAGCTAAAATAAGGACTATGTTATTTTGAATCTAGTTAGCTTTGTGTATTGCTGTGTCATGTTATTTGAAGTTATTTTCATTGCGATCATTTTGATTGGCACGTACTCTTCTTTATCTGTCTATAGTTTGTCAATTAAATATGTTAACATGGCTAAATATTTTGGAGTTTTAAAACCATAACTGCTGTTACTTTACTAATTATATAAATATAGTTTGTGTCAATTTTCTTCCGCAAATTTGTTTAATTTACTTTGTTACGGGTTAGTAAGTTTTAAAGATCGTAACAATTTCCGATATAAAATGTCTAATAAATATACCTCTTCCAAATCGTATACCACTTTCTGTGTAAAAAATAAGTAAGATTTGTTTCTGCAATTCTTCTCTACCATTCACACACTCATTGAATAAATTAATTATTGATCACAACTCGATTTCAGCTGTCTCGTAGTCCGTAGTAGCTGCCTCCATTAAAATGAAGTTTGGTTTTCATTTGACATGGCGCGCGTGGCGGCGTAGCGTTGCATCAAGTCACGAGGAAAACACGAGGTCTCGTAGTACGCATGCGTATTGCTTGACAGCCGTATCGGGTGGCAAGAGGTCGCCCCCTCACCAGCGACCACCTGCCACCTGACTACCACCTCACACTTGCACGCGCGGTGTTAAAACCTGCCATATTTCACAGTTCCGACGAGTGTCATTTACGTTTCTCTGTTCTCTCACAATCAAGACAGAAAATTCAATATTCGATATTGGTTCAATCAAGCTATTCGATTCCAATTGAAAAAGTAATACCTGCTTCGTTTATCGTGCAGTTTCGAGATTTCATTTCACAGTTCAAGTAAATTGTTCCTGAGTTGACATAGCCGTTTTTAAGTAAGCGGTTTTTGTCTTGGCAGAGGCAGATATTATTATCATTGACTGGCGAGGGGCCAAATGCAGACGTTAGGGGTTAGCCCGGCGCGGCGCTCCTTACGATTCTACTACTTCTCTTTTTAGCTTGTGTTAAATCCTTGAGTAATTAATGGCGATCTAAATCAGGCGGATTGGGTATTTAGTGCTTATCGAATTAAAAATAAAAATCTTAAAAAATCTCATGTATATTAATGTTAGTGATTACGCTTGTCTTTGTTGTCTGTGAAATCGCCTTCAAAATTTAATTGAAATAACAATCTTAAGGCATGTGCGAGTAGGTACATATGTACTCGACTCGTGGTACTTGGTATTCATAGTATATGAACCTGCAGAGGTGCAAACAATGAGCGAAAAGATTTGTGGTCTCGCAGGTCCAAAACAAATACATGAGCCTACAAAACATACAAATATGTAAACACACTCGCGTTCAGATTGTGTACATATGTCGAGATTTTTGGCGTCCGTCCAGAGTTTTGGTAGCTTCCCACATACTACTCTAGGCGGCCATTCGCCTTTGTTGTTGTCAGAGTACCTTGAGTTATGGGATACCGTTTTTGCCACGTTGCTTATCATACAAAATTGAGATAAATGGTTTTCTCCCTATTGTATTATGTGAATGAATGTGTGGTTCAGAACTCTACTTCGTCTTTTATTATTATGTACTGGTATTGAGTTCGTTGCTGAATGTGCTGATATTTTCTTGTTAGTTTATTTTATTCCGTCAACGGTGTACTTATCTAAATCGAATGGATAGTAAGTTTGGTTTATTAGAACGATGGGTGGATCTTTAATGTTACAAATTCGTCTGGGTAAGACGGGGAACGTGGATGAGGATTTTGTCGCAAAGAAGATTATGTCTCCAATCTTCTGCAGTTACTTGTTTTCGTTGTAAGGACCGTGTGTGGGTTGGGTGAAAGAGATTTGGTAACTTATATCTCAGGGTGACGAATATAGTACAGCCTTAGGGTACAGCTTATGATTGATGACGTAGAACATCATATTACTCTAAACTAAATAAAAAAATGCGAAAATAATGCTTTCCATTTAATAAGCACGAAGATAATTAAAATAGGAACCTACATCTAAATACTTGAATTAATAGATATTATAAAAAATAAGCATTTACTTGATGTAGATACGTATCTTAAAATGATTTTGAAAATTTAAGTATCTTTCTTGATTAACTATTCGATATAACGAAAAAGAGTTAAAAGAGGGCAAGTTATAAACTTTCGGTGATCCAAAATTCATTCCTTGTTTCATTCCACTGGGTTCCTATTATTGTTTTATCTGAGGGTACAATACGCGCCATGAGGTCGCCGTTATCGATGACCAATACTCATTACTGTGTTCATTATGAAGATAGCGATCTGTTATTTGTAGCTGCCATAGTCCGAATAGATCCCCAAGATGAACATTTTGGGGTCAATGTATTGTAGTGTTCAGCTGTGTGTGAAACTATACCCGAAACTGTATCCATGTGGAAATAGGATTACACCAAACGGCGGATTTATACTGCGGATTTGGTGGATTCCCGACGGACAAAAAGGATAACGCTCAGATACAAAAGTATTAGGGGATATGTTTGATAATATGCTCGTACCATGTATGCCTTATAATAGACCAACTTCATTTCGCGGAAAGGTCTGGACTAAGTGCCAAATTTGTTCAACAAAACAAAATGTCTAAAGCAGTTTGTGAATCAGATATAACACTTCGGACTTCGGGCAAAATAGATCTCTAGCTTTAATATTACTACTCTGTTAGAATCTCTAAATGTGAAATGTGGCGATTCCACAGTTTTGTTTATGTGTAATGTGTACATTAACGCTAGACGAGTAATGTGTACTAAAGCTTTACTTAACTTACACGCTTTTACTATGTACATAAATTCTGCGTGGTGATGGAGAATTCACTAACAATGTATGTTTTATTTTCATGCTCACCGACAGTGGCCTTAAAATGTAAGTATACTTTTGATATCTGTGTGAAACTGAATTAACATGATTTGCATGGATCTCCTGCAAGATAGTCTGCGGGCTTTGTCTCGAGCGAGAAACTCGGGAACTGTGCAAACTAGCGAATTGGGCTCTGACAAAACGATAAAGTGGGGAGCATTTACATAGTGTCTTTTTAGCCACGTCTCTTGTTCACTCGTTCTAGCATTTCCTCCTGCCATTTAGTTCGTACTCGTACAAAGCGAGCTTTGAGATTCGGCATCGCAATGCTATTGTTAACGCAAATATATGAATAGTTAAATAACGTGTATCTTTCGTCCTCATTCCTATGCAAAAATGCGCATTCATTTTACTAGACCAAATATTAAAAGTCTACATAGCCGTTTTTGGGTACTGTGTCATTTGTTTGCATTTTAGGGATTCGGGTTATTTCACCTTGCATGTAGGTTAAAATTCTTAGCAATGTTTTTGGTGTCATATTTACATCTGCAAAAAAGCACGTAATGGACTAGTGTCTTTATAAATAAATAAATAAATTATTCGTAAAATCATTGATAGAGAATGTAATATTTTTAAGGGATTTTTTGTCAGAGCCAGAATTCTATCGGTTTGCTAAAGGGTTTGTGGCGCCACGACATACTTTAATGTTTTTTAACCATGAATTATATTACTATATAAAAATAATTTTGGCGTGGTTCTAGCGGGTCACGACACAACAAAGTGTTAAGTAGGTGAGCTTTAGAAGGTGACTCAGCTTGATTGATTAAAATGAAAAAAAAAAAAATTATAAATTTAACCGATAAAATTTAACGATTAACGGTATAAGGAAATGAGGATCATACATAACTTTTCAGTTTATAAAGTGGGAAAGTGGGCCTTAAAACAAGTTAATAAAGTAAATAGCATTATGGCACAGCATCACTTAAACGTCATACAGAAGATAAAATGAATAATGCGCAGAATAAAAGTCCCCAACCCATAACAAAGTTTCCTCAATCGTTCAAACATCCACATAGATGAGCTTCGTGCAATATTAACTAAATAAGAACAGACACGCTACCAACGAATCAATATCAATCTTGGGATTATCAGCTTTGAACTATCTCAACAGAATGCGGGAAAGTAATACCTTTATATACCTCTACATTCTATTATCATCAAGATCATGATTGTGAATGAAAATGAACCTTATGTTCTATTTCACTGAGCTTTCAAAGCCTAAGAAAGAGGAATGCTTCTTTTATTTTGGATTTCGGGCAAAGAAAGTATCTAATAAAGTTAAAAAAGAAGAGTGTTTTTTTAAATCGAAATTTCGGGCACAGTCTTTCTCGTTTAGACCCATTAAAATTAAAATTCGCCTATTTCACCACTGTTTCAATATAAAACTAGAAGAACATTTTATATGAGAGAACGCGGGGTTTAGTCACCAACAATTTTAAACCGCATACCCTATCAATGCTTATTTTTCGTCATATTCAACAGGATCAGCACGAACGGGTATACTACTACTGAATGTAGAACTATTTCTCACATCAGTTTATTAATATTTCAGATACTGACAATCAGCGAGTGATAATCCACGTGAAAGATGTCAACGACGAGCCCCCTTACTTCATCAATAGACCCCTGCCAATGCAGACAGTGGTCCAACTCAATGCAGCTCCGAACACGCCAGTTTTCACACTACAAGCGCGAGATCCTGATACAGATCATAATATCCACTACTTCATTGTGAGGGACAGGACTGGAGGAAGGTTCGAGGTGGATGAGAGGTCGGGTGTCGTGAGGACGAGAGGCACTGATCCCTTCCAGTTGGATATGGAGTATGTGCTTTATGTGAAAGCTGAGGATCAGGTAAGAATCTTTCGTTACTAGTATGGTCTTTTTTGCTTTAAGCGGCAAGAAAGCAGATGTCAACATGCCTTACTGATACCTATGAATATCAGGCATTGCTGAGAGCTAGATAGATAGATGAGATGAACGACCAGTAGACCAGTAAAGGCATATTTACAAATAAAAATTAGCACCATCTAGTCTACCACATTCTCTGTTCTATACCAAGTACCCTCGTCGATGTGGAACCCCACGAATTTTTTAGTTAAGTATTCCATAAAACAGATAACTTAATTTAACAACGTCCTTATTCTCTTAGTCAATGTCCTCTAGATGAAAATTGGAAAGGATGTGATGTCCATTGATTTTATTTAGCCTTTGCTTTCATGACAGCTCATGAATATGGGATGAGCTTTGCGTCCCGTTTGGCCCGATTGATTGTTTGCAACGGGCGCAATTACGCGAATCAAGTCGACTGATGGAGTGATTTTATCAACGGATTTTGGACCTAGATAGCTGTGAGCTTTAATTAATTCTTTTAGGGATGTTGTTTTTGACTGTCAGGTATAAGAGTTATTAGATCAATATTTTAGTAATTTAAAAACAAATGGACATAGTTCAAAGGCATTAATTTTGCTTGAAAACAACATCATCATCATTTTAATAAACATTTCTCCGTATTGCCTGTTTATTTTCAAATTGACGGACTATAGGAGAGGTAATTATTTTTGACTATGACAACATCCCTGTTGATAAAACTTTATTCTTATCTAAATATATAAAAGGAAAAGAGTGACTGATTGACTGACTGATTGATCTATTTATCAACGCACAGCCTAAACCGCTGGACGGATTGGATTGAGAATTGGAACACAGATAGGTTTCATGACATAAACCTCCGCTAAGAAAGGATTTTCCGTGCGGGCAAAGCCACGAGCATAAGCTAGTCTAGTACATATTGTATAATTAAGAGATAATTTTAGCGTTCACGGGAATATTGATATTTCTGACTAAGTTTATGCTACTGGGAATCCTTGGAAGTCAACGCGTAGGCGACACAGTACGTTGTATCGGTTCTGCGAAGGAAATTGACCTTATAAAATAATGAACCGATATAATGTTACAAGTGAGGTGGCTATGACTCAGGGAAAAATCGATTTTGTGAATTCGATAGATCATACCCTTTAGGTATTATGCTCACTACTGGACATATAAGCCTCCCTTTTATTCTGCCATCTGTCTCTTTATTTATTTTTGTTTCACTCGTTATCTTCTCACTGGTGGGCAAATACCTTTCTTCTGTTACTCATGTGTTAGAACCTATTAAGAAGATAAGGAGTTTAGTTAAGCACGGCACAGGGTATCCTAGTGTGGGGCTAGTGGACACCATAGGTAATTTGTTATCTAGTTAAGCAACCTTTGTTTTTCATATTTTAATGTTACCATGTATCTTACCATTACTTGAATAAATAAATAAAAATAAATAAATAAGTGTTCTTAAAATAAATTGTCAAATATTTCAGAGTGGTCGAGTAGATGAGCGCCGCTTCCAGTCGACTCCAGAAGAACGTTTGAGCATTGTCGGTGGCAAACGGGCGCCACAATTCTATCTGCCGAGCTACGAGGCTGAGATTGCTGAAAACCAGAAGAAAGACTCTGAGTAAGTAAAAGAACATTTATCTAATATATAAAATTCTCGTGTCACAGTTTTCGTTGCCATACTCCTCCGAAACGGCTTGACCGATTTTGATGAAATTTTTTGTGCTTATCCAGTATTTATGAGAATCGACCAACGTCTATTTTTCATCCCCTTAAATGTTAGGGGTAGTCCACCCCTAAATATATTTTTTTATTTTTTAGACAAAATTTTTAATTTCTATTTTTTTATGATACAACATACAAAAATACATACAATCCTCAATTTTCATCCTTCTACGATCAACCCTTATTTTTTAATAGCCATTTTAGTAATTTAATCATTTTTCCTCTCCGGTCGAAAACTGATCAATCGTCATTTAATTAGTTATCCCCGCCAGATGTCTACAGGTGTCACTTCTGACCCAGTAAACAGCACGGAGTAGGGATGAGAACGAAGCCGGTCTCCTTTCTTTCTCACTCCCTACACAGTTGTCGGCCATCATTATTGTTTATGCATCAAGTGTAGTAGTAACGTTGACAATTATTATTTTGCTATCTCAGTGTAACTCTCATATTAACTTTTAATCATTCCTATTTTATCAATAATAATTAAATTATCAATTTTGAGTGTATTTTGCACGATTAGTTAATCAAGTGATTTTATAACCTCAAAAGTACTCAACACGTGACACGAGCTTTCAATAACAACGGATTTTGTGTTGTAAGTATACTTTTTTTTATTTATATCGAAAATGTTGTTGATCTTATAAAAATGTAATTTTAATTTAATTTTATTAAAAAAAAATGTAATTGAACAATTAAGATTTTCATAGTTTCCAAAAAATCAATAATTATGAATCTTTATTTTGAAATGTCAATGGAAATATTGGTTGTATGAAAAAATTATAAGAGACAATGTTTTCATAAAATTTAATATTTTACTTTTGTTTGAAAAAATTTTCAATAAAATAATGCTTATTTCACGCATATACCACATTCTTACATACATACAATATACACATTCTAAAATACATACATACTTCCAATAAGTCAGCTATTTTTTGTCTACACTAGAAATTACTAGGAAATTATTTATATGGCAAAACAACGTTTGCCGGGTAAGCTAGTTATTACATAATTATCTATATTTTCAGAGCAATTATTACATAGTTACCCATATTTTCAGGAAAATAACGTGACCAATACGACTACTAATAAGTCTTCCAGATGTTATGTGATATTCCGATGTTATGTGATTTACCTAGAAATTCGAAACGAACATAAACGCAACATTAACGATAGAGTGAATACGAATACCAAAACTAAGTAACCTATAAGTATAAAAATTATAAATTAATATATTATTATGTTACCCAGACCTTAATTAATTCTAAAGCACTTTATACCCGGGATTTTTGGCCACGGTAATTTTTAAACAGGAGCGAATATCGCAAAATACTTGTATTAGGTAATTAGTATCCAATGTTAATAATTTGGATGAATTTATAAATCCGCCCACGGATAAACTAAGTTGAGACTTATTTTAGGGTGAGGTAGATAAACTGCGCCAGAATATGAGGATCCAAATATTAACTAATAAAAAGTTTGATCATTAACCTAATGCAAAAGCTCTGTTGACCTCAAAACGAACAATTTCTGTCCCCGATCGACGACAAATTAAATATTGAAAGAGAGCCATTAGGCTGCAAATAAATTTGACTGCGACAATTGAATGTTAAATTCGGCATTTTGTCGGTTCAATACGATGTACTCGTAGAATAGGAATGTTGACTATATATATTTTTTTCATCTACTAGATTATTAAAAAAATATTGAACACGTTTTCTTTTATTTGTAAATCTGATAAAATTCGTAAGAGATACAACGCGCTAGAGTTCCTTGATCGGGACGTCTCTCCATTCAGTCTGGTACATTTTCGTTCAGTGAAGTGACGTCACGCGTCCCAACACAAAAACTTATATTATAAACCCATATAGGGTAATTTCGCCGGTTTTCCGGCCAGCGTTAGTTTGCGGCCAATCGGAGACTTAGCTTCAGAAATTATTAGAAAACAAGACGTCTATCTCTATTTTTCAAATAAAATTTAGTCCTTGACAGAGAGAGATAGACGGCTAATCCTTGTCAACATATAACGATCGTATAGCATTATCAGAATTGTAACAAATCACTGTTGATTTTTGTGTCTACACTAAGCGTGTTTAGATTCGTACAAAATTACAAAAAAAATAGTGAGCACGTGATGCATTTGGAGTAAGTATTTCATGATATATCCATGTATTACTGAGTGATAGTGTTTAAACTGCTTTAATAATAGATTTTTAACGTATTTTAACAATTTTTTAAACAATATTATGTAAAAATACGTAAAATAATGAGTGGTCGCGAACTAAAATATAATTATAAATGAAATTTTAGTTTGCGGCCATATGGTCGCAAACTGACTACTCGGTTTACTTTTTTATTTCTTTCTAGTTTCCATAATATTGAAGGTATTATAATTCAGTTAACCTTTTTCACATTTGCTAAATGGCTTCTTTGGTTTCATTAGTTTGCGGCCATCTAAATATTCGTAAATAGTTCAAATACTCCACACATCCACATACAGGTCGCAAACTAACGTCAAGACTTTAGTTTGCAACTTGGATGAACGTCATTTTGCGACCGCCTCAAAATGTATAGAAAATTAATGACCGCTTACTGAATGTGGTCATTTGATGCCTTCATTATACGACCACTTGAATTAAGTTCATATTATTGCAGTTTGTGTTAAAGAATGTGCTCAACACTAAAGAAAAAGGAGACTGAGTTAAAATACGAATTAGCTCTGAGAGTTAACCGTGCAGGAGGATTCGGTATAAGAAAAAATATGTAGAAGGATAAAAAAGTTGACGAATTTAAATATAAGAGGACTAGGGAAAGACGGGGAGAAACAAATAGGTGATAGGTAGGGAGGCCAACGGAGATGAAGTCCAGTCATTCAGGGAAGCCATGGTTGAGCGTATGAGCTTGGCCTGAGAAGCTGTTTCCGATTGGGGAGCAGCTGATTTGGTTAAGTTTAATGCTACAAAACCCAGGCGTGTCTATTTACCGCAAAAAGGAGTCGATTCATTGAAACTCCTTCTTTCCAAAATGTTTCTTTACCGATAACTAACCAGCTTGAGTTACTAGGAGTTACTCTCACGCCTGACCTTAATTTTGGGAGTTACATCGAATCTAAGGCTCAATTGGCCGCCAGGAAGCTGGGTATTCTGGCAAAGGTGAGGCAATACTTCACACCGGGACAGCTGCTAACGCTGTACCAAGCACAAGTTCGTTCGTGTTTGGAGTACTGTTCTCATCTTTGGGATGGTGCTGCCAAGTACCAGCTTCAGGCACTGGAGTCAATTGAGAGACTTACGGAATCTCGGCTGCAGAGCCTTGAACGTCGTAGAATGGTCGCTTCGCTATCGGTCTTCTATAGGATTCATTTTGGAGAGTGTGCGCAGGAATTACACGCACTAATTCCTACACGCCCATTCTATCGACGGTCGTCCCTACACACGTACAAACATCCCTACTTAGTCGCGCTACCAACAGCCCGCATCAAGCGTTTTGCTTCGTCGTTTCTGATGAGAACTGGTCGCATTCCCCGAATTCGTGTTTCCCGAGCGGTACAACTTAGGTATCTTCAAGGCACGAGTGAATAGGTACCTTTCTAGGCATCATACGTGATCCATCGTCGACCGCATTTTCACTTTAAATCAGGTGGGATGTGGTCAAACGTAGGCCTATTTTGTATAAAAAGAAAAGTTAATGGTTCCTTCCTTACAAAATTAAACAGTGGAACATGATAATATGCTGTAATAATAATAGTGGTAATGATCAATGGCGAATTTCTAGATATTGTATCCAGAATTTTGCTACAGGCTCTAAAGATAATGGAAGAATGGTGAAAGTGAAAAGTCACTTTAATTCGGCACAGAGTTGGAATGATCTATGGGTAACGACAAGACGTGAAATATCCCAGTACGTCCTTAGAGAAGGAGCTCACATGGAATCTGCACGCCAAGAAGGTGACAGAAAAAGCTATAAGGGTTTTACTATGTGTTGGTCAGCGTATGCCATACCCGGGGACTTCGTCTTCATCTACACTTCAATGATACGCCCAATCTTTCCTACGGCAGCGTTTCATGCTGGCTTAGAACCGAACTTACATACAACAGGAGATGAAAGCGTTTTACATACTCCAAGTGCAACCAGATGCAGACTGCCGCAGGCCGCATTTGGTATACAGATGGTTCAAAAACGGGATCCGGTACAGCATCAGGTATCTACTCGGAAACTTTATAACAGTCTGGGTCTATACACTACCGTTTTTTGGTCGGAGATGTATGCCATTATAGCATGGGCTGAAGAAAACATAAAGAGGAATGTGAAAGATAAGATCATATTATCTACATTCTCAGTAACAGTCAAGGCCTTAAGTTTCTGCAGACTCCTCGTTCCTCAGCTCAAAACTAGTCTTGGATGCTGTGAAGGCTTTAAACAAAGAAGGCTGCAGCAACAGAGTACAAGTTTGGGTACCGGGCCATGTTGGTATATAAGAGAATGAGAAGGCTGATGGACTTCTCAGAAGAGGATCAGCAAATGACCAAGTTAGGGTCTGTCAGCATGCACTATCAATAGCCAGCATAGTAAGAGAGAGAAGTAGAACTTAGTGGGGTCACCGCTTTAATTATCCACTTCTTCGAAGAGTAGGAAATGATAAAGCAGGGGTAAACACCATAGATCCCAATGCGTCGATGCGTTGCTGGCTTTTACAGTCGGGCGACACTGGGTTGATGACATCACAGCGATCGGAGAAAAGACCTGGATGCGAACTGCTCGGGATAGAGTTGCATGGCACGAAGGGGAGGAGGCCTTTGCCCAGCAGTGGGACGATATGGCTTGACAATCATGATGAGGTTCCTCGATTTTAAGCATGGTTTTTAAAATAAAATATTTTGAATAATATGGAAAAAAATACAATAGAACATTTCAAAAAGAAGGGAGAGGAGAGGAGGGAGTTTATAAATGAAGATATAATTCATTTTTTTTTATTTAATAAAATAATTATCGTCATTTTGTTAGAATTTTAGTGGCCGTAAACTAAGATGAGGGTGGTCGCATATTAACAAAAGTGGCCGCAAACTAGTGAAATAGCTACTTTTGGAGAAAAAAAATTTTTTCTTCAAATTTTAATACTATTACTACTACTTTTTAATTTTTTAAATAAAACTTGATCATGTATAGATCCGCAAAAAAAAATTTTCATAACTGTCAAGAAGATTTTTCATATTAATAAGCTAACCTAAAGTGGGGAACTCCACTAATCGGTCGCAAACCAGCGAAATGACCCTATAGCCCGTCGTTTTATTTTGTGATTTGTGACCTTTTTCTGCTTGGTTGTCTAGTAGAGATCGCTATTAGCGATAAGACCGCCAATCGTAACACTTTTTATTCTATAATATGTAATGTAATTTTACTGTATTTATGGTGTGCAAGAAAGTGTTTTCTATTCTATTCTATTCTATTCTCTATTCTATAAGCGTTATATTTCAGCTATTAGCTCTCTCTATCACTCAGGTTTTAATTTTATTAAAAGATGTATAAATTTTCTTTTTATTATTTAAATTACGGACTAATAAAAAAAAAATTGGCCTTGTCGACATTCCTATTGGTGAAGAGTATTGGTGAAAAGTAGATAAACAACGAGTCTTTAAAGTTTCATCGCGGATGTAAACATGTGTCGTAAAGTGACAGTGAAATGGACGGTCTCCTAGTCGCCGGATCTCATAAATTGATTCTAGGAATATGGTCGGGTGTTGTCTGTTGGGACGAATGCTTATATGCAACGTTACGCAATTGCGGTCTGTCTATTCCGGGAATGGTTGAGGTCTGACTGCCTTACACTGTGAGGAGTAATGTAGGTATCTAAGATATTGGTCTTCCCATAATTGATAGTGGTAAATGCCACTATAAATTATGACTTAGTAGAAATGGAAAGGTTATACAGGGTTATTTTTTAAATACCAGCAACCTCGCAAGACTAGGCAGCCAAAATCATAACAAACAACAATGGATGTACTTAAGTACACTAATATTATAAATTCGATAGTTTGTGAGTGATTGTGAATGTTGTGAGTGATTGTGAACTTCACGGCTAAACGGATGGACCGATTGACCTGAAACTTAGAATAGAGATAGCTTAGACCCTGGAATAACACATAGGCTACAGTACAGCGGGTAAAACTGCTAGGCGCAAATAACTTACATAACATGTTGTTGTTTATGATGTTGTTTCTGCTTTAAAAATAACCCTGTATAAATAGAGGATTTCTCAGGTTTTTTGTCCACTAAGTGAAACCCGTCAATATTTAGTTACCTATATTATGTGTTATTAAAAAACTATAAAAATAACTATGTTCGGTGCAATCTGTGAAAAATATCATATCGATAGTTGGCGCTGGCTCTGGGATCAAACAATATAGCAACATGCTGTCGTTTAAAAGCTTCGAAACTTTTCGTTGCACTCGCAAGCTGTTCAGGCGTTTATCTTTTCTAAAGGTGGAAATATAATAATATGTAGGTACACTTATTACCTATACAAGTTTCCACCTTATGTTATTCAGGGATCTCAGATACTCAGGTATACTATCAGATTTCATCTCGTTCGATTTAGTAGTTAAAGGTGTAACAAACTCACACACACACACACACACATCTACATCTTCGCGTTTATTGTAATAGATAAACACTTGTCACTTGATTGAACAACACAATAACAAACAAAATTAACAATAAATACTTTTGATATCAAAACGTGTTACGATTGTCGGTCTTATCGCTAAAAGCGCTCTTCCAAACAACCAAATAACAAGTGTGATTGTTCATCTAGCCGCGCCCAGCGGTTTTATCCGCTGTACTATGTGTTATTGGACTAAATTTTGAGCTCAATCGGTCCACTCATTTAAGGATAATATCGTAATTATAGCACAAAACTGTGGTTGAGAAAATCTCATCAAAATAACAAAATACAGAGTACAACCGTGTACAACTTTGTGTTGCAGAATCTGTTCCTAATGTTATAATTATTAATTTTCAGTATAATATCGGTAAAAGCCAAGTCATTTGCTGACCGCGAGATCCGCTACACCCTGAAAGCTCAGGGCCAAGGCGCCGGGACCTTCAACATCGGGCCCACCTCTGGCATCGTGAAGCTAGCGAAGGAACTAGATTTTGAAGACTTGAGACAGCCCCACGTTTATTCCCTGGTGGTGACGGCGACTGAAGATTCTGGAGGATTCTCTACTTCTGTTGAGGTGGGTTTTCAACGATTTTTGATCAATATATTATGTTTATATCTTGTATCATTAATGTATCTTGTAATATCCATCTGAAAATATTTTGTAACCCTAACATTTATAGGTCATAAGTCAAAGGTATCAGATTTTCAGACAACATTTTCCAATTTTGGAATACAATATTCATTGTACTTTAGGAATCTCTGTCCAGAACTTACATGCAAAAGTCCTGCTTAATTCTAGAACAGTCAATTTAATAATATCTTAGTAATCATTTGGCATCATAAAAAAATTGACACAATATTTATTGTAAATTTAAAAATAAGGAATATAAAGCATACCCTCTTTGGTTTAATATAATCTACCGACGTACCTACATAGGTACCTATAGTTGAAGAATTTAAAGCGTGTCTAGAAGCTAGGAGAATATTAATCTATTTATAATTCAGAGAGCCGGTGTTCCAGACAGACATTAATACTGAGTCAGGTAATTTTCAACGTGACCTGCCATAATTTCAGCGACCCTTTCTCAAAACTATAATAAATATGCCGGAGGGCTGTTAGGCTTTACCAAAAATGAACCTTAAGTTCCAAAAATATTGAGCTGCTGCCCATGCTCATTTTATAAAACTTTTTAGCAAAAAAATAAACCGACGAAAACACTGAAAAGCGAAAAATAATGATAAAACTGAAAAATAAAAAAATATACGCGTCGACTTGTAAACCTCCTCCGTTTTTTTCGTTGGTTGAAAATAGGATATATGAATGACATTACATACTACGTATATTTATTTTCCTAAAAAATGTACAACTTACTCGTGCTATTATTTGGAATCACAATATACCAAGCTTATTTTTCTAATGCTATTTTTCATTGTCGGATCTATTATGGGGTAGGTAAATAATAGTACTTAGTACATTGAAGAGAAACTAGCGATGTCGAGATCGAGATTATGTCATAGATTTTACCTCTAGACTAGCACTATTCGTAGACTGGCTTTTTATTATAATAGGATGGAAATACAGCAATATTTTTATTAAATTTTAAAGCAAGTATTTATACTTTACAAAAGCTTTATTGATCTCACATGCTAATTCCGCAACTAAAACAACAAAAACGGCACAACTCATGTCTAATATTGTTGAGAATATCTCGACCACGGTATCACACTAGCGGCATTGCCACGCTGAATAGCGATGGCCATCCTCTGCACCAAAAACGACCCGGAGCGGGAGTCGCCGGTCTTTCCCGAAATCCTTTATTCCACCTAAAATGTATCCTTTAATTTCCAGTTGACGATCCGAGTGACAGACGTAAACGACAACGCGCCAAAGTTCGAGCTACCAGACTACCAGGCGCACAACGTGGATGAGGACATACCGCTCGGCACCAGCATTCTCAAGGTCAAAGCCATGGATGCCGACTCCGGGAAAAACGCTGAGATCGAATACCTTGTCTCAGGTAATTACATACATATTGCTACTTCTACATTATTATTTACCCCGTATTGTCCCACTGCACAAAGGGAGACCTTTGTGTGACCTTCTCTCTTCATCTCTATCTGTTGCACTTTGGTGCCAATCCTTTTTAAGTATGAGTCAAGCTTATTAGTTTATTGCATTCTGGGCCTGCCGCGGCATTGTTTTCAGTTTGGTGCCACTGCTACAAGAAGGAAAATTATTATTATGCTCCACAAAAAAACTGTCATAGATCTTACGAACTGGCTTTCATTCCATATTCGTGGTTTTCACCCAATTTTGCTGTAATTTGTAGTTTTTCTGGTCGAGTCGTATGGTCAATGGTCATACATGTATCTAGACAATACAACCTATAAGTATACTTTCTTTATAGTGTTTTATGCCAACGCAACGTGCCTAAAATTTTAGATGAATATCGGGGTTTCTTTAGTTACTGTTATCCTACCGTTTATAAACAGACTCCGTACAAGTTATGCGAAATTTTGGTACTACTAGCGCCATCTGTTGGTGGGCGAATTAAATTATTCACACGATGAGCCACTCGGAGTGGTTTCGTTTCCAGCTTTATACTGGAGGTATGGGAAGAGCAAAGATATTATAAAATTTAACATAATAAAATATCAATTCCAGATGATCACTTCAGCGTGGACTCAAACGGTATCATCACGAACAACAAGCAACTGGACGCAGATAACAACAACGCATATTACGAATTCGTCGTCACCGCCAAAGACAAAGGGGAACCGGCTAAAACTGGAACAGCTACTGTTAGAGTCTACACTAAGAACAAAAATGACGAAGAACCAAAGTTTTCCCAGCAAGTGTACACTCCCAATGTAGATGAAAACGCTGGTCCTAACACACTAGTGACTACAGTTGTGGCGTCAGATAAAGATGGTGACAATGTAAGATTTGGCTTCGTTGGCGGCGGCACAAGTTCTGGACAATTCGTTATAGAAGAAATTACCGGAGTCATCCGACTTCACAACAAGGCCATTTCTCTTGATAGAGACAAATACGAACTGAACGTAACCGCTATGGACGATGGAGCTTGCTGCGTCAATGGAGACGCTACCATACACACTTCAACAGCTGTGGTGGTAGTTTTCATTACAGATGTCAACGATAACAAACCTATTTTCAAAGACTGTCCTACATATTTCCCAAAAGTAGAAGAAGGGGCTCCTAACGGAAGCCCAGTCATAAAAGTACACGCAACTGATGAAGACAAAGGCGTTAACGGTCAAGTGAAGTATTCAATCGTACAACAACCGAATCAGAAAGGAACTAAATTCACGGTCGATGAGGAAACAGGTGAAGTGTCCACTAATAAAGTATTCGACAGGGAAGGCGACGATGGAAAGTTTGTATCAGTAACGGTAAAAGCGACCGATCAAGGCGAACCTTCGCTGGAAGGCGTCTGTTCCTTTACAGTCGAAATCACCGACGTCAACGACAACCCTCCACTGTTCGACAGACAAGTAAGCCCGCACTGTATTTAGTTAGTAGCACTAACTTGCATGTATACACGTAATTTGCATGTACGTATAAGTGACACGTAACTGACTGGTCGATGTATTTCAGAAATATGTGGAGAATGTAAAACAAGACGCCAGTATAGGCACCAATATATTGAGAGTATCCGCGTCTGATGAAGACGCCGATAACAATGGCGCTATAGTTTATACATTGAGCGCTCCGTATAACGCGGGAGATATCGAATATTTTGAGATCCAGCCCGAATCGGGCTGGATCGTATTAAAGAAGCCGCTCGACGTAAGTATCTGTCATACACATCCGTAGGAATAAGCTCATGATAAGAGAGACGAATGAAAGGGAAACTTTACATCAAAGTTTGGTGGATGATGGCTACCTACAGGCCTTAGGATTCAATTGGCACACACTTTAAGTTGTTTAAATGTAAATAGTTCTAAATTGAGCGCTGCTGTAAATTGCTGTGGAGGGGAGTCAATCCTGGCTGTGAGGAGTAGTTGTCCATTGAACGGCGCCGCCGGCAGTGCGCCGCGCCGGCAGTGCGCCACGCCGGCGCCGCGTCGCGCCCTGCGAGGGCTTGTTCTTCTTACAGCACAATTAGTTTGAGTTGCCGCCAGCGCGGTGCGCCCGCGCAGGCTCCGCACTAACTCTTCGTTAACCGTTTATTTCCGCAGCACCATCTTGCATTGACTGTCTTACAGATATGATACGACTTGTGTATAAATACTTACCTTATCTTAACAGAGATGTACCTACTGCTGTAAATATTTTCACAGTTGAACCTATGTTTAGTTCTAAAACATGTACAGTTTCCGTAACCGCACTTTTGTATATTCCGCACTGACTAGTTTTCCAAGTTTATTTTACTGTAATTAACCGATTCAATTGATTTGAGAAGCTTACGCTTTTAACATACCTATCAGTATATAATATGTATGTACATGTTTTGTTACTAATCTCAGATTTTATTTGCGGAGTATACCCGGCGGCCGGTTCGACTCCGGCCCGAAGCCTCCACGTTATGTAGACGACTACTCATGTAATATAACTCCATCACACTATCATGATAATATTGAAATTTTTTACAGGGCGCCACTGTAGTCTATATACCTTGTATAATATTAGTTAGTTGTATATAGATGGTCAGATTGCCCCCAAGGCAGTTTGGCCATCGGGCCAGTTGTGACATATTCCTTCTGTGAAAGGGGCAACGTTCTCAAATCCAAATTTGTACAGTTAAACCGTAACGTCCATCGTTTGTAATATATTCATTTCAATGAGTGTCGTTTCGTTGTAGTAATGCGAGGTCAGCAACCCCTCTTGCGACGACCTGACCTCTCCGCCATGTCTTGTATGCAGAGCCGCATGCATTTGCCTGCTTTTGTTCAGTTCTTTGATTTTTTATTATATTAGTTTAGTTGAATTACTTACTTACCTACTGTAAAAAGTACCTAATACTACCTAATGTACAGTTTGTCTTTTCCTCATTGTACAGATGATACCTGTAAAATACGATAAACATTTTTGTTTCCGATTATTTTCTTGCACCTCTAATATTGGCTACATGGAATGCTACTGTAAGTACGAACGTACCTGCGTGCGAGAGCGAGTCCGCAGACGACGTGAGTGACTGCTACTGTAGATCTACTCTCTGTAATATTTCCTACTCTTGGTTTCATTTTGCTTACTGGATGCCAGGGGACGAATGTCAGTATTTATTTTATTTGTACTTAATATCGTACACAATGAGCCAATGCGGAAACAAACTATGTGGAAGTGATACCTAGTTTTTATTTTGTTGATATTTTGTATTATTTTGATTAGCGATATATGTTGAGTTATGTTGTTTTGTTTTGTTTACCCCGCTGACCTTGACCCGTGTATCTGTAGCGGGACAGGTACCGACTGCGCGTGCGCGCGTCCGACCGGGGCGACCCGCCCTCCTCTGCAGACGTGGACGTTGAATTAGACGTGGTAGACAGGAACAATAAGCCCCCCATCTGGGACATGACCACGTATGGCCCCGTTCACATCAAAGAGAATGTCACAGTGGGTACCGTAGTGACCAGTGTGAAAGCAAGGTTGGTATAAGGCGCAGCGGGCCCGAGGGCCCGCCGCACCTCCGCTCCCTAACACTACTAACGACGTGGTTTTGTCTGTTTCCATCGACTCTTTCCCCGCTAGCGAGAAACGTACAAGTTGGAGGCTATGGCTCAAGACAAGGGCTTCCCGCCCTTGTCCAGAACCGTCGAGGTCCAGATAGACGTAGTGGATCGCGCTAACAATCCCCCCGTGTGGGACCACGTGGTGTACGGCCCGATCTACATTCGAGAGAACTTGCCCGTCGGTGCCAAAGTGGTGTCCGTGAAAGCAAGGTGCGTGGGTAACTGTTCGGCACACGGGCTCCGCACGCAGCCCCGTCACCTGCACGCAGTGTGCCGCCGCGCCGCGCCGTACCCCGCCTTCACTCTAACTCTACGTCCAAACAATATATGCACGCTATTTCTTATATTGTTGTTTCAGAAGTAGGATGTAAAATCTCGACCGAATACTGTCGATTTTCTACATTCACTCGGCAAAAGCACAATATAAGGGAAAACGTCTATATTGTTTCGGCTGAGGAAGTGTCATTCGTTGAAGCTTTATTTTATTGGATTCCCAAAGTGCGCTTTGGTAAACGGTCTTAAAACGAAGCGGTAACGATCGTCACTTTCTATTGAAACCTTCTTATCCCAATCGTATCGAGTGAGCCGCTTTACTTTGACGACGTGGGGTCGTTCGATGCGAGGCGGATGGGAGGCGGAGTGAAGGCGATCGCGGCGCCGCGCGTTCAATTGTTTGACTCTCACTGGTGAACTGAATAAAACCTTCATTTCCGTGCATTACGTGAATTGGCACGACCACCCGGGACATGTTACACCAGCGTGCATTAGAAGGGAACACTGCTTTCGTGGAACGGGATCACAAAATTGTGCTTAACCCGTTCAAAAATATCTATACGGTAGATTCTATATTTCGCATGTCATAGATATTTTTGAACTGAATGTGAGAGATACCAAGTCAACATTTATTCCGTCTGTGTCTATTATTATCTGCATGTAGGCTGATTTCATAAATGCATTTCGAGCCGTACAAAAGTTGAAAAGAATAATTTGTTAGGTTAAACGCATGTTCAATGTTTAGTGAGTAGCGATAGGTTATTTTTAAAAAATTAAATATCGCTTGCCATAATTTACTTTTATTAGCAATATTATAATTTTTGGAAAAAATATCAAAATTGAAAACAAATTTGCAGTATTTAAATAAATTAGGTATTATGTTTTAATAGTGAGTGTTTTTAAATTTAGTTTGAAATAGGATTAGATTGAGAGAATCAGTTAAATAGAGCATTCATTTATTATTATTTCAAAGAGACTCTTTAATAAAATCAAGCCTTTTTTAAACAGATGTTCTCGCATAATATTTTCTTTTATATGAAATCCTCAAAGGTTCGAGTTTTTCATAATCAGTAAGTATTTTTAATTAGAAGTGTTTGATCGTCATGTCTGCATTCAATATTATCTTTAGGTACGCTACCGGCTAGATCTACCAATAGAAGGTGCTACAAACAGGTGTAGTAATATTTAGAGAAATACGTCCATCTAACAGTCAATTTACTTCTCATATTCCTAACTAGGACTGAGGACTTTAACATAAATTGTAAATGAAAGCAAATATTATTATTAATGCTAAATCACTACATTCATTCTCAGAGCTTATAAAAAAATGTTCTTACATTGTCTCGCTATATTAAATAAATTTTATGAATAACTATTCAATAAGCACCAATAAACACGTCCGCACCGCTCAAGAGACAAAATCTGACTGACATAAACTGACATTTGGTTGCAACCTGTATGCGCCCTATGTTTCATATTATTATCTCTATGCAACGGTGTGCAGCGCCTTATTTCTTTATTACTCGTAGTACGCTTCGCTCGATACAAACAATTTTTTTAGATCAGGGTCTTTATGGGATTAAAATACGAGTATCATTCATAGAATACGATTCACCATTCTGAATGGAAAGTTTATTTAAGCGAATCTTGAAATTATTTGCTTCAACACCACTTTTAAAAAAAAAGGTGTATTCTTTTAAACATTACTACACCACTTTGGAACACCTATATTAGACATACCTAATATTTGCATTTTCAACGTCTTGCATCGACACTGAGTGGGACCATTGGAGACTATGTTCACATCTATTTGTCTGTCTGTTCGTGCTAAACACCACACTTCGAAACTCACATTGGCAATGTCGTGGAGACGAAACCATTAATTCACTTTACTAACTTTATTAGCTGCCTTGTTTATACCAACCAAATGGCTTAAAATACTAAAATACTCGTACTATACCTCTAGATGTGTGAGACTTATCAACATACGTCTGAGTGTTACGTAGTCATTGCAGTTTTAAGTAGGATATCGTAATCATCTTCATTTCAAGTCAAAAGTTCAAGGAAAACTGCCGAGTGTGCTATCATCATATATCTATGTATAATAGTCACATAACATTATGCTTAAACGACAAAGTGCTTTTGAAATTTTTTGTTTTCAATTTTAGGGTTCCGTAGCCAAATGGCAAAAAACGGAACCCTTATAGATTCGTCATGTTTTGTTAAGGATTTGAAAATGCGTTACGTTGCACAGGCGTGGATAGACAATAATTATTGGAACATTCGTAGTTTTCGGAAGTCCGTTCGGATTTATTATTCGGTTCCGTCGCACTTTTCAAACCAAAATATGTATTAAATCATAGCCGCAATTACAATTGCGTCCTGTAGAATGCATAGGTCCATTTAATCCCATTATGAGTGTGTTATCTTAGATAATATAAATATATTGCTAGACTAGAAAGATATCTCAACATTTGACCTCAATAACATCTTGATTTCTACGTAACACTACGACTGCACAATGAATCTACATATCGCTTAACAACAGGGCGAAAATCGAGCTTGTCTCATTCATCTTTTGCACACAAAAAAACAAAGTTAACAAAAATTGGAGCACGAGATAAAGTCCAAACCCTCCTGTGTATTACTGACCTCATTCAAAAGCGGCCTTTTGTTTGCAAGGGAAAAATACTCGTAATTTAGATTGCTACCTCAATTTGTAGCTAAGTACTAGATAAGACCATCCTCCGGTACCGGTTACGAAGTCATTTTATGTAGCTTGGTTGTTGTAAACAAGGTTTTATGTTTTATTGGAGTGTCTCGGTAACAGTTCGGATTTATCTTACCTATATTCTACGTTGATTTTTTTATTGAGCCTGACATTCGATAAAACATAGCAATAATAAAGCTTCAAATCACCTGGGTTGCGAATCTGTGTGATTTTTCTACAAAAAATAACCTAAACCAAGATCATAATGTACTTATTTGTTGTGTTTCTGTGAATTGTTCTTGATTCTATTTTTTTAGTGTCTTTCTACTTGTAAAGTCTCAAATTTAGTTTTACAACTTTTGCCGGTATTCATACTTTTTAAAAATCAACAATTATTTATCATAATAATAAATGTCTTAAAATGAGTTTATTGACCCATAATAAGTATATTCAAATAACAGACTTCCAGACAGGTAATTGGATCCGACACAAATACCTAAATAACTTTCAACACTAACTCAACTAAATTTAAAGAAAATAACCTAGTTATGATATAATTTTGTTTAAAAATATAAATTATAAACATTATTGGAAATATAATTTAAAACATAAATATAATAATGTGTATCTTTCTTTCTCACCCTTAAAATAATATTTATTCCTACTCCCTTTCTGTTCAAAATTTCAAAGCGTACAATTAGGTTAAACAAATAAAGAAAGAAGGTTTTTCAATCTAAATATAACCTCACCGCATCCCACTCAACAGGATGTTTGAAAAATAAATTGCAAAAATAACGTGTTGAGCCTTTGGTCGCGTCCGAAGAAATGGACCCCAACTCAACGTAAAATTATTCACATTTAAAATCATTTAATGATTTTTCATCTCTCATCTCTAGTGCTATTGATCTAGTACTCACTTACCTGAAGATTTTTTATATTTTTCTTTCTTTTTGCTTCGTACCTACCTTTAAATATATTTTATAGATAAAGTTAGTTCAGAAAAGTACTTGTCCTTTTGTACTGTCTCTTTTATAATTTATTACCGAGTATAAAAATAAAGACAAATTGATAACTTCATCTATATAAAGTCGGATAAAAAGGCTTTCAAAGCGAACT
The DNA here is from genome assembly GCA_947507615.1 of Hemithea aestivaria. Taxonomy (NCBI): domain Eukaryota; kingdom Metazoa; phylum Arthropoda; class Insecta; order Lepidoptera; family Geometridae; genus Hemithea; species Hemithea aestivaria. The sequence goes on along the minus strand of OX382327.1, from coordinate 8,199,014 downwards.
GCGACCGTGACGCTCCTATCATCTGAATTAATTTAATTTCTACATTTCTCATCATTTTTGCAAACAAAAAGTGGGTCAGTTCCATTGTTGTCAGATAAAGAATGCCGAGGTTAATTTCAAACAATGGCAACATTTGTGGCTCGTAGATGTTTGTGATTCTGACTTTATCAATGTTTTCTATAATGTATTGTCATGTTTTCAGTTCCGGCATTGAAAACAACCCGACCGTGTTTTACCGGCTAATGCCTGGTTCGACGGCCCAGACTAACAAATTCCACACATTTTATTTGCAACAAAGAGCTGATAATGGGTTCACTTGGGCGGACATAAAAGTGAATCACCCATTAGATTATGAGAGCATTAAGGAGTACAACTTGACTATTCGTGTGGAGGTGAGTTTTATCGTTCTTATTAATCTTAACTATTATATTATTATGACTATGTTGAACTATCAGGTATCCGTCACCCTTTGATGTAACAAATTTTAATAAGTGCTATGTGAAAAAGTAAACAATTAAAGAAAGATAATATCTACAAAGAAATATTATATCTATTACATTCATCATCAACGCTGTCCACGTTTTTTCAGTATAAAATATCCGCTCCCCAAAACATTTAAGCTTTCATTTTTGTCGCATAACTTTGTTCCAATTAAAATACAATATTTAAAAAGTACTCGCCCCGAAAGGGTTTCAGTGTCAGTGAGCGGTTAACCAAATATTTATCCAAAGGTTTAAAATGGACAGAACATTTTACATGCCAATAGAAAATATGCAAATTGGAACATTTTACTGGTAACTTTCTAACAACATTGATATTCAATGAAATTCGTAAACTTTCGCCTGACTGATAATTTTCCTGCAGAGTGTCTATAGCTAATCGACTGTCTAGACTTTGGACAAGTCATTAGTCGGCGAATTATCTTTTAAAATGCTAACGATTTTCCATTCACTTTGAACTGGTTTTGAACGGTAATAGCGAAGTTCGTTTAAGTTTTTTATGTTGCCAGTAGTGATAGGTTATATTTATTATAATTGCGGCTGTAGGTATTCATGCATGAAGCTCACTGACAGTCAAAGACAAAGATTTGAGGGTAAATTTGTATTGTATCCTGGCAAGGTCGCCATGGAATCGATAGCATTTTAAACATCAGTATAGACCATAGGAATTTGTGCGTGAAACATTAATTCTAAGCTATATTTCAAAATATATTATGATAATATACTGGCTAGTTACTGACAAGCGGCTGTGGCTAGTTCAATCACCACCTACTGAACAAAATCGTGTCGCCAAGCGGTCATTGATAACCGTGTTCAGTGAAGTTCAGAAGGATGTTTAGTGAAGCTGACGAAGGATTTATCCCGCTTTCTAAGTTTAGTTTGCTGCCATCTACGGCCGCATCGTCGCTTAACATCATTCGAGATCGATCCAAGGCTAATCTATAAATATCAATAAAAAAATATTGACATTATGAAATTACACATAGACTTTTTATACTTGTCTATCTGAACACAACTACACTACATACAATAGGTACCTAACTCAAATATTGTACAGTGGTCAAAAGCTTTTTTTGAAAATAGGTGAACTATGAATCAATGAATTCAAAAAGCTTTACTGTATTTTATCTTCAATAGGCATTTTTCACTGAATCCATTTTCGAATAACATGATATCGAATCCACTCCCGCACTGTGCTTAATTTTGTTTCAAATAAATATTTGTTTCGACGGAATATTACGAGTGCACGTGTTGATTTTGATTTTTTAACGAAGCGCCGTGCAATGCTATTACTTTAGATTTGTTTTTGAAGCGAAAACTTTGTTTGATTGCGATACGATATAAATATATATTTTTTAGTAGAAAATGTAAAATATTGATTTGTTACAAACCTTTGATAGCTTTTAGGGAAATTTATAACAACAAACTCAATAAACTTTGGGCCAAAATAAACTAAAACTTAAAAACCGTAATCAAATTTTACTCCAACTCGTAACAATTATACGGACGACTTGGCTTACAGTTGTAAATATTCAATGGTTAGTAATGGCGGTTGTTATGAAAGTTATATATAGAAATCTATTTAGAATCTTGAAATTTTTGATTTATTTATAGACACTTACATGCATTTTGTACAGCTAGGTAGAGCACAGAACGGTGCAGTTTTGGCATGGGTAATACATATTTCAGTGCCGCTTACGGCTTTATATACCTTCATGTATGAGATCCAGGTTAATTGATTCATTATGAGCTCGTAGAGTTAACATATTTTTATAGAAATCCATACCTTTATAGAGCGCTTTCACATAACATCCTATCTTAGTTTGTCATAACGCAAGAATTTGGATGTTGTTTTTGAACTACCTCTAGTCCGATTTTGTATTGACTGTTTTCGTACAAATACTAGAGGTACTACAGCAACGTTCGTCGTCTATAACATGCTGATGCCGGACAGAAATTGGATGTACTAAGTGTGGAACTATTACTTTAACTATTGTTTTATCTTTACCATTTTCTTCTCATAGAACAACGGCGCCCAACAACTGGCTTCAGAAGCAACAGTCTACATAATGCTGGAAGACGTGAACGACGAGATCCCACTCTTCACGGAGCGGGAGCAGGAGACGGTGTTAGAAGGAGAGCCCATCGGGACGAAGGTGACGCAGGTCAACGCCATAGACAAGGATGGAACGTTCCCGAACAATCAGGTACGTGGAATACTAATTATAGAATACTATTAAACTTCATTTGTTGAGGAAGCGAATCACGTGTGTAAAAGAGGTATGTCAGGATCGTACCAAGTGGAAGGAAATAGCCTCTGCATACTCCAACGGGAACCAGTAATTATATGTATGTAAAACTATGTACATATACCGTACCAAGCGTTTTGCTTCAACATTTTAATTAGATTTGGAACACATTGCTGTCATCCGTGTTTCCTGAGCTACACAACTTGGGAATCTTCAAGGAATGAGTACCTTTCTAAATCATCTTACGTGATTTATCATTTATCGCATCTGCATATTCTTCAGGTGGGATTTGGTCAGACGTAGGCCTATTTAGTATAAAAAACATAGACGATTATATTGATTTTAAAGCCAACTTTCGTAAATGCGTATGTTTTTAACTGTGTGAGGATTTCTGGTTTCAATTTCGATTACCCGTCTTAGGTGTATTAAGTGTTAAATCTTAGTGAGCGGTGGAATACGTGTCACGGCGTAGGGAGATGATAGGATAAAAATAGTGTGTGGTGGTATAATTTTTTTTACCGATGGCTATAATCCAGCTTGTCTAATAATAAAAAAATAACATATGACACATAAATCTTGATAAATATATGTCTGGGTGTTGTGTGTATAATTTCGTAAAAGCTTACATAATTGCAAGGATATCCTAATATTCACGTGGATGTTAATAATTATTAAGCCGTCGATTTTTCTAGTAAATGAGTTTTTTTACGATTATCCATTTTATTTTCTAGGTAATTGGCCATATATTTCGGCTGAGCCCTCTTTTTAGTAATTTTACTGTTCACGTTGTTTTCGTACCTGTGACTACGATCTCAGGAAAAAACAGTCATAAACCGTGCCATATTGATGGCTACCTTTAACCTAGTCACATTTATACGATGTTCGTAATTTATCTGGAAGAAACGACGGCACTCGAAGAAAGAAAGAAAGAAAATTGTTTATTGAGCAACGATACACAGGCACAAAATAAACAAGAAAAAAAAACTTAAAGACGGGCCATTCGCTTTTTGCTAACGTTAATAAAATGTTTTGGGATGATAGGGCTGTTAATTTTTCCACTACGATTGTCATCTCAGTACATTTTTACAAGCTTTTATTTAATTTCACCTGTCTGTTGTCTGTCTGTCTGTAATTAAATCTTGGATTGGTTGGTTTTGTCACTCAATATAAAAAAAAGCAAATTAAACTCCACTTTACTCGAGCTTTCTATGGGGAGGTTATATAATAATATTCCCCCCACATCTTGCGTTCCTGATTGAACGTAATGATATTTACTCGTTCACATTCCTAGTCCTACGGAGCGAACTAATGAACCTTTTAGTGTATGTCAATAGCTCATCAATGCAGAGTTTCGATGCCACGACCTAGTTCCCAGTTTATCAGTCGATCGAAAGCTTTCTACCGACTATATACCTAATGTGGTTTACAAGGTTGTTAAGTTAGTTATGATTTGATGAAATTATATTTACAATTTGCCGTTATAAGTGTTTCCCGAGTGGTACACCTTGGGTATCTACCTTTCTAGGCATCTTACGTGATCCATCGTCGATCGCATTATCACTTTCAATCAGGTGGGATGTGGTAAAACGTAGGTAGGACTATTTAGTATATAAAATTAGCTCCCGACACAAAAGAGGGGTGTTATAAGTAGTGTCTTTGTCTTTATTCAACATAATATATTATCTTTTAAACTGATATTCATTACTTGCTATTAATATTGAATTAAGAATTAATATTGATTGCTATTAATATTGTTTGTTGATTTATTTTTTTTAGATTCATGAAAACAAAGATTTCGACAAATTGTAAACCCGTCCATTTCGAAGTCAGTTAACAGGAACTGCTAATTAACACAGAAAAAGTTGGCAACGTATCCCATATACGGCGTGGTGGCTTTAGGTACATAATGTTAACATAATATGCGGCATTATACAATATTTTCCACAAAAATATAATTAAGCTGTCCGCAGTTTTGCAGAGTAATACGTTTTAAAAGATAAAGTGAAGCTTTAAAACTGTCAATTGAAATCGAAACCGTATTAAACGGTGTAAAATAGCGTCCAAATGCGATAGTCTCGCCCATTGGGATCTAGATCTAGCTAGAGATTAGATTAATACGATCGTTCTGCAGTTTCATATCAATGAAAATTATGAAATTAAAACTAGTATACTGTACTCGGATATTAGGACACAGGTTTTACCGGGGGTAGACTTCCTTTGCAGGAAGTCGACTAGGTGGGTACCCCAACAGTGCCAGTTATTCTACCGCCTGAGCAGTGATGTGCAAACATTGCTGTGCTTCGGTAGAAGGGCACTGTAGCTAGTGAAACTACTGGGCTGAAGAGTCTTAACATCTTATGACTCTCAAGTAAGAAGCGTTGGCGCAATGCACTGGGTAGCATTGTATCTAGTATTTACTAATTATGGGCAGCGTTATCTCTTACCATCAGGAGAGCGTCTTGCTCGTCTTCTTACTTCGTTGTATAAAAATAGGACATTATTATTTTTAACACACTTTTAAAAGAAGACGAGGATGGAGGATTTTACGTACACATTGTGCACCAATCCTGACATCCTGGTTATTTTGGACCACAGAGTTACGATTTATTATAGAAACAAAGCCGAGTAAGACAAAAACAATCTCTTACAGATATTAAAGAAAATAGAAAAGGAAAGCGAATCTATTATGACTATGACCGTTTTTGTTTGACAAGTTTATTTTAATTATCTACACAAGTCCTTACTGACTAGCGCCTCAGTATTTGATTTTTATGAAAATTGATTACGCATTTATTGAATGTCTGTTGATCTACGAATTTACTAGATCTGTGACCAATACGTTAATTTTACGATTATATAATAAACTAGCTGCGCCCAGCGGTTTTACCCGCTGTACTATATACCTATGTGTTATTCCAGGTTGTCAGCTATCTCTATAGCAAATTTCAGCTCAATCTGTCCAGAAAAAGTAACAAACATCCAGACATCCATTCTTACAAACTTTCTCGTTTATAATATTAGTAAGATTGTTGGGGAAGTGTGTAGATATGGTTTGTAACACTATGGGGTAAATAAAAAGTTCAAAAAAAAAAAGTTTATATTATAAAAACACTTGAGATTTAATTCTTAACTTTACATGGACGGGTTAGGGCCGTGACGTTGCCGAGACGACTGCCGACTGCCGGCGCGACGGAGGGAGGAATCTGGAGAGTCGCTCTACATAATTTTTGAATCGTCATCATCATCATCATCATCAGCCTGTTCGTCCACTGCTGAACATAGGCCTCCCCCATGGCACGCCACTCGACTCGGTCCACCGTCAATATTTGAATCTTGTAATATTACAATATGAGTCCCTACTAAATCAATACATAATAAGTATTGCCATTCAACGTGGCAATGCTGCCAGCATTCTGGGCACTCTGCCATCTGACAGTGGTTTGGAGCACTTGGATTTTCTGTAGATTGGCTTGTGGCCGATCTGTGGTTAATAAAAGTGTTCTCAACTGCTGTAGTATTGTTAGTTTGTTTTTCTCAATAAAGGCATTTGCCAAAAAAAAAAAAGTCAATATGTAATCAATACAAAGTTAATTTTAATATTTTTTTGTTAGTAACATATAGGCTGCTTTTATCATTAACTTCAGCGAACGAATATTAGTTACCCAGAAAATCCGTAAAGCGAAAGATAAATTGTAGCTCTAATGTGAAAAAAATACAAAATTAATTTTCTTTTCCGCGACGATGTCCCTTCTTAGTACATATTTTCTTGTACAAGTATTACTGTATACGTAAGTTTCGACAGAAACACATTAACGTTAATTATTTAAGTCGCAGGGCCTCGCTACAGATGTGAGCGTAGGAAATGTCTTATTTTCATTAATGTCCAGCAAAAATCACTTGGCATTAGAGGATAGGTTTTAGTGAGACTAATGTTATTACGCGCGGAAATGTTCTGACGTTACAGCGTTTATTTCTTAAAATCTTGGACTAATATATCTATATGTGTCAGGTACATGTTACTTATTAGGTCAGAATAAATTATGGAAGACATATTTTAAAATAAAATCGTTTCTGTTTCGAATATTGCTAGTATTTAATCGACTTTATAGGGCAACAACAAGAAATTGATTATTATGGGGTTACTACGTACATCACTATAAAGTGGCCGCGCCTAGAGGTCTTATAGTATATTCTACGTGTCATTCCAAAGTCTTAAGCTACCTATATATCAAATTTCAGCCCGATCGGTTATATAGTTTAACGTGAAAAGATAACCAACACAGACTATTATTATTGTATTTGTTATAAGTTCAGAAACACTAACCTGTCGTTTTGTAGTACAAAAATACATAATATTTTCCCATAATGTAAACAATCGTCAGTTATTACCTATGGGCTATATTATGTAGTATTATTTAAACAAAAATATGCATCGGTAGAATGTATATTTTTGTGCAAATATGCATCGTCCGGAATTTACTGCGCCTATAATTTGAACGAGTGCCGAGAAATAAAAATGCAATTTTCACCAGCGGTGATTGCGCTATGGAATCGCGAGCAATTTGTGAATAATTAAATACATTGCTTTCGTTTAGTACGGCTTCGTATATCTGCAGTCATTTTTTTGTACGAGTTTATTTGTGTGTCTATGAATTCATAGGTTATGTTCTCGCTCCCCGATTCCCTGATTTTTTAAAGTTAATTTTTGCGACTGGTTAGCGTTGAAACCATTCCTTTTATTCATACTGGAACATACATTTCTTGTGTAAACTTCCATGATAATTACACATTAACCGTGTTATTACGAAATGCGGACTTATTACATATTCGTCGTCCCCGGCGAATGGACAGATTTATAATCGCTATTGTCTTGTTTTTGCTTTTATTTCATATTCGAATTCTGTAGGTCCAAATACATCTACTCATTTTTTATTAAATTTTTCTTGTAATAAATAAAAAAGTTACGCATCTTAAAAGTCCTGGTTTCTGAAACAAATGTTACTAACGAAAAATAGTTTTTTTATTTTTCCTGTAAGGTTGAGTTTTTGCAGTTATCCGTTTATTCGGTGGGGACGGCGAATTATGTACAGTCAACTACAAAGAGATGTATCCATGTTAGGTTTACAAAATGAAGTAAATTTTCATTTGCCACAATGAACTACCCTTGGTTCGTGATATTTCTAGTAGCAATCAAACTTTATATTATCATCGACTCGTTTAATATGCAACAATGATGTATCCCACTACTTTTCCTTAGGTGATACATAATAATAGCATTCAAAATGAATCGAATATAGTATAAGATTTGGTGGATACTGAAAATGTCACGAAGTAAGGGTAAATAATTTTTGCATACTAAAAGTTCCTTTCTTTTTGTAAGACTAACATGGATACATCTCTTTGTAGTTGACTGTACATAGTAGGCACTAGGATTAACTTCTGTAAATTTTTCGCTTGGAACATGGTTTAGTCCTGGTATAATCATAATTTCGCATTGTGTAATAACACGGACAGACTTATTACTAACCATACCTAATTGCTTAAGTAGGCACCTCTATATGGTAAATTATGTAACTGTAAGACAAAGGCTCAAGTGCCTAGTCTAAACTTTAGCGACATGACCAAGTACACTGTTATCATTAGTCTTATGATATCATAAAGATTCTAAGACACTCCGAATGCTCTACGAATTTGTAAGCCAGCATGTAGCTACGCCGTAGCCCGTAGCACTTCGTAGCACGTTATAGCACTTGAATAATATTTTCATTCTAGGTCAGGTTCTAGGTTTCTGTACAGATATATCAAAGCGTATATTATTTAATTACATTATGTTAAGGCTGTTTAGTCCGCGGGACGCTTTCTAGATCGCACTATTTGACACATTTTAAAATATAAATTCATAGAATTAACTTTTTGAAAATTCCTCAAGAGGGTCGCTGCACAATTTTTATTGTTATTTATTAATTTTTTTTTGCAATTTTTTTTGTATTTTTTTTTAATATATATTTTTTTAAAAAGTGTTTTCAACAATTTAAGCCCCAAGATGCTGCGCTCCGTTGCTCGCTGACAAACCCCGAAAGCGGATTTTTGACGATCAGTTAATACATAAATATATTATTATCTCTCTCTGTAGACCTAAAAGTACCTACAACCATTCTGTGAATAGTGAATGAGCACTAAAATCATTATAATTTATGCAGATCTAAGCATTTCAAAATTACATTTGAATACGAAAGCAAGCTATTAATTTGTCACAAATTCTAAAACGATAGACCGACGGCGACATTAAAATATCGCACCTGTTTCGATTAGTCTGAAATCGATTTGAAATATCTAGTTAAGTTCCAGCTGTTGTGGTTTACAGAAACCCAATATCACTGACAGAGAATACATGTCGCACACCTAATGAAATACTGGTATAACTCAAAAATGAACTTCTTATAATTACAACCTTAAGAGCTAAAATTGTGATCGCTAAAACTGATTTTTAGTGAAGCTTTTAATTTAATGCTTTATTATGAAATGGCTTGTACATAGGTTCTATCGATACCTATAGAAAATTGAAAAATGTTAGCACGTTTTGGTGTGCGCAGTGTCCAGTCGAATTTATTATTCAGCCTGAGTCGTTACACCGCGGGGCGAAGTCTACCTTTTTAACCCCCGACGCATAAACGACGGGGTGTTATAAGTTTGACGTGTCTGTCTGTCTGTCTGTCTGTCTGTCTGTCTGTCTGTCTGTGTGTGTGTATGTGTCTGTCTGTGGCATCGTAGCTCCCAAACGGATGAACGGATTTTGATTTTGTTTTTTTTGTTTGAAAGTAGAGTAAGTCGAGAGTGTTCTTAGCCATGTTTGGTGGAAATCGGTCCAAGATGGCCGCCGCTACAAAATGGCGGATTACTTTTTTTTTCCACGACCCCCTCAATATGGGTATCAAATGAAAGGGCTTAACGAGTAGAATACATCCCACTATATAAAATTTAAAATCCAAGATGGCCGCCACAAAAAAAATGGTAAATTACGTATTGCGTTGGGGGTTTTTTAAATTTTTAATTTAATTCACTTGTTGCTTTATATCTCTGTTACTGCTTAATCAGTTAAATCGAATTTACGCATCATTTGTACCTATCTTATTATGAAGTGCCCAGCTTTTCAATTAACTTTCACAATGTTTATCTAACGGTCACCTTAGTAAATATTCATGTTAACAAACGTATGAGGTCATACCGATATTACCATGGAGTATAAATCTGGTTACACCACTTTTAGGTAATGCTCCGTCTGTAGATAAATTAGATCTCCGTAGGTTTATTGCATTTACTGTACAAACAAAAGCTTTGGTCTAAAAGCCTAAAGGTTAGAAAAGTCACCTTTTTATTTTAGAAGGGTGTTTGAGAACATGTCTGGTTTGTAAATGAGAAAGTTAAGGCTTAAGATTCGTGCACATTTTGCGGGAAACGTGTCCAAGAAAGGCCTCAGCCAATATTGAACATAGAGGTCTTATTGTACCTATAGTTAATACATACATGTGTGTAGCAACCTTTACATATAAAATTGAATTGAATTTCCTTCGTGAAGCTTGAAGGCTAATGCAGAAAGTCCTTTCTATTCAACAATAAATTTGAAAACCTCGTTTTACTTCTATGATCTAGCCATTTTATTTCAATGAACCAAAACATAGTGGTGATTTTGTACCTATGTATACAATAAAACTAATGTATCTGGCTATTAACGTACCTACCGTATCGACCATCTAAAAATAGCTCCAAGTCCTCTAAGTAAGCCTAAAAGAATGGTTGAAATGCTATCAATAGTTTTGGAGAAATGCGAGGACAAACATACATTTTTAAAATTTTGTATATTTGTTTGGATGTGTGTCTTTTGCAGTTCCGACACTATTTCATTGGAATAGTGTGGAATTGATATCCTTTTAGAAAGTGTTTATAAAAAATGTACTATGTCACAGTCGAACAGGTGACCATGATTATTAGTCTAAATAAATGTAGACGAAGACAGGTCCTTATGCTGCACATAATTTGTTAGTATAGTTAATTGAATGGTCTATTATTACAAAGTTCAGTTTAATCTTGCGAGTACCCTCACTCCGACGGAGCACGGAACACCTGTTTGGATCCGAGTCAATGGCAAGATTTACTTTAGCTCTATAACGTTGAATGTAGACTTCAATCTTGGAGATCTAATTTAGGTAAGACAGAGTAATCAATGTTTATACTAAGTCGTGGCTTTTAAATCATTTCTTAGTGGAGTGCATTACAATATACCTCTATAATATCAATATATTTACCTCTATAATATCAATTCGTTCCCAATTCGTTTAATATGGAAAAGTTACATTGTATAAATTTAAGAAGTATAACAAATAAATTCGTTTAATTGCTAGAATGTTGTCGTTGATTGATCAGTCAGTCAATCTGTCACGTTTCCCTAGATTAGAACATTGATAGAGCTAATTAATTAAACTATCTCTTATAACGCTCTTATAGGGGACTGTTCCATATGGGGCAGTCGTTAGGTTATTTTGGCATTACAGACATTTAAGCTACCTATGTAACTAAAACTTATGGATTGGCTACACAAGTTGCCTCCAATAAAATAATATGGGAAATCTGTACGGCGTCATTAACTTTTTAGGTAGATTTACTAATTCTCACTTCATTTATTGCCATTACGACAGCAATGCTATAGAACTAAAGCAAAAAAGGCTGCACTATATTATGTGCATAAAGAAAAAACTATTTTGGCTCAATAAATAAATATTTTACAATGGTGCTACATTTACTCGTAAAACTACTATCTGTATCAAAGCACCTTGATTAGCTTTCGAGACCCTTTTCAATATGTTTATGTAGGGATTTCTACAGTGAAGCTGGTCACTTTTTACCTAAAATGTCCTCGCTGTCAGTACATAATGTTTTTGGATCTTTCTATTGTCTTGGGAACATTTTTTTTACGTGCATTTTACTCATATTATAAAGGCGAAAGTTTGTATGGATGAAGCATGGATGTTTGATTCTTTTTCACGCCGTAACTGCTGATTCTATTGGGCTGAAACAGTGTTTAGGTTGGTTAGACTCTGGTATTACCTAGGCTACTTTAAAAAAAATTTACTGCTGGTACATACCTTGACCGTTGACAGTATAATTCATGTCAACTGAAAGTAATTGACATACTTATTCCAGTTTAGCACTTACCTTTAGCAATGTAAAACCGCTAAGTACATCTAGTATATCTATAAAAATAAATAGAAAGTAACCCCGCGCATTAATTAATGTAGCTACATTAGACTCCTTTAGTTTCCATCCATTGGAACTGTCGCATAATTCGGCTACCTGTTGTGTATCCAATTAAGTTGTTTGAGTATCGAGTAATAAACTAGGGCGATGGTACGCGTCGTTGGATTTGACTAACTAGATTTTATTGATTGCTGTATCCACTATTCCGTTATATTATATGTTTCAATTTTAGTGTCGATATATTGACACGATGATATTATTTCCGACCCGAAAACGTAAAACATTATGATTACAATTATAGACCTAATTAACAGACCTAATTAACTAAAATAAAATATAATATCAATATTATATATTTATTTTCAATATAATCGACGCTGTCACTTCTGTATTGCTTTAGTGCCGAATCTTATATTGTCAAGGACTATCATTTTTTAAGCATGACTGCTTTGGAAATAATATCAAACAGATTTACTAGTGACTCTGAATTCTGAATAGAACACGATAGATATGATATTTATAGTGTTGATACAGGTGAACTTATTGCCCGACGTGTATGTTTGAATGGGAGGCAAGTAATACATACATATTGCTGTGAGGTATTCGTATTTCCTACGCATCCCGTTCCTGTTTGACTTCCGCCCCATTTCGAGACATTCCTTTAGCTGAGAATATTTCGGAACTCATACCGAACCTCGCTATCGTCTCTTTATAACATATCGCCGTGCGTGGTTTACGATCCCTCATAAAACACTGTCGTATAAAAGCTTTTTCCCAAAATCGCAAATTGTCACCTTCTGCACAAATTACCACAATTTTTTACCGTTTGACATCGTTTTCATCTCAATTTTCCGTGCTAAAAGATACGAATCTAATTGGACATGTGTCAGATGTGAGAGCGTCAGAGTCGGCGCCCCCAATGAGCTCTGTATTCTGACGAGTGTCACGTTATGCGGCACGCAGCACTTTCCTCGTATCGTACTTACGTCTGATAAGTATCTGGTGTGGGTACCTCCGTTCAACTCCACTTGAAACTCGCGAGCGAAGCAATTTATCGTCACACCCAATGCAATAACAGTCCCGCCCTTGATACGGGTTATCGAATTGAAACCGAGCGGATGTCTTTCACCACCGCATTATCTAATATCCAGCGCTGGATTTGGATAACTCGCAACCTATAAACAGGGCTTTAGCGTTATACCCGTGTTACCCTATTTTTCTCAACAAATCGTCTATGTCTCGGATGTTCGTAACAATTGTACCGATAATAAAGCAAACAGAAGGGACCGGAAATCCCGAGGTAGTATGATCGTATTTCGTTTGTCCCTTATGAATAAATCAGACATTTGTTTTGATCGTAGGTGTACTATTACATCGTGGACTCGCCGAGGAACGAGGGGAAGGATTTCTTCGAGATCAGCATGCAGACGGGGGAAATCTTCACGAAGGTGGTGTTCGACAGGGAGAAGCAAGGCGCGTACGCTCTGGAGGTGGAGGCCAGAGACGGAGCTCCCTCGGCGCGGCCCAACTCCGACAACCAGCCTAACTCAGGTACGTTTATATCTTAATATTTTATGCCTGTTTACTTACGCCACGTTATGTTTACTTTTTATTCCTGGTATTTCCACAATATTACCAGTACAGATTTTAAGATCAGCACCACACCGTATGAGCTAATAATAGTAGGATTGTAATAAATTTATTGAATATAGCGTTACGAAACTACGAAATTATTATACACAAGCTTCTATCAAACTTCATTATTTCCATATTGGATTTTGTATTACACCGACATTGTAGCTTTCGTCTGTTTTTCATAAAATTGCTGGATTACGAATGGAAGTAATATCGAAAAAGCCCTTATCTTGCTAATTACATGAAAATTAACTCGGAAAAATTAAGCAGCTTATTCTTATTAACGGACCCAGAGAAAAAAGGTATTCGAGATAATGTCTTCGCTAGGTATCGTTTGAATTCACGTGCACGAATGTAGGGTAGGGTCGGGCCGAAAGGCGGCCCGGTCCTTTGGCTAATCACTGGTACGGCCCGCATTTAAATGTCTTTTTCTCTCTTGTAAATATACATAACGTGGAAACTTTGGCGACCTCCATTCTGAGAACGAGCTCACCCTCGTCGCTGTCGGCATGTGTCGACGGCCCTCTCATATTTCACAGTTTCCCGGTGTGGTACTGGGAAGTGATCGTATCGGCATGTGTGACACTATAAATTGTCCATTTTCGTGTAGTTCTCTATTAGGTAAGCAGGTCGGCGGTATCGCGTCATCGTAAATCAACCGGCGGAATAATCAGCCGCCGCCCGAGGCCCTAATCCGTTTAAGCCACTCATCCCTATATCTGCTTCACGTATACAATGCTCAGCTTTAGATCTTAGTGCTACGTAAACTCCTTAATATAATTTGAATATACCTATAACTTATATAATACGACGCGTTGTAACGATCGACTGGAATCGTTTCGGGTTTTCTCGCGCGTTTTCCCTAACCCCAGGATTGTAACTTTGTGTGCTGTTTTGCCAGAATTGTCAAGAAATACTTACGTCGTTCGTGACTCGAATGAGCGCTCGCTGTGAACTTTTCCATCGATAGACCCGTACATTTAATATATTATATGTAGTGTAACATTATTGTGTAGTAAATGGTAGATTCAATGTGAATATTGTGTCTCCTGGCCACGTACCAATTTCAGCATATTGCAGGCGGCAGGCTAGCGCGCGCGCGGTGCGGTGTGTGCCGCGCTGTGTCGCGACTCGCATACTGATCACCCAGTCACGTTGTCACGTCCACACACACAGCGATTTTCGGTTTCTCGCAAGATTTGCGACAATTAATTACTTAATTACAACACATACGTGTTTTAGTTTGATCATTGCAAACGTTCTCTTTGAACTGTTATTGTAAAGGTTGAAAACAATTGGTTTATTTTCGATTCGATTACATTCGATTTTCAATATATCCAATAACATAAATGCCATAAAATTCGTATCCATTTTATACCAAAAACCGTGCAAATAAAAAATAATTGATTTATATCATTTATGCAATATCAAATAGAATATCCCGTTTCTGAATAGGAACATCAAATGTTCTGATTTCGCTATTCTGCCACGATTGAATTTCAGAGAAACCCAACTACATATATTTGAACTGAACTAACTAACAATCGATAGGACCGTGCTATGCGACGGTTTGGAATAAAAACAAAAAGCTTGGGCTCACTCTCGGCTCCATCGCGTAAAATACAAGCGGATGGACGAGCAGTACTGAAACGAATGAGCCACCGTCCGCGTGTATCATAGTTTTACTGGCTTTACGTTTTTTAACGAAAATCGGTTGGAGTATTTCGTTCGCGAATTACTCAGCTCCCGTGCGAATTGTCCGACTTAATGTGATTGGAAAAATTTATTGACTCCAGTATAAAATCGCGTTAGCTTTTTGAAATATAACATTGGTGGATGTAAAGTCGGCATGTGTGCGATGTTGTTCCGTAATTAACTAATCGTACGTGACAGGAATGTACACCATCTGATTATATTCCGTGTACCATGTACTGTTTGTTAGGGTGGCTGTATATTAGATATTCAAGATAATATACCTAATTAAACCTACCTAATGAAATACATAATTGAACGTGTTAAAAATTGTCACACATTTTCGTTGACTTTGTGAGAATTAAGCCCATTAACAATTCTTTTAGTTCTTATACAACTTTTGTTTTATGCCTCGATTTAAACCAAACCTGATAAAAATTGCCTTACTGTTATTCGAGTACACTAGTTACCATTTAATATCTGCAAAATTCATTGAGCAGCATTTAAGGCATAAGGGGTAATACGCCCAATTGGAGTCTAAACTTTCATATTTATAATATTACTCTACAGGTTAGTCTCTGGAGTAACATATACGGCACTAATTATAAACGGCTGAAACAGCTATAACACCTAAGTACTAAATTTTCACACACACATCGAACTTTGGCATCAAATTTATAAAAGTAATAGGTTCCTACGTAACTTCAGTCAGATATGAAGCTTAAGTTTAGTTTACGCAGTGCTAAGTGCTAACAGCTGTCATGACTAAAGACAGCTACTGCATCTATTTTATATACTTATTATAATATTACTAATGGCCCCGCGCGCACTGCGTAGTGCTTAACAGAAAATTATTAGTGTTTCTCTACTATATTATCATGTAGGTACATATTCGGGGTAGACTTCCTTTGCAGGAGGTCGTCTAGGTGGGTACCTCAACAGTGCCAGTTATTCTACCGCCTGAGCAGTAATGTGCAAACATTACTGTGCTTCGGTAGGAGGGCACTGTAGCTAGTGAAATTACTGGGCTAAAGAGTCTTAACATCTTATGACTCTAGAGTAAGAAGCGTTGGTGCAGTGCACCTAGAATTGCACATCATTGTGAAATTCTGGGTAGCACTGTACTGATTATGGGCAGCGTTATCTCTTAACATCAGGAGAGCGTCTTGCTCGTCTTCTTAATTCTCCACATAAAAAAAAAAAATTTAAACCTACCTTTTGAAAAACTTAGATTTTTAAAAAAACCGCATTAAAATCAGTTGCTTAGTTTTAAGGATATAAACATACATCTAAACATAGGGACAGATAGACGGACAGACATTCGAAGCGACTTTGTTTTATACTATGTAAAGATAATAGAGGTATAAAATGTAATTAGCTCGACTAATTACATATTAATTTTGTGACCTCACAATCACAAAAGTGTGCGAGTTGACGTCCTAGTTGCACCTAAAGCACCGTTGCACCGTTTTCAATTCATTTTTTTATTTGACCGTTTGTCTCTATAATATAAGGAACTGCGGTGCGTTTTTACCGGCACTAAAGTAGAGCATGTTTATTTAAAGGTTCAAGCTACCGTCATACCTTATTTAATGTAAGCCGAAAAAATAGACAACATATAGAGATTTTTGTATTAAAAGTTTTCTTTTTTAATGTTGTTTGACGTGTCACTCCAAAATACTTCGAAACTGCACTTCGCTTACTTCATAAAGTGAACTCTTGTCATTCATTCTGATATGTAATCTGCGGTACCTATGTTTGTTACTGCTCTAATATTATCGTCATTAGCCCTAACCATCATTAATTTACATGAATATTGCATCAAAATTAAGCTAATTAGGATTATGAACTTAATTATCAATGATTTAACACTTGATGTAAAATGTGTCACGAGTCACGTTGTGACGTCATTACACCGAAATGATCACGAAATATCACCTGAAAGAGAAAAATAATAATTGTACATTGTACAATTATCAAGAAATATTTGTGATACGCTTCCACAAATTCAATTACCTTTCAGGTTCATTTAGTGATAAATACCAGCAGCGAAACTAAGTAAAAAAGTTGGAAAACATCTTGCGGTGTGGAGCTTACTCAAAATACGAGTAGGTTAGCCAGCAATACGTTACAATCGGAGCAATAATAAAGAATAACAAAACACATTAATCATCTGGACTGAAGGCAGCATCTGTCAGAAAGACTCTGAGACTTCCACGAGCAACGAAACTAAAACAGGTGCAAGTGATGGCTCCGCTTGACCCGAGCTGATAAAAAACTTTAAGGTTACTCTAAGTACACTTTACAATCTTATTGAACAAAGTAAGTTCAATAAAGAAATCCGATGTGCGCGCGCCCCAAAGGATCCCAATGAAGCTGTACACAACCTTAATAAATTAACCTAACTATGTTTGAAGATAAAACGTGGATAAAAAAAGAAAATATATTTAAATCCATTCCCGGGCGACATCGTGATGAAGTTCCTCTGCTTCATTATATTGAGTTTGGTCGAACCAAAATGAGTTTAGTTGTGGTTTTCCCTTCTTTGTCTGCCACATTTGCATCGAAATGGCAAATTAGATACAACACCTAACGCCCTTGTTTCAACGATATTTAAAAAAAAACATCCGAATTTTTTCCACAAAATATTTAATGAATTTCGTGCCTGTTCACAATTTGTGTCATTTTATGACTGTTTCTCGCTAAATTAATTAAACGGATAACTTTTAAAAAGGTGGAAAGTTTGTTGAGAGAACAATATTTAACACAATTTTCGCCTTGTTAACGTTAATTAGTAGGTAAATGGTTTTGTATTCGGAAGTCTTTTAAAGGTTACGGACGCTTATAATTTTTCTTTGGACATTATTGCTGTCAGGTCATAGATTATAGTACTGAAATAGGAGATTTAACCAATCTTTGTTCCCAGAAAATCTAATATCGTCCGTTGTATCTCTTATTGTAAATTGTAAGTTACGTTTATGATATGATCCAGGCCTTAATATTTACGTCGCTGTAGCTGTAACGGTCTTTGCTATCTATCTCTATAAGAGCGGCAAAATTTATTGAACCTCGGTAGGAAAATTACAAAATGCTTCCACAAAAAGGAGAACGCCCGATGAAAAATGTCCCAAAACTTTTTAAATTTCCTCTCTCATTATGGATGGTGAATTATTCAAGAAATGTTATAACGAAAAATAAGGCATCACTCAAAAATCAATGAGTTTAGTAACTGGATCGTTCGTTATTACATTACGGAACAATTTCTGAGAACCTTTAAGCTTTTGAAAAATAAGAATAAATTACTAAAATAAATACATAATACTCATAATTAATTATAATCAGCATTATCAGCCCATGTTCACTGGACATAGGCTTTCAATCATCACGTCTTTCAGCTTGACTTTCCGTATTCCTCCAAATAAATATTCGGCCAACCAGAACTTGAGAATTAGACGATAATTTAAAGGATATCCTTAATATACGTATGATCCCGAACTCGCTTCCAGGTATATATCTCCACATATCTTAAGAAATTCTTGACGGTTTTATAGCCGCAGTTACTCTGTCTTTGTGTTTGTGGTAATTTCATTCGACCCTTACTGGGCCCCAGACAGCAGTTATCGTTTATTTATTCCAATGGTTTAATTTGGGAGATGTCTGCATTGTTTTTAAATATTTCCTTCGAATATAAAACGGGGTGATTTATTTTCCTCCATTAATATTTTGTTTTTGCATTATCGGTTTTATTTTTCACTAAATGATAGCCTGGTGTTTGGAAACTAGAAACAGTTAAATTAATATCTCTACATAATATACGACCAATATTATTGAACTATGTAATGCGTAGCATATTTATTTTAATCATTATAAATGAAAAAGTCACCCCTCTAAAACGTTTAGCAAATTTACGAAGTACTCTGTCAAGAATGACTAAGCAAGCTCCGCTCTAAGCTCTACAGTTTGTTCAAGTAAATCGATAGGAACGCAAATTGTAAGCGTTCGTAACACGACAGCTGTTCGGTTCGAACGTGAATATTGTTAGCCGTGGATAGGTCACCGGTTGACGCGGATGGCGGCCGGTCGAGCAGCGGACGCCAACCGGCACGAAGCGATGTTGCTTTAAGTCGTCTATTTCAACTATTTCCAATTACTTGGGCTTAGGGAAACTGTGCGACGTCGGCAAGTGACAAAGCAATATTCCGCCAGGCCGGCTGGAACTTGCTGGCCTACATTTAACGTTGCGCTCTCGGGAATTCGTGATGAGGACTCGGCCCAATGCACTCTCGGCTGAGGATTACTGTCGACGACTATTTGATATTACATTTAATTAAACAATATTCCTGGCTTACGTTTGAATTAGGAATTACTCCGGAGTGGCCTTACTGTACACTGTACACATACTCCTATGTGCTAGACTACCTCTATATTGCTTGTTGCTAGATATACGGCATTGGTCGGTAGACGGTACGTGCATTGCTAACGCGGTGTGCGTGACTTTGTCCCGGGTTGAAATTAAAGTGAAATTATTATTACGACCGGATTTTCGTATTAAACCGTTAATTTTCGAGGCACATTGTGAAACGGTAACTGCAATTCCGAAAGCGCTATTGTCACATAGTCAAATAATGTTATTTGTCACATTTCAGCGTTGTGCAGGATTTCCTCTGTCCTCATTACGCCAGCTATTCACTCTCGAATCTCGGTAATTTGAAAGATTTCGTTCCATCTAGGTGCGACGGCGCGGCGCGGGTGGAACGCGGGACCAGAATTTCGCTAAATCGTCACCTCCACGAGAGGGTTTATAGACGCCATAAGTTCCAGAAATCACTCGCTTCGTCCGTCATAAAAATCACTTCACATTCTTCAGATCATATCCATTCACTATATAATAATGTTAGTCTTGCATTTTATTTTAAAATTACATTTTTATGCTTCATAACAAATAACAGCGCAATTTTTATTTCCATTGTTTGAATAGCAGTTGAAGGACTTTCAAAGAAAAACTTAAAACAGCAATGTCCGGAAGCTCGGAGGTGAGTTTAATTAAAACAGGACATCGTCCGATACGAGTTAGGGCTTCTCCACTCCGTTTGATAGCGAACATTCTAGAAGCGATTCTAATTAAAACACTAATAACAATAATTAATTTGTAGTATCGACGTCGACGATTAAATTGCTTTGAACCCATTATGATCTTTATAGGCCACTAACCTTGTTAAACGTCGGCGAAATTAGAATTCCGATCCGTCCGTTTTCGTGTAATAGCTAACCGTAGCTGTCATTGCTTGAACTGGTGCCAAGCGAACTCACCTATATGGTTGTTTCGAATTTGGTGTAAATCCTTTTACTTGAAAGCTATTACTTTTCCGCAGCTATCTCGACATAACATTGTTCCAAACTAAAGTTACGACCGGAACAATCGTTCTACGAGAGGAGTATAAAAGATTTTTAACAGGTTTAAATGAAAATTTAAAAGAAATTTTCTATTTACTATTTAAATTTCAGTGATAATTGTGAATATAATACCTACATAATATTGTGTTATATGTATAATGACAGCTTTAGTATTTGTATTTGAGCTACATAGATGCAGACGTATCATAATATCACATGTCTAACAGTGGAATGGTGAGGCGAAACAATCGTGATAGACCGTGAGGCATTTTTCATATAGCTCATGAAAACGTCGAGTCGATTCGTGATGTAGAGACCCACTTCATATTATTGCTGCGATCTGATATTATGTCTATGTGTCTATTGGCGGTCTTTTGTCTAGCTTATATAATGTGTAGGTTACGAGCATAGTTATTGTAAATGTGGCCGGAGAGAGCGTATCAGCACTGGGCGGGGCTTCGTGAGTAATGGAACTCTGAGCTCGCATGAGGAGGGTCCCGCACTTATGTCGCCCGAAACGGTATGATTGATAATACTACACACAAAAAAATAAAGCTACTTTCCAGATTAACTCTGCTACTAATATATTTACAGATAAATATTGAGAAATCACGACTCTCTTTGTTACCCACGCTCGCATCATAAAACATCCATCGCTCGCGTAGCGGTGGCAGTTAGCGGCACAATAAATATCTCAGGTCTTTTATTAAGCGAAATGCTTGCCAAATGATTCACTTTCGGGGAACGCCCGACCGATATAGGTCGAAAATAAAATTATTATTATCCTATAAATCTGGTAGGCGGTGAGGCTCGGCGTACGACCGCGTAATGTATGAACGATCGCGGCCGCGCGAGTAAATTAGCTAATGTTTAAAGTTTTCAAGGCTCAGTTAATTACCGGACTTGTAAACGGGCAGGAGTTTCTGCGATGAATGGGAGGGCACGTAATGGCTTGTAAAGAAGGGCGTGCAAGAAGGTACCGCACAAGTTATCCTCAATACGAGTTGGGAACTAATGCACTGTTTCGACAAGTTGAAAGGTGAACGTTATTGTTGTACCGTCACTAACTCCGGCGGCGGTTGTCGGCCAAATAAACCGAGACTGAGGTACGCTATTGTCTCCGTATTCTACCGGCTAGTTCTGTGTCAATGGAGAGAAATATTCCGCGTTGAAATTAAAATGACAAATAGCTCTAATGCCAACACAAACTGTCATTCCCTCCATAATTTTGCAAAGAATTTGTCCAATTCCAGTTGACTAACGATCACCCTTTAACTTGGTTTGTAAGATTGAAAGTGAAATTAGGAGAATGTTTAAATTCTTCATCGTAAAAGTAAATTTAGGATGGTTGAAGTTTCGTTAATGAATAAAGTAGCGCGTCTTACTGTAAATACTAATTGCTTGATATATTGCCAAACAGTTGCAGTTAAACAGTTTCACTATATATCATGACCGGTAGTTAAGCCAACACGTCTGGGATTAATATAACCCGGATTTCTATTAAGTTAAACCTCTTTGATGCAATATGTATAATGTATGTACCTATAAAGCGGCCACGCCTTAATTGAAGTACACGGTCTTGAGTTCGTATTAATTTCGTAGGTGAATGGGCGGTTGAACATGTTTCACTTGTAAACATCGATAATGAGATTACGGCGAGTCCTCTTTCTTCGGTTTTGGAATATATTTCGGTACGTGTAAATCGACCCTGTTGGTATAATCCATTTTGCTCGGTACCTTTTTATCTGACATCAAAGAGCAATCCCATGACAGCTTGGGGAAAAGAATCAGGAATCGTGTCTAAAAAACGCTTGGAATCTGCCGCGTGTTGTGAACACTGCTTTTTACCAAACCAATTAGAAACATGTCCAATGGCACGTGAGCCCATTTGTAATAAATAAATACACTCAAGTCTCTACCGGATCGCCCAAAACGTACCGCAAGGAAAAAGGACAAACAAAGAACCGACGTAAAGATTCCCCTTATTAATTTGTCTAAATCTATTTGAGGTAACACTGACAGCGTTTCACAAAGGACAGATCTCAGATTTTATCACGGGCCGGTCCACTCACACAAATAAGACGATTCTGCTACGCTTCTCTTGAAAACTTACCTCTTACCAAAAGCATTCTAATTAAATGAAACGTAGGTGAAATTGTTCATTCATTTTATCTGTAACCGTAAATAAATACAGTTCGCAATCTCTCGGAGATTTTAGTTAATTTACTTGGGAACACTCGTTTCCGCCGCTCCGTTTGTAACAGGTGTAAAATATATTGGATACAGCTCGACTGCCTGCAACTAGCTTTACTATTATTTTCTGTCTTCACTTTTAACAAGTGTTCACTGTTCACCCACAATTAAAAAAAAGTAATAATAATATTATTTATTGACACACAAATATGAAAAGAAGAATCAAATTAAATTATAAATAAAAAAAATATTTTATGCATCCTTAAATTAAAGTAGGTACGTAGAGGTACACATTATTTTGCTGTTAATAAGGAATAAGCATGTTATAATCATTGTTATGTTTTATCAGAAATTTTGGTGCTAAAAGCATCATCATTAAAGTCTCCGTCAGTTCATGGGCTGATAGTTCAGTTCCAAAAGCATTACCCCGGGGTATGGCGTCGTCAAACTTGCGAAATGCATTCCTAAGTACATAATAAAAGAATGTTTATATCTTTGACGAGTTTTCTGATATCTACGAGTCGTTTGAACCGACGCGTGTGGACGTATCTCGAACTGGCTTTTTAAAACACTTAAGGCTGGAGGTGGAAATGGTCCTTGTAAGCAGGTGTACCAATAAACGCTGTCTCCGCAAGCCATCTTTCAGCTCACGTTCGCAGCAAGTCGTAACAGCAAGCACTTCGCTTATATGAAATACCGTCTTTATGGTTACTTATTGCTACGAATATGATCGCATTACGCGCATTTATGGTTTTTTTTCTTGTTTTCGCACTGTCGACTCGGATTTTATCGTGTTATTACAATGAATTTATAGATTGAAGTAAGCTTGTAATTTTCTTTGAAAGTACGCGTTACGCATTTTTAGACATTTTATTATTTTACTTTTACAAAAAAGTTATGGCTTTTATCAATTGTATACATGTTGTTGTGTATACATGGCTTCAACAAATATAATACAATACAATACAATACAATAATACTTTATTGCAAACCTGGTTACAAGAAATTGTTTCATAAGTAGACAATACACATAGAGCTAAAGGTATACAATCGGCGGTCTTATCGCATAGAGCAATCTTTTACAGACAACCTGGATATAATATACATACGTAAGTTTTTTTTTTCAACGTTCACTCGATGATTTGACCCTATTTTCTCATGTTTAATCCGGAATTGAAAACCAAATTGCGCATCACTTATTACAACCACAAAATTTACTTGTGATATAAATTGTTTAATATAGTATGACTAGGTAAATACAAACACCTTTCAGCCATCTTTCAGTATTATTAATTATTCCGCCATGATGTCACACCCTGTAACTGTATATTCTAATTTATTATATCCGAATGATGATGCTTAAATTTGAATAAATCCTATTTGGGTTATTAGGGTTTTAGTAGGAGGAAACGTGGCGTTTCTCGTTGTAAGTTGACACAATAAATGGGGCTTGAGTTTGCATTGAGTCACTGAGTAACTGAGCTACAACGTAGTCTATCTAAGACCAGCTTAGCGTCGCTCAGCGTGACCTGACGGCACCGCCTCTGATATCACTCTAATCCCTTAGAGAAGTCAAAGCACTTAGAAATATAAAACGTAAGCAGTTTGTTGCAGAAATTGCACAATGAATTTGTTAGTTTTGACTGAATGTCGGTGAAGTTTGTGGAAACGCATTTTCAGCGGGATATTCGGTATTATTTTGTAAGAAGATTTGGGAAAATAGAACGTTCAGTAACTTTATACTTAAGGAGTCTACGGTGGAAATATGATATTGCAGTTACAAATAAAAATAGTCTTGAATACATTAATTTACTCTTGTGCATTAACTTGTTTTAAACTAGAAAGAACATGCGCACGTTATGGCCTAAAATAAATGAAAATAACTATGCAGTAAAGGCTTTCCCGATAGCAACAGAGGTATAAATATATTGTGTGATCAAATGCTTAGAAGGCACCTAATAAGTCGGTAGAGTCGTGTATAATCCGACCAACAACAGCTCGCAGTGCAGTAAGTTGTTATGTTTGCTCCTTACAAACTTCTGACACTTAATGTGAGGGATAGCTGAGCTTAATCTCGTGAACAGTTTTATTCACCGGCTACGGAGAAATATTTGTAAAATATGAATGGAACGAGTCACGGAATTCCTCTTAGTACTTGACCGTATTTTAAAGTGTCAAGACAAGTAGGGGAAATCAGTTTCAGCGACCTTGTTCGCTGAGAATAAAAAGCTGAAGGAAAATTGCCTCTGCTCCTCCCGGCGTGTAATAGATTGAGGAAAAGTGTTCGCTCGGCCAAGCGTCTTCACAGTTAAATTTACATTGATATAAGCAGTCGAACCATACGCTATTGCAGCTCTTATTTCACATTTAGGGATGGTTTTCATGAGCGAGTGCGTCACGGCGATCTTTAGTCGATGCCACCTAAGTTACATAAACTGTGTGAGAATCTTGGCGCCTGTCTTCGGAATATTTAAAAAGACTTGTCCTCTTACCGTCGCATTTTGTCTTTAAAGAACTCAGAAAATATTATATGTGCAGTTTAAAATTTCTTTCCATGATAGTTTCCTTTGAACACTACTAGAACTTAGAACAAATAACAAATCTTAACAAATAAACTAAATTTGAGTAACACGTAATTTGAGTAACTACCAAACGATGTAATATTTTATGAAGGACACAATATTTTATAAAGGACACTTTTATTGCCTTACAATAATAGAAAGAGATAATATTTTTACGAAATGAGAAAGGCAGTTGCTACTAGCGGGCTGATTCCATCGAAAGCAGTCATCTGAAGATTTAAATGCTGCAATAAAACAGCTCCTCGAAACTGAAATCACCTAATCAAGGCATTCGCTAACAGAACTTGAAGTACCTAACCCGTAAACTTCTGAAGCGAAAAACGAGAAAACTTGTATTGTTTTAGACAAAAAGAAATATTACTGTTCTTGTGATCTATTCATGGAACAACTGTTCACGAAAAACTTTTATGAAGAAAAATCTCGGTGTTTAAGGTATGAAGGTTACCTTTCGAACATTCGGAATTTGTAGGTAAATAATAAAAATACATTTATAAGAATGTAGAGAAATATGCTTATGTATGTTTAAAAATAAATCACCCACCCACATTTTTGTTTTCCGTCTCTTTCTTGTCGTGTAACCCAACCTGGTACCTGATTGAGTTTATTAAAGATCTATTAAAGTCTTATAAATGCTCAACCTGTATCTAGAAATATATTAGCGATTGAAAAAAATGTAGCTTTCTTAACAAGTAAACTCCAGGGTTTAAGCAGTAGTGTTTGAAGAGGTAATAATTATACACATCTATTCCATTGCATTTGTAATATTAGTAAGATGTGAATTTCAGTTGGTAGTTAATTGTGAAAATAAATGCAATTATGTCAATACTGGCCGTATATACAGGGATATCTCGTTCAGTCAGTGACAACAACAGTCGATTTACGAGCAGGTACCACTCACGTGGATATCGCCGGTTCAGCACACGGCATAATTTATTATGATTGATTCGAACACCTCCGATCCGGTACTAAACGGACCCTCAGGGACCCGCTCTGATTTATTGCAAAGATATAAATTACCACTTAGGTAAATTGGGGTTTATTTACAAGGACTCATTAAGAGATGACAGCTCGCGTCGATCGAATGAAAAATGTAGGCCTAATATTGAGAGGAAAGTAGATAAGATTGTTAGGTGATAGATTCGATCGGTCCTTAACGGAAAAAGGGCGGCGATAACAGCGATGCTGACGTAGAATTGGGGCGATGACTGAGTGAGGAGATGTATCTATATGTAACTCATTTCGCACATGATGTCTAGAAATCTAGCCTAGTCACGACGTTTGCTTAATTCGTGTCTTTTGTCATTTTGATATTCAATAGTAGATATACCTACTTACTACACAAAATGGAAGGTCCATAAGATTGTAATCACAGATTTGCTTGTCATCAATCAAAGGTGACGATTTTCGGGTTTCAATTGACATACTTGTATAAATTAGTTTGATACAATCTCGCTTCTAAGAACTTAATTAACGCTTTGAATTCAAAACTAAATTGGCTCTCATTTTTTCATTAAACTAACAGAATAACTAGGGTAACCAAGAATACAATAGAATAGTTAGGAGAAAGTCGGGGGTCCCTTGTGAATCGCTGGCTGCGTTAGACAGGCGCGGACCTGCGCGTGACTCGCTCCTGAACGAACAATGACTCGGGAAAATATGGACTTCTATTGTATTTGCATTGTTTTCCACTTGTGTTGACTATTCACGCTGTGTATGTTTCTTTTTTAATAAATAAAATTTAATTTTTAAATTAAATAATTAAAAGTGTGGGGCATTAAGGCAAAATTAGAACACATTATGTACGCGCAAAGTAGTTGTTAGGTTACAATAATTTATCTACGTAATAGAGCAGGTGGACGTCATATTACCAATTGCCAAAGCTAATTTCATACAAAATTATTATCGGATATCGAGGCACGCTCAAGTTACATATATGGGGATAGTTCTTACCTCTATTGGGGCAACTGTACACAAGCTTTCAGGTTTTATAAAATGACGAAGGTCTGCCAATCACTAGTAAATATTCTACGCGGAGTGTTAAGCTCGTCTTGTTCATCTGCTTAATATACAATTTAAATAAAAGCTTGAGAAATTAATTACCAGTTACAATATAATTGCTTCAAATATTTACCCTCCCGGTAAATATTAGATCGATAACGAAGTTTGAGTAATCATTTCGTCACGAATTTGCTGTAGAGGTAACGTGAAGGCAAATTATTCTGTCATAAGTTTTGTTTTCTCTTTTATAATCGTTAAACGTTAAATGTGGTTTTTATACCTATTATATAAATAGGAATTTCTACTTTAACAGAACAGATTACCTTAATTACATTGCCAGAGTTCATTTACAATATTATTATAGGTAGTGTGGCTTATTTATATGATTTGTTACTAAAGGGCCTTCATTATGACGAATCGACTGCCCCTATTATCTTATAGACAATAACTGAGACCTAAAGTTTAACATTCCCAAAAACAATAGCGCCTAGATGAGAGAAGTGCCTAACAAGGACTTGAACCCTGGGTCTTCCGGATTATGGACCAAGGATGCTTAAAAGACATTGTTAATTTGTTATCTTTAAAACTTTATTATTATGTATTTGACCACAGCTGGGCTAGACCTTATAACCTCCCCCGTAATGTGATACACATATAACAGATAATTCCCCAAAATTATGATCTACTTATCCTAAAGAAAACAGCTGAACCTGATTTATAAATTTATTCCAGTAGGGTTATTTTATGACACAAGCACTAAAATTTTACGAAAGGATTCTCAAAGGCGTAAAAGAGAGATTAAAGTTTGTGTAACATTTTCGGTGGATTAAGAGTTAAAGAGCAAAAACTTAAATGCGCTCAAAAGACCTTTATTTAAAACAGTGCTCAACTTTTTAAAGGAATGTTACCAAAAACATTTTTAATACAATTAGCAGACTAGCCAGAAAAATGTAAAGCATATAAATTGTTAGGTAGAACTAAAGTTACATATTTAAAAGGTCGTTTGTTTTTATATGTTTTGAGCACGACATAAAAATGTTACTATGTGAATGGTTACCTTCATGTTCAATGTTCATGAAGAGAAAAGCAAAATAATTCGACGTCTCTTGTTTTTATTATCTGGGTACTGACTAGACACTAGACACACAAATAGTTAATTAAACTAAAACAATAAAAGGAATACTTTAAATTATTTTCGTAGTAAAAGAAATTTGTTTTTCGTAACTTATAACATAGGTCTATGCGGCGTTTTAAATATTTGAGTGTCAAAAGTTAACATACTCTGATTATGATTCAGTTCTACTGATTCAGTTCTGTGGTTGAATTGTACGTTGATAAGTAAATAGATCAGTCAAATCAAGGAAACCAAGAAACAATTGGTTTTATACGATCTTTTTTTCCGTTCTACTTTGTGTGTAGCTACTGTGAATTCTCCCTTACATACCTCCATTCATCTTAGATTTAGACGATTCAGTGCAGGGCTGAACCCATGACCTCGCTTTTGTTTACACGGGTGAGTGATTTACGTAAGAAAACTCACAACATTCAGGTGCCTCCCATATACAGTTACTCACGTTAAGGTCGGGAAATATTATCGAGACTAAATGTAAATTACTGCTTTTCGCCCAGCCGCGTTGGGATGGCGAAGTTACTGGAAATTAGCCTAGCTATATTCAGTCAGTGGCGCTGGTTTTCTGGAAGTTTTGAAGTTGGCAAGTTCAGCAGTAAGCGTTATTTCCCTATTTTAACATGAGCTGATAAATTGTTGTGAAGAGTAGAGCTTTAAGTTAGAGAGATGGATCTTTTTTCGTTGATCGAGTGTTACGTTTTTGGAGAAAATGCCCCTATTTCCTACTAAAAATATTTGCCCCGCCACTTGACAGACAACGCGTCGGTAATATTATTGGAGTATAGCAGACGTCTATAGGCAATAGGCGTGATGACAAGGCTAACATTTTTTAAATGTTATTAGTCCGTAATTTAAATAATAAAAAAATATTCGATACGTATTTTTTTGTTTGTCAATATCATTGAATTTGACTGAGATATAAGGAATCTAAAATTATGGGGGGAGAAACGCTACGTCACACCTGAGTACAAATCGTACCTAGGTGTGACGTCTTTACCTCCCTCTCCGCAACTTTAAGGCGCTGTAACTTACTCGTTTTTCATTAAATTTACAAGAATAAAAATACGTGTCCAATATTTTTTTGAAATCTACATTATGGACAAAAAAAAATTTTTTTGTCATCATCCCTATTGTAACAGCTCACCATCAGGCGAGCCGTCCGCTCGTATATATGTCTAATATTAAAAAAAAAACAAAGAACTTTTGTCATAATTATCATTACTGTTCACTTCTTCATCTACGTTTGTGAATCGTCAGGAAATAACTAGTTTTCAAACTAACAGGTCAGACCTATCTGAAAATAGAAAAACTGTATCACTAAAAGAAAGAAGCACACGCCAGTCAATACTTTCGTACAAAATATTTGGCGAAGGCCTCCGCAAACAAGTTATATTAGCCGAAATATTGAAGAAGGTATTTCATAGGATATTGCTGCCAATAATTGTTTGGTTCGTGAATTAACCACAATTTGTCCTTGTGGTTGAATGGTCCACGTTATCTGAAACAGAATCTGATGGTTACGCATCGTCGGCTTGGGATATGAAATTCCGAATTCAAGTTGGTGGAATTCAACCACTCTCAAATTGCACGTCATCCTCTTGAACATTGGGAACATTTATGTATCTGGGAGGTGCAATATAAAAATGGTTCAGGTCCACTCCTATGATAAAACGAAATTATAAAATTATTATCTACGATCTTTACTTACAATCTCATTATCCTATCTATATTATATCTACGCAGCCCGTAGCCGCCCACTGCTTGGTTTCCTCTTTTTCACGCTAAATTTCCGGTACTGAGCGACTCTAATTTAAGCTTTTCAGACAAATTAACAATTTCGTCCATTGGGTTGGTTTACCTAGAGGTTAATTCGTTATCCAATACTAGGTAAGATATTCGGTTTGAGTCGCTCCAGAAAGGGTC
Source organism: Hemithea aestivaria (assembly GCA_947507615.1). Lineage (NCBI taxonomy): Eukaryota > Metazoa > Arthropoda > Insecta > Lepidoptera > Geometridae > Hemithea > Hemithea aestivaria. The sequence continues at coordinate 8,168,467 of OX382327.1, read as the reverse complement.
CGGTGAGACCAAGGAAATTACTCGGAATTTGGGACAACTTATTTTTGAGGGTGACTAGCACAGAATTGTGTTTCGCATAACTGCTTTTCAAAATCTTAAATTGGAGGGTAATGGAACTGCGTGGCGTATTCTTTAGCATCAGGTACATTGCCTTGCATAAGATAGAAGAATTCTGCATTATTTATCATCACCCATAAAAGTAGGTATAGAGTATAGGTACGGTTAGGTAGAGAAGTTGATCAATTCCACAATTAATTAAAAACATCTGGACAAAGCTTCGCAACAAAGTCGCCTTTGTTAGAATTTAGATCCGAATAACAAATAAGCTTTCATTTCGTAAAATTTAAGCAAAAAATTTACCACAACAGTTGGCATTTTAAAATCAATTGTCTCAGAGCGTAGTCCGTTGAAATTGCCCCGTAATACCGCTGAGAGGGTTATTTTCTTAGCCGATTCCGATTATCCGTGCAGCAGTCATTAGGCGCCATCTGCACCGCTCGCCAGGATTATACTTCCATTTGGTTACTAGACTACGGTCTTTCTTTTCAGTTATATATTGCGGACGATATTGAGCAATATTTCGTCCTTGAGGTAACGGCCACAGACAATAAATATGTATGATAAGATCGGTCTCTATTTCATTTCACGTACTTATTTATGTAACTAATAGATTATATCAATAATGGATAGGTAAAATAAATATATAATATGGATAATAATGGATATTTTAGGGGTAAGATGCGTTAACAATAATATTTTGAATACACTGGTCATGATAATATCCAGATTTGGATGTTGAGTTAGCAAAATATTGATGAGTCTTAGGACTATTATATAATATTTAGTGCGTTTATGTACAGGGTTTTTATGTAACTGATCAGAACATACAGACATTTTAAACTGAAAAATGAGCATTTGAGTCAGCGTGAACGAAGTGAGCCCACATCAACGTAGTATAAATAAACTTTTGTCGCGTTTGGCAGCTTATCATGACTCTTCTTATTTTTATTTATTCCGAGATAGCGGCCTTGGTCTGAACCTAGTCGGTTGCCATCCGTAGGATACCTATGTACCTACTATGTAGTTTTATTTACTCGGGTATTATTAAATTTGTATAACTTTATTTCTGTACTTTTTCACTGTCGCCAGACGGCAGTTAATAATGGAAAGCTTCGTAAAATTTTCTTATTTTAATATTGTAAATGGCTTAGATGGCTGTAGGAAAGATATTTGTGATCTTTTTATCGTCTACAAGACTCTGAGTTAACTTTATACGGAGACTTTTAATTCTCATCTAATTAATTCACCGTCGGCAATTAAATGGTCTCTTTTTCTTAAATTTTCCCTCTTATCGTTTCTTTTACATTTTTGTAAGCAGTTATTCTTTTGATTAATTTAATACTTTACTTTCTAAGCAATTTATTTTACCAAATGTGAAAGGGGTCAGGTCAGACGTCTAGCCTATACATTGCCAATAAAAAACGAAAGCGTCACGAGTCATTAGCCGTCTCTGGGGCTCAGCGTTGAGGATTATACTTCCATTCAGGTTCCAAAGTCTAGCCCTCTTTGGATAGATTTAGAGTCTTTATTGAGCACTTTATGCTGCCGACGGTATTTGGCGGGGCATAAAGCTTTTCCAACCGTCGTAAAGTGAGCTTGTTAACAGATTAACAGACGCTAAACTGAGTTGAATATCAAAGGCTCCGCGATATTCTATTTCCCTCTTTTCTAAAAGATTATCTGTGTGCGAGTTGATTTTATATCCGGCTTTTCGGTTTTGAATTTGGGAATATTTTGTGTGTGCTTAATATACCTGTTCTGTTTGTGTTGGATTTATTTTTATCTTTTCTTGTTAGAAACAAGATTCATATTTTGGTTCTTATATTCACAAATGTGAACTATTTAAAGAACACTGTATTAATGTGTTCTATGGCTAACCATACTAAATGTATGAAAACGATATGATTTCGGTACATAACACAGTAGTTTAGGTTTAGATTTGTTTAATCTTGTCCACACGTTGACTTGTGAATGTGTTTTAAACTATGCACAGAACTTTCATTCTTCTGTTTCGATTTAAAAAATGTTGGGTTGAAAGTTTCCACGTAAGTTTTTTCTTTGAGTTGGCATTTCAAATCATCAGTGTAATGTTTTAGGCAAATGATGAGATCGTGTTACAGGCTGGTACAACGACGAGCAATCTCTTATAGTTTTTCCTTATAAAATATATATTTTCTACACAAAGGTTAAGAAACTTTTCAGCGGATACAGACTTTCGCATTGAAAATCTTGCGTTCTTTGTTAAATCTTAATTACGGTTCTAATAATATTCTAATTATGTTTGTAACTAACACCGCTGGCGACAGTTAGTTACAATTGGTTTCATTAAATTTTGGGGAACTCTGCATTGCAGTTTTGTTTAGAAATTCATTTAAAACTTGCAAAATGTTATTATTTTTGTTTTGCTTTATTTGAGGACCATTAACAAGAATTCATTTTGTTCATCAATATTACCTAATAAATGATTGGTGTGACACTTTAAACCTAAGTCTAAAAGCGACAAACGCAGAACAGTCTTGCAGGTTTACCTTATATCAATATGCCAATCTTTAACAGTTTTCTATATAAAGTTCTATCCTACGACACTTTTCACCGTATGACATAAGGTGCAAAATTTGACATGCCATGTAATTTTCCTGCTCACCCTACCCTTCCAATTAGAGCGAATTGTAGCAGAATATTGGGCTATATCGTTGCTGAAAACCCTCCCATCGCTTAAGGTTTAAAAAGACAAGATATTTCTAGGAAACTACACGCTCCCAATTTGCTCCGCTCGGTCCTAAAGAATACAAAATACAGGCTCGCTACAAAAACATGCACAATATACGACTAGACTATTTTATTATGCACCAAATCCTGGCCGTTGTTAAAATATGGAGATGTAAGTTTGCTGCCAAGAACTTGATGCAACATGTTTTATGCTCAATTTACTTTTTGTTCTGCAAGATAAAAAATATGTTACACGGAAATTGACTCTCTGTTTGTGTAGTTAATTATGAGGTAGGGAAGGAAAGTACTCTTCAATGTGATAAGATCTGATGTGTTTTGAAGTGCCACATATACTGAAGTATACTATAAACGTACAGACATTTTCTGAGTAGAAAATGTGATAGAGACATGGTACGGGCTTTCTTTATTTTTCTTTAGTGGTTTAAATTAAAATGTATTTTTAAAAACCTTTATACTGTCTGTGTGTCTGTCTGTCTACGTGAGATGTATAGTTGATAATAAGACCAACTTTCTTCAGAATAACTTAATACAAAAATATTGATGTGCAATTTTCCATACATTAACTATTTACAATACCAGCTAGCTAACCATAGTGCATTCATACTCGTACAAAAAATAAATTGCTATGGCAAGACATTTTGACCTTTAGTGAACCTTTCAAAATATTCTACTAAACCACCCTCTATATAGATAAAATTTTCCTATTTTTATAAATAGGTAAATTATCTAGACCATTAATATAGCGAGTTAATCCCGTGGAGGCAGAGTGGGTGTAGAAGGTGGGTTCCTTGGCGACAATGATGCAAAAGCTCTTCCGCCTTAATTTATTATCCTGTTTGCCTCGGACCATTGCTATAAATAAAATTGTGTACTTCAAAGGTTACCGTACTTATAGTAAAAAATACTATTAAACGGGAAAATATGTTTATAGTCGTGAGAAGGCAATAAAGCTTTTTGAAGGGAGAAAATGTTTAAAAAAACCTTCGCAAAGCTGTGATCGTATTAGGCACAGCTCACAGTACGGATTTTAATGTGCTATATGCACATAGCTTAAGAGTTAAACGTATGCTGTGGCCACAACATTATTTAAACCCACTGCCAGATCCGTTCACAGTATGTAAACAAAGTTTGAACACAGGTCTGACAGCGACTTCGAGGTACTTTGCGAAACTTAATCGAAAAAGAAGATGTACGCACTTCTGTGTTGAAGACGTGAGGCAAGTCTACCAGCAAAAGTTTATCGAGGCCCTCGACATCATATTAAAGTCAATGTGTCAATCTTGCTTACCTTTTCCCGGTCTTTCCGTTGTTCGTTTAATATTCTATGTGTCACGCTTGCCTCTCCGAAACCAATCCATTTGTCCCCGAGACTAACTACTGGCCATTTCTCTTCTGTAAATTGTTTCGAAACATTTCACATTGCTGCCCTTTTAAAATTAAGTTTAAATGGCAAAAGCTGGGCAAACTCTGGTCAAATGACTAAGGATCTCACGGTCAGCTTAGAAATGTTTAGGTTAGGTTTTTTTACCAGCTGAAACGCTACGCGACCTGTGTGCTATTTTAGGGTCCAAGCGTTATTGCTGCCAAATAGCTCTAGTGGTTTTGGCGTGATTAGGTAACAAAACTATAGATGGGAAGTAATTTTTAATTAGGGTGTCTTAATTTACCTACGCAAGCCTTAGAACTATTCATTAAACATTTGTAATAAATTGTATTTTCTTATTCGCAGGTAAGTCCTACAGAAACGACTATCGAGGCGACGCGACGGTACGTAGACACAATATTTTCTCCGGAACAAATGGTACGAAAATAATCTTTGTAGCTCCGTAGGCTGTTTAAATTTTAGGTTTTACAAAGTTTCACAGGGACTTGTTTAATGTTGGGTAAATACAATTAATGTCTGCCACTGTGACCGTGAATAAGGGCTATATTTGACTATGTACGAGTATAATTACTGTCTAAGCATCTCCGAGTCAAGGCTCAGTAGGTACTTAACATGCCGTGTTAAATCTACGATCGCTCCAATGCTGTTCCTCTCAAGAACGTCAAACATTACATAAATAATTCCGTTGCTTTATTACGAAGCAGTTTCGGTATCTCGGGATTTTATTTTAGCTCAGATTATACAAATAAGCCCGACCTTGGCTTAGCCTGGGGTTATTCGGATTCCTATCTGTAAGAGCGGCGGGAGACCGCTACTCTAGACGCTCTTATCGGCCGCCGGGAGACACCAAATGGCTTTAAAGTCCGAAATTGCAAAGTTTACAGTGCTACGTGACTATAATTCGAATTTTGGATCACTAATCTCAAAATTACTGTGACAAAGATAATTTCTACTCAAGGTTTAGCCTAATTACTAATTTTGGACATCAACAGTGGTAAAGATTTTAATCAGGAAGGTTGATTAGTAATTTTCAGCCCTCATTCTTGTTTACGTCCTTATCCTTGTAGATATTTAAAAAAAGTAAATGCGTTATTTATTTATAAACATCCATATTATATTAAATGACACTCTACGAGGTCTATATCCAATCACTGTGAAATAAATTACGAATATTTAATAACAAACAACATAAAAATGAAACATGGTGTAGATTTAAGTGATGATAACCACGATATCACCACAGATGGCTTGTTTCCAGCTGGCACTTAATGAAACCAAAAGCTGGTAGTTGTCAAAATTGAAGTCGCAAAGATCGATGCCCAACTTACCGGCGCGTTTAAGAATTCTCTCACTAGGTAGTAAAAATAAATGGTGGCAAGTAGGTGGCACGACGAAATGTTAACAGGTCGATTATGCGAAGCCATCGTACCGGCGGTCCGGGCCTGCCGCCACCGCCTGCCTAATGACGGGTTACGCATTTAAATAGCCTGTTTCCCAATCGGTTATTCGAATACAATATTCGCATGTTCCTGTCCCACGTTTACGTCAATTACAACAGTAACTGCTATTGATTCACAAAGCTGTGCAAAGTTGAGCCAGCCATTAATAGTTACCCTTCTCGTTTACTACCTACACTCTTTTAGTTCAAAAGACCAAAAGTGGTGTAGCAGGTTTTAGTATATTTTGGTTTAAACTTTAACCAAACTATTATATAAAGAATTATAATCTAATTTTAAAAATATGATTATAGTTATTATTTCACTTATGGAAAATGGATCTTTTTTTAGAGGGAAGTCAACCATCAACTTGTTAATATTGTGTCATAGTTTGAAGTTTTTCTGCATATTTTGTAGTGTTTCAAAAGAATTATAATATCATTCATTTAATTAATTTTTTGTTCTTCAATAACTGCGCCAACACAGAAATTTACATCTAAAACATTTAGTTCAGTACGTACGTTCTGCCCCAAATTTGGTCAATTACAACAGCAAAATGTAAACCAATTACACTTCTACGTTCGATTATGGCTATGGATTTTAATTAAAAACAGCGAGTTGTCACAGGGAATCTGGGCTACGATCAAAAACTGGGTTACCGAGTGAGGAAACGATAAATCATGCCGTATTATCATCCCATGAATTGCAGCTGTCGATATGTTTCACTGATCCAATCGGAACTATCTCGTGTAAACGACCTTTATTTCGGATAAATTTGTATCAAAATATTGAAAAAATCGTTGAGATGTGTGAGTGTTTATCTTTTTATTTTACTTGAGAATCTTAAAGCCACGCGTAAATGTGTATCTTTCTAGGCATCTTATTTACGTGATTGATCGACCGCATTTGCACTTACCATCTGGCATATGGTTGAATGTGGTCTAAGTTTAGAAACTTCTTTTGTACTACAAAATGCAATATTTGTGCGATCTATTGAGCTGTAGGTATTGAGGTAACTTAGAATTTGAAATAATATAATATAGATCTTTCTGCACTTAATACTCAGCACGCATTTAATGCACATCATATTCAGTTTGAAAATATTATAGCGAATTTTTTCAAGTTTATTTATTTTTGTTTTAAATATGTCAGAGATTAGGTACCTACCTATAATGAGTTTATTATTAAATATAATATGTCGAAATTGCTAAAATGGTTTTTAAGATATTATGAATTTAAAGCAAGCTTGAATTCTAAATTTCATTCGTAATATATAATATCTTTCTTTGTACCTATAACGGTTGTTGCTAATGCTAAAGACCATGTTATAATATTATTAAACTTAATTTAATATTAACATTGATCAATATTGGATACATCCAAGTAATCCTATCCTCCAGTGCAAACTATAAACTGATATAGATAAATAGAACAGTTCTAAGACGCTGTACGTGAATTACCATCGGCCGCAGAGCAGCCGTTCGTTCCTTGGAGTAAGTGTTTTATGTCGATCTTACTTATTCCAGTGCTCAATTGTAGCTGAGGTGAATACCTAATAGTAACCAATGTCTTGGAGTTGCTTCACATGGTGGGAGTTTGTCGCGCGTTTTGCTTTTATTTCATGAGCACGAATCGTGTTGCACGAGGCATGTGCGTCTTTCGATGTGTGTTACTAGGCCATTAGACATGCAGGTACTTGTATATCAAGGCATATCGATAGATATATTTTTCCTACCTCAAGCGATTTCGGCGATGTCAAAAATGTTTCTTTACAGCCCGTTTCATTTAGATTCGAATTAAGATTCTATTAATTTGATTAACAACGATACTTTAGCAACACCATTGGTGTCACCTATAGGTGACGGTAATCACTACCATAAGGCGGGCCTACGGCGTCTGCTTGTGTGCCGGGGTCTAACATAAAAAAAGTCTTACGCGCTCTCTACGTCAGTTGTCTGTACAAACCTTAACAGTACACGTTATCGCGCTATATCTTTAAAAGTCATGAAAGAAAATGTCTTCTACGTTCGGTTACCGTTGTCCTCAAACAATATATTAAGAAACGCAATTTGTTAATGTCAAGTGTGGATGTTTAATGTGTTTTCTAAATGGTCGAGGGACTGTTGCCAAAATGTTAACAGTATGTGATATTTATCCTAACGGTGCGGTACAATTTTGAAACAAATAAGTGCATTGGATCCGGTTTTATGTTTGCATTTTACAATACATGATATCATATGTTAATCTACAGTACTTGCAATTTAAAATTGTCTTTTGTGTACATACGTTTGTGTACTTTAAACGGTTTGCTTATTTAATGCTGCTTACTGCATAAGACATCGTCGTTCAACTTTTTGTAAGAAATATTTATTATTCATTTTAGGGGCAAATTGAAGATGAACTGATCAAAATACGAAATATATCAGTAAATTCATGATAAATGTACGAGTTGCGACGTATTTCTCAAACGAGTACAATATCATTAATCATCACAAATTCCTCTAATACCTCTATTATTTCAAACGGAATAGAATAAATCACGCCGCGCCCTCTCCGAGTCCACTTAAACCAAACAAATGAAATTAGCTCCTGATTAATCGTTATTTTATAAAGATCAGCACAAAAATTGATGCTAAAAAAACGTGGAGTCATTACAAGAACGGTCCGACTTCGGCAACTCATTGTCCGTTGAAAATAATTAACTGGCTGACTCGACTGAACTGACGCCAAGTTAAAAGTTTAAAGGTTGTGCTGCTGAACAACTTTGTACTAAATTATGTTATTGTTGTCACTTTCTTGGTAGAGTAACGGTGGACATATTTTAAGTTTGGCCTCAATATTTCCCGTTTTCTTCTGTTTGCGACTGCGATTTCTGACCTCTCAGAAAATTGTTAGCTACTTTGTATTCTGACTGACAGGTTTCAATCTCAGCCAGATAGGAGTTTTGCAAAACAAAACAACTCAACTATTTCTACATACACATACATATAATCACGCCTGGTTCCCGTTGGGGTAGGCAGAGACTATTTCCCTCCATTTGGTACGATCCTTACACACCTGTTTCGCTTCCTCAACTTTCATCACATTCTTCATGCACGCTCGCCGGTTCTTGACCTGGCCTTAGAACGATATATATTTGGTCAATTTCCCTTGGTCGATCAATTGCGGCTTGACCATTCACATTTATTTGCCTTTCATCCATTCTCTCTACATATCCGAACCATCTAAGCCTACTATTTTCTCTCTTTAAATCTATGACCATTGTAGTTCTTAAAGATGCAGCTTTCCAATTTAAGTCCCGGTCGACGTACTCGTAGCTATTCCAGATATAAGATGTATGAAACAGCTAGTTGTAAAGCGTCTAAAAGTTTTTATTAAAACTATCTACTTAATCACTCACCTGGATTTAACAGATTATGTTATCGAAACCGACACAGAACAAAATGCTTTGCACACTCTCTGCCTCACACAGAAATTTTAACATTGATGCAGAGTGTCTAAAAAGTATGTATATTGGACACAAAGAACACCTCTATTCATAGTTTCACCGTAATTGGTACAAAGCACGGAATCCTTTTAGCACGGTCCTCGTTATAATCCGGCCAACGCAAGTGTACCTGGGTACTGCGAGCTTCATTGTTTTCAGCCGGTAATTTATATTGTGTTCCGTGGAAATTAGCACGACCGGGAACCGCGAACCTCAGGTGTTACGCCGCGCCATTACCACTCAGATTTACTCAGATCTCTCCCTAACAGGCAATTTGTACTACAATAATTACAACAGCTCATTAAAAGTGTATTAACTTTGTCTTTTCTTATTCCTGTCTGACGCCTTCTTTTCAATTTGATTACATATGGAGATTATACTCTATCTAGAATTGGTCCTGTTTTTCGAGCATATTTTTCACACCGTTCTCCATCTGCATTCATGGCAAATCTAAATACTAAAAGAAATACGTGACTTATTGACTCTATCGTACGACGCACAGCCTAAAAGTGGATTTTGGAAAAAGATATTTTACCCTCTCTAATGCTTTATTTTAAGACGACCTGATATTAATACGATGGTTCTTGTTAAAAATATGATCCCACAAATTATGTTTACATCTGTCCTTATTAATCTAGGTAGAATCGGTAACACGTCTTCTATTTCCATTCGACTCTATCATACTTTATCTCTTCACTCCTTCGCTTTGCCTACTCCTTCGCTTTACCTAGTTATTCAGGTATTTAAGAGGCTAAAACAATTTTCACACTACTTTCTTGTGTATGTGTACTTAACTTTGCCGCGTTGGTATTAATCAATCGAATCAGCGCACACAGTCATTTGCACATCGGTACCATGATTATTTTGTTCTCCAAATGAGAGCATCGGATCGCCTGAATTCTGCTTAAAATCATTGCTATGAGCAGCGAGCTAATTAATTAATCCAAATTTTACGTTAATTATTTGGCTGTAATTTTCGTCGATGGATATAATAATTCATGGAATATGGTAGGAGCTTTTAATCTCGAAAGTCTACATTAAGTGCCGTTCATAAGCATTATTCCTCGTTAATCAAACATTTAAATTTTCAATCCGTGTAAGTGGTGTTGGAAACTGCTTTCTCATGCATTTATTTATTTATTCTATGGCATAAAAATGTATGATGGCACTGTAGGGATACGGCAATAAAAAATATGAGATAATTCGAAACATCATGCATAAAAAAGCGAATTATAAGAACTTTGTTTAACTTTGCTCAAAATGAAAAAGTACTGGCCGCGACCAATTTTTAATGTTTTTCCGCATGAGATCTGGGAGAGTTTACTTTATTTCAGTTCCACCTGCCTTTTTAGAAGTGGTAATATTAGGTTTCAGGGCATTCTTCCCGTCGTCTAGGCGTGATCGCGCGGGCGTTTCTACTACTTTAGGACTTGAGTTGCTGGTTAATGCTTTAAACAGTAAGACCGCCAGTGACGCTTGTGAATGAATGTCGTGAGTCAATAAATAAATTATCCTACATTTTTTTTTTCTAAATAGGCCTACGTTTCACCTGATGGAAAGTGCAGATACGGTCGACGATCAATCACGTAAGATGCCTAGAAAGGTACATTCATTCATCTTTTGAAGATGCCCAAGTTGTAACACTCGGGAAACACGGATGACGGCAATATGCGCTTATTTTTTTTTTTTTTACAACTGAAAATAAATTCTTGTCTTTCCCTTTATAATAAGAGTTAAACTACTAAATATTGAGGGCAGCCACTCGGACGAGTTGGTTCTGTTTTATAACGAGCATTGGACAATGAAATACTTTCCACCATATTGAGCAGTCAGTGTTAATTTGACAGACGAATTCTTTCGCAATAAAATAAATTTCAGAGTTATTATATCGTGAATATCATATTAGTCAAATTATTGTAGATTAAATAGTACAGCCGTAACGCTTTACGAAGCGCTCTCAACTTCACTTGGACACACACTCCCTGTGTATAAATTTCAATGCTTACTGGTAAAAGCTTTGACAAGAATAATGTGAGTGTGCTTTTTCTAAAAATGTGCCAGCAATCACTGTCCTGTCGATGAAGCTGTTTGTTTTTTTGTATTGACTTTCAAAATATAATAGTAAGCTCATTTATTATAATACACCAACTTCCTTGCTGGAAAACATTACTGAGTGGTGAAATGAGCGGTACGCTTTCGTATATTATACGAGAACAATTATAACTTTCAAACATTTGCGGTTATGGCCAATGCAACGTAGGTGTATAAACAGTAAAACGCTTAAGCATCGCGCGCCTTGTGCCATAGCCATCTCGTTCCGGAAAATTTCAGAGCGTTTTAATGCGAATCTCTCTTTCCTCTTTTTGCGGTAACCGTGACAAGGCTTTCCCTGGCGACCATTTATAACGAGTTTTAATCGCGACACGGAAATTAGTTATATTACTCGTCTATCCGCTCCGTCGACTATATTATACGGTTATTAACTGTGACAGAGTCCTCTGTGCTCGAGCGCGGGAAATTAAAGATACGACCGTGTCACAATTATCGTAGATGATGCGGTAACTCCGCACGTTTCCAATTAATATAATGTACCGTTTGAAGTTCGAGGGTGAGAGATAAACGTATACCTTTACAGGCATCTCAGAGTAATGCTGCCAACAAATCACGTTTCAGATTCCAATCGGATTTTTCTATCGAATTTCCAGCTCCTTTCTCCACGAGTCGGCAAGTTGCGGACATAAAGTTAATATTCTTTTATTTATTGTAATGCACTTGATAAAGCTGGGATGCAATTCTAAACTGTTTTGAGTTAAAAATAAAACTTACAGAAAGAAATAAGAGGATCAGACTTCTTTCCTTACGGAAAAATGAAGGTGTTTAGAAAAAAAAGGAACGAAGCACACGACATTATATATAAAATATTTTATTAGTTTACAATCAAGGAGTTTTCATAATGCTTAAATAGCTATCAACACAAAAGAAATTGTTAGCTTTGTTATACGACATGGTTTTGAACTCGTATGAGCCGTAGAAAAATGATGACCCTAGAAATGTTGAAGATTTTTCCACAAAGTCCAAATGCACTGTGTAGTTCCCCTGGGAAAAAGAAAACAAGTATGAAGTGTAAATTTATAAATTCTGCACGTATTGGTCAATTCATAGGTGAGGTAACTAAAAATAAAGGTAAAGGGGTAGGTTAGGTAGGTAGGTTAAATTGTATTTTGGGATAACCAATGGATTTTTTAATTAAGATTCTGTTATTTAGTTGTTAATATTTCTTTCTTTTTAAATATGTAACATTCTTATTTATATTGTTTTGAAATAATCAAATCAAAATATTTCAGTAGAGATTGAACTTAATACTTCGTAGAGGGGAATTAAGCCGTAATAAATAAAATAGCAAAAATCAGATTGATAGCACTGTAATTTATTAGAATCTTTTTTCAACTATCGAAATGAAATTAAACAACAATCCGTAATATTGAACACTAAATTAATAAAACACACATACTCGAGTTAAAATTTTGTGCCTTAGAAAAAAACAATTGTTAGTAAGGATGAATTAATTCAAAGGTTCAACAGCAGCTTGGCTTATTTATACAAATTAAATTATTATCATTTTTGTTGTAAGAAATCGTTCTAAACGTAAGTCCCGTTGTAAGTTCCGTAGAAAAATGAAGTCCCTAGGAATGCTCTAGATTTTTCCTCAAAGTCTAGATGTAATAAAGAATATCAATTAGACCATCTTTAGATTTTTAATGAATTAAGCTCAGATCCAATTTGAGTATTGACAATAGACAGCACTAGGTTATTGTTATTGTCTAATTTGAGATTTTCTGTGGACAGATTTGCTAATTTATGCTTACAGTTTTGCACCGACTATATACTCGTATTTCTTTTTAAATATTATTAAGAAATAAGCATTGTCTGTCTCGAATATCAAGACAATTTTATTGTTTATTTTAACTATGAATCGCTATTTTGCATGCTAGTAAAGCTAGTTACACCATTAGCTTATAAATATCATCCTGTCAGTAGATTTATTGGATCTGTGCAATTGAATACATGAATAATGAGTAAGAGATTTTTCATGACAGCGAACAATCAGTAATCTGATACAGAATAATGGTATTTGTGAGGATGGTAAATTAGCTGAAAGGGTAAAGTACATTGTCTACGAGCATAGACAAGAGAACTAAAATAGACCACGCTTACGAGATTTTCTGTATGAACATTAAATCGTCAAAACATGGCGGGGTGCGGAGGGCGGTTGGTTAGTTTTGATTGGCTCATTCAAAATAAAAACTGTTTGGCTCAAATAATAATAATTGGGGTTTATACTCCAACAGAACAGGTTACCCTACTTACACTGTCAGAGTCAAATCACAATTTATAGGTCAAAGACATAAAAGACCATTAGTTTTGATTGGCTAGTTCAAAGTAGAAACTCTTTGGTAAACATTTGACATGTGTTATGTAGCGTTAATGCTTATCATCGGCGACGGCATACTGGTAATACGCGCTCTATGATTGAGCCCGCTATGTCAACGAGTTTTGCAATGTCGCCCTTTCCTCAATGCTTACAAGATCGTCGACCCATAGCAGCCGGACGTCCATCATTTCTCATTCCGGTCCGTGATAGCCACTCACCCAGACTGGCTGAATATTTTTTATGTTGTATTAATCTTATTGACTACTCTTCGACTTCTTACACAAACACGTTCTCATCCTTGAGAATATTGTCACTCGTAAATGTTTGCTAAGTTGGTTATGTACTTCATTTATTAGACAATTTCTGATATGTGTTACTCTGCTCGTTACTATGAAGTGCCTAAATTATTTTAGATTTTATCACAAACTAGTATACGCTCGCGGCTTCTCTCCCGTTAGGAAATCCTTTTTTAGCGTAGGACGACAAAAGTTAAACCGAATACGTTCAGCGGTTTGGGCTCTACGTTGACATATTATTCAGTCAGTCAGTCACGTTTTTGTGTTATAAATACAGAAGATTGGCTCTAGACAAAGCTTATTAAGATACGTAGTTTTATACTTTCTTTATTTATTTTGCAGTTATTAGCCGTAAGGTTAAAGGACTCCGTTAATATCGGGCCTAAAACGAAATGTTGGCATGGCTTGCTCAAAACGTAATTCCACAGTTTCTTCATAGCGCCGTTTTTCTGTTTTGAACTTATCACAACTTTCGCCTGAAATTATAGGAATAAAGGAATACTTTGAAAAGCGGATCGACTTTTACTTTCTACTTCTCTTACTTTGCTATGTTTTCTTTCATATTCCTTGTAAGTTGTTTTGTTTAATTCTATTGTTAATAAGGGACGTGCCCGACACCTAGTTCTCTAATGAGATAACTGAAAATATTGACAATAGAATTACCGCAGTGGCAGGACAGTCTTTGGGAAAGTTCATGAGGAAAATTAGGTCGGAGGGATTCTGCGCGTTTTCCAGTTTGAATTCGCCGCAATCTCCTTGTTTAGGTCCTTTGCACGTTTCCACTCTTTCCCATACTATTTTGTACGGCCCCTGCAAAATTTGAAAAATGTCTTAACAAAGAAAATTACGTTCTTTGCCGTAGCTTATTGTTCAAATCGATTTTTACTGCTATGATGTGGATCGCGTTCAGTTATCGATTAAAGATAAAAATGTGAAATTTATTATTAAGTTATCCTCATATTTATTGCTTCCGGTATTTTTTATTGTAGGACCGGGAGAAGGTTATGTTTCTAACTAATTACACGAATTCTTTGTACATGATAAAATTCTGTACAATTTTCAATGTAAAAATACTCATTATGAAAAGACCTCGTTATTATTCCTTGAAGATTCAGTTTAAAGACATTTATTCCTCATTAAGACATACATTGGTAGTCACTTACCTGAGAAACATTTAAAGTAAAAGTATGAAATAACATTATTGATTCGTCGTTCTTAGTCTTAAGTTAATTTTAACAATGGATAGAAAAAACACAAATGCTAAATTAAGTTAACAAAATATGAGGGTAGGTAAAAAACAATTTTGAATAATTAAATATTAAGAATTCATTTTGACTACATGTTCCGCTAATTTTAATTTGAAAATTTGCAGTGAGTTAGAGTTTCTAATTACAGATGGTAACTTTGTAGCAATTTAGGGTGTACTGACTGAAATTTCCGACTAGCAAAATTGTACACCAGCATGAGAGCCAGGGTCATGGATGGTTTCAGCCTAGAGAGGAGAAAGATCAGAAGAATTTAGAGTAAGGGCGCCACTGATCTCCCTCCTACAAACGAGAAGCGGGGTTGGTACAAAATAAAATCATTAACAAAGTTATATAGGTTATTTTATTCCTTGGTTCCACATCATTTGTTACAACAAAAAACCATGCATTAAATTATCTAAATAAATATGTAAGCAAGTTGAGGTACTGGTGAAATTAATTTATGGTACATACAATTCCGACTTATTACTAGCCGCTTAAACAAACTAAGATCTTATGGCGCGTGGCCTAAAATGGAACTAATTTAATACAAGGACCGCATTATGTCCATACGGTAAATTTACATGATATTAATATACAATAGGGTACCTAAGAATGGCTTAGGGCCCAAAAATAAAGAGGTACGTTACAATCGAAATTAAATTATCAAATTAGGTTAAATAAAAAAAGTTATTTAAGTAAGTCCAGTATTATTTATCACACGTGGTGATGTCACAGGGAGCTGCTGATGGCCCTTCGACCGTGACCAGGAATCACCCACGTGGACAGAACAAAAGTTACAATAAATCTATTAAAAATCTTGCGTTATCGGCAGAGATTATATGGGGGGAGTACTATATTCCTCACACGAATACTACAACAGGAGCCCTAGGGTCCTGCGGCACGCACGTGGCTATACCACAAAATGGCGGCGACGGCGCGGCTTGAAAATCGGGAATTTAACCACGTAGAACGCAGCTGGGCAGCTACACTAGCGCCACCCGCTGGAATATGCTCGGCGGCAGCCTCGCCTGTGACGGCGGCGGCCGAAGCTTGAAGAGGGCGGAGCCCTAACCCGGGACCCTGTGAACAATTCACAGGTCTTAGGCCCGTTCCTATCAACCTACGGGAACATGGCGTTCCTGAGTAGAACAATCCTACCCACTCAAATAAAAAATAAACTCACCACTTAAAAGTGGGTAGGCTAACACGTGGTCGTCCGGCGGACGCGCGGGACGAACGGCACACGCAGCTCGAGGTGTCGGAAACGGTGCTATAGGAAAAGAACAAGATTAACATCGAGAAACCTCTAGAAATACCGACGCGGAGGTCGGTCAGTGATAAAAAAAATAACCGAGGTTACTCACCGGTGATTAAACAAAACACTGATTTTACTGTATTTCTATTAAAACTTTTACTGGAGGTTGGGAACTTGTCCCTATAAAAAAATAAAACACTCATGGGCGAGGGACGCCACGGCAGAGCCGACGGCCTTCCCCCGCCCTAACCGCGACTTCTTACTTGCGCTCTCGATGCGAAAAGAAAGAACAATGGGCGTGTTTTGCCTTATAAAGGCTTTCATGGCGTCGTATGGCCTGGAGGGGAAAAAACATGGAAGGCTGGGCTACCAGCGCATAAATCCAAATACTACTCAACAGACTTGACACGACTACCCTACTGTTTCAAAATATTAACCCGACCCGATAAGCAAAATACATCGAGTCGGCCTCACATATGATCAAAGGCGATTCCCTCACTATAAACCCTACCTGTAGTTGGTAGTGCCTACTATTTAATTGTTATTAATTGGAGAGGAAACCGATATAAATTGGTATTTAACTATTTTTAACAATTTTATTATTTTAGAATTTATTATCATTTATTTGTCTTGGGAGATAAAAAATTTCTACCATTGAGTGGATTTTTATCTCCCTGGCAACTATTTATTTTTATTTGGCACATGATTTGCGCTTGTGACATTTATTAAAAAACCTAAATGTCATAATGACAAACAAAAGGTCGGACTGACAACTGACATTTTGACAGCTGACAACCAAACTTATTCATCCACCCACCTTTTTATAGGAAATTCAAGATATTTTTATTTGTTTGTTTCAATTACGGAGGGTGAATGAAAAACTTTTAATTATTTACTTTAAAACATTGAAAATCTACAGTGAAAATATGCTAATATGATGTGGTATGTGTGTGAAGGTAAAATTAACATTATTTTTCTAGGACCTAGTAGCTTATTTTGCTACAGTTTGTTGTAAAGCTGTGCACCTTCGTAGGTGATTATTTTTTGTCCATAATTAGTGCGCGTCTTTGGAAGTACCAACAGACTCGCGCGACGGCTGCTTCGCTTGGTAACTTGGCGCACGAATTTGAATGTCAAACTAGTATGGAGAGACCTTTTTAATAGTTTATAAATTAATATGCAAGTGTGATATGTGTGTAATTGTTTTATGTTCATTATTTTAGTGTCGCTATAGATTTTGTTAGTAGGAGTTAAAAATGGATATCGAAAAAGTATTTTGATTATTTTATTTTGTAAGACTTGTAAATCCGTTAAGTTAGTTTTAGCGGCACTACCCCAGATTTCTATTAAGTATAAAAGATGTGGTTTAATTAGGGAATTGTAAACTTTGTAGCGTACCTGCCGCGGAATACACTGAACTGTGTTGCGAATTGGCCCAATACATGATGACAGTTTAGATTTGACAAGTTCTATGTGAGGTTTCCACGTCAGGTTGGTATCCATTATGAGCCCCAGATATTTTTCGTTCTTTTTTTCAAGAAGAGGTACCCCATTTACGGTAAGTGGCATGTGTGGTGGGACTGGTTTGTTTTTGGCTTTAAAAATGACGTAGCAGGTTTTTGCAGCATTAATGGTCAAGAGATTATATTGAAACCAATTAGAGAGTGAATCTAAATCGGATTGAGCTAGTGTTAAAATTTCTTGTAAAGTGTTTCCAAAATAAAATAAACATGTATCGTCTGCGTATAAGGTTACGTCTCCGTGTAGTCCAATGTCATTGATGTTGTTAATGTATATGAGAAAGAGCAATGGGCCTAAAATAGATCCCTGGGGGACGCCACAGGTTATCGGCATTTCGTTACTTTGAATATTGTTAATTTTTACTACCTGTGTTCTATTCGTGAGGTATGAAGTCAGCATCTTTAGAACAGTGTCCTTAATTCCGATTACTTTCAGTTTTTCGAGTAGTAATTTATGGCTTACTGTGTCGAAAGCTTTTTTTAAGTCGACATACACACCTAACGCTACTTTTTTGTTGTCTATATTTTGTCTGATTTTAGTCACCAAATCTACCGTTGCTCCAAGAGTGCTGCTTCTAGATCGAAAACCGTATTGGTTTACCGTATAGATTGTTTAACTTTAACATCTAGACGTCAAAATAATGTTTTTATCAAATTAGGAAAGGTTTTGTTAGGAGCTGGAAATTTTTCTCCTAATTATTTTGGAAAAAAAAAAGATTACGGTGAAGAGCAGCTTGTTCGTTTAGATTTAGGATTTTGGTATTCTTTTTAACGCGTCTCATTTCGGATAATAATGTAAAAGGAGAGCTCGCGGAGCGTTGAGAAAAACTAAAAAGATACTTACGTAATTACTTTCAGATTTGTTGAGTGTTATAAAATAGAAAGCTAGGACAAAAAACACCAGAAATGTTTTCATCTTTCTGTATTTAGCGCTGGTCCGGGTATAAATGACATTTCAAATGAACAATTTGAGATTATAAATTGGCTCGCTGTCATTAAAATGTTTAATTTCCGGTTGCTGTTTGAAATTACGCTCCATAATAAGTATCGGAGGAAGAACGGGTTCATTATAATATTGTTTAGTGAAGCGATATGTGTGATTTATTACCTTGGCCGGAATAATATTACCTCGTATTTTCTAGGATTGTCAGATGTTCGTATCTTTTACCTGTAAGTATTCGTTAATATTTAATATACCTAACAAACAGCTTTGTTTATTTATTGTTGCTTCAACTTATTAATTTTAAAGTTTTGTTCTAGTAACAGAGTCACAGCCTAACCGCTTTTACTTTTTTACTCTGATGTCCTCCATTAAAAACTGTTGAAAATTCCCTTTGTTGGTTTTGTCAGTAGATAATCCAAAAACTTTTGTCTTTTTGTGCGAAATATTGTACGTATTCATTGTATTTCACGTGTGTCCATACGTAATTTAAAAAAGGCAAGCCAAAAAGTAATTATTGCTTAGCACTATAAATTAATTAACAGTTAAGGCGCCATCAAGATTCTAATCGAGCTTTGTACGTATGGTCGAGAGGGAAAAATCAAATGGCATTAATCGAGGAGGGTCGTTACGGGTAAATGGGTCCCCGGCAATCATTAGTGCATTTTATTTCAAGAGAGCGGTGCCCCTCTACTTTGCTCCGTGTCGACTAATGCGTTTCCCCATTACCTGTCACCTCTGCCATCAACAATTCTTTGAGCCAACGCGTTATTGTTTCCCTGCGAGGTTCGTTTCATACATGAAAATGTTCAAACGACGTCCATTTTTCGTGACACGTTTTCCTCTAATCTGCTCGCTAATGTCCACGTGTGCTCTGTTGTTTTACTCGGTTGTTACAAGCTTTTATTACAAGCTTTATATTACTTTCACCTGTCTGTTGTCTGTCTGTCTGTCTGTCTGTCTGTCGGTCTGTCTGTAATCAAATCTTGCAAGTTTAATTTGACCCACTTCCCGGTTTCCAATTGAGCTGAAAATTTGCATGCGTATGTAAATCGGATGACAATGCAATATTTTTATGACATCGAGCTGATCTGATGATGGAGCTGGAAGGTGGCCATAGGAACTCTGTCATTAAACAACGCAACCCCATCGAGTTTGGGCTCATTTGATTCGTCTTGACGAGTACTTTATGATGCAAGATGGTAAGAATAATTAAAGCTTGTTTTTTAAAAGTATTTTTAAAATTTCACTTGTTTACTTTCACCTGTATGTTGTCCGTCTGTCTGTAATCAAATCTTGCAAGTTTAATTTGACCCACTTTCCGGTTTCCGATTGAGCTGAAATTTTGCATGTCTGTATAAATCGGATGACAATTCAATATTATTATGACATCGAGCTGGTCTGATTATGTAGCTGGACTTTCCAGCCATAGGAACTCCGTAATTAAACGACTCAACCCTATCGAGTTTGGGCTTATTTGATTCGTCTTGACGAGTACTTTGATGCTGGATGGTAATAATAATAAAAGCTTGTTTTTAAAAAGGTTTTTTTAAAATTTTACTTGTTTTAAAGGAAAGTAAGAATAGAATAGAAAACTCTTTATTGTTCACACAAATACAACAATATAAACTTAGAACTACTAAACTACTACTGAAGATACTATGGGTTTAGGTATGATCATAGAAGACTGAACCATAAAAGTACGAGTTACAATAGGTATGTTGTCGTCGATGATAGGCTTTGACATTGCATAACACACGTCAAATGTCTTTGAAACAAAGGGTTTCTACACTGAACGAGCCACAAACTAACCAACCGCGCCCCACCATGTTTTGGCAATTTGATTTGGATACGGAAATTCACATAAGCGGGGTCTGTATGACATATCACAGAATTTAAACCTAGGCAGCCGTGAGTGTTATCCATATTAACTATGAAAAATACCGACTAAGCTCTTGGATATAAAAGTCGAAGCTAGACCTGACACTGGATTTAGGTGGTACTTTTCATTGTGAATATATAAACATTCAGGTTATTTTAAAATCATATAACTTTACATACTCGTTATTGTGAACTCCTATATTTGTATTTTAATTTGTCGTGAACAAATTTGTTACAAAAATAAATAATAATAACTAAAGCTATAAGCTCACCTATTAATTGATCACAAAGGCCAACCTAGAAACCGTTTGAGTTAAGTAACACTAGTCTCTGGTAAGCCGAATTCAATAGTTCCTATGTTGTGTACCGGACACCAAGCGCCCTCCAGTGCGCTCTATTTGTTATAGATAAAGTAGATATCGGCGAAGTGCTCCGGCATCCTAGTCTTCCCGCAACCCTCGACCTCTCCGGCTTATGTGGAGATCGCTGGGCTTACTCTAAATTGCAATTAAACGAACTTGCGCTCCAACCGATCCGCGCCCGTACGTGATTGTTTGCGACTCACCGTCAATTTAAAACAGTTGAATCCGGACTCACAAATCCATGAATTGAAAAC
Organism: Hemithea aestivaria; assembly: GCA_947507615.1. NCBI lineage: Eukaryota > Metazoa > Arthropoda > Insecta > Lepidoptera > Geometridae > Hemithea > Hemithea aestivaria. The sequence continues at coordinate 8,147,183 of OX382327.1, read as the reverse complement.
TTTCTAAAGGTAATATTACGTTTTCAAGCACATTTCTAGCGTTCAATCTCCGGAGGATAAAAATGTGACGTCATAATATTAGAATTTTGATACGGGATCGAGTTAAGGTACGTGGAGGTAATTTAGTCAAATAGATCCGGCGTCTTGCGTATTCTGCAGCTGAGGGAGTTTAATATCGCGTTTGATAAAGACCTATATCCCGGCGGTGGGCTGAATGCGAGGATCCTAATACGGCGGCCCTCGTCGCCTCACCACGTCGACCGCTGTCGGTGCTGAATATAGAGGTACCCCGTCATATTCCCCCGCATTTACTCTATTCATATGGATAGTCGGTATAGTTTACATATTTTAATACACGGTCGGTTTTAATAAAGCCATTAATTTTAATAATCCCTGCTCGTACACTTAGTGAGTGTTATGTGGTGTTTTGGTTTGAACATAATATATTATTACAATGCCACATTATTACTAGGTACATTAATTTACACCTAATCTACTTATAATAATCCTAATGCATCTGTCTGGGCAACCATTGAATAATATAATATTATAATTTTGTTACACGTATTCCAAACTATTTTCCTTAATACTTATCAACTTTAGAATTAATATTAACAGAATAGAATAGAAAACTCTTTATTGAACACTATATATATAGGTACAATAGAATTAACCTTTCAAAAATCACAAAACGGAGAAAGTTTATAAATAATAATTGAGTTTTATACTCCAACAACAGAACAGGTTACTTACACTGTCAGAGTCAAATCCCTGTAACATTAATAATTATAGGTCGTGTGGCCAACCTATATGTCCTATATATGTGTGTGTATGAAAGAAATAGTTTTTGTACTTGGTAAACGATGTTCTTGGTACAGTTTCTAAGCAGTATATTCTACTTGTATCAGTGATAAGTGCAATTGTGGGATGATTTCAAGGCAATAAAGCAGTAAAGCGAGTTAAGAGCCTTTACTCCACTGGACGCTCTCTCGCTCGCAGTATTTGATAAATTTTGAAAAAATATAAATTCATAGAAACAAAGGAAGTTTTGTGCAATATTATTGAACACATTTTAAAAGTGTTTTTAGTTTTGTAAGGTTTCTAGGCAGTAAATAATACTTGTATCAGTGATAAGTCTAATAGTGTGATGGTCTCAAGGCAATAAAGCGGTAAAGCGAGTTAAGAAAGCTCGAAGTGTGATGAATGAGCGCGGAGGCACCGGCAGTGCCCGCTTGCCGTTGGCGGAACACTGCTTTAGAATGATAGATAGTGTTTTATTCTATGTCAAATTAGAAGTACTTGCAGAGTACTATCCACTTAACGTTTATAAAACGTTAATAGGAAATTTTACTAAGAGTACTATTCTAGTTCTAGCCAACCATACGAATTTCATCAATTATAATATTATTATGTCCATACGACATGGCAATTCTATAGTTAAGGCACCGTTGGTTTAAAAAATAAAAAAAACCTATAATGGCTATTGATATAAAAGCTATTAAATTATTATAAAAATTAAATATATTCTTTGCCTTTATATTTCGGCCTATCTGTATCTGTCTATCTGTTCTGTATAGGGAACCTATTTCTCGTAACATTCATCTCTGTAAATACTGTGCAGACCGTATTCAAATATTATAAGTATCGTTATGTCAAATTGAATTTTACAATTAGTGCCCTATTTTTCCCAATGGGCCTATTTGTAGTAGTGAAATTAAAATTTTGAATAATCTACAAGTATATCAAACATTCGTTCACATTAAATTTTATCGTTTTAAGCAGTATATAAAACACTTGTAAACCCGCATCTCTGCGCCCTAAGGGACAGGCTCTCGCCTAGTTTAGGGTCAGTAGTTTCACCTCATATTAACTTATGCACGATTTCTCTTTCATTATATTATATTCTTCATTTTAGTGTAATAGCGTAACTTAAATAAGGAAGTTTTGGAAATATAAAGTTTTTTTATATATTTTCTTAGTTGGTAATCTATATGAAAGTACCTACTACATTTTTGTTCCTAGAACTGTTGATTTATTCAAACCTTAATACGTCAGCGGTCAATGATACCGATGGGATTACCTTCTGGGCCAGAATTTAGGTAAGTAACCAGTAGTAGTTCGGCCATTCTAATATTGCAGGTCGTTCCCATAGACATCAGGAACATTTTGTTTGGCGGATAGGAGCATTTTCATAATGGGCGAGCTACCTATCTACCTCAATAAATATTTATTTAACCTGCTCGCCTCGTTTCCGGGTTTCCGCTTATTATTCAAAGGATTAGTGATCATTCCATTACTGGCTTTACACTCAATTTATACCACTGGAATAATTGACACAAAAGTTATTAAACTCTGATTAACTGGAGTATAGTTATTAGCGAAGTGAAGCCGTTTTAATTAAGCCTGAATTGCTATATTGCTTAGAGTCGTCACCGTATACAGCTTGTCCTACAGCTTAAGATACGTTTGTATACTGTGAATATTTGCCTCTAAAATACTCGTACATAAAATAACACATTTTTCGAAATGATAATGTGTTAGATAATAACATAGTTTTAATCAAGGATGTGTTTGTTGAATTTCACTTTCTCTAGAATTAACCTCTATAATAATAGTGACTTTCTCATTTTTGCAAGTATAGCATAAAAGGCATTTAACAGTTATATATCTGACAATTTTTTTATAACATCTTGTAAATTAGAATTAGCTCCAAGATTAGACATCGCCTCATTTGCAATTATAGTGCTTTGGCAACCATCACAACACCATCTGGTGTCTCAATGTTTACCATGCCGCCATCGTCCCATAATTTACCGACCGCTTAACAATCCTGACAAACTGTTCTCATGCTTGAAGTGCTAGTTAAGACCCCTGCGACTTTTTCTGTTTGTCCAACGACCGAAATTACCGCGGCGAGGGATGTTTGCACTGGGCACGTGTGGAGTGTTAACTTCACTGATTACATACAAAGATAGGAGCCGCCAGCTCATCTAGTTTGATGGGTCAAGGAAGTGGAGCAATGAAGTAGCACTTTTATTCCTGGCCGTTTTCGTAATTGAACTTCAAAGTTTTAAATGTATTTACGAAACATAGTATAAACTGATATGATAATAATATCTTAATGAAAATAATAGACAACATCTCCTAAAGTAGGTACCTTATGAACTTTTGTGTGTGAGTGAGATTGTTTTATCAGTAAAATATACGCTTACCTATTGGTAATGGAGAATTCCTATTCAAATGAATTTGACTAAATGAAATATAAAACGCTCTTTACGCTTTTTCTTACTTTCATATTTGTAAATAAACGGCATAAACTCACTTGTATTTACTTCGGCTGCGTGCCGACCGTTTCTTACTTTATAATAAAACAGTTAAGTGACACGTTTGTTTTTCATACATTTTGACATATTTGCTGCATCTTTATAACACTTTAAACTATCGCAATTTAACTTCGAGATTTGTTTTAAAATAATATGCTTTTGTAAAACGAAGATTTAAATACCTACGCGACATGTCCCGACTTTTAAAATTAACATTTATTGTTGTATCTACTCTGATACATTGTATGTGGTTTTCGCCCAGTCTTGACAATTAACTTTTTTATTGCTACCGTTTGGCCCTTCGGGTGTATGTGTGGTTCCACGCTCATCATAGTTAAAGGTACGATTGCACAAGGGAATTAACGCCAGCCGGCGTACGAGGAAAACAAATAATTATTGCCGAAAGTGTTATGAGAAATGTGATGAAGAGCTCTTTGTAGTTTTGTTAGTGAAACGCGTGGAACGGTTTGTCTGTAAACGTGTTTACCCATTGGTGATTTGATATGTTTTAATGATGATCATGATGTTTTAATGAGACTCAGAATAATTTAATAACGTCAATGTGTATTTCGAATTATGTCTACATAAATAAACTTTACATTTAAGATCTGGTTTTGATAACAGTACCAATTTCAAATTAAGTTTGATGTTTTTAATTAATAGAACAATGTTGTCGTTGTTACGTTTTGGTTTAAAAAGAATGAAGTTTAATAAAATGTTTGCAATGACCATAAATGCAGTGTGGTTAATCAACTAGATAAAAACTGTCATTTTTTACATTACGTATGAATACATATAGGTATTATAATATATCGTACCATTTCAAAATTAAATCCTGTGATATGCAAACAGTGTCGCACACAGGAACGCAACTTTTACTACATATTGCCATGCTGCGGGTGTTGTGGGAGAGGGTAGGACTAGTTAGACAAACAATTCTAGCGCATACCTTGTTGATATTCTGCCCGACGTTCTCTCGTTGGCTTGTTGCACTCTGTTTTATTTGTATAAACGGAACAGGTATGGGATTGTTTAAAAAAGTGTATTTTTATTCACTAACATTGTTTTTCTAAACAATCCTGAACAAAGTTTTTTCTTCTTTTTTCGTTTGAACCAGTAGTGTAGTAAAGATTCGCTATGTATGTGCAAAACTTCACCTAATAATCGTTTGCGCGATCCAGTACATTTTCGACAGATTTTGTTGGGAGAAAATGAAACGCTACATGGACACCATCTAGATTTTAAACGCAAAGAAATATAGATAGGCGTTATAAGATTTTGTTACTCTTTCACGCCTAAACAGCCAGATCGATTGAGCTGAAATTTGGTATGTGGGCAGCTCAGACTCTAGAATAACACATACTTTTAGCGGGTAAATCCACTGATAAGTATTATAAATACGAAAGTATGGATGTGTGCGTTCGTAACCTCTTTAAGCTTAAACGGCTTTGGCTTATGATGGCAAATGGTTTAAAATAAATAATATAGGTAGTTAAGATTCTGCAATACTCAGGCTACTTTACAGCACGTAAAACCGCTAGACACAGCTAGTATACTCATAAAATCTACGGCATGTTCAATACGCTTCAAATGAAGAGTAATATGAACGGCCAGTAATGTCTAGTTATGCAGAATAGACCACATCCGTAGTGAATTGGTCACTGGTCACCTCGGCTCGGACCACTGCATTCCTATGCTCGACACTGGGTCAACCGAATTGTTATCATTCTTGACCTATCTGTTCATAACCTCTACGTAATGCAGTATCTTAGATATTTTGATGAGTTACTGAACTGTGATAGTATTTACGTAATTGTTCAACGGTCTTAGCAGCTGAAAAGTAGCATAATATTTGTTACTAGCTTATGCTCGCGGCCATACCCGCATGGCAAAATCTTCAAATGCATGGCAAAATCCTTCTTAGCGGAGGTATACGTCATAAAACTTATCTATGTTCCAAATTTTAACCCAATCCGTCCAGCGGTTTAGGCTGTGCGTTGATAGATGAGTCACTCTTTCCTTTTAAATATTAAGACTAGTGGACCCGCGCGCACTTCGTAGCCCCTAACAGAAAATAATCAATGTTTCTCGACTATATTTTGCATACACATCAAGTGGAATGTCCTCTTGAATGTAATTCAATAGGACCATCTATTAAAAAAACTGTATCAAAATCCGTTGCGTATCTAGTTTTAAAGATTAAACATACAGAAACACCGCGTCGGTAATATTACTGGTGCTGCATATGTGAATATCTGTAACAGGCTGGAGTCTTTTAAAACAAATTTCTATCTAGGTACGTTACATCAATTTACAGTAGACTTTTGCTCGTAAGAATATATTCGTAATGAATGCTCCCATTGATTACTAAATCGATGACTACCAAGAAAAAGAAGTTTTCTTGCAAAAATTAACGAAATCGATTGACAAGAAAAGAAATCAGATATCAAGTTTATTTGGGTGTACAGTCGTAGAGACATAATTTAGTTATTTGGAGTTATTTTGGACATTTGCCAATGGAACGAAACAAAACCATTCACTGAAGTTGGTATTGTCTTGGGCTTGATGTATGTTATACTGATTATTATATAATATACGAGTAAGTACTAATGTTTGATCATAATGCTGGAAGGCAGCCATAAGAGGTCTGTTATAATGATTTAAAGTCAATTAAGAGATTTTGATTTTTATTATAAGAGGTAGGGTTAGTAATTCTTGTACCATATCCCACTCTACTCATTTAGTCAACTGTGATTCCGAACTGTGAACCGCACAAAGGTTGGTTGGCTAGAAAAGATTTCTCACAGCGATAAGGCCGCTCATTGTGGACCAAACTATTTAGTACTTAAGTAGGTACTAGTTAGTAATAAATATAATGTAATTTCGCTTTTGGTCTCAATTAAGAATATTCTTATCTTATTTATATTATTACTTATACTATAAAGATAATGAAGATAAGTTGGAGATGAGGACTTCATGAGTCTTTTGTTAAGCCATTCAGCTTATTTGTCATCTGAATGTTATTCAGACTTCAATGATTACATCTGAAGTCTGAAGCTCATTTGATATTACGTCGTAGTGATTTAAAAAAAAAATTGCGACTTCAAGCTCGATTTAACAAGCCAACGTATTAATGTTTAACTTAAAAACCACTCGCCCAAATTCGGTAAGATTAATATGGAACCACCAATAAAATATTTATTGAAATAAAATAAATAATTTCAAATTGGTTCAGGAATCTTTGTGTGTCATTAATTCGAAAAAGTATTCGAGGAATTGTAATTTTTCCTCCTTTTTTAATTCGGTTAAATGACCTTAACCTTATAGTGTATGTGTACCTTAGTGTCCAATTTTGAAAAAATATTTTTTAGTAAAATTGTGGAATTCAGTATTCATTATTCTTTATTCATAAAAATTTACATTGTGTGAAAAAATACATCTAATAAGTATAAAATAAAAACGAACTAGGTAAAAGTAGCGAGTTAAGAACATTCTGCAAAATAAAATATAACGGAAAAAGAAAAGCTGGAAATCAAACCATGCCAATAACGAAGATAAATGTCAAGACTAAGTACACATAGTAACTCTTAATACATAGATGTTTCGCCTTAATAATGGTATACAACGTTACATAATGTATTTAGTAGACTCGTATCCTATACATATAATTGAGTGTTAGCGTGTCCGTGTATCTTAATTAATACGACTGTGATCTAATAATGAACATCTCGTACCTATATTGTAGAGTAAATTAAATTAATTTGTAGCATCAACAGTATTGTAGTAACATAGTTATGTTAGTTAGTCGTATTTGTATAGAGACGTTGAGTATTGTTATATGGATGTACTCGTACCTACTCTATAGTTATATTCATTAAATTTATTCTTTCTGACCGAGATTAGGTCGTTTTTGTGTTATTTATTCCCGTTTTCAATGTATTTATGTATTAAATTCACAAATGAACATTTTAGACAGTTTTTTTATACCAAATAGGCCTACGTTTGACCTCATGGAAAGTCTGATGGAAAGTGCAGATGCGGTCACCGTATTCATGGTTTTCGGATCGCAATTTATACGCATAATATATGTAGAATTGACGTAGGTAGTTATCTTATTCTATACTTATTTCTCGACTCTAACAATATTGTTTTCTTTCTTAAAGCCAATATTTTTATACATTGCTTTATTATCTGAAACACAATAGGCTATTTTTAAAAAGTTAACATTAATGTTAATATAGGAAAAAAGATATTCTCTTCAAAGTAATAACATTTTCATCGGTAATATAAAAATGAAAAATTCATCATTCAAATTCAGCGTGACGTGGTTGTTATTGCCATAATTATATCACTTCATCCGGCAGCCTGACCTAACTTGTAATTTTATTTGTATTTTCGGTCGCAAGAAAATATAACATCAAAAGTTTTGTCAAAACCTTCAAACTTTCAATAGAGTTTCCGAAGCTTATAAACTCCACGGAACGACGGTTGAATTTTTAATGATTTACCTACAGTCTCAAGATTTTATCAATGAGTAAAAGAAGTACCGCTTGACACAAGCGGCAAACTCCTTAATTAGTTTTGAACATTGCATTTATACCTAAAGGAAAAAGGCAAATAGAAAATGCTTTCTGAATTTTAATTTGTTACCTTTTATTTTGGTCCCTGTTGACTTTCTAACATTTTGTGAAATAAATATTAAGATAGAATATAATGAAGTTTTTATCAGTTTGTGGTAATAAAAAACAAGTGAAATATGAACTAGAAGCTAAAACATTAAAGTGTTACAAATATCACAGAACTCTCCAAGAAAATGTAAATTATCACATGTTATAGATAGGTACTTAAGTCTTTGATCACTATTATAATAATCGAGAATACCACGTAAAAGAAATAGTTCTTAGAAACCTCTTTGCAACTCAGGTTTTCTCAGGTAAGTTAAAAGTTATAACACAAATGCGAGTACTAAACAAAACCATTACATGCTATATTCTCCGCGAACTAACTTCAATACAAGTTCCAACAGGAACCAGATATGATATTTTCAAGATCTCTTTGCGGACGTTACAGAAAATAACTTACATTTTTCTTCGTTGTTTCGTATTACCTATGTTGTCATGTTGTGTCTTTTCAAGTATATTCTGCAACTCGTAAAAACGGATGAAGTATGATTGTTATAAGAGCTGTGTGTGCTTATGCAGACGTAACACAAATAAATGAAACTATGTCGTGTGGGTATTACCTATCTTTTAGCAGAGCCACTCGTAAATATCGAGGTTCTCTTTTCCATTCAACGAACTTTTCTAAATGTAATTGAATAAAGTCGTGCTCATCTTATATTTCATATCTATTCATATTATCGTGTTATTTATTGCCAATAATAAAAAACTTAAACGATTGCTGGGTAATAATCATTGCGGATTGGGCTTCAGGAAAAAGGCGAGGGCCAGAAAAATCTCAAGAGATGACCTGAGACCTGGACTCTTACCATACAAGCTGGCCTGAGGTGGGACAGGAGAGAAATGGATGGAGAGGTTTTGAGGATGTCATTGTCTATTTTCAATTTTTCAATTCAATTCAATTCATTTATTGCAAGAAATATGTGTACATAATTAGATGTTTACTGTAATATGATTGGCTCAACATATCTCTGCCATATAGAGCATGCAATTTTTATATTTACAATTTTAATTCATTATTGATTAATATACAATATAAAATGAAAAACACAAAAGATAAAATGAAAAAAGTTTAGAATGTCAAAACAAAATAAAATGTCAAAATATACAAAATGTCAAAAAATAGATTATTATACAAAATTAAAAAGATAAAATGTCAAAATATAAATAATAGATATAAACACTAAACAAAATAAAATACTGAAAATAAATCAAGAAAAAGATGCCTTTAAAATAATGTCAATAATAATCACTGTCAAAAAAAAAAAATCTAACAATTAAAATGTCAAAATCAGTAAGCAAGGATTAAGAAATGTCAAGAGTTAATATTAGATTGTAATACATTGTAATCTAAATTAATTTGTCTTTCTTCTAAAAAATCTTTTACCGAATAATAACATTTCATAGCTAGCAACTGTTTTAATTTTTGTTTGAATTTATTTACTGGTAACTGTCTTAGATTTTGAGGAAGTTTATTGTATATTCTAGAAGCCATGCAGTAGACACTTTTGTTCATCATAGTGGTATTGGCCCTTCTGTTGCAGACTTTATGTTGGTCTCGTCTGTAGAGTCGGTCCTCACCGAGGCGTGGAAAGAGACCAGGGTTATTTTTAACAAACATTGAAGTTTCAAAAATGTATAGTGACGGTACAGTTAAAATATTGTGTTTTTTGAAAAATGGTACGCAGGTATCTGTAATTTTTAAATTGAACATTGCTCTTACTGCTCTCTTTTGATATCGTAATATTTTTAATACATCTGTCGAGTTTCCCCAAAATATAATGCCGTACCTAATGTTAGCGCTTATAAGGCCGTGATATGCCGTAAGTAGACCTTGCAAATTAACAATGGATGAGAGTTTGTAGAGAGCATAAATCTGGCTATTTATTTTCTTACAAAGTGTTTCAATATGTTCTTTCCAGTTAAGTTTTCTGTCAATGGTAAGGCCTAAAAACTTCGTAGAGTCAACATTTTCTATTCTAATATTATTAAATTTAATGTCAGGTAAATTTTGAGCAGCAGTATCGCGTTGTCTGAAATGAATTATTTTAGTTTTGGTCAAATTTATTCTTAAGTTATTGTCATTTAGCCAAGAGATAACATGTGTTAAAGATGAATTAATGTCGTTTTGATAAGAGGTCATATTTTTATATTCTATAGTGATTGCACTGTCATCTGCAAACAGGGCAATGGGTTGTTTGGTGGCTTTAGGAAGATCGTTAATGTATACTAGAAATAATAGAAATAATAGAGGTCCTAAAACACTCCCTTGAGGTACCCCGTACTGCGGTGTACGCTCGTCGGAGACGTAGGTTTCTTCTATTTTAGTAGTAGGGTTTATTTTAGTAAGGTGTGTAATTTGCTTTCTGTTTTCTAAGTATGACTTAATTAATTGTAGCGCATTACCTCTTACACCGTAAGCTTCGAGTTTTTCCAGAAGGGTTGAGTGGTTCACATAATCGAATGCTTGTGTCATGTCGCAGAAGATTGTACAGACAGGAGTACGTTTATCTACCTTCATCACAACGCGCTGCAGAAAATCATAGACAGCCATATTAATTGTCATGCTTTCCCTAAATCCTTTTTGCTCTAGGCAAAATTTACTATATTTTTCAAAGTATTTAGACAATAACTTATAAATATATTTTTCGAAGATTTTTGAAAACACTGAGATCAGAGAGATGGGCCTATAATTTTTCATCAGTAATTTACTTTCTTTTTTATGCATCGGTTTAATAATTGAAACTTTAAGTGCTTCAGGGAAGATTCCTGAGCATAAACATAGATTTAGTATATAAGAAAGAGGCTCACATATGTAGGGGGATACTAATTTTAAAATTTTGGTCGATACATCGTCATAACCGACACTGGTAGTATTATTCAGTGAGTTAATTATTGTTAGAATATCTTGAGGTATAGAAGGCATGAGAAACAAAGAATTCTTAGAATGATTAATTAAACAAGTCGTTTTTTTATTTGTTTTAGTAGTGGGAATGATTTTATCTACGAAATAATTATTGAAAGTATTTGATATGTCCTTTTGATTTGAAATTATTTGATTATTGTGCACGATTTTATTAATTGGTTCATTAGGTACGCTTTGTTTCGAGTTATTTATTATTCCCCATGTTGTTTTTGATTTATTTTTAGATTGTATGATTTTATAATTATTTTGTGATTTCTGTGTTAGTTTAACAATTTTTTTAAGTTTGTTTGAGTAAGTTTTGTATGTTAATTTATTAATGGCTGTAGGGGTTTTCCTGAATATCCATAGAAGATTTCTCTTTCTTTTAGTGCAGGTTTTGATGCCACGTGTTATCCACCGTACTGGTTTCGTTGTTTTTATTGTAATTAATTTATATGGAAAGCATAAGTCATAAAATAATTTAAAAATGTCAATGAAATTATGATAAGCAGTATTAGGGTCACTTTCATTATATATGTCAGTAAATTGAAGACTCTGTATACATATTTGAAACTTTTTAATGTTACTGGGAGAGTAGTCTCGTCTCCTTACACGCCAGTATTTTAATTTGTTAACTCTATTAACAGGACATTTAATTAACTGCGCGGTATGATCCGACAAAGCAAACTCTACGATTTCAGTAGCACATGATTTTTTTTTTAAGTTGTGTGCAAAATTGTCTATGCATGTTTGGCTGCTGATTCTTGTCGGTTGTCTAAGAGCTAATTTTAAGTTAAAATTTAGGAGCAAACATTCAAAATCTAGAGTTACATTATTTCTTTTTAGTACGTCAATATTAAAGTCTCCAGCTAATAAAATGTTATTATATTTATGTTTTGACATCTCTTGTAACACTTTTCTTAATGTATCAAAGAATATTTCAAGATATTGTGACTTAGGTACTCTATAAACACACAAAATAGCAATATTATAGTCTATCAGTTCTACAGCACAGCATTCAAACACACCTTTTATTGAAAAGTTTGCAATGTTCTTCAAATCCTTCCACCTATGTTCGTTTCGTATTACAATACACGCACCTCCCCTTTTGCTAACTTTCCGGCTGTAACATGAAGCTAATGTATAATTAGGGATGGTAACATATTGTTCTTCACCATCCTTAATGAAATGTTCTGTGATGCATACTATGTCAACCTTTTTATTTGATTCCATTAATTCTTCCAAACAGATAGCTAAGTGGTCTTGCTTGTTTAGTAATCCCGCGATATTCTGATGTAAAATGTAGAGGTCATTGTTCGAGAAAAAACTGATCTTGTGTTTGGGTTTCTTTGCATATAATCTGTATATTAGAATTACTAGGTGTTTGATGAATTGAATTTTGGATTCTTTCTATTATTTCCATTATTCCTCTAAATATTGAGTGTAGCCCATTATTGTTTATTGTACCGGATTTCCTGTGAAACATGCTGTAGTCGTAAGTCAGTTGTCGGTTCGAATCAATGAGGTAGGCATAGTTGCAATTTTTTATGTCGTCATATAATAAATTATTAAAATCTTGAATTCTTTGGTTGATTTGTTTTTTATTACGTCCATATTGATAATTCGGTGAACATATTATAATGTTGGTGTGTGTGATTTCTTGTAATGTTTTTTTAATATATTCAATGGTGGCTAAGTTATTATTATACTCATAAAAGTCTTCATCGCCAATTAATATTATACAGTAATCAACCATTGTAAATTGCGATATTTTTGTCTGCAATCCTGCTAAAGTCTGTTTGACATTACCATTGGGAGTTAGATAATGGCAGAGGTTAAATTCATTATGTACAGTGTCTTCAGCGATGGATAACACTTTGTTCTTCTTATTATTACTTATCAAGCATATTTTAGGTTTTCTATGTACTTTTGGAGTTTGAACTCTTGGCGCTCTACTTGGGTCTTTAGCTATATTTGTAATAGGGTATATTTCAGTTTTCGTTGTTTGCAAGTTTTCTCCGTGTGATCCATTTTTCATATTTTCGCTGTGTGACAAATCCTTACTTATTTTAAAATTTTCAATGTTATTAAGTTCTTGTAATTTTCTGGACACTTTTCTTTCTGCTTTTCTTATTTCTGAATATTTTTTTTGAAGTTTCTTTATTTTCTGTGTAAGTTTTTTAATTTTCTTAACTAAGTTTGTACATTTCTTGGCACATAGCGGTTTTATATTGGGTAACATTATTGGTTCTATTATGTAGCCTTCATTCTCTCGTAAGCCGTTCAATTCTTCCTGTATCTGACTGTTCTTTTTCTTCTCTTCTTCGAGCCCTTTCGTAAGATTACGTATTTCTTCCTGCTGATCTTTGATTGTTATTTCAGACATTAATAAATCATATGTTAGTTTACCTGTATTCAAGTCTGTATGTGCGGAATCATCTGCTAACATCATTCTAGGTTTTTTTCTTTTTCGCCCAGGAATTGGAGTCCCATCAGGGCATTCAAGCTTTTTATAAAGCTCAATAGTTTTTTTGTCCTTCGCTCTTTCTTTTTTTAACTCACTATTTTCGGAGAGTAATTTATCGACTTCGTTATGAGCACTGAGAATGTTTGTCTCTAGATCTGATATCTTTTGATTTAGTTTAATTATATCCGATGCGCAGGTGTCATGCATCGTATTAGGTAAACTAATTACGCTAGTCGATTCATACATCGACATCGACATGTCAGACAGGTTTCCCAGAGAGCTAGCCCTTTCCTGTTGTCTTGTTCTAAATGTGATATTGTCTTTATCCATTATTGAATTTTAAAAAAATCAGGAACAAAATGCGCCTGTATTAAATATTGAAGCAATGCGCACGGATATCAGCGTCTCTTTGTAGAGTAATGTGAGTTAACGCATAGCAACAAGCTAATGAAGCAAGCAGCGACGAGCGGCGTGACTCTCAGTTGTGAGTCATCACAGAGCAGTTGGCGGCGCATGCGCAGGACGGCGCGCGGTGAGTCACCGCAACGGCCGCAGCGAGCGGCGTAAGCGGCGGCGACCGTTAATTAAAATTTGAGGCACTATTTTTCTTATATCTTCTAAACCACTTGCCTGATTGGTTTCCAGCAAACGGCTCCGTGTTCAGCAGATCACCAGCTACAGATTGATATATAGTATAATCTTGAGTCTTCACTTTTAACCACTTTTATCATTTAAAAATCACGGAGCAAAGTTACGTAGTGTTTACTTGGGAACGATTTCGGACGAATCTAGTAAGAAAGCATAGATAAAAGACTTAAAATTTGAATTAGCAATTCACACCTACACAATGCTGAGCTGGTACCTTTTTGCGACAAATCAAGTTTTTTTTTATCTTTTAGACAATAAGTAATTATTGTATGTTTGGTTTGTGTGCAAATAAATTATATTTTCTTTCTTTCTTTCAATTATTTTTGGACTACGTTTAAGACTTGTAGGTACATTAGGGTCACGGGTCACGTTAAAATGTAAGTAGGTATGTCTTAAAAATATAATTTTAGTGCTAGAACTATCGCATCCATATGAGCTTCATTGAAACGAAAACATTTAAAACGCGACCCATCGTGGTTGTAAAGGTACTCGCAGTATACAAAAGCCCTCTGAAGTCACAATAAATATTTTTGTTTTTTCTCTTTTGATCCAGTGGCTTATGTTCGCGTCATTTCTATAGTCGGCTTCAATATATCCAGTGAGATAGATCGCATCGAATTTTCCACTTGATGTCGACTGTTCGTCACCTCGTTCTCGATCACACTCTCTCAGCATTGAGCCTACTTGATCCGTTTCGTAAATTGTGTGAATCATGCTGGTTGATAATGGTTAAGGCGAATTGAGAACGAAATATTGTATTTTTTGGAACTTTGCGGTAAAGCAGATTGATATAATATGAAAATTACAGTTGTTTCCCACTTGAAAATAGGTATACTTTAAAAATACTTTTGATTGAATTCCTGTCAGTGGAAACATTAGGAACAAGATTATTATACCTACCTTGTATAAAATACTTGTTAATTAAATTTTACATTTAAATAAACCTACCAAATACGAGTATAGCGAAATCTTACAATAATAACCAAGTGTGTTTATTCACCGTACCTATGTAACCCACTTACCGTAAATTTTACAAATGATACGAAAACATCCTCTTGAATCCGTGCTCGATGAAAACATTTTTAACAATTTTAAAGAGAGCGTTTCAACGAGGGAATGTTTCAATGGTACAGAGATCCAATGACACAAATCTGACTTTGTACTTGATTTAGGTTGCGATTGGATTGAACAGTTTTATAACCGACTTTGAAAAATAGAAGGTTCTCATCAGCTCCAGGCCTTAAGGTTTACTTACGGTATACAGCGGTATACTGAGCCTGCTCTCTTTGGCAATCGCTGTAGCATCGTTCTTATTACTATTTGCCGTTGTTTTAGTATTGTAACGGTTAATTAAAAAAATTGGTCTATTTTTATATTTTATTTTGGATGACATATTATGATAAAAGACCTTATCTTGCATCCATTTGCTTACGTTGCAATTAGCATGAGATTGATTACTTTATCACAAAGCGATGCAACTTTACACCATCCGTGCCAACTGGTAGTTGTGTATATGTTACGGCTAAACCCCGAAGTGCGGCTAAATCTAGGTTTAAGCCTAGGCTAATCTTCGGTGGCTACACATAATATTAACTAACAGTGACCTAAACCTATGATTATCCAGCTAAACTTCGATGTGGCTAGGCGTTTTAGCCGTGACACTCCAACTCTAGAACTCCAACTCTATTTCTACTTTTTGCGCCTACATATCTGTTTGGCGAAAGATTAATTACTGTTATAGAGTTACACAAGAAATCATTCAGGAGCGGTTTTGCGAGATCCCTCGGCTATCGACAACGGCAGCCCTCACTTCATTTACATAATCAATCTACTCAACGTCTGCGGTGGAGCGATGACATTCATTGCTGGCTGTATTTATGAACATACAATAATCCTTTCTTACTCAGCTAATGGAGGGTAAACAACTCCTTTGTTAAGGATCCGATATTTTGTTATCGTTCGTAAGAGCTTTCATTGGCTGCAAATTAAAAGTAATTTTATAAATTTTATTAAATTTCGTTCACATTCAAACTTTCATCTTAATTTTAATATGAGTAGATTGAATATCAAAAGTCAAAAAATCTTTATAACTAGCTGCGCCCGGCGGTTTTACCCGCAGTACTAATGTAGCCTATGTGTTATTCCAGGGCCTAAGCTATCTCTATAAAATTTTGCTCAATCGGTCCACCCGTTAAGGCGT
The DNA here is from genome assembly GCA_947507615.1 of Hemithea aestivaria. Taxonomy (NCBI): domain Eukaryota; kingdom Metazoa; phylum Arthropoda; class Insecta; order Lepidoptera; family Geometridae; genus Hemithea; species Hemithea aestivaria. Next base: position 8,130,961 of record OX382327.1, on the reverse strand, counting down.
GAAAGAGTAACAAACATCCTGACATCTAGACATCCATTCTTACAAACTTTCACGTTTATAATATTAGTAAGATGATGAGATTATATTATAATTGAATATTGTGATATCAATCTTCTACTTTTATCATTGTGTGTTGGTTGTTTTTAGCTGCTAACATCGCATAAGGTAAGCGTGTTCATCTTGATCCTTTGATTGCCAAGAAAAAAGTGATAGAGCATTCTAAGATTCTAAATGAAAAATGATGATGAAAAGAGAAAATGAAGAATGCCTCAATTGCTGGTCATTTTGTCATATCAATCAGTCAAATTAGGTTGTTCACAAGTTCGCAACTACGGATATCAAACCCAGAGAAGGTCCGGACATATCAACTCCCTTTATTAATCCATGAATGAACTACTGAACTGTATTTAATTTACTTAATGAAAAGCAGACGGTGCGAGCTGTAAATGTAGGCACAACCGATGATAGCGAGAAATAATTAATGTACCTTACTCGGTTGACTTAAGAGGTGTGTTCCCAGTAGTTGTACTGGGTTCTTGTCGAGAGCGCTTCAATTAAAACTGTTTCAAGTTTGTTTAAATGTTTGTGTCTACCCATATAACTAAGAGTTACAGCACAGATTTCACTCTAAATAAACGTTCAACCTAATCCGTCCCACATTCCAGAATAAAACGAAATTGTTTTTGCCCATGCCGTGAGCGCGAGCTTGACAAACGGCGTGAGTCTTCTCTGAACAAATAAGAACTATTGACAAATATTTGATACAGTTAGTTCCCGGCAACAGTAACCTATTTTCTTTGCAGAACTATTTCCGATCAATGAGCGCGGTTACGTAACGCGATTGTCGATGCTTTAATGGTATTAAGCTGCGGTCGGGATTTAGGTTTTACCTTGGAGAGAACTTCGGAGACCGCCTTTGGAATCTACGTCTCATTCCGGATACTACTGTACAGTTCAGATTAACCCTTGACGCCAACTACTAAGACTTCGTCGTCAAACTAATTCTAATTACATAATGTACCCGCCAACTGCCAACCTTGTATTCGACGAACTGGATGAATTCAAATCCCTTTTCCTTAACTTAAGCAAAAGCCGACTGAACAAATCATGTTTTTAACTTATTTATTTTGATAAATCCTCGGTTGTCGTTAACCAGAAAGTATTATCCTTCGTAAATCCGCGAGTGAATCGGAGCATGCAAAATCTTATTAGAATTAGTCATAATCCGAACATGGTTAGTCAGTGAGAATTCTGTGTTATTTATGTAATTCTCGAGTAAGCCGTTTAATCGTCCATCGCGTACTTAATGTTTGAGCTTGGAGGGTAGGATAAGGAGTGCGGCGTCGGGCAGTGGGGGACCGGGTCCCGAGGGTTGGGTTCGTTCCTTCTCGCTAACAAATCGGTGGGCCGCAACACGCACAGGTAGTGTCACGGCTCATTACCCTAACTTTATGTTCGCCAAATCACTCCGTCATGAATAAACAAGACGTAGGCTTATGACCTCTTAAGGTCGCCCTAATATACCGTATTTGCCCACCAAACTCCGCTACGTTTCTGAGGAAAATTTTGATATTACGCTTTAATTTTATCTACATTCCATTTCCGTTTATGTAGCGGCCATTATTTTAATTTGGAGATTAGTATCTTTGCTTTGAAATATTATGTATACCTTTAATTATGAATCCTTTGTCAATATTTCGAATACTTAGACGGTAATGAGATTGTATTCATAGCCAGATAATACATTGAAATAGCTACAAAGTTTGTGAAATAATAGGTAGTAACTTTGTGTGAGGCGCTAGACTGTAAACGAACGAACATGAGTTGTGGAGTTTCACACTTCTGTGCGGAAGTCTGTGAATATAAAACTTTGCTGAGCTTTAGAATAATCTAGATTAATTTATTCGTTGCAGTAGAACTTTTCATAAAACAAGCGTTTCGGGATATTATCCCACGCTCTTTGTCTTAGGTTTCTTTGAGAATTTTTCTTTAGCTCTATTGGCGGTGACGGTTCTACCTCTAAGAGTTTAAAGTTTAAGAAAGCGAGTAGTTTATGTAAATTTTTAATTATTATACCAAGTCTTCCTTTATTCCGTCTTCTGCAAAAAAATCTATAGATAATATTAAAAATATATACGGTGTAATCAAAGAGAATTGTAATTAGAAGTCCCGATCCTAATTAAATGAGTTAAAAAGTTTATTCTCACTTGGTTTAAAGCTATCTAAAAGAGATAGAAAAGACGTGACTTTGATTTGGTGCCCAGGCCACTGTGCGACCATTCTAGAGAATTAATGGTTTTGCTGTAATTGTCCGATACGACGAAATAAGATACTTTAGATAAATTTTATTTCTTGTGAAGGAATGTGTCTTGGTAATATATAGGTAGTTTCTTATGTCACTATGTACGTAAAATGTGTCTAAGATTACGCCAAAAGTAAATGATATCCCCGTTATTTAAAGTCTATGTACTTTTTTAAAGACCTGCTTTTGTTTGCTAATGCTGTTTGTGCCTTAAGCTAGAGTCACACCATTATCAACCGATATGATGGTTGTTGGACCGACTGTGATCATGTTGGTTTCAGATATTTAGTATGCCAACATCATCATTAGTGCGATCATATTTTGCTAGGTACCTACAATATCCTTCGCATTAATATTTCACAATTACCTTTCGCTACACACTTCTTATTTGAACACGCGGCTTATATATTTCGCTAGAGTCGCACTTATTTTGCAGCCTCAGTCAAAAAAGAACGCGTTATTTCCCGCGAAAAATGAAATCGATGCGTAATAAAACTACCGAGATGGTCTACGAAGGTGTTTTCAATGTAACATCATCCCTATTTAATATGAACGTGTCAGCGCGACGGTACATAAAATAAGCAGTAGGTAACGGAAGATCATATCGATCAGTTATATAATGTAACTCGTTTTTTCACTTTGCTTAACGTTCGCCGAAGTTTCCCGGAAATTAGGCTTTCCGCGGGAATATTACTCGTGTGGCTAATTCTTTTGTAAATCTTACTTGTTGTTTAGGAACCTTGAAGTTATTTACTTTGACTGAGATGATATTTTGACTGAGGTTTGATTGAATGTGTGACGGTATTATTAGTACCTATATACATTTAAAAAGAGGCCAAAGCGCCTTGTCTAATTCAATATTAAGTATATTTGTGTGGAATTATAATACCTCTAGATACGTTAAATAACTCTCCATTTAACACAATTTCACAACCAACTTTGGAAGATACGTATGTAGTTTCAAGTCATTACAAGTTTTTGTTTTACTCTTAAATCAGACCATGCCCGTCGGTTGTGCCAAAGCACATGGATAATATTATAGTTATTACAAGTTCCTATCAACCTATGTCACATCGCTTTTCCCGAGAGTTTTCAGCCATTACTTATTATTAGGTGCGCCCAGCGGTTTCACCCGCTGTTCTGTAGCCTATGTGTTATCAGGGTCTAAGCTATCTCTATACTAAATTTCAGCTCCATCGGTCCACCCGTTTAGGCGTGAAGAAGCAACAAACATACACACACTCACACAGTCACACACGTACTTTCGCATTTATGATATTAGTGTGATGACAAAATATGATTTTAGAATAATGGTACCTAGGTCTTTTGACTGTTAATCTATCACATTATAACACGATGCGAGTGCGTTATACACGTAATTAATTAATACATACATAAATACGAACGCTAAAGCTAACTGGTTCAAAGAGAAATTTTGTGCACGTTAAGCCAGCGGAATATAATTATTGACAGTGTTAACTCAATCATTAGGAATCTGCCAACATTGCGTCGAACCAAATATGTAATTGGCTTTGCAATCATCACTAATCAATGCGCAATATTTGTGATGTAATACATAGAGGATTCTAACGATTTTTCAAACTATCGCGAGTGTTCGCCATAACTAAAAGCAAAAACGGCACAACTCACGTCTAATATTGTCGAGAATATCTCGACCACGGTTTCGGACAATTACGATGTCCTTCATCAGGAGTTCACGCAGAAACCGTGGTCGAGAAATTCTCGACAATATTAGACGTGAGTTGTGCCGTTTTTGTTTTTAGATATAGAGGATTCTAATAATGGACTTCGCCTCAAAAACAATACGGCAATCTAGTTTAAAGTGTTGTGTATCAAAAATTTATAAAACAATCGTAAACAACTTTTACAAGCGTAAAAGTAAACTGCTTTTGCTATTTTGCTATTATGACATGATATTACGATTTTGAAACTAACGCGAGCGTTATCCATATTAACTTTGAAAGAAACTGACTAAGCCCACAAATATAAAAGTCCCAGCTAGACCAGACCTTGGGTTTTGTACAATGATGTTTCAGACTACTATAAAGTAAAAAATTAACGGCACAAGTGCACAGGACAATCGTCCATCATTACAGTGAGTATTAGGTTTATAGTGAGCAGCAGAATTTATTATTTTTAACTTTGCATCATAATGTCTGGTATAGTTACGATAGTCTGTAGTAAAAATATTTAGGACCGCAAGCGCCGCTGCAAATATGTAAGAAATAATGAAAGAAGCGATCGTAAAAGAGCAAAAATCGCCAGCTCTCCATAAAAGGAATATTAGTGGGCTAGCTATTTGAATAAATATCAAAAGGGACCATTTTTCAACTCGCTGGTGATAATAATGACGCTATTTATCAACGACTCAAAAGGGTGGGTAATTATTAACGTTGTATTTCGGTTGCGTTTGTTTCCTTACACTTTTTATGTGTGATATATTTAAGCTCGTTGGCGACATAACAGTTAGGTCATCTCGTTTGGCCTCGGCTCCAAATGATTTATTGTCGCGTTGAATATGCATGTCGCTATGAAAAATGACGAAAAAACGCGTGTGAATGGAATCGGTAGCGAATGCTATATGAACGCAGTTTGTGGCCAACGTTTATCGCTCGCTTGAAACCTACCCCGCTGGTCGCAAACGATATTTTTTCGCTCCTCTCGTAGCGTCGAGTCACAGTGCGGAAGTCGTTATGAAGATAAATCGCGAACCACACAAGATCTCATAATCCTTTTAAATTATTTAAGTGAAAGCTCGCACTATTTATATTCTCGTTCTCATGTTTAATACATCCGCCGTTTGAACAAGGGGATTTTTAATTTACGTTTGTTGAATGTAGGTCGTGATTACGTGATGCAGTGTTTAATTTAATAACTAGTTTAAGTGGGATATACAAAATGCGCAAGTTTCAATTCAAGTTTTCTTCGACTCACAAAATTTGGAGTCTGAGACATTCGCTAGGTGCAGAAGGGTAATATTATACGTACTTTTAAGTTCACGAAACAATAGCGGAGAAGTTTTGCTTGGTAAAGACGTCTCACTCCAACGCTTCGTTCCGGCTCCCTACCGTCTTATTAATACGATCTAACTGAAATTCCGTGCTAAGCAAACTCCCATAATTTTTGCACCAACAACTTAACTGTGTCTTGCCTAAATGGGAAATGCATCAGATAGTAATGGCAATAAATTATTAAAATATGGCTATATTAAAACGCTTTTGGGATTCATAATTTGAAGTCAGTTCATAATAATTACCCGCTCTTCTCAACCCATTCCCGGGCATAGGTCTCCTGCCTCTTGAGTCATTCTCTTCTCTTCAGTGCAACATAAAATTGGAAGCAACTAAACTGTCACATTTTAAAGTCACAAGTTTGGTCACAAGTATAGTTGTTTCAATTCGTTTTGAACTATTAGAGTTGCTCAAACATAGCGAGTTCTCTACCTCTAATTCCCCGAGTGAAGTCGTGTGGAAGGTACACCACTATCTAGTGAGCAAACAATTTCACTGCAATTGAATCCAGCTTGGTACAAGAACAAAGGGCGACGAAACATTGTGGTAACACACTACACTATAAAGGTAGAACTAATTTTGACACAATCTGGTATACCCATTGTGCATCTATTTATTGTTTAGTTAGTTGAAATTTGTTTGTACCTTTAAAAGAGTGTCAGCCTCATATAAGGGCTGTTTCTAACGCAATAAAATTTACTGTGTGTAATATAATATCATTAAAACAGTCAAGTGGTGCTTGGAAATCTAATTTTAAAAAATATGAGCCTTAAAATATTAGAATTATCTATATCAATATGACATTCTGCGCGGACGTTATGGATGAATTACATAATTCAAAAATTAATGTTAACAAACATCATTACATTGTATCAATGTTATTAATTAATAAAATAATTTCCAGAAACATGCGCTGAATCATATCTGATTAATGTTACAATTACATTGAAATAAGTGTTTCCTTTACGAATTTATTTTCATGTCCGATAATATGTAACATTATATTGTTATTCATGATGTATATTGATGCATAACACTATTTATTGTGAGGACCACCGACTACCGTAATGAGGACTGCCAGAATACCAGCGCTGGGTGTCTCACACACAGCACAATGCTGAGGCAGTTCCTATTCAGCGGCTTAGTGGCGCATTTTGTATTATTATTATATTTTTTGTATTTCTTGTATGTTAAGCCGTCGAATAAATGATACAATATAATGATATTTGTTAAAATAATTTAATAATATTGGTAGAAAATTCCCATAAAGCTGACTATATTATTAATTTCGTTTGTAGTTCGAGAAATATGAACCATGCATTTGTGTGAATCCTTTAGTTTTAGCTCTCCGTATGTATGATTCCGTGAACAAGTGTATTTTACTATGTAGGTAGGTTTACAACGGCTTTACATATGAAATTGCAAGGCGCGCTCAAACCGCACCCATGCTGTATAACTCACACCTGCATCTCTGAAACGTTGCGGTCTAGCGTGAGAGTTTAGTATTAATCATGATAGCTGCAAGATGTTTGGAGCGTTTTACACTTGATTCTTGCTTAAGACACTGGTTTTCTTGCTCTTAAGTACTGTGTATTGGCATTAACTTAATATAATGTGGTTACGGCTTAATTTAAGAGAATATGGGATGATGCGGCATAGCGCTATCGTTGCTATGCCAAACTTGGGCCTGTTGGATCGGAAATTGTCGGTTGCCGCGCCGACTCGCGCCAAAGTAAAATTTTATTGTTCCCTGGGCCTAATTGTAGCGGACCATGTCCGAAACGTCAGTACCGCATCTTCATATTTTTTGAAATCGATGAGTTACGGGCATACAGAAATGTATTACTAAGTTAAATCGGCAGTGATATTTGTCCTTCCTCAGAGTTCACGCCTGCAGTGCCCGTTGAAAAATTACCTGTGCGCCTGGTGTCAATGAATCTTAGAAAGAGAAATTTATTGAGTTCACATTGTAGATGAGTATGAAACAGTTTTAGAAACTTTAAATTTTATAACGTACCTAAAATCCACAAAAAAATAAAAAAGTATTTTTAATGTTATTTTGCATTGGTTATGTTTTAAGGTCGACTGTTTTGCCATTTTTTGTGGTAATATTTTTATCGGCTCGCGAAATGTGTCAAATCAGTGAAACGGTATAGCAACCGGCACAAATCGACACACATCGACATACACAGCTATGGATGTAAATGCAATCAAACAGCCCTCAATAAACGGCGGTATTGTTTTGCCTGTTATTGCGATTCCGTTGCCGAGACACGTCCGGAATAAATTAAACTGCAATTTGGGGCGTTTAATATGGAGTGTTGTATTGGCGGCGATATGAGCGGCATGCGGATGAGTACACAAAGGGGTGGCCATCAGTAATGCACCCGGCCACATGATTGCTGAGCGCGGCTCTCGAGAGACGTGCAGTGCGTGCCTTTATTTCGCCGGTCACTGTGAACCTGTGCTGAATCTATCAGTATGCTTGCTGGTCATTTTTGGTGGAAATACGTACATTGCTATCATGAACATCATCACGTTACTGGCTTTCTGTATCCATAAAAGATAATTTTAGTAGCGTCAACTTATGTCCGTTTTAAAATATTACATACTACAGGTAACACAACAGTGGTAGTTTTAAGGTTCGACACTTATGACAATAGCAGCTAATATGGTTAATATGAGAGAGAAAGAGAGAGACAATCTCGTATTAGGCATATAAAATTTCGATTCATAGTCATCGTGAAAGGTTGAGAAACATCCCCATCCAAAGTTTGACGTTGTTATGCTAAGATTTTCAATTCCATTAAAATATCAATTTCAACAGAAAATCTTATATTGGTGTGACATAATAACAGGCCATCTAATCATGCCCTTGTAATTAATTTGAAGTGCTGAGTCTAGACAGAGATAACTATTAACGTGGGACATCAGAGGTCATCGGTCCTCAGTATCTGAGATTCAATCAGGTTGTTATGTCGTGTAGCGAGCCATAAGGTCCGACGGTTCGCTCCATTTGCGGTGAAGCCCTGTTCTATCAGACAGATGCACGCTTGCACGCAGCTTCTATGTTTATTATGGAAGAGGATAGTTTGATGCACAATACACTCTCGTACATATACTATGTAAAAGTACCAACTAAACTCACCGATATAAATAAATAGATAAATTAATAGTAATTAAAATTGTTTATTTAAGTTCATAAGTATCAGTACAAATTATTATGAATGTTGAATATGTATTTTTACATATAAATAGTAAATTCAAAATTGTACACGGAAGCTCTCTGTGTTTTCTCTATATTATGAGCGCACTTGCAAGATTGTGGTCATAATAATACATGCGCAGGACCGAGTATGTTAGTGCTTTTTATTAACGGAAACGTAAACCAAAAATGTATTATAACAACAAATATTGCATTGCACTTGATAATTTTACTAATTATGAAATGGCTCAGAGATTTCTCCTACTGAAAAATATGTAGTTTACATGTGTTATTTCTCGGTATAAACTAACCAACGCACATATACAAAAATTCCATACTTTTGAAATTTATAACCACCGTCGTTTTATTTCATGTCTTTTCTTTCCCTGCTTGGTTGTAGCGACAACAATAAGACCGCCAATTAACACTTTTTATTCTAATGTGTAGATAGTCTTTTTAAGCTTATTATACCGTATTTATGGTATACAATAAAGTGTTTTCTATTCTATACTTTAATAGTAGGAAGTACTCGAAAAGTAACTGCAGCTGGACCAAAACAAATGTAGCCGCTCAAGGCTTTATTTAAATTACGCTATGTTAGTAACTATCGTTCTCTATTATATATTATCTCTTAGTGCTGCACGTATACTATTGCCACTGTTATTTATTATTCAGCGCCATTCTTAGTTGTCGAGCAAGATGCTCATGAGCCAGCGTAAACACTTTAGCTACATTACAACTGCGTTCCGACGACTCTCATTATGCATTCAAGAAAGACATTGTAATAAGATTCGGAGCACCATTCGCGGCGTTCTTGCGGCGTTTTTAGTGCTGGCACTCCATCAGTGAATGTGTTCGCTCAGCTGCGTGATATCGCCTTGAGACGTAAATTCCGCATACATTGATCATCCGTTTTAAGAAGTTAGTGAAACTTAAGTAATGGAAACTGTGTTTTCTATTACTTAAGTGGAGGTTGAGAAGAAAGACGGGGGTACGAGTTGATTGGCGCGCCATGGGGAGGCCTATGTCCAGCAGTGGACGAACACAGGCTGATGATTCGATTGTGAATGAATGATGAATGAAAGCAATGGAAACTGTGTAAAACTAAAACTGTGTAAAAAGTATTGGAATCTGTGAAATTTTAAATAGTCTGTTACTATTCCGCGATCATAGCAGTAAATTTATCTTTAAGACAATAAATCAACTGAAAATTGTATTAAAAGTAGTTAAGTTCACGTTACAATGCAGTAATTTATTTATTAATTTTTAATTACCAGTTTTAAATAATCACCTGCGTTGAGACCTGCTATATCGCTCAAAGAAAATTAAACATTGTTTAAAATATCAGGCGAAATAGTTTCTAGAAATTTTGAAATTACCTTCTATACTTGTATTTCTAAACCAAAAGTGAAAAGACCAATCTACCTTAGATGATTCTATTCAATTGTTCAATGTATTTATTCGGATATACCTTACTTACTTTCAATTTCAAGGTTCGTTGATTCAGCTAAACACTAAGTGGTAATTCTCATTTGCGTAAATTGTATCCGAAACAATTCGCGCTGTCCGTAAACTTCTTTGGATTGGGTCCAAAGAAAAATGGATAGGCAGCCATTTGAGCTTTACAAAAATATGTAAACAAACTTTGTATAATATCATATATTTATATACACATATCTATCCATTTCTATTCTTTTGCTTTTGTGAAACCAACGTTCTTTCAGTACATTGTACCTATATTTTACTCTTTTAGAACAGTCGCCTAGAAGAGATCTGAGAAATCTATGTACGTTATCTAGGTACGTTACATCAATTTACAGTAGACTTTTGCTCGTAAGAATATATTCGTAATGAATGCTCCCATTGATTACTAAATCGATGACTACCAAGAAAAAGAAGTTTTCTTGCAAAAATTAACGAAATCGATTGACAAGAAAAGAAATCAGATATCAAGTTTATTTGGGTGTACAGTCGTAGAGACATAATTTAGTTATTTGGAGTTATTTTGGACATTTGCCAATGGAACGAAACAAAACCATTCACTGAAGTTGGTATTGTCTTGGGCTTGATGTATGTTATACTGATTATTATATAATATACGAGTAAGTACTAATGTTTGATCATAATGCTGGAAGGCAGCCATAAGAGGTCTGTTATAATGATTTAAAGTCAATTAAGAGATTTTGATTTTTATTATAAGAGGTAGGGTTAGTAATTCTTGTACCATATCCCACTCTACTCATTTAGTCAACTGTGATTCCGAACTGTGAACCGCACAAAGGTTGGTTGGCTAGAAAAGATTTCTCACAGCGATAAGGCCGCTCATTGTGGACCAAACTATTTAGTATTATATATACTTATACTATAAAGATAATGAAGATAAGTTGGAGATGAGGACTTCATGAGTCTTTTGTTAAGCCATTCAGCTTATTTGTCATCTGAATGTTATTCAGACTTCAATGATTACATCTGAAGTCTGAAGCTCATTTGATATTACGTCGTAGTGATTTAAAAAAAAAATTGCGACTTCAAGCTCGATTTAACAAGCCAACGTATTAATGTTTAACTTAAAAACCACTCGCCCAAATTCGGTAAGATTAATATGGAACCACCAATAAAATATTTATTGAAATAAAATAAATAATTTCAAATTGGTTCAGGAATCTTTGTGTGTCATTAATTCGAAAAAGTATTCGAGGAATTGTAATTTTTCCTCCTTTTTTAATTCGGTTAAATGACCTTAACCTTATAGTGTATGTGTACCTTAGTGTCCAATTTTGAAAAAATATTTTTTAGTAAAATTGTGGAATTCAGTATTCATTATTCTTTATTCATAAAAATTTACATTGTGTGAAAAAATACATCTAATAAGTATAAAATAAAAACGAACTAGGTAAAAGTAGCGAGTTAAGAACATTCTGCAAAATAAAATATAACGGAAAAAGAAAAGCTGGAAATCAAACCATGCCAATAACGAAGATAAATGTCAAGACTAAGTACACATAGTAACTCTTAATACATAGATGTTTCGCCTTAATAATGGTATACAACGTTACATAATGTATTTAGTAGACTCGTATCCTATACATATAATTGAGTGTTAGCGTGTCCGTGTATCTTAATTAATACGACTGTGATCTAATAATGAACATCTCGTACCTATATTGTAGAGTAAATTAAATTAATTTGTAGCATCAACAGTATTGTAGTAACATAGTTATGTTAGTTAGTCGTATTTGTATAGAGACGTTGAGTATTGTTATATGGATGTACTCGTACCTACTCTATAGTTATATTCATTAAATTTATTCTTTCTGACCGATATTAGGTCGTTTTTGTGTTATTTATTCCCGTTTTCAATGTATTTATGTATTAAATTCACAAATGAACATTTTAGACAGTTTTTTTATACCAAATAGGCCTACGTTTGACCTCATGGAAAGTCTGATGGAAAGTGCAGATGCGGTCACCGTATTCATGGTTTTCGGATCGCAATTTATACGCATAATATATGTAGAATTGACGTAGGTAGTTATCTTATTCTATACTTATTTCTCGACTCTAACAATATTGTTTTCTTTCTTAAAGCCAATATTTTTATACATTGCTTTATTATCTGAAACACAATAGGCTATTTTTAAAAAGTTAACATTAATGTTAATATAGGAAAAAAGATATTCTCTTCAAAGTAATAACATTTTCATCGGTAATATAAAAATGAAAAATTCATCATTCAAATTCAGCGTGACGTGGTTGTTATTGCCATAATTATATCACTTCATCCGGCAGCCTGACCTAACTTGTAATTTTATTTGTATTTTCGGTCGCAAGAAAATATAACATCAAAAGTTTTGTCAAAACTTTCAATAGAGTTTCCGAAGCTTATAAACTCCACGGAACGACGGTTGAATTTTTAATGATTTACCTACAGTCTCAAGATTTTATCAATGAGTAAAAGAAGTACCGCTTGACACAAGCGGCAAACTCCTTAATTAGTTTTGAACATTGCATTTATACCTAAAGGAAAAAGGCAAATAGAAAATGCTTTCTGAATTTTAATTTGTTACCTTTTATTTTGGTCCCTGTTGACTTTCTAACATTTTGTGAAATAAATATTAAGATAGAATATAATGAAGTTTTTATCAGTTTGTGGTAATAAAAAACAAGTGAAATATGAACTAGAAGCTAAAACATTAAAGTGTTACAAATATCACAGAACTCTCCAAGAAAATGTAAATTATCACATGTTATAGATAGGTACTTAAGTCTTTGATCACTATTATAATAATCGAGAATACCACGTAAAAGAAATAGTTCTTAGAAACCTCTTTGCAACTCAGGTTTTCTCAGGTAAGTTAAAAGTTATAACACAAATGCGAGTACTAAACAAAACCATTACATGCTATATTCTCCGCGAACTAACTTCAATACAAGTTCCAACAGGAACCAGATATGATATTTTCAAGATCTCTTTGCGGACGTTACAGAAAATAACTTACATTTTTCTTCGTTGTTTCGTATTACCTATGTTGTCATGTTGTGTCTTTTCAAGTATATTCTGCAACTCGTAAAAACGGATGAAGTATGATTGTTATAAGAGCTGTGTGTGCTTATGCAGACGTAACACAAATAAATGAAACTATGTCGTGTGGGTATTACCTATCTTTTAGCAGAGCCACTCGTAAATATCGAGGTTCTCTTTTCCATTCAACGAACTTTTCTAAATGTAATTGAATAAAGTCGTGCTCATCTTATATTTCATATCTATTCATATTATCGTGTTATTTATTGCCAATAATAAAAAACTTAAACGATTGCTGGGTAATAATCATTGCGGATTGGGCTTCAGGAAAAAGGCGAGGGCCAGAAAAATCTCAAGAGATGACCTGAGACCTGGACTCTTACCATACAAGCTGGCCTGAGGTGGGACAGGAGAGAAATGGATGGAGAGGTTTTGAGGATGTCATTGTCTATTTTCAATTTTTCAATTCAATTCAATTCAATTCATTTATTGCAAGAAATATGTGTACATAATTAGATGTTTACTGTAATATGATTGGCTCAACATATCTCTGCCATATAGAGCATGCAATTTTTATATTTACAATTTTAATTCATTATTGATTAATATACAATATAAAATGAAAAACACAAAAGATAAAATGAAAAAAGTTTAGAATGTCAAAACAAAATAAAATGTCAAAATATACAAAATGTCAAAAAATAGATTATTATACAAAATTAAAAAGATAAAATGTCAAAATATAAATAATAGATATAAACACTAAACAAAATAAAATACTGAAAATAAATCAAGAAAAAGATGCCTTTAAAATAATGTCAATAATAATCACTGTCAAAAAAAAAAAATCTAACAATTAAAATGTCAAAATCAGTAAGCAAGGATTAAGAAATGTCAAGAGTTAATATTAGATTGTAATACATTGTAATCTAAATTAATTTGTCTTTCTTCTAAAAAATCTTTTACCGAATAATAACATTTCATAGCTAGCAACTGTTTTAATTTTTGTTTGAATTTATTTACTGGTAACTGTCTTAGATTTTGAGGAAGTTTATTGTATATTCTAGAAGCCATGCAGTAGACACTTTTGTTCATCATAGTGGTATTGGCCCTTCTGTTGCAGACTTTATGTTGGTCTCGTCTGTAGAGTCGGTCCTCACCGAGGCGTGGAAAGAGACCAGGGTTATTTTTAACAAACATTGAAGTTTCAAAAATGTATAGTGACGGTACAGTTAAAATATTGTGTTTTTTGAAAAATGGTACGCAGGTATCTGTAATTTTTAAATTGAACATTGCTCTTACTGCTCTCTTTTGATATCGTAATATTTTTAATACATCTGTCGAGTTTCCCCAAAATATAATGCCGTACCTAATGTTAGCGCTTATAAGGCCGTGATATGCCGTAAGTAGACCTTGCAAATTAACAATGGATGAGAGTTTGTAGAGAGCATAAATCTGGCTATTTATTTTCTTACAAAGTGTTTCAATATGTTCTTTCCAGTTAAGTTTTCTGTCAATGGTAAGGCCTAAAAACTTCGTAGAGTCAACATTTTCTATTCTAATATTATTAAATTTAATGTCAGGTAAATTTTGAGCAGCAGTATCGCGTTGTCTGAAATGAATTATTTTAGTTTTGGTCAAATTTATTCTTAAGTTATTGTCATTTAGCCAAGAGATAACATGTGTTAAAGATGTATTAATGTCGTTTTGATAAGAGGTCATATTTTTATATTCTATAGTGATTGCACTGTCATCTGCAAACAGGGCAATGGGTTGTTTGGTGGCTTTAGGAAGATCGTTAATGTATACTAGAAATAATAGAAATAATAGAGGTCCTAAAACACTCCCTTGAGGTACCCCGTACTGCGGTGTACGCTCGTCGGAGACGTAGGTTTCTTCTATTTTAGTAGTAGGGTTTATTTTAGTAAGGTGTGTAATTTGCTTTCTGTTTTCTAAGTATGACTTAATTAATTGTAGCGCATTACCTCTTACACCGTAAGCTTCGAGTTTTTCCAGAAGGGTTGAGTGGTTCACATAATCGAATGCTTGTGTCATGTCGCAGAAGATTGTACAGACAGGAGTACGTTTATCTACCTTCATCACAACGCGCTGCAGAAAATCATAGACAGCCATATTAATTGTCATGCTTTCCCTAAATCCTTTTTGCTCTAGGCAAAATTTACTATATTTTTCAAAGTATTTAGACAATAACTTATAAATATATTTTTCGAAGATTTTTGAAAACACTGAGATCAGAGAGATGGGCCTATAATTTTTCATCAGTAATTTACTTTCTTTTTTATGCATCGGTTTAATAATTGAAACTTTAAGTGCTTCAGGGAAGATTCCTGAGCATAAACATAGATTTAGTATATAAGAAAGAGGCTCACATATGTAGGGGGATACTAATTTTAAAATTTTGGTCGATACATCGTCATAACCGACACTGGTAGTATTATTCAGTGAGTTAATTATTGTTAGAATATCTTGAGGTATAGAAGGCATGAGAAACAAAGAATTCTTAGAATGATTAATTAAACAAGTCGTTTTTTTATTTGTTTTAGTAGTGGGAATGATTTTATCTACGAAATAATTATTGAAAGTATTTGATATGTCCTTTTGATTTGAAATTATTTGATTATTGTGCACGATTTTATTAATTGGTTCATTAGGTACGCTTTGTTTCGAGTTATTTATTATTCCCCATGTTGTTTTTGATTTATTTTTAGATTGTATGATTTTATAATTATTTTGTGATTTCTGTGTTAGTTTAACAATTTTTTTAAGTTTGTTTGAGTAAGTTTTGTATGTTAATTTATTAATGGCTGTAGGGGTTTTCCTGAATATCCATAGAAGATTTCTCTTTCTTTTAGTGCAGGTTTTGATGCCACGTGTTATCCACCGTACTGGTTTCGTTGTTTTTATTGTAATTAATTTATATGGAAAGCATAAGTCATAAAATAATTTAAAAATGTCAATGAAATTATGATAAGCAGTATTAGGGTCACTTTCATTATATATGTCAGTAAATTGAAGACTCTGTATACATATTTGAAACTTTTTAATGTTACTGGGAGAGTAGTCTCGTCTCCTTACACGCCAGTATTTTAATTTGTTAACTCTATTAACAGGACATTTAATTAACTGCGCGGTATGATCCGACAAAGCAAACTCTACGATTTCAGTAGCACATGATTTTTTTTTTAAGTTGTGTGCAAAATTGTCTATGCATGTTTGGCTGCTGATTCTTGTCGGTTGTCTAAGAGCTAATTTTAAGTTAAAATTTAGGAGCAAACATTCAAAATCTAGAGTTACATTATTTCTTTTTAGTACGTCAATATTAAAGTCTCCAGCTAATAAAATGTTATTATATTTATGTTTTGACATCTCTTGTAACACTTTTCTTAATGTATCAAAGAATATTTCAAGATATTGTGACTTAGGTACTCTATAAACACACAAAATAGCAATATTATAGTCTATCAGTTCTACAGCACAGCATTCAAACACACCTTTTATTGAAAAGTTTGCAATGTTCTTCAAATCCTTCCACCTATGTTCGTTTCGTATTACAATACACGCACCTCCCCTTTTGCTAACTTTCCGGCTGTAACATGAAGCTAATGTATAATTAGGGATGGTAACATATTGTTCTTCACCATCCTTAATGAAATGTTCTGTGATGCATACTATGTCAACCTTTTTATTTGATTCCATTAATTCTTCCAAACAGATAGCTAAGTGGTCTTGCTTGTTTAGTAATCCCGCGATATTCTGATGTAAAATGTAGAGGTCATTGTTCGAGAAAAAACTGATCTTGTGTTTGGGTTTCTTTGCATATAATCTGTATATTAGAATTACTAGGTGTTTGATGAATTGAATTTTGGATTCTTTCTATTATTTCCATTATTCCTCTAAATATTGAGTGTAGCCCATTATTGTTTATTGTACCGGATTTCCTGTGAAACATGCTGTAGTCGTAAGTCAGTTGTCGGTTCGAATCAATGAGGTAGGCATAGTTGCAATTTTTTATGTCGTCATATAATAAATTATTAAAATCTTGAATTCTTTGGTTGATTTGTTTTTTATTACGTCCATATTGATAATTCGGTGAACATATTATAATGTTGGTGTGTGTGATTTCTTGTAATGTTTTTTTAATATATTCAATGGTGGCTAAGTTATTATTATACTCATAAAAGTCTTCATCGCCAATTAATATTATACAGTAATCAACCATTGTAAATTGCGATATTTTTGTCTGCAATCCTGCTAAAGTCTGTTTGACATTACCATTGGGAGTTAGATAATGGCAGAGGTTAAATTCATTATGTACAGTGTCTTCAGCGATGGATAACACTTTGTTCTTCTTATTATTACTTATCAAGCATATTTTAGGTTTTCTATGTACTTTTGGAGTTTGAACTCTTGGCGCTCTACTTGGGTCTTTAGCTATATTTGTAATAGGGTATATTTCAGTTTTCGTTGTTTGCAAGTTTTCTCCGTGTGATCCATTTTTCATATTTTCGCTGTGTGACAAATCCTTACTTATTTTAAAATTTTCAATGTTATTAAGTTCTTGTAATTTTCTGGACACTTTTCTTTCTGCTTTTCTTATTTCTGAATATTTTTTTTGAAGTTTCTTTATTTTCTGTGTAAGTTTTTTAATTTTCTTAACTAAGTTTGTACATTTCTTGGCACATAGCGGTTTTATATTGGGTAACATTATTGGTTCTATTATGTAGCCTTCATTCTCTCGTAAGCCGTTCAATTCTTCCTGTATCTGACTGTTCTTTTTCTTCTCTTCTTCGAGCCCTTTCGTAAGATTACGTATTTCTTCCTGCTGATCTTTGATTGTTATTTCAGACATTAATAAATCATATGTTAGTTTACCTGTATTCAAGTCTGTATGTGCGGAATCATCTGCTAACATCATTCTAGGTTTTTTTCTTTTTCGCCCAGGAATTGGAGTCCCATCAGGGCATTCAAGCTTTTTATAAAGCTCAATAGTTTTTTTGTCCTTCGCTCTTTCTTTTTTTAACTCACTATTTTCGGAGAGTAATTTATCGACTTCGTTATGAGCACTGAGAATGTTTGTCTCTAGATCTGATATCTTTTGATTTAGTTTAATTATATCCGATGCGCAGGTGTCATGCATCGTATTAGGTAAACTAATTACGCTAGTCGATTCATACATCGACATCGACATGTCAGACAGGTTTCCCAGAGAGCTAGCCCTTTCCTGTTGTCTTGTTCTAAATGTGATATTGTCTTTATCCATTATTGAATTTTAAAAAAATCAGGAACAAAATGCGCCTGTATTAAATATTGAAGCAATGCGCACGGATATCAGCGTCTCTTTGTAGAGTAATGTGAGTTAACGCATAGCAACAAGCTAATGAAGCAAGCAGCGACGAGCGGCGTGACTCTCAGTTGTGAGTCATCACAGAGCAGTTGGCGGCGCATGCGCAGGACGGCGCGCGGTGAGTCACCGCAACGGCCGCAGCGAGCGGCGTAAGCGGCGGCGACCGTTAATTAAAATTTGAGGCACTATTTTTCTTATATCTTCTAAACCACTTGCCTGATTGGTTTCCAGCAAACGGCTCCGTGTTCAGCAGATCACCAGCTACAGATTGATATATAGTATAATCTTGAGTCTTCACTTTTAACCACTTTTATCATTTAAAAATCACGGAGCAAAGTTACGTAGTGTTTACTTGGGAACGATTTCGGACGAATCTAGTAAGAAAGCATAGATAAAAGACTTAAAATTTGAATTAGCAATTCACACCTACACAATGCTGAGCTGGTACCTTTTTGCGACAAATCAAGTTTTTTTTTATCTTTTAGACAATAAGTAATTATTGTATGTTTGGTTTGTGTGCAAATAAATTATATTTTCTTTCTTTCTTTCAATTATTTTTGGACTACGTTTAAGACTTGTAGGTACATTAGGGTCACGGGTCACGTTAAAATGTAAGTAGGTATGTCTTAAAAATATAATTTTAGTGCTAGAACTATCGCATCCATATGAGCTTCATTGAAACGAAAACATTTAAAACGCGACCCATCGTGGTTGTAAAGGTACTCGCAGTATACCAAAGCCCTCTGAAGTCACAATAAATATTTTTGTTTTTTCTCTTTTGATCCAGTGGCTTATGTTCGCGTCATTTCTATAGTCGGCTTCAATATATCCAGTGAGATAGATCGCATCGAATTTTCCACTTGATGTCGACTGTTCGTCACCTCGTTCTCGATCACACTCTCTCAGCATTGAGCCTACTTGATCCGTTTCGTAAATTGTGTGAATCATGCTGGTTGATAATGGTTAAGGCGAATTGAGAACGAAATATTGTATTTTTTGGAACTTTGCGGTAAAGCAGATTGATATAATATGAAAATTACAGTTGTTTCCCACTTGAAAATAGGTATACTTTAAAAATACTTTTGATTGAATTCCTGTCAGTGGAAACATTAGGAACAAGATTATTATACCTACCTTGTATAAAATACTTGTTAATTAAATTTTACATTTAAATAAACCTACCAAATACGAGTATAGCGAAATCTTACAATAATAACCAAGTGTGTTTATTCACCGTACCTATGTAACCCACTTACCGTAAATTTTACAAATGATACGAAAACATCCTCTTGAATCCGTGCTCGATGAAAACATTTTTAACAATTTTAAAGAGAGCGTTTCAACGAGGGAATGTTTCAATGGTACAGAGATCCAATGACACAAATCTGACTTTGTACTTGATTTAGGTTGCGATTGGATTGAACAGTTTTATAACCGACTTTGAAAAATAGAAGGTTCTCATCAGCTCCAGGCCTTAAGGTTTACTTACGGTATACAGCGGTATACTGAGCCTGCTCTCTTTGGCAATCGCTGTAGCATCGTTCTTATTACTATTTGCCGTTGTTTTAGTATTGTAACGGTTAATTAAAAAAATTGGTCTATTTTTATATTTTATTTTGGATGACATATTATGATAAAAGACCTTATCTTGCATCCATTTGCTTACGTTGCAATTAGCATGAGATTGATTACTTTATCACAAAGCGATGCAACTTTACACCATCCGTGCCAACTGGTAGTTGTGTATATGTTACGGCTAAACCCCGAAGTGCGGCTAAATCTAGGTTTAAGCCTAGGCTAATCTTCGGTGGCTACACATAATATTAACTAACAGTGACCTAAACCTATGATTATCCAGCTAAACTTCGATGTGGCTAGGCGTTTTAGCCGTGACACTCCAACTCTAGAACTCCAACTCTATTTCTACTTTTTGCGCCTACATATCTGTTTGGCGAAAGATTAATTACTGTTATAGAGTTACACAAGAAATCATTCAGGAGCGGTTTTGCGAGATCCCTCGGCTATCGACAACGGCAGCCCTCACTTCATTTACATAATCAATCTACTCAACGTCTGCGGTGGAGCGATGACATTCATTGCTGGCTGTATTTATGAACATACAATAATCCTTTCTTACTCAGCTAATGGAGGGTAAACAACTCCTTTGTTAAGGATCCGATATTTTGTTATCGTTCGTAAGAGCTTTCATTGGCTGCAAATTAAAAGTAATTTTATAAATTTTATTAAATTTCGTTCACATTCAAACTTTCATCTTAATTTTAATATGAGTAGATTGAATATCAAAAGTCAAAAAATCTTTATAACTAGCTGCGCCCGGCGGTTTTACCCGCAGTACTAATGTAGCCTATGTGTTATTCCAGGGCCTAAGCTATCTCTATAAAATTTTGCTCAATCGGTCCACCCGTTAAGGCGTGAAAGAGTAACAAACATCCTGACATCTAGACATCCATTCTTACAAACTTTCACGTTTATAATATTAGTAAGATGATGAGATTATATTATAATTGAATATTGTGATATCAATCTTCTACTTTTATCATTGTGTGTTGGTTGTTTTTAGCTGCTAACATCGCATAAGGTAAGCGTGTTCATCTTGATCCTTTGATTGCCAAGAAAAAAGTGATAGAGCATTCTAAGATTCTAAATGAAAAATGATGATGAAAAGAGAAAATGAAGAATGCCTCAATTGCTGGTCATTTTGTCATATCAATCAGTCAAATTAGGTTGTTCACAAGTTCGCAACTACGGATATCAAACCCAGAGAAGGTCCGGACATATCAACTCCCTTTATTAATCCATGAATGAACTACTGAACTGTATTTAATTTACTTAATGAAAAGCAGACGGTGCGAGCTGTAAATGTAGGCACAACCGATGATAGCGAGAAATAATTAATGTACCTTACTCGGTTGACTTAAGAGGTGTGTTCCCAGTAGTTGTACTGGGTTCTTGTCGAGAGCGCTTCAATTAAAACTGTTTCAAGTTTGTTTAAATGTTTGTGTCTACCCATATAACTAAGAGTTACAGCACAGATTTCACTCTAAATAAACGTTCAACCTAATCCGTCCCACATTCCAGAATAAAACGAAATTGTTTTTGCCCATGCCGTGAGCGCGAGCTTGACAAACGGCGTGAGTCTTCTCTGAACAAATAAGAACTATTGACAAATATTTGATACAGTTAGTTCCCGGCAACAGTAACCTATTTTCTTTGCAGAACTATTTCCGATCAATGAGCGCGGTTACGTAACGCGATTGTCGATGCTTTAATGGTATTAAGCTGCGGTCGGGATTTAGGTTTTACCTTGGAGAGAACTTCGGAGACCGCCTTTGGAATCTACGTCTCATTCCGGATACTACTGTACAGTTCAGATTAACCCTTGACGCCAACTACTAAGACTTCGTCGTCAAACTAATTCTAATTACATAATGTACCCGCCAACTGCCAACCTTGTATTCGACGAACTGGATGAATTCAAATCCCTTTTCCTTAACTTAAGCAAAAGCCGACTGAACAAATCATGTTTTTAACTTATTTATTTTGATAAATCCTCGGTTGTCGTTAACCAGAAAGTATTATCCTTCGTAAATCCGCGAGTGAATCGGAGCATGCAAAATCTTATTAGAATTAGTCATAATCCGAACATGGTTAGTCAGTGAGAATTCTGTGTTATTTATGTAATTCTCGAGTAAGCCGTTTAATCGTCCATCGCGTACTTAATGTTTGAGCTTGGAGGGTAGGATAAGGAGTGCGGCGTCGGGCAGTGGGGGACCGGGTCCCGAGGGTTGGGTTCGTTCCTTCTCGCTAACAAATCGGTGGGCCGCAACACGCACAGGTAGTGTCACGGCTCATTACCCTAACTTTATGTTCGCCAAATCACTCCGTCATGAATAAACAAGACGTAGGCTTATGACCTCTTAAGGTCGCCCTAATATACCGTATTTGCCCACCAAACTCCGCTACGTTTCTGAGGAAAATTTTGATATTACGCTTTAATTTTATCTACATTCCATTTCCGTTTATGTAGCGGCCATTATTTTAATTTGGAGATTAGTATCTTTGCTTTGAAATATTATGTATACCTTTAATTATGAATCCTTTGTCAATATTTCGAATACTTAGACGGTAATGAGATTGTATTCATAGCCAGATAATACATTGAAATAGCTACAAAGTTTGTGAAATAATAGGTAGTAACTTTGTGTGAGGCGCTAGACTGTAAACGAACGAACATGAGTTGTGGAGTTTCACACTTCTGTGCGGAAGTCTGTGAATATAAAACTTTGCTGAGCTTTAGAATAATCTAGATTAATTTATTCGTTGCAGTAGAACTTTTCATAAAACAAGCGTTTCGGGATATTATCCCACGCTCTTTGTCTTAGGTTTCTTTGAGAATTTTTCTTTAGCTCTATTGGCGGTGACGGTTCTACCTCTAAGAGTTTAAAGTTTAAGAAAGCGAGTAGTTTATGTAAATTTTTAATTATTATACCAAGTCTTCCTTTATTCCGTCTTCTGCAAAAAAATCTATAGATAATATTAAAAATATATACGGTGTAATCAAAGAGAATTGTAATTAGAAGTCCCGATCCTAATTAAATGAGTTAAAAAGTTTATTCTCACTTGGTTTAAAGCTATCTAAAAGAGATAGAAAAGACGTGACTTTGATTTGGTGCCCAGGCCACTGTGCGACCATTCTAGAGAATTAATGGTTTTGCTGTAATTGTCCGATACGACGAAATAAGATACTTTAGATAAATTTTATTTCTTGTGAAGGAATGTGTCTTGGTAATATATAGGTAGTTTCTTATGTCACTATGTACGTAAAATGTGTCTAAGATTACGCCAAAAGTAAATGATATCCCCGTTATTTAAAGTCTATGTACTTTTTTAAAGACCTGCTTTTGTTTGCTAATGCTGTTTGTGCCTTAAGCTAGAGTCACACCATTATCAACCGATATGATGGTTGTTGGACCGACTGTGATCATGTTGGTTTCAGATATTTAGTATGCCAACATCATCATTAGTGCGATCATATTTTGCTAGGTACCTACAATATCCTTCGCATTAATATTTCACAATTACCTTTCGCTACACACTTCTTATTTGAACACGCGGCTTATATATTTCGCTAGAGTCGCACTTATTTTGCAGCCTCAGTCAAAAAAGAACGCGTTATTTCCCGCGAAAAATGAAATCGATGCGTAATAAAACTACCGAGATGGTCTACGAAGGTGTTTTCAATGTAACATCATCCCTATTTAATATGAACGTGTCAGCGCGACGGTACATAAAATAAGCAGTAGGTAACGGAAGATCATATCGATCAGTTATATAATGTAACTCGTTTTTTCACTTTGCTTAACGTTCGCCGAAGTTTCCCGGAAATTAGGCTTTCCGCGGGAATATTACTCGTGTGGCTAATTCTTTTGTAAATCTTACTTGTTGTTTAGGAACCTTGAAGTTATTTACTTTGACTGAGATGATATTTTGACTGAGGTTTGATTGAATGTGTGACGGTATTATTAGTACCTATATACATTTAAAAAGAGGCCAAAGCGCCTTGTCTAATTCAATATTAAGTATATTTGTGTGGAATTATAATACCTCTAGATACGTTAAATAACTCTCCATTTAACACAATTTCACAACCAACTTTGGAAGATACGTATGTAGTTTCAAGTCATTACAAGTTTTTGTTTTACTCTTAAATCAGACCATGCCCGTCGGTTGTGCCAAAGCACATGGATAATATTATAGTTATTACAAGTTCCTATCAACCTATGTCACATCGCTTTTCCCGAGAGTTTTCAGCCATTACTTATTATTAGGTGCGCCCAGCGGTTTCACCCGCTGTTCTGTAGCCTATGTGTTATCAGGGTCTAAGCTATCTCTATACTAAATTTCAGCTCCATCGGTCCACCCGTTTAGGCGTGAAGAAGCAACAAACATACACACACTCACACAGTCACACACGTACTTTCGCATTTATGATATTAGTGTGATGACAAAATATGATTTTAGAATAATGGTACCTAGGTCTTTTGACTGTTAATCTATCACATTATAACACGATGCGAGTGCGTTATACACGTAATTAATTAATACATACATAAATACGAACGCTAAAGCTAACTGGTTCAAAGAGAAATTTTGTGCACGTTAAGCCAGCGGAATATAATTATTGACAGTGTTAACTCAATCATTAGGAATCTGCCAACATTGCGTCGAACCAAATATGTAATTGGCTTTGCAATCATCACTAATCAATGCGCAATATTTGTGATGTAATACATAGAGGATTCTAACGATTTTTCAAACTATCGCGAGTGTTCGCCATAACTAAAAGCAAAAACGGCACAACTCACGTCTAATATTGTCGAGAATATCTCGACCACGGTTTCGGACAATTACGATGTCCTTCATCAGGAGTTCACGCAGAAACCGTGGTCGAGAAATTCTCGACAATATTAGACGTGAGTTGTGCCGTTTTTGTTTTTAGATATAGAGGATTCTAATAATGGACTTCGCCTCAAAAACAATACGGCAATCTAGTTTAAAGTGTTGTGTATCAAAAATTTATAAAACAATCGTAAACAACTTTTACAAGCGTAAAAGTAAACTGCTTTTGCTATTTTGCTATTATGACATGATATTACGATTTTGAAACTAACGCGAGCGTTATCCATATTAACTTTGAAAGAAACTGACTAAGCCCACAAATATAAAAGTCCCAGCTAGACCAGACCTTGGGTTTTGTACAATGATGTTTCAGACTACTATAAAGTAAAAAATTAACGGCACAAGTGCACAGGACAATCGTCCATCATTACAGTGAGTATTAGGTTTATAGTGAGCAGCAGAATTTATTATTTTTAACTTTGCATCATAATGTCTGGTATAGTTACGATAGTCTGTAGTAAAAATATTTAGGACCGCAAGCGCCGCTGCAAATATGTAAGAAATAATGAAAGAAGCGATCGTAAAAGAGCAAAAATCGCCAGCTCTCCATAAAAGGAATATTAGTGGGCTAGCTATTTGAATAAATATCAAAAGGGACCATTTTTCAACTCGCTGGTGATAATAATGACGCTATTTATCAACGACTCAAAAGGGTGGGTAATTATTAACGTTGTATTTCGGTTGCGTTTGTTTCCTTACACTTTTTATGTGTGATATATTTAAGCTCGTTGGCGACATAACAGTTAGGTCATCTCGTTTGGCCTCGGCTCCAAATGATTTATTGTCGCGTTGAATATGCATGTCGCTATGAAAAATGACGAAAAAACGCGTGTGAATGGAATCGGTAGCGAATGCTATATGAACGCAGTTTGTGGCCAACGTTTATCGCTCGCTTGAAACCTACCCCGCTGGTCGCAAACGATATTTTTTCGCTCCTCTCGTAGCGTCGAGTCACAGTGCGGAAGTCGTTATGAAGATAAATCGCGAACCACACAAGATCTCATAATCCTTTTAAATTATTTAAGTGAAAGCTCGCACTATTTATATTCTCGTTCTCATGTTTAATACATCCGCCGTTTGAACAAGGGGATTTTTAATTTACGTTTGTTGAATGTAGGTCGTGATTACGTGATGCAGTGTTTAATTTAATAACTAGTTTAAGTGGGATATACAAAATGCGCAAGTTTCAATTCAAGTTTTCTTCGACTCACAAAATTTGGAGTCTGAGACATTCGCTAGGTGCAGAAGGGTAATATTATACGTACTTTTAAGTTCACGAAACAATAGCGGAGAAGTTTTGCTTGGTAAAGACGTCTCACTCCAACGCTTCGTTCCGGCTCCCTACCGTCTTATTAATACGATCTAACTGAAATTCCGTGCTAAGCAAACTCCCATAATTTTTGCACCAACAACTTAACTGTGTCTTGCCTAAATGGGAAATGCATCAGATAGTAATGGCAATAAATTATTAAAATATGGCTATATTAAAACGCTTTTGGGATTCATAATTTGAAGTCAGTTCATAATAATTACCCGCTCTTCTCAACCCATTCCCGGGCATAGGTCTCCTGCCTCTTGAGTCATTCTCTTCTCTTCAGTGCAACATAAAATTGGAAGCAACTAAACTGTCACATTTTAAAGTCACAAGTTTGGTCACAAGTATAGTTGTTTCAATTCGTTTTGAACTATTAGAGTTGCTCAAACATAGCGAGTTCTCTACCTCTAATTCCCCGAGTGAAGTCGTGTGGAAGGTACACCACTATCTAGTGAGCAAACAATTTCACTGCAATTGAATCCAGCTTGGTACAAGAACAAAGGGCGACGAAACATTGTGGTAACACACTACACTATAAAGGTAGAACTAATTTTGACACAATCTGGTATACCCATTGTGCATCTATTTATTGTTTAGTTAGTTGAAATTTGTTTGTACCTTTAAAAGAGTGTCAGCCTCATATAAGGGCTGTTTCTAACGCAATAAAATTTACTGTGTGTAATATAATATCATTAAAACAGTCAAGTGGTGCTTGGAAATCTAATTTTAAAAAATATGAGCCTTAAAATATTAGAATTATCTATATCAATATGACATTCTGCGCGGACGTTATGGATGAATTACATAATTCAAAAATTAATGTTAACAAACATCATTACATTGTATCAATGTTATTAATTAATAAAATAATTTCCAGAAACATGCGCTGAATCATATCTGATTAATGTTACAATTACATTGAAATAAGTGTTTCCTTTACGAATTTATTTTCATGTCCGATAATATGTAACATTATATTGTTATTCATGATGTATATTGATGCATAACACTATTTATTGTGAGGACCACCGACTACCGTAATGAGGACTGCCAGAATACCAGCGCTGGGTGTCTCACACACAGCACAATGCTGAGGCAGTTCCTATTCAGCGGCTTAGTGGCGCATTTTGTATTATTATTATATTTTTTGTATTTCTTGTATGTTAAGCCGTCGAATAAATGATACAATATAATGATATTTGTTAAAATAATTTAATAATATTGGTAGAAAATTCCCATAAAGCTGACTATATTATTAATTTCGTTTGTAGTTCGAGAAATATGAACCATGCATTTGTGTGAATCCTTTAGTTTTAGCTCTCCGTATGTATGATTCCGTGAACAAGTGTATTTTACTATGTAGGTAGGTTTACAACGGCTTTACATATGAAATTGCAAGGCGCGCTCAAACCGCACCCATGCTGTATAACTCACACCTGCATCTCTGAAACGTTGCGGTCTAGCGTGAGAGTTTAGTATTAATCATGATAGCTGCAAGATGTTTGGAGCGTTTTACACTTGATTCTTGCTTAAGACACTGGTTTTCTTGCTCTTAAGTACTGTGTATTGGCATTAACTTAATATAATGTGGTTACGGCTTAATTTAAGAGAATATGGGATGATGCGGCATAGCGCTATCGTTGCTATGCCAAACTTGGGCCTGTTGGATCGGAAATTGTCGGTTGCCGCGCCGACTCGCGCCAAAGTAAAATTTTATTGTTCCCTGGGCCTAATTGTAGCGGACCATGTCCGAAACGTCAGTACCGCATCTTCATATTTTTTGAAATCGATGAGTTACGGGCATACAGAAATGTATTACTAAGTTAAATCGGCAGTGATATTTGTCCTTCCTCAGAGTTCACGCCTGCAGTGCCCGTTGAAAAATTACCTGTGCGCCTGGTGTCAATGAATCTTAGAAAGAGAAATTTATTGAGTTCACATTGTAGATGAGTATGAAACAGTTTTAGAAACTTTAAATTTTATAACGTACCTAAAATCCACAAAAAAATAAAAAAGTATTTTTAATGTTATTTTGCATTGGTTATGTTTTAAGGTCGACTGTTTTGCCATTTTTTGTGGTAATATTTTTATCGGCTCGCGAAATGTGTCAAATCAGTGAAACGGTATAGCAACCGGCACAAATCGACACACATCGACATACACAGCTATGGATGTAAATGCAATCAAACAGCCCTCAATAAACGGCGGTATTGTTTTGCCTGTTATTGCGATTCCGTTGCCGAGACACGTCCGGAATAAATTAAACTGCAATTTGGGGCGTTTAATATGGAGTGTTGTATTGGCGGCGATATGAGCGGCATGCGGATGAGTACACAAAGGGGTGGCCATCAGTAATGCACCCGGCCACATGATTGCTGAGCGCGGCTCTCGAGAGACGTGCAGTGCGTGCCTTTATTTCGCCGGTCACTGTGAACCTGTGCTGAATCTATCAGTATGCTTGCTGGTCATTTTTGGTGGAAATACGTACATAGCTATCATGAACATCATCACGTTACTGGCCTTCTGTATCCATAAAAGATAATTTTAGTAGCGTCAACTTATGTCCGTTTTAAAATATTACATACTACAGGTAACACAACAGTGGTAGTTTTAAGGTTCGACACTTATGACAATAGCAGCTAATATGGCTAATATGAGAGAGAGAAAGAGAGAGACAATCTCGTATTAGGCATATAAAATTTCGATTCATAGTCATCGTGAAAGGTTGAGAAACATCCCTATCCAAAGTTTGACGTTGTTATGCTAAGATTTTCAATTCCATTAAAATATCAATTTCAACAGAAAATCTTATATTGGTGTGACATAATAACAGGCCATCTAATCATGCCCTTGTAATTAATTTGAAGTGCTGAGTCTAGACAGTGATAACTATTAACGTGGGACATCAGAGGTCATCGGTCCTCAGTATCTGAGATTCAATCAGGTTGTTATGTCGTGTAGCGAGCCATAAGGTCCGACGGTTCGCTCCATTTGCGGTGAAGCCCTGTTCTATCAGACAGATGCACGCTTGCACGCAGTTTCTATGTTTATTATGAGGTTTCTATGTTTATTATGAGAGGATAGTTTGATGCACAATACACTCTTGTACATATACTATGTAAAAATACCAACTAAACTCACCGATATAAATAAATAGATAAATTAATAGTAATTAAAATTGTTTATTTAAGTTCATAAGTATCAGTACAAATTATTATGAATGTTGAATATGTATTTTTACATATAAATAGTAAATTCAAAATTGTACACGGAAGCTCTTCGTGTTTTCTCTATATTATGAGCGCACTTGCAAGATTTAATAATATTGTATCCGCAGGACCGACTATGTTAGTGCTGTTTATAAACGGAAACTTATTATAACAACGAATATTGCATTGCACTCTTTATTTATATTAATTTTGAAATTGGCCCAGCGATTTTCCTTCTGAAAATTAAGTAGTTTACAAGTCTTATTTCGCTGTATAAACTAAAGAGATAAACAACGCATACCCAAACTCCATACTTTCTAAAATTATAATAATAGTATCTAGTAAGTTCTTGAAAAGTAACTGCAGCCGCACCAAAACAAATGTAGCCGCTCAAGGCTATATTTAAATAACACTGTATTAGTAACTATCGGTCTCTATTATATATTATCTCTTAGTGCACGTATGCTATTGCCACTGTTATTTATTATTCAGCGCCATTCTTAGTTGTCGAGCAAGATGCTCATGAGCCAGCGTAAACACTTTACTACTAAACTACATTACGACTGCGTTCCGAAGACTCTCATTATGCATTCAAGAAAGACATTGTAATAAGACTCGGAGCACCATTCGCGGCGTTCTTGCGGCGTTTTTAGTGCTGGCACTCCATCAGTGGATGTGTTCGCTCAGCTGCGTGATATCGCCTTGAGACGCGAATTTTCCGCATACATTGATCATCGGTTTTAAGAAGTTAGTCAAACTTAAGTAATGGGAACTGTGTTTTCTATTACTTAAGTGGAGGTTGAGAAGAAAGACGGGGGTACGAGTTGATTGGCGCGCCATGGGGAAGCCTATGTCCAGCAGTGGACGAACACAGGCTGATGATTCGATGATGAATGAATGATGAATGAAAGCAATGGAAACTGTGTAAAACTAAAACTGTGTAAAAAGTATTGGAATCTGTGAAATTTTAAATAGTCTGTTACTATTCCGCGATCATAGCAGTAAATTTATCTTTAAGACAATAAATCAACTGAAAATTGTATTAAAAGTAGTTAAGTTCACGTTACAATGCAGTAATTTATTTATTAATTTTTAATTACCAGTTTTAAATAATCACCTGCGTTGAGACCTGCTATATCGCTCAAAGAAAATTAAACATTGTTTAAAATATCAGGCGAAATAGTTTCTAGAAATTTTGAAATTACCTTCTATACTTGTATTTCTAAACCAAAAGTGAAAAGACCAATCTACCTTAGATGATTCTATTTAATTGTTCAATGTATTTATTCGGATATACCTTACTTACTTTCAATTTCAAGGTTCGTTGATTCAGCTAAACACTAAGTGGTAATTCTCATTTGCGTAAATTGTATCCGAAACAATTCGCGCTGTCCGTAAACTTCTTTGGATTGGGTCCAAAGAAAAATGGATAGGCAGCCATTTGAGCTTTACAAAAATATGTAAACAAACTTTGTATAATATCATATATTTATATACACATATCTATCCATTTCTATTCTTTTGCTTTTGTGAAACCAACGTCCTTTCAGTACATTGTACCTATATTTTACTCTTTCAGAACAGTCGCCTAGAAGAGATCTGAGAAATAAGACCACCAATTCATAGATAAAAGAATACTAGCAAATTGGTACACCATTATAAGCTTTAAATTATCAACTTTCAGCTTAAAGAAATTTATAAATATATTAAAGTTACCTACAATATTAATTTATTAAGTTACCTATAGTAGACTAATTAAAAGTAATTTTGAATCTTCCTTGATATTATTTATTTTACATTAACCTCATTCGATATTTAAGCCGTAATTACCTAAAGAAGTAAAATAAATATTGACTTTAAGTATGTAGTGACATAAAGTGAATTTATATTACACCTACATTCTTTCACTCTCCGTTCATTACAGGACTTAAGTAAATAGACTTTCCGTTCAAATATTTTCTTTAGTATTTTGCATACTCGTACCTAGAGTGCAGTCAGAGATAGCCTCGGCAGTCTCCTCTCCCTAATGAGATTCTATCTTAATTATTTTTCTGTGTTCCTCGTAAATTTTCTTGCAGAGTTGCCGAGGCATTGCGGAAACATCCTACTCAGGCTTAATTATTTTATTTTTTACTGTGTTCAATATTCATTCAGATTTTTGGGCGCAGACGTTAAAATTCATAACTCTGCAATTACACTCATCGACATCTGGCGCCGTCCGAAGGTTATTATCTCAAACTTTAAAGCGGCCATTAATTAATTCTAAGGATAGTTAGCACTTTAAATGTGTATTTCTTCGCGATTCCTTCCAAATAACTCTTTGTTACCACTGTCGTTCTAAGTTCTGTAATTTCTGTGCCTTGAAGAAATCGCTATTTGCGATAAAACCGCCAATTGTAACACTTTTTGTTCTGATGTGTTTTTTTTTTTGTTTTAAGCTTATTCTATTAGTATTATGGTGCTATATAAAGAGTTTTCTATTCTATTCTCTTTGCTACCGAACCGTTGTGCTGGTGGTTTTCACGGATGTGCATTTCAGTCAAATGTTAAAGTTGTATGTAAATGTGTGGATAGAAGTGAATTGAAACATGACATGCAATTGGAAAAATATCTCCAAATGTATTTTCCAATTCAAGTAAAAGACTGCTCAATAGAACAGTCTTGTCAGGAACTGTAAGTGTGTACTCAAATACATCAACCTACTTTATTTAATGTTTAACTTTGAACACGTATTATATGTAGTTATAACTGCAATGTTAAAAATATGTCGTTATGATGTATAGGTAAAAGTAGTATAGAACTATGAACATTACCTTCATAGGCCGTTGACATATTAATGGAAATTCCGTCGCCGATCTTCGGCATCGAAACGCTAAAAATATCTTAATGCATTTAAATTATATATCAATAACTGATACGTGAAAATTGATCGCTCTAAGTAACATGCATATTAGCGTACGATTTTTGAGAACTACCGAGAATGTTATCCATTACAAATACCTACGACGCGGCTGTATTCACATATCAATTTATATTTCCAATTGTATTTAGATTTGGTTTTGGACAATTACAAAGTTCTTCATCAGAATTTCGTATCTGTACCCCCAAAAGGTAAATAGGCCTACGTTTGACCACATCCCACCTACTAGAAAGTGCAGATGCATAATCCCAACAAAAAATTATATGTAAGTACAGCTGTGTCGTATTTGTAATGTATTAGTCTTCCGTATAGGTATAACAATGGTAATAGACTTCAATATTCCGACATGTCGTCATCTCTTAAGACATCGATAAGGAACATTACAGTGCGAGCCGATTGATTCTCCAGTGACCTATCTGTAGCTTCCTATTGCTGTTCCTGTGCACAAGCAGATTAACTGATGTAGATAAGCATTAGTTTAATGTATGGTTATCCCATCGAAAGGATTAAGGGCGCAGTCTAAGTGTAAACTACCATGATCTAACAGCTTATTACCTTTTAAAGAAATACGGATATTATTATCTATTTATCCTACTATAATTTACAGCATTTGAATTATAAAAGTAGCCTAGTTGTAGATGGATCTGAAATAAGGTGTTTCGGCTTAGGGCCTGAAATAACACATCAGCTAGAATACCCTTTCAGCGCTTTAGTCTGCTGGGCATAGTTATTGGACAATAAATTAAAAAGTGCATTTATTTATATGAATAAGGTGAAAATCTTTAAAAATACCTCATTTAAATTGTCATCTCTGATTGATTTTTCTTTTCATTCCCTTTCTCTAGAAACTCCAGATAAGTTAAGAAAAATAGGGACATGAATGGTTGAAAATAAAAAATTTATTCTATATAAAGTGAAATAGATTTGCATTTTATGAGCGCATGCGGTGCTCATTCGCTTTAGTAAACAGTATGGCCTTGTGCCCGCTTCTAAACTACGTCCTTAAGCTCGATCAGTCTCCATCGATAAGATGTTATGTCTTTTAAAGAGATTGAACGCTTTGATCCGATGCCTGGGTATTGTTTTATGCATCAAAGTGGCGTTTTATGACCTGGACACTCGTATAGTTCCCGGTTTCCAGTATGGCTGCACGCGATAAATTTGCCTCGACCCCCGCCCACCGTCCCTATCGCCAAATAAATAGAGAAAAGGAATGGCCACTAGCTTTCAAACCAAAAAAAAATGCAGAGCGCTGTGATAAAGTTCAAAATTTTTAGGTGCCGCCATCATATATATTAGTCGTTTGTTCATCTGTTAAACTAGGAAGATAGATAAAACTTTATTGTACGTCACACATTGAAAAAAAAAACAAAGCAGGAGATTAATTGGAAACTAAACTTATACATCACATTCAATAATATATTCTTCATTTTGCGCTTCACTTCGCTTAAGTATAATATAACATTATAAAGTCGGGGGTGCTCTATTGCTGGGGAAAGGTCTCTCTACCCTTAGACCAATTTTCATGGTCCAGTAACCTGTCTATCCCATCCTTCCAATGGTGGTCTAGTTCGTCCTGTTGACTCCTTCCGCAAAGTCGGCTAGAGTTGAGTAGGCGCCACTCAATTGTGAAATTTATCCACAGCTCATCAAGTTCAACGCTGAACTTTAAGCCGCTCTTTGATTTTTCTGTAGGTATATTAGGTACTATAAAGTATTTAAATTCTATGTCTGTATTGGTGATCCCAGTACAAAGATCTTACGACAGCCGATATGATCTTATCAAGCAATCTGTGGTCCCTGTATACTCGCAACTCGTAAACCATTTCATGGTTCATACTATAAGAGATCGTAAATAAGGGACTCTAGGACTTAGCGCTACCTTGCGTTGTGTACACACTCGTTACGGCGACTAAAAGGTCTCGGAATAAGATATACCGTTTTTGGAATGTCATGTTCCAACCCGGCTCAAGTTACAATGCAAACAATGGTTACAAGCCTTGTCGAGCTGATAGATGTATTTTGAACATTGAGGAGTGTAGTGCATACAAGGAAGTTCTATATTAGTACCTTACGAGAGTTGTACACAATGCATTTACTTTTGTGTAAAGACTGTTTAATGTGCAAAATAGCTGCGCCCAGTGGTTTGGATAAATAGATGAATAACTCTTTATTCTTTATTGAACAATTACAATATGAAACACTTATTACTTATTATTTTATATTTAGTGTTAATTCCGCTCTAAATTTGTGAGTCTAACTAAGTTTTAAGAGGCGGCGAGGAATTCAAACGTTACCACTCCCTGTCCAGCGGTCGGCGAGTGAACATCTCTCTGAAGATGCCTCGTGTAGAGGCGAAACACGTGTCAGCGTTGTAGTCTATTTTTGCGTAGCGTCCGGCAGCGGTTTGTCATCGTTGTCGTCGTCGTTTCGTATCCTTTGTTCTAGCTAAGTTTCGCGTAACATAACTAACACTAACAAACAGTTATAACCCTTAATGCATGCATATGCGGGAGGGCGGGTGGTGCACTCGGTGGTGGAATTAATACTAATTACTATTTTGGTAACGTTTAAATTCCTCGCCGCCTCTTAAAACTTAGTTAGACTCGCAAATTTAGAGCGGAATTAACACTAAATATAAAATAATAACTAATAATTGTTGTGATGGATTTCTGCAAAGTAACGCCTAGTTCCATTAATTAATATGAAACACTTAAAATTAAACATATTTAAAAGTAAAATTAAGTGTTACAACGATAACAATATTATATTTAGTAATGACGATGGTTACGGAGATCCATAAGTAAAGAGTAGTCCGGTAGTTAGCTTATGAGCTAGGGTCTAATCTACCACATTCAATCGATTATAATCTATTAAAATTCGCGATATAAATAAATGTTCATTACTTTCTTTTGAAAAGTCATGAATTTGGTACCTATTTTTAAAATAAACAATAGACAATAGAAAAGGATTGGTCCATTAAAAATGAATAACCTCTTCAAAACTTCGGCTTTGAATGGATTTAGCAAGTACAGTCAACTACAAAGAAATGTATCCATGTTAGGCTTACAAAATGAAGTAAATTTTCATTTGCCACAATGAACTACCCTTGGTTCGTGACATTTCTAGTAGCAATCAAACTTTATATTATCATCGACTCGTTTAATATGCAACAATGATGTATCCCACTACTTTTCTTTAGGTGATACATAATAATAGCATTTAAAATGAATCGAATATAGTATAAGATTTGGTGGATACTGAAAATGTCACGAAGTAAGGGTAAATAATTTTTGCATACTAAAAGTTCCTTCATTTTGTAAGACTAACATGGATACATCTCTTTGTAGTTGACTGATTGAATAGCAACTCAAACATCTCTTATATCATACTAATATTATAAACCTAAAAGTTTCTAAGAATGGATGTCTGGATGTCAGGATGTTTGTTACTCTGTCACGCCTAAACGGGAGGACCGATTGAGCTAAAATTTCATATAGAGATAGCTAAGACCCTGGAATAACACATAGGCTACATAAGTTCTGCGGGTAAAACCGCTGGGCGCAGCTAGTATGACAATAATTGTCCAAGTCCTCGAGACTGGTTGTGAACTCGAAAGTCACTCCATAGTCCAATAGGTACGTACATGCGAAACCGCATCTCGACTCGATATTTCTTGTTTGAACTTAATTTGGTAAGTTGGCTTAATGTTTCCAGCAGCGGTCGCGGTCAGAGTACCTAACTACTGTAACTTTGATATTATATTTAACGTAATTACGTACGAGTGTGTATGTGTAGAGGTAATGTATATGTAGGACGCTCTGCAACTGAAAGGCTTGGCCGCAAGGGTGCTGTGAAATCGAAAATCCTAGTTAAACTCGAAATTCATTTATTCAAATACGCTACAATGAAGCACTTTTTGCAAAACATTTGATAATTATTTTGTTCTATTTTAAAACTCCTAATGCTCGATCAAAAAGGACCCCTATGAGAAGAACGAGAAAGAAACTCGTAGAGATTATTTAAAAAAAAAATGTGTTTACAATGTTTATCTTGGTTAAATTATAATTAAATGGTTAACCAAAAAGACAAGAGATAGTAGTACACTCAGTACGGTAGTAGATAGTAAGCACAATATGCATTTTCAATCCATGTTTCTTTTTCCTATTATAATTGTACTTGTTTGTAACCTTTCTGCGCCATCTAAAGAAGCAATAAACTATTGGAATATTGAGCTTTTGGAAATGTCGATATAAGAGCGCGCAAATTTTGCATTAAGTTCTTTCAAAACTTGTCCTCATCTTCATGCCAAAGTAAAAGTAGAAAAATTCACCGAACTGCTTTAAATTTTTATGAGATCACGTTCATGAAAAAATACTACGGAAACTAGTAACCTAATGGAAATTTTAACAGAAATATTTTATAACGGAAAAATTAACAGCAATATTTTAATGCATAAAAATAGTTCTAGTTAAATACAAGTTAAGTGCCTTGACGTTGAACAGTGGAGCTTTGTTAACCAACACAAACTATGATAGTATATTTTTAAAGGACCTTTCTTTGTCAATTCATGGCATCTGAAAAGAGATGGCTGCTTTCAAGGTTTTCATTGAAGGTACTTTATAGTTTTGTGTAATGTACCTAAGGTTCCATACGGTACTAATCGTCCTCGTCACGGTACAGTTCTGTTGCTTGAGCACAAAATACTCTTTATTTCAAGAAATAAAAATACAATAAATTACTTAAAATTTCGTCCCATAAATAAGAATATAATAACTACTGAACAGAACTATACAGAAATAACAAAATAGACCAAATCTACAAAAGGTGGCTTTATCGTTTACAGAGATCTCTTCCAGGAAACCGGCTTTGCATGGAGAGGGTGATATAAAAAGGGGTGAGATTTGGGCATTATAATAATCTGCTTAAAGTAATGTTTAGCCAATCAAAGTCAAGGTTATTACAACGTCAATTATGCAACTTAGTGCCTCAACTTAGTGCATTTATTCTGAGGAAAGCGTTGGTGTCTGCGACACAGTCTATGATTAGAGTGCCTGGTCGGTGTCAGTGCAGCAGTAGACGCGGGCAAGCGGCGGCAGGCAAGGCATGTGCAATGTGCCACTCACTAGAGAGGAAGGTTGGCGGGGCCTTGGAATATGTAGGGAAGAATATTGGCCTTACAGAAGTGCTATAAGTTTGCAAGTAACAGTCTGATTGCTCACACTTCGGTCATCGTAGGTCTTAAGCGTCTTTTAGTCCGTGTTTATGCATATTATGTTTTGCGTAGTTTTATATTGATATTATATATCTAGTTATGTGATCGTTCGAGGAGGGGTTTATCCGACCTTCTAGGTTTACCCTGCTATCACGCGCATCGTAGTGAAAGACTAATCTATAATGCAATATAAAAAAGTTGTCTGTACTTTGTAACACACCGATTAAAGTTACGATTATAAAAGTCAAGCTAGCCTGATTGTTAGACCTCTGTTGTAGTTCAAACTAACCTTTATATTAATTTACTCGTTTTATATGTTTGAATATGGAATATGTTTTGTTTATGTCTTATTGAGAAAATTACATTGAATTGGACCAACGTAATGTTCGTTTTACTTCCACGGAATAATATAATAAACTAGTTATTTTCATAAGGTTATGGTCCTTTCACGAGAACATGGCTTCAACAGCAGGTAATCCTGCAGCAGCAGCTATACCAGTAATTGAAAAATTAAAAGGGTATGAAAATTATGTAAACTGGAAGTTTCAATTGAAAATGCTGCTCATACATGAAGACCTGTGGGATGTTATCTCCGAGGATGAGGCTGAAAGTGCTGAAAAAGACCCAAATTTTAAGAAAAGGTCGTTGAAAGCACTGGCAAAAATTTGTTTGTCAGTACAGCCAGCTGCATACATGCATGTCCGAAAGGCGGAGACAGCCCGTGAAGCCTGGTCCAATTTGAAAAAGGCTTATGAGGATAAAGGCCTTACGCGACGACTAAGTCTCCTCAGAATATTGTTTGCCACCAAATTGAGTGACTTCAAAGACATGGAGGCGTATATTGCAAAAATTTGTGATGTGAGTCAACAATTGAGCGACATTCAGTCACCTCTTGATGATGATTTTGTCGCGGTTATTATGTTGAGCGGTTTGCCTGCCGAATATGATCCCTTAATCATGGCACTAGAAAACTCAAATATTTCACTATCAAGTGAAATTGTAAAAGCCAAATTGATGCAGGAAGTACAGCGGCGCGGTGACAAAAATGAAGAAGGCTCAACAACAGCGCTTGTTTCACATAAGAAAATAAGATGTTTCAAGTGTAAGAAGTTAGGACACACATCAAAACAATGCAAGGGGGGAGCAAGTAACAAGA
Source organism: Hemithea aestivaria (assembly GCA_947507615.1). Taxonomy (NCBI): domain Eukaryota; kingdom Metazoa; phylum Arthropoda; class Insecta; order Lepidoptera; family Geometridae; genus Hemithea; species Hemithea aestivaria. The sequence goes on along the minus strand of OX382327.1, from coordinate 8,092,240 downwards.
AAGAGAATAGTAACGGAGAGGCGATGTTAACTGCATTATCGACGTGCGTGCGTAAGGATGTGTGGATTGTCGACTCCGGTGCCAGCAACCACATGTGTAACGACAGGGACATGATCACTGATTTTGTGCCTGGTTTCATAACTGAAGTGAAAGTGGCGAATGGTGAAAAACTCTTTACTCGCGGTCGCGGCAATGTGATAGTAACCTTAAAGCATAGTATAAAGACAATAAGTAATGTCTATTACGTGCCAAATTTGGCAACCAATTTGTTATCTGTCAGTGCTTTGACAAGAAAAGGATTCAGAGTTATTTTTATAGATGAAAATTGTAAAATATATAAAAATGATACCTTGATAGCGTCAGCTAAACGCGAATGTGGTGTGTATAGGCTTGAAACTGTAGAGTCTGAGCGGAGTGATACATCAGTTGTAGGGCATAATAATTGTTCAGCTTTTACAGAATGCAACGAGGCTGTGTCGATGGAGAGTCAAACAAGCTCAAAAGCTTCGCCAGCGGTGCAAGAGGATGTACCACAAACCCAAAAGGCGTCACAAGTAGAGTGGCACAAACGACTAGGTCACCTTAACGTGCGTAGTATGCAAGTCCTAAAAGGTATGAACTCTGGAATAGATTACGATACTTCTACGTTCGAGTCTTGTATTTCTTGCATTCAGGGTAAACAAATTAGATTACCGTTTCCGAAAAAGTCTTTCAGTCGTGCGACTGAGATATTAGGGCTAGTGCACATGGATTTATGCGGGCCCATGCCGGAAAAATCGATTGGTGGTTCAAGATATTTCTTTTCACTTATAGATGATTTTTCGAGAAAGACTTTTGTTTATTTTCTGAAAACTAAAGATGAAGCTTTTACTAAATTCATGGAGTTTAAGGCTTTAGTTGAAAATCAGACCGGGAAAACACTGAAAAGCATTCGTAGCGATAACGGCACTGAATTTATAAATACTCGTTTTCAGAATTTCTTAAAGAAACACGGTATTCGCCATGAGACGACTGTTCCTCACTCGCCAGAACAGAATGGTGTGGCAGAGAGAGCCAACCGCACCATCGTGGAGAAAGCCAGGTGCATGCTTCTTGGTGCCGGGCTGGATCAAAGCTTCTGGGCGGAAGCTGTAAACACCGCCGTATATTTGAAAAATAGGTCCCCCACGAAAGCTGTTAGAGGAACTACGCCCGAAGAAAAATGGTCCAAACAAAAGGTACATCTAACTCACCTTAAAGTATTTGGATGTATGGCTCATATACGGATAGAAAACAGAAAGAAGTTTGATGCAAAAACTAAACCGTGCATTTTTGTAGGATATTGTCAAGACACCAAGGGCTATAGGTTCATTGACCCTACGAGCATGAAATGCATAACGAAGGCCAGAAATGTAACATTTCTGGAAAATGTTTTCTATCGTCCTGAGAAGGATAACGGTTCTTTAAAAGAACGTGATGTACTTGTCCACATCTCTCCATCTAAATGTAACTGTCAGCCTGTTAGTGTAGTAGACCCTGCACATTTAGATTCAAATGATGATTCTATAACTCCAAGTAATGCTGGAGCTGATGAATCAGTTGGGCAGGCAGATGGAAGTAGAGATATGTCTCTAGATGTTACTGACAGTAGTGAAACAGATGATTTTCGCGATGAAAATTATATTCCAGATGAATCGTCGTCGTACGAGTCGTTGGAATACAACGAGAACGCTCAGCTGGCATCACAATGCATCTTCGTGGCTGAAGTAGATCGTGCTGACGACGAGCCACTCACTGTGAAGGAGGCGCTGGAAGGCGAGGAATCTGCGAAATGGAGAGAGGCGATGGACGATGAGTACAAGTCATTTATTGTCAACAAATGTTGGACACTGACTGATTTACCGGCAGGACAAAAGACTGTGAAGAGTAAATGGGTGTTTAAGAAGAAAAGAGGACTTAATGGTGAAGTTTTGAGATTTAAAGCTCGTTTGGTAGCCAAGGGCTATACACAAAGGTATGGAGAAAATTATTTTGAGACGTACTCACCTGTAGTCAGATACTCAACTGTAAGGACAATACTTGCTCTAGCCGCTGAACATAACATGGAGGCGGATCATCTTGATGTTAAGACAGCGTTTTTAAATGGTGATCTGTCTGAAACCATTTATATGGAGCAACCAGAAGGCTTTCGTGACAAGAGGAATCCTACAAAAGTATATCGCCTAAATAAGGCAATTTATGGTCTTAAACAAGCGTCCAAAAGTTGGTATGACAAAATAAATGACGTATTAGTAAGAAAACTGAAATTTAAGAAGTTTTCGTCGGAACCTTGTGTGTTCATGAGAAATACTGCTCGAGGTTTGAGTTTTATTTGTCTGTATGTTGACGATATCATCTTATTTTCAAATAATGAGATTGATAAGTCTACAATCAAGAAACAGCTGATGTCTCAATTCGATATGAGAGATTTAGGGCCAGCGCATCACTTTCTCGGCATGAGACTTTGTAGAAAGGAAGAAGGTGGTTTCACCTTGGATCAGTCAAGTTACATTAAAAATGTTTTACAACGGTTTAATATGGCCGAGTGTAAACCGGCTGTTACCCCAATGGAGTGTGGTTTGAAACTGTTGAAAAATGACTCCAAATGTGAAAACTTGCAGTATCGAGAGTTGGTGGGTTGTCTGATGTTCATAGCTGTTTGTACAAGACCGGACATTTCGCACGCAGTGAGTGTCCTCAGCCAGTTTAACGAAAGCTACGGAGAGGATCACTGGAAGGCTGCGAAGCGAGTATTACGTTACCTGAAAGGTACACTGAACCATTGTTTAACTTATAAAAAGAGTGGTTTGTCTGTCAGTGGATATGTAGATGCAGACTGGGGCTCTGATGAGCTGGACCGGAAGTCATTTACTGGTTACATCTTCAAGATTGGTAACTGTGCTATCAGCTGGCAAAGCAGGAAACAGAAAACAGTAGCACTTTCAAGCATGGAAGCGGAATACTTAGGTCTATCAGATGCTTGTAAGGAAGCTTTGTTTATAAGGAGTTTTATGCATGAATGTCTTGGCGTTAACGTTACTGTACGTATCTATAATGATAATCAATCTGCGTTGGCCAGGGCAACAAACTCGATGTATCACTCCCGAACGAAACATATTGACATTCGTCATCATTTCGTACAAGACATTGTTAAGCAAGGGTTTGTTGATCTGCAATATATGTGTACGAATGATATGATGGCGGACGTATTAACTAAACCTCTTAGCGGGGATAAAACGCGTAAATGTGTTAACCAACTTGGGTTAAATAGTAATGTAGTTGGTTAATGTTTGATATATAGTAAGTTTAGTTTGAGGGCCAGTGTTAGACCTCTGTTGTAGTTCAAACTAACCTTTATATTAATTTACTCGTTTTATATGTTTGAATATGGAATATGTTTTGTTTATGTCTTATTGAGAAAATTACATTGAATTGGACCAACGTAATGTTCGTTTTACTTCCACGGAATAATATAATAAACTAGTTATTTTCATCACTGATTCTGGATTTAGAACAATTGAGAGGTTTTTTTTTATCTGGAGTGCACGCCTCGTGGTCATATCTGGGGGCACGGTAGTGCCCCCGCCAAGTCGAGCGCGAAGCAAGCACTGCCGTACCATCCTTTACAGGAACCATTTCGCCGCATTTTCAGGCCCCTATTTGAGAACCTCTGGATAAGACCAGGACACAGAAATTTTCGTCATCCAGTAAGCTATAACTACATACTTAAAATCCCAAATTTCAAGTCTGTAGGTCATTAAGTTCTGAAGTTAAGCGAAAGCAAAGTTTCGCATTTTCGACACTCACTCACTCACTCACTCACTCACTCACTCACTCACTCATGATCATCAAAATAGAACTAGTACTTCCCATAAACTCAGAGAGCTGAAATTTGGTATATACTTAGAATTTATTGTATAAGCCATAGGAAAACTAAAAAAACATGCAATTTCGGTCTCGTTTTCGAGATAATTTATCTGCATAAATAACTTTGTAATCTCATATAAATGTATAGGATTACAAAGTTACATTTGCAGTCAATGGTTAAAATTGTGTATAAAGCTTTTATTTACTTTCACCTGTTTGCCTGTCGGCCTTATAATATAGCGTTTCTACAAAAAGAAGTGAAATCCCACCAAAAACATTCTGTAAAAACTAGCCAAGTCTCGATGGAGCTGCTTATTTATCTCTAAAAAATAATGAAATCTAGACAAAGTCGTGCCAAGTCTAAGATTTCTTACTGCGATTTCTTTATTATTATAGTTAATATTGTGTGACTTGGCCGTTGAAGGGTACACAAGGGTACAAAACCAGATGCTTCATGACACTTGGATCGCCTAAACATAAGTATTATTGAAATACGCAGCTTTATCAAGCCTACAATTGACTGGTTATTCAATCAACGTTTTCCAAGTGGCAATTTTCTATCATGAATGATTAGCGGACAGATTGGTGCAATGGTGTCATGGAGCACCTGGTATAATACCCTTGTCTACCTTTCAACGGCCAAGTCACACAACATTAACTATAATAATAAAGAAATCGCAGTAAGAAATCTTAGACTTGGCACGACTTTGTCTAGATTTCATTATTTTTTAGAGATAAATAAGCAGCTCCATCGAGACTTGGCTAGTTTTTACAGAATGTTTTTGGTGGGATTTATATTTTCAGTTTTGTGTTTATGTCTGTTTTAATTCTGTCTCACTGGTAAAGCTATTTCAGATGCAAAAATACTTTAATAGATAGTCCATCTGTTCTTCTTAAGCAATCTGTGTACAGGACTCGATCGCTCGATACGTACTAAATTTTATTTTCTAAAAGCGAACGATCCTCTCGGCACCGTACCACTTGGAAGAATTCCTCCGATAGAGGTACCCCGTTTAGTGCACAAAAGAAAAAGGAATACTAAAAGCGTTTTATTCAATGTTGGGCAATATCTTTTTGATTCGTCTTGAATAATTGTCAAGAATTCTGAGATATTCGAATTGGCTTAAATTTTTTTCTAGAAAATATTAATAATAATTTAATTAGAAATTCTTGATCGTAACTAAAGGACTTATTCGAAACAAGCTGCGCCCAGCGGTTTTACCCGCTGTACTGTAGCCTATGTGTTATTCCAGAGTCTAAGCTATCTCTATACCAAATTTCAGCTCAATCGGTATATCTGTTTAGGCGTGAAGAAGTAACAAACATTAACACTCACACAGTCACACTCTCACACAGTCATACACTCACAAACTTTCGCATTTTATAATATTAGTGTGATTCGTAGGTACTTACTTTTTTTAAATTCATTTCTTCATTGTTTCTTTTATGTGGAGAAGTAAGAAGACGAGCAAGACGCTCTCCTGATGTTAAGAGATAACGCTGCCCATATTCAGTACAGTGCTACCCAGAATTTCACAATTATGTACAATTCTAGGTGCACTGCACCAACGCTTCTTACTCAAGAGTCATAAGATGTTAAGACTCTTTAGCCCAGTAATTTCACTAGCTACAGTGCCCTCCTACCGAAGCACAGTAATGTTTGCACATTACTGCTTCGGTGTTTGCTTATTCTTCATTGTTACAATAAACTTAAAATTGTGTCAAAATAGCTCAGGTTTTAAGAACAAAATTTCACGTAAAGACAGCGGAGACAGTCTCCGGCGATGGCTAATTTATGGAACATTATACAAAAAGTGGCAATATACGGTAGTACAGTAAAGAAGCGAAGTGCGACGTATTCGCCATTTTTTCATCGCCGCTGCGCTGAGATCCGCTTTACATTTTTATTTAACTCCTTTCAGTCTAATTTAATATGCGGCCTCGTAGAAGAAATTGCGAGAATATATTTTCGCATTTGTTAACTGTACCTTGAATAAAATCAGATTTTACTGGAGAATTTGTGTCGAATTGTGTAAGACAGGTAGCAAGTAGAAGGTGTTTTCAGTAGCCTTCTTTACGCTTGTATACAAAACTCTGAATACAGAAAATTTAGAGTTTGTAGGACTCGGTCTTATTTTGTATGAGCACTTTTATGAAAGTAAAATTTACACGACATGGTCTTCTCATGTATGAAAATATCTCTAGTGTATATTGAAGCAGTGTACAACACAATACTTCGACAGTTAGTGGAGTAAGAATGAATTTCGTTGTTTAGGTGCGTACAACCTACATAATACCCTGACTCCATATCCTATCCTTGGTTACACAAAATATTTTCTATATGAAACTATTTTTTGCACCCGGCCTATAATATTACGGTCATACTCATATTATATGGATTAGGGATTGCTCGTGGCGTGTTAGGTATTATTTACCAGAAATACTCTGGATACAAAACCCCAATGAGATTTCATTAAAACCTTTTCGAGGAAAGAAAGGAAAATCTCGACTTTGCTTGGATTTTAGACAACCGTCTATTGCAAGATTTTTAATTAAATCGACTTTGATCACAGACTGGAATGTCTCTTTGGTGAAACGATTAAAACCTGTATAAAACAGTTTCTATGTAATCTCTTCACGTAACTCACCCTAACCGACAATTTAATCAATTTCCTTAATCAAATCCGAGAGTTAAAGAATTTACGTTTTCCGCGTGTAAAGTATTCTCAGAGATTTATTAGGGTATTATGTCAGCTGTGATAAGAGAAAATGTTGCTGAGAAAAACCGAAAATGAGTATCGAGGAACTCTGCGACCTGATTGTGGTGTTATCTGCGAACGCGTACGTGAGCTTGTTCCATGTGAAACTAAGGTATGAGGTATTGAAATTATAGCGATGACTGTGTCTTCGTTAGCAAATATCAATTAGGGTGTCTACGTGTCCCTGAAAGATGTCGGGCGCGTGCCGGAGCGGCTATTCGGATTGGTCGCGCGACGGGTCGACCGCATCGCACTGCCGATCGTCCTTACGAACTTAAACTCGAAACGTGCTATTGCTTAAATAGGCACTTACCTAAACTAAGGCCCTCTGTGTAACTCGACCTGTTGTTTGCTTACTTATTAATTAAGATTAGGCACCTTTGGATATTTTCACCTCGGAACTCGGAACCCCTTCCTGCCCTTATATGCCGGTCGTCGGTAACAGTAACAGAAATTATGCTTAATGATAACGGTAATTACGTCGTTTCCTCCGGGGTATCATTATTTTGTATTTAGTTTCGTACTTTATAAATATACGCTTGTCGTTTAGCTTGTAATGAAAACTGATCATTCTATGTAACAGGCTCTTATTACCTTCTTGATTTGCTTGTAACTTACCATTTTAGCTTTGAAGATGATATTGTGAAATAAGAAACTGAAATGTAATGAAAATTATAAGTAACATGAAGAGAGAATGAGTTTTAAGTGTGCGGTTTTGTTTTTGATCTCCAAAAGCCGGGGTTTTATATCGTGCAAATATTCGTTTAAAATCTGAAAACTATTGAGCTGAAAATTGCACATAAGTAGCTTAAATTCCAAATAATATTACCTATCTGAAATATTCGTATTCGTTAATATTCGTAAATATAAATACTTGTCCTTGTTAACAAATGGATTTAATATAGAAACCGTACATTCATTTGAGTCATGTGCGAAATTAATTGTCGAATGGTAAACCTGGTTACGAAGTTCCTTGCTCAGCCTAATTACCTTACTCGTACCGGAGAAAAGCTTACGTTGAAGGTCCTTTAACTTAATATTTCCAAAATAGAGATAAACAAGATGCGATAAAATCTATTCTATTAAGGCTCGATAATTGCGTTGGAGTTTTTAATGGATAACTCACTTAGTTCTCGATCACTTGGTAAAAACAAGTCATTTCAGGACCTGCTACTGGGCTTTTATATACCAAATTTAAGCTCAATCGGTTCAGTCGTTTTTGCGTGAAAGAGCAACAAACGTACACTCTTACATACATACAAACGTTCACCATTATAATATTTAAAGTTTTTTTTATTGGGGGTTAACTGCCCCCTATTTTGTGTTGATTTGTGTGAACACTTATACAAAAAACTGTTTCCATTTAAAATATTCTTATATATTTTAACAACTGGTGTTTTTTTAATTATAAAATGTCTCTTTTCCAAAATCAAGCATTTAAATGTGTGGTTTCTTTTAAACGCCGTTTACAGATAAATAATTTAAACCTACATTTAGAGGTTATGCGTTTATTCGATCGCTTTGGTTACGACAAAACCTATTTATACTCTTATATCTAGCGTAATACGCATTCCCAGTGTCTCAAGGTACCTACGTTTAACTTTTAACAATTTAAACTCTTTATATTATGGTATTTTACATGTAGGATCAGTAATCAGCATACTTAACTTTCAACTTTGCTCATTAATTTTAACGTTGTGAAAATTCCCAGTTAAATGGAAAGTAAAATTATGCACTTAGACTTTAATTTTGGAGAGTTAATCTAGAGTCTAGAGTATATATTCTCTTAAGGGTACGTTTAGGATCATCATCTGTGTTTCTTTCTTTACGAGTAACTCTGTTTGAATACGTAATGTATAATGTTATTTTATTCTTCATAGATTTGTTAAATATTTATGGAGGCCCCAAACGACTCCAGTTTAATAGATAAATAGAAAATATTATGAAGTTATCGTAAGCACACTCAAATAAATATTATTATACCATGTACGAGCTTTCCATGAATGAACTCACGTGTACCGTATGCGTACCTTTAAAAGAGGCTGGTGCTTTCCCTGCATATTATATTCGAAGCAATATTTCAGGAGGGAGAGATAAAAAAGAAAAACAGCACTTCAATAAGAGATAAATTCATTTCGAGCGTGATGATTTATCAGAGAGAGTAGCAGCGGGCGTCCGGGCGCGTGCGACGTCATCGTCGTCGCTTCCTCCCTCGACATATCTCTTTGATAAATTGCAAAGAATCTGCGGAAGAGGTGAAATTCTAAAATAAAATAACCCCTCGCATAGAGGGAACATCATTCTGGCGAGCACCGTCAAGTTTACGAATAAAAGTTTGCGGTGTACGAGTAGGTAAGTAGGTAGTATCTCGAAGGATAATGTTGTTTTGCATGCGAGTGCTTTTACCTAGTTCCGGAGTGTGGAGATGTTCGCGAACTCAGTTTTGTAATATTTTTTATCGGATCCATCGGGTGGTGGACGGCGCGGCGTCTGAATTCGTCCCGCGCCAGCTGTCGTTGACGTCCCTGACGTGCCTATTATGCCGGCTCTCCTTTTATTTATGATCGAGTTGAGCGGTACTTATTACGACTCCGCCGGCGGGACATGTTTCATATGACCGCCTTGTTTCTGCGTAAACTCGCCCCCTCGACGCTTATTGAGCTATTTGCCTTATATTTCACAGTCACATCCACCCAATATACTCGTAACTGTCTAATGTGAAGACGTATGCCACAAACTTTGTTGTAAAGATATGCCATATTTTATTATGTTCATAAAGTCAGTCAATTCTTCGCTCGGTGTCGTCGTTATGTGCTAAAGTTGACTAATTGCCGTCTGTTAGCACCCGTAACGCCAACTAATTACAAGATTTCGAAGTTTTCTCATACACATATTTCATAGTAGCGCAGCGTTCGTTGTTATCAAGTAGCGCGCTCGAGCTGTCTCGGTCTCGTATCTATTGTTATTCATGGTTTATTAGAAACTCTATAGCGCTATGTATCTCTAAGCTCCGACATATATTTATTAGTCGTTTTTGTCTATCACTTGGCAGGAAGTTCTCCAATGTTTTCTCATTCGACCGCGGCGTTCGTGAAAGTTGGCTCATTCCTGTCTCGGTGGGCGCCTCACCGAATTACGAACTCGGCACTCAGCCGACGATGCGTGTAAAATGTCTTTACGATCTCCGTAAATCGTGAGATATATCGCGCCACGTTGTCACTCCAGGCTCGGCGTTCTTGAGTTCCCATTTTTTAATCAACTAATTGCTAATTGAAAAACTTTTGAGCACAAAGGAACGAGACTACCTCGAGTGAGGTGGGGAAAAACGTCGCGACCCACTTTTAGACGAAAACAACTCTCCATCGTGAGCAGGTACCGCTCACGTGCCTTTGAAGAAATAGTGTAACGTCATTTTGATAGAATTTTGGTCGCAAATCTACTTTGAATTAATTCCGCTAAATATTCCATTACTAGAGTGAAAACCGCTCCTAAATATGGCTATTCATAAGTACATATCTACGGTTGTTTGAAGTATATTTAGATAGTACCTCTATTGAGTGAGTACCTACCGTTAATTTCATGAAGAGATCTTAATATAATATCTAAATTAGATTTTCTTCTCGGTGAAACTGTATTTCTACTAGGCGGTAAAATTAACAAATTTACATTTTGTAATAGGCATCCGTTTTGCTAAACAAATTCTCGGAAAACTGGGAGTGGAGACTCATATAAGAATTATTTCATTGGTAGGTACTTGTTAAATTTCAAAGAAACGTTTCTGTAGATATTAATACCTATACCTAATAATTTAATTATTTTAAATAACTGTGTAAATATAGTAATTGCAATATGTATAAAAATGCAAATAATAAAGGCACGTAAATGTTCCATCCGGCGGGCCGTACGGTTGTGCAGCAGCCGTAACATAGTATGTCTGAAAACTGCAATCTTGTATATTTTTTGTTATTCTGGTCAGCCGTTAAGCTCACTGCACTGCGGTCAAACGCAAAGTGCATACTTATCCGTGTCCGTACTTGTCGCGTGTTTACTTATCCTAACAAAAGACTTTCTGATTAGGACCACGACACATAATTATTTATCATATTGTCGTCCTATACTTTATAAGTCATTATTCTCCGGCATTTTCCTTGCATTCTCTTTCGCAGACATAATAGTTATTTTCAGTGGATAAAACTGCATGACGCTGCTAATTAATAAACAAATAGACGTCAGCGCAGTTCAGACGAACACTTAAATTTGTTCCGTAGAATATTTACTCCATTAGGCTCCAGACCGGCACTGGCAGTGACTGGCGACAGGATACGACCGTCGTCTATAACAAGGTTAACATCTTGCAATTCTATCAAAGTCTTATATAATAATGTTATCTACTTCCTGCAGTATTCACCCGACAATGCGGCAAAATAGACTTTGCATATAAACAGTAATTAAAGACTTTGTTTTGTTAAACTGTGATATGCACCGGCAGTTCGGTTTCAACCGTGAAGTTTCTCTAATTGCCGCGAGGAAAATTACCGTTTGGGAAATAACCGCGAGTAAAAAACATGTTTATTGTGCCACAAAATGGGTTGCTTAAATGAGTGTCTTAGATCTACATTGTGTAGCCGATAGTCTAAGTTTTCAGGTAGCCAAGATAACAGCGGAGATAATGTAATGAAGGCTGGGAGCATAATTTGTGGATGCCACGGGGACCTATACTTTAACGTGCCTCATACGGTAGCGCCTAGCTTTCGCATCCGTATTAGCAACGAATAGGAAGCTGATTCTTCTGAGCCAAACGTTACAAAAGCAATATTTGTTACAATAGCGTTGAGTGATACAGAAAAAATCACTCCGAGTTATCTTTCTAGCGAAAACACTTGCTGTATCGTTCCGTCTGTCACGCGGTTTACGCTAGTCATGATCGTGAATGAGCAGCGTATAGCGCACAAGCTTCCTTGTAAATTCCCGTACGTTGATCGTCCTTGGAGTCCTATTTTCCACTAAATTATAAAGGCGCGAAATATCGCCTGTTTATTTTTCTGCGTACACGGAAAAATGCGCAATTTGTAAGCCGTATTAGCATAATACTTATACATGCCTTCAGGGTATGGTTTATCTCGGAATATCTTACGGGAGTACGTAGGAAACGGTTTCGTTCATCAATGTGCCTTAATACTCTTTTCATTAATTCATCTACGTATATACGTTTATAAAAGGATTCGTTCTGAGCGACTGACTGCCACACAACTCTTGCTTGTATTAAGCGTTCAATATACGGAGAAACAGAGAGTTTTGTGACCTACATAATAAATATAATATAAATAAATGTTTGTTTTTTTATTTATTTGAATAGTCACAGCTTGTTAGATCTCCGATTTCTGTATTAAAACAAAACTCTTCAAATAAAATCACTTGTTTTTTTTTTGCTATTTCGAAAGTAAATATTCGTGTTCCACAATATTATGTAGTTTAGTGAACTTTCCCTCGAAATTCCTGTGAGAATGTAGTCACGAGCAGGCGAACCTGTCCATCCTACAATAGATAATATCAAAATAAGACCGATATTAAATTAATTTAATTCATGATATTCTGTTAACGGTTAAACTATTTCGAATAAGCGAGCATTAGATATCTCTGATTGTGAAAACGACACCTCCACCTATTATAATTTAATTAATGTCGCCTATCTGAGCTTTACAGCTTTAAATATGTTTGCATTGAATATATTTTATACGCTAGGTACCCTTAACTAGTCCTGAGCTCGAAATATTAGCTTGTACAAAATATGAAGGAAATGAGGAGCAGCGAGTCCTAATTTTCCGTTGGCGTACACATTTTTAACAAAACTTTTTTAAATACAAAAGCAACGAGTAGAACATTAAGTTGTTACACAGATGACCTAGTTCACTTAAAAACAAGAACGCTTATCTTTTTGCACAGACTAACCTGCTAGTACCTTCCGGCAGGTCCATTAATTTCTAAAGGGGTTAAGATCGGTCAAAATACGTCGGCAGCATGAGTCAGCCCCAAGTTCCGGGCGCGCGGGCATCGAGCCACGAATCCGGACCACGTTTCTTTCGAGCTCGTTAACGAAACAATAAATAATGATTTGGACGTCTCCACCATTGCAGGCTATTGTTTGGCCATCATATTTTCCGTGGAACCGTCGGCATCGAGCCTGTGACGTGACGTCTCACAGTTAACTCGTCGCCTATTTCCCCGTTCGGTATTTGAGATATATTTCCTTTTACAAAATCATATCTGTGTAGTATTTTTTTTTATGAAAAACATGCTAATGACATCATTTGTAACCCGAATGTATAAGGATCGACGTTGACATAGAGTTATAAGAGTTCACATAACGAGTAGATGTGCGGGTGTGTGATTGCTTGTCATCTTTCACACTAAAGAAGTCAATTCACCAAAAAACAATACCCGTGTAAGTCTTGAGCACCTGTCTGGTCGTTTCTTGATCAAAACATAGTCTGCACTGTTGTCATCATCAGGATACAGAATAATGTACCTATTTATATATTATACATGCGAGTATATTATGTGTAAGGCTTTTTCTGTGCGGTAATTAGAATCTACGCGTATTTTCTGCAAGCCATACGTTCAGTAATTTTGGTAATTAGGTTTATTGGTCATTTGGGTCTTGGGGATTTACCGCAGATTTTGCGGGTTTTATTCCAGTTTGCTTACTTTACTCGATAAGAAAGAAGACTCATCTTGAATTAGGACTCTCTTGTTTCGAGATGATGATCATATTGTTACGATACGCTCTTTGGTTTTACAATCAGTTTCTAACAAAACGTCAAGTGTCAAGATAGAAGTATATCAAACCACGTTAATCTTCACGAATGGTCGATTTTCTTTTACAAATACTCTACAGCCTTTATTCACCTCACTATGATACACTGTATAAAATGAAACTTAATGCGAGTACATTTAAAGATTGCAGTGACTCTCAGTGCTTGATCGTGTGAACTTTTTGAGCTTTTCAAACGATGTTGATTTTTTGAGTATGTAAATAAAGTATTTTACTCTGCAAACTGCTTGTCGCTTTACTATGTCGTGTCGATGCCTTCGGTATGAATTGAGCTTTAAAACCCCTTCACATTGGTCTGAAGCAGTATGACATCTGCAAATGCGTTCCTAATACAACTATAATAAAGAACATTTAGATTTGTTGCGTCACAGTCACGCTTCTAATGCCGTGCTGCTTGCGACCTTGTCGCTTTGTAAACCGCTACCATCTCAGGATGAATTGAGCCTTAGTGATGTAAACACACGCCGATCTGAGACAAGTTTGCGTAGCCCAGTACTGTCCGATCGCGGTTAACCCACCTTAAATTAAAGCAATGTTACACAAAGTAACTAACATTAGAGCGAGTAATGGTGGGTGTTCGTTAATGAATACGTGAGAACAACATTTATATTATGCAAGTGTTAGTTACAACTCAGTAGGTTACAAGAATTTACGCAATTGGCAGAACTTTAAGGGTCAGGATATTTTGGCACGGATTTCTAGAACAAAGTTTCAGACTGAAATTGGGCAGGATTCGTTAAATTGGGATGAAACTAAAATTATACGCACAAAATTAATCGGGGAATTATTATATTCAATTTTTACCAGCCAATGCCAAAAAAGAATTATGTTATAGTTTTATGTGTGTATCAGTTGAAGAAACTAACATACAGGTTGGTCACAATTTGATTTGATTAGAAAGTACTATATTGTGCGGTAATCTGTAGTGTTGGAGTATAAACCCTAATACCTACCTAATAATATTCTTCAGACACAATTTAAAACCGATGACTACAGTTAGTTCATCAGTTAAATCTTCAAGCTTGTTAAATTTTAACATCTGTGCTCTTAGATTAAACACGTGTACGAGTATATTAGATACGACGACTTGAAGAGGTCAAAAGTACGCAGGAATGAATGTAGATCATTTTCGTTCATGTACTCAACATTCGTACCTTCTTAATGAGTGTTGGAAGAATCTGTTAAAGCGAGAAATTACATTCTACAGGGAGCGCCCAAAGTAGCCAAATAAATGTTTTGATGAACATCAATTAAATTTTATGACCGTAGTCGTAACTATAATTGGTGTGCTTGTAACCATGAAAGTATTTGTTAGATTCTGTCTCTCTAGATTTCTAGACTTGGTTATAACAGTTACATTATTTTGGCCGCTTTCGCTATCGAAATATAAGCAAAAAATGCAGAAGAAATGTTCAAAAAAAATTGTTGCTTCTTATATATGTTCAATGTTCAGTTATAGGTTATATCTTTGGTAAATCCAATCAGAAGTCACGAACCGCAAGCTTATTTCAATACATACTAAATATCAGCTCAATTGGATCAGCCGTTTAGGCGTGAAGACGTACCAAACACGCCCAAATCCATACTTTCATTTTATGTAATATAATAATATTATTTGGACAGTAAAGATATTATAAAATATAGTACGAGTACATATCTAATATCTATTTAACATTGTTTATTGTTGTTTCAGGTAAGCCTAAACTCTGATAAAAAGTATTATTCGCCGAATATTGCCGCACTACGCACGTCTCAGGTAAGTACATAATTTAATTTTACAAGTATTTATCGTCAACAATAATTTTAGATAAGAAAACACATGAAATACCGTAGAAGTTAAAATTTCATCCACTTGACTTGAGATTTTATCAATATTTCCTTGAATATCTATTTCGCGTGAACGTGCTACAAATAATTTTCCGTTGCTTATTACCGCGAAGCATCTAACCAATGCGTTTACTTGTAGTCATAAAAAATGATTAATGTGCAGAATAACCATAAAAATTCAATAAACGGTAAAATTGAACGCTCTCTTGGCAAGATGACGAAGTTCAAATTATCTGCTTGGCTAGAGATAGGTAGCTGTTTATCCTTCGAATCGCGAGTAGTCCCTTTGAGGAATTATGTAGTTCTTGTTGTTTATTACATTAAAACAATAAAAACAACAACCACATTATAAATGGCAATTACATTATTAACAAGTGAATTAAATTAAAAATTTAAAAAACCCCCAACGCAACGTTTTTAAAATATGTAATTCGCGGTTTTGTGGTGGCGACCATCTTGGATTTTAAATTTGTTATAGTGCGTTGTATTCTACTAGTCAAGCCCTTTCATTTGATACTCATATTGATGGTGTCGTGGAAGAAAAAAGTTATCCGCCATTTTGTAGCGGCGGCCATCTTGGACCGATTTTCACCAAACATGGCTAAGAACACTCTCGAATAACTCTACACTTTCAAACAAAAAAAAACTAAATCAAAAACCGTTCATCCGTTCGGGAGCTACGATGCCACAGACAGACACACACACAGAGACAGACAGACACGTCAAACTTATAACACCCCGTCGTTTTTGCGTCGGGGGTTAAAAATGACCATCTATATTTGACAAAACTGAAAAAAAAAATCTTCATTCTAAATCATGGTTTGAAATTATCTCCAGCCTTCCCTATTCCACTACTGGACACTGTTTTTCATATTTGTTATCATCATTGTGTTATTTCTAGCTTTTGTCGAAGTGGAATTTGACTCTTGCCACTATTTTAAATACAATTTAGGTCTCTTGAAAACAGTCGTGGATAGAGTCTTCAACATAGGTATAGCCAATACACCGGCATTAAGGCGATTTTCACACTGCCCCGCATGATGCAGCGTAGCGCGTGGATGCGTGTTCTTCCGTTGCTTGTAAGTATCTCCGTTTGTATGGAAAACACGCACAGTCTAACACACTGAAAATGCATCCACGCGCGTTCATGCGGATCACGCGCATACACGCGGAGAAACATGCACCCCCGCGCGTAGGTGCGGGGCGAGACGCAAGGTATGGCACACCGAATCCCAGCCAAATCCAGTTTTGATCGAAGAAATGAGAGCCGCCGTGCGTGAATCTACAAACGCACCTACGCGCGTGAGTGCGCAAAAAACCCGCACGATGATGCAGATCTGCACTCCCGCAGGAACGCGCGTAGGTGCGTCGACACGCAATATGCAGCATGATGCGGGGCAGTGTGAAAATCGCCTAAGACAATTTGTTTCATTACCACTTAGTATAAAAGTGTCATGTCATCATAATGTAATAGAAATCTCTAACGATTAAATTCTTCCAAGTCGGTGAATCCATGATTTTACGCCAACTTTCTACTTATCTGTCAACAAGGATAGATATTTATCCTACTCGTAATTCCTGAAGGACGCCGCGTGATACCACATGGAGGTCGTCAATTGAATGCTTAATTCAATGTACGAGAACGAGTATTGGAGAGCATTTCTCTTTGAATATATTGGACTATTTAATTGCTAATGAGGAGCGTATTCGTGTACAATTTTCATCGGGTTAATACCATCATTTCCTGTTTATTTCAATTTACAGCTATGTCATTTACTGTTAACTTTTTGCTTCAATGATCTTAATGTTACATATAACGTAATCATGTGATACCAATATATTTGTGAAATGCATAAAAATTATAGTTATATAGGTAAAATAAATTGAACGAAGTAAAATTTATACAATATTTAACCTAAATTATTACTTCAACTTTTTTTTAATATTCAGGTCCAAAGTTTTTACCATATATTTCTCCCAAACAATATTACAGGTACGTCCAAGCACTGACCGCAGCAAATGTTATAAAGTTTAAACATTTTCCACACCGTGCAAGGGATTCGAACTTGAACGTACCTATATAATCAAATTTAAAAAGTTCGTTAAATATGATGAAAGCTTTAACTTTCCTAATTCGTGACTTCGCGCCCTTTAACAATTTTGTTCGAAAAATTGCCGATACTCGTAAAGTGTGAGGAGTGAGGAAGCTTTTGAATTTACCGTCTATAGAGAATTGTTTTTGTTTCCATTTTGCGCTGTTGCGACGCCGGGGATTGGTCGAGAGTCGTGAGTCGTGCTATTGTGCGCGATAAACAAACAGCCGCCTGGAACACTGGACAGAGCGTATCTGTGCAAATCATTCTGCGTTTGAAAGACCGAGGATTGTCTCGTGCAGCAAAAAGCACAAACCGCATTGTGGCCGGGAGACGGGAAATGTCCTCTGACAGCTGATGCTCGTATCTAATGAACCGCTATTTACCTCCGACCGAAGCCTCAACAGAACAATCTGTGGATACGCGCTTCTAATTAATTTCAGATATTAGAGACAAGATAGGAAGCGCGCAAACTTTCTGGTCTTTGTTTTGCGGCCTCGTAATAAAGTAAATTGATTTATTGCCGCTCCTTTCATACTTACCCGGAATTTTGTACGAATTCAGTCTATATACGGCTGCTACTCGTAGATATTTTTATATCATAAAATACAAAATGTTAACGACCGTCTTTAGGTATTTTTTACAGTTTGGTAACATGAAAATTTTCAAGAAAAGTACAAATAAACCTCGGGTGGCACGGTGGCAGAATCCTTAGCGTCGGCAGATATCAATAGGGGACGGTGGCTGTTTTCTTTCAGAATCTTCTTTTTCTCTTTTTCTCGTATAAAAATAAATACGAGGAGCTTATAAAAATGTGAATCTCTATAAATTACTTGAGAGACACGAAGCGAGAAGAAGAGCAATAGAATTACAAAGGCAAGATAATATGCTTCATAATGCAATATTTTATACATTCGGTAGCTTTTAAGGTTACCCTTTGCCATGTTAAAACATTTACAGGTTCTCGCATGATTGTTTGATATTTGCGTTCCACCGGCATGTTCTCGTCAGGTTTCGTAAAGCAATTCAATTTGGAGAGGATATTCACTGCTATTTTCTATTGAAACAACTTCCTAATAATTGATGTATCGTCACTAGTGTGAGTAACAAGTCAACCGTGCTCTGAATAATGAATGTGGACCCATATTATAATACGTTATTATTAAACTATTTTTGATATTATATTCACGAGCTGTAGGTGTTCTATTATCTTGACCTGCAACGCGTCAACAAAGATAGATACCGTTTCGAAAATATCACTGGTGTTGCCTATGGGTTGTCTATAAGCGACGGTAATCGCTTACCATCATGCACGCCGTCTGCTTGTTTGTGTGTCTCTAACTGAAAAAAAATACTTTGAACTCATACAGAATACTCATAATACAGAAACTCATGATACACAATACAGTATATTAACTCATAATGTATCTAGTCGTTAAGCTAAACTATTTTATAATAAAAGAATTTTACATTTCTAGAATTTAAGAATTTACGGCGTTTTCTTCATAAAGTGGAACATCTCACGAGTAGTGGTGGGATAGAGGCGAAATAAAATTTACATTTTGTGTAGAAGTTGCGCTTAACATCTCTTGCTTCCTATTTGCGTAAACATAACTCTTATTAATAACATAAAAGTGTGAATGTTTTTAGAAATTTTGTAGAACATTAAGTACAAACTTATCTCGCGCGAAAAAAAAGCATTAACTTTGTTCCTAAATGAATTACTCTTTATGTGTACGAATGTCATTGCACAGACTTAATAGAATTTCAGTATTTGTACGTATAGCGTGTGTACTCATGCGAACGAGCGTTCAAAATTAAACTGAAAAACAACTATCATTAGGTACATTTCATCACAGTTGCGTTCTCAGTCTTCGGGCTTTCTGTGGCTCTTGATTTTAATTGAAGAGCCTCGCTACAAGTTTCCAAGTGTTGCGAGCACGGATTACTTAATAACATTACATAGACCGTTATAGGATTTTTGTATCAGAATTTTTGTCTGTTCAGTCTTATTTATTTATTAAATTAAGGACTGCTGACAAAGATTCACCTTATGCTCTTATGACACAGTTTTCATACAGGCACTAAACATTTTAATTTATGATATTTAATATAAATAATATTTAATGATTGACACAGGGCGTACTGTGTGCCCGTTTAGACTATTTATTTTATCACGGGCTAGGTATAACCGAGGGGGTCTTTGGTTTCATCTACGTAAAACCCGATCCAGTCGAAAAATTGGAATAAAAAGTAGCGCATTTTGTTTTCCCAGGGTCTGAGCTACCTACATTCTACATGTTGATTTTCAATTCAATCGGTTCAGTGCTTTTTACTTGAGAGAGCAACAAACATACAAACTCAAATACAAACTTTGGAACACATGGCTAGGATCAACTAAATACTTAACAAGTAAAAAAAAACTATACGCGTTTATCAGTTATCCTGTGTGAAATGTCCTGCAATATTTATTTATTTTATCCTGTAGCATAGCTAAAGTGTGTACAAATTTCTCGCAAGTAAAGATATAATGCCGTTCCTCTGTCTTACTTATTCCTTGGTTTCAAGTTAAACGTTCATAATATTGTGTGGTTAGGGATTACGTTTGAGAGATGGATGTCCGACGTCGACGCCGACGTACGGCGTATGATTTAATTCTGGGAAACTTAGCTCTTGTGATGCCGCCAGCAAATGTGACCCGGCTCACTGTCTGTGGCCTAAGCTGATACGATTACATATATAACATATATTTGAACTTAAATAGCAAGAGTAACTTAGATACTGAGCACCTTTGAATTGTAAGACGGTGCCTATAGATTTTGGGATCGCGTGTAGTATTGAGTTTAAATCAGAGTAGGAATTGGGTTAGAAATATTACTTTAAAGACACAATCATTCTCACTTCTTATAGAATAGAATAATACTTTATTGCATACCCAATTACAAAGAAACTTACTCAGCTAGATATCTAAATGCTAGGTAAACAATCGTCGGTCTTATCGCACTAAGCAATTTCTTACAGACAACCTGGGAATAGAAAAGGACTGATATTACAATAATAGACGGTGGTGTGCAGTATCTGTATACATAGACTAGTTACAAAATTATTTATATAAGATGGTTTATATATTTCATACCTACATAGATATTATTACTACATTCATATTATTATTCTTGTTTATGAAATGCAACGCATGAGTTTATTAGACTTAGCGCCAATAGTAATTATAGTGGTGAGGTTCGTAATTAATTCATACACCATTAACTGCATGCCCATTTGATAAGTCCTTACATGAAAATAGTCTTCCATTTCACTATCGGTCGCTTAAATTTCTACAAAATATATAACTATAGATTTTTCTTATATGTTGGAAATTAAAACGCGAAAGAAGAGTACCTAGTGGAATTCGTCCTTTTTAGAGTTGAACCTGGCAATTGAACAAAATTATGTAAGTCAAGTTTTGGGGAAGCCTTAAATGCTAAGAAATATTCATAATTTTTTCATCTATGATGTATTTATTAAGTATAAGCCATGTTTTGGGAAGATCTAGGACTCAAGAAGAGTCTAAACATAGCTAAAACTAATTGTGACAGACAGTAGAATTGTGTTGGCCAAATAATGTGAACTGATGTTGTGGAATAAAGCGAAGCGACGCGACGCGAAGTAACTCGATGCGACGCAATGTTGGCTCTAGCTTCACTCACGAATCGAGCACTGTCCAAATTGCTTTAGACCGAGACAGGCGGAAAAAAGAAAAGAATTTTTAAATAACTCGCCTAAAATGTGTTACATTGCGAAATAAATTTTAAATTTAGAGATTTATTTTTATGAATAAAGTTCACTGTATTTTTTTCTTCACAAGTTTGCCCTTATTACAATGCTGCAAATCTCACTGGCCGTAGACTATACTGGTTTGCAAAGTATTAATATTTTAAAGGCCTAAAGACTACCTACTGCATAGAATATCTGGTGCAATATATCTGGTGGAATAATAAATATTTTAATGGAGTAAATAATCCGAACCAACATTTAAACGTGCGTTCCAAAGTTAACCTACACTAAACTTTTATAAAAAAAAAAGTGAATAGTACTATCTTTTGGCAAGTAACCACCCACTGGACGTAATCGTGTCGCCAAGCGTTCATTATGACTATGTTCCGACGTTATGTTTTAAACTAGTACTAGTTTAGTTTGCTAGTATCTGTGACATAGCTTAAAGTCAGGCAACATCGTGCTAAGTCAGGATAATACAAAATATCTTAAAACGCCGGACAGACGAATTTACTGATATTTTCTTTGTGTTTTTAAATAACAAAATTAATAAAAACAAATCAAATTAAAAATAATACAGCTTGAAATAAGATGTAATATACAGCTTTTGGAACCAAATGAAATTAATCAGAACCGGTTCAGATACCGCGTAGTAATTTACAAATATAAAAATAGCCTATAGTTTGAAATCTAGTAAAAGATTGTGGCGCCATATTATATTATTCTACGTAATGCTTGAAGCGCTACAAATAATAAGCACTAAGTAACAAAATATTCTGAAGCTCAGTTATTGAGTTTTGTTATCTCCTTCAGTCAACAACAAGAATAATTTTGTCCGCATAAAGCCAATACAAGTTAAACAAGGACACATCTAATGACAGTAGTTTTCTCGGTTCGTGATGCAATATTCCACTGAGAGGAAACCTTGTGGAAACATACATGCGGTAGTTTGTACCATAATTTCTAAATCTAATCTCTCTTTCACTCTCTACGTGTCCCACATGGGGACGGCCTTCTCTTTTTTTATTTAGAGATTTATGTGATCCGGTATTATTGCTTAGGATATCAGTTGAATCGATTACGTGGTTTTACCAGATGAAAAACAGGACCTAATAGAATCACAGAGACTTTGTGAAAAGAAATACGTGTACGGAAATTCCGTTCCTATCTTAACTAGGAATAAGTGTCAATCATAATATATAACTAGCTGACTCGCGCAACTTCATTTAGCGTGTTCAACACACAAGTTACAATTTCAGGTCAAGATTCCTAGAAGGCTAGCAACAAAACCATTTGACTATTTCCTACATATCTTACGAGAAATATCTGGGACTAAAAGTTATACCTACGTGCTTCCAAAACACTTAGCATCCAGATGAAAATTTTGCGCACCCTGATATTTAACCGAGGATGTCAGGATTCATGGCGGAAAAATTACTAAAGACTACTGGGCCACTGATGCTACGAGATGCGATGATAATATTGGCGGAGCATCTCGTCTTGTATTAGTAACTGATTTAACTTAGCTTGTCTTCAGGTTTTACCATCCCATCCATTCACATCCATCATCATTCCATCTATTCATTCATTCATCATCCATTCGTTTTTTGTCATTTTTGCATCCATTTTTTTTGTCCATCTTTATGGAGTACTCTGCCGTCATCTGTGTTTACCTAGCGATATAACTAGGGAACTTTAAAAGCACGAGTGAATATTTTTTTTAATTCACGGCTAATAAAACTACTATAACAGCTAGGCATTTTACCTGATTTATTATATCTATCGCATCTGCACTTTCCATCACGTGAGATGTGGTCAAACTTTTTAAAAAGATCAAGACATTCGGTTAAGGTAATTTTCCACAGATTATAAACAAGTAGGATCCTAATCGTAGGATTTTGGTAACCACCGTGAGTTGACAATCTCAACAAAATAAATACGTGAGTACAGCCGCGTATTCAAAGTACTCGTATTTCTATGGAATCTTCACATCATTCAAAACAGTACATCGAAATTTAATTAATAACGTTCTTGATATTAGTGAAATTAGTGCGTTGAGAGTAGTATGCGCGCGGTATTGCGCGGAGGGCGTCAGTGGTTCCGCGACTTTGGTCCCGCCCGCACCACCGCGCTCTCTGCCTCTCTGCCTTTACCGTTTGCCGCGAGTTTTGAATCTGTGCAATTTGTTGAACAAATTGGATTGTTCAGTGGTATTGTGGTGATTGATCAGTGGACTGTGAATGAACTTGAGTTTGAATACTCCGAAAGAAATTTGATTTTCATTTTTTTTTTGGGAACAACTTTCGAATGTAATAAAATAGTGTAGATCAGTGGCTTTTGTTTAGTCAAGGACTTTACAAAACTTTTCGCAGTTTGTAAAAATTGTCTTTGCCAATAATGGTCGTGACATTTTTTACTAACTGCTAATTGAAATTTTTTAAGTATTTTTGTCCTATTGTATCAGCACATTTTTTGATAAATGAAGTCAATATAGATTATAGATAGATAGATAGATGTGGATATTCTTAAAGCATTATTAATATCCACATCAAGTGTGTCACGAAAATATCAAATAACAAAAATAATAACTGCAAAATAAATCGCATAGAAAAAAATACATTTCAGTAAATACGTAGTTGGAACATATTTTCATCTCTCCAATTTCAAAAACCTGCTATGCTTGTGAAAATAACATAAAAACAAAAATAGACTTTTCTGGCTAAAAATTTTTCAATATAGTTTATGAAATAATACTCGTATTTTTTATATAAAAACTCTATACGCTACGTTTCGCTGAAATATGAAACGCAGCTAAGCTTTAATAACTCTAAAAGTTTTCCAACACATTTTCATTAATTAAAACACGTATTTACTAAAATCCTAGCTAATTTAAACCAGGAAA
Source organism: Hemithea aestivaria (assembly GCA_947507615.1). NCBI lineage: Eukaryota > Metazoa > Arthropoda > Insecta > Lepidoptera > Geometridae > Hemithea > Hemithea aestivaria. Next base: position 8,068,171 of record OX382327.1, on the reverse strand, counting down.
TGTTTACGAGGATTAACCACATCTCATTGCGGATAAAGATAAAACCGCAATAAAATTTTACGCTTAAACATAAAAACTACTTAATCGTTTGTTCCGACCGGAATAGACAAGAGTTCACAAAAAGAAAAATAACATTGGCGGTATTTAAGTTTATTTAAGGAAACTAATTTGAGAGAACACTGAATTTTTTAAAAGGTTAAAATGGTGTGACTCTACTGGACTAAGATGAAGTATGTTTTTTATATCCTTTCTAAGATGATCATGATGATCTACCAATACTTTTATACGTGTGTATAAATATTGCGTAAGACTTCGTACCTGGGTAACAGTACGACTGTAATGGGCTATATCGCTTAACATTAGTAGGTATTGCATAAATAAAGAATTAGCTTCAAAGAGTAAGAATTTTTAAATCACAACTTTATATCTATTTATTGAGGTTGTAATTATAAAATCGTTCATTTTTGAGTTACCGGAGTATTCATCCAGGAGCGCGATACATGGAGTGCGCGCATCTATTTCCTTTGAGAGCTCGCACTGTCCCATATCTTTTCCATATATTATAAAATATGCCAGTAATACTCGTAGTTATTAAATTATAGTTGGCAACTTCAAAAGAAATATCAAAAGATCCTTAGCAGACCAAACACTACGAATAACTTTTTTTAATATTTTTTATTCGGAATAGGTTAGCCTTTGCTTTTTTTTTATCTTGCCTGATCTTAAGCGACGATGTGGCCTTAGATGGTAGCAGACCAAACCTAGAATGCGGGATAATTCCCCCAAAATTTTTACGCGATTTATGGAATGCACACCGTTTATTTTCACGTATAGCAAAGCCTTTATTATCACATCTATTTGTAACATTATAATTTTATAGGTAGTCAATGATTTGCGCTATCTCGTATTACTTGTAACACAATACACGCTCGATAGCCCACATATGAGAAAAGCATTCTGCTGGAAATGTAATCACGGAAATCCGATGCATCATACTTTGTACAATCAAACCTTACTATTAACTTAAGTTACTTGATCGCTATTATTAGCGATAAGAACACCAATTGTAGCACTTTTTTTCTCTAATGTGTATTAAGTTTATACCATTGTATTTACGGTGTCTAATGAAGAGTTTTCTATTCAATTCAATAAAGCTCAACTACTACCGGTCTTATTTGGAACACTTTGCCTTCATCTGTGTTTCCCGAGCGGTACAACTTGGGTATCTTCAAGGCACAAGTGAATAGGTACCTTTCCGGGCATCTTACGTGATCCATCGTCGACCGCATTTTCTCTTTCGATCAGGTGGGATGTGGTCAAACGTAGGCTTATTTAGTATAAAAAAAAGATATAGATAACTTTTTATTGTTAAATAAAAAAACGAAACGGCAAAACTCATGTCTAATATTGTTACTATTAATCAGAATATCTCAGCCACGGTTTCAGACAATTACGATGTTCATCATTAGGAGTTTATGCCTGTAGTAGCCTGCAGACGTGAGTATTGTTTTAGTTAGTTTTGTTGTGTTAATTATAGAGAAAATCTCACGTTAGTTTTAATAATCGTGTAGTTATTATAAGTTTATTGGAGGATCAGACTTAGACAAAACTGAGTCCCTTGTATAACATACATGGTACTTTTTAGCGGCAATGATCGCAAAGCCTGTAAAATATCAAGCAATCAGTTAAAATTCACATAAACTTAGCGCATTCAAATTATTTTTACGATGTTCATTTACTTGCAAATGATTCCCGATTGCCTTAAAAGGACTTACTTGCTTTTATCGCCACGCCTTTTATAACGTTTTCACGATTTCCTCGAGCTCAATTACTCAAATCAATCTTTATCTTTGGGTTCCTACTTGTATTTAGTTTAAGTAGTCATGGACTATTAGTCGTGGTAATGAAAGAAGAACATAAATTTATAAACAAAAACATGAACTTTACTTGGTTTTACTTTAGCTTATTTTAGTTTAAAACACTGTTTTCTTATTAATTGTATCGCACCACCAACCCATGTGAATATAAATTTTCTTCTCTCCTTACACCTATTAACGATAATGAGTACCTAATTGTAACACTTCGGTCACAGTTCAGTTTCGGTTTCAGTTTTTGAGTTCTTTTTGTATATATTTTTGGTTCAATAAAGTGATATTCTAACTTACTTGACTATTGTGAGCATAATAGACATAAGTCCCTATTGGTCGCAGGATATGTGAAAATGGTCTACTAATTCACATTCCTCTAATAAATATGAAAGTTTGGGAGACGTATTGATGAACACTTTATTGTTCTCCTTGCAGAAGATAACAAGGAAGAGAAAGAAGTGTTTAGGTTTTTAGTTTTTCACTTCAATAATTCTAAGATCATGTGACTAAAAAAATATATCCAAATTTTGCTTTACTAAAATTATTATTTGTCGTATTTGTCGACTTTATGTTAGACACTGACACACAAGCAGACGGCCGCCTGATAGTGAGCGGTCACCATCGCTTTTTCTTTTTACAAGCTTTTATTTACTTTCACCTGTCTGTTGTCTGTCTGTCTGTAATCAAATCTTGCAACTTTGATTTGATCTACTTCCCGGTTTCCGATTGAGCCTAAATTTTGCATGCATGTATAAATCGGATGACAATGCAATATTTTTATGACATCGAGCTGATCTGATGATGGAGCTGGAAGGTGGCCATAGGAACTCCGTCATAAAACAACGCAACCCAATCGAGTTGGGGCTCATTTGATTCGCCTTGACGAGTACTTTATGATGCTAAATGGTAATAATAATAAAAGCTTGTTTTAAAAATGTTTTTTTTAATTTCACTTGTTTTATTCGTTATGCTTGTAGGTTAGGCTTTGACCACGATCTCGCGTGATGTTAAACAACGCTGTAGACGGCCGTAGATGATAACAGACTGAACCTAAAACTTAAGGCTTCACTAAACGTCGTGGAGAAACACGGTCATGATGACCGCTTGGCGACATGGCTATGTCCAGCTGGTGGTAACTAGTCACGGCCGAAGCCTACTACCAGTAAAAACATCTGCAACATCAGTGGCATTGTTCACCGCTTCAGTAATTGCCTCACTGAACTTCGTTCTCAACGTTCTAAAATAACATGGGATTTCCTTTCATTTGGTAAAACCACGGAGCGAAGTAAATACATTGAGTTTCACCTTATGTTATGAGAGAATTGGTCCCATGGCTTTAACTTGTAACCGCTAATATCAACTGCCTAACTTCCTGACAACGTTTGAATGTTTTAGCTGGTATTGCTTTATCTACCTTCTTGGTGTCTGTCGCTGAAGAATGGAATTAATTTGATCATTTTTAGAAGACCGAATTAAAATGTAGTACAATACCTACTTTTCATCAAAAATGTAATACAATAGAGATATTAATACGGTTTGTTAATCGATTTAGTTGGTTTACCTACTTAATATTATAAATGTGATAGTATGAATGTGTGTAGAATAAGAGTGTGTTTGTTAATTCTTTTCGCCTCAAAGGCAGAATCGAGAGAGTGAAAATTTGACGTACATTATGTACATAGGTTAGACCCTGAAATAAAAAATAGGCTACTATTCAGCAGTTAAAATCTTCGGATTGTTGTGTAGCAAATAATTTTATACAAATATATAAGATACATACGTATTATAGCTAAAATATAAGATAAAAAAGATTTTGGGTGGGGACGCGCTACGTCACGACCTGCTTTTGAATATTGCACACAGACGTGCAATTGATAAACTGTTTTGATTTAAATTTCGAAAATAAAATGTGCAATTGATACACATATAAGTAATATACACTCAAATATTTCATTTATCCAACACGATAGAAAAAGAGAAAACTAAACTTGTAAAATTGATATTGTGTGCCTTCCGTTGAATGCTAAGCGAAAAAAATATACGGAGAAAACTTTGAGATAACAGCCCTTCTCTAATATCAATTCAAAAGGCATTCTACGTGTAAGAGTTCTTTGTGTTTTCATGCATGCATTACTACTTATGTCGTCGAAAGGCACTCTACGACTTGTTCTTTACGAACTTAATGTGTTATGACTTCACAATATGAAGGCACGCATCGCTTTCCGAGAATAACTGATGCCTTGCAATTTTATTTACTTTTTATATATACGAGTAGAAGCTAAGCAAAGAATTTTCTGCCATGAAATTATTATATTCGTAAAATACTTTACCAGTCTTACGTCTAATGTGATATAAATTTTTAAGTATCCTGTTAGTTTGATATAACTCTGTATTATTGTTCAAAAATAGTCTATTCTTAATCTATTATTTTGATATTATTTTTGGCCGGGAGTGTTCCACTTATGGGCAAGGACATCTCGACCCAATACCACTCTTGACTGCTCTTTAAATCTATGTATTTCTTTTAATAGCGATCTATTTGCCGAAAATTAATCAGTATTTTACACAATACTACTACGTTGGCGCGAGAACCCTAAGTGAGTAGGGCCTCCGACATTAAGAGCCTCCAGCTGGTTCTGTCCTGTGCCACTTCCTGCCAATTTCCAACTTTCAGGGCGTGCACATCCTTAAAGAATGAGAGAGGATCGTAGTGTGAAAAGAGAGTATGTAGGACGGTCAATTGGTCGAAGACCCGTTAGTCGTTCCAGGTACCGCTAGAAGGATGAGGTGGATTTTACACAATAGTATTCATTTGTTTATTGAACTTGGCACTTCTATTCTGCCATATTACATAGTCCGTAAGCTTCACAGTTATTTTTAGGGTTCCGTACCTCAAAAGGAAAAAACGGAACCCTTATAGGATCACTTTGTTGTCCGTCTGTCTGTCTGTCTGTCTGTCAAGACACTTTTTCTCAGGAACGCGTGGAGGTAACAAGCTGAAATTTATAGGAAATACTAAGGTCTATTGCCTCTTAGAGCTGTGAAAATTTCAAACTTCTAGGCTAACGCAATCAGAAGATATAGTCGAATATGTCGCAAATTTCAGCAAATTTTCGACATTACCAAATAAATCAAAACCTACGGGGCACTTCCCGTAAACTCAGAATCTTGAAATTTGGCACGAAGTAACTCCTTAGAGCCCAGATAAAGGAAAAATTGCGAAAACTATAAATTTTTATTTGCATCATATGAAAAAAATATTTTGAATATTTTTATACCTACTACCCTTTTTCTCATGAATGCGGAGACGTATTAAATTGAAATTCATATCAAATACTCAAATCTATAATACCTTTAAACTGTAATAAAATCAAACCTCTATGTCAACGCATTCAAAAGAAACAGCAATTTTAGTCGCAATTTTAAACTCGCAAATACTCTCAAAAAATCAAAACCTACAGGGTACTTCCCGTGATCTTAGAATCTTGAAATTTGGCACGAAGTAACTCCTTAGAGCCCAGATAAAGGAAAAATTGCGAAAACTATAAATTTTTATTTGCATCATATGAAAAAAATATTTTGAATAATTTTATACCTACTACCCCTTTTCTCATGAATGCGTAGACGTATTAAATTGAAATTCATATCAAATACTCAAATCTATAATACCTTTAAACTGTAATAAAATCAAACCTCTATCTCAACGCAATCAAAAGAAACAGCAATTTTAGCCGTATTTTTTAACTCGCGACTGCTCTCAAGGGAATCAAAACCTACAGGGTACTTGCCGTTAATTCAGAATCTTGAAATTTGGTACGCAGCAACGTCTTAAATTACAGGCACAGGAAAAATTGCAAAAACTGTAATTTTTTAGTTATATCATATAAAAAAATATTTTTAATAATTTTGTATTTACTATCCCTTTCCTCAAGAACGCGTACAGGTATTAAATTGAAATTCATACCAAATACTCAGCTTTAAAATAACTTTAAGCTGTAAAAAACTCAAACATCTATGTCAACGCAATCAAAAGAAACAGCAATTTTAGCCGCATATTTTCAAACTCGCAAGTACTCGCAAGGGAATCAAAACCCACAGTATATAATATTATACCCACTTTTCCTTAGGGTTCCGTAGAAACCCGTAGGTTTGTACGGAACCCTCGGTGTTCGAGTTCTACTCGTACTTGACCGGTTTTTATTTATAGTATTACCCATTATCGTGTAGCAGATAGGTTTAGGCTTCCTATCCGTTCTTTTATATCTTACGAGGCTGGACAACGATTTACCAATTAGGACATAGGACACACATGTGACCTAAGGTTTGTTGATTTTTATATATGTTGCGAACTGACAGTTACTCTTTAGATTAGCCGGCTAAACCTAGGAGTAGCCGCACTTAGAGGTAAAGCCATTACAAATTATATTCACTCCAAAACAACCAAATCAATGGAGCTAAATTCGGTTTAACAATAGCTCATCTTATTTATTGTCCAGCTATTGTTATAAATGCGGAGGTTTACTCGTGGAATATTTTTTTTGTACTTTTCACCAAAACTTCTAAGTGACATACGTGGGATTTGTTCAAGATTGGTACCTTATATAATATACCTACCTTTAATAATATGAATGAATAGTCAAATAGGTAAAATATTATTATGTGTTGCCAAAGAGTTTGTCTAAAATTAATCTTCATTAATTAATCGTTACCTAAACAAATGAATATCGACAAAATCCCGCCTCAAGGGTCACTAACAGCTATGAATTATTGTGTTTATTAGTTTGAAATTGGAAATGCTAATAGAATGACTACAGCCTACAGAAGCGAAGCTACGTTCAAGACAAACAGATATTTTGATATCTATAATTAATCTTGAAAATTATTCCTTACTTATTATTAGGAATAATTTGGCTTGAAGGTCTGTGCCCATTGCATCAATTCAAAGCCGACACTAATTTGACTCGACTAGCAGCTAAGCAAAGAATTTTGAGCTTTGTGTTGTGTACATAATGGTAAAATTTCTAAAATCTATAATATAAAATAATCTCGGTATTTGTACACCGTGACACCTTCAACACTTCTTAGCTTCAGAATGGCTTGACCGATTTTAATGCACAAAAGTATTTTTAAGCATTTAAATCGGCCAAGCACAGTGACAGATGCAGGTGAAGTTATCATAGACATTTTAGGATCATAGGACATTTTTCAACAAAAACAGTTAAAATTTTAGTTGAAAAATGTCCTATGATGAGTCAACCACTTATATTGTGGTCTACGCAATGACTACTAATGTGGTCCACGAGACTTTTTGCATTATATTTTAATTTTTCTGTTATGCTTACAAGATAAGGAACTTCTTTGATGAGCTGCGAGTCGAGTCGGAGAAGCTCCGGGATTGAGTTGATGTAATAAATGAAGACCTTTAATGTTTTTGATGGAGCTCTCGTTTCGTTGTTATTTTGTTCGCTTTGAAAATTTAATTAACCAAATCTTTTTTGGTGGGAAGGTTTAATCCAAATTATCTGTTAGGTGTGTCCCGGTTTTAATAAGGTACTTATTTTGATTGTATTTAATGTTTCCTCGTTAATTTGAGAGTTGGGAAAGGTTTTGTGAAATGTTTTTGTAACGTTACATGTTATGGATATGATATTATTTTAGATTGAATAAATTAATGAATATTTTTATTATCTTGCTGTTTGGGTTAAGGTAAAATATAGGCAAATTATGGGCAAAGATTCCTAAACTTTGCCTCACTCAAAAACAGTACCAACTTATTATTAAATTACTTTGTTGAAAATGTGCTTAATGATTATAACAGAAATGTTAGCGCCTTTGTTAAAATGACTATTTTTGAATGACCTATTTCCGTTACTATTTTAAGTGAATTGAATTATTGCTCATAAGAAGCAATAATTCATGGAATAACAATTATCAGTTAATTAATTGATGAAAATGATAATAAAAATAGTCTTGAGACTTTAGAAATATTGTAACCATTTTATGGTGTTAATAAGATTGTAATTGATTGCGAGTCCACCTCGCACTCTGCGAGTCTTTCTCAAGTTTGCAACCTAAAAGTTGTTAACACTCAAGTTAAGTTCGAGCCGAGGTTTATCGGCGAGAAATACTATTGAATGAGATTGTAAAATAGTTTTAAGAATTTAGAAATAATGAAGTGATTTTATTATTGAAAGAATATTGTGTAAAATACTAAATTGACTATGGGTTGACTGAAGTCTTCCTCAAGGTCGCAATGTGAAAGTTGTTTACAATAACCGAGTCAATGTAAAGAGGGTAAGCCCTCACAATTGTTACTTTTCTGGTGGCATCGGTAGAGTGAAGAGCTCTAATAAAAGTGTTGCTGCATCTCAACTGGTATTATCATTTTACAAGAACCTCTATGGCGGACAGAAGTCTCAGACACCACATCAAATTAACCAACAACAGAGAAGCATTCTCCAACATCAGAGCTGGCATCTAACATCAGAAGACGGGGATACAATACCCGCAATAACGCCCAACACAAGAATTTTACCGGCCGTACCTACAATGAAGTGCAGAAATTAAGATATTCGACAAGTGAAAGAAACGCTTCTGCAATAAGATTAGCGTTTACCCTCAAATAGAAATCGAAGATTCACTGATTTTCTCCGCTGAATTTGATCCTGACCATCGCAAGATGACGATAAAAGAATGCAATGATGCAATTTGTACAGCTAACCAGAAGTCAACAATGAGCAACGACTGTTGTGTACCAGAGTTCAGAATACGTGCACGTGACTCGTGAGAGATTTTCCGGTGCATCACGTGTCCAAAATCCTTCGAGTATCGAGTAATTGAGAGAAAATTAAGGTATGCAAAAATAATATGTTTTCCGTGTTCATAATCTTAACTGCAATAATAATCTTCAAGATTTGTAGTGCTTGCTATGATACCTTTAAATTATGTGTTCAAAGTTAATATCAGTTAAAATGTGCAACATAAATTAATCCCATTAATTACAAAGTGATTTACAAGCTGATTTGACCAGTTGGAGTGAGTTTACACATTAGTAGCGACTCGATATTTTTAAAATTTATATGTTATGAGGTAATTTTACTACCTACCCTCATTTGAAAGATTATACAGTGAAGAGAATGATTAAACTTTTGTAGTCGTCGGTGCTATCTGAGATTTTCAAAATCATACCCTATTAACAAGGCAAAAAACAATCCTAATGCTAAAGTGCTTTTTGATAATCGCTTCATTACTACTGACTTTTATTGACAACTTTGTATGATGTCTAGTAAGATGCTTATTATGCTAATGCTATAATTTGTTTTACAATTTCAATGCAACTAATATTATTGAACATTATGAACAGTGTACAAAGCCAAGCTAATGGTCACATTGAGAGTATTTCCCAATCTATATTTAGCAACAAGCTAGTATTATAATATAATACGATAGGAACTGAATAACGGAACACCGAGTAATAAGAATACACGTTTTGCTTTATATTTTTATTGATCACATTAGTCAACTGAAAAAAAAAAAAAAAATGCCCTGACGTGTAGAAATGCAAATACGCCTTTTCTGTCCGCTCCTAAACTGCTTTCAGAGAATCCTGATAATGAACGTTCGCCCTGGACGAGTTCAAACCTGATGTGCCTGCCACGAGCCAGCACACCCGTGGATGCAGTGTGGTCAACGCGCCTGCCATGCGACTTGACCCAGATCTAATGTATTAAGAGATCCCTATGTGGTATCGTAACAAAAACTGTAATGTAGATCTAAAGCTCATATTTAGAGCTCATAATATTTTTGCCAGTCATAACAGATTGTGTACCTACCTACTTAATTTAAATTTACTGTAGTTTTCCATGTGTCGATATCAAATATTTGCTGAAATATTTAAATTGTTATTGGCAGAATGACCGAGCGAACTTTTGAACTGCTGATAATTACAGTAATTGATCAGATAACATTGAATACTCTAAAAGATGACCGTGTTAGCTATTGAATTCTTTTAATAAAAAGTACAATATCGCTGACGGTATTGACAAAAGAACACAGCAAAGTGTCACAAAAGAACACAACAAAGTGTCAACTTAGAAGAACTCGATAGTATCAAAGAGTCACAAAAGAACACAGCAAAGTGTCAACATAAAATAACTTAATATTTTAAAAATTTAAAGTAATCAAACATTTAAAGAACACTTCAAAGTGCCAACATTTAAGAACCAAATTATGGTCACTAGCTTTCAAAGTTCATAAAATGTCAAAAGATCACAAAAGTGTGGCACAATATTTGTCAAATTTACTGTTTTATTAATTTTCTTACTGTTTTATGAGTTTAATTGTGAGTTGAGTCTTCGACAAAGATAACGCGCCCAGAGCACGTGCGCTTTTGCAGAATGGCCGTGTTAGCGCCTTTGTTAAAATGACTATTTTTGAATGACCTATTTCCGTTACTATTTTAAGTGAATTGAATTATTGCTCATAAGAAGCAATAATTCATGGAATAACAATTATCAGTTAATTAATTGATGAAAATGATAATAAAAATAGTCTTGAGACTTTAGAAATATTGTAACCATTTTATGGTGTTAATAAGATTGTAATTGATTGCGAGTCCACCTCGCACTCTGCGAGTCTTTCTCAAGTTTGCAACCTAAAAGTTGTTAACACTCAAGTTAAGTTCGAGCCGAGGTTTATCGGCGAGAAATACTATTGAATGAGATTGTAAAATAGTTTTAAGAATTTAGAAATAATGAAGTGATTTTATTATTGAAAGAATATTGTGTAAAATACTAAATTGACTATGGGTTGACTGAAGTCTTCCTCAAGGTCGCAATGTGAAAGTTGTTTACAATAACCGAGTCAATGTAAAGAGGGTAAGCCCTCACAATTGTTACTTTTCTGGTGGCATCGGTAGAGTGAAGAGCTCTAATAAAAGTGTTGCTGCATCTCAACTGGTATTATCATTTTACAAGAACCTCTATGGCGGACAGAAGTCTCAGACACCACATCAAATTAACCAACAACAGAGAACCATTCACCGACATCAGAGCCGGCATCTAACAGAAATGATATAATGAGTAAGATATGATAAAGATGAATAACTATATTGATACACCAAAGAAAAGTAAAGCTTACTGGTAAACAAATTCACCGTCTTATCGCTCAGAGCAATATCTTCCAGATACAGAGTAAAAAGGGTAAGAAATATCCTTGTCTACTTATTTTAATATATACAACATTAGTGCGATAAACTAACCGCAATTTATACCGAATATATTTGTATAACATTATTCACCGAAAATTATACAAAATATTCTTTAATAAAGACGGATAATTTAAATAAGCTCTCGGGAAAGGAATTAACATTTCCAAGTGGAAATTCTTAGAGGAAGCGCCGCGAAACGACTGCAAATGGCCGGCCAACTTGTACAAGTTTGCTCTCTTTTGTTATACTTACCTACGATCCAAATAAACCTGCATTTGCTGAATCTAATAGAAAATACATTTTGCGAGTAAATTTGTCAGCGACGAATTTCCATGCCAATCTTCGAGCGGAATTCTTTCTGGTGCAGACATTCCGTTGGTACTAAAGATAAATTTCGCATGACTGAACTCTGTTAGAATTGAAACTGATTTATTTTTTCCATAAATAACTATTTTGCGATGTTCTCGTATAAAAATATACTAGCTTATGCACGGAGCTTTGCCCGCGTGGCAAAATCCTTAGCGGAAGTCTACGTCATAAAACTTATCTGTATTTCAAATTTCAACCGAATCCGTTCAGTGGTTTGGGCTATGCATTGATGGATCAGTCAATCAGTCACTCTTTCCTTTTATATATTTAGATTTTACTATTAAAATACGATATGTCATGTGCTACGCTCGTCTGTCTTAGCTAGTTGCTACGAGACGTACCTCGTAGCTGGTTGCTACGCGGCTTAACATCGTATTATGGCAGGTTGTTATGATTTTCGTGGAATTGACAATTATCATCGTAACTCCTAACAATGTAGCAAGCCTATAGAGCCATACTAAATTGATAATTATAATCCTACAACGCTTTCACAAAGGAATATCTTTTCGTAATCTAATTTAGAAGATAATATAATTCTAAAGTAACAAAAAATATTGGTCGAAATATTACTTGAAAAGAACATTGTATTGTGGAGTTAAATTCAGTCAAAAATAGAGCCGACGTGGATTATATTGGTTTTAGTCAATCCTTATGGAACATAATGCTTGTTTTGTTTCTATTTCGTCGAGGTGGTCGGACCCCATAAGCCAAGTCCACTTAATTTGTGACCAAAATAACTAAACACCCACACATACTTATGAATTGGCTTATATTTTATTAATTTAGTATTGCCAAAAAGATTTTGAGGGCTATTTTGAGGGCATATTTTTTAACTAAAAACAACACACACACACACGAACACTCGCGATAGTTTTAAAAATCATATAGCATATTTTTTGTAAAATCCTGCGATAAATTGATTGTTTTTGGGCTATGTGTAATTGAGTTGATAATATAATCTTTAAATAGAACGAATTTTATGAGAAAATCGAGTCCTTGAGTACTCAGAGTCTTTAAATAGATTCAGTCTTCATTAGTTGCTCCTGTACTAGGTTGACGTTATGGAAGTATTTATATCCTAAAAAAAAATTAAATGAAATGAAAATAATTTATTGGCTCTATCTTACAGCTTAAGCTTACATAGTGTGTTAAAGTTTTAATGTAGGTACTCGCCAATGGGAACAGGCACAGCGTTTTGTCAGATTAACCCTAGGGCTAACCTGACTACTGATTTTCAGCCTGCTCCCGGGCCTGCTTTATAAAAAAAAGGTTCAAAAAAAGGTAAAAAAGGGCTAAAGGTTTTCTAGCTTACTAGCGCAACTTCGTTTACATGTATTAGAAAATATTTAATTCATTTCCCATGCCTGTCAAACTTATACAAAAAAACAAAAATAGGTCAAGCTGTTAAGACATTCGATAGATAAATTATAATAATTGAAGATAACTATAATAATATTAAACAATCATACAATTTTAAAACCTACTTATAAATAAAGAATAGAATAGAATAAAAAACTCTTTATTGTTCACACAAATACAATAATATAGCTTAGAACTAACATTACACAGAAATAAGTGTTACAATTGGCGGTCTTATCGCTAAAAGCGATCTCTTCCAGACAACGTCATTGAGGTCATGACCTGATACATTGAAGATTATTTTGATGAGATTATGATTGTAGAGGAGTTCGATAACACACATTTTTAGCGTTGCCCACGTGAACGCGCGGGCGCGAAATATCAAACATATTGGATATTTCCTCGATGCAAACATACGACGTGCTATGCTATGAAAGTGTTCACGTACAAACGCACGTGCGGTGTAAGCGAAGTCTGCCGCGCCCGCGCGTTCACGTGAACAAGCACTTAGGTTTCCGTAGTCAACAAGGAATCCTTATACAACCGTCGCTCTATTTTATGTATTTCCTTTCCCTGCTTGGTTGTCTAGAAGTGATCGCTTTTAGCGATAAGACCGCCAATTGTAACACTTATTTCTGTGTAATCTTAGTTCTAAGCTATACTATTGTATTTGTTTGAACAATAAAGAGTTTTCTATTATATATTCTATTTTTATAGTTTCGCTTTGTTCTTGTGTACGTCTGTCCGTCCGCGGCTATATGGACAAACTACGAGTATAAGTCCTAGAAAGCTGTGATATATTGCGCGTAGCCCGAATAGTGCTTGGCCCGTGTATTTATTGTGTATTAAATGACGATTCAAAAACTTAATTCGAATAGAATCTGGACTCAATAAAGAATATGTACATCATCATCTTCCTGCCCTTATCCCACACTAGGTAGGGTCGGCACAACACGTTTTTCTCCTCCATTCTGATCTATCATCCGTCATATCTGCATCCACTCCCCAAGCACGCATATCCTCTTTCACACAGTTCATCCAAACCTTTTTCGGGCGCCCCCTTCCCGGATTAATAAAGAATATGTACATGCTATGTAAAATAAAAAAAAATATGAAAAAGTCTTCTAAGAAAAGTCGAGTCTCAAAAGTAAAAGTCTCAAGTTTCCCTCACTATTCCGGCTTGTTTTGACATGATTTGTCTTTGTTTTTGTAAGAACGTATTCCGTGATAGATATACTGAACTAAAGCTACTTTCCGAACAAGTTGATTCACTTATAGATATATTTCTGCCAAAATAGGACCTACTTGTGGCATACACTATAGTAATGGCACATACACCGCACTCTAAAAAAATATCAAAAATTGAAATAAAAAAGTCAACTTCATGAGTTTTTTACACTAAACGATTCGTGAGTATTTAGACTCATCTTGATAAATAAACGGCATAAACATCATGACTTCATGACTTGCATGACTTTTGTTTTATTAATTATACTTACAGTCATATTATATAAAAATTATAACAGTTATGAAATTTGCATAGGTATGCATAATGTGAAATGGCAGCAGTTTTGTCAAGAAAAAAGTCGTAACATCTTAATAATGTTTTTCTGATCGGTGCCAGCCTTTTGGTTAGTAATTCTTATATTATATTCTATATATTATATTCTTATTTGGATGCCTCATACTATAATGCATTATAAGTATGTCGCTATTTTCTGACAATGTTATGTGTATTATAAATACGCCACGGCAGTACTCACGTTAATTATTCGTTGAGATATGTCTCAACCACGGCGTCGGCGTCGGTTACTGCAGGCGTGAACTGCTGATGAAGGACATCGTAATTGTCCTAAACCGTGGTTGAGACATATCTCAACGAATAATTAACGTGAGTACAGCCGTGGCGTATTTATAATATGGATAACACTCACGATAGTTTCCAAAATCGTAATGTTATGTGTAGCAAAAAACACTTACCTTTTGTTTGCGGAGACGGTACACTATAGTATTCATTAGCTTCACTTCTGTGGTGTCTGTTTTCATTAATAAAGTTTGTGACTTGTGGTTAATAATCTCATTGAATATTCTGAGAACGAATTTACTTTTAGATATTATGTAAGTAGGCTTGTTATTTTCATAATATTTTGTTGAAGGAAACTGTTTCTAGGTAAAAATGAGATATTTGGATTAGATTAGAGATAACACTTTATTGATACAACTTACAAGAAACTTAGAACTAAATGAAATTTGTTTGTAAAAACAAATTTCATTTAGTCAAAAAACAAGTAAAATTTAAAAATTTCTTTTTAAAACAAGCTTTTATTATTACTACCATCAAGTACTCGTCAAGACGAATCAAATGAGCCCAAACTCGATGGGGTTGCGTTATTTATTTACGGAGTTCTTATGGCCACCTTCCAGCTCCACCATCAGATCAGCTCCATATCATAATAATATTGCATTGTCATGCTATTTATATATGCACGCAAAATTTCAGCTCAATCGGATACCGGGAAGTGGGTCAAATTAAAGTGCAATGATTACAGACAGACAGACAGACAGACAACAGACAGGTGAAAGTAAATAAAAGCTTGTAATAAAAACAGTGTAACAGTGAATTACTACTAGGTAGAAGTAAACAGGGATGTTAAATAAAAAAAATATTTGTCCAGCAAGTAGATTATAAAGTTAAGGGGGGTTAGGTTAAGTTGGTTGCCTGGAAGAGATCGCTTTGAGCGATAAGGCCGCCCATTGTGGGCCAATATGTTAAAATATTGTAATAGTTATTTTAAGTACATTTTGGTTATGTGGCCACAATAAAGAGTAATTCTATTCTATTATTAATAAATATAAAAATAAAAAACGTGTGAGATACAACCAGGGGGAGGGCATCGGCGGATTTTTTGTATATCAACACTGGTTGTATTTGCTACCCCACTCGTAGCGCCACGTGACGCGCCGTTTAGTAGCGGCCAGTTTAAGAGGATTTATAGTGAGGGAAGCCCGGTCAAGTTTAGGTATATTAGCTGAGCGCGACGCACACCAATGCATCACTTACGCGGCCGAGTAATACAACATGTAGTCGCTTGGAATGAAGCGAGAACCGACGCGGGCCTCGTTTTATAGTGATTTTGAAAAATTCGGCAAAAATATAAATATTACATTTTAAGTAAATTTAAAAATACGATTGGATCAAAAAAATGTTATTATTTAATGGTAAGTAATTATTTTGAGTAAATATAAAAGAGTCATGTATAAAAAAAATGTTTTGTAAACAGTAATTTCGTGATAATTTCACATCTTTATGATTTTATTTTAATAAGAAATACCTATAATTCAAACTTTTCCTTAACAAATATACTAGTTTAGGATCTTTTCAGTAATAGTAATTTTTTAGATTCTAATAAAGACATGTATATTTGGATATACCCATGTCCAAACATTGCTTCAGAAGTAAATCTATAAAACCTTTATCCATTTACCTTGACGTAATTTAAAAACGGTCAAAACTAAAAAGGTTTTTCTGAATAAATTGATTAGATTACAAGTTCTTTTAAAAGTTGTGAGTAAAAGTACCGTTCTTAAATAAGTATTTTCAAAATAATCCATGTTTGAAAATCACATATTTGCTCTTGGGTCCGTTACAGGCTCTTAAGGAACTACGCGGGCCTCACGGAATATTCTCTTTAACAAAAAAATCACGACTTCTTATTTTTTTATAAAACTGTTTACCGTATTATTATATAATAAAGTATACATATAAAATATCTAAATTTATTAAATCGATTTTAATATCCCCAGAAATGTAAAATAATCCTCAAAATTATGATTATTTTTTGTTCTAGCGAGGGATCAAGTTATACTGGTCAGGCAAATTGCCTCTCTTTCTAATAAAGCGTTTTCTCCAAATAGCTATCCTTGTCTACTGACTCGTATTTAGCCAGTGTTGTGAATATTTTGACGATTGAATCGATGCATGATAATCGATTAGAGGACAAATGCATACCACATCTTCGACCAGGTCTAATTGCATGCTATCTTTAGGTACAACTAGCGCGTTAATATGTTCTGTAGACCCATGTTGACGATTCAAAGTTCAGTACGACTACTACGGAAATTCATTTATTCCTATCCAGTTTTACCCATTGAAAAGTACCTACTGTTACCTATTGTCAAGAGCCTCGAGAGACTTATAGAGCCTAAGCTACCCATTATACCAAATTTGATTAGTTCAGCTGTAAATATGTTAAAAATAGCTAATGTGTAATGTGTATGTTCATTAGAAAATATTCCAAAATAACATTGCAAGAAATGAGTTTTAAGGGGTTTGCCCACTATACCGTACCATATGCCCGTTTGCATTTCTTCTTTCTCTCGTATTTTGCCCGTGTTCAAAACAGAATCTAATCACGAGAATGCAGTACTAATATCATTTTTGCATGCCTATCAATATAATATGTTGCTTACATGTTCAAGCATCTTTACGTGTTAACCTTTTTCGTTGAACTGGCAACAGATGAACTTAGATGAGTTTTCTTTATTAATAATGAAAATAAGTTTATATTATTATCTTTTTATCGGTCATCATTCGTGGCTATAAACCCGTACACTCACTGCATTCTGGTCCCCACTCCCCACACGCAGTTGTCTGGCAACATCGCATGCCATGGATAGACCTGTCAGTATCAGCAACATATTCTCGGCGATATTTATTGTTAACGCTCCGTGCAAGGCTCGCAACGATGTTCTCTTACTTTTTAATACATACAATACTGCCGTGGTATATATAGTATAATATATAATGCGGTTATCCACCAAAACCTAATTTTAAGCTAAGAGCAATAAATAAATGAAAATAAGGTTCATAATGGCATGGCCCAGATGTTTATCTTTGTAAATAAACGGCATAAACTCACTTGTATTTATTTCGGCTTTGTGCCGACCGGTTCGATCCTGTACGAGGATCTTCTTTAAGGAGTAGCTGCAATCGGCACGAAGCCGAAGTAAATACAAGTGAGTTTATGCCGTTTATTTACAAAGGTGAATACTCACGAATCGTTTAGTGCAAAAAGGGCCTGATGTTATTTTTCGGTTTGGCATGTTCCAAGACAATTATTATTATTGTATGATACGGTATAATGGACAGTCGCCTTGAAGTCCATGTCATTTATAAGTTGACAACTAGAGCAGATGTTTTTTTATAGTGGGTTATTCTCATAAAATTTTATCGTGGCAGTATCGTCGCAATTTATTTTTTAACCCCCACGGAAAAATACGGGGTGTTATAAGTATGACGTGACTGTCTGTCTCTGTATTACGGATTTAATTTTTTTTATTTTTTGAGATTGTTTTTTTTTTAGGTAGAAATAGTCTAGAGTGTTCTTAGCCGCCATGAAATGGTGATTACATTTTTTCCACAACTCCCTCAACATGGGAATTAAACGAAAAAGTTTGATTAGTAGAAAACATATACAAGAGAGATATATACCGCGCTTAGGTCATTTTTTGTATGAAAACAAAGTCACCAAAACATGGTGGGGTGCGGGGGATGGGTGGCTAGATTTGATTGGCTCGTTCAAGGTGACGTCACAGTTACGCCACAGGTTAGAGGCATAACATGACTTTCTAGTGATGTGGTAAAGTCGCTATATCGTATCGATAAGAAAATATAAGTTACTGTTATTCTTAAGTTTACTGAGAAAGTTCGTTGTATTGTATACGAGAGATATTTTAATATAACTTCAATTATAATTGTTTTATTATAGCTTAAATGTTTTCACATCTCTATTACCTCCCAAAGTACCCGAATAAACATTTTATATGGTTTCACTAAAATATAAATAGGTCCATCGCTCGCATAAAATTTTTAGTCCTAATTTTAAAAAATTATGCGTGCGAATACGCACCCTATAAGAATAAACAATAAATGTTAGATAGCGAATTATTTGTTTTTAAATTAGTGACAAATTTAACATTATGTATTTTAAAAGCTTCGTTACACTTCTCTTATTATAAGCTTCATAATAACCATTCATGAATTAAATACCAGTAACCCTGTATAATATTAAACCCCGATAATTTTGGTACCTTAATATACCTAATCATAGGCGGATTTAGGGGGGGGGCCAGGGGGCCAAGGCCCCCCCAGAATCATTGTAGAGTTACGAATTTTGCACATATTTCATGGTAAAGATTATAATTTTTTTCTCGGCGCTCGCAGCAAGCTGCTCGCGCACTTTTTATTATGAATGTTTAAGCTTTCTAACAGCTCAGAGCGAGCAAAACACACATTTTTCGTAGTAAAAATTGTAATATTTTTGCCCGTCCGCACCTTGCCCCCCCCCCCCCCCCCCCACCCCCCAGAACCAAATCCTGGATCCGCCTATGTACCTAATACCTACCTACTTCAAAAATTTCAATAACATTTTTGTCGATAAAATTTGTGGTGTAAATTTAAATTTGTGTCTTATCACTAGTTTATCCGGGCGTAAGAGAGAACGAGATAATGTTATACAAATTTACCAAGAAAGAATGAGACGAAAAGAAACTTGGCCATTTTTATATTGAATTTTATGTTAAACATTTTTCAATGATTATTATCGGAATAATAACTTGCCTGTGAAATAAGATTTCATCTTTTGCGTAACTGAATATAGCGCTAGTCTTTCCACGCCTTTTTATTGAACAATACGGCATTTTTATTAATTATTTTTCATTAAGTATGTGAATGTCACGCTGTCAATGTCGGCCGTGGAATGAACACGAAAAAGAGGCGGAGCTACGAGCTTATGTTGATTCAGGCATATGACTTGGCGACTGTTACCTCATTTTAGCTTCCATCTCTAGCTTTATGATCTGTGGTAGAAAACTACAAACTATAATAAACAGATTTTAATAAACTAACATCTGAAAAAGTAAAAGATGGTTGCAACCACAAAATTACATATTTTGAATGCGTTGGGGGTTTTTTAAATTTTTAATTCAAGTTACTTGTGTTGTAAAAATTGGGTAGTTACCGTTTTCCCCCCTATTCGTCCCACTAGTGGGGCAGGTGGAACTGTTAAATATTTTTTGCTTCTCACGCGCCCCACTGATTGCGTTTTAGTGTGGCGGGTGATAATATTAAAAAAAGTACACTTCACGCGCCCCATCAGGGCGCTGTAACTCATGCAAAAATATAATTTATTGGGCACGACTAAATGATGAATGGTGTTATTCATGCAAATATTTTGCGAAGAACTAGGAGATCAGAAATTATAAGGAACTAAGTACTATTTAGTAGACAAACAACACATAAGAAAATTATCCCATCTGATAATATATTATTAAAATCACGTATTGCGGTGATTTTAGTCGCACTTTCCTGATTAATTCGAACTTTTATGTACCTTTCTGTAATTTATATGAATGGGATAACATGTGTTTTTTTCATTAATAGACGCAGGTACAGGCAAAGCAGTACAAGTCAACGAATACTCGTATGTAAGACTTCATTTCAATTATGATCTCCTGGTACCTTTTTCTTGTTATCTACCTTGCAAATATGTTAAAGTGATGGAAGAAATGAAGGGTCTTGAGGAAATCTTCATTTCAAATGACAGCTATCAAAATTAAAATATCAATATCTCGGAAAGTTCTCGTAGTTTTAGGCTGATGGTGTCTTGGAAGAACCCCCCCGCCAAAACGCGATCAGTGGGGTGCGTGAGACACAAAAATTATTTGACAGTTTCACATGCCCCACCAGTGGGGCGGATAGTGGGGTACGCGGGAACTACCCTAAAAATTTGATTTCAACGAAATTTTAACATAAATAAAAAGTACACGGATATTTTAGGATATATCAAAAAAATATGACACGTGAAGTTGCGTAAAGTTACCGTCATTTTTCGTGACAAAAGATCATCTCGTATTTTGGTATATAAAACCTATGGCGAATGCGAGTCAGACTTGCGCACAAAAAGCTACGTATCATTCATTATCTTTACAACAGGGAGACACTTTTATAATATTATGTCTATTATTTATAATATTTACAATATTATCATATAACCTCTTGTTTAGTCGCATCACGCGGCGCTGCGAGTAGGTTAGTGAAAACCTACAGTGTTGATATACAAATATAAAATTTGCTAAAATATAAAAATGCTCCGATGCCATTCCCCTGTTTTTTTTTTTCAATCGAGATACCTACAAATTTAATATTTTCTTTTTTATGAGCGGATGAGAATATACCATCCACATCATGAAAACGTCATTTTTTGTTATAGACTAAAATAAGTTCCAAACAAGAAATGAAAACTCTTTTTAAAAGTTATTCACCAAAAACATAAAAACCTGGCCTCTTTTTAACCCCGAAGCAAAAACGACGGGGTGTTATAAGTTTGACGTGTCTGTCTGTCTGTGGCATCGTTGCTCATGTATTTTGTCTTACTTCTGGGTCCCGTACAGATGAACGGATTTTGATCTTGTTTTTTTGTTTGAAAGTAGAGTCGAAAGGTAGTCGAGAGTTTTCTTAGCCATGTTTGGTGGAAATCGATCTAAGATGGCCGCCGCTACAATTTGGCGGATTATTTTTTTTCTTCACAACCTCGTCAAATGTAAGGGTATGAAATGAAAGGACTTGACTAGTAAAATATATGCATTACATTTAATACATTTAAAATCCAAGATGGCCGCCGCTAAAAATAGCTGATTAATTATTTTCTCCATAATCCCGTCAATGTGGGCATCAAATGAAAGTTGAAAGGGCTTGACTAGTAGAAGTATGTAGTATATATTATTATGATAAATTTAAAATCAAAGATGGCCACCATCCACAAAATAGGTAATTTTGAAAGCGTTGCGTAGGGGGCAATTTTTTTAAAATTTAATTCACAAGCTTTTTTTTACATTCGCCTGTCCTGTTGTCTATAATCAAATCTTGCAAGTAAAATTTAATCTACTTCCCAGTTTTCAATTTAGCTTAAACTTTGCATGCATGTGTATAAATCGGATGTCTTTAAGAATCTAAATTTATATATGGAAAGAGTGACTGACTTATTGACTGACTGATCTATCAACGCACAGCCTAAACCGATGGACGGATTGGGTTGAAATTTGGAATATTAATAGGGTTAATGACGTAGACCTCCACTAAGAAAGGATTTTGCCATGTCGGCAAAGCCGCGAGCATGAGCTAGTATTTTATATTTGACTTGTTTAAAACTAAAACGCTATTTTTGCTATAAGATGAAATCGGAACTAACAATGTCTTTGGAAAGCAAAAATTTTACTTTATGATTTCCGACATTAACACCATTTAAAACAAAAGATCAGATTTGCAACCGTGCGTATGTTCTGCCTCTTAGTCAAAAATATTATATTATCGCTTTGTAATCGATTACTTGGCATAATCGAGTTTTAAATTGAAACTTTTTCGTTGCCCATCACTAAAACCAGCGTAGCCAATAGGAAAAGTGGGCGGAGTCGTCAAATTGTGAAAAAAATTATTTCAAGGAAAACTTTGTCTATTGCCCCTCTATTGGATATGTCCTCGATGGATACAACGCACTAAAGTTGCTTCGTCGTGACGTCTCTGGCCGAACTCTGGTAGGTTTTGACTGGATGGTGATGACGTAGCGCATCCCCCACCCATAAACTTATAAAAGCGTTGAATCTTAGCAATTTTTATTTAATTTACAAACCTAAAAAAAACGTAGGTAGCGCCCACCAATTTTTTTTTTGTTACTTAAATTATGGACTAATTTATATTTGAAAATTTCCGACCTTGTTATTATCCTTATTGTAATGAAGGCTTGAATATTTAGTATTAAAAGGATGAGTTTTATTACAAGCCACGTAATTTGGTAGTACCTAGTTTTCAGTAATGGAAATTTGTAAATTCTCCGTAGCTTTTTTCTTGGATTATGTTTTATTTGAAAATTTAACACTGCGTAACACACTGTGACTTGGGTGTGTTGTAATGTTTATAAATGTCCTAATAAAGACTCAAATTTGATATCAAAAAATACCGTTTACTTAGAACATGCACTTGCTACTATTGAAAGATAAAATTTCATAAAATTATTGAAAAATGTGCTTCATTGTAGCTTATTTTGTAGCTTATTTGAATAAACATAATAATATTTGGATTGATCAATTGATTGATTGGATTGGCCGGATTATTGACAAGTAATCTTTCATATAAATTACTGTATGTTTAAAAAAGACTAGGAATAAAATTATTTAAATATACCTTAATATTTCACCGTGAAACGGTGACGTGACGAAAACAACCCAATAAAATGTAATTTTGAATTGATTACGAATTCCTCAAAATCTCGAATTTACCCCAACGCTGTTTGAGACAAAGAAATCCTAAAAATGCTCACCAATTTCCTGTGTATTGTTTAATAATGCGTTTTTGTTGAAACATTCACGTTCATATAATTAAGTTAAAGACGTTTCTCGGCAACAATTATTTGATTACGCGTAGGGGCTTCACTTTGACTGGTAATTAAATGTATTGCCAATTATTGGTTTTCATCTGATGGGTTATTGGGTTTTTAACTATACAATTACTAGCTACAATTCATAGGCAAATATAGAAAAAACCGATCAAGGTTGAAATTGTGATCATAATATGTCATAATATACAAAAAGTAAATCCGAACATATGTTGCGTTGGAGAGTACCTCCTACTACTAAAAGTGTGTATGTAATAAATTAAATGCCTAAATTCAGACAATGGTCTACTGACCATTGTCTGGGGGTTTTCTAAGTCAGAGAGAGAAAATGGCGAATTTTGCTCGTATTTTATTTGGATTTCTTTGATAAAATTGTTGTGGTGTCTACTCTATATAATGAAAATACAAACAAAATAATCATCAAACTTTGTATCAGAAAATTTATAGGTATAGATTTTGCAGGAGAATACTTTATTGAAGTCAAATTCAAGAAAGTTCACGTATGCATCGAATATGATATGGAGGAGATGAGAGAAAGCCAATATCACTTCTGTTAACTTTAACTCTCAGCTCAGAGGTACGAGTATATTCGATGTTTCAAACCAGCGTGAGATAAATTGATTGAATCACGAAAGTTGTCGGTCGAATCGCTAATAAAGAGGTATTGAGGGCACACAGATGTATCAGGATAGAAGCCGTGCGTAAATTTGTATTTAAGCTAAACGTGTCATATTTCTTCTCAACTGTGAATTTAAAAGACTGAGTTAATTTGATTCCAAATCATTCTTTAGTACCTCACTACACTCTCTTGCTTGGGAGTAGCGCGTTGTCATCACTTCGTTGCCAAGATTCTGGTATATTTTTCCTACGTAATCTGTCGGTCTTCGCATTACTATACGACGCATTCGCATTTCTATACTATCTCAGGCTGCTTTTCTATCACATTAACGGATGCTGTGCTATATATTTTTTAAAAATTGTAATGAATAATCCGACCCCCATCCGATCCGATCCGATCTAAATTCCGTGCTATGGCGGCTTGGTCGTATTTGTATCAGTAAAATAAGTGACAGTTGTTGTGGACAAACGAACGACAACAACATGTCACCCCAGTATTTATCGCGTATTTAGCGATGGCCAAAAGCGATTAGCGCTTGGTGGTCACTGATATGTGTAGGATGCCACAGATTTATTCTTCACGGTATCTATCCTAATGATACGTGATTTGTGAAGTTCCCACACACGCAAATCCGCGTCGCACCGACACGAGGCTTGATCCGAGCCAGTTAATAGGACCAATCGTGGATGTTAATGGCTATTTGTCATCCGTCATGCGGATCAAATGTGATTACTTAATAAACCGATTTTCCTACTTGAATTACATTGACGGACGTCCCAATTTGCGGCTTTGCGACGCAATTTTCCGTTTATTACATGAAATCAATGACTCAAAGTTAACAACTTTGAATACCATATTTATTTGCATCTCAAAAATGTAAAAGTAAATGAATATGTGTACTTGCTAACACGAAAAAATATTTCTCAGTAAAAAAGGGCTTATTAAAACGCATGGTGTAAAATATCCCATAAATAGGCGTAAAAAGTTACCAAGTACCGCAAAGTAATTTTTCAATATAAAAACGTTGGAAAATGTATATTGACACAGATTATAAAGAGTTTTTCTGTGAAACTTAACTAAAAATAAAATCAAAACATTTTAATAGGTATATCATAATGTTAGTGGTTGAAACTGCGCGGCGTAGCTTATTAATTCGTCGTCAAAATATTCAGGCAGGCGTGTTCTATTTGTGTTTACGCACTTCATACATATACTCGTCTATAAATACCTCTACATCGGCATGTTATCAATATTCTGCATATTATTGTTGCATTCAGCGGCGTTTTTCATAAAATGTTTATTTTGGCCTTATTTTTACCACTACAAAATTATAATTTCCAAGGATTTTCTTCATTCAAACATTCATTCATTGATTGATTTTAATAGTAATTTAGGAATAAATTGAAAATTAATTGTCTAGTCCAATTTTGGCTACGAAAATATTCTTTAAGAATTTTTTTTAAAGATTTTTGGTCACACGACTACTTCATTTTTACAAGCTTTATATTACTTTCACCTGTCTGTTGTCTGTCAGTCTGTCTGTCTGTCTGTCTGTCTGTCTGTCGGTCTGTCTGTAATCAAATCTTGCAAGTTTGATTTGACCCACTTCCCGGTTTCCAATTGAGCTGAAAATTTGCATGCGTGTGTAAATCGGATGACAATGCAATATTATTTTGACATGGAGCTGATCTGATGATGGAGCTGGAAGGTGGCTATAGGAACTCTGTCATTAAACAACGCAACCCCATCGAGTTTGGGCTCATTTGATTCGTCTTGACGAGTACTATATGATGCAAGATGGTAATGATAATTAAAGCTTGTTTTTAAAAAAGTATTTTTAAAATTTCACTTGTTCTATATTAACGTGAATAATATGTGGCCTATAGAGGTATTGTTTATTCGATAACAAAAGAAATTCTTTTATCTTTTTAAATAAACGGCATAAACTCACTTGTATTTACTTCGGCTTCATGCCGACCGTTCGTCCGTCCGTCTAAATACTCACGAGTCGTATATTGTATAAATAGAAATTCTTTTTATTGTGGTAAGTATAATATTATATAATATTACTGTAGTCAGTATAACCTTACATTAGCTTAGGCCTTATCTTTACGGGCGTACGCTTCTCAGCGGAAGTCGCTTCGGTGTGCACTAAATTAATTATTAAAACAGATTGTTCACCGCGGTTTTTGTAACAATGAAACACGGATTAAAATATTACCCTTTTAATATTCAGAATTTAATAATTTTCGTGGGGCTGAAACCTTTTTACGGCATAATTCGTGTTAAAAGTTTGACAGCTTTATCACGAAAGCACATTCATGTGCTGAATTGTGAAACACTATGATATTATTATAATATTAATTACCTTAAAAAGAAACATTTTTGATGTATGAGACTGCAATAATTCCGTGAATAAAGATTTATTATGCATTATGAATTAAGCCCATTACACACGGCGCTATACTATATCTTGCTATATGACTCCTGGTACCATATAGTATCGTATCGCAAGGCCTTGCTATACCTCGCTATGCCGTGCTATATTATTTTTAGTGATGGCTGGGTTACTGATCGGAACTATATTTTTTAATAGTTCATTCTTTGTGATTGAATCTTGAGTCGATCTTTGAAATAAAATCAAGTGACATTAACATTCCTTTTTTCACAAATCAAGTGATATTAATGACTACTTTTTTCCTCTTTACAAACGCACTCAAATATTTGGAATAACTTGTCAATGAATGCTTTGAGTGCATTTAGAATAGGTTTATTAATACAAAAATAAAGAAAATTTATATTATTTCAAAATAAAAACAAACAAGTGCAAGTTGGACTTGCCACATACTTGTATGAAAAAATGTTATCAACATGTTGCGTATAAAATTAAGTACAAAATATTATTATTCCAGAAATCTGCCCTTAAGGGGAAAAATACGGCGTTTAAATTGGAAATCTGTAACCGCTGCTCCTCTCTATCTCTCTTCTCTCTTAATATTAACGTGGTTCAGTCTTCAAAAAGGGCACAACAGTTTTTTTTTTCCTATGCGGGGTCTATTTTATGCACTTTCATATATGCACGCACGTTTGTGCTTAACAGACCACTTTTCATCAGTTAAAAGCTAGTTAATATTTTTTAGGAAGTAGGTACCAGGAGTACCAGAAGTAGGAACGGAGATTCAATCACTTGATTGCATATAGTTCCACAATGATTCCCCAACACTACTTAAACAAATGAATTTGACAATTATTTCTACATAAAGGATGTTTCTTTTTTCCTTGATTTTGGTTTCGTTCCAGTCTGCTCCTGGTATAATTAAAAAAAAATGACGATTCAACGAATTCTGGATTTCTTGATACGTCAAGAAATCCAGAATTCAAGAAATGAAGAAAACTTTATTCGAAATTATCACCGTTTACTAAAAGTATGAGAGTTCATCGAATAAGATCGATTTGAGTTAGATTTGACCGACTTTATCAGAGAATTCTCGAGTACTTTGGCCAAATGGCATGGATGGAAATCTAGAGATGGTCATTGTTTCGGGCAAAATCAAAGGAAAGCGGTCCCAAGGCGGTCCGATGTGCTGGTCAGATCAGATCCGCACCACCCTCGAAGTTCCTGTTAAGATAAGATAAGATAAAAATATATTTATTATCAGTCCCAAAAAGTACATACATGAAAAATTATACACATAAATATAGTGACATGTTAGTATGAGATACGAACAGAAGATAATAAAACAACATAAACAATAGGTACCTACACTGATAAATGGAATAGGCTCAGCATAATGCTGGACAGGGAGGTCCTGCACAGCGCTGATTTTCAGCCTGCCCCGTGCTCGACTAAGATGACGCTGTTGCTGTTGTCCTGTTGTCTCGTGGCTCCTGGCCATGAAAATCGCATCCAACCAACCCAGATAGCACTCCATCATCAGAAATCGAATCCTACAAAGGAGGGGTCATGACTTCCAGTAATAGAGAATATGACAAGGACAAGAAGAACTCCAAACGATCAATTTCCGAGCATAAATGTCGAAAAAAAAACTAAAAATAATGATTTGTTTTTTTTTTCTTTAGAGGTACCTACAAAACCCTTGAAACAATGTGTTTGCATTATTACAGTTTTAACTGACAATCACTTTTGTAAAAAAAAACCATGGCAAACTCCTGGTACGTACTTTTTAAAAATGTGAAAAAAAAATCATGAATTTTTTCACACGTCCTGTATAAGACTCAAAATTGACATTGTCAACAGCCATGTTGCTGTAAAACCATACAATTTGGCAAATTCCATTTGAACTAGATAAAAAAAAAATGCGTAGCCATTTTGTAGCATGACTTAGCCGGTTAAGCGAAAGTCTACTGCAAGGTATTCAAAGCTTTCAGTTATTCGGACAAATAATCATTATGCATAATATGAGCATCTATTACAAGTAAATAGGAGGTGAAATTTAAAATACAAATTAAATTAATTTGTTTCGAAATACTAACACAAAGAACTGTAAACACAACAAAATATTTAATAAAAATAAAAAACATTTTTTTCTAATTTGTTACACAGCGGTTAAGCATTTGCTACTATTTAGTTTAATATATCGCGTAGGTAATATGAGTTTGTTTTCTTTTGTCTCCGTAATCCAAAACGGCTTAGTCATTTTATCTCCTAGTCAAAATGAAAAATGGCGGATTCTACGCATCAACTGTAAATTATAGCGCGATATAGCGCTATATGTCATTTATAGCTACGTGTGTGACGGATGCCGATTTGTACTGAAGCTATGCCGCGCTATGTGAAGCTATATAGCGCTATATAGCGACGTGTGAAATGGGCTTTATGACATATTGTTCGACTATAAAGATAATAATATCGTGGTCCACTTTATTAG
The DNA here is from genome assembly GCA_947507615.1 of Hemithea aestivaria. Taxonomy (NCBI): domain Eukaryota; kingdom Metazoa; phylum Arthropoda; class Insecta; order Lepidoptera; family Geometridae; genus Hemithea; species Hemithea aestivaria. Next base: position 8,039,411 of record OX382327.1, on the reverse strand, counting down.
GTTTTAGTTTTCTTTTTGAAAGATTCGACGGGGATTTATAATGGTTTTCCGAAAATATACATGAGAATCCGCGCGTAAATATCGTAAAAAGTTGGACGAGCTTAGGTTCACTGTCAATCATAATAGTTCAAATGAAAAATAACGGCCGTGCGGTCGCCGCAGCCATTTTTGTCATACAACCTCACCCGCTGCGACTAAACCTCTGCAGGGCTATTCACTTATCGGTTAGGGAACCGAACCGAATACCGAATTGTCAAAAATGTATGAAATGACGTGACATGACATGTCAAGTTGTATCTACGTAATATGTCATTTCATACATTTTAGACAATTCGGTATTCGGTTCGGTTCTTTCACGGATAAGTGAATAACCCTGCTGATATCCAAATATTTTGTAGAATTTAAAATTTTGAATTCAATAGAGTTTATTCTATGGCGTAAGCGATAGAGAAACTAAAATGTGGTATGATCAAATGGAAATTGAAAATATAAGATTTTATTTTCCCTCCAGAAAATTCAAATACTACGAGCTCCGCTGCAGACTACGAGCCATATTATTATATTGACCTTTACAGAGATGCTACAAATTCCGGAGCGTGTAGGTACAATGTACGCTGTACATGCTTCGGGGTATAATTAAAGATCGTTTGTGAAGTTTACAATGATGCTTGGAACATAATACAAGTTTGGCCGTAAAGTGTAACAGCTGCAAAGATGTAATGATACCTACTCACCGACCCTCGGCATCCAAGAGGCCACGGACGAGGAAAACACTGCAAAAGTAAAGGAACAATGGACCAAAATCGCTAACACCACGTTCACTGAATGGACGAATACTCTCGTGTGTTATGGAAGCTATCTCGAGAAGGGTCGACTTCCAGACATTGCCCTAACAAAGCATCATTGTCATTTAATATACTAAATAAACATCTTCTCTACACAATGAAATAGAGTGCCCGCCATTGTGTATTGCGATGATATTTATGGAATGCCATTTTATTATTCGTGAGATGCGTGTGTAATCAGGGAGCCGGTATTAAGGGTCGATTGAACGCTCCGTCCGCTTCGATGGTCCTCTTCAATATTGTAAAACCCTTACGATTTTAATAGCCGAGAGCGCGAGTCTTCAATTATAATGATAAAAATAATCACGGATGCGTGACGTAACGCAGAGTGAAGTGCTGATGTTTACGTTGGTTTAATTAAATAGGATACCGGGAGCGTCACGATAGCAACTCGTGTCATATTTACTGTTGCGTCGAGTAAGTAAACTATCTTGCGGCCGACATAATAGCGGATGAAAATTAATTACAATGCGGCTCTTTTAATTACGGCCCGTGGGCGTTCCGAGTGCGCCTGTGAAATAGTGTATGTGACAAGCGGTGCGGGTATGATGCTGGTCTAGGCAGGAGACAGGCGGCACGCTCCCCGCGGCGATGCTCCACAAATAGAGGCCTGTATTTGTCGTTTAAAAGAAATAACAACTACATAATGTTGTCTATGAAAACAATGTACAAACTTTATTTTAGAAACTAAAACTTTAATTAGAAAATATTAGTTAAAATAATCACCTTCCCAACTGGCGAGTAGTTTCTCCCACTTATGCCATTCCAACAAAAGCTTCTCGTATAATGTAACGCAATGTAAGCCCCGCTCTGTGTGAACGTTTTATTGGCCTTTTGGGGAGGCTTCACGAAAGTTTAGATTTCTTGCAGTCCACCCACTTCGGTCAATAGGCACATAAAAAGCGTCACGAGTCGTAAACCTGCCAATGATACCAAACGTATTAGTGTTCGATCGTATTCATACAATATCGCTTTTGATATAGCGCATTATTGTGAAACGAAAATGGCGCAAATAAAACAGAATTTATGAATAGGTAAGCATCGTAAAATACCTTTAGCGATTCTTTTTACAATCTCCTCGGATCGTAAACGTTGATTTTAAGTCTAAATTAAAACATAAAATCCGGCCATTGATGTAAACTTAGTTATCTCCAGGAAAGAGATTTACTGAGATTCTCCGGCTTCAGTCCGACGTCCTATAGCTGTTTGCTCTCGCTCCACGCGCCACGATTCACTGAACTTTGTGAAATTCGCGTTTGAACACGTCATATTTTCCCCGTGTTTGGATATTTTATTTATTTTATTTTATCATGAGCTCACCCGCACTCGTGACATTTTTACGCGCAGGAACTGTGTAGGCAAATATACCGAAACGCTTAATAAGCGAAAAGAGATTTTTTGTATTGTTTTGGAGCTTCGCCGCGGCGCGGCCGAGTTACGAGTTGAAATGTTGGATAAGTTGGCAACTGGGTACGGCGGTTGTTGGTATGCTAATTTATTAACCCGACCACTAGATATAGCTGTACCAGTTATTTGTATGGAGATTTCGTAGAGAAACGTAATAATCTTGTTATATGGCTCAACATACGCACTACGCAACGCAGGTACATTACACACCGTCGTAAATTCTGCTTGTTCAACTATTAATTTTCCGAGTGTTTTGGGTTGCTATTAAGCTAAAATTTCTAATTGATATTTAGAAATGTTAATTGTTTGGCCCTCTTTAAAACGATTAACAATATTACTATGTATAAACATGAGATATTTTTTGCGCTGCTGTCAAACGGCTGGTGAGACGTTTGTGTGAGTGATACCGATAGACAGACGATGTAGGGCGAAGGACTTGAGAACGCTCCAAACTGAGTCTTGGCAGGTGACAGCGCAGAACAGGCAGGAGTGGTGTCTTCTTGATGCGTTGTTTTGTTTGCGTTTGGGTCGCTGTCCCACTTTAGTTTTTAACTACTTTTTCTCTTATAATAAAAAAAAACTCAAATTTTACTGACTTCTCTCCCAATAATTTATTTCACAGAAATGTAAGTGGGCTACACTTGAATTCTGTTCGTTGAATTATGAAATATTTTATCCTGTTCTTAGTAAATTTATTTCGCTGAGCAAATTTAAAAATATCATTTTATGTCAGTTCAACCCCTTCTATTAGGTATACTCGTATTATATTATAATCATAAGACAGTAATAAAGGAAAACGGCAGCACGTTCCGCTGAGATTTAGCAAAGAATAGCACACCTTGATACGTGCCTTGTGTTTCTAAACAAATGCTGCTGAAACTCTATACATATGTGTGCATTTTAGTCTTGATTGCCTTCGGGTAGTTAGAGCGTTATGCGATGTGCATATTCTACATGCATTTCCATTCTCCAAGGCAGCTAGTTCCGACCGATCTAATTAGGCGGCAACTACGTAGATAGCTGTGATTGAAACTTGCGGCTTATACCCACACTCCCCCACTGACAAGATTACTAAAGTTTTACCGAAGACTGCTCTTCTCTAATACCACCCACTTTACTAAATGACGCTCCCTCTGCCGACCGAGCGATTCATCCACGAAATAAAGAGCTTTTTGTATATTGCCTATTTAGAAATCCGCATGACTTATGAAATAATCACCGAGAACTCGTTGCGATAACTCAAACTCAAACTCAAACTCAAAATTCATTTATTCAAATAGGCTACAATGGAGCACTTTTGCAAGTCAATTTTACATTTTATTTTAATATTCTACCGCTCGTTCGCAAGGCACCTCTATGAGAAGAACGAGCAAGAAACTCATAGGGATTGTTTTTTTTAAATATTTGTTTACAATTTTTATCTTGGTTACATAAATTATTAACAGGTGGTTGCAGAGGTTTCCAGGCATCTTTGTCTTCTATGTATTGGCTAATTTTATAATAGGCTTTCTTTTGTAATATGTCTTTAACACGGCTTTTGAATTTACCTTCTGTGAGCCCCGTTATTTCCTCAGGGATTTTATTATAAAAACGTACACAATTCCCTAAAAATGATTTATGGCTCGTTTTGGACAATCTGAATCGAGGTACAGCCAACTTATTCTTATTTCTAGTATTAAAGCTATGAGTGTCACTATTTAACTTAAATTTATCTAAATTTTTCCTGACATACATAATATTTTCGTAAATGTACAAAGATGGTAGGGTCAGTATATTTATCTCTTTAAAGACCTCTTTTAAAGAGTCTCTTGGGCGCATCTCATAAATGGCACGAATTGCACGTTTTTGCAGTATGAAAATAGTCTCAATATCTGCTGCCGACCCCCACAGTAAAATACCGTATGACATTAGACTATGGAAATATGCAAAGTAAACTAATCTAGCTGTAGCTACATCTGATAGTTGCCTGATTTTATACACCGCATATGCTGCAGAGCTTAACTTCCCTGACAATACGTTAATATGATTACCCCATTGTAACTTAGAATCTATATTCATGCCAAGGAATAATGATAAAATCTCTTTGTTGTTTACTTACACAAAAGAGTCGAACCGCTTCACCATTTTGCTGGAAATCTTATCTGCGAACGGCCTTTAGAGGCCCTGATCGAAAATATAATTAACGTTCAGAAATTAAACCTTTTTTTACAGCGGTAAGTTTGGAACCGCGGTACCGCGAGGTTGCGTGGTGTAGAGGCTAGATAATTTAATTAAATTGCTACCGGCCAGTTAAATGCTGTTTTATAGCTGTTTCAATTAATACTATCCAGCTTTTGTTTGGTCATTTTAAGTATTAACTTTAATTCAAAATGGATTATCGGTAAGCTTCGGTTGTAACATGCGATGATCTTTTTAAAACAAACTATTTTCATTAACTAACACATTCATTTTCATTTCATTTTTTTTTCATTAACTAGACTCACAGCGTGAAGCTTTAAAGCTTAAGTTGCCTGCTCGGAATGGTATATTAATAATAATTTTATGCAATGAGAAATGTATATTTGTATATTTTGTTCGTAATTTTTATGCCCTCCTGTCGGCCTGTGTTAAGCTGTTACTCGTTCCCCAAACAAATGGTAGGAATTTGTTCAGCTCCGCTGGAGAATGACTATGCCTTTGTTTAGAGGCGCTCTGTCTCACCGTAGGCACATACTCGGCGCGTTATAAATCGAACTTGACTATTGCGCGAACGTAGAATTATTACGACACATTTCTGACTCCGACCTTTACTCCTGCGAAGCTCGGAATGATGTCACTGAATGCTGTCTGTCTCTTTGCATAGACATTTGAACAGTCGACATTCTACTGAACAAGGAATTTTTATTAGATTTTCATAGTCGGTTTGTCTACCCTTGAATAAGTTTATGTGATAGAACAGACAAATTAATAATTAGTCTTCTTGAAGAGTTGGAGTTAAAATAAATCAGCCAGAGTTTTCAAGACGGTTGTACCGTCATAAGTGATGACAGTAAGGTCAAACGGGTTTATAACAATATCGTATATGTGCTTTATTTATAGAAAGTCTTAGATATCAAATTGTTTATGCAATAATTATATCGACATGAGATCTGCCCCTCTAGCCAGTTGGCGAAAGGTTTAGTAGTTACTAAACGTTTGTTGCTAACCCTAAAGATGTACTGGGATGACAGTAATTATAAATCGTTCATTTTCCCTCACTACTCACTCCACGTCATCTAAGTACATGTTTGGCGTTTTGGCGCTTGAATAGGGGTGTTTAATTTCTCTATCAGTCACTACATATGTCCTATAAAGTTGTAGTAAACATTTTTTTTTGGTTTAATTCTGAAAATAAAACTTCTGTGAACAAGAAAGAAACAGTTATAAACGTCGCGAAATGTTCGGTATCTCGTCTGTTTAGCCGCGCGGGAGCAATAAATACGAGTAGTTACACCTCTAGATGTTTGCAATGGTCAGGATAGGAACAAAAACAATGCGGTTTCTACATGTTTACGAAACGTTTCGTTTAGATGTTTTTAGAATTGAGGTTTTGTGGATTTAGTGGAGCAAAAAATTCTCAGGTGGTTTTGTGTAAGAATAAAGTATACGATGATAATATAGATAGAGATAGCACTTTATTAATATACAAACGGTACATAAAAACTAATTCAAGAAGAATGTCTTACTGAACAAGCGTGCTACAATTTCGACTGCATCGTCACTTACCAACAGGTGAGATTGCGGTCAAACGCTTGTTTAGTCTGCTATAAAAAAAAATGTTTAATTAAGGTAGCACTGAAAGCAAGTATCAGAAGTGGTCGGAATACGGGGCGAAAAAGTAATGATGGTAACTTTACTTACCTATCCATAGTACTTAATTCTGGCGAAAAAGTTATCTCTAATACTATATGAGGTTATAAATATACCAGCAAAAAGCTACTACAAAGAATGAAGAGATGATAATCAAGTACCTAAATTCAATGAATAAAAACAAACAAAAATAGGCGAGCTGTTCGAAACAATGAGCTCGATCATATTAAAATACCATGAAAAGAGACTGGAATAATTTTCCTTTAAAAATGTGTATAAATAAAGAGACAAAGCAAACTTTGGCATCAGACTTCAGTTTAAAGACATTTATTCCTCATTAAGACATACATTGGTAGTCACTTACATGAGAAACATTTAAAGTAAAAGTATATGAAATAACATTATTGATTCGTCGTTCTTAGTCTTAAGTTAATTTTAACAATGAATAGAAAAAACACAAATGCTAAAATAAGTTAACAAAATATGAGGGTAGGTAAAAAACAATTTTGAATAATTAAAATATTAAGAATTCATTTTGAATACATGTTCCGCTAATTTTGATTTGAAAATTTGCAGTGAGTTAGAGTTTCTAATTACAGATGGTAACTTGTTGTAAAGCTGTGCACCTTCGTAGGTGATCATTTTTTGTCCATAATTAGTGCGCGTCTTTGGAAGTACCAACAGACTCGCGCGACGGCTGCTTCGCTTGGTAACTTGGCGCACGAATTTGAATGTCAAACTAGTATGGAGAGAGCTTTTTAATAGTTTATAAATTAATATGCAAGTGTGATATGTGTGTAATTGTTTTATGTTCATTATTTTAGTGTCGCTATAGATTTTGTTAGTAGGAGTTAAAAATGGATATCGAAAAAGTATTTTGATTATTTTATTTTGTAAGACTTGTAAATCCGTTAAGTTAGTTTTAGCGGCACTACCCCAGATTTCTATTAAGTATAAAAGATGTGGTTTAATTAGGGAATTGTAAACTTTGTAGCGTACCTGCCGCGGAATACACTGAACTGTGTTGCGAATTGGCCCAATACATGACGACAGTTTAGATTTGACAAGTTCTATGTGAGGTTTCCACGTCAGGTTGGTATCCATTATGAGCCCCAGATATTTTTCGTTCTTTTTTTCAAGAAGAGGTACCCCATTTACGGTAAGTGGCATGTGTGGTGGGACTGGTTTGTTTTTGGCTTTAAAAATGACGTAGCAGGTTTTTGCAGCATTAATGGTCAAGAGATTGTATTGAAACCAATTAGAGAGTGAATCTAAATCGGATTGAGCTAGTGTTAAAATTTCTTGTAAAGTGTTTCCAAAATAAAATAAACATGTATCGTCTGCGTATAAGGTTACGTCTCCGTGTAGTCCAATGTCATTGATGTTGTTAATGTATATGAGAAAGAGCAATGGGCCTAAAATAGATCCCTGGGGGACGCCACAGGTTATCGGCATTTCGTAACTTTGAATATTGTTAATTTTTACTACCTGTGTTCTATTCGTGAGGTATGAAGTCAGCATCTTTAGAACAGTGTCCTTAATTCCGATTACTTTCAGTTTTTCAAGTAGTAATTTATGGCTTACTGTGTCGAAAGCTTTTTTTAAGTCGACATACACACCTAACGCTACTTTTTTGTTGTCTATATTTTGTCTGATTTTAGTCACCAAATCTACCGTTGCTCCAAGAGTGCTGCTTCTAGATCGAAAACCGTATTGATTTTTATTGATATATTCAATTGAATTTAAGTAGTTCTCTAGACGGTTATGTATTACCTTTTCTATAATTTTGGACAAAACTGGTAGAACTGATATTGGTCGGTAATTTCCAGGATCTGTTTTTGGGCCAGATTTATATATTGGAGTAATTTTAGCAATCTTTTGTGTCTGTGGAAATTCCCCCTTTTCTAAAAGGTCATTTACAGCATGTGTTAGTGGGACAAGTATGACAGTTTTTAAGGATTTAATCATTTTAGTTGTAATTTCGTCTAGACCTGCACTAGAGTTTACATCAAGGTTACGGATTATTAGATCAATTTCAGTGGAGTTACATGGTTTAAAAGTAGATAATTCATTAGCTTCATTGGACTTAGGTAAGGCAGATGTATAATTTTGATGAAAATTTTGGGGTATTTTATTAGCAAGTACAGAACCTATCGTGGAAAAGTATTGGTTAAAGGCTTTGCAGACATCGTGTGGGTCTGTGAGTTGTTTGCAGTCTATTATAAGTTTGGGCGGTGCACAGCTTTGTACAATTTTGTTCCTTGCTAAGTTATTTATTAATGTCCACGTTCTTTTAGGGTTATTATTACATTTTTTAAATTCTTTAAGGTAGTAAGTCTCTTTTGTGTTTTGAATCTTCTTAGACGTGTCTTCTCTCTGTCTTTTAAACGTATCTTCTAATTCTTTGTCATCCGGTGATTGCATCAGTTCTTTCCATAGGTAGTTTCTTTGGTTAATTTCCGTAATAACGGTTTTGTTAATCCAATCTTTTTGTGGTAGGTTCAAAATTTTTGTCTTTGTGATTTTGCAACTTTTTGTTAGGTCTTTAATATCATTCTCAAATTCTGTAAAATCTCTTCCGGGTTGATTAAAAATCATGTTTTCAGCAGTTGTATGTAGTTTGGAATAATCCACCGCTTCATATTTGAAACGCATTTTAGGTGGAGATTTAAACTTTTTGAGTTCTAAATAGATTTGTTTGTGGTCAGACATCGATGAGTTGACTAAAGCCATGTGAAAGTGATTATTCTTCAGGTTGCTACTAATATGATCAATTATTGATTTTCTTGTTGCCGAGTGTCTAGTACAGTATTTGGTATTTACTTTGTTTAATATTTTATACCCAGTCTCGTCCATAAGTGTTCTATATTGTTTGACTTGTTTGTCGTTCTTTAGTAGGTCTATGTTAAAATCACCAAAGATTATCGATCTGTGTCGTTGTCTAAGTTGTGTTTCGTAGGTTTCAAGAAATTCATTGAAATTTGTATCTCCGGGATTGTAAATTAATCCTATATCTAAGGATAGTGTCTCTAGTCGCACCCATAGATAATTGTTTCCTCCTGAGTAAGTGGATTCAATTAGGGTATGATTCATATTGTTGTGTATCAAGATTGACACTCCTCCTCCAGTTTTATCTGTCCGGTAGTTGTAGTAATGCGTGTAGTTTGGAAGATGTAATTCTTGAGCTTGAATTTCATTGTGTATCCAGGTTTCTGTTATGCAGATAACATGTGTTGTCGTTGTTATGTTGTTCAGAATGCATTTAAGTTCGTCTAATTTTCCTTTTTTTCTTATACTCCGAGCGTTAATATAGAAAAAATTAAGTCGTGATTTGTTTATCTGTAGTTGTGTGTATGCATCGATTACTTGAAATGTATTTTCGGCTGTATAAGAGGAGGTAATATTCTTTGAGTCTAGTTTTTTGAGGAAAGTTGTACTATGTTCGGCACTCCTTTAATGTATTTAATGGTGAGATCGCTTTCTCCATTGGCTTGACGATCTTTAAGCTCTTCTTTGAGTTCTTGTAGGTATTTCTGTTGTGCTGGAGTTTGGTCGGAGAACATTCTTATATTTGTAGGCAGTTTGTTCTTATTCCGCAAGAGTAGTTTGACAGTTTCCGATGAATTATAACAAACTTTGACTCGTCGGTCTTTCCCTTCTTGGTACTTTCCGATGCGAAAGATCTTCACAGGCTTCGTAATGTTGTCTTCAATCCTGCTGGTAATGTCTGTAATGGCGGCTATGTCTATTTCCATGCCTTGCTCAGGAGAGAGCGTGGTCCGTTCCGGTAAGCCAATGACGATAATATTTTTTTCACGTTCACTGCGATCCCGTAGTTCACGAATCATTTCCTCGTCTATATTCAATCGACTGCTACGCTGGATCGGCTCAGAGATTGTAGGGGTTATGACCAGTTTGGTTTCTAGTGTTTTTAGTTTATTTTCACCCAAATCTATTTTGTTTTGTAGTAAATTTACCTGATCTCTAATATTATTCTGTTCCGTTACCATATTTGATGTTGTTGATTTAATTTGATCAATTTGAGCATTGACTTCATTTATATTTACTTGTAAAGTGTGTGCAGTTTTTTCATTGTTGGCTTTTATTTCCGCCAGTTCAGTCTTAACTTCTTTAATATTATCTTTTATTTGGCTAAGAATTATTTGATTTGATTCAACATATTTCTCAAGGACTGAAGTCATACGTTGTAATTCCTGTTTCACACCTCTAACATCCTCAGCGCATTCGCACTCATAGTCAAACAATGGTTGTTTGCGTTTAATTCGATTTCGCTCAGTAATAAAAGAGTCCTTCTCCATACTAGTTAGCCTTGACAGTTCGGGTTGTGAGCCGGCTGTCGATGTAATAGGTGACAGATATGGCGGGGAGCGTGCGGCTCTCATTGTTTTTGTACTCACACACAAAGACTGGATGTACGATGTTTTGGTTCGAGCGGCTTCTTCGATCACGACACTTTACATTGCGTGCTTATTCATGCCACACTCCAGAGTATCGACGCGACGGCTAGAAACTCCGCAATGTATGTCGCCGTCCGATCTTCGGTCGCGTTGTCTTACCGCGCGCGGGAGTGAGATGCAATGCTAATTACCCTGATGCACCGCAACAAAATGCACTAAGTCCGGAATTGGAACACAAGATTATGGATCGTATCACTTTCTTTTTAAGACTTTGTTTTGTATGGCACTGTTTTAGTAAAATTGAATACACGTCTGTTCTGGGCAACGTCGGAACGACGAATCTCCCCGACTTCCCGACCAGAATCCGGCCTACATAGTGTTGTGATCTCTTCTATTTGTTTTTCATTTCGTTAGAGCCTATTTGCTTTTTTCATGTAACCACTTCTGTTTATCTGTTCTGGCAGTTTTATTTCTGTTTTTTTAGAATGAATTATGTTTTATACAACTGCGAGGTCACAGATTTAAACAAGGGTATTCTCTTGTCATAATGTTTGGTTTCTGGCTAACCGTGCTGTCAGTTTTTGGTACCTATTGTTATTTATGCCTTCTGTAAGTAAATAAAAGTTTACCATACAAATTAGGAATCATTCTGAAGTTGCTTGGCAATCACTCAACAACGACTTAACCTAAAAATACGTTTTATATAAAATATCTTTTTGCCTTGAGATAACAATTTGTATTAATATTTTATTTTCAAAGAAATAACAACTTATTGGATGGGAAATAGGTCGTAGTTTGTGTGTTTTACTTGAATAAAACAGTTTACTCCTAACAAAAGATCTCCGGCAGTAAATTGACAGAAACAGAAGTCCCGATTGTGATCCCTCGACGAAAATCTCAAATATCTGGGAACTTTATAGGGTTATAGTGTGCGCGGCCGGATGTTTTCCCAGGCCTGTGTTTCCGAACTCGCGCCACCTCTGCTCTTGACGTATTTACCATTTTTCGTTAGCTTAGCACTCCTCTATTTGACTAATGTTGAATTGTTTATCTTGAATCCCTTTTTCGACAACACTGAATTCCATACCACCTCACAAATCTCCCGCGCGCGGGTACGTTAAAAATAAATGATATCCAGATAGAAGCGTTCTTTTAGCGCGTCGGATTTATTCGAGTGGTAGATAACTTAGTTTCCATGTTTCTACTGGCCGTATACACTTTTTCTGTTTGTTTCTTTCGACGTTGCTAGCACGGATTGTATTTAACTTTCCTATAGGTTTTTCGGCAACTGGTTTGTTCCGTACAAGTGTGTTATTTTTCCGTACACTTGATTTATTTTGCACATGTGCAAGGAAAACGATAGTATTGAATTACTGGTTCAATATAGACGGATACATTGTATGCTGGCACGTATCACAAGCATTCTAACGGGGTTTTACAGACGGTACAATGGCTATACAATAATACCTTTGATGTGTACTACATACATTATTTATTCTTAGTGTGCACGAATAAATAAATTATAAATACTTATCCACTCACACGTCCGCCCTTGACAGCTGAAAAAGCGTCGAACGTCCGCGTCCGCGATCCAAATAGAATCGCGTCGAGCGCTCACTACTAATACCTACTAAACGTCTATTTTCTAGTAAACTATTGAACCATTTTCTATGAAAAAATAGCATTATATAGTTAAAACTATAAAGAAATAAAATATTTGAAAATTTTGATTCAAATATTAACACAAAGTATATAAAAAAAAATTCGAACTTGGCAATATGTGATAATTTTAGGTATTTTTTTGGTTTAAACACTTTTTTACGGAACATCTCTGAATATTTCTTATTTTTACCTGCATATTATTAAACTAGATTATATAAGCTTTGATTTGATACCAAAATATAATAACTTGAAAAGTACAGTGTAGCACAATAAATCAAAACAAAACACCCATTCGTGTATAAATCTTCAACGCCTAGAACAAAATCCTGAGAATGGAAATATTAAATCAATGAATTCAAACTATTTTTGTTTATATTTTTTAATTTTAGATATACGTAACTAATCATGTTGAACTGTTTTTCTAAATTTACGTTGTATTTTAATAAAATAATTGTTGATTGAAATTAATCATGGAAAAATATTACGGAAACGCGGCATACGCGACAAAAATTTTACATGTCGACTTTAAGACATGTAAAATTGTCCTGATTTTGTTTATTTCCTTAATATCTGTACCAATTCCGAAAGATAGTATCATGAGGATCATAATAATATATAATTTTAATAAAAAAAGGTGAATTATAAACATTTTAAACGCAGATTTCACTGGCACGCATGAAAACTTCGAAACTATAATTTAAATTTTTTTTTTTTTTAATTTTGCCAAGAGCTTAGCTTCAGATTTAATGACCACAGATTTAAAACGTTTATTACAAAGCCATTTACAACCATATTTACGCAAATTTTCAGTGTTTTCATGGATAAAAACATGTTTTAAAAGTAGTAAGTCACTAAAGCCGCTATAGCGGCTGTAACGTTTAACTCAACTTTTTTTCGGACCGCTATAGCGGTCGGGACGTTTGAGTGGATAAGATTATATCACAACGTCTATAGAAAGACTTATTAATTAGCAAAAAACCATAGTTAATTTTTTTTGTGTAATTTGTTTATATAAAAGTGGGGAAAAATAGAAAATTACAAAGAAAGTAATTTCATTAATTTCTGGGGGTGTATTCGATTGAGTACAATAGCCGCTAAGAAATGAACATTTCAGAAGAAAGGTTTTTTAATTACAATTTTTTACGCATTTATTACATTCCCAGAGGAGACGGTTGAGACATATCTCAACGAATAATGTACTCACGTAAATTATTCGTTTACATATGTCTCAACCACGGATTCGGACAATTACAATGTCTTTCATCAGGTAGTTAAGGTAGTTTTATTCTCGGATTGAACAAGGAATATCCTTTTTGTAAACAAATGAGTTCCCACACCAAAAAAATGATTAACTAATAGAAGATTTCTCAAATTAAAAGGATTTTAAAAAATAAATTAGCTAGGGTATATATGTTTTCATATTCAAAGAATAAATAAAAACTATCAAAATTGTATTTTAAGCACACAGATTTAATTGTTTAATTAATTTTAAAAAATGTAGAAATATTTGGTAGTAAGAAAATATTGAGACTGGTATCATTGCAGGGGTCAATTCTGAACAAAGTCACTTGAGGGCCGGGCGTTAGCAATACGACTTTTCACTTTTTGTTTTATAAATCACAGTTGTTATTATGAAAATACACAGTGTACAATTACATAAAAATACGCGCTATTTAAAAAAAATAGGGTTGCATTTGATAACGTAAAATTTTAGATGTTTTTTTCACTTTCTGTTGTACTTTGGCAGTACGCGACTCTTTAGCGATGTCTTTCGTTTTGCTAAAGAATCGGACCGTAATTTTTGACACTGAAACATTGTGAATTGTGAAAGATCTAAGTTTTTCAAACGAGGTATAGGTAGGTAGTAACAAAGTAGTTTCCAAAATCGTGTTCGTGATGTTATTTGTAATAAATAATGCAATTTTATTATCTGTACTTAAATAAGTACAGTAATACATATTATTATGATTGTTTTTACTCGTATTATTTGCAAAATTCCAGAATAAACTTACTAGTTAGATATCGACTTTACTTTGGTGAATAAATAAAGTGATAGACTGTGCCTTTCTACAAGTTTTCCTAGTAGCAAGTTCGAAGTCTATCGCGCAAGAATCTGCCGATTGTGCAAGCCAATTCGATATGCTCGTACAATGAACTCCTCGAGACATGATAGCCTCACTTCTTACTTTCATATAGCGATTCTTCGAAACTTTTCCACGTCTTCATACTTGAGAGCTTAGTTCAAGTGACGTTACATAAAAGCTCATGAATTCCAACCTGGATGTCGCCATTCGTATATTATTATGACGTATGGCGCTGACGTTTACTGCTACTTCGTTAGAACTCCCATACTGAATATTAAATTATTATCCCTCTGCGTCGTCGGGAGTGGCTTTCATTGATTTATTTTTGAGGTAAATTGGTTTAACCAACTACACGATGATTGCATTGGGCGATTCGGTTTGCTGAAGCCGGAATTGACGCTCACCTTTAGAGGCCATTTTGATTGTATCGCTTTAGCAAGTTTTTTGCTGGGCCATAATCGTAAATCGTTAGAGACAATGGATGTTCAAGGCGCTTTATTTGTTTTCAATCCACTCAATCTGACAACACTAATCCCATTTCAAGTAGCAAGCAGCAATTTACGCAGTGTCGCTCGTTCAGTGGATTTTCTCTTTTAGGTAGAATTTGCGCGTTCCCCGACCCAGTTTTTAATGGGAAGACGCGGGAATCGTACAACATCCGCCGTTTTCCATCTCCTTGCTTACTCTGTTTCTTTCGTTTTGTTCTGGCCGACCGCAAAAATATCGCTACATCTTGTTAAGTTTTTCCCAGCAGTTTTTACGGTAATTTTTGGGTTTTAATGATAACAATGTGTTCGTTTCATTTTTTTGTACCTGTACATTTTTGGAAAGGTTAATTTGCATCATTTGCCCTTTAAATATAAACATAAGCACATAAAATACACAAAAATTGTCTGATCTCAAAATCGAAAAGTATTAGCCCATTAAAAGAGCAAAAAACACAAATTGTTTAGAACAACATCCTCAAACTCCATTACTACTTAAAACAGTCTCGAAAACCTATCTGGCCGACACAGATGTTCAAGATAGCTAACTAATCTATATTTAATACCATGACTACAGTTTTTCTCCATTGACGTAGTTTTTCCTTCCAAGTCCCAAGCTGTCTGTATAAAGTCACATTAAGAACGAAATAAGAAGTTTTCTACGTGGTCTGAGATAGTTCGAAGAGGTCCCGAAGCCGCGTCGCGCGAACATCGCGGTAAAGTTAGCGCAATCACAAGTACTTCGATAATGACGCTCCACTGGAGCTCGACTCGCATCATACTTTACAAATTAAATTCCACACTAATCCTTTACTCGCACACATTCGTAGCTGGAACACGGAACCGGATTTCGTTCAAATTAGATTTAGGACAACTGAACACTTCCAATGCAATGTCTCAGAATGGGAATACCAATGTGACGTTGAACGTGATTGAATTTGGAGTGTTCTTTTATTGCAACTTTATCGGACTTTATTGTCAGTATATTGTACAAACGTTTCAAATATATAATGTGTTATGTACACAGTAAATATAGGGTGTATATTGTATATGTGCGCATGAATCGTAGTTTAAGCCTTCTCTTGACAGAAGCTATTAGACGCTTTTGTGAGTTCATCCGTTTGTGCACTATGGGCTTCGTGACCCAACATAACAATAGAGGTTTGGTCTAAAATTCATGAAAGCGTAAATCTAAATTGTTAAATGATCCGAAGATAGTATTCAGACTGAACATTTGCTTATAATGGTTTGTAAACTGCATTTTATAGCTAACGATCTGTACCATAAAACCACAGTTTATCGGGGTGACTTTACCTATTTTATTTTTACAGTTAAACTTTTTGTTTATGTTTAAGAATAAATTTATTTATGGCCGTTTTAAAATAACCAATGAAATTGAAATGATTTTATCTTTGAATAGCAAGGTATACATATAATATACTCGTACTTAGTAAGGTATTATGTATATACCTACTCGTATGAATTACCCAAAATTAATGCAACTGCGGTCAGCAATAATTCGTTGGATATTATTTTATTTTACATATTGGTTATCCAAATGTAAAATATTGTTTTTCGTTTTTTACTGGTCAGTGAATAGGTCTGAGTCCATCGGTCAAATCTAGTTTAATAAAATCACGAAAATAGAATAGAGGAGCTAAAATAGGACGAGTTCGAGTGGCGCCATCAGTCGGGGTATGTTTATGCAATATTTAGTACATCGGTGATCGTTTAGGTCAGACGAGCCACGGAGCGACTATTAATAATCCAGTCGTGTGCCATCCGGCCGATTCTACCCTACCCCGGGCTTTCTATTGATCACACTCTTGTCATGAGCACATTTCCGCTAATGGACCCTCTCTGGCATCCTTCGAGACACTATTGTTTTTGTCACACAATCAACGGATAAGAGGCCACTCACCGCGTACCATTCGATGCCATAAATCATCAGAGGAAACATAATGGCAATTTTATCTAACCCGCAATACACGCAATGTCGGTGAAATATGCTCATAGTTTCGCAGAGTCACTAAACAATCTGGCGTTCGCCCGCAGCTGACAAATGATTCTAGGAAATAATATGATTAGCCTTAATTAACTCTGACCTTCGACGAAATTAAAAATGTTAATAAATGAGATTCTGTCGAATCATAATGAACAAGATTGATCTGAGTTGGAGCGAAAACAATTTTTGGTAACTTTGCTCTCTAATTTTTATACCCTGAAACTGAATAAATTGCTAGCTTTTGTTACACGAAATCCGACATCTAGTTTTCCAAATTGGTTTGACTTTCCTTTCATCTGTAAACAGAGAGAGAGGCTTTTATCGCCGGCAAAGATTACTTTATCCGTCGGAAGCAACGAGATTGAACTCCTTACACGTTGAAACCAATATCCTGTGATATTTCTACGGTGGAGCTAGGTGAGTCCGAGAGTTGAGCCGCTCGGCCCGGACAGGCGCCCGCAGTCCGCCCGGTAACGTTGTTCCAACGCTTTACCGATCTATTGCCTACAATATTATCAAGCTCCCGCCTCTTAGCATAGATACGACACCCTTACATACCTATATTTATGCTGTATATAAAAGTGCTTAATTCCTTTTTTAATGAAATAGGGGTCGGTCTTTATTCTGTGTAGACTGAAGTTGTTATTACGGACGAAGTAAGTTCAATCTCTTTTATCGTGGCATTATAACAGAGAATGGGGCGCCTGACTCGTATCCCAGCAGTTCCTATGGCGAGCGCCCACTCTCCCGTGAAATTATGTTAAACTTGTTCGGTGTTTTTTTATATCATTTTCATTCTTTCTCTATAAAAATCTAGTTCATTGCCATCCATAAAGATAATATCGTTAATGCTTATAAACCTCCTCTTGTCTGGTAACAATGTAAAAATTGAGTTTTAAAATTTTCCTGTATTTTTATCAGTATTTTGTCAATTAAACGCGAATTTTAATTGTACCTGCCTTTTGAGTGAATATCATCTAGAATTTTTAATTAATTGTAACAGAATGTTTCAATATTTATTCGGTAAATATTATAAAGTACCGTTGATTGTTCGTAAATAGACAGTAATATTTCCCTTTATCGGAAGTAATCGCCAGAATAAAGTTATTCCGAGCGTGTATTTCCGCGACATGAAATATCCTGAATGTCAAAGACAGGTTCATGATTTTCCCGGGTATTAGCGATGTCGCGGCACGCCACTTCCCGGTTCTAGTATCCGTAGAGCCGATTTTAAAAAATAGCTCCCCGATTATGCGGTGAACCGGCGGCGCGTCGTAATTACGCCGTCATTCGGCTAAAACGACGAAATAAATTGAAAAACCGACTCCCGGTGAAAATGCGAAGCCAAAAAATATTTCTCCATGCCACTTGAGCCCCGGGGTGACACTCGCGCAGATAATGTATTTGCTTTTGGCCGAAATGTCATTGTTTTTGCGAACAATACATTTTATTCTTTCAGAACAATAATTGCATCGTCCCTACACGGGATAATTGCTTCGTTAATTTTAATGAATCTGTGTTAAAGTCAATTGTAGATCGGAAAACAGCTCATTATGGAATTGTTTGGGAAGCAGTTGTTTGCCCTCAAGTTTCGATTTATACTCATAATTTCGGCAGCTTACATCTTCTGTATAATAATTATTGTTATTGCTTTAAATTTGAAAAACATTGAGAAGTATTTTTACGCAGGTATTTGTGTTTGACCAATTACGTATGATCCTTTTTATTTGAATCAGCTGGCTTACGTTTTCGAAATCGCTAAAACCCAACCTCGTTTGGAGTAGGAACAACTTTATACAAATTGGATTAAATTCAAACTTTGGATCTGCCTTTTACCTTATGTATAAATGTAAAATTTGTATTATCATTCATCATTTCATTACCGCCCTTTATATTAAATTAATTGTTTCTCCCGGATTCATTAGATTCTTTTATTGAGCTCAATTTAAAAAAAAAATCACACTTTATAATATATTTATTACAATAACAAACCTAAAGAATGATGAGGTTGAAGATGGATGTGGCAGTGGATAAACTATAATAGGAGATAGAATAAATATACCTACAATACTAACTATTCTTGCTTTAAATCACGTAGTTGCAGCTTCTTCTTTTTAAAAAATTTGATTTGTCGTCAACAAAATAATATTTACGAATGGCTCCAAGCTTAAATCAAATATGATTCATAGTTTCTAATGCCGTTGTCCTTACAATTTAGTTTGACATTATCAAACAAATCCATTACGTGGGTTCCGTTACATTTTGTGCGTGCCACGCAAACTATCTAAACTCGATCGAAGGTTGAACACACGGTGTGTGACAATGTTGTCTTTACAAGTTCCTTCAGAATGGCCAACTTGGGGAAGAAGAGGTCATAAGTCTATAAAAATTTAAGTAGTACTGCGCTCATCATATTATAAGACAATGTCTCTTTATCGTTCAACGTTAAGCTGTATTGTTTATTGATACTACGATATATTTGCGCAGTTTTTACGAGAAAGATTTTGGGTGTACAACTTAACTTTTATCTTTGATCGGGACTTACTCGATTGAAACCGCGGAGGCAGCAAGCTTTTACATTTTCAAATATTAACGCAACACTTCATGTAAACATGAATGCTTCTATTCCTGTGAAGCGGGAGCTGATTTCCAGTGAAAAATAAAGCTACGCATGTTCTCCAATACATTTATTCAACTTTTATTCGGTTGAATAAACTAATGGATGAAAGAGGATAAACGATATTGTTGCTCTCCGTTCGAATGATTATTGATATTCCGTACATGTTTACATTTCTTGCAAACATAAACAAAAAGTTTCAGCTTTGCAAACTCTGCGTCGGTGGTTTGAGCGAAGATAACTTTTTATAATCGACTGTCGACGGCCGAGTACGTGACTTAAATTTCGGCACTGAGCGCTTTTGACCATAAAATAAGAAAACACAATATTCGAAGAAAATGTTTATCGTGTATTCTATCGACGCTTTGGAGGGGCCTGCTGTATATGGCACTGATAATGTAGAAACATTTTGTACCTATATTGTAGGTTTACTCAAGTAAGCCTTGCCGTCGTATTATTGAATCAACGTGTAAACTTCATAAGCTAATTTTCTTCCTCATAGAGATTATTACTTTCACTTCTTTTCTCATTTTTTTCTTTTATTTTACTCGCTGAGAAGTTGCATTTGTGGCATTCTAGGGTCTAAGCTACCTATATACCAACTCAACTCAATTAGTTTAGCTGTTTAGGCGAGAAGATAGTTATAAACACACACATCCATACTTTCGCATTTATAATAAAGATTATTAAGTATGATTAGTAAAATCTATGTTATTGTCCAAGATTAGCATGTCCTAGATCTATTAGTAGATGTTATTTCTATCGAATATGGTTAAAATACTCAAGAAAAAGAGGGTTACTATCATATATCGTGCAATGAACTGAAAAAGGCTAAGAATAATGGTTATAAAAGAAAAAAAACTTTAATTTTTACCCGCTAGAGACTCGATACAGTCCACCTAACTTTTCCTTAATCCATTTGCATAAAATTAAAGAATATTCAAACGCCACTCGGAGCCCATTAACACTAATTCGGAGTGAAGTTTGTAGTGCCAAGTCTTATCTTTATTAAAAATTAGAATTGAAGTGTATGTAACGATTTTGGCTTGAAACTTGAGTTAAACCGCATTTATTTTTAATGGTTTCTCGACGACGTATTGTTTAGTGGTGGTTGGCACTGTGACTATGCCACTATTTATTCATTGTTACCTACTTGAGCATTGAGGAGATTTTGCAATTGTTTAAATTACTCGTATTTACCATCAAAATAGTCTAGTAGCAAAGTAGTCTCTTTAGTTCGATCTAGATTGATCAAGGGAGATATTTTATGTTATTATTATTCATCACAAACCCTAGAACTAACTTAATGCTGGGATAGCATTTTCTATCAGTTGACTGAAGAAAATATACGAGAAAATACCTTTATTTAAAAATAATAGGTACTCTTATTTTAACTAACCGACTCAAAAAAATGTACAAAATCTCTTGAAGAGGCTGCTTATGGATAAAATGTATCGGTGTATTGTATCTCAACCTACATGTGAGTATTCGTTTATGTGAATTCACGGCGATTTCTCCCGTTTTAAATTTCACATGGATTCTTATTACTTAAGGAACATTTTGTTTGATGTACATAAATAAATAAATAAATATTTCAGGACGTTTCACACAGCGCCACCTAACCCCAAACTAAGCAACTTAATGCTTGTTATTATGGTGGTTAGGATAACGGACATGTGCAATTTGAAACAACAAAAAAAGATAACCCGCTAACAACAACTTAGCATGCTGATATAATAATTTAAAAGTGGATGAAGTCTTCCAACAAATCTTACTAATATTATAAACGTGAAAGTTCGTATGGATGTCTAGATGTATGTTTGTTACTCTTTCATGCCTAAACGCGTGAACCGATTGAGCTGAAATTTGGTATAGAGATAGCTTAGATTTTGGATTAACACATAAGCTACAGAACAGCAGGTAAAGCTAGGCGCAGTTGGTTATAAATATAATAAAGCCATCAGGTATGTTAAAGGCACGTTTATTGCACGGTTTACGGGAGACTTACTATCTACTTACATACTTAACGATCCAACTTCGTGATAGATGATGTTTGGAGTTATGTGGAACTTGGTAATATGCTGTAGACATAGCTATTTATATAGGCGTGTACGTTGTAAAATTAGGCAAGTTTCAAACGCGATTAACCTATTTAGTAAAAATTCTTGGCTTCTTAATTATGAGTCACAGATTGTTTATTAAGTTAAGATCACCCGAGATGATCTTAGGATTTTTTTTATCATAAACGCCATCGTTACAAAGACATACATGTTAACTATTCATGCTTAAACGGCTAAACCGAATGGGCTAAAATTATGGATTATTATAGATAGTTCAGGCCTGTCATAATAAATGACACTATTATTAAAAACCTTTCTTATCGCATATTCTACGTAACAATAATATATTATTACTTTTGGGCCAAATTTAAACTTAATCTGTACAGTGGCTTGAACTGTGCGTCGCTAGATCAGTAAATCAACCAGTAACGATTTTTATTTTTATCCAACGGTTTTACCAGATGTATTCGTACAATAGCTTAAATATGTTATTTCAGGGTCTAAGCTATCTCTAAATAAAATTTCACCTCAATCGATCCACCCGTTTAGGCGTGAAAGAGAAACATACATTCATACATAAAAAAATATTAAATAAAAAATTTTTATTAAATTAAATTTTGCGTTAATAGGTAATATTCGTAGGATTTGGAAAAAAGTTTGTAATCTTATCACGGCTGTTGCTATTCCAAATATACTCTGTGTTATTAGTTGTGTGCTGAGCAAACGAGGCTTTCCTTTGCCTTAGCGAAGCTGTCTTACAGATTAGCCTCGCGAGGCGACTTTTTAAGGCACCCTCGTTTGATCAGTATACAGCAGAACTAGTTCTGCAATTACGTTTTAAATAAATATTTTAACTCTGTATTATGTCGTTAGGTCATGTTGCAGGCTCTGGTAACCTGAACCTGTAACACACTGTAGTTATTACTAGTTAGTTATTATATTGTTATTAGACTCTGACAGTGTGAGTAGGTAAGTAATCTGTTCTGTTGAAGTACAAACCCAATTATTATATTAGTTCTCTGTTTCTGTGAAAATCATTATCACACTTTACACTAATATTATAACAGCGAAAGAATGTGAGAGTGTATGTTTGTTACCTCTCTCAATCAGTCCACACCTAAACGGGTTGACCGCTTGAAGTAAAATTCGGTATATAGATACTCGTAGCCTAGACCGTAGAATAACACATAGGCTATAGTAAAGTGGGTAAAACGGCTGGGCGCAGCTAGTAATTTATAAAGAAAGAAAAGAAGAGTTGAAGAAATAAACCTAGAAATCTACATTAAACACTATTATTTTAAAAAAACTTTCAAAAATACCAAATCATGAATTCTAAAATGAATTCTCTGGCAACATTTTCTATTTAAACTCGTGCTATCTAAGTTTATGACATAAGCTAAAAAATTTAAATAAATTCTATTGAAAATTCTTTTTCTCGTGTAGGTATTGTATTTCTTGTCTGGTATATATCCGGCTTATTATGTTTTACAAGTGACATTTCATTTGGAACATGTCCAAAGCACTCACATGTAAATGAATTTGTGTATCGTTAAATAATGACTTGATATTTTTCTCAAATAACATAATCCTTAAAGAAACCGAATTCTTGGTATTCAATTCCTCGCATTCATTGAGCATTAATACTCGTATTTTCCTTGGATAAATCCTCTTTTATATTTTAATACATGTCGAGGAAAGTTAGAAAAAATGGTTTTTTTTATTTATCTGGATCTCCAAATATTAAGTATTAATAAATAATCTGGGTGGTCCTATGAGTGTCTATCCCGTTCTTCCCATAGAGGCGCTTTATAGAAGAAAGGCGCCGGATAGACGGTAGAGCCTTAACATTATTGTAAAATTTATCTATGAAATTGTAAGCTATTTAAATAAATGTCTTTGAATATAATTTATAAAAATGATGAATAATAAATGTAAGTAGATAACTTTTGACCTATTTTTTAGAAGAGCGTACAAAAAGCCTGCAGCGTTGGCAGAACCTAGTAGAAGATAATAAAACACTGTCATTAACGTCAGTAAAAAAGACGTGCCTTATTCTCTCCTGCCAAGCCATAATTCTAACTACCTAA
The DNA here is from genome assembly GCA_947507615.1 of Hemithea aestivaria. Taxonomy (NCBI): domain Eukaryota; kingdom Metazoa; phylum Arthropoda; class Insecta; order Lepidoptera; family Geometridae; genus Hemithea; species Hemithea aestivaria. The sequence continues at coordinate 8,015,913 of OX382327.1, read as the reverse complement.
CCAGCGTAAACAAAATAGCGTTATTTAAATTCTGCCGCGTTACGTACAGTTAAAAAGTTTTAAAAACTTGTTCATTGTCACTACGTTCGGGAATTAAACTGTGTATAATTTATAAGAGACAAAAATGTATGACGTTTGGCAAAATATTTGCTGTTACAAGGGTAGGCAATGTTGTCAGATTTAGTGTGACGTTTTTATAGGGTTAGGCAATCGGTTAATGGCCCACGCTGCAATCAATCTACCGCACGTTATTGCAACTATGAGATACCCACATTTTTATTTAACGCGAAACGGCGTGCCTCCGACCACGATAAATTATCCATTGTTGCGCGCCGAATTCAACAAGAGCCGTTTTTGTTCGATTCTTCGACTCGTCGTCAATGGAAAATTTATTGCCGCTTCTGTCGCATTTAAATACGGCCGATTATATCAGAGAACTTTAAATGTTCCCTGAGCACTCAGCCGGAATGGTAATTTTTCCATTTTGTTTTCACCATGAAGAAGGTGCGAAATTATCATAGGCCATTCGTTCCATTACGATTGGCTCGCGGTTCCATGATTCACGCAACGAAATAAATGCTTTAAATATTTGGTGCTATTGTAACATTTATTTTGATGAATGTTGTTTGTTTTTGTACTTATATTTTTCTAGACGCGTTAGGGCAACGTTTGCAATTTAATACTCCTTATAACAAATGGTAGTGTATAAGAATACGACCGTGCCATATTGTTAGATTTATACTGTCTTTCAAATTGCAACAAACTTTGCCAAGTATCGCTGTTAGTGCAAAATGTTGCGGCTCCTGTGTAATATGAACTTGCCATGGTCATATTTAGTGTTCCAAATTTTGGAAACTTGCGGCAACTTGTCAGTATCCATGTACAGTTATATGCTTGGCAGTTTGACACCATTAATGTGTTGAAACTTTTAATTGATACATTTTCGAAGTGCTCCCTTTACACAAGAAAGATTAAAGAAAGTTGGTTCAAAGTAAACGTACAATGGTTGGGCAGATCGAAGGACCTGAATGGATCTGGGCTTCATTTGAAATCGGAGTAGCTTTTTTGATGTCTCGCACGAGTCGGGACAGGTTGAATAAAGTTTTCAGTGCGTAAATGGTGACCGTAATCTATTTGGTGTTCGGTTCCGACAACATGTGACCGAAGCGACCGTCACTCACTTGACCTCACACACGTTTCTTCCATTCTCGTTACTTTTGTGAGCACCGGGGGCTCATCTATCATTTTGCTTCAGAACTGATGACCTTTCACGAGAGACGCGTTAGAGATTTCCGTTCAGGATGAGTACCTTTACCTATAGGTATGCTTTATGTTTTTGCTACCGTGAATCTATTTTAATAATATTATTCTCATACCAACAGATATTGTTAATTTAGATTAGGAACACTCTCATAGTAGAAGTCATTTAAAAAGAGAAAAGAATTTAATAAATGAAACTAAGTTTAAAACGGCGCAACCAATTGCTTTAGACAAAATAAATTCTGTAGCCAAGCACCTTATAGTTGAAAAACGGGGCCAACATTTTCACGTCTTGCGAAAAAGGCCGTCATGAAATATGCTATAAGAAATCGAAAAGGACTGTAGCAATTCAAAGATAACCCAATACTAGTGTGTACCCTCGAGTTGAAAGTTAGATGCTGCGTCAAGGTGGGTCGCAAGAGTAACAACTTCGATTTCCGGCAGCAATTCCGTTTTATCTCTTCCCTAAGACGCATAAAGAAACTTTATGTCAAATTCACATTGGATGGTTGCGGGCGAGTTGCTGATGAGTCAGTCAGTCAGTGGGAAATCTTTTATGGATTTGTGTAAGTGAAATCTCTGGAATCAATAGTGCGTTTGGGCGAATAAAATGCGGGGAAAAGCTTTGTTACTCCTTATATTAGCGCTGACTTGCCCCTCGGTCGGCTCTGAACCTAATTTGTTACTCCCACACGCACACGCGCACTTGATTAGGAGCCTGACACTGACGCTTCATTGCTTATCCGATTCCATTAGGTAATTCGTTTCTACTGTATTCATTTATGTATAGTAGGCATCTCTGAAGAATTCTGAAGGAGAGACAGGGAAGAGTATATACGGATTAAGGATATTATCTATATAGGTATAGTGCCCGGAGCGTTACTTGTCCGGCCCGTTAATTGATCTCCTGGGTTCAGAAGTAACATATAAATTTGTGAACATACAAATATTTGGAATTTTCATTGACATGTATGTAAACTGTATTTTATGCAAAAACATAATCATTTGATTCTGATCTTGTGTGTTTCAAATGCTAATAATATTGTGGGTCTGGGTTATCATATCATATTTTAAGTAAATGTACGAACATAATAAGTTTGCTTAGAAAATCCATTCCTAAATTTTATACTGAAGTTATTTTATAAAATGTTGCATAAAGTTGATTTCGTATTAAAGATGGCACGCATTGCTATTTTGACACAATTTTTATAGAACAAAAAAGTTAACATATAATAACAAAATTTAAAATTTTAACGTGGTAAATTGGGACTAACCTATTGCTAATAATAAAAAATGTTACTTTTTATTGAGGAAATATCCTACCTCCTGTAGTCATATAGCTACCGCCGACTTTAATCAAAACGCAGTAAAATTAATTACGCTCGTACCTTACATGTGGTTGGTTACAATAATTGCAATCATAAAATGATACATTAATTGGATGTCATTACACTTGTCGTTAATTCAGTATAATTACTGTTTGGCTTGTTGAACGCAAATCTACGTACTAAAACAACACACATAAACTTTGTTAGTTTTTGATAAACATTTTACTACTATTTATGGTGTTTAGAGCTATGATTATTCAAATTAATTTTGAGTAACTGCCAGTAATAATTACATAATATTATACACAATAGCTAGTTAATAAGTATTAAACGAATTTTTTTTTTTTTTTTTTTTTTTTTTTTTATACGAGATAGGCCTACGTTTGACCACATCCCACCTGATGGAAAGTGAAAATGCGGTCGACGATGGATCACGTAAGATGCCTAGAAAGGTACCTATTCACTCGTGCCTTGAAGATACCCAAGTTGTACCGCTCGGGAAACACGGATGACGGCAAAGTGTTCCAAACGCGACCAGTTCTCATTAAGAACGAAGAAGCAAAACGCTTGGTGCGGGCATATTTGATAATAATCCTTGTTTAAAACTAATGCTTGACTAATAAATTTACCATGGTCCATAATAGACAAATTGATTTGCGCAAATTTGCTCGCGCTTAGTCTGAGACACAAGGCACCCATACCTTATTTAAAAATACCTTAAACTTAAACATTCTTTAAACTAATTTCAATTTAATCTTGTTTCGAAATGAATCATTTTATAAGTACAGATCAGTACCCTAAATTTCAGAAACATTTTGTTTGGCTGCCTGGGGTAATATAAAAATGGATGAACTTGCTATTTCGTAATACGAACCTATATCAAGTTGCTTTTAATTCGTGCCAATTAGCTTTAGACCTATTACAATGTTACTTGAAAGACTTAAGTAATTACAGACTTTGACTGTAAATTGAAGTTAAAATCGCGTGTCATTAATATAATAGCTTTGTCATGAAGTTTGCGATGTGAGTTGGTAAGATTGCCCTAGTGTATAATGAACTGAAGAACTTTCTTGAAGAAGTCTAAAATATAATTATGTGTAAGTAACGGTATTGTGTTACTAGACTTTGAGATTTAAAAATTGCTGGAAAGTTATTGGAATATGGATAAAGAGACTTATCGTCGCATGTCTCTCAGTTTGTTCTCTGTTAATTTGAATCACACCACCAACCCATGTGAATTAAATTTTCTCTTCTCCCTGCATGGTTGTCTGGAAGAGCTATAGCAATAAGACCGCCAATTTTAACACTTAGTTTTTTAATATTGTTTTAGTTCTTAAGTTCTTTTTTGTATATTTTTTAGTGTTCCAATAGTGTTATCTATCTCTAACTTCGTACTTTGTCTTACCATCTTAATGTAGAGGTATAACTCTTTAAACTTCCGCGATTTAAACTCATTTTAATTGTATTAGTCCGAACTTATCGCGTAGGAATTTACTGCTAGTTTTACAAAAAACATAGGTCCTTTAATGTATAATAGTTCTTTTATCATGTTACTTGAATTTACCGAAAATCAGTCATTACCTAAGAGAATTGATAATAGTAATTTCAAACTAATATGTGTTTACCTTGATCTCCTATATTCGTGCAAGAAAGCATAAATTGCTTTACACACCTAAAAGCACAGAGTAAACCATGATACCACAAGTAATTAGTCTGAATCCTAAGGGTCTGTAGTCTAGAATTAGGCCAGTTGCTGTAATGAACACTAGAAACGCTTTAGCTGCGTGATTGGTGCCTTAAATATGCAAACATGGAGTGCTTTACAGGGTTTGTTAGATTAATTAACCTTGAGTAAACTACTACCATTTAACTTGATACAGTGTATCTCGAAATAAAAGATTTACCAGCCGTGTTGTGGTACGATGTTCAGTGAGAGCAGGGAAATTTTATCCCGCCTTCTAAGTTGCGTCTGCTTCCATCTTCGGTCGCTACATTGATTAATATCGGGTGAGGTCGTGGTTAAAGACTTATTTGTAGTGACTAAAAAGTACCTACAATGCATATTTTTATGGTATGCAAACTTACTGGTGTCTCCTGCTTGAAATAATGAGTTTCACTCATGTCCTGCTTTCCTCGATCACTCATTTGGAAAAATATCTAAACGTTATCTTAAATTTAAACTGAGTATGCATTTAGCTATTTAAATTTGAATTATTCTGAAGTTTCGCGAAGTTTTGTATATCAATGGGAGCTTTGGCCATGGAATATGTTTTTTCCATGATGATGGGTCAAATAATTTAAATTCGAGGGACTTTCAATATGGATGGTCTTTAAATAGAATTGATTAGTTACTTTGTGAAATTTTAAACAACGCGTCGGCAGTACATTTGTACAGTCAACTACAAAGAGATGTATCCATGTAAGTCTTACAAAATGAAGGAACTTTTAGTATGCAAAAATTATTTACCCTTACTTCGTGACATTTTCAGTATCCACCAAATCTTGTACTATATTCGATTCATTTTAAATGCTATTATTATGTAGGTATCACCTAAGGAAAAGTAGTGAGATACATCATTGTTGCATGTTAAACGAGTCGATGATAATATAAAGTTTGATTGCTACTAGAAATGTCACGAACCAAGGGTAGTTCATTGTGGCAAATGAAAATTTACTTCATTTTGTAAGCCTAACATGGATACATCTCTTTGTAGTTGACTGTACTACTAGTCATGCAGAAGTTTATTGACAACATTAAGGCTTACAATTAGGTAGACTTCTTGTGTCTCTGTGTCAAACTTTACATACAATACTAGAAAAAGCTTTTTAGTCTTTTGGAATAAATGCTTTTGAGTTCGTGCTTGATCAGGTGAGAGCGTGGCACAGTTAGAATATTATATTATTTATATTATGTGTATTGAATATATAAATAATAAGTATTTAAACACCTTGTATCTTGTAAATTTAAACACACCACCTAACCCATGTGAATTACAATTGCTCTCCTCTCCTTGCACAGTTGTCTGGAAGAGATCGCTATTAGCGATAAGACCGCCAATTGTAACACTTTTAGTTTTATATTATAGTTTTAACGGGGTGATAACACTCAATACGTAAGTTTTGTAGGCCTTATTGCATTCGATACAATGCAACATGGTGAATAAAAAAAAATATGTATATCTACAGGATATACTTTATTTTTGGTTGGTGCTCATAACACAATTCCATTATTTTCGCTCGATAGAAAAAAATAATGAAAATACCTCTAAAAAATGTTTTCATGGTTAAATAATGTATGAAGATGTTACTAAATCGATCAGATTTTTTGCCAAATGATACTTTATGTAATTAACTATATTTGCTTCGTGCCATTTTTTAAATAAAATAAGACAATTTTGCATAAACTCCATTTTTGTTATTTGCGGAAAAAATTGTTTGCATGTGTGCGTGAAGCCCGTGTACAGACACACCCGGCTGAGGCCTCTTGCTGAACAGACGTGTCGCGCTTTGAGTTTCAATACTCTCGTCGACATTTTTCCATATTTCAATGCTTATATCTTGTGTTTCTGATAGGTCATAGTTTAGTTTTACGTTTGCATATTTTTAACATTTTTTCACTATAAAATAAACGTGTAAATAATACTTCTGTAATATCTATAAAAAAATGGTATAACTGTATGCTTGGCAATAACAGATTAGTTTATTTAGACGCTCGGTTAGATGTTACGGTAGCCACATTGGTTTACTGGTGGAAACGCAAGCTGTATGTCTGGGTTCAAATCTCGATAACAGATGTAATTTTTGCTTTATTTGTTTTTATTATAAGTTTGTATTTTTAACCAAGAACAAAATGTAGAGTTGAGTTTTGAGTTTGAGTTTAGAATACTCTCGTCGACATTTTTCCATATTTCAATGCTTATATCTTGTGTTTCTGATAGGTCATAGTTTAGTTTTACGTTTGCATATTTTTAATATTTTTTCACTATAGAATAATCGTGTAAATAATACTTCTGTAATATCTATAAAACATTGGTATAACTGTATGCTTGGCAATAACAGATTAGTTTATTTAGACGCTCGGTTAGATGCTACGGTAGCCACATTGGTTTACTGGTGGAAACGCAAGCTGCATGTCTGGGTTCAAATCTCGATAAGAGATGTAATTTTTGCTTTATTTGTTTTTATTATAAGTTTGTATTTTTAACCAAGAACAAAATGTAGGGCGTTTACAAGTCGATGCGTAGACCTGTTTTTTACAGAGCACATAGTCCGAATTTGGTTTTTTTTTTGGAAAGGGACGTATACTCTATTTTTGTTATTTGGGAAAAAATTGTATACCGCTGAGCGCAGCTAGTATTATTATATTATGGAAGCAGATGATGCGAGACCCTGGTTAAAAAAATATTTATACCTACCTATTATAATATTTACATTTTTGTTTTATCCGTTACTATGATTATATCGTGTAAATTATATTTGCAGAAAAAAGAAACTAGAAAACGTATAATAAATAACCAATTTTTTGGTCAAATATTTTAGTGCGGCTCCTTAGCTCGATTTTGTATGGAAGTATGGCCCCGAGCGGCAGAAAGCATGAAACTTGGCATGCGTATAGCTTTACCGTTCATTAGAAGAAATTTTAATAGAAACACCCCTTACGACAATGTTTTCACCTCCCCCCCCACTTTTATGCCCCTTTTTTTTGTTTTTTGAGTTTTTCTTGAAAACTATGAGAGCTATAATAAAGATATACATACAATATTGTATATACAATATTGTCCTTTATAGTATATTGCCAGGACTTATAGTTTCAAAAATATGATTTATTTGTTTTTGGATTCTTTTTGAAACTATAAGTCCTGACAATCTATATATATAAAAGAAAGTTGTGTTAGTTAGACTATTTATAACTCGAGAACGGCCGAACAGATTTGGATGAAAATTGGTGGGGAGGTAGCTTAGGACCGGGGGCGTGCTATAGGATACTTTTTATCCCGATTGGTATGATTTGAAGAAAATTTTAACTAAAAATAGTTATGAATGAAAAACAAATGACTGTTGGCGAAATTTGACAGCTGATTGTCATTTTGACGTGTATTTTTTTTTCAAAATTTGACGTAAATGACATAAGGAGGTCGGTGACTTGGTTTGTAACTTTTTGAATGTGAATTAAATTTGAATGGTAGAATTTGATGGAAATTTAACTGGTAGAAATTTAAGAGTTCAAAAATGATAGAAATTTTAATCTAAGAAACCATAGATCATCAAAATCGGTCCAGGCGTTCTTGAGTTATGAGTATTCAAACTTTTACGAAGTACCAGGACACCAGAAACATGTAGGAGATGTTTGACAAATTTATTTGTATTATAAACTACTTGCTGCCAGTATAACAAAACGTCATAAAAACAATGACAATTATAAATTATTGAAGTTTAACGTTTGATTTGTTTTGGTTGGAAAATATTAAAATAAATTTGCAGATAGTTCAGAAAAATTGGATTAATAATGCCGCGACCAAGACAATCGAATCTTTACCGACAAAGCCGAAATGCGACTAGGATTCGGAACATTGCGAATGAAAGGACAGATGAAGAACAAGAAATTGCACGTGAAGAGAGCCGTATTAGTATATCTCGGCTGCGTACTTATCAATCACAAGAGCTAATAGAGGCAGCCCGTGAAACGGCACGCTTGGCAATGCGAAATCATCGAGCAAATCTCAGAGTTGAACGGTTAGATAATGTAAGACACAAGAAGAAATGTATCAAGTCCTGATTTGAATCGAGCAGCGTTTCGATACATTGCATCACTGATTACTGCCTGCATACTAGCGTTCAAATTGGGCCAATGGACATTCTTTGCGAGTATTGTGACGCATTGAAGTTTTCCGGAGAAACGCACGGATTATCATGATTGTTGGTGAAAACTTGGAAAGAAGAGATATTGTGCTGTCACGTCGCGATAATGGGCAACTGAAAAAAATATCAGAAACACATCGTTCATATGACACGTTGCAATACCCGCTGATGTTTTGGAAAGGAGAAGATGGATATTATTTCCATATCAAAATGAAAAATCCATTGGATGGAGAATATCACTATCATAGTTCGGAAAGCAATTGGCTATTAAGTGAGGTAGTCACACAGCCCACTCTTTGGCTTTAGTATTGTTAAATCTAGCGTAGGTACTATAGTCTCTAAGCATTGTAGATGTAAAATATTGATACAATAAATATATAAGGCATCGCCTTGCAGTTTGTATCACCCACTACCCCACTTTTTTTTTATGTGATGAAGTAGAAGACGAGCAAGACGTCTCCTGATGTTAAGAGATAACGCTGCCCATAATCAGTACAGTGCTACCAAGAATTTTACAATGATGTGAAATTCCAGGAACACTGCACCAACGCTTCTTACTCAAGAGTCATAAGATGTTAAGATTCTTTAGCCCAGTAATTTCACTAGCTACAGAGCCCTCCTACCGAAGCACAGTAATGTTTGCACATCACTGATCAGGCGGTAGAATAACTAGCACTGTTGGGGTACCCACCTAGACGACCTTCTGCAAAAACAGTCTACTCCTGGTAAGAAAGTCTACCCTCGATAATTAAATTAATTTAAATAAAAACAAAAATTGGGTAATTTTATTACTCTAAGGCGGAACGAAGTTCGCCGGGTCAGCTAGTATACTATAAAGTACAATATTGTAGAAAATTTTATGGAAAATAAACTTCTCCTTGATATCTTTATTCTAGCTCTCATAGTTATCAAGAAAAACTCAAAATACAAAAAATTGGGACCTAAAAGTGGGGGAGAGGAGGAAATATTATCGTGGGGGGTGTTTCTACTCATATTTCTTCTAATGAAAGGTAAAGCTATACGCATGCCAAGTTTTATGCTTTCTGCGGCTCGGGGTCATACATTGGACTAAGGATCCGGAGGTATATTTTTAAATTTTTGGTTCATGTATTATACACTAAAAAATCTACCCCAAATCTGCTTAATTTATGATACCCAAACACACAAATATAGGCGAAATAATCATTAATAAAAAAACATTGCTGGTATTATCAGGTGCAAGGGCAATTGCATATCACCCAAAAACAATACTGTATATTTGCCGTTTGGGAAAATGAAAAGGAAAAGCTAAAGACAGAAAAAATTTAAACAGACTAGGAGGGCACTGTAGCTAGTGAAATTACTGGGCTGAAGAGTCTTAAATAAAATTAAATAAAAATAACTACTCTACACGAGACTTTTTGTCGTATCCATATCCATATACATATCCAACCATACATATATATAAAAGGCAAGTCATTTGTATTACATACATTTTGTCCTATAGTCGGGCCGGCCTAAAAGGCCACATTTGACACATCATCAAAATTCCCTTACAGGGTGATCTAAAAATTTTACTTATTTTTTCTGTAAATAATATATGTCAACACTGAGCTGAACAATAAATAATATGACAACACTTAGCTGAACACTGAACACTATACTCGAATTTACAATTAACAATTTACGCATTACCATTAAAATTTCTACCATTTGGTAGATTTTTTGCCTACCAAATGGTAATAATTTCTGCCAAAACTACCATTAAATTTTTCTACCAAAAACTACCATTCAAATTTCAAGCAAAATCTACCATTCTTTTTTATCATTTAGTTGATTTTTTACCATAAAAAATATATCAAAAACTACTATTAATTTTTTACCATTTGGTAGATTTTTCTATCATTAAAAATTCTACCTAAAACTACTAAGTAGATTTTTCTACTGTGCATTTTTGAAAACTAACGTGAGAGTTATCCATATTACTATGTAAACAAAACGACTAAAAACTCACGGAAATAATGGTCGGAGCTAGGCTCGATCCTGAGTTTCGGACAATTACGATGTCCTTCATCAGGAGCTCACGCATTTTTCTACCATAAAAAAGTCTACCAAAAACTACAATTGAAATTTCTACCAGAAGAAACGTAAAGAAGGAACAAACATACTCACACACACACACACATTATTAAAAAAAATTAAAGTCCTTAACGGTGTCAAAATGTGTAATTAAAAAAGTAATCGGCCATTTTGTAGCGGCCGTAGCCGTCTTGGACGGATTTCCACCAAATGTGTGTTTGCTCAAAATAAGTTGATTAAGATCGGAAAACCCCCCTTGTACCCCTTCTGGCAGTAAGGAAGGGAGGTAAAAGGGGCCGCTCCACCCTGCTTCACTTAATCAACTCTGGGAGACCATGTAGAGCCACGAGGAAAATGTCGGTGTCAATTTCGGATAAGCCGATGGTATAGATTTTATTTCTAATATAAAACAACGGTTTTTGTGGCATTATGTTTAACCAAAAAAAATAAAAAATACTCAATTTTTGTTTCAAGTCATTGTTGTGTTTATTTTTAAACTATAAAGAATATGTTATACACATAGCTAAGAACATTGCCGAGTAATATTATTAATCTTATAAACGAAAAAATAAACAAACTTCATTAATCCGTTCGGCTACGATGGCACAGACAGATACACAAACAGACAGACAAACAAACACGTCAAACTTATAACACCCCACCTTTCTTGCGTTGGGGGTTAAAAAAATTAGATGAATAAATAGGACACCCTATACAAGGTCACGTCAATCAGTTTTTGTTTTTAAAACAATAAGGATGCTACCCAATAAAATCGCGAAATCGAAATTTGAAATGTAGAATCGAATGCAATTATAACTTGGATTGAATATTTGATCATAAATAAATAACTATATTGCGATTAAAATAAAATATGTTGTTAATATTGTGATTATATTATAGTAAAATATAATGTAATTAAAATAAAATTGTGTAATGTATAGAGAATAAACATATTTTTTTATTACAGGTTTTTTTATAACTCGTGAGATATTTCTGGCAAAACTAGCCCATGACGCCATTACATTTTTACAAAAAAAACCTATTAGAATTAAAATTAATTAGACTTTAGGAATGTTTTCATAAAACTGTATTCGATTCCAACGTGTTTGAAGATCGTATCGATTCATATCCTATAATCGAAATAAACAAACAATGTCCCAACACTTGTTTACTATGACTGACATCTGTCAAATGTGGCCTTTTAGGCCGGCCCTACTAATAAGTATAATAAAATTCTTAACATAATATATTATTATTTTTTATAAGTATTTTAGAGATTGAACATTTCATCAGACCATGTTTTAGACATGTAATCATTAAGAGAGTAGAAAGGATGTATTTCAAAAAAGTATTTTATTTTGCATTTGAACTCTAACATAGGTAGTCTAGTAATTTGAATAGGTAATTTTTACCTTTCGTGAAAAGCACTCTACCTAGCAGTCACGGTTTCCGATTGAGCTGAAATTTCACATACCAACAATCGGATGACAATGCAATAATTTTATGACATGGAGGTGAACTGAAGTCTGATGATGGAGCTGAAAGGTGGTCATAGGAACCGCGTAAACAAAAGACAAAACCTCATCGAGTTTGGGCTCATTTGATTCGTCTTTACGAGTACTTTGATACTATATAGTAACCAGGATCTGATGATGGAGCTGGAAGGTGGCCATAAGAATTCCGTGATTAAAAGGCAAAACCCCATCGAATTTGGGCTCATTTGATTCGTCTTGACGAGTACTTTGATACTATACATATAGTAACCAGGGTCTGATGATGGAGCTGGAAGGTGGCCATAGGAACTCCGTGATTAAAAGACAAAACCCCATCGAGTTTGGACTCATTCGATTCGTCGTAATAGAGGGGGAGTTTCGATCTTAATCAGCTTATTTGGAGATAAGGAATCATTGTGCCAAGTTTTAAATCTCTGCATAAAACGACGTTTTGCGCCCAGAGTCTGTTTTTTTTTATGTTATGAAGTAGAAGACGAGCAAGACGCTCTCCTGATGTTAAGAGATAACGGCTGCCCATAATCAGTACAGTGTTACCTAGGATTTCACAATTATGTGAAACTCTAGGAGCACTGCACCAACGCATCTTACTCAAGAGTCATGAGATGTTAAGACTCTTTAGCCCAGTAATTTTAATTATTTTATATGGTACTAGCTGACCCGGCGAACTTCGTTCCGCCTTAGAGTAATAAAATTACCCAATTTTTGTTTTTATTTAAATTAATTTAATTATCGAGGGTAGACTTTCTTACCAGGAGTAGACTGTTTTTGCAGAAGGTCGTCTAGGTGGGTACCCCAACAGTGCTAGTTATTCTACCGCCTGATCAGTGATGTGCAAACATTACTGTGCTTCGGTAGGAGGGCTCTGTAGCTAGTGAAATTACTGGGCTAAAGAATCTTAACATCTTATGACTCTTGAGTAAGAAGCGTTGGTGCAGTGTTCCTGGAATTTCACATCATTGTAAAATTCTTGGTAGCACTGTACTGATTATGGGCAGCGTTATCTCTTAACATCAGGAGACGTCTTGCTCGTCTTCTACTTCATCACATAAAAAAAAAGTGGGGTAGTGGATGATACAAACTGCAAGGCGATGCCTTATATATTTATTGTATCAATATTTTACATCTACAATGCTTAGAGACTATAGTACCTACGCTAGATTTAACAATACTAAAGCCAAAGAGTGGGCTGTGTGACTACCTCACTTAATAGCCAATTGCTTTCCGAACTATGATAGTGATATTCTCCATTCAATGGATTTTTCATTTTGATATGGAAATAATATCCATCTTCTCCTTTCCAAAACATCAGCGGGTATTGCAACGTGTCATATGAACGATGTGTTTCTGATATTTTTTTCAGTTGCCCATTATCGCGACGTGACAGCACAATATCTCTTCTTTCCAAGTTTTCACCAACAATCATGATAATCCGTGCGTTTCTCCGGAAAACTTCAATGCGTCACAATACTCGCAAAGAATGTCCATTGGCCCAATTTGAACGCTAGTATGCAGGCAGTAATCAGTGATGCAATGTATCGAAACGCTGCTCGATTCAAATCAGGACTTGATACATTTCTTCTTGTGTCTTACATTATCTAACCGTTCAACTCTGAGATTTGCTCGATGATTTCGCATTGCCAAGCGTGCCGTTTCACGGGCTGCCTCTATTAGCTCTTGTGATTGATAAGTACGCAGCCGAGATATACTAATACGGCTCTCTTCACGTGCAATTTCTTGTTCTTCATCTGTCCTTTCATTCGCAATGTTCCGAATCCTAGTCGCATTTCGGCTTTGTCGGTAAAGATTCGATTGTCTTGGTCGCGGCATTATCAATCCAATTTTTCTGAACTATCTGCAAATTTATTTTAATATTTTCCAACCAAAACAAATCAAACGTTAAACTTCAATAATTTATAATTGTCATTGTTTTTATGACGTTTTGTTATACTGGCAGCAAGTAGTTTATAATACAAATAAATTTGTCAAACATCTCCTACATGTTTCTGGTGTCCTGGTACTTCGTAAATGTTTGAATACTCATAACTCAAGAACGCCTGGACCGATTTTGATGATCTATGGTTTCTTAGATTAAAATTTCTACCATTTTTGAACTCTTAAATTTCTACCAGTTAAATTTCCATCAAATTCTACCATTCAAATTTAATTCACATTCAAAAAGTTACAAACCAAGTCACCGACCTCCTTATGTCATTTACGTCAAATTTTAAAAAAAAAAATACACGTCAAAATGACAATCAGCTGTCAAATTTCGCCAACAGTCATTTGTTTTTCATTCATAACTATTTTTAGTTAAAATTTTCTTCAAATCATACCAATCGGGATAAAAAGTATCCTATAGCACGCCCCCGGTCCTAAGCTACCTCCCCACCAATTTTCATCCAAATCTGTTCGGCCGTTCTCGAGTTATAAATCGAAACGCTAACTAACACTAACTAACACTTTTTATATATATATAGATTTTAGAAAATATAAAAGAAAGAAATGAATTATTGTTTGAAGTTAATAAATAAATTTTATGTAGAATAATTGACATTTTATTTTAGCTCTCATAGTTTTAAGTAGTAGTAGATTTTATATAGATTTAAAGGGGGGGGGGGGGGGGGGGGGGTGGAATTGTCGTAGAGGTGTTTCTACTAAAATATCTTCTTAGGAACGGTAAAGCTAAACGTATGCCAAGTTTCATGATTTCTGCCGGACGGGGTCATACTTGAAGCTTTATGTAAAATATTTTTTTTACAATGAAGTAAGAAAATGAGCAAGACGCTGTCCTAATGGTAAAAGATAACGATATCCATAATTAGTACAGTGTTACCCTCGATTTAACAAAGGAAAAAAACTGGGTGCACTGCGCCAACGCTTCCTACTTGAGAGTCATAAGATGTTTAGACTCTTCAGCGAAGTAAAATATGGTTTCTATAACAATCGTGAAAAATAAAATTACTAATTACTAAACGCCGTTCCACCTTTTCCCATTGTTAAATATTTGTTTATAAAACAAGTGAGTATAAATAGAGCATTTTATAATTATTACCATTCAGCATCAAAGTACTCGACAAGACGATTCAAATGAGCCCAAACTTGATAGGGTTGCATCATTTAATTACGGAGTTCTGTGGGCACCTTCCAGCTTCATCATCAGATCAGTTCGATGTCATAATAATATTGCGTTGTCATCCAATTTATGCATGCAACATTTCAACGCAATCGGATTTCGGGAAGTGGGTAAAATTAAACATGCAAAATTTGATTAAAATAAGACAGACGGACAGGTGAAAATAATAAAAGCTTGTGAAAGTATTGTGTTGATTAAATGAATAAAATAACCTTACCAACCAACAAAAATAAAAAAATATTTTAGTTATCAGATTCATTTATTTAAATAAGCGACATCTATTGAGTTTTTTGTGGAAATTACAACACGATGCGATATAAAGTCGCTTGTGCTATCTTATAGTGCGTGCAAGTAGTTTTGTGTGCCGCCGTCCGATGCTCTAGCGCCACGCCGCGCCGTTCGTGCGGTGTGACTGTGTGAGAACGCATTTCTGAATTCGAATTAGGTGTTATCACCCCGTTAAGTTGTTTTTGTACATTTTTGTGTTTCAATAAAGGATTATCTATCTATCTATCTATAATATTATATTAAGAGTTAACGTCCAATTAAGACGCGTCCATTTTCCGATGAGAACCAACTCCACAGCCAATACGTGAAGCGTAACTTAAATATTGAATCAGTAGGGTATTACTTCGCTTAGAAAGGCTAAATTGAATCTAAGTATTGTGACTTCTGTCTACTACGGTCCCGGGAGAGCGCGTCTCGTGTTGGTCTGTCTCTTACGAAGCCTTTTGTAAGAGAACTTCCAATATTTATCCTGAAAGAAATAAAGCACTTGAGCTCTATCGAAAATACGAGTACTTATTGTTGTATTTGACTCATTTTATTGAAGTGACAAAACATACATCAATAAGAATATATAAAAAGAATGATTCAAATTTTGATTACAATGTGTATAACAGCCAGTAATACAACACTTATTTTATAAGATCGTTACTTTTGTAAATGTTAGGTATGAAAATCTTATAACTTTCTTAGTCTAACTTATTCTTACATATTATTCAAGTCACTATTACAATGTTATTACTAAGGTACCTCACATATATGTATGTACGTGGGGATTATAGCGGTTAAGATATATTTATAACTCTTAACGATATCGGTGATGAAAGTTAAAGCAGTTAATATTCGATTTGCCAGGACTACGGAAGCCTATATATTATTACAATATCAAAATTCCTTGTTACTTTATCCGCAATAGAAAATAAATATATACATAGGAGTAAGGTAGGTAGGTATCTTATTTTCATTAAAAGGAATTCACTAATTCAAATGATGTAATAAATCTCAAAACCTTGGATGGAACACGCTACATTTACCTAAAATGATAATAATTCGTGGAAATAACAGATTCTGCAGAATGAAAGTGAACGTAATTAAGGAGGAATCTTTTCCGTGAAAGTTTCCCAACCTTAAATAAAAATCTCTGGTGGCCAAAGTTCTACAATTACGAGGCCTAAAGGTGGCAGCGGTTTAATTGCTCTTAGTTAGGTGTTTAAATTAGCTGCTTTGTAATTAGCACATTATGAAATCAGATACTGATTTAACTATGTAAGTTTTGTATCGCTCGGGTCGGTACCTTGAACCTTGTACCTTGAAGTTTGATTATAAATATTAGGGAATCGTGGGTTGACCCTTTGAAGGTACCCATGTGTCATTGCAGGATTTGAACTGCCGCATACAAAATTACAGCCCGTTTCTATTATAATTAATTTATGCGTAAGGTTAATTAACATTCACACGTCATCACGTCGTGGTCTTAATAGATGAACTTTAAGTAGGAGCACCAATGCTGTTCATAGCATTTATTAAAGAAAACCTTTTATCAAGTTAGCCAATATATAGGTATATATAGTAAAAAAATGCTCGGAAACTTCTGTATGATAAACCAGCTGGTGCCACTCTTTAAAAAACAATAAATAATGTTACCAAGATAAAGGAAAATGAACAGATATTTAAAAAAATCCCTACGAGTTTCTTGTTCGTTCTTAACATAGATGTTTTCCAATGGATGATATATGTAATCCAAAATTATAACTCCAATTAAAATTATTGAAAAATTTACTTGCAAAAATTATTGAAAAATTTACTTTTCATATTTTTATTATTTCCCTTTTGATTTTAAGTTGTTTTTATTCCCTATAAAGCTTATTAAACAGAATTACACCACAATTAAATGGAAAATATGAAAAGTTTTTTTTTTTTTTATGTGATGAAGTAGAAGACGAGCAAGACGCTCTCCTGATGTTAAAAGATAACGGCTGCCCATAATCAGTACAGTGTTACCTAGGATTTCACAATTATGTGAAATTCTAGGAGCACTGCACCAACGCTTCTTACTCAAGAGTCATGAGATGTTAAGACTCTTTAGCCAAGTAATTTCACTAGCTACAGTGCCCTCCTACCGGAGCACAGTGACATTTGCACATCACTGCTCAGGCGGTAGAATAACTGGCACTGTTGGGGTACCCACCTAGACGACCTCCTGCAAAGGAAGTCTACCCCCGGTAAAGATGAAAGATGTATGAAATTATAATGTAAAAACTAAAAAACCCTCTGGCTTTAAATTATTTGAATTATTAAGGTATTGCTGAACTGTATTTTGCGCCTATACATAAATATAATGAGTATTATGCATATTAATTTGAAAAGAAAGAATGAAGCTTTATCACTTTATGGGCTAGATTGTGTTGTCATGTAATAAAAATTTTAAAAACCCGTGGTGTGTTCTGAAGGCAAAACAGTGTGTCGTTTTACCTTTTCTTATGCAAGTCTATACCTACCTCTAGGTACCCACATAACACATAGCTGCTACTACGTAGGTATGTTTACTGCAGCGTTTCTCCACGGCCTTCTAAATGAAAAACTGTACTCGTTTTCGTTTTAATATTTCAAACTCTTCAACGTCTTGGTTTTTGTTTTTGTTTGTGCTACAAATTATTTCGTCATTAAAACGACTGGCTCTGTTTCCAGTTCAAAGGATTTAATTTTTTAGAAAAGCAATAAAAATTATGATGTAATATTCGAAAATCATGTTGCTCGAGTGAAAAAGCAAAGAGCTCGTGCATTACTTGCTTTTTTGTTAACACCGGCGCGGCGCGACTCTAGTGCTTACAATTTACGATAATTTCTTTCAAAATGATGCCAAAACCCGTGTAGGTATCCAAATAACTTCCTCAATAACGGTGCGGGTTGGCAGTGAGCAATTGACCTCTTTTTATTCAAAACTAGTTTTTCGCCCCCTCATTATGGCTTTAACGTTTTCGGGATGAAGGTAGGCGTCGTAATTGACCCGCTCGGGTCATGTTGCGGGGTAATAGGCTGCGGGTATGGTATGAGGTTTGACGAGAGGGTGAGCACGGGCTCTGCGAGTTTATCTTCGCGGGCCAGCCTCATGAGTCACGCGGCTCCCGGCTCGCGCCTGCCCGACGGCCCGTGAACGCAGCTCCGTGCTCCGGCCCGTCACGACTCAACACACAAATCACAACGACACGCCACAGCCCCTTTAAATGCTTTTTAAAAACGTGATTTATTTTGTGACAGCATTATCCTCACTCCTAATCCCCCTGTGAATTTATTATTCCGAAAGTTTGTTGTGGTCGCGGCTTGAGTAATCCGAAAGCTTCCGGCGCTTCATCTCCGCAAAAAGGATATTTTATAACCCACTTCGGCGTCGATTGCTCTCGTTCCGACCTTAAAAGTTTGCAGTTGTTTACAATTAACGGGATCAATACGGCTTTTAATTCGGATTCGTATCGCAAATAATAATTCTATTGTTTAAAGACCGTATCCGTTTCGGTGCGGTGGTGAGAAGTTGCCGAATTTAATTTGGATTTTATTGGTTATGTAAATTGTGTGTATTTGTAATCTGAGACCGTAGGAAAAGGAGCTCAGGATGTGGGTGTACCTAATGGTTGGAGGAAAATCAAGAGTGTGTAGTCGTAATGTGAGGTTCGCGTCACAAGGCCTCGGCCGCTTTGTTCGAGGTCCTTTCATGCTGTGCCAGAGCCTCTCGAGCCGACCCGACTGTTTGTATTCTGTTCACGAACTTTCCGAATATATTATTTTGTAAGGGCAAATACTCACAGATGTGGAAGAAACTGATTTAAGAGTTCCTATTGAATGTAGCTCTAAAAGTGCTCGGATAAATTCCTTTATACGTGTGTTACGGACTCTGTGGTGTCGTTGAATTTATTGTTCGATCGCGTTGAAGCTCAACATACTTTAATGGTAAAGGTTTTATTACTACCTATATATGGCCTCTAATATATATTATGTGAATTGAGCGAGCTTATATCTATTTAAAGTCTTTTATCTATTTAAATAAAACACAAAAGAAGCATGAAAATTATACCTACTAAATCTCGCATCTATATTCGCAGCTAAAAACGAGTCCAAGGTATGAGCATCAATTAAAAATACAATATTCAATAGAAATATAATATCAAAATCTAATTTAATGCTTAACTAGCAATCTAAGATAATTAGGCAACTGTACTATCTAGATTCGTCTAGAGTCTAGATCGTTAATTGAAAAGTTTGAGATTAGAAAACTTTCACCAAATGATAATTTTGAAAGTGGATATTATGTTAAAGCTCAAAATTTAGCTTTAAGGAATTATGCTTTTTGGTTACAATTAATAAATAAGACTAGCGACATAATTTTAAAACTCTAAATTGAATTCAAAATTTTTAATTGTTTTAGTAGCTATGGCGCTGAATTTTAAACTGCTACACACCTATCAATCTATAGTAGAATTTAACGTTTTTTGTGTAATTGATATTATTATTACAAGTTAAAAATAGAATACCTTAACGACCATGACTAATTCAATTGCATTTTGAAAATCCTTGTAATCATGTAACAATCAATATGTACAATGTACCTACTTGGACTGAAACTATAACGAAAGTTTAATATTATGTCAAATCCTATTCTAAACTTTGTAACCCATTTTGCACATCATAATTTCTTACAGACATCCTCTTTCTAGGGATGTAATATCGGCTACATCGCATGCTCTTAAATGTAAATCTTAGAAAATCACTATTTCATATTTACCGCGTCCAAACCTCAATATTATGTAACTAAATATTGTCATTATTCTTATGTGACACACTTGTTGGTATCCATTGTGCAGTTAAAAATAAATTGTCCAAGTTTCAGTGTAATTTAGATAACAATGCAGGGACAAGAGAAATAGAAGAACGCGAACACGTACTCAATGTATTTTAGTTATTTGTTGGTCACATTGGACGATATAAACTTAATGTACGCTTCGGGCATTATTCTCGCACGTTTACTTGTATGCAATTATTATGCGAGGCAATTAAAGTTTCAGCTAATGTGGATGGGTACATGTGCATATATCATACTAATATATAAAAACAAAATATTGTGTGCTTCAGTCTGCTACTTCTTCTCGTCTAAACGGCTATCGATTAGGGTGAGATTTGAGAGATGTGTAGCTTGGACCTTAAATTAAAAATAAACCTTTTTTATGTTTGGGAAGTTTCGGCTTTAATGTGTTTTAAGCACACATACGTAAATAATTAAACTTTCATTTATAATATTAATATTATATCTGCAATTTTAGAGGTTGAAACCCCATAAATTGCAGATTTTCATAGTTTTTTTGCTAACGATATATGCACAAGCACATACGAGTATGTACCTACACATAGATTTCATGAGGGTAGTATCTGTAATATTTTGTACATATACTTATTTTACATAATACTCGTATAATAATAACAATAATAGTAATTAAAAAATTACTACATATTTTTTATTACTCATGCCATTATGTAATCTCTACATCAAAATGAAAATATTTAATGCAAAGAACCACGCGCTCTCGTAAATAACTCGAGCTATACCAACTCGTGTGTAAATCGATAAACATGGGAATCTCTAATGCGTACAATTGTTCGGATTGTTCCGATTCCAAACTAGGATTCCAGGATCCCTTGTATTATGGTAATCCGGTTGGCACTGTACCGACACAGACAAAACTCAAAAATTTGTTTCTATTGTCGCTTTGAAGCATAATTTGATTATAACACGACTAAAGTTTGAATCCTAATTATTAAATGGAATTCTATTTCCACTATAAACTAAAAAGTTTTCACGTCATAATAATAACGGAATCAACGATAATGTAATTAAAACTGTTTTCGAACTTTGTGTTTAGGACAACAGTTAGGTACTCGCATACTTTGAATGCACACTGGTATGAGTACAGTAAACCTAACAGTACATTGTAAAATTTAAAACTACCTATATACTCGTAACAAACATAAATTATATTATTACTCATAAGCAATGACGTTCCTCACTGATTGTTTTTATTTGAGGTATTATACCTAACAGTATAACAATAAAATTGAAATATGTTTACATTTTCTAGAAGAGTAATAAAATCTTACCCAATTTTGTCAACAATCCTTCTTCTTGCATTACTTTAAATCTGTTAAATACTGTATTTACCTCCAATGGTTTATGGTCCCAAATGTGCACGTAACTACGTCAATTACTCGACAACATATCAACGTCCCGTCGGTCCCACGGTTCCTTCTCAAGGGAGTCTTACTTCGTCGCTGACTGATTCGGTCCCCTCGACCTTGCTCCTCCTAAGGGACTGTTGGACATTGGACATGCTTCAATAAACACAAACGCTACCCAAATATTCACTGTGAACACTTCTTCATTTAACAAATGTGCTGAACTATTTCAATGTACCGTCTTCCTCGAACGCCGACTTTTTCGGTCCCCTTTATCAATTCCAAAGTTAAAACGTGATCTCTGTAAGCAATAGATTTCGTCGCCTTCTGCCTATAAATGATTGTTTTGCATTTTACTGTATTTTTGGGTGCGGAGTAGTGGCGGAGCGCTGTCGATCAGAGGTCGCACAAACAAAAGGACAATTTGCATTTTAACCAACTGATAACTTGTCTAGTACACAAAGCCGCGCCGCGCCGCTTGTTGAACCCTCTAATTTCCTGCGGACGCCATTTGTGACAAAGTAATTTAATTTTTTAGCTTGGAATTAAAGATAAAGAAAGAGTATCCTTTACGGTACAACGAGATAAAACTTTCTCTCATTTTTTCTCTTCTCCTTCTCCCCAACTTGGCGATTCGTTTCAGTCACTCACGGATACTCGTACCTACGTCTATTTTCTTATCCGCCTGTTTATTTATTACGGAGGCAGATAAAGAAATACATTAAAAACTTCTCAGTTTTACGTAGGTACTTAATTTAGGTAGCTTTCTGTTGATTACTCCGTCTAACGTAGCAAAAACGCTACAAAAGAGCTTGAAAAGTTAAATTCTTCGACACACTTTCAGATGATAATGCCCACTTACTTTTCGTGAAAAATATTACAAACATTGTCTGAAATAAATCATGAAAAAGCTTGCATTTGTTCCGTAGCGCAAATTAAAAAAGTTGTACCAATTTTGAATGAGTTATTGTGCAATACTGTTCTCTTTTTGTGAGCTGTTTGGTTGATAAAGTTATGATGGAGATGATTCGTAGTAATGTTCGAGGTTAATTGAAATATTGGAGTACCTACATACATTAGTGTTGAAGAACTGTACAATGGGACTAGTGTAGATGTGCGTTGAAGGCAGTGGCGGTTGATGTGATGGCTCGGGACCGCTCGCCGGTGACCAATGGGTAACTCTCCGGACCTGGGCATTCTCGCCGCCAGCCTGCTTCGGCTTATTATTGGTAAGTTCCACTTTATTATCTACACATTTATTTTTATTTATGTGATGAAGTAGAAGACGAGCAAGACGCTCTCCTGATGTTAAGAGATAACGGCTGCCCATAATCAGTACAGTGTCACCTAGGATTTCACAATTATGTGAATTCTAGGAGCACTGCACCAACGCTTCTTACTCAAGAGTCATAAGATGTTAAGACTCTTTAGCCCAGTAATTTCACTAGCTACAGTGTCCTCCTACCGGAGCACAGTAATGTTTGCACATCACTGCTCAGGCGGTAGAATAACTGGCACTTATTATTAGATTTCTATAACATTCTTGTAGTATTTATGTAAACTGTCAGGACATTTTAGAATTCTAGATATATACCAATTTTTATGAGGTAGAACGAAGACCTATACAAATCCCAGGCTCGCTCTATAAAATGTTTTAGCCGTACATTGTGGTGTCCTTACCACAGAAAGCCGGACATCGCTAAATATGAATCTAAGGTCTTTGTTATGTTTAAAGAACTTTCTCATGCAAACTTATGTACATTTACAACGTTAAGTGTTAGACGTATTCTGGCTGATGATAATGTATACGATTTTTAATATTTTTTTGTTTTTAGTGATGATAATGTAGTTTCGAAAATGTATGAAACTTTACATAAATTATACTATATTTTGCTCGCGGCTTTGTCCGCGTGGACAAATCCTGCTAAAAAACCTACCTATATGCCAAATTTCAACTCAATCCGTCCAGCGGTTTGGTCTGTGCGTTGATAGATCAGTCAGTTAGTCACTCTTTCCTTTTATATATTTAGATACTTTACATTAATGCATTAATATGTACAATTCGAGGCAAACTTCTTGAGCATTAGGTGTCGTGGTGGGGGAGAGTTTGCGCATCGTATTTTATACGTATTTACGATGCGCAAACTCTCCCCCACCACGTCACCTAATATTCAAGAAGTTTGCCTCGAATTGTACTACTTATACAAATGAACAGAAATATAGGCTGTACGCAATCTTGAATTGCACGAACTACAGGAAACGTCTCCAACCCGCTCTTAAGATTCCACAATAATTTTAATCAGCTTCTATCTAAACTGTAATATCCAGCCTCACTATACGTTATTGTGCGAAATATTATTCGAAGCACCTACATTTGTGTGCTAACTACAGTAGACGATTACCGAACATAACCGCATTATTACTGTTCATGCAATAAACGGGTGCCGGCTTTGACAAATCAAATCTAACTTAATTACAGCTCTGTTACGTAATGCCGGTACTGAACAGGGAAATAGGTTGACGATTCTATACTTAGGAGACAATCGACGTGTCGAATCGTGATGCAATATGATTTTTTTCTAGATTTTTTTTAGTCTATTTATTTTCAATTTTATATCGAATCTTTCTTTTCGTGCTCATTACTGCTGGATATAGGTCTCCCTTTATTACGCCATTCAACTCTGTCGTCCGTTTTTCTTCTCCTAATACTCCTTGTTCTTCCTCCTACCACTCCTATTTTGGATATCTTTATCCCATTTTGCCCATCTCTTTTCGATAATGATAGTAAAACACTTATTTCAAGAATTGATTTTCGTAAAATAGTTTTTAATAGAAAGTCGAATTATTGTCATTAAGTTTATTTTTAAAACTTATAGCATTTATACTGAATTTGATCCTTTTTTTATCATCATTATAAAACACTTTTCTTTTGCCATTTACATAAGAATTTATAAATATCATAAAACTCCAAAATATTTCCTCTCAAACGTAACTTTTCTCGTTAAAATAATGACATAAATTGAAACGTAAATGGTGTTTTTCTGAATAATTCAGCGATATAAGAAAGCTTACGTTGCATATTTATTAAAAGGGTTTAATGTTGATTTAGCACTGAGTTGGAATATTTTATTATTTCATACGGAAATTGTTTAAATGACTAATGGACGAGAAAATCCACTTAATTCGAAAACTAAGTGAAAAATATACGCAAAGTATGAAATCCACTGGCAGGTTAGTCTCGTAAGAAATTCATATTATAAAGAAACATCATTATATTAATGCAAAAATAAAACGTTGCACCAAACGAGACTGGTTTCCGTCTCACTAAGAAGCCAGGCGCTTATATTTTTTCCTCCGACCGCGCATTCAAGGAAATATTTTCCGCTGTAGAGGTGTTTGTTTCAGGTCTTACTTGTTTATGTACGTATGCGGCTAGTGACACTCCTGCGACAGTTGCACTGCTCCGCTTCTTTGCTTTTACAAGTTTTAATCTTCCTAATGCGTCCGTCTACTGAGCACACTTTACTGAAAGCTTTTCTCCGCTTACGGTAACCGGCGCTAGTTTTATGCTTAAATTGCTTGAGAGTACAAGTACGCAGCGCGCGTTCGACAAGAGACCTTAATGTCGTGGTATCCTTAAATTTAACTTCCTAAAAGAGTAATCCAAACAGAAAAATCACCCATTACACCGCTATAAACCCAGCGTTGATGACCAAAGCCCACTTCTGACAAGCATGATGTTGTAAAACAAAATGTACAATGCCATAAATAATATCTCATTTTGTAGAGTTGTTCGACCTCCAGCGTTCATCTTCCGCAATAAAACCACGGACATTAAGCTCCGGTTTTCTTCTTGAAAGCAACTCGCAATTTGACGCCCAACAAATTGTGGTCCAGTTTTTAACCTGTTTTTTATTTGCAGTAAAGTTTAAATTAAAGTGAAATGACTAGCGGTTGCGCATGTTGTTATCGCTGAATACCATTTGCTCGTGGCGTATCATCTGTTGTGGCAATATAGCTGGTGTCGGCGTCACCTACTAGAATTCCCTCGCATCAAGCGGTATGCACAATGCCTTCAGTTGACAAAAACAGCTCCCCTCGTATCGTTGCTCACAATATGAACTAAACGGTTTACTTCACCGCCTTTGTTCTCGAACGAACGTAATGTTTTTGTTTTTCCAGCTTGCAACCGCTATTATTGATGTTTCTTTCAAGTTTGCGAGCACCCGAGTGGGCAATAAGGAAAGTCACCTATGGCCTCATGTGTTGTGCTAATGTATTGCGTTCGCTTACCTGTGATAAGGATAGGTAATAAATTAATTAAGGGGCAGGCAGGCGCCTGATTGTACTAAGTACCCATAAATATTGCAGGCTCGATAATAGTGATTAATTTATAGTTTGGAATATTGGTTCGACAGTTTAGATTAAACTGCGGACCTAATAAATTCAAAATGTTTGAAGGCAATTTCAATAGCATTTATTTCAACCGCAGAGTAATAATGAATACTAAAATATTCATTTTAATAACGTTTCGTTTTTAACCCCCGACGCAAAAACGACGGGGTGTTATAAGTTTGACGTGTCTGTCTGTCTGTCTGTCTGTCTGTGTGTGTGTGTGTGTGTGTGTGTGTGTGTGTGTGTGTGTGTGTGTGTGTGTGTGTGTGTGTGTGTGTGTGTGTGTGTGTGTGTGTGTGTGTGTGTGTGTGTGTGTGTGTGTGTGTGTGTGTGTGTGTGTGTGTGTGTGTGTGTGTGTGTGTATGTGTCTGTCTGTGGCATCGTAGCTCCCAAACGGATGAACGGATTTTGGTTTAGTTTTTTTTGTTTGAAAGTAGAGTTAGTCGAGAGTGTTCTTAGCCATGTTTGGTGGAAATCGGTCCAAGATGGCCGCCGCTACAAAATGGCGGATTACTTTTTTCTTCCACGACCCCCTCAATATGGGTATCAAATGAAAGGGCTTAACGAGTAGAATACAGCCCACTATATAAAATTTAATATCCAAGATGGCCGCCATCAAAAAAATGGTGAATTACGTATTGCGTTGGGGGTTTTTTAAATTTTTAATTTAATTCACTTGTGTTTTAAAACATTTATGTAATTTACAAACGCATTAATTGAATAGGCCTTATAAACATGCTTTAAAAAGTTAAATTTGACCATTAATATTTAAAAAATAAGATTATATTTTACTACCTTTGGATAATACTCGTAGTACTTATATTTAGTACTCGTACTACGTACCCACTAATATCTGGAATCTGTGTAAATCGATGGAGCGGTTTTTTAAGATACATAAGAATATAAAAATGTACATCGCGGTTATTGAAAACAAACTTGAAGATGGTTGATTTTAGTTAAATTGACTTGCTTTATAGGTAAAGAACACTTAACCCGATATTATAATTAGTATAATTTGTTAAACGAAAGTTACAGTACCTCCATCCACTCTCTAGATACATAATTCTCTGCCGTAAATTAACTTCGCACAGCGCCAAATGAAGTGCCAAACTCAGCATACGGGAAACTTTAAAGTTAATTGTTAACTTCCCAAGATAATTAATATCTGTGCTGGTTGGTTGTGACAGGAGGTACGTTGAGACTCTGACCAGTGCCCGGTTGAAATAATTTTATAATAATTATAGTGGCAAAGTCATTCGTGCTTTAATTTTCTGATAATATAATTTTTGAACGAAATTTTCGTGAACTGCGTCTGAGTATTAAATTTTACGAACGGACTTTACGACGTGCAGCCAAAAGGTAATAAACCT
Organism: Hemithea aestivaria; assembly: GCA_947507615.1. NCBI lineage: Eukaryota > Metazoa > Arthropoda > Insecta > Lepidoptera > Geometridae > Hemithea > Hemithea aestivaria. The sequence continues at coordinate 7,988,492 of OX382327.1, read as the reverse complement.
TAGGGCTCGTCACTATATTTATCATAACAACTTACCTGTAAAACAAAGATTATTAAATTTTACGAATAAAAATGTGCTGTGAATCATCTGAACGGGTAATTTTCAAGGTAACGCATTTACCATTTATTTAAACGCAGGTTTTGTTATTTGCCGCGTACATGTTACTGTTTTTTCTTGAAGAACCCTAAGATATACACCTTTTTCTTAAACGTGGTACGAATGTTATCTCGGTCCATTCACAACCACGTGGGAAGGTTTTTAAGATTAAGTATCTAACACATATGTGGTAGGAAATCAAGTCACCCGAACGCATACCTAAACCCAAAGAGCGCCTTATAAAAATGCCAATAAAAATCTTTGCCTGTACCAATCCCTATTTATTAATATCCCGGTTGTTCCTAAAATACGAGCGTGTACATCAAAGTATTTTTTATGATTCGATAAAAAGTAATAAACACAAATCAAAGCGATATTGAGTTTACGTATTTTCTACTTCATATATGTACAACGTCGCGTTATTCTTCTGTTCCCATTGCCAGGAAACCCAAATAAATCATATTAGAGGATATACTTATTTTAACTGAAACATTCTGATTTGTGGGCGATATCGCCTTGATATTTCGATTGGAAGCAATCTAAAGGGGCTTATAGCGCTCTTATCATTCTTCGAAATCTTATTCTGTATTCTCAATAATTATTCCGAGGCTGATGTCGAGTGTCACTTCGTTTTGGGACGATTTAAATGGTAATTTTATCTAATTCTCTTGGTATTTTATATTTTAACGAGTCTCGGCTTTGCGTAGACATTTTTTAAATTATGTGGGCATGAATATCTCAACATCTTTGCCACTGAAGTCACAAAGGCTTTGGTATTCTTTTTAAATGCTTCATGTTTACTTAATGTATAGATTTGCTGTTAAGAATGAAACACGCTTGCCACACAAACCTCTTTGCACATTTAACATTAGAATAAAGAATAAGAATAAAAAATCATTTATTGCCACACAAAAAGAAACAATAATGACAAAAAGTACTTATTACATTAAAAAAATACATCGTAGGCAAAAGGAGCAGACTCCGCTGGTACCCATATTAACACAGAGTTAACTCGATTGCTGATTTTCAGTCTGCCCCCTACGTTCGAACTTAGATTTTAGTCGAATTATTGCGAATTCGATAGGCACATTGATTTTACCTGTAACTTTTAAATGAAAATTCCAATGTATTACCATGGAACGAAAGAAAATGGATATGAATTCGTAAGAATAACTTGATTCATGCCCGATGGGTTTCCTTTCGTTGAGTTCGGAATGGCCGCGCCAAATTGGCGCCAACTAATTTGAATTTACATTTCCTTTGGTCTCTTGTAAAGAGAAGTTAAGTTAGTACATTTGTTCCTTTTAATAATATTTTCTTTAGGCAAACTGTTGTTTTAGATGTACTAGTTTATTTAGAGCTGATGATAATGACCTGCTACAAATATTTATTATTTTTATTTAAAGATTATAAGCCACACAATTATGGGTTTGAAGCCATATAAACTTAGCCTTATTTGTCGGTCATGTTCACTCATATACTACTACTAATACAGACATTAAAAAGATGTAGTTAATAAAGATATAATACAAAGAAACATTCTTTACACGCAGAAAATTATCACGCAGGTCCACAATCTTCTTTGCATACAATTTGTTTGTTGAAATCGACTCCCTATAATAAAATAGAGATTTAGAGAAAATACTTTTCTTTTGGATAAGATAAGAAAAAAAAATTGGGTGCAAACGTCGTGACGCTCGACGTCAGGTCAAGAGGCTATGACGCGCTCTCGACCTGCACCTCACGACTGCTTTTAAACTTTTTCGAAACCCTACACCGGCTTTCATTAAACCACGAACACTGGCACAAGTCGACGGAGTTTTTCTTAATATGCGCCTATATTTATGCCGAGATTAAATGTTAGGTAACGTTAAGAAAATCTCCGTAGATTGCAAATCGCGTTCTTTTATGTCATAGCAGAAAGCGACTGTACCTTTATTTAAGGCAAAGAAGTAAGAAGACGTGCAAGACGCTTTACAGTTGCTAAGAGATAACGCTTCAGTCGCGTAATTTCACTAGCCTACCGTAGAGCAGTAATGTTAGCATATCACGGCTTAGGTGGTAGAATAATATCTAGTCAACCTCCTGCAAAGGAAGTCTACCCCCGGTTAAACCGCTGGCTCTAACATAAAAAAATAAACTCGAATATACATTCGAGTATTTTATATTTATCAAATCTCATTAAATCTAGTAGGTATTACAATTATGTACGGCTTTTTGGCCGTGCTAAGAGTTTTCTTTCAAATGATAAAGTTCTAGATCAAGGCTAACAAAAAACACAGGTAGACTACTCAATCACGTACACTCACAAAGTGTTCCGCGTCGTATTTCAATCAAGGCGACATGATGTGCGATGCGACTTAAGCCCTTAAGCGCTGTCAATTCCTCTCTACGTTCAAGACATGCACAGATTGATTAAACATTGTTTGCGCTTGACGTGTTACTGTTTCCGCTATTTGTTGGTGAAACAAGATTTCTCGAAAATATGACTTGTATAAAACTTGTTTACGTAACGTTTGTACTCATAATCTAATTATTAATTTAGAGCCCTGTTGCTAATACGTAAGATGTTTAGTCCTGGAACTTGTTTGTAATTATAATTATTCCAATTTATAATGTTTTATAGAGGACGAGATATTTTTAATTCTATAGCTAATTAGAGCAAAGCTTTGAAGAAATATAAGGAAAAGAGTCCAAAATTAATCTCTTATATTCTCTAGTCTTACATTCGTAGAATTAACTATGACCCCCACAAAATGTGTCGAGCTTTTAATTCCGTTACGATTGGCCGGGATTCCAAACCAAGCGATTTACTCAAGCGGAGACACACAATTAGACATCAAATTTCTTTGATCCCGTCCCTAGGCAACCGGATGGAGAGGCCGTAATAATATTAACTGGGTGCCTATAACTACAAAGGTGAGCAGAGACAACTGAGCTAGATCAGCACAATTCTGCGGAACATACAAAGGGTATGGGCGAGGACTAACGGAGTGGGTGTAATTTGGGCCCTTTGTGAGCTGAAGATCCGGGCCTATGTGTATGTGAGTCTGTGTTACATCTATATGTACATACATATGTGGCAATCGTCATCGACACCCAGGGTATAGAGTATAGGCTCGACATGATCTGACTACATAATGTGGTATTTAATACCGAATTTTGGGATCCCTCTTACGTTCTTGTTTGCTTTCTGCTTATTGAATTCTCACTTGTGAAATACGAGTGCCTAGTAATGTATTCCAATCAGGCCTGCCAAGATATGTCAATTGTGGATGAGCATTAATCAATACCACAGGCGTTATACATTTTTATTGTACCAGTAAGTTACGACATCAAAATTGTATCGTTCAAGGAGATGTGTCAACTAATTATGACAAACTGTTTTCACTAATAGCTTCTTTTGAATTGATAGAGCTGTAGAGTCTTCTTCTTCCTGCCCTTATCCCATACTAGGTAGGGTCGGCACAACACGTTTTTCTCCTCCATTCTGATCTATCATCCGTCATATCTGCATCCACTCCCCTAGCACGCATATCCTCTTTCACACAGTACATCCAAACCTTTTTCGGGCGCCCCCTTCCCGGATTACCACCTATCACCATATTCATGGACTTTTTGGTATCATGATTTTCATCCCTCCGCATAATATGTATGTATGTAGAGTATAACCCAAAAACTCAACACACGATCGATTTTAAAGCTAATCTCATTTTAATAAATTTACTTAAACATTTCAATATTCAAACTACTTTCTACAATTTATGTCATCTTTCCAAAGTTCCGCCATATCTTACAATGTATACCATATTCCATCCATTCCAATTTACATTTTATCGCCTTTTGATTTCCTTTGTAGGATAATTCACACCTGTTTCTGGAAGATAGTTTCATACGCCATGAATAATGTAATACGTGGAGTATTTGCATAGTTTTAAATCGACACCGTAAAGTATGCTTATTCTCGTATGCTAAAATGTACCCGTACAGTGCCCCAAAAACGCTTTTTGTGCAGCATGAAAGTTTTTCGTGCTGGCACTGAGCTTTTTACTGAATATGACAAGCTTGAATGTACTCGTGTGATACTAGGATTAGTGGTACAAGGCTTTGCTTTTATATTTATGAGTGCGCTGCGCATTCACGCATAATGTTTGGGAGCAACAAAGGAGTACCATTCGAGAAGATATAGAGAGCAGTGTACGTTCCGAATTAATTAGCGAATCTGGGCGCGAGATGCGACCGCAGCGCAGTGCGCCGGACGGCGGCCGTCCGCTGCGGTCTCCGCCCGTCCACCTGTCCGGACGCAGCTTCCCTCTCTCGACGTAATCCGATTATCATTCGTCTGTTTCTGACACAGAAAATAACGCTAATTGACGTTCCGTAACCCTCTTCAGCGAGCGCGCTGCGCTTCTCTCACCGCAGGATCTGCGAAAAGCTTTCAATCCTAACGAGCGTATAACTGTTTCGAGAGCCTCTGTTGCACTACCGAAGGAAACGAGCTGTATAAATATTGGATAATAGAAATTGTTTACTTATTTATCCAGCCAGAATAGAGGCGGAAACCCGTGAACCTCTCGAATAAATAAGAGGATAATAAACTTGAAAAATAAACTGAATTATGGCAACATGCATTCTCTCTCGTAATATTATCATAACGAAGCTTTTAGCAGGTAGATGTATCTACGCCATATTGCTGTTTGTTTGCGTAGGGAACTCCTTGACTAAAATTTTAGGCAAAAACACGGAATAAATTCCAACGGCAGCAAGAAATACAATGACATATATACACTGTACACACCTATCTACTTATTCACTAAACAAAACTACAAGTGTGATTGTTGTGCTCATATTAGTTGAGATCACTGTAATACCGTGTACCGGGTACCTGTGTGTTTACCGGGGGTAGACTTCCTTTGCAGGAGGTCGTCTAGGTGGGTACCCCAACAGTGCCGGTTATTCTACCGCCTGAGCAGTGATGTGCAAACATTACTGTGCTCCGGTAGGAGGGCACTGTAGCTAGCGAAATTACTGGGCTAAAGAGTCTTAACATCTTATGACTCTTGAGTAAGAAGCGTTGGTGCAGTGCTCCTAGAATTTCACATCATTGTGAAATCCTAGGTTACACTGTACTGATTATGGGCAGCCGTTATCTCTTAACATCAGGAGAGCGTCTTGCTCGTCTTCTACTTCATCACATAAAAAAAAAAAAAAATAGTACTAGGAACATAATTGGAGAATTAAAACTAAGTCGACAAGAAACCGTGATTATGGATATTTATCATAGAAGAAGTTATCCCACAAAAAAATCATGTATAATGTTGGCAATGACCAACTCCGCGTCTACATCACTACTGGCGTTGCAGACATCTCTAATCTCTATAGGCGACGGTAACCGCTCACTGTCACGCGGGCCGTCTTACTTGTGTGTCTGTCTATGACTATAAATATAGACTGAAAACCAAATTTGAATATTATTTGTTAGTTGCACGACAATTATTATAACATTTTATAAAAAAGTTTCCTTATTTTAAAGCGACACTCATCACATTATGTCGGAAAGCGTAACACTCTACTTGTGGTGCCATCTAGCGGGTGGCGCTGCAACAATTGAGTCTGACTTCTGCTGCTTCTAAATTCGAGAAACCCGAGCGCCATATAAATTCATCTGTTCCACAACAGATGGCGTTGGTGTTTAGGCTGACATACTAGAAGAGGGGTTGAGTTGAACTGTTTTAGCTGCCCTCCGCTAGATGGCAGTGTATTTTTATACAAAATTTGCAAAGATGGTTCAACGACTAAATTCTGTACAGCAAACCAAGGTATGTTGAGCTTCAGCCGAAAATTTCCAGATGGCTGCATCTGACGATTTTCGTCGGAACTTTTACCTTTATTTCATGCCAAGCCAAGGCTATAGTATAATGTTGTGACCTCAAATATCGATAGATGGCACTTTAGGATTATAAACACTAAGTTTTGCCAAGTATGAAAATATTAGACGTACTCTATACAATCCGACTTATGGTATCAACTGGTTATTTTATGGGTACACGGTACACCAAAAGAAAGTAAATTGTAACGTTTATAAGTATTTCATTTATATAATGTTGTTACAGGTGTTTGTCGGTTCGTAGTTAGTAGGTACTTAATCTGGATCAATCTTTATAATATAATCATTTTAGTCGTTTTAATTTTTGATCACCTGGAAAAGATCGCTATTAACGATAAGGTCGGTAGTGATTACACTCTTCGTCATTATTGAATTTTTTATTCTGAGTTCTTAGGTACATATCGTAATTGTGGTGTTCATAAAAAGAGCTTTAATATTATAATCTAATCTAATTCGTCTCTTCTTTGATAACATTGTCAAAGTAACATTATTTCATTAAAATCATACATTTTAAGCAGATTGACTTCTTCCAACACAATGGGGAAATCAAATTAACTCGAGGCATTTTGTCAGCGAAACTTGGAAAACAGGTTTTGGAAACTTAGTCAATAAATTGGGTTCGCCTTAATTGAATCTAATTTTGGACTCGTAGGTTTTTAAATTGACTCTAAATAATTTTAAACCCCTGTAAAGTCTTATGATTTTTAAAGTTTGTTTTTCAACAAGCCTACTATTTGAAGTGTGCTAAATTATACAATTGTCAATATTTACATGTCCTTATAATATTATAGTTTTGGGATTTTTTTACATCAGTCAACTTTAAAAAAAAATATTTCGTTGTTTGGTATTTGGTAGGGTCAACATTTGGTACTAAAAATTTCAAGTTTTCCGAAATATAATTTAGCTAAAAATAAAAATAATATAAATTTATGAACGGAAATATAAATTTCTTCTTTTTTCGATTTAAATAATTCTTTTATTGATTTTTGTCTGTTCTTTTTATGTTAATTGATTGATTATAATATTTATATACTACAGTAAAAATTGATGACAACGACTAACCTTGTTAATACTTAATACTAAGCCGTACTAAAGCTGAAGGTTCAATGTTTAACGATGTTTAAACTAACACCCTGTATAAAGGTTATAGCCAATAATGTCTTTAATCAAGTTTAATCATCTATTTAGTAATGGTTGACGAAGTTCCGGTACTATATCAGTCCTTCCGACATCCCTCATGGCAAATGTCTTAGAAACAGGAACGCGTCCATTTGGAGTAAGAGAATGGGAGCTGTAGCGTCTTGAGGATGTGTATGGCGAAATTACTAGTATTTGCGTTCTTAATGTACAAGTATTTTGCATTATATTTATCTTGTAAATTGCAAAATACTTGTACATAGAGAACGTAAATTTTAGTAATTTCGCCATACACATCCTAAAGACGCTACGGCTCTCGTCCTCTTACTTCAAATACTCTGTACTCCTACTTATTTTTTAAAGCTTTTTTTTTCGCATGAACAATTAATAACGGTTGGATTGAAGATTGACTCCTTATTATGCAAAACAGTTTAGTAAACTTGATTTATCTAGAATCTAGAAGTTTAATCTAGAATCGCATACATTTTTACAGGTTGTTTAGAGGAAATGCTACGCTAGCACCATGTATGTATATACTTAACATTATTTGTTGAAATTGCACGCCGTCTTCTATCTTTTTCTAAAATTAATTATGTTGTAAAATATCATTAGACTGAAAAAAAATGTTTATAATAGGAACTTCATATTTTCCTAGAATTGTATATGTACAAAAGATTTCCCATAATTTCATGAAGCTTTTTAAATTTATAAACGTAAAGGATGTTATTAATCTCACATAAACATAACAAAACTATTCGCAAAAAAGAGCGTAAACATTCCCCAATAGTTATTTATCTCAGCTACTCCACAGCTCGGGAAAGGCCACTCAGATATTTATTATCAAATAAATAATTCATATCTTGCTCAGCTATACTATTATTGCTGTTTTCTTGTATATAGTTATCAGCGAACTTATCTATTAGAGCGAGTGATCAATTACCGTTCTTTGTTTCAGGTAAGCGGACCTTTCTTCGGCTTCGATCTGATAAAGAAACGACAGAATAAGTAAAAGAGGCAGACATCTCACACCAAATACAAAAGTAAGCCAAATTTATTAATACTAATATTGTGTAGAAAAGCGGTTTTTATAAAGTTTTTCGCACATCTAGTTCTTTCATGTCGTTTTCATCAATTTAACACTAGAGCGTTTTAAAGATTTTTTGTTATATAACTGTAAATGTAACACTTATAAAACGAAATTTAAATATTTTTTTGCTACACATTATTGTCGGCAGATCAAAATTTAAATGGGTCGAAGATATTATAGCATTCTTAGATATGACTTTTACATGTCTGTTATCTTAACAGAGATTCATAGCACAAGAAAATCAAACCAGTGCTGTGAAGTAGGAAGAAGATATGGATTGGATGATGATGATAATAATATCAAAAACCAACTTTATAAATTGAGACCACACGAGACGTCGACCGTCTCCACAAAGGTCGTACTGATAGAGAAAACGTCATTTACTACGTGGCGTCAGTTTTGTTTTTAGACTGTGATGTCTGCCTTTTTACCTTTGTCTGTAGCAAAAGAAACGTATCTCTTCCTTGAGTAAGATGAAACTGTTATAAACGGGAGCATTCGTCCGACGTATGGCCGGAAGTTGGCCTAACTGGCTTAGCTTTCGTGATCTCTTTGGTAAGTGAAAATAATGGACCATAGCAACTTTCACCTCGCTTAACTTGCTGACGCTTTTTTGTGTCAGTCAACAGGGATATTGTTTATGGAGACCTTCTTGAAGTTGAAATGTGATTAGGCTGTGTATTTAATGTTATTGTAGAGACACAAAAAAAATTGGTTTGTTAGCCGTATGTTGACGAATTATTATGAAACTTAGCTGTGCCCTTCGATTTCACCGGCGTAAGTTTCGATTTCGTGAGAAAATCGGGATAATAAGTAAGATAAGTCAACGTGTTCTTCAGTCCACCTTCGATAAAAGTCAAATTCAATTAAAACTTTTTGAGTATTTCACGCATATCTTTTTCTTGTTAGACTAAACTGTCCCAGAGCTGGAAAAAGCTAAATTCTCCCGTCAGCCCAAGTGTCTCTTGCGCCGCCTAATATCAGGGTTAGAATTTAATAGACATTGATTAAAATTGTCCAACAGGCTCAGAATTTACGTCTAAATAATAATAATTTTCATGCAAATATCACGAGCACAGTCAATCTAATAAGTGTAGCCCTCTAAATCCTAATTATAAACAAAAACATCGACGTGGTATTGCCTGACCTTTAATTATTACAACGGGGGGAGTACAATCAGTAAACTGTCAGCTGTAATTGTCATGCAAATCTCTATTGTAGTCCCAGGGGTTAATTTGCAGTAAATGTCACTACAACTTTGCGATTATGTTTGTTCAATTTGTACACTTGGAAATTGTTGAATATTCGCTCGGACCTTCTAATTCTACGGGTCCTCTGTTGATCAAAATTTATTTGTTAATCAACATCAGGATGTTCTCTATTTTATAATAATTGTTGGGTTGTATTCGTATAATATTTAAATATAATTAAAACAAACAACATTGCTTTTAATGCTTTAGTATATTCAGCCTTAATGTTTTTGTAAAAATACTTAATAAACTAAAAAAATATTATAAATTTATGCAAAGTTTATAAATTTCATAAAAAATACATACATGTCAAAGGGCGCTTCTTAATTCATATACAAAAACTTAGTGAAAACTGCAGTAAAATCCTAACAATGCAATTTCTCGAAAGTATCGATCCCTCAAAATCAGATAAACTGATATATCCAAACGTTATGCGACGAATACGCGCTTGCATGAAGCATTCTCCGTAAATCTATCGTTCCGATACCGACATTGTTTGCTAACTGGGTCACGTAAACAGGTATTTTGTTTAACTTACCTTTGTTAGTTTCTACAGCGGTTTCTACACCTGAACATTCTTTAAAAATTTATTCAAAAAATTAATTCACTCGAGTATATGACGTGATGTTGGTAGCCCGTTGGTGGTAAGATAGGAATCTTACAAAAGCTATTTTATACGAAATTTAAGTATCTTTGTTTGAACGTTCTTTAAAACTTGATTGGAAAATTGATGTGTACAACTGCAACTTGATAAAAATATTAAATCACCATTAAGTTTTTTTTGACAGAACACATAATTTAAATCTGGTATATAATCTAATTTATTAAATGACTGCCATTTAGGGAGTGAAGCCATAGGGCACTTTAACATTTTAAAAAACTTTGAAAAAGAAAATATGGAATGAAGAAACATCCAGATCCTGCCGACTGCGCTATAAAAAGAACGAGAATGAGGAAAACGAATTAATAACACTATGTGCAATGCAAATACTAATGTACTTCATATTAAAATTCACAGTAAAACGAAGTTAATAATTTTATTATCTTCTTCTTCTTCTTTGGGTGCCATCTTCTAACGAAGGTTGGCGATCATCATGGCAATTTGAACCCTCGACACAGAAGCTCTAAATAAGGATCGCGTGCTCTTGCAGTACCATTGGCACAGATTTGTTTTACAGAAAACGATCCTTGTTCATATTGTTTTTTTTAAGGACGCTTTTTGAGATTTATCTATCATTATAAGTAGATTTTTTAAAAATCGCATTAATATAATATAGAATAGAATAGAATAGAATAGAAAACTCTTTATTGTTCACACAAATACAACAATATAAACTTAGAACTAAGATTACAAAGAAAGAAGTGTTACAATTGGCGGTCTTATCGCTAATAGCGATCTCTTCCAGACAACCAAGCAGGGAAAGGAAATACATAAAATAGAGCGACGGTGGTTATAAAGATATATAAGGAGACATAAGTACATATTTTTTATCATAGCTATATAAATATACCAATACATACTATTAAAACCAATAGAATAAATAATACATACTTAATGATATAATAATAAACATACATATTATTATACTACATATATACTATACGATATATAAATAATATATATAGTATATAGATATCATAATGATAGGAAGTGAGCTTTGACGCGATTTTTGAAGGAAGCAAGGGAAGGAGCGCGTCTTATCTCCACAGGGAGATTGTTCCACAGGCGGACAGATTCCACGGTGAATGATCCACCATAGAAGCCGGTGCTATGCGCTGGGCATTTCAGTGTTAGGTTCTCCGACGATCTGAGCGAGCGTGAATGGGTCGCATGAAGGAACTCAAAACGTTCCCGAAGATAGCGCGGGGAAGAGGGATTAAACAGAACACTGTAAAGAAGAGATAGAATATGAGCATTCCGGCGATGGCGAATAGGAAGCCACTTGAGCTTAGAGCGAAATTCGGAGACATGGTCATATTTGCGAAGACCAAATATGAACCTAATACAGAAATTTTGAAGGCGCTCAAGTTTATTCAGCTGATCTTCCCTAAGGTCAAGATAGCAGACGTCAGCATAATCGAGTACAGGGAGTAGAAGAGATTGTGCTAGTGCAATTTTGGTGGCGGTGGGCAGGAAGTTTCGCAGCCTACGAAGTGCGCCAGCCGAAGAAAATAGCTTTCGACTAGTTGTAGCTAGCTGCGGGTCCCATGACAGACATTTATCAAATGTTACACCCAGATTTTTCACAGTGCTGCTAAACGGTATGTACACCCCATTGAACATCACTTGAGGGAGACGGTCCCAATCAACTCTGCAAATTGTTCGTGAACTTCCCATGACAATGACTTGGGTTTTGGACGGGTTGACTTTAAGGCCGTGCGCCCTACTCCAATCGGAGATTTGGCGCAAGTCACGATTCACCGTAGCTATTGCCTCAGGTAACTCATCAAGAGGTGCTTGACAATACACCTGCAAGTCGTCCGCATAGAGGTGGTAGCATGAAGTAAGATTTAAGGAAATAGAATTTATAAAGGTAGCGAAAAGAAGAGGAGAGAGGACACCACCCTGAGGAACACCGGCGTCGATGTTACACCATGAAGAAAAGGAATCTCCAAGGCGAACTCGCTGCCGGCGACCGAACAGGTAATTATAAAGCCAGCCAGTTGCCGCAGGAGATATGTGAAGAGAGCGAAGAATAGCAAGAAGGATATCAAAGTCGACAGTGTTAAAGGCGTTACTGAAGTCCAGGAGCGTCAACACAGTTAACTGTCCAGTCTCCATCCCAAGACGAATATCATCCGTGATTTTGACTAATGCAGTAACCGTGCTGTGCCCTGGACGAAAACCGGATTGGAATGGGTTGAGAAGGTTTCTAGAGGTTAGGTAAGAGTGAATCTGATTATAGATGAGACGTTCGAGAACTTTAGATAGAAATGGAAGAATAGAGATAGGCCTGTAGTCACTGAAAGATTTTGGATTATTTTTTTTAGGAAGGGGAATAATTTGCGCTTGTTTCCACAATAATGGAAACACACAGTTTGAAATTGAGAAATTAAAAATATGGCATAAGACGGGAAGGATGAAGTCTAGAATTGGAATGAGCATATTGCGACTAATGTTGTCGACACCCACAGCATTAGAAGTGATGGAGAGTAAGCTCTTCTGAACATCAGCAGCGGCAACTGGGTTGAAGGTGAAAGATGGGACAGTAGAAGAACTTAGAGAAGAGAGATAGTTTAGCGTGTTGGATTTAGTGGCGTCATCGATGTTACTAGGTGATGCGAAGTGAGTATTAAGGGCATCAATATCCAAGTTATTAGAGATAGTGTCCTGGCGGGTTTTTCCGACTCCTATAGTCCGGAGGAATTTCCATACCTTTGCTGGGTCCTCGTCTTGAACAGAATCGTATATATGTCGCCTTTGAGCGTCTCTACATACCACATTGCAACGATTCCGCGCCTTGACATATCGAGACTTATTCACATCACTGGGACACATCTTATACCTAGTCTTTGCAGCAGCTTTTTTATGCTTTAACAACTTTATGTCATCTGTAAGCCAAGGTGCGGGCACATGTTTTATTTTTATAGATCTGAACGGTGCATGGACGTCATAAAGTTGTGTGACAATAGAGTTAAATATTGCTATTTGATCATCGATAGTCGAAGCATTCGTGACTGGAGACCAGTCAATATTACTCGCATCACTCATAAAGGCCTCTTGATTCATACCACCAAAATTGCGCTGCAGAATGACGGTAGGTTTTGGTTTGGGAGGACGAATCTTATAGGACAGAAAAATCAAGTCATGATAAGAAAAGGCATCAGCAGAGCACTGGCCATGCTTCGCAACATGTTGTAAGGAAGATACTAACATTAAATCAAGAAGAGACGGCAATGAGTTAGGAAAATGGTGGGTGGCACCTAGTGGGAGGATAGACATGTTGCATGAATTAATTAAGTTTTGCAAAGAGAAAGAGCGGTGATCTTGCTTTAGTAGACATGTGTTGAAGTCACCCATAATTATGGTGTGACTATAAGAAGGCGTAAGATTTTCGAGAATAGTTTCCAAGGAAGAGAAGAAATTAATGCTAGAAGAAGGGCTATAATATACTCCGAGTAGAATTTTGGTGTGAGAGAAAAGGATTTCTACAATTAAATGCTCGCCGGCATTCGCGGGCGGTGGTTGGGCTGAGGTGCTAATTACAGTATATGGAAAATGAGATCGAAGGTAAATAGCGACACCTCCACCACGACCACAAGTACGATCATTGCGTATAAGATTAAATCCGGGAAGAGCGTATGAGGCAGATGGAAGAGTTGGTTTAAGCCAGGACTCGGAGACTAGTATAGCATGAATGTTATTGTTGTCAAACGACGTCAGCATATCAGAAAAATGAGCCGGAATACTCTGCGCATTAATATGGATAATATTCAAATTTTTAGATACATCGGAGAAATGAGAACCCAACGTTTCAGAGAGAGAAGGTATACTAATAAAGCTATCGTCACTGCTAGACGAAGAAAGGGTTAAATAATCGTCACTATTATCATTATCAGAGGATAACATTAATATATGTATAATATCTAATTTAACAATAAATATATATATAATAAATATAATATAATACTACTAAAAAATATAGATACCTTAATAAAACAGATTCAACTAAATAAAATAATAATACACTACACCTGCCGGGTTCTGCTGTTGAGTTACAATAAAAATATTGATTAATATACAAACCAACAAACATTAATTATTTTTAAAACTTGAAACAAAAAAATTATAAGTAAACTCCAAACTTCAAAGACTGCAATGGCAAATACATGTTCCATGTTAAGTTATAATAAAGAGAAAAACAATAAAATAGAATGCCATGCTAAAGACTCTAAGACAAGAAACAAAATATTGGAACATTTTATGCTTTTTAGTCTGTGGTGAAATAATAAGCTGTCATAATGTCACCTCATTAATAATGTCAAATGCCAAATCGATAATTTCGTGAAAAAAAGTAAAAATGAGGTTATGACAAAATAAAAATAAAGTTTTAAATATTACCCACAGATATTACCCTAAAATTATAAATATTGAAGTTAGAAGTAATATAAAGTGAAACATATCTATACATGCATTGTACATCAAACGGAACTAAAGCAAAAATAATAAAAATTACAACTACCAGCCGGCGCCTAGACTCCGCAGACGATTCTTATATATTAGGTATATAAGGCGGTTAGGTGTATAGGTGGTTCAATGTTTGTGTAATGTTATCAAAATTTATTTACACAAGTCACACAAATTTTCTATAGTAATTATTGCAATATCATCGAATTAAATCGTCGAATTAACAACTGAATAATCAAACGCCAATCCGCTTAAATTTGAGTTCTGAACGATTTTGTGTTGATGGCTATATCTAATTAGGATTAATTAATACAGTATAACAAATGGGATGCACATAGAATATTATAATCGAGGTTTAATTTTAATAGCAATATAATATTTGCTAATGACTTTGCTAGATGGTTAAAATCACGAAATGTAATACATAGTAAAACTTATAATATAAGCTATAAGTGCATGTTCTTAAAATTCCTACCAATCAAGTTGTCTGTAATTGATTGATTTATACGATGAGGCTGCCATTTGTTTAGCTCTAGTTTAAAGTTTGTTTTATATTTATTGGAACTTCCGCTTATAACTTGGTATGGAATATAGAGTTATTCTATTCTAAAGCTAAAATCTAATCTAAAGATAAAAGCTCTACGCAGATTTATTTTACATTAATATTTATTCGTACTTTAAACTTCGAATTCACAGAAACTGAACTCAAATTTTTGCCTTTGTCTGTAAATATTTCAGCAAAGGTATACATTTCTTAAAGTCCCGAAACAATTTAATTATTTCTCAAAGAGTATAAAAGGACTTTGTATCGCTGTCCAAAACACCATTTACTGTTTCCAATTTGTCTCCACAACATAAACAATAAACACCTTTATTTTACATGAACCTTAATTAATTTTGGATGCGTAATTAATTATAATAATACAATATAATAGGTTGCTTACTAATTGTCGGCGCTCATATTCAGTACGAATAATGTAAGCCGATTACTTGTAATAGCTGAATAATTTCATCTTAATTTGTGACGCCCGTGGCTAAGGTTATTCAGGTTCTGTTGTGCTCTAGATCACAATGGGTTACAACTACAAAGTATCATGTTATGCTTTGCTTTGTCGGGACCCCGTTTTGATATTATATTTACATTTTACCGGCTGCTACAGAATTTTGAGGCAAGCTACTCGCATGTCTAATATCTACATATGGATTGTACTCGTAAATATAAATAGGGATATTGATTAAAAACATTTTTTGACTAAAGTTTTTTAGTCGTCACGTCACTGACCGAACTACATTTTCCTACATTTTGTTCTATAGAGGTAAAGTGACGTAGTGCGTCTCCACCCAAAACATATTAGCGTTAAATATTATCAGCCATTTTTTATTGAATTCCCAAACCGAAAAAAATATCTTATATTTTGTCGTTCTTAAACATGGGTCAAACCCGGCCTTTTTATAGGCAGACACGGAGACAAAAAAAGTCGTGCAGAGGCCTTTATGAGCTTTTAAAATAAATGTAATGGGTGACACTTATATTTATATAATTAATATTACGGACTAAATATTATATTTTTGACCTTGTCATCCCTCATACTAATGCACCGGGAAGCATTTAACCAAAGAGTATACAAAAGCCCTTGAAGATAAACCGAAATGCGTCCACTGTGGTGAGTCACATCCTGCAAATTACAGGGGATGCATTGTGGCCAAAGAGCTTCAAAAAATCAAAAACAAAGTTCTTAGCAAGAAAAATGAGTCTACTTCTGTTAACCAGGCCACCAGCAGAACTAGTGAAAAGACAAACAAGTCTACTAGTGCCCCCGTTAGAAACGTCACCAATAATGGTTCTTACGCACATGTCACACAAGGCTCTCAGTCAAATCCACAACCACAACGTCAAGTTATACCTAATCAAGGCAGCTCTGACGTTGACGAAAAACTAAGTCTAATTCTAAACTTGATGACATCATTCGACGAACGTTTAAAGAAATTAGAAAATAGGGCTTAATCGGCTACCATTAAACATTAAATAACTAACAATATGAAGTGGATTGCAAATTAAATACTCAAGATCAGCATGAGCTATAAGCAAGCCAAATTAAAGAAAATGTCGACGTACATAATATTATGATTTATAAAAATTATCAAGACTCAACAAACTAAGTCGTTTAAATTCTATTATAGTGTACAGTGTAAAGTAGTGTAAGTGCTATATATGCATTTTGCATAAAGAACACATGAACAAAGTGTCTTCCCTTTATAGACAATAAGAAACGTGTTATTGGACACATTCTTAGTTTAAGTCTATGTAGTAGTTTAAGTTAGATGTAAAGTACTTATTAGCCTAAGTTAAGGCTAGATTGTATTTTAAATAGAGTGCAACAAAAATTTCGTATTCTATATCAATAAAAAAAAAATACTATTTTTATGAAGAATCATGAATTAGACTTTCGTAGCTCGACTGCTTCCAGGTAACCCACTGACTGTTGAATCTAGTTTTTTCAGTTCTTTGAATTCAACAAAAATGAATTATATCTAATTAGAATTTTCTTCAAACAAACCCAGATTTAGTTTAGTTATACAAAACCGTTTTCTTTACTTAGGCCTGCGTAGAAACAGGGAGCGGCATGTTATAGTTGTTTAGGTAATTTTTTCAACTTTTTGTGTCGCATAAAAGGGCGCCTATAAAACCAAGGACGTGAAAAGGGGAAAGGGGTTTGTTTGCGGAAAGGGCGTTAATGTTTACTTTCTCGCATACGTTTATGGCGCAAATAGTTTTTGTCACTTTATTACGTTGCGTCAATCTTAAAATGCAGGGTTACTGGTATTCAGTTGACGTTCTTCCAAAGGTTACTTTACGAGTAGTAATTTTGAGCACTATTACTTTGAGTATAAAAGCAGCTTTTTAATTTTATTGTGAGTGAACTTTATGGAGGTGCTTACTTTGTTGTAGCAATCAGAAATTTCCTTATATTTATTATTATTGTTAATACTACAAAATGATACCAAAAATAGTCTTTAGGAACCTTTAGGAGATTTATCAACCGTTAATAATAACAAGACATGAATTGAAATTTAGTAAAAGAATTTTCCTTGATTTGAAATTGAGACCTGTAAACATTTCAATAATTCGTCCTTAAGCTACTTAATTTTAATAAACATAATGTCTCAGAGTAGATAACCACGACACTATGAAATAACAGATTAATTCTCTTAAGTTTAAAACGTTTTGCATACAGGTAGTTAAAATGATTTATGTAAGTATAAAGCCAATTGCAATGAAACACTGACGAGTTTTCAAAGGGCTCTTCAGTCGGTTTATCGCGCAGTAAATCGTTCTAAAAGCCAACATCACCACATAAACGTCTATCAACGCTGTCGGTGAAACACCATCTATAAAACAACGCTCGTGTATAAAGCCTTTGTAAGCGTATCATATTGATCGTGTAAGAGTATGCATACTTCCTGGGATATAAATAGTGATTGTAGTTGCGAATTTAATGATTTTCCTCGAAAACAATGTTATTAGTTAATATTTAACCAACGCCTTAACGTTAATGTTATTTTGTTTGTAATTATTATGTGCAATAAAGAGTTATCGATCTAAACGCGCAAAGTAACGCCTAGTTCCATTAATTATCGCAAACAATATTTCTAACTATATCTTTTTATATAAAAGGAATGCGCGACTAATTGATTGGCTAATCTAGGCGTGAAAAGGCTTTGCTCATTATTATATTTATATAAGCATGCGAGAATTATTAGGAAAATGTCTGTATACTGTATTTAACTAGTGAACCCGCGCGCACTTCGTCGCGCTTAATTTCTAAATGAAGAAAATTATCAGTGTTTTTCTACTACATTACTATGCATGTATTATACACATATTTAAACCTTTCTCTTGAATCACTCTATCTATTAATGAAAACCTCATCAAAATTCGTTGCGTAGTTTTAAAGATTTAAGCATACACAAGGACAGACTGACGCGAGAAGCAACTTTATTTTATACCATGTAGTGACACTTATTGTCGATGTTTCTATAGTTATCTCCCTTCTTAGATTATCCAGTCTATAAATAAATATACGAGCGGCTCTCAGTATTCTACTCGGATGAAAACTTGTAAGCGGGTCATTTGTCTGCCTATCAGGTACCAACTATGTTTTATAAAGAAACCGGGTACACCATAAAGCCTCTACGAACGTTATCAAAGGGTTACTGAAAGAAACGTAACTGCCATAAATTTACTGTCAATACAACGTAAGTTTCGCCGGTCGAAGTTCCACTCTAATCTGCCGGGTTGTTGAACTAGGCGCCAATAACCGTCTGGAGGTTCTTTTTGTCGGATTTAATCGGTTTGTCGCTGAAAAGAAATTTCAAATATTTCACACGCAAATTGAAACTAATGTTCAGTGCAATATCAATTTTCATATTCAAGAAAGAGAAAAGTCTTTGATGAACTGTCAGAGGAGGTACATCAAGTATATCAATAAAATGGCGCAGAAATGACGAGAGAGATTTAGCAAAAAATATGTTTTAAATATTCGTCTGAGTAGGTATTCCTACTCTTAATTAATAAGAGTGATTTTACCCACAATAAGGATCACGGGAAAAATCTTTTGCTTACGAATTCTCTGGATTCTGTAAGTAAAATGAGAGAGAAATAAATATGAGAGTCGTCAACTAGCGAAATAATAGGCAAGCGTGCCACACCAACATTTACTAGATGAATTAATACCTCGCACTCGAACCAGGAAAATCCAGTAAATAAATAAACTACAATAAAATAACCGAAAGGATCTGCACATAATGCTTACTTATGATCCTTATATATGAGTATTTCTAAAGGAAAGAAATGTATGCGGTGTAATGAAAGGGTATTCGCATAATCGAGTGAAACTATTCGTCACTGGAGAGAACTTAGCGGCTTCCTCATGGTTCCCGTGAGAAATTTGCAAACCCTTCCCTTCTCTCACGGATCCTTTAGGATTCCTATGGAATACTCTCTCTAAATTTCTAGCCTCTATAAACTTCAACGTTTAACGGGCAATGATCTGAGTTACAAATAAGGCAGTCAATTAATTGTTTGTCAAGTTTAAAGTTGACAATAAATAAGTGACTTTTCTGCTTATTTTAGTTATTTTAACTAAAAAAGTCTCTCATAATAAGGTGCATAATGAAAGAACATTTGGTAAATAAGACATTAGAAAAATATACTGTAATTACTGTAAAAATATACTGTAATTTTCTTTGGTTGCAATTAAGAGTATTCTATTCAATTCTATACTGAGCGATATTTAAAAACATGTAGGCCGACAAGTATTTAGTCACTGAATGTGAATTTATTTCCAGTCATCATAAAGAGTAATTATCTATATTATACCTATTAATAAGAAATAGTATCGAATAGTGTAAGTGACTGCAGTCAAACGGAAGATAAATAACCATACAGGTAAAACAAATTACTCTTCGGATTTCACTCATGATTTTTCATAAAAACAAAAGCTATAAATTTTCAGTCACAGACCGTGAAGCCATTTCCGAGTCCAGTCTATCATTGATCTCGCTATTATCGTAGAGGACTATAGGCGATGCATTTGGCTCGTCAATGCAGAGCAGTTACCCACACAACGCGGACAGGCGATTGTTGCGGCCGGACGCGGGGCCATTTCCGCGACCATTGCGTGCACTCACCTGCCTTGCATGTTCCACGTCCACGACCTCGTTATCGGGATAATTGAAATGTCAAGTTTTCTTTTACTTGATTGCACTAGCGGTTACTACACTACAAACTAATCGACCGAGCGAAGCGAGGTCTTAGATTCGAAAGCCGCGAAAAGCCTGCGTTCCGACCAGTTTAACGGTTGACCTCTGGTGCTTAAGTTTGGTCGTCATTTACTCGAAAACGGTTTATCCAAATTAAATGAAATATTGCACACCAGTTAAGTAGGTTAATAGAATAATTATAGTGAAAAAAATAGCTAAATAGGCTTCAGGGTTGCAGAGATATAAGTGACTTAAAGTCTTTACGATAGGTCTGACGATAATTTCAAAACTGGTGCGCTGATAAATTTTTTTCTAAGCTATAAACATTTTTTATAACCGACATAAATATATTATCAAAAGTGTATGTTTGTATGTATGTTTGTTACGCGATTACTTGAAAACCGATGGTCCAATCTTGATGAAACTTTGCAAACGCGTAGTATATATCCATAGAATTTTTAAGTTCAAACATGAGCCAAATCGGTCGAAGGGTTCTAGAGTTATGGAGATTCCTTGATTACTACGTTACAGAAGTTCCAATTTTGACGGAACTTTGCGAACGGGTAGCACAAACTCAATGAATTCTCATGTTCAAAAATGAGCCAAATCGGCCAAAGGGTTGTAGAGTTTCAGAGATTACTAATATACATTTTTTTTGCAATTGCATAAAAACTGTCTTACTCAAAATATGAATCTAAATGACCGTCCAAGATCGGTGTTCATAGTATTTAATTAAATACATCAAGTTTAATATAACATCGATCCTATTTGTAGTAGTGGAAGTAGACACAGAATTTTCAAGTTCCCATAATAATAGCCGTAAAAAGTCCTAGAATTCGAGAGTTTGATTTTAATTTGGCTTATTATTTGTGCTTATTAGTTGCATTCTTCTCATTTGGAAACAAGTGAAATTTAAAAAAAACTTATTAAAAACAAGCTTTTATTATTATTACCATAAAGTACTTGTCAAGACAAATCAAATGAGCCCAAACTCGATGGGGTTACGTCGTTTAATAACGGAGTTCCTATGGCCACCTTTCCGCTCCATCATCAGATCAGCTCCATGTTATAATAATATTGCATTGTCATCCGATTTATGCATGCATGTAAAATTTCAGCTCAATCGGACAGCGAGAAGTGGGTCAAATTTAACTTACAAGATTTGATTACAGACAGACAGACAGACAACAGACAAGTGAAAGTAAATAAAAGCTTGTAAAAATACTGTAAGCCATTCGAATTTTTTAAGAGAGTTGTATGTATAAGGATTTTGGTGCGAGCCGCAGCCACGTAATTTCATCTTGGGTATATTTGCTTTTTCGCTGTTAGTAAGGTATATTATTATTTGTGTAGCCTGTCTGCAAAACTTTTTAAAACTTAGAATAGTTTGTGCGGCACATCCAACAATAAAGGTGCACGAGCACACCGTAGTGCATCGTGGGCCGCTGGTGGTTCGGCGTTGTGGCACTCTCCAAAAAGTCAGCAAAAAGTTGAGATCACTACGTACGCTCCCATCCAAATACGTACGAGAATAACATTGCTTAACTTCGATGATTACGTACTTTAAATTGAGCCATTTTTAAATGAATTAATTACAAATGTATAGTTTCAGATTTTTTCCCGAATTTAAAATATATTATGTACTTAAAGTCTGCCAAATTTCATAAACATAGGGTAACGGCAAGTTCTCTATGAATATTGATCATAGATCAGAGGGTCAAAAAAATGTACGTTTTTGAAGTTAAACTTAGAAGTTCCATTTCATGGGCACCAAGCGGCCATAGATCTGCGTATATGGTAAAATATACAATTCTACTGTTAAAGATCTTGTATTAGGATATTTAGTCGAAGTCTAAAGTTTAAGGTTTACACGGAAATTGGGCCGCGAGGTCCCAGTTCGAGGCGAACTACTAGTAATTAGTTTATTTAAATAGGCTACAATGGTGCACTTTTGCAAGTCATTTTTTTTTCTATTTAAATACTCTTCCGCTCGTACGCTTTACAGCTTTATAGGCTCGCTCAGCTCATGAGACACAATCTTCGTTGCAGTGTCTTATTTCCAAACAAAAATATCGACAGCTTTTTGGAATGAGAATTTATGCGCGAAATGAAGCGCGGAATTAAGAATGTAGGTTTGTCTTGAAAACGTCATCGCTAGTAATACTTTGTACTCATGTCATAACTCTCAGGTTGACCTTGCTCGCGATTAGCCCCTAACTTACTTTAAAAAAGTGAATTGTGAATTGGAAAATATATAATGTAAACTCATGAATTTATTCAAATAGTCTACAATGGAGCTTTTTTGCAAGTATTTTTACAAAATAATTTATTACTCATCGTACCGTCACATAACACAGAAACCATGAAAATCAGATTTTAATAAATTACAACAATTTATTTAGCTTGATAGTAATACATTTAGTCTTAAAATTCACGTAGTCTACATGCTTCATCTAGGTAAAAGTTTCTTAGTCATCTCCCGTCTACGATCTAACTTCAACAAAATTACGAAACGTTGAAAAATAGTTTTCAATACGTCTTCGAGATTCTTGCTCGTACCTATCCATTGTTAACTAGCTTGACTCAGCAGGGATAGGTACCTATACGTATATGTATGTACCTGTATTTCGTAGGTCCCGAACGTATTTCAACCGGCACGAACGTCTGGTACATTTCGCCGTGACGTTAGTTAAAAATGTGTTTCGGCTTGGTGTGAATTGTGGCTCGAATAATTATTTTTTGCGGCACTCCGAGCGTCGCGTGCGTCCGTGTCCCCATTTATCTGGAGCTAAATGCTTGCATTCATGCGTCCGTTTTGACGTATGTTCTGGCTTAGGACATAATCGAGGCTTCGTCGTTCGCTAAATGCTTGCTGTACGATGACGTACAACGCTTTACCACCTTCTATATACAGCATACGTGAGTAAACTTTTGTTTTATCGTCCTCTATGTTAAGCTTCAAGTTAGGCATTATTTATTGGTTATGTTATTTAGTTTGATAAAAAAGTTATTTTATCGTGAAATTTTATCAAGAAATTGATAACTGGAACTGATGCCTTACAACCCAAGCTTTTGTTATTATTACCATGTAGCTTCAAAGTACTCGACAAGCTGAATCAAATAAGCCCAAAGTCGATGGAGTTACGTTGTTTAATTTTGAAGTTCTTATGGCCACCTTCCAGCTCCATAATCAGATCAGCTCCATGTCATAATAATATTGCATTGTTATCCGATTTATACATGCATGCAAAATTTCAGCTCAATCGGAAAACGGGATGTGGATCTAATTAAACTTGCAAGATTAGTTTACAGATAGACAACGGTCAGGTGAAAGTAAATAAAAGCTTCAATCAATCAATCAAATCGTTTATTTGCCAGGATTACATGTTTTAGTACAGTTCTTAATAAAATTACCTTAAATCTATGTTACAATGTAACCCGTCTGCAAGCAGACGTGCAAATTATTTGGCAAGTATTTGTTAATTAATTATTAAATGTGGAAATTATATTATGTCAATTAAATTATTTTTATTATTTATAATGTCAATTAAAATAAAATATTAATAGATACACAATAACAAATAAAATTACTAAATTAATACACTACAAAATTCATTAAATTCCTTTACACTATAAAAACATTTTTTTAAAAGCCAGTCAATTAATGTTTTTTTAAATTTACCACGGCTAAGCATCTTTATGTCATCAGGTATAGCGTTATATATTACTATGCACATATTATATACATTTCTTTTGTACAAGTCCTTTTGGGCGCAGGGTCGATATAATAGGTTTTTAAAAGCGGTTCTGGTTTGACGTGTGTAGACCCCATTATATCTTTTAAAATAATCAGGATTCTGTTTGACAAGGATGCAAATGTCTCGTATGTACATGCACGGCAGAGGAAGTATGTTGCACTTTTTAAATAGAGGTCTGCAACTATCCAAGAACCACGCCTTATTGATTACCCTAATACATCGTTTTTGCATTTTAAATACCAGCTTGTAAAAATATCCATACTTCAATCCAAACTTTCCTAAATAAATTTGGAATGTACTCGTACATGGCTTATGAGCGTCACAAGTCAATTACCGGAAAACGATATGAGAGTGTCGACGGCACGCGTGTCACTGCCACCTACACTCAACACATTGTGAATGTTCATGTGAAGCTGAACTCATTACATATTGCTCCAATAACGATTAAAGATATTTATAGTCTTCAAATAAGCTTACGTACCTACAACTTGAAATTGTTGTATAATCTTGAAGACAGTTTGGATATGACAAAAAATACAGATTTTGATTCCAAAAATTTATTGCCCCAAGAACGACGAAAGATATTTATAGTCTTTGAATTGGTATAGTCTTTGAGGCTTACCTAGCGTAGGTACCTGGTACCTATACATCTTGAAATAATTATTGTATAATCTTAAAGACTTTGATTTGACGGAAAAAATAGATTTCAATTCTATAATGTTAAGATAAAGGTAAATAACTGGTAGCGCTACTTAATTACTCGGGGAACTATGGTGGCCGTACTAGTAATAAAACTGTATTACACAATTAACTGTATTACCAAGGTACCTGCAAAGCAAGTCTACCCCCGGTAAATTCGTAAATTTGACCGTTGTCTGTTGGATTTTTTAGTCCTAGAACACCACTAACCACTGTGTGAACTGGCCGGTTATTATGCGGCACATAAATCATGTATAATATTGCACTAAACCGGCCACACGTCCACCAACGCTCCACGTTAACCCCGCATTGCAATTACTGAACTTATACATAAATGAATAACGCTAGATCAAAGTTTCACAGTTTCTTTATGAATACTAATAGAATATTATTTTGGATTCGCTTGACCGGGCAGTCGCCTTCGAAGTCAATGTACTAGTGGAAGTGTAGGTGTAAAGCTCAACTAATACTGAAAATTCGAAAGTTTGCCTGGATTTCTGTGTAGATATTTGTTAACTTTTCACTTCAAAGTAACTGTTGCTTTTGTGAAGTTTTGTAGTTAGTATTTTGCTTTTTATTAAGATTGAATGGTTGGCTAGTGTCTTGAAGGAAATACAAACTCAAAAAAATCTAATTGAAACATTCATTATTTAAAAAAAAAAATTGTTTCAATACATTTTAAAAACTTGTATTTTTTAAAATGCGTATTGTATTTTACTTCCTCATACATCATCACGATCAACTGCTGGATAGACCTTCCTCATAGCACCCTACAACACTGGGTTCTGCATCTTTCTCCTCAAACTACTCCCAATACTCCTCAAACCACTCTCAGTAACTCCTCTCAACTTACCTAACCTTCCTTTCTCGTACGCTCATTATAATTCCTCGTACAATACTTAAATTAAGCTAAATTTCTATTTAAATCTCAATTTTTTAGTCTATTTTCCGTGTGGACTTTCACTTAACATCTGGCGAAATGGTGAATTTTAGAAATCCTGTAGTTGCATAATGCGGGGTACATTTTAGCGGTAGTAACCGCAGGGCTCATCCTACTCACTGGTAGTACATAGAATGTAAAGCTCGACCTGCACCGGTGTTCAAAGGTGCGGCCGATGTTTCGGTTCGCGCCCGCCTCTCGCATAATTACTGTTAGGTATTGTGCGGGCTTCTCTAGCTACACTCGTGTATTGTTGAAAAATACTGACGCACTTCGCACGGAATGTTAAGCTTTTCGAAGAATTGGCTTGCACGTGTAACTACGTCGCGTCGGACCGATATTGACTAGAATCGATAGGAGCTAAACTACTCTGTTTTTAATTTTGCAGCAGAAACGTTTTAACGTTTTAACGTTTCTGCTTCAGTAGGTATTTAAATTTGTATATTTGGTCTCGATAGTTTTTGAAGAGTTTTTTGACGGTTAAATTTTGGCAAAGTTTCTTTAAATTAGACGTCCTTTAAAGAAGCTAAGCTAAGCACTTTGAGTAAAAACGTCCATAGACTTGAACACAAGATAAGCTATAAACCGCATTGCATTAATAAATATTTAATAATTGGAGTTTATAATCCAACAAAACAGGTTACCCTACTTACACTGTCAGAATCAAATCACAACAACAATTATATAGGTTGTGTGGGTAACCTACATGTTGCAATGACATAATGATCATTAAAATGTTTAATAACCATAGAAATTCCTTAATTTGGATAAATATTATAATAATTATTATAGTTCCTATTCACTTTGCCTCAAAAGATGTCGTCTATATGAACCTAATTGCTTGTTAAACTGTACCATCATACAGTCATTGAATGCGTGCCCGTATTCAATCTATTCATAGCAGAAGCTAGACGGATTATGTGAAGCCGTATTCCACTATCTGTCGGTTGTTGTAAATCCGGCCGGCGTTATCAAACCATCATAAACCGTCGTACGATCTGATATAGATTTGCGAGTGCGTGTATTGATCGCTTCGATTTATGTGTTAAAGACATTCGCACATGATTCGTCGTGAAATTTATTTATCTAACACTATAAAGAGAAGAAAAAAAAGAGAAAAGAAGAGAGAAAGAGAGATCTATAAAGAGTAATTCTATTCTATTCTATCTTTAAAGGTTTCCTACCAAATGCGATAACGCTGTATTAAATCCGTTCTATTAATTGAACTTAATTCTACTTTTAAAACAACTTGCAATGTAACAGTATTTTTAACCAACTTCAATGTGGAAAGGTTCACAATTTGTCAAAATCTACGAGTATTTTATGTATGTTATCTAATAACTTGTAGATGCCTGAACTGATTTTGTAAGTTCTTTTTATTGTTGTTTGAAAGGGTCATAATATACTTGAAGTGTCGTGTGTACACCTTCTTGAATGACCTTTACAGGTCCTATTTAAATTTTATCGAAATTCAAGCAGTTATAAGCAAACTTGATTGTTTTATATAATATATTATTTTTAATTAACTTTTATGTATTATATATTTGTAAAAAAATAAACTCAATTATTTTAATTAAAATTCTTTACACCTTCACTCTAATAAACTCACGGAATAAAGTGTATTTTTTGTCGATGTATATTCTGTTAGTATTACCTTACAACATTATAATTAAAATGGATAACGCTCACGTTAGTGTTGAAAATTAAGCATAGTTTACTTGTTACCTATTGTCCAAAACGAAATTCACCGGTAGTTACGTCTTTTACAATCTACTCCAGCAACTTGTTCGTAAAATGACTGGTGCGCCTTTTTTACTAACGAAAGCAGTTTAGTTCTCGATTTGTCATGCGTTGCATACTTGTCTCATCTCTCAGTGTTATTTTTGAACGTGCTTTTTACAAAGTTACTGCTTTGCTTCAACCTAAAAACCTATAAGAATTGGTTTCGCATTTGCAACACTACTGCAGTAGCTAGTGAAATTACTGGCCTGAAGAGTCTTAACATCTTATGACTCTCAAGTAAGAAGCGTTAGCGCAGTGCACCCAAAATTTTACCTTTGTTTACTCCTGGAAAGCACTGAACTAATTATGGGCAGCGTTATCTCTTAGCATCAGGAGAGCGTCTTGCTCATCTTCTTACTTCGTTGTATAACTTTGCCGTCACCCATGTTTCCCGAGCGATACAACTTGGGAATCTTCAAAGCATGAGTTAAGGCATCTTTCTAAACATCTTACGTGATTCATCGTCGACCTTTTCTGCATCGCCAGTCTGCAACATTTAACCGGTACACGTGATCAAAATTCTAGTACCTCCTAATCGGTGCGAAGTTTTTAATGTTTTTGGGAACTTTCATTACTGTGAAAGCTTTTAAGAAAATGAGATTCAGAATTGGAGCAATCGGACTGTGGAGTGGAAGGCTGTTTGCGGAATGTACGTGGAAACTTCTGTACGTGTGATTATAATGCAGATCGTGTTATACTTAGACTGGCGGTCCGACGGTATCATAAAAGTTCCCTACATTTCTATGTACGTGGGCGCAAAATAGGACCATACAGAAACGCAGCTCTGTCCCGTTCCCATTATAAACATCTGTGATCACTAGGCTTACACTTGAGTATACGTTTTCAAAAAATATAAAAATACTAGTCGAGAATAGCCATGACCAGTAATAACGATCATTGACTCAACGAAAATTCATTATCTGAACACGTGAATATGCAGTTCCGTTTTTTTTTTTTACTTCAAGTATGATCCTAGTTATGTGTCTATGCGATACTGTTTATCCTAAAATGAGATTACGTGAAGATAACTATTTGATATTCATATTTTATACATATTGCCTGCTACATATAGGTACACACAAATCTTTCTAGCATAGACTCCAGGTCACCCGAACCAGGAACTGAAAATCTCTGTAAAGTTCGTATCTCTGTATTACGTTGATCCCTATTGTACGAAGCCGCCCTTCTATGTCCTTATATGTGGGTCGCCGCTCCATAGGAAGCATATCTCTCGCAGACACACTTCCCTTATGGAACTCAAATAAAACTTAGTAGCGTTGACACACTTGAGGACTTTATCTTCATGAATTCGGTGCATACTCAAGTTTTACTGGGATACTGAAACATGTTACTGCTGTTTGCATTCTACTTGCGGTAGGTACTACAGACTATGAAAGGAAGACTCCTTGCACTCCAGATAAAAATAAATACCAGTTTTTTTTTTAATTTAATTTTGTATCACATTTTAAATTATGATAATAAGGTCTTATAAATTTATTATTTCCAAAGATTATTCTGCGTATAAAGGCGAGAAAATATGACAATAAATAATTACAATTATTATTAAAAGTCTCAAAGCATTAATATGTAAAAGAGAACTTGGCTGGAGCATTTATTTATACTGTAGCTGACGTAAATAGTTAATTTCATTTTTTTATTATATATATATATCCTCATTAGATACGTACTAATTGACAAAAGGTATTTTTACTTATGGCATCAATTAATTATCTACATTTGCCTATGTCGTCTGGAGTACCTACCCACGTGTACCTACATATCTAAGAGAATATTGCGATGTTTTTGTTAAGTTTAAACGCTGTTCGTGTGGGTCTTGTTCAGCTGAAACGTTATATAACATCAGCTATTTAATTTCAACGTTTAATGGTTATTTCTATCTGACTTTAAGCTTTTAGGAATGTTAAAGATATGCGCATGTTGTATAGGTTTGTATAATGTATATGTATCAGGATATACGTATTAAATAGTTCTATAAACTTCATATGCTTGAATTGTATACTTGTTTTTATATAAGTTTTTTTTTCTAGTGGCCTTCACAAAATACCGCACATTTGTACTTTGGCATTTTAAACTCAAGCGCACATTATGTGAACTGGATCTAGGTGCTTAAGCAGAGATTTTAAACTAGATTAGAGAGTGCTCATAAAATAATACATTAAAGGGACGCATAAATCGGTTTGAAAGGCAATCAAATTCAATGATTTTATAGACCTATTTATGGATTTTACGTTAACCTGAAACGCGCAGATTTACATTTTGAGAGTAATTTAGACAAATTGTCAAATTTTCAACAGAGTTAGTTTAGATTTGTTTCAGTATCAGCAATAAATCAATTATTCACGGTTTTCATTGCGCTTCGGATTTTACTCTGAAAAATCTGCTGTTACATACATTTTCCCAGATTGTTTATTATTATTTGAGAATTGCCTTCATAGTGATAATTCAAATAATGCAATGACCATTAAAAAATATTTCAAATGATGGACATTAGGCTAGAGCCACACTATAGCGTGGAGTGTCGTAACGCATCAGAATCAATAAATAGATTTCAAACATTTTGTAAAAAAATGTTCACCCATTTCTGAGCTTCGAGACCTCTTTTCTCTTGTAGCCTTCTCTTCTATTTGGCTTAACTTTACCTAAATTGTGGTGGCACAGAACAAGATCGGCGAAGACTATTATTGTCGGATGCCAAAACTCACTTTGGGCAAAGAAAAGATACGATTACTACTTTGGGTTCTTGCACCAATATAATTAGTCATTCTATTTCGAAATGATGTATATGATCCAAGGGTGAATTTATCCCGCCTTCTAGAATTAGTCTTTTTTCATATAATAAAAGGTAGTTTCGTCCGAGATCGTGGTCAAAGGCCTATAATGTAAGACATTATAATGAATAAAAAAAAAGAAAATTAAAACACCACGTCTAACGTAAGATGAAAGTTGCAGGAAATTAATATAACCCGCTAAGTATAATAAATGTTAAACTCGAGCATGCTACAGTTTATGGAGCGGACGGCCGGCGTTCGCTTCAAACCATTATTATGAGTTAGTATGCTTATCAGTGACAATTTAAAATTCCGTCACATTCAGGCCGCTTGGTATCTGATGACGCCACTCGCTGCGTCTTTTGTTTACGCTTTTATCCATTTTCATATCTGCATTGAACGAAATGATTTGAATTATTTGTGAACAAACAAATTGACTCAAAAATGTAGCCCCACACAACCGTAAGTAGGGCAACCTGTTATGTTGGAGTATAAACCCCAATTAAATAAATGCAAGTTGTGCATTGTGCAGTTAGGAATTAAATCGATTTGTTTGCACATGTATAAACTCCTTGTAAAAGTTTGGCAAGTTTCAATAGTTTCAATTCCTGTACTAATTTTTAATATGCTCCGTTGTAGAAAACAGTTATCCGTTTGCATTCATCTTCACATTATATTCTCTCTCGAAATGAACAAAAGTGATCAATTTTCGTCTATTTAAATACACGCATTTTCTAGTAGAGATTGATTTTATTTGAATTTATATATTTGGAAGTCAATTTAAAAATACGAGGAAGAATCCAGTTTGTCGCTTATTTGTATTCGTTGTAGAGTATGACATGCACAAATCGCTTCCTACATTAATCTTGAGTAGAAATCACGTATAGCTAAGTTGTCATCTCAAACCACGTACAGAGATAAACATCACGTTGTCCAGTGTCAACACGGAAGAGATCATGTCTTCTTTAATTAAATTAGTTGTAAGAGATGGGAATCAATAAAGGACAGTCATGGAGTAAACTTGTATTTATTCCTCCGTCTCCACCACCCTACGCTCCTGCAAGTAACAACACCAACATACAACATTTCATGGAGACCCTGCCAGTCCACTCCATGTGATACCACATTTCATGGCGACCCTGCCAGTTCGAGCTGCGTGGATACAACATTCCATTGCCCGCACCATGTAATTCATCGAAGACCCTGCCAGGCCTCTCCGTGTTAATTTGACGAAGATCCTGCCGACCATGCCAGCCCTGCCAATCCGCGCTATGTAATTTCAACATTTCATCGACGAAGACCCCGCCAGCTTTCACAATGTAATTTCCAAGGCGACTTCATGTGCATCGCCGCGCCGCGCAGAAGCCATGTCACCAAGAGTGTGGTCAACGAATACGGCCACCACTACGGCGGCCATCTACAGGAACGCGATGGCGAACTTCTACCCCAAGGAAGAGGTTGCGAGCACCAAACACAAGCGGCTTAGCGACCGCCCTCAGTCCCGCCGAGTCCCTAATGCGGTTACAAGCGAACGAGCGATGTCCAAGGTGTTCCCGACCCACGGAGTCTCGGCCCAACAGCACGAAGCCAGCAGCAGCGCCGCAGCCGACGCCAGCTGCAGCCCCGCCGTGCCAGAGCAGCGCCCGCCCCGCCCCGCCCGTGCTCTGCCCTAGCCCGAGAAAAATCATACTGCATGGAGATGCCCGTGTCCAGCTAAGTTCTAGACATAATAAGCCATTGTCATAATTTGTTTTGTTTTTTTTGTAATGGTAGAATTTAATTATTTTTATAATAGTATGTACAGTAGTTTAAAGTAACTAAAGACTTGCGCTAATTTTTAATTAGAATATTAAATTTTGTTTGTTGTTAGGAAACATGTTAAATAGAAATTTTTGCAAATATAGTTATTATAGTCAGCAGTATGTTAGCTAATCGCATTATGTCAAGGTTAACGTGCACTCGGAATGCACTGAACAAGCAGTTTTTGAGACTAATGAACTTATGACTAATTAACGTTTTGTTCGATATGGATATAGGTAGTACAATGTAGCTATTAATTAATAGAGTTGCAAGTCTGTGTTTTGAAATATGATGACCACTCATCGAATTAGTCGAACACTACGCGTTTAAAAAGGACATAATATTATGTCACGATAAAATAGGTAGCAGAGAAATAAGCAGTAGATAGTTTGGTTACGGAAGATTATTTATGTAATATGTATGTTTATGTAGATTTAGAGTTTTTAGTATGATGGTATTAGTGACAGTGTAATTTTACGTGTTGAAGGATTTGTCACGTTTAGCAGATGGAATATTAGAAGTTTTTTTTTCTACCGTTATAAAGCATTAATTAATAATGCAACGCAGAGTTTGCGATTATTGAACGTAGGAAAGATAGTAATGTGGATATAGGTAACGGAATATTGCAACTGCAGGCGCATTAGTCCGAATCCCGGTTACGTCTCAAGGTTTGAAAGTAATGCATATATAAACGGTATATCGTTATTAAGAGACATCAGAGTAGGAGATTGCGTAACCAAGATGATGACCAACAGTCAACTGTCTCTTCTTCCGACCAAAGGATTGATCACTCTGCGGCCGTTGAAGTTCTCAGAAGACCGAAGGACATTCTCGAGTTACAATTTTCAGATGGTTTTCACGGAAAATGTTTGAGAGATTTCAGTAATAGGTATATTCTCATACGTAAATAATTGTATTATGCACCATCGCTTTATGCGGTTTCTCTTTATTCTCGATCGTAATCGACCCTACGGGTGTTAGCGAGAGATTTAGGAAATGTGCAATACATTTTTAGACGCAAATTATAGTACTCGCACATACGCAACATCGCGATACGCGGTTTTTCTTCATTCTCGATCGTAATCGACCCTACGGGTGTTAGCGAGAGATTTAGAAAGCATGTGCTAAGAGTTTAATGTTAGGAATTACTCATAATAAAGAATAAGAGTAATGGTAAATATAATTTATAAAATTGTTGCATCATAGGTTGAAGCAACATCAAATAGCGTCTCCACAATTTTTGATTGCGGAAAAGTGAAGAGAATTACTGAGAAAGACGAAACCAGAAGAATTTTAAACGATTACCATTTATTACCCACTAGCGTACATGCAAGTATTAATCGTATGAAAAATAATTTTTAAACGCGTTACTTTTGACTAGGAATGATGAATGACGTCGTTAAATACGTCACAAGGTGTAAGAGTTTTTAGTTACAGGAACTTATTTCCCTAATTCGTTGACAGGAACATACAATAAATACAAAATGTTAGACAATAACTATAACTGCTAATAAATTCAGCATTCGATAGAGTAAGTTTAGATTTAATGGGCCCCCAAGGTATAGATAAATATGGTAACAAGATATGGATAAGTATGGTCAAAAAAGAATTTGTTGTTATGTAAATGTTGATAAGTATGGCAAAAAACAAAGAATTTGTTGTTGTGTAAACAAAACTCTGAAAGTGAAATACGACATGATATTTAATACACTTAATTATAAGAGAAGTTATACGTGCCTAGCCTTTGAAGTTGTTGAAATGTTAAACCCTAATGTTAAGATAGTTAAGAACAATAAAGAAGTAATAGTACATAATATAAAGAATACAAAATTGTTAAAAACATAGACATAATATTGTTATGCTTAGTTACATAATATTTTATGCCTACTGCAGTGTAAATTTAATTAAGGAAAATAACTTTAAATAGGTAAATATTTTAATAATAAATATTGTAATGTTGATGCTGCGACAACGTGGACACTCTTGCTTTCTATATGTAATTTTTTTTTGTAAAAAAAAAGGGGGAGTGAGGTACCCTGAAACTTTTAGGGGAGTTGTAGAGTATGACATGCACAAATCGCTTCCTACATTAATCTTGAGTAGAAATCACGTATAGCTAAGTTGTCATCTCAAACCACGTACAGAGATAAACATCACGTTGTCCAGTGTCAACACGGAAGAGATCATGTCTTCTTTAATTAAATTAGTTGTAAGAGATGGGAATCAATAAAGGACAGTCATGGAGTAAACTTGTATTTATTCCTCCGTCTCCACCACCCTACGCTCCTGCAAGTAACAACACCAACATACAACATTTCATGGAGACCCTGCCAGTCCACTCCATGTGATACCACATTTCCCAGCCTATACATATGTAGGTCAAATTTACGAAGCACCATTTACTTTGCAACGGCGCGACGTAGCAAATACTACGCATGAATGAACAATACCACAAAAATGATGCTGTTTCAAGTCACATTTTTAACCAACTTTGGCCATTTCACTTTCGCTTCCTAATTCATGTTCTTTTCCCAAAATACATTTAAAAGTTGAAACTCAACGCTCATTTTCCGCGACCGCTGTTTCGCTGGGATTTGGTTTGGCTCTCGGTATGTTATTCCAAAAAGTTTTGGCTAACATTGAATGAAGTTTTAACTTTATGAAAACTCTTCGTTATTTAAAACTAACACCGCTTCGAACCTCTGTCTTAAACTCGACTCGTTTGCGATGTTTAAGTTTTTATGTAGCTATTAAGGTCCGTTCTCGTTACGAGGATCTACAGAATGGTTTTACGGCTTCGAATCACATAAAATTCTGTTAAATCGGGAACACTTAAATCTATGTATATTTAAAATGTTTATTCTCAGTGACTGATTCCCTGAAAATCAGCCACCGCTGTCAAGTTTTCACACCTAAGTTATAAATCATACATACACACATTTCACATTCACAGTGAAAAAATACCTTTTTACCAAATAACATTAGTATCACAGGCTAAGCAGATGATATGGCCTACTCTTGTTT
The DNA here is from genome assembly GCA_947507615.1 of Hemithea aestivaria. Taxonomy (NCBI): domain Eukaryota; kingdom Metazoa; phylum Arthropoda; class Insecta; order Lepidoptera; family Geometridae; genus Hemithea; species Hemithea aestivaria. Next base: position 7,953,352 of record OX382327.1, on the reverse strand, counting down.
TTTATTTAAAAATTCTGTTTGGTTGAACGCCATTTCAATGTATTCAATTGTGTTTACAGAATAACCTCTGAACAATAAAGGTCGTCGCAATCTAATAAATCTGTCACGCGCCCCGGCGCGATAAAAAAGGCAAGAAAAAGGAGATAAATTGCGTTAGTAGAGAAGTGTGAATAGTATCATTGAAGCTCATCCAATTGCAATATTGTTCTGGTGACGTCGTTAGGTGCGGCACTTGGTTCGCAATATCCACCTCCTCGAAACATTGCAATTTTCCCTGTACAAACATTTTGCCCTCGTGTTGCGACGTTGTAATCACGTTAAAACTCCTGCCAGACTCACTTGTTTCGCAATATTTTATTTTTATAATATAAAGCTTTTTCTTGTCAAACGTATCAACTTATTTTGTTGGACGTGTTTCTGCGTAAAGTTCGTGATATTTTGGCTCCGAGTCACATCTGCGTAGGGCGTTCAAATTTTCGGCAACATGCTATGAATAGTTTGCAAAAAATGTATGCAATTTAGGGCAGAATACGTAAAAAGCTAGCCACATTTTTGCCTATAGGTATTGACTTTGAATGTTAAGGCAGTATTTGTTCGTGACTTGGTTAAAGGCCAATATTAAAAAGCTGATTCGAGAATGTTTTATCCACTTGGACTGCATCTAGAATTATGAAGCTTCTCAATTTCCTGTCAGCTGCTGGCAATTTCCTTGCGTTTGTCGCTGTGTGTTTCGCGACCCATTCTTGCGTTTGTACCATTTTAAAATAAAGATCTCAAACTTTTTTCGAAGATATATAAGATGAGGGAAATATCAAAATGGTAATAGCTATTGAAATAAAACATATTGTTTATAATAATAGAGATTTTTTAAAATTTTTGTTCGCGAATTAAAAAAAAAGAGTCAAACACAAATATTAATAGGCTCTGTGTTATAGGTGCTAAGGGGTAATCAGTAAAACCACGCAACATAGCTAATAATAATTTATTTTCTCGTTTTATTAACGTACAGGCATATAATGATGACAGAATATACACATTTTGTGTCAATTTATGTGCCTCATGAAAATGTTTCATGTTTGTGTAAAAAATACGAGTGAAGGCATTTATTAATAAAATGTGTGAGCAGGCAATTGTGCGCTACACAAATAGGCTGTCGGCGCGTGATGCCATATGTTGGGCCTGACGGAGAACAGATAAAACATCGTTACACTTTGCATACCAATCACCGAATTTGTCTCTCGCATATTTTTACTAAGTTAAACAACGTTGGACCGTTACCCTGTGTTTATTTATAACGCTTCCATTAAGAGGGCATCTGACATCCAGGCTAATGTGAAGCGTCTTCTGACACAGCTGGTCTAGAGTCGGCACTTACTTGCAAATAGCGATCCGACCGCGTGACGATACGAACGGCTCAGAAACTCGGTCACTCGAGCACGTCCTACGTTACTAAGCTCGAATTCAAAGCATGGTTTCTGCGCATTTGTTACATCTTGATGCTCCAAGTCCATATTTATTTTGTGACGACTGTTATAATAGCGAACAACATTGTTTTAAAAACATCAAAATGTACTTGCTGAAAACAGGAAAATAAAAAGAAGTTGCGCCAGTTTAATATTGTAGTTGGGACTCACGTTCCAGTTTTAAGCTCAGATTACTTTTCTACGACCGAACGCATTCTACCTGAGTGCCCTAATTTAAATGTCGTAAAACCTGTAAGTGAATGCAGTTGAATCATCAAGACGGGTTTATTTCTATCAAATTTAAATTTTATTTTCCTCAAAATGAATTGTGGTTAATTCGAATTTTGAAAGTCTATTTTATTATTTGTTCCCGGAAGAGAGTGGAAGCGTGCTTGTGCTTTGGATCATAAACCAGTAGTGATAGTAAAGGTCGATCGCTTTTATGAAGATTGGTCGTGAGCGAACTTTCGGAAATGTCGTAGATATACTTGACTGTATGTTGGTATTTTGCGATACGTACTACACATAGCGAGATACATAGAGCTTGACACAAATATTTTCAGTAATGTCTGCTTCTTAAGGTCGTCTTTACATCTCAACATTTTAACAGAGCATAAGACATATTTTTGTATGTATTTGTGTGCATATTTTCCGCGTAAATACCTATTACTTATATTCTCTATGTTTTAAACACACATAAACGATAGTTTATATATAAGAAATGTAGCCATTTAGCTTTATTGAAGTTGGCTTTGGTAGTCACTACTCTCTGTAGCTCTTTGGGTGATGAAATTGCTGCTCTGACTTCCATGAAAAATGAATAAAATTTCTCTGCGGAAAGTATTCTCAAAACGATCAAACTTAACATCAACCCCAGCTTACAAGTTTTACTGCTTTTCAATGTGTAATATTTCTTGTGATTTTTGTTCTTAAGTGCTTTTCAACCTAATTTTTATCAAGTAAAGCTCCACAAGAGGCCCATAAAGAGGATATTAGATAGATAACCGCTATAAAAACATATGGCCCGTAATCTTTCGTTTTATTGAGTCTTTTGTGGTAAGCTTCGGCGTAAATAGGTACATAATACTAATAGAAATTTAAAATGCTGTTCCTTTTATCTATGCCATCCACTGATGTAATACGATAGAGGGAGATTGGTTTCGTTAGTAATGTCTGTACTAACCTAATTCGATTTCATCTACGAAAAGCTAAATCATCAGTAAGCGAAGGCTTTAGCCGGCGAAATAGCCGGGCACAGGGAACTTTACATAGGGAATCTCACGGAGTACAGGCGTGTTTTCGAGTTATTCGTAATTTGAATAAGGTCGGAATTCATAGCACGCTTGGGAACATCGGACGGCCGACTTTTTCAGTTGAAGCTTTGTTTTCCGCGTCGACGTTCTCTCAACGTTGGCCAAAAAGACTGGAAACGACGCGAGAAGTGTGACTGTGATGCGCCGCCGACGACTAATGTGTTGGAAAAAGTAGCTTTGGACAAAGCCGACAAATGCAAATGACAACAACTTTTCGGTATTTTTCATGAAAATCTGGTTAGCCGCGCGCCAGATGGAACCTCGATGTTATGCTGAAGGATGTTTCATGTCGCTACTGCATAGATTTATTCTCGCGAACAAGCGAATCGACTCAAATTCTATTTGCTATTCGAGTGGACACATTTCTACGTTTTTGAGTCGTAAGTATACATGAGGTACAGTAGCATCGCATCGTGGTGTTTAAAGCGTTTTTTTTTTTATTAATTGACTGATACTGGGAGTGCTTTAAATTCCGTCTCTTGATTTTTTACAACTCTTATAACTGAATTAATGAAATGTTGTAAGGGTTTGAATTTAAAAACATTAATCTTAAATAAAAAATTATTTGCACATACATACAACTCTTCATTTCACAGTTTAATATTTTTTTAATTAAAATCAGTCCGTTAAGATTGCATTAGGCAGGTGTTAAAGTCACGTCCTCAGAAAACCAAGCAAAAAATGGAAAGAAATTTGCTTAAAGAACGTCAGCTGGCGGCCGGGCACCATTTCTCGAGCTTTGGGTCACAAAAACAACTTGGAAATTATTATATGCGGTGTCACCAAAGCCGAAAGCTAAAGCCGAAGCGTAATGGAAATACGATTTGATGCAATGCTAATATTGGACTGTGCCATTTGTTCTTAGTAGGTACACACAATAAAGGTTCACCCACACATTGATTGTTGTGAAAGATGCGCTGTAGTTGCAATTGCTTCTCAATAATTTTGATCTCTATATGTGGCAATTACGCTTAAATAGTTATTGCAGAATTTAAATGCATTTCTCTTGATACGATTATGATGTTAAGAACACTGTTCATTCTATTTGTAAGGATTCTGTTGCTATGGCTTTACGAAAAAATCCGAGAAACGTATCGAAAATGTTAATTTTAACAGCTGAACATCTACGAGTAATATCGCAGTTTTATCATTAGATACACTTCAAAAACATTTACGAGTATATTAATTCCAAAGCTTTTCAAAAGATGTCATATCATCCAATAACCCTTTGTGACTACATTGTGTGTACCTAACTACTATGTAAACGATCATTTCGCGAATCGTGGATCAATTCAGGCTACACAAAGCTCATTAATACTTTCATTAAGACAGATTAATACTGCTCTATTAGCAGTAATGAGACACTCCGCTCACATTTGCCTTTCGGTTACAGATAGTGATGGGATAGATAGCGGGCGTACGTCAATTTGTGTGAAAATCAAGTGTAATTTCTTTGTATATCTCTCAACTTCTTGTACGAGTTTGAAATAAACTGAAATCTTTATACCTACTGTTATTTAATGATTTGAGTGTTGTTTCTCGAAATCTTACATTATATCTACATTATAATATCGATAAATTATTGATATTTAATTGAAATCGAAGGAAAGTCTTTGCTGCGATCTGCATAGTGCCGTAGAGGATGACAGAGTAGGGAGGATCTATTTAATATTATGTTCTTTAATTTCATTGAAAATGAATTATGGCGTAACGCACTTTATTTCAAATGACTCCTATATAAAATTCGTATTTTTAGGGTTCCGTACCTCAAAATGAAAAAACGGAACCCTTATAGGATCACTTGGTTGTCCGTCCGTCCGTCTGTCTGTCAAGACCCTTTTTCTCAAGAACACGTAGAGGTAACAAGCTGAAATTTATAGAAAATACTAAAGTCTATAGCCTCTTAGAGCTGTGAAAAATTTAAACTTCTAGGCCAACGCAATCAAAAGATATAGTCGAATATGTAATTTCAGCAAATTTTCGACATTCCCAAATAAATCAAAACCTACGGGGTACTTCTCGTGAACTCAGAATCTTGAAATTTGGCACGAAGCAACTCCTTAGAGCACAGATAAAGGAAAAATTGCGAAAACCATAAATTTATTATTTGCATCATATGAAAAAAATATTTTGAATAATTTTATACCTACTACCCCTTTTCTCATGAACGCGTAGACGTATTAAATTGAAATTCATATCAAATACTCAAATCTATAATACCTTTAAACTGTAATAAAATTAAACCTGTATGTCAACGCATTCAAAAGAAACAGCAATTTTAGCCGCATTTTTAAACTCGCGGCTACTCTCATGTGGATCAAAACCTACAGAATACTTCCAGTTAACTCAGAATCTCGAAATGTGGTACGCATCAACGTTTTAGATTACAAGCACAGGAAAAATTGCGAAAACTGTAAATTTTTAGTTACATCATATAAAAAAAAATATTTTTAATAATTTTGTATTTACTACCTCTTCCCTCAAGAATGGGTACAGGTATTAAATTGAAATTTATACTAATACTCCACTTTTATAATAACTTTAAGCTGTAAAAAAACCAAACCTTTATGTCAACGCAATCAAAAGAAACAGCAATTTTAGCCGCATATTTTTAAACTCTCAAGTACTTGCAAGGGAATCAAAACTTACATAATATATAATGTTATACCCACTTTTCCTTAGGGTTCCGTACCAACCAACGGGTTTTTACGGAACCTTCGGTGCTCGAGTCTAACTCGTACTTGACCGGTTTTATTTTTTTGTAAACATTTGAAAAAGCTCGCGACCAGATAGAGAAAGCTTATAAATATGGTTCCACTTACTTCAAACACGCAATAAAGTTGACCTGGCGGCTTCTATCCCAATGCTTATCTTCTCTGCTCTTTAAACTCGCGGCTACTCTCATGTGGATCAAAACCTACAGAATACTTCCAGTTAACTCAGAATCTCGAAATGTGGTACGCATCAACGTTTTAGATTACAAGCACAGGAAAAATTGCGAAAACTGTAAATTTTTAGTTACATCATATAAAAAAAAATATTTTTAATAATTTTGTATTTACTACCTCTTCCCTCAAGAATGGGTACAGGTATTAAATTGAAATTTATACTAATACTCCACTTTTATAATAACTTTAAGCTGTAAAAAAACCAAACCTTTATGTCAACGCAATCAAAAGAAACAGCAATTTTAGCCGCATATTTTTAAACTCTCAAGTACTTGCAAGGGAATCAAAACTTACATAATATATAATGTTATACCCACTTTTCCTTAGGGTTCCGTACCAACCAACGGGTTTTTACGGAACCTTCGGTGCTCGAGTCTAACTCGTACTTGACCGGTTTTATTTTTTTGTAAACATTTGAAAAAGCTCGCGACCAGATAGAGAAAGCTTATAAATATGGTTCCACTTACTTCAAACACGCAATAAAGTTGACCTGGCGGCTTCTATCCCAATGCTTATCTTCTCTGCTCTGTTTCGACCTATATGTACCGAGAATTCCTACAATGCCGTTCTACATCACACACTAATGACGAGGGCAAATTGCTTGGAAATTATTCCCGCAGCCTGACTTGTAATCGATTATACGCGATTTCATACTGCGCTAATTTTGGGAAAAACATCATATAGAACAATAAGAGCAGATTAAAATGCGTTCGCCACCTAAATTTATTTCATAATCACGCGATGAGACTTTAAGGCTGCTTAGTCCGCGGGACGCTCTCTCACTCGCACTATTTGACACATTTTAAAATATAAATTCAAAGAATTAACTTTTTGAATTGAAATTTTTTTTTTTTTTCAAAATTGCTTCTCATGCCATTTTTTTGATATATAATACCGGCTCCTCATTCACGCGCGATCCGCACGCGAAGGCCGCGATTTGTGAATGTGGATAGTTTCACGGCATCGCGCCTAGCGTTCGCGGCTTTCGCGTTCGCGGGTCGCGGCGTTCCCCGATCGGAGTCGGTTTTTCTACCCGCGTCAAAGGGATCGCGCTCGGTTCACAACTCGCGATGTGTGGGTGTAGATGCTATCGTTACCGTGAATCGCGAACCGCGAAGTCACGGCATGAATATCACGGCGTGGATCGCGCGTGAATGAGGAGCCGGCATAACACTGAAAACACTTTCAAAATGTGTGCAATAATAATGTGAAGCGACCGTCTTCAGGTATTTTCAAGAAGGTAATTCTATGAATTTATATTTCAAAATGTGTCAAATAGTGCAAGCGAGAGAGCGTCCCGCGGACTAAACAGCCTTAATGTCCACTGCTGGGAAAAGTTTTGCCAAACTTTTTTTTATCAAGCAGACGGCCCGCCTGATGGTGAGCGATCTTACAGTATTCTTAGGTACTCATTCACTCGAGATGCGCCGCTATAATTTACAGGAAAATTCCAATTTATATCCGTTACCCTAACCACCATAATACAAGCATTAAGCTGCTTAGTATGGGGTTAGATGGCGCTGTGTGAAATGTCCTGAAATATTTTTTTTTTTTTTTTTTTAATTTACATTTTGATTATGTCTAGAACATTTTTAGCTCGTAAAATAGTCTGGCTGCTTTGGAGAGTTTTAAAATTGATCACTGAATGGATAAAATTAAGTTATTTCTTTGATCTCTGATCTTTAACGTGTCTGTGGCAGCCACTGTCTGGAATCTAGAAGTATCGATCTGGATTTTTTAAGTTATTCTAGATATTCTATATATTCTAGAGGTATTGTTTTTAAAATGTACAAAAAAGATTTTTATTCTATTCTACTTTGTCGTCAGTATAAAAGGTAGAACCACACTATTGCAGTGTTGCATAGCAATAGTGGCGTGTTGCGACCAATATAATATAGTCTATTTAGTTACATTGTTGATGTCTTTTGCATACTTCAGCTGAGATTTTCAAATGAACTCTTTCATTCACTTTGCTCCCTGAACCTCTTAGCGTACTATAAAATTCAACGAAAAAGTCCTCACGTGTGGACAGATTTCGTGAACAAATATGTTTTTAAATAGACCCTCCCACTCGTTATATTATTCAATAAAGGGTGTGCGATTCAATATTTGCCAAGTCCTTCGTAGAGTGCTCACTCAAACGTGTAAGCTTACCTGGATTTACTAGAAAAAAATGCTTAGAATATTGGGATTTAACGTTATTTGGGATTATACGCAACAAGGGCTTGGGCTAGATATACCAATTTCTTAAAGATAAATATTTTTAAGCGAGACGAGACGTTCAAGTTTCAAGATACGGCGCGTTATGTTAAGTTCTTTAAGTTAACAGTTTTATAATTGCAGTTTCTTCGTTCTGTTCTAAAAGTAAAGGAATAGAGTCTCAAAGGGACGTGAACGTATTGATGTGTTGCAGGTATTAACGGTTTTGTCGTAGGCAGCTGTGTGCCCACAATCAGGCGAGCCGATGGGATGGCTTGTTTGCCAGATGTGGCATAAAAAAATCCTTTTCACTGTTAAATTAATATGAACATTCTACACTAATCTCCCTGGCGGGCGTATCAAAGTCTAATATGCCCTAGTAATTTCCCTAGTCACTCTATTCTTCGAATCGGACCGCATCGCAAGAGACTATTTGGCGAAGTGTTTTCATTTCCCTTTTAAAGAATAGCAAGAATGTAGGGTTTTATTTTTTAAACTACTTATTTCTTCTATGATTATGTAAATTTTATGCGGGAAAAGACGAAGTATACGAGATAATATAAAATATTGCCAGTTGAAGTGTAGAGAAGAAAAAGATTAATGATGGTGCGCTTCGCTTCGGCTCGATATTCCATTGACGCAGTTTGCTAAGGGGTTACTTATCAGATAATTTGAGCTGGTATATTAAACTTTTCTTATAAAGATAAAATGTTGAGCCATTTTTGATCGTTATCACGAGTTAAACATCATCATGGCTTAAGGCTTAAAATGGGTAACTAAGACTAACGCGCCAATTCGTAAATTAAACTAAATCAAATTTGCAATTATCATTTTTACTTTGAGCGTTTACTCTTAAAATTATTATAATTATGATTATAATTAAAGTATTTCAATACGCATTTCGATTAGAGGTATATTAATAGTTATTACAAATATGTTGCCTGCTAACAGCATAATGTTGAACTGGCTTTTTGTGAATATCTATAATATTTTTTTAATAACCAACTGCCATCTTACCCATATTATACAATACCCAGGGCACTTTGTACATTGCCATTTTTTGTCACTTTCCCTTTGAAGAACCCCTATAATGTAACTCAACTAAAGCCGCCATAAACTGTTTCTTCTTTACTTTTTTCTTCGCGAATAAAGACATTTGACCCTTCATTCATCACATTGCCACTGATTCAATTCCGCCGTTCAATATTGCATGTACAGCAACTATAAAGCAATTTTATTGTCTCGCTATAAACTTGTGGCTCTGCTCCGCACTAAGCACGTGTAAGCGTTTAGAGGCTGTCAGGTTGTCAGAGCGTATAAAGTAAGGACGTGCGTGTCATAATATCCATATTATGCTGCTCGCCGCCTATCGTTTCCTTCCAACATATTAAATTATCGCCAAATGTTGCGGTCCTGATTTATTCCCACGCGATGTGGGAAATTTACATGGTGTTGGAACGCCCCTCGGTTGTGACGAACACCATGCCTCGTTTACATTGTATCAGCTAATTGCTTACATAATGTTCTGGTAACGTTACAGGGAGAAATTGAGCTCTGAGATATATTGGATAAAATGTATCATTTTGCAACGTAACCCTATTTTCATTAAAAATTAGTGTCCGACCGAAATTTCGGTTTCGGTTTCGGCCGAGTTTCGGCCAAAAATCGAGTTTCGGCGAAAGTTTCGGTTTCGGCCAAAATTGGCCGAAACTTTTGCCGAAACCGAAACTCCCTTCGGAAGTTGTCGTGCACGCTCGCCTAGCTTCGTTTCTCGCGACAACGCTTTGGCGGATGACTAATAATTGTAATATAGGTTTGTTAATTTTAAATGTCTGATTTGATATTATCTATGTTGAGACTGGAACTAAGCGTGTAATACGAGTGGCAATTTTAGTAATTATTATTTTTATATATAGAGGTACCTAAAAGAGATTGATGATTCTTCTAAGTACAAATTGGTACAAACCAAAGTATTAATTAGTTAGATTTCAAAATACTAATACTTAATATTTTACCCGTATGTCACCAAGCGGCTCAATCGAGCCGCACCTGCGCATGCTAATTTGAACCTTATTTTAAAGAAGCTAGAAATAGATGTCAATTTTGATTTGAACTGGAAGTTTTCCTGGATCAAGGGGTTAAGGAAACAGTAACAATTAGTGTTTTGATTATAATTGATAACTGATAAACATTTTGCTAAAAGAACTTAATTTAAATAAATAGGCCAAGCGCAATAGCGCTGAATACAGACTACGCGCAATGTAGGCTTCCGTAGAACTGGCAAATCGTATATCTACTGCCTTAATTTTCATCAACGATATCTTTAAAACTATCTTAACCGCTATGGTTTTCCTGGAAACTTCATAGTTGAAACTATATTCGTGATTTTTAACAGTGTTTGAAAGCCAGTAGTTTAGATTTCAGAGGGCAAGGACGCCCAAAAAAAAATTTAAACTTCAATATCTTTCAAATGGATCATTAAATCGAAAAATTTCCTTAGAAATGTCCTTCATTAAAATTCAACAATACCCCAAATGATGGGATTAGCCAGAAAAAATTTCATCCCTATTATACAAGTTTGGGAGCTACCCTAAATTAATTGATTAAAATTTATTTATTTTTGTAACCGTTCTCTTACCCTAATCATTGCCCTCCTCTGTGCAAAATTACAGTTTTCTAGGACTTATAGTTTCTCCGTAAAGCTGCGGACAGACGGACGGACAGACAAAGCGAAACTATAAGGCTTCCTTGTTGACCACGGAAGCCTAAAAAAATTAAAAATATTATTGATATATTTTTTATATTACAACTGATACAACAAACTTAATTATGCTGTGCTTTCATTATATGTCCTAATTAATGGAGAATAATGGGTAAAATGCACCAAATTTCAGTATTTTAAAGATTTTTTTACTTGACCACGTGAGTTTCGGTTTCGGTTTCGGCCGAAACTAAAGCCCCGGCCGAATATTCGGTTTCGGTTTCGGTTTCGGCCGTAAAACCAGTTTCGGTCGGACTCTTTTAAAAATGCTATTATTTCTCGTTTTCTAGCATAAGTGCATCACAATGCTAAAAAGAAAAGCAAGCTCTTCAAAAGAAAGCTCTTCATCAAAAGAAAGCTCTTCTACCACATGGCTGTTTCGTTATTGGGGTCAAAACAGGCGGAAATACTTAATTACCCAAAAATATTGAAGAATCCGTGGTTTTTAATAACCTGCGTTGTTGGTTGACCTCTAGAAAATCGCTGAACAGATTTTTTTTCTACTTAAATATGACTTTTTTTACTGCAGAGTCAGACTAAAATCACAATGAAACTGCTAAGGCCGCTAAAGATTTGTATTTTAAGAACCCTCTCTACTTCCATTGATATTCCCGCTTAGTCTTCCACGTAGACCTTATACAAATATCTCTGCACTTTATGAAAGTTTGATGTGAAAGTTACTAGTTTCACATTTAATCACGAACTTTGAGGAAGGATGAAAAACGTTTCAATAACACTTTAAAGTTTGCATTCTTCTATACAATTGACTTCATCTTACAGATTTATGTAGCGTCTTTTTCCTTCTTTTACTTGACTTAGCTTCAAACTTGGTAACATTTTCATTAATTCAAGCATATCATTAACTATTTTATTTAGTTATACGTTTACTCGTCACATAAACAGTCTTTTACTCGTATTGAGTAGAATAGAATGAGTCTTTGTCGACCAGCATTGTATATGCTGGTCGAAATATACTATAGAATATTCAACACGAACATTTTAAACTAAACACCACAAACTAATATTTACCCCCAATGGACGGCCTTATCGCTTTATAGTGTAGTATATAATTGTTAACATATTTACGCAACACATCAAAATCAAGTCCTGACTAACACTGATTCTAATAGCCAAAAAAAAAATAAGGAACTAATCATTCAGCTTGTCTTGTCCCCTAAAAATATTTAAACAATTTTAACTTAACAGTTAAAACTCTGCAAAGCTCGCTTCAATTTATAAATCTGTTCGTAGCTGAATCCGCTTTCCTATAGCACTTAACGCCTATATACATATCTATAATACAAAGTACTTATGCATGTAGAATAACAATGTATTACTCACAGCCCCCGAAAATCCACTGTCGAGTCTTCGCACAAAGCCAACGGTTCATGTTATACCAACATTAATAATACGCCTAGCATCCATAATAGATTTTCATTTCTATAAATATACAATGTATGAACATGTGCAGCTATATTTTAAATAGCAACTGAATAGAGTTTTCAAGGGTTGGCAAAATACCTCTGGTGTGACAAGTATCCATAGACGTTGCATTGGTAATCGCTCATCAACAGGCGGGCTGTCTGCTGCCTTAGTATGAGCAAAAGGTAAATTTTTGTTTGTGGTATAACCACCAATATTTTCAAACTAAAACTACACAAGCGATTGAACTCATATTAGTTCTTATAAATATTAGATGTTGAAATAACACATGAGTTACATGACTGCGGGTAGGTAGGTATAACTGCAAGACATTATTCCTTTAATTTAGAGCTAAACTTAACTGTTGGTTTCTTAATAATACGATCCAACTTAATTAGCTTGTAAGCCTCTTGGTTCCGAAACATAAACGTGGAAAGAGTTGATTCGACTCGAAATCCTTGGAAATTGACGTCGAATAGAACTTCCCTATTACTTTGACCGGCTTAATTAAAACGCTGGTTTTATAGTTATCAAAGTTCAACAGTGTCGTGTTGGACTAATTCCAAGATAAGTGCTTTATTACTGCCATTATGTTAGTTCTACAGTCATACATAACATATTTTGAACTACTTTTGTATAGATATTGTTGAGACTCTCGCACTTTTGGCAAGATTTACTTAATTTTTTTGTACTTAATTGTGCATATTTTACGCACTAAGCGCTTACTTGTATATGATTTCAGATAATATTTATTTTTATATTTTTACTCCTAACATCCATCCATCATTTTGAAATCCTAAGTAGCACTGTACTGATTGTGGACAGCGTTATCTCTTAACATCAGGAGAGCGACTTCCTCGGCTTCTACTTCATCACTTAAAAACTAGCTGCGCCCAGTGGTTTTACCCGCTCTACTGTATGTAGCCTATGGGTCTAAGCTATCTCTATACCAAATTTCAGCTCAATCGGTCCACCCGTTTAGGCGTGAAGAAGCAATAAACATACACACTCACTCACAAACTTTCGCATTTATAAATATAAGTGTGATACACGAATACCAATTTGAAGATTATAATATTGTTATAGAGGTATTATAAGGTAAACTATTTTCATTTATATTTGGCCAGTAATAAAACATACTTACCGCAGAAATTCCGAAGGTAGGAGGAGCACTCGTAAAGCAAGATAAAAGTTAGAAACGTCAGTTAAACAAACGGTCGAGTTAACCTGACTTCTAGCTTTTACAAAGGAAATTAATGAATGAGCGTACTCCGAGCATATCGTTTGATCTTGTCAAATGAGTGCGGTTTTCTGTGTATCACTTCAACTCAAGATATCCACTCGCTGTGAGATGCTAGGTACACTTCACGTTTTATTATGTTACAACACACAAAGCTCATGTAATCGTTGTTTCAAACTTAGCCCTTAAATCAAGTTTTATAGGTGCTAAAATCGCTTGAAATTACCGTCTTAGGTTTACGATGATATGTAAATTAGACGCTTTAAGGAGCCTTTAACGTCTCGGCTGATAGTTATTACTACAATAACATTCATAATTTTGATGAACGAGGACCTCTAACCGTCTTGCGGTGTACCTGCAACCCTGTAGCGTGTGTTAGTTACACTTTGGGGAAAGTGTTCCGGTTTGGTGTATAGCTTGAGCAAATATTTATATGGACGCCAAATATTTGTTTGGGCCAGTGCGGTGGTTTACTGTGTCGGAAATCTCTAACCCCTGATTTATCGGATGGACTGTAAGAAAATGTGATCATATGATGTACTCTATTTTTCAGAATTAATATTATAATATAGGTACAATACCACTTTAATTAAATAATTAGTGGTTTAATTAAAATACGTAGTATGTATTTTAATTAAGCAATTAAGATAAAAAGTTCGTGAAAAATAACAAATTATGTTCTCTGTTATGAAGAGGAGTTTTTTACTCAACGCTCAACCCTCTCACTGGCCGCACTGTAGACAAGGATAATAATACCGAGTAACGATCCAGCAAACAAACCGGTCTCTGCCATCTTCCACGTAGCGCACAATCCATCTTAGTCTTTCACCATTTTAAGTTTTAATTAAAGGCACACGGAAGCTTTTGCTCATTATTAGCCGGAGCTTTCCTTTGTGCAATCTTGGAAGAGAATCTAGAATTATTTGGAATTTTCCAATTCTGTATCAGAATTTACCGCCTGTCGCGTTTGTTTATTCCGTCCATAAATAAGTTGGAATCCGTGGCACACGAGATTTAGAAGGCGGTGAAAACACGGAGTCAATATTGCAACCTGATCCCGGACGTTGAGGGTGTATAGGTACAGTCTGTAATACGTTCCACCTTGCGGCATCGTTGTGGCAAAGCCATTAGTCGCTCAGAGTAAGTTTTCATCGGAAACTCCGGTGTTTCGCCGCGGCCAATCCGATACGAGGCAATCCAATTTGGTGTCTACGAGCGAAAATCCCGGGCGGTGCGCGAGGAACATTCCATTCGACGCCGAAGAGTCGCCGGACGTGCATTGTATACCACTCCGCTGTGACATTATTTTGACACTGCACCCACTAACGTGCTGACTTGTTGCTTTATTCTAAAACAAATTCAGCCTGTGTTTCATTTTGATTAGAACATAGACGCATATTTACTTTCATCTCACTATCCAATTATACTGTCGGAGGCTAAGGCATAATCTAGAAGAAATCATAGAACAAAATTTCACTTCATTGAATTAAATCATCATAATCGTCATAAGCATGACACTTTAAACACAAATAATTCATTCTCCCCTTCATTCTCTTGTGCATTGTTCCTAGTTTAGACCTACAAAACTTTATTGCAAGAGGTTCTGTGGTCAAAGATTAAAATTGATGAGTATTGGACACGATCCAAAGCTTACCTACCACTATGTCCCTGATACATAATTTATTAAACCAGGAATGTAGGGACACGAAGTGCACTGCATTAACCATCGCGAATGGATTGACATGATGACGTGTACTGGCATAGTTTGCAGATTATTTCAGAGTGACATCTCTATGCCACAGTACTGCAACTTGTTGCTTTGTTTAAACTTACAACGTTTTAATAACCGTCAAACTAATCTCTATTTATGTCTTTGTTTTGGTTGGATAATTCTATATTCTGGAGCGCAAACTTAGGAGTCTCCAGTAATTTACTTTGGGATACCTCTCAATTTCCAATTAATACACCTTTATAAAAAGTTTTGTTCGAGGTTTTTATTCAGCTCTACCTGACCTTGAATCATCCTATTTCTTAGAATACTCATCACGGATCATACGTCCATTTTATAAATAACTCACAAACTAATAATAATATATTGTTCCTGTTTACTGTTTACTCACGAATAAATAAAATCCTGTAATGAGAGCAGTTAAAATTCACTTGGAGTTGTGTATTGGCAAGAGGCCCCCATAGATCACGTTTTATGTGTGACAAATAGTCTCGAGTTAGGGGAAATTGCTTTCCGATCCACTGTGACAAATAATGTCAGGCTACTGACGCGTGACCTTACTCGTTTCGGAGACGATCACAATTTGCCTACACTCCGATTCCGGAATAGAGGAGGGGTCTCATTTGTGTATGTGAACGGCGGAAGTGTCCGTTCCTTTATTTGTCCTACCCTTAGACTACTTAAAAGACAACAACTGAATATATCCCTTTCATATTATTTCGCTTATTGAAACACCCGAACTTTGAACTAATGGAAGCTTGCTCACGTGAAAAATGTGACTCAGCTCACAGTAGTCAGGAAGGGATTAATAAATATCTATTTCATATATCGATACAAAATCCCATTGTTGGCCATTTGGCGATCAACTGGACTTTACGTCCGAATAGCAGAACATTTATAAAGTTCCTCTTTTGTTGTTTACCTTAAAATGAAATATGTTGTTTGCGAGCGGGTAATGGAATGCGGTCGCTAGGCTCACTGAATTAAACCGAGTACGTTGTCGCAGTTTCATTGTACTCGGCTCGTCCGGATAATATACAAATCTTTTATTCAAGTGCGCTGTCTCCCGAACCCGACTAAAGTCAGAAAAAGTTACATTCTTCGTAACGAACGGCAAGAATAACAGCGATGAAACAACATTCATTGTCCCACTCTCAATAGGATTTTGACGGATCTTCAGATCCCAGACGTTAAGTGAAAACATCGGGCAGTGGATATTGTCGAATGTACGCGCGGTATTTAATTTAAATAAAACCCCCACAAGTGTCGCTGTCGCCATTTGAGTAAAAGCATTGAAAAGGGACGCAGGCTACTTTTTACTCCATTTACTGACGACAATACATGAAGCTGATAGTAGATTTCGGTCAATTGTTTCTGTTGTCCTGATCAACATTTATTGCCTTATTGGTATGCGGGACTAAATCTAAAAAGGCCCGGGAAACATTCAATAAAATTTTATTCTGTTTTTAGAGCAAAGTCCTAAGTTTTATAGTGTACCTACTGTCGAAAACGTAGCCTATATTAAAATAATACTCGAATATGAAATTTATATTTATAAATCGCTGAACAGTAAAATAAACTCCTATTCTCGCCATTTTCCTAATGATATCTGTTATTCGTGTTGAGTACACAGAGTCTATAATATTTATGAATTTTACTTCTGAGATCATTATCTCGAATGTAGTATGAGGCTCCGCTGGTCTGGAAACGTGTGGGAGTGTACATACACATATACCTACAAATGAGTTGTTAAATCATGGAAACGAGTAAGAGAACTTGGTAAATAGGATAATATTACTTTTATCTCTGCTCTTAAGCGCTGTTTAATTTGTGCTATAAACCGTTATTGTGTAATTTATCTGGTCGAGCCGTTGATTTATATTCAGCGCGAGCTAGTTTTTCTTTTTGTAAAACTATCGGAAGTGGGTTAAGCGTGACCTAAAAGGTCGGCTATAAAACGAACAAGTGTCATTGCGTTCCGTGGGCTCCTCGAGAACCGAGACGTAAGCAAATGTAGATGGCTGAAGTTAAATGAGCCGTGTGTCTCCCCCCTATCTAACTTTCACAAACTACTATTTACTTGTCGATTTTTCTCCCCTGCTTTGGTATTAAATAACTGAAATCCCCATTTCCAAGTTGTGCGGCGCCGTCAACATTTTCAATAAACTATGAAATAAATAAATCGACAGTAAAAGCTTCCGTACACTTCCCCTCACGGCTTTCCGTCCGTATATTTTTAAGCTGTTTTCCGTTTAGTGGTCAAATCTGAAAGTAACTTTTAACTAGGTACAGGACAGTAATGATGGAGTTTTTAGTGTTATATTTTCTAATAGCAAAATGTAAAACATAGTTTTAGTTTTAAAACAATGTTAACAAATAGGTTGAAGTTAAACTGTTCTCGGCTCGAGTTTATTTACGAAAAAATGGTTCATAGACGGGGTTGTGTTGTGTAATGCTTGTTGTGTGTATTGTGAAGTCAGTAGGGGCAAGTGCAAGTGCAATGCCAAGCTTTGAGAGTTATTGTAAGAAGTTGTTAGCATTAGTTGTTAACGGTAGAAATTTCCATTAAGCAGCACGATGGTGAATCTAAATCTTTTCCGATTAAAGAACAAAACTCCTTTTAACTTTACGATTCTGTTTCTGAGAAGGTTTCATTACAATTGAGTGACGATTGCCTCTAGTGTAAGTTAGCCAAAATAGCCTCTGGAGCTTACTACCGGTGGGTTTTTCATTGCCCATAAGTCTAGAGACGTAGATTTGTGCGCGTAATTGCAACGGAAGAAAATCTCGCTCAAAGGGCTCTTTAAATAACATTTCCACTCTGACTTAACAAATACCCCTACTGATCCAATGTCCGCCTTTTGGGAGAGAATTATTAGATTATATTGTCGCACTAGGAGTGCCGGTGCTAGTAAATTTCACTGGTTACTCGAACTAGGTTCCAAGTTGTGTACGGGCTATTTACGTTACTAGCAATCACCCCAACTAAAGAGAGAAACACCTACTTGTATACTTGTTTGTGCAAGTACTGTTTTGTCGTGTTTAGGTCCGAATTTGCAGCGGTCAACGATAGTAAAACGTTAGTTCTTGAATTGGTTTTGTAAGGAATATCTGAACACTCAATTATATAAGTTTAAGCGAAATCATTTTCTGAGGACAGATGGCTGAGATATATAAAACATAGGTACTAAAATTGGTGCCGAGTAATGAAGTTATGAAGTGTTACGTGGCTGGAAGATTTTATAGCAAGACGTAGCGCGTTCCCACTCAAAAACTTATAAGATATACTTAAGCTATTTATAATTGCTGGCTGTATAAATACGAGTACATTATATACCAATATTTAAAATAGTATTCCTTTCAACATCCGTGAAATATTGGTACTTTATTATAACATACTGAAAGTCTCATGAATTAGAAGTTGAAGTATACGTTTTGCACGTAGCTCGAACGTGATTAGAACGCACGACGTGTATTTGTATCGGTATAGTGAAAAGTTATCACTGAATAATTATAATCAACAATTTTTCATTTATTTTAATATTATGAATAATATAATTGTAGCAAGCAACAATATAATCAAAGTGGAATTAATTCAGTTCCATTTCATTAGATCTGCTGCGTTTGTTACAAATTCTAGTATAGGAATGAAATACTGAATAGAATGTTTAGCATCGAATAATGGAGCTGTTCAGCCTAGCTAGTTTAACGTGACGAGCACACTGCATAGGTAGTCTAAAGGGGGTGATCAAATAAATTATTACCAGCACAGCCGCAGTAGGCCACAAGCTTCCACTAAAACCATTGTGGTGGAGCTCCCTTTGCGTCACAGCATTTACTCGTACGTGTGTATAAAGCGCACAGATTTGAACTGATTCGCCAACTTCCTACAGCCAAATTTTTATTTTATTTAGACCTTTATTGCTGAGAATTTTAACATTCAGGTTGTAATTAATGGAATCATGAATCATGAATTTCTCTAAAGTAACTCTTAGGAGTTACTTTGGGGAAGTTCAGTTCAGTCAATTTGTGAGCCAAAGTTTTAGAGCGGAATTAACACTAAATATTAGTACTTAACTAAAAATTATCATGGATTTCCGCATAATGACCCCTAATTCATTAATTAGAGGCTAAATTTTAAAATTGACTTTGCAATGATCTTCCTATCGTGGACTTTCACGCGTTAAAGGGGACATTTTTAGGGATAAAACCTTCTTATTTCTTGTCAGTTTTTTTAACATATTTCTCCGTAAGCATGTTAATAAAGTGACAAAAATATTTGATTCGCAGTAAAAATATCCCGTCTAGTCGTCGTAAAGAAAATAATTTTGACCTAAGCCAACGCAATTATTTTATTATCTCTTCAGACGTAATAATTTACAAAACGCCCTTTGTCTGTCTCTTGGTAATATGTAGATTCAAATTAGTATTCTCGTTGGCGTTTAGTCAATATTTATCTTCACTTTGTGGTTTCACTTTCACCCGAGGAGAAATCATTGTTACAACGTTGGAGCACTTTTGGAACACCTACTATAACAAAGAAAAAATATAGCAGTCTTTGGTTATTGAGCCTAAGATCTTGAGTATAATATCTTCTGTTAAAATTAACCATTTTTGCGTCGCTTTTTTTGTCCTAAAATATCGCAGTTTATGTTTTAAATTTTTGTTTCCTTGAGTATAATGAATGGGCTTAATCGTTCTCTGATATTAATCTGACAGATTAGTTAAACCAAATACCTGGTGCATAAAGACATGTAAAGAGTATTAATGGAATTTAGATCAAAATAAACGAAGGGAATCCTATAAACAGCGAAAAAATGCATTAATTTAAAGCGAAATAGAGCAAAACGACAAATGAATTTATGTATTTCCATGGAAAGCCAGGATTCGAAGTTGGTTTTTCAGAATACGCAATCACATATACATAACTTAACCCTTTGCCACCGTCGCTTCAAAATAGAGTATCTAGATAACAGATAAAACTCTTAACAATATAAAGCTCTTTCGCCAATTTCTAAGGTTATTGTTCGTTATATCAAATTCAGACCTCGTCTAATAATAACATGAATAATCGAAAGGGTTCCCACGCCCGCATCTAAAGTAATTTGTATGTGATGTGGTGGGTCTACGATTCCCCTCAGTAACTCTTTCGTCTTCAAAAACTTCATCCGAAGATCATTAATCATATCGAGTATATCACACCATCGACGTTATGACTCGTAGACGGCTAATACCATTTCTTAAAGCACAGCTTTCGTGGAGTAACTTATGGTGCGCGGGAGCGAAGCATTGTTGGACATTATAGTGATCGTGTCTCAAGGGGTTAACATAATATTATGGGTCTTAGTAAAATTTTATTATAGGTACTACCATGTCTTTGAATTATAATTGAGAGCTTGCCATACAACATATTGACAGACTTATGCGAACAAAATAGCTTATTTCACATATTTTATTCAGTAAATCCACGGCGCGGCTCGTGACATTGTATAACTAATATTTTCCTAACATGATATTTGAAACCGTTTTCCATGGACGAGGTATCTAAGATTACATCCTCGATGTTAATCATACATCAAACGGTATCATGAGTAGGATATCGACGTAATCAACCCAGTGAAATAGCAGACTCATGTGTTACTCACATTTGCATAACATCTCGGCATAATTTATGTCCTTGTACCTCCTTGATTGTCTGCAAACACAACAAACTTGCCTGGACAGCTACACGAACCGTAATTAAACCAAATAAACTCACACATGACATTGTGTCTTTGGACTTAGACAAAGAAAATCCACGAGAAAGTGCATTAATGTAACAGTAGGTACTAGTAAGTACGTAAAAACAAAAGAAGATTGCACGATAGTTACATTCTTTCTTATAAAAGTTTAAATAAATAAATAATAAAAATAAAAATATCATTTATTGTCCAGATTACATAAATAGCATGAAATAAAAAAGAGAGAAACAAGATACATGATAAGAAAAAAAAAATTGGAACACAAAAAACAATGACAATAATGGACAAAAGGGGGGCATTCAGCGTATGCTGGGTGCACAGGGACGTTCACCCAGCGCTGATTTTCAATACCTCTCTGCTCGGTCTGCGATGTTAAGCCGAGTTTACAGTGACAGCGAGTAGTAACAAATTTAAAAAAAAAAAAAAAAAAACAATTACAAGTATGCTAATTAAATTAGTAACGTAAATTAATCGTCGTTCGTTTCAGGTAATTCTATCCAGACCCCCACGATACAGGCTATGCCTAGTGTGGGGGTTATTAGTTAAGTTAGTACTTGTAAACACCTCACAGCATTAAATGTCACAATGTCACAATCGTTTTGAAGTTGAAAGTGTCGTGGTTGTTATACGCTGATGTTGATTTGGATCTCAATCGCAGCGCAATGCGCATCGCTCGCAATAAACAGATCAACACCAAAAAGTTCAAAAAGGATTATTTGTCGTACTTCTATACTCCTTATTTATTTCGGCGTTTTAAGCGCTACGTCTACGAGGTTAATATCAATGTTTACATGATCATAATATTATTTTAGTCTCAGTGTTATTATGCCATCGGGAGTCCTATTAGTCGGACTAGATTGCTGATTTAATTATTCCATATATTATGTTTTATTTCTCACAAGCATTTTTGGGTTGGGTCAATTGGGTCATAAATTATGAAGATTTTGATCATATCTAACAGTTGGTCGTGCGTTCTTCTACTAATAATCTTTTAGCAATTTTGTAGTGATTGAAAAAAATATTAGAGATATATTTATAGAATTTAAAAGTATTTTAAGCAATTAATGTAAAGTACCTAATATCGCTTCAGAAACATTTTCATGCAAAATTGCTCCTAAGACGAGACTATATTGCTCTAACTGTTAAAAAGTTATCTCAGATCTCATGTAAAGCTAGGTGTCTTACTGTACACGCCCCAACTTTACAAGTCCTAACTTCGCGAACCTTAGTTAAAATGTATTTCATGTTACAAAATAAAAAATAGGCTTAGCTTGATTTTTTTTAGTGTCTCGCATTTTTGTGTTATAGGTAATAATAATGTATTATAATCTTCATACTTAATTTTAAATGTTTTGCCGTAAAAAACATAAATTCATAATGCCATACTAGTGCATTTATAATATTAGTAGTATAGTAGACTATATCTGAGGCCTATTCAGACAATAGATAGTGCTTTTGAGGGATTTAGGGGCAGTTTCGTGTTCAATATTGGGTTCAAGAGAAGGCAGATTGATGCCTTGTTCGTCTTGTATGGGAACTGTAAACCGATAGCTCTATACAGGGAGGCTGGACATTTGATATTTATTATTGATTTATTAATTTAGCGATATGTATTACATAACAAGAAAAATGTATGGGTATGTAAATGTAGATAAAAAATATAAGATTTATATATATATTTATTTAGTACATAGGTACGTATTAAAATACAAAGAAAAATTAAAATAAAAAGCCACAGTCTGGACCTCTCCTCTTAAAAAAGAATGACAAGAAAATCTAACTGTCTGTAACGAGTTGGAGAAAAAAAAAAGGTATCGGTACTTTAACGAAATCAAAAAGGAAAGTTATCAGTTCTATATTTGTTACAAGTTCTTTTCAGTAGGTTTACATAATATTATGATTAAGTAGATGCTACTTGATCTAGGTTACAGAAAGTGAGCTTGAAATCGGTACAACTTTTTTTAATATTACGTGTATAAATACTCAAATTTCCTTGCAATATCCAACAAAGGTAGGTGTGAGTACCTACTGAACACCTTTGTTTTTGTATTTAAGCAGACATCCTGTATGTCGTTCTCAATACAAGCTATGTGAACCCAATACAACCTTTATATTCTGTATCTCGGTCCCATATGTACCTACCTCCCGTAAGTCGATTTCTTGTATTTCTTTGAATGTTTATGCTCGGTTCAAAAGGATATCTATACATTTCAAAAGCGCATTTCCTACTTATTTACTTTCTAGTTTTCTACATACTTTATATTTTATTCCACTGTAATATACATAGATAAAACTACGTTTTTGAAGACATGAAATTGATTCTTGTTTAGTCGTTATAAGTCTTTGATAGTGTATTTTACACTTATGCTGTTTTGAGCGAGTAACGTGGTTCCGCAGCTTTTTCATTGGCCGCAGCTTTTTCCACTAGGTGTTTTTAACCCCCGACGCAAAAACGACGGGGTGTTATAAGTTTGACATGTCTGTCTGTCTGTCTGTGTGTGTGTGTCTGTCTGTGGCATCGTAGTTCCCGAACGGATGAACGGATTTTGATTTAGTTTCTTTGATTGAAAGTAGAGTTAGTCGAGAGTGTTCTTAGCTATGTTTGGTGGAAATCGGTCCAAGATGGCTGCCGCTACAAAATGGCGGATTACTTTTTTTCTGCACGACCTCCCCAATATGGGTATCAAATGAAAGGGCTTAACTAGTAAAATACAACCCACTATATAAAATTTAAAATCCAAGATGGCCGCCGTCACAAAATAGTGAATAACATATTGCGTTGGATGTTTTTAAATTTTTAATTTAATTCACTTGTCTACTTACATGCGTGCTTGATTTTTTTTTTTGTATATTTCCATCGCAGCACTGTAATTGGCCGATTTTACTGCTCCGCATATTAAGAACACACAATTAAAATGAAATTGACCATACCTGTTTCTTATGAGCTTCATCCAAAAGAACTGGGACGTTGTGTTAAAAAACTGGTGTCATTTCTCGTGATAGTTAACGGGTTCGATCGACTAGCACCACAGACAGCTGGCGACAGATACAAAGTATTCTTTGTTCGGATAGCTTTGGAAAAGTGTTTTAGGTGGAAAATAAAGCCACGCTTGAGCTGCTTAGTGATCTGTGCTTATTACTTACAGTTTTTAGTTTAACTAACGTTAAAAACTGATTATTTATCATCATCATCAGCCCGTGCTCGTCCACTACTGGATATAGGCCTCTTCCAATACACGCCACTGAGCCCGGTCTTCAGCTCTTCTCATCAAGCCATTATTCATGTGTTCTCATTATTTATCGGGGATTATCATTCAGCAGTTTTAATATGATTACGATTTATTTTCGACCTATTTTGTAGCAAGTTTTGAATATTAACAAGCACTAGAGTAGAGTACTTTAGAGAGTATTGTCTAGTTATATCAAGCGACATTCAGTACACTGTGTTCGTCATCATTGTGAATATTGTAATTCGTGTATAAGAAAAAAATACAGTAATCACGTCATAAAAGAGATTTATTCCGATTATTTAATTAATATTATTGCCTTATCTTTCATCTTTGAAAGTTTTGGGACTGTTCGCGATAAAGTTTCACGCTAAGAAATTATTCTTTGAAGCATAGTTTATGAATACTTTATACTGAGTATAGCTTTGAAATACGGATGAAATATTCCGAGAATTAAAATTCGATCTTCAGTCTTTAGTTCTTGTTTTTCTGTTTTACTTAGGAAAGGGTAATTTTAAGTTATTATAATAGATTCTATTATCCGTTTTGTTTGTTTTTGCTCAGGAGCGGAGTTTCCTTGGACTATAGCGCTTCTAAAGCTCAACTGAATTATTATTCATGGCACATCCAAGTAATTATCTGGTGTAGTCACACAGACGTATCGATATCATTGTTGACTAGGTATAGCAATAGCTCTTTGCATAATTACGTTGCTAATTAGACATATATAATGGTAAGGTTAGCAAATAGATACGAGAAAACGTTATATTATCAGTATGACGAATGTAAATTCATGGATGTGTTGATTCCAAGTAAAATGATAGCAATATATACCTAGTTATAGTAGATGTTTGATTAATATTGTAATTAAAACATACATATTAGTTATACACATATTAATGTACACGCAAAGACTGGTGCCTCTTAAACACATAAATGTAAGCCAGCCAAACATTTTAAAACATAATATCTTACCAAATTATTATATCAAATTTTTATTTATTCGGATAGTACCTCTGTAAGATGAACTGGCAAGAACAACCTCCTGATCTGTCCTAATTGCCCCATAACTTGCACAATTGAGGACCTTTTTGAAGCCAACGAACGGGCTGTAGAACTGGCTCAATACTGGCTTAAGCAGCTTTAACTCTCAACAAAATAACTATTTATAATTATAATATCATATAGCCATATGACTCGATAAGAAGAAGACTGGCAAGAATAGGTGGTGGGTCCTTAAATAAAGTTTGCAAACACATATTTCAACTACGGAGAAGTGACATGCAAAAGTAGTTATTATTTATTTATTTTAGAGAAAGAAACGAGATAAAGTTTATCGAATACAATCTCCTAGGAATATATCTAGTAAAGCACCAGAAAATCATATTATCTAAAATTCGTCATACCCTTCGCCGTGAAATCATTATAACTTTATATCTGTTTAATAACACTGTGTGCTCTCGGATATAAGAAAATAATGCATTTTGTTTCCAACTTCGATTATAATATTTTATTTGCCAAGTTTTGCAAGTTGTTACACTCGTGGAAGGAATAAAATTTATATTACTTATTTGACCCTCGTAAACCGCGAACATACTTATAGATTTAGAAAGCTTGTCAAATAAAATTCATGGGTTCCGCACTACCCTTCTCCGAGCTGAAAATGCGGAATTCCAAATTATTGTTTCCTCGGCTTTTTATTATAGAAATGTTACTAGAGCATGATAATGATCAAGCAATAGATGAATTATTTCGCTTGCTAGGTTTTGTTTGATTCCTTTTGAGGTGATGATGTTTAGCATCAGGCGAAATTGTGTAAAATAAGCTGTGTTTATGCATACTAAGACTTTTTAATTATCGTGATCTATAATTTGGTATGCATACCTAATTTATAGCGACTGAAACTGCGAGTCGTAAGCTAGTATACTTTCATTCAAATAAGTTAATTCAAAGTAAATCGAAAACGCTCCCTATTGTCAGTTTCTAATAGATATTATTAATGATGTTAAATTACACGACATATTATATTGAAATTGGTAGTACGAGTAGGAAACTTAATACATATTGTAGGCAATATTAGAGGCGTATATAATAGTTCCCATTATCGACGCATCAATATAATGACGTGCGAGCAACGAATTAGGGAAATAATAGAAATCGAACACAGCTCAAAAAGTGATTCAATGCAAAGTACAACTATATGGGCGGGGCGTAAAAAGTACAACTCACCCGCCGCTCAGTCATACAACGCACTCAGCGACAGATGCACGCATCGTTTGATTTTTAAAAATATCCAAAATAATATAGTTAACGGACAAAAATGACCTCTTGTGTGGTAAATTGGTGTAAAAATGGAAAGAAGGCAGTAAAAAGCAGGAAAAACTTATCACAGCTAACTAATATTATTTAAAACCAAATTATATTATTTCGATTTTAGTTGACATTAAATACATAAAAATATAGGGTAAACTAGGCATAGCTGAAACAATGTTATTTTTGTCGTTCATTGCATTCGCATTCGATTAGGTAACGTTATATTTATTTTGTATACTAGCTAAATCCACGGCTTCACCCCCGCTACAAAAATGTTATTTTTGTAAAATAAATAAAAGCATTTGATTTTGAGTTAAATCAATAATGACTTTTATAAAAGTCTGAAGCAAGAAAGAAAAAACCTCTAAAGTGAAGAATTCACCTAACCCGGCCCCCCCGGCTCGGCCTGATTCGACCTGATTCTGGCATCGCACTTTTATCACCGCACGAGCCGACACCGATCGAAAGCCTAGGTTTATACGACTAATGTCTAATTATGAAAAATGACAAATTATTATAGACGTCCAATCATAAAAATGCCCATTCGGAAAATAGTCCACTCATAAAAATGTCAAATCGTAAAATGGTCCAATTTGAAATTGGTCCATTCTAAAACGTCCATTCTTAAAAATGTCCAATTAAGTTTTATTTTATCCGTGGTTCTATCAATAGCTAATCCCGTAGTCCTATTAAAAGTGTCACGTACCTAGTGAACAATCTTTATTTCCAATGCAATGACAGCTGTCAAACTTGAAATGTCAATATCTCGGAAAATACTCGTCTTAGGCTGATGCTGTCATAGAAGAAATTAAAGGTCTTGGAGAGATCTTCATTTTAGATGACAGCTGTCAAACTTGAAACGTCAATATCTCAGAAAATATTCGTCTTAGGCTGATGCTGTCATAGAAGAAATTAAAGGTCTTGGAGAGATTGTCATTTCAGATGACAGCTGTCAAACTTGAAACGTCGATATCTCGGAAAATACTCGTCTTAGGCTAATGCTGTCATAGAAGAAATTAAAGGTCTTGGAGAGATTGTCATTTCTGATGACAGCTGTCAAACTTGAAATGTCAATATCTCGGAAAATACTCGTCTTAGGCTGATGCTTTCATAGAAGAAATTAAAGGTCTTGGAGAGATCTTCATTTCAAATGACAGCTGTCAAACTTGAAACGTCAATATCTCGGAAAATATTCGTCTTAGACTGATGCTTTCATAAAAGAAATTAAAGGTCTTGGAGAGATTGTCATTTCAGATGACAGCTGTCAAACTTGAAATGTCAATATCTCGGAAAATACTCGTCTTAGGCTGATGCTGTCATAGAAGAAATTAAAGGTCTTGGAGAGATTGTCATTTCTGATGACAGCTGTTAAACTTGAAATGTCAATATCTCGGAAAATACTCGTCTTAGGCTGATGCTTTCATAGAAGAAATTAAAGGTCTTGGAGAGATCTTCATTTCAAATGACAGCTGTCAAACTTGAAACGTCAATATCTCGTAAAATATTCGTCTTAGACTGATGCTTTCATAAAAGAAATTAAAGGTCTTGGAGAGATTGTCATTTCAGATGACAGCTGTCAAACTTGAAATGTCAATATCTCGGAAAATACTCGTCTTAGGCAGACGCTGTCATAGAAAAAATGAAAAAACTTTGAAGATCTTCCAGATTTTGCCATTTCAAGTTTGACAGCTGTCATCTAAAAGGTAGATCTCCCCAAGACCTTTCATTTCTTCTATGACAGCGTCAGAAATAAACCAATTCGTGTTGGACATTATTCTTAACTGGACATATTTCATTTTGGACCAAATTCATGTTGGAAATTATTCGTGTTGGACATTTTTCCTAGTTGGACGTTAGCCATGTTGGACCAAATTAGTGTTTGACCAAATTAGTATTGGACATTAATACTAGTTGGACATTTTGGACATTTGTCGTACAAACCGATAAAACTTATTCCATATCCTTTTTGGGGATTCTAACTACCTCTGTACCAAATTTGGCAAATTTGCCATTACCTTGTCGAATGCTTCGTTCTATTGTTGTACTCCTCAGGACATCACGCATGGTTGATGAGATATTCGTTTTGTTTCAAGCATACCAAGGTTACCCTAGTCTGACATAAAAGAATATATTGAGTTACCCGTATGGCAATACCGAAGTTAACTATAAACAATTTTGATACTTTATTTAAAAAAAAAATCGCTACTGTACTTGGTCACTGACCTCTGTTTAATCAGATAAGTAGCTCTGGCGCGAAAAAGTTACACACATGCTTCACATAAAACAGACATGCGTCTAATAATGATACTTTTATAAAATGATAATAAAAGACGATGTGTTATATGACAGAAATATAATATTAAAAATACATAAAATAAAATGATAAATCATTAATTTAAGGTAATCCAATTCTTTATTTTTTGCGGTGGGGTGGTGTTTTCGATGTCTCGTAGGCGGGCATTTTCCTTTATTTTTAATACTTTCCAAAACAAATTTTCTGACTGATGATTTCGATTCACCTAGAAAATACAAAATAAATAAGATTAATATCATCTTTTAAAAGTAAAAAAGGCGCACCAGTATCGTAACAGTAAAAAAGGTGCCATGAATATAATAATAAAAGAAATTCCCAAATAAAGCAATTGTATTTGTACGTAGAGACATCTAATACATTAAAACAAAATAAAAATGCCAAGTGCAAGTCGGACTCTTTTGAATTGAACTCTTTCTTGAAACATCTCACACATATATACAAAAACAAACGGAAAAAAGCACTTTGTAGTTTGGGACCCCCTTTTTTATTTCATTCTATTTTTAGTATTGCAACAAAAATACATCCGTGAAAATTTCAACCTTCTTACTATCACGGTTCGTGAGATGACAGACAGACAGACGAACGGACAGCGAAGTCTTAGTTATATGTTTTCGTTTTCCCCTATGGTTACGGAACCCTAAAACACAATTTTTCATACACATAATAACATTCCTGTTTATCATTAAACTTGGACAATATGAAAAGTATCAAAAATTTTCAGTCATACTATAATGTATTTTATGACTTTAGTTGTAAACAAATAGATAACACAAAATAGTTATTTATGGATAAAATAACGATTATTTTACGTTTTCAATGATGAGATTCAATGAGCTTGATGATGTACTGTTAATCTAACTTAAACGTACCTGGGATATACGCTGTTCTCTTAGAAACACTTAGTCAAAGCAGCAACCACTTTTCTATTTGCAACTGCTGTATACGCCGTATATATACATTTTGTAATTCATTTGGCAAGCACTGCCACGGATTATTTTACTCATTTTCATCAATATTATTGTGAAAAATCTTCGAAATAACTTATTAATCATTAAAAATACGAACAACACATGTTGTTTACATTTTTTTTTGTCAAATTTGACGGAAGTAGTTTGAAAGAAATAGGTAGAATGTTGCCATTTTTATTTTAGTTTTTTCTTATTAAATTTGTACTCCTTCGTTTTGTCCATCCCGTTTGCACATGTTGATTGAATATTTCTGTTTCACTCAACACTATCCGACTAAGTAAAATGACACCCCAAATGAATGAATGGGCGAGTTCATGTACAGAAAATAAATTTAGCATGGTTATGCCTTATGTATATCCGTGTGTCGCGTGAGTATTATAATATAGTGGTGTGAGTTTGGGACCACGTTTTTGCGGAAAAAATAAGGGAGTTACAGGGAGTTGCGTGCGAGAATATTAATGTAGGTACGTCAAACTGTTTCCTAGGTGAGTAATTAGTGCTGCGCCTAAATTATAATAATAAACCTTTTGCAAAGTTCATCAAAACTAAACTTTCAAGCAAACTAAGGTAAAACACATCATGTATAAAAACCAACTTTATAAAAATACCTGCTATATAACACAAGCTAATTGTCTCAAGCGGTTTTATAGTTCTGAAAAAGTACTTTGTGTACAACACACTCTCAAACACACACTCACTCTCACTCTTTGTGTTTGTGTTCATACTTGATACTAACCCAGTCGGCTTAACTATTTATGAGCAGGTGTTCGTGGCAAACACAAATATAATATGATGTCTGATCAACTGACAGTCTGTGTTACGTAGTATTTCTAGAAAAATATGACACAAATAGTAAATCAGTTCTGGCGCTTTGTCGGCCGCTCCTGCGACCTAATATTAGCTCTGTTCCCGTTTGTGGCTGTACTTTAATACAAAATAGTAACTTTAAGTAAAATAGTCGAAGCACATCAAAAGGTTTCTAGCTGAGCACCTTCTTGTCAGTAAATTAGTATTTCTGTCAAAAGTTTTGTAATATCGGCGAAAATTTAGTTTTAGAGCAGCAACCATTTTGAAAGGTTAAGGCATTTAGTTGGAGGTTTTATTATATCCCTCTCCTGCCTTGGTTTGGTGTAAACTTTTCACGCCTTTATGAGAACCTATGATATATTATAATGTAATGTTTGCGTGGTAGTAGCGCCCGTTGAATAGTATTTTATGTAAGCCTAGAATGTTATTTGATACACATATCTCTCCAAACGACTTAATGATTTGGCAAAAATAAGGGTGAAATTATTCGTCTTTCATTTATTAATGAGAAGTGGGACTAGAAATGTATGTTTAGATAATGTGTATAGAGCTACATATATGTAAACCACAACACTAATATCAGTAGGTTAGAATTGCAAAACTCTTATTCTGTTATTAGCAAAATTAACGACTTCTGCTAATGGACAAACTGAATAAATAATTTGCACTCCTCGCAGCGTTGGTCAATATTGCTTCCGCTGCTAAGTATTTCTGGAAAACCTTTCTAAGAACACGTTTCATTAAGGGTATCAAGGAATTAGGTGAACCTAAAGGATGTTGCTAATAAGATTTACTCCATTTAATTATGGAAGGATATTATTAGGCCGATGAATTCTCAGAACGGGACATTTCGGATAATGGAGCCGAGAGGACGACAAATATGTTAATATTGATCGAAGTAAATAATTGATTTCCTATTTTTTTTTTGTTAAGTACATAAAAAAAGTATTAGAAGTTTTAGATTGTAAGAAATCTTCTGTCTAACAAAGAGGATAGAAATTATATTTTTGTATTTGAACAGCTTGAACCCTGTGCATTAACCAATTTCGGTGCTTTGAACGCACTGCGTCGCGTTCGCGCGCCGCGGCCATTTTGGGTCAAGTAGTTTGAATACGACTAAGCCAACTAAACTTCCCAACTAATCTACTAAATGCATATCATATTATTACATCCCAATGCTGCGGTTATTTTAGTTCTTCTTGTTGAGTTATATATGGTTCCATTTTTTTTTTTTTATTCAAAGAAGTCCACAATTTTCGGACAAATATCGATAATTCAGGGGGTGCTTCGTTGTTTTGGATAGTTAAAACTAACAAACCTGAGCATTTGTTTATTCGTAAAAAAGTTATTATTTTTGATCTATTATATGTATTAGAATTGCACTCAAGCCATCACTACTCAATTCATTTTATTCCAATCTTTAAACAAGATCTGAGGCAATACTCGGTTTATAAGTTCGTCTTACCGTCTTTCTAGATCACGTTAACAATGTCCGAGTTCTCGTCTGTGAAAATAATAGCCATTCCTTTGCGAGAGGTAATATGTTCGAGCATATCCTTCCCGAATTCACGATGTGCTCCAGTTGGGGGTATTCTTCGGTGAAAGGCGGTCTATTGAATGGGTACTAGAGGTGGACCGATATTTAGTTCAGTTCGGACGGCAAGCGCACACAAGCCCAGCTTCTAAATGCCGCACACAAATATCTGTTAGTTTGGCCGGCGAAGCGACGTTTGCTGCCATAGAATTTTATTGATATTACCTATAACCTGTGTTACATCAATTCGCATTTCGTTTTATGTGTTCTAACAATTTCTATTTTATTAAGGGTCTAAGTTTTGATCATAAATTATCAATAGTCAGTTGAAAAAGTCAATAGATATAACAACTGAAAGTAAGGTATTGCTTACTTTTACTCACTTCTTCTCTTCTACTGATCGTTTACCCGGCTACCAGGGTCTCCTTGCTTTCCAGCCATATCTTTTCTGCTTCTGGCGAGCGTTTGCTTACTACTACACAAAGATAATTGAAACGAGTAAAATTGAGTACCTATATATTAGTTCCTCGTTTATGTTCAAAGATCTTTATGTCGATTTAAATCCATTCAATGACCAACTACACTTTAATCATAAACCAAATTAATATGTGTATAAAAACTCACGTGCTCTATGTAAAGCAGTAACCCAAGGTATTTTATTAATAATGTATTAATTAACAAACTTTCCAGACAAAAGTGTCTCGATCACCTCTCTGTGTGAAACTTTTTAAGTTGAATAACTCTTGGTTATCTCGACTTATCTCGGCAATTCACTTTGTTTATTATAGAGATTGCCGGTGCCATAAAGACAACAATAACTAACTGACCGAATAATGTTCCACGTTGAATTTACGAGGTATAACTAGATATACATGATAGGTATACGTTTAGCTATACTGTGATGTAGTTGAACATTGGTTGGTATGGTAATTGACATGTAATTGTACATGTAGGTACGAGTAACGTATGTGATTGAGAAGCCCTAAAGGGCTACATGTGCTGAAGCCAACTCGGATCTTGCAGACACTGTTTTATGGCATAAATGTAATGTACTAAATTTTGGAGGCATATATAAACAGGAGTAGTAGAAAAGCAATTGCTAAAGCAACAGTGACCCAGCAGCGTCACAGCGCGTGACAAATTGTTGTTAAAAAATTAAATATCGTTTTGTAGTAAATAAAATTTATATATTCGCTATGAAGGGATACAAGTACGTGGCTAACACACAGCCACCGCTTCGTGTAGGCGTTAAATATTATTCGTCTTTTAAAACTTGCGTAAGTCGTGCCGCCGGCAAAGTTTTTCAACTTCAATAGTTTTAAACCACCGTCTAGCCCGAAAACTTTAAAGCCGCTGTAATATGTGTCCGGCAGTCTATAGTGCTATGAAAATTAAGTGCCTAACAGAATTTGTTGTGTTTAATGGCGAAGTAAATATGCAGATATCGATCGTTGCGAAGCGAGGTGACGCTGCATCCTAAACCGCATGTATAAAGTGAAGGTATTACGTAGAGGGAGTGCAGCGGACGCCGGGCGCCGGCTTCTCTTTATTAAGGTCCTGTGTTTATCATACTATTATTCTTTCGCTATTTTATGAGCAAAGTCTAGGCTCAATAATCACTAGCTTTGAAAAGAACATCGATCTAGTTTATTCTTATTTGTGCTTTCTTGTCAATATTTGATTAAACTGAATTTGTTGTTGAAGCGTAACAAAAGGATAAATTAGACCCATGTTCCTTTGAATACCCATTTTCTAAATCTTTTAAGTAAATCTCGAAAAAATATAAAACTATTCATTCGAGAAACGCTCCTAACGACCTGTTTCTCTAGTTGAGTCGGCTCGCTACGCCAACAGACTTCCCGATATCCCTTTGTTATCTCATACTTCGCGGCTGCGACCCCGCGGGAGTCAACGCACGATGAAATTAGCTCTTAACTTTTTATTCACACGAAGGCTTTGTTGCCTGTAACACAGCTTTAAAAAGATTTTCGTAGTGAAAAACTTCGTTAATACTCGCTGAAAAGAAACCGTGCGGATTTTCATTAACAGTTTCACTTTGCTGACTTTATTTCACAGTTAAGAGGAGTGTAGTACACAGTCCTCGCTTATACTCTGTGAGTATAAGTAGTCTACAGAAGAAGCTATTACGTTGAACGCTTGTGAGAAGATACAAGACACTTAGCTCTCACGTTACCACACAATAGCGCCAGTCTGAGTCAATATAAAATATTATTATTTGCGCAATGCCAAGAAAAGATTTGTGCAAATATAAGATTTTTTCGGATAGTGTGTTTATTTTGCAAAACACTTTTAGAATAATATTTCAAAAAAAATAGTCACGCTACCTAATCGAACGCATGAAAATACTATAAATACACACAAAGTTGATGGAGCTTATCTGAGATTTAGATTTTTTTAAATAAATGTTACGTAAGAATCTTTTCATTTTGAGTTTTGGTTCTAATAAGAAACGCGGAGGAATCGCACAACCTACTCGAGATTATTTCATTGTCTGAAGGAGCCGTGACTTCTTTGATCATTTTTGAGTTATTTTCTTTTGTTGTTTGGAAATGTTTGAAAGAATGAAATACTTGGTGGAGATTTTCTGCGGAGTTATTTTAAACTGGTCGGATTTATTTGTAACGTTGTGCGTGCTTACTCTGCAAACTCAATTATGCTACTGGATCTTAGTTAACTTTTCATTTAATCTCGTGATTCATTGCACCTTCCTCCTCTAGGAGATAATTGCGTTTTATTAAATGATCCTTTGTCTGGGACAATTTGTCCTGTTATCGTGTTACTTAATTTTCTTAATGCGAGAGATAAGATTATTGGATGCTTGTTACTTCTTTACGGTAGAACTACTTAACAAATGGGGTAATTAAGTTGATTCTTAATTTAAACATTGTAATTAAGTGTACGCTAAGTTTTCGAGTGCCACAGCAGCGTTTTATAATTACATAGTTAAATAAAATTGAGTTTGTAATATTCGGAATGTTATTTAAGTGACAAATATAAATGTTAATAAGATGACAATTTCAGTTAAGAACTAAGCAATAAAATAGGGCATTAAGGGCAGTAATTAACCCTGTAACGAGCTGAGAGAAAATTTAATTACACAATGAAAACACACTGTGTATTCAAATTAACGAATAACATTTGACATCGGTGTACCTACTCGTATTAAAGAGAAAAGAGCTGCCCTGAGGCAAAGCGAGAGTACATTTTATAAAATCAGAATGCTTTGGTAAATGCATAAAATATATGAAAATAATAATAATTTAGAGCATGAGACCAGCTGGTGCCCCTCAAACGTACAATAAATTATGTAACCAAGACACAAAAACATTGTAAACACATATGTATTTAATAAATACAATCCTTATGAGTTTCTTGCTCGGTCTTCTTATAGAGGTGCGTTGCGAACGAGCGGAAGAGTATTACAATAGAAAAATAAAAAAAATACTTGCAAAAGTGCTCCAACGTAGCCTATTTGAATAAATGAATTTTGAGTTTGAGAGAAAATTTTGCCAGTGGCTTCGGAAAACTTCACTTGCCACTTTAAATGTGTACTAAAACTGCAAATCTTACTGATATGATTTGTGTGGTTGTGTTAAAAAATATTAGGTATAAACTACGCCTACGTACGAGTACATAGTATTGCAAAGCTTGTAGACGATGGTAACAGCTCACCATCAGATGGTGGTGAAAATATGAACCTCTCGATATATGAAGTCACTGTGTCTACTTAGATATAAATAGTTTATAATACAATTTTTAGCCAGTTAAAAACAAAATGATCGAATCGGACGAATATAATATATTATTATTTTGTTCCCTGAACGCGAAAATAAAACAGAACTACGACATTTTAGATTTATTATTCTTGGCGCTCACAAACATTAATTATAATTATTAAATCCAATAGAAGCTCATACGTAAAACTAATTATATATGAATAAAATTTGTATAATTAGTGCCATAAAATCGTTAAAACGAGACTTTAAACGCTAATAATTCGAGAGGTACTAACCCCTCGCTAATTACGAACGGAGCGCGGCGTGTTTAACTTGTGGATTGCATTCGTCTATTAAAATATTAATTTGAGCCACAATTAATTAAAACAATTTCATTTCGGACTTGGCTTTGCTTTCCTTGGGGCTTACAATGTCGAGCTCGTTGCTTGTTGTCTTTGCGTTTGCGAAAATTTGTTGACCCTGTTAATTAATCGTTTAGTATGCAGACAGGCGGCGTTCTATCTTAAACGGGCCCTTTTTAATTTGTTTTCGGGAGTTAAAAGAGTTCTTGGCCCCTGCAGTTTGTCATATTCGGTGGAACGGTTTCAATGGCATAATGTGTAATGTGTGCGCAGTTCAGATAGCGTAGTAGATGCCTTGATTTGAATGGACCAAGCATATTCATTCTTCTTACATTCTATATACTATGAAGAAACATACGTTGAGTAAAATGTATTTATATGTTTTGGCAATATGTATGATATTTTTTGCCAACGCTTAGGTCTTATATATTCGAACCTATGCTTTTATTTGACATAAATCTGAAATATTTCTAAAAATATTAGTACCGGGCATCGGTCTATGCGTTGAAAGTGGCGAGCTGTTCCTATGCGAGTCCGCCATTAATGTATTTTTTAATTATTTATATATTTATTAATCTAAGCATTTTATGCTGCGCTTATTGTGATTCGGCAATACTTTTTTTATATTTAAGTGGAGCAATACTCCAGAAACTTTAGACTTACAGATTAAGTAACCTAGCGTAGTCTATAGTGATATGTAACCTACGATGTGGGGTAATGTTTCACACGGAGGCGGCGCCGAGGTGCCGCGGGAAATGTGAAGTGTGATGAATCACAGGAGGTGGGATCTTTGTTTACTGCACTGCCGCCGTAATGGAATCCTATTTTTTACTTTTTCGTGGTTAATTTGCGCTTTCTGACATATTCTAATTTCAAATTTATCACAAAAATTGCCTAGAGGCCCACTTAAATGTAACCTATGTGTTATTATAAGGTCTAAGCTAGGCCATGGGCCAGTCTTGTGGCCATGGCCAGTGGGCTAGCTAGGTCTAGGCTTAACTTACTTAAATCCGTTTAGTCAGATGCAACGTTTAATTTAATTGGTTTATCCATCCAGCCGTGTAATAGAAATAAACATAATATTATGCACACACGCATATAAAGTGTGTGATACTAATAGAATATTATTATAATATTAATAATACACCTGATTTTGGCAGTAAAAACTTCGAATAAATTATAATTCATTCATAAATTATATTCATTCAGTGCCAGTTATTCTACCGCCTGAGCAGTGATGTGCAAACATTACTGTGCTCCGGTAGGAGGGCACTGTAGCTAGTGAAATTACTGGGCTAAAGAGTCTTAACATCTTATGACTCTTGAGTAAGAAGCGTTGGTGCAGTGCTCCTAGAATTTCACATCATTGTGAAATCCTAGGTAACACTGTACTGATTATGGGCAGCCGTTATCTCTTAACATCAGGAGAGCGTCTTGCTCGTCTTCTACTTCATAACATAAAAAAAAAAAAAAAAAAAAAAAAAAAAAAAAGGAATTAATATTAAATACGTAAAGCAGTATTATTAATAAATATCCTGTAGTCTTCATTATATATAGCCTTTCAATTCGATGAAGGATTCATTATGCTAAATCCAATTTGTGTATACGTTCAAAAAGTAGTCCTCGTTTCCATAAAATAAGATTTCGTAATCGGAGGACAGGAGAAAATGACCTTAGCAGACTTTCATCCACCTTCTCCTTCTGAATTTGCAATAGTTTCTTGGTTTCCAAACAAAAATATATTTTATCAGTAAGCACATAACGTGACTAAATTATGTAGTTCATATTTTACATAGACGCCACGGTGTCGGTACCTGTGACCTGACTGCCATTTACAGCAATATGTGAGTTTTGTTACCATCTTACAGTATAAAATATTGCATTCAATGGAAACCACTTGGTTAGTTTACTGGATAGGCGTGATTCAACTTAGAGAACAACGTTACTTGACAGGATTGTTTGATCTAATGTAAAAAGATTCATCTAATGTAGATCGGCTTGCGGCCGATCTGTGGTTAGTAAAAGTGTTCTTTATAGCTGTAGTATTGTTAGTTTGTTTTTCTCAATAAAGATATTTGCCACCCCATAAAAAAAGTAAAAATTTTAAACTCAAACTCAAACTCAAAATTCATTTATTCAAATAGGCTACAATGGAGCACTTTTGCAAGTCAATTTTACATTTTATTTTAATATTCTACCGCTCATTCGCAAGGCACCTCTATGAGAAGAATGAGCAAGAAACTCATAGGGATTGCTTTTTTTAAATATGTGTTTACAATTATTATCTTGGTTACATAATTTATTTACAGGTGGTTGCAGAGGTTTCCAGGCATCTTTGTCTTCTATGTATTGGCTAATTTTATAATAGGCTTTCTTTTGTAATATGTCTTTAACACGGCTTTTGAATTTACCTTCTGTGAGCCCCGTTATTTCATCAGGGATTTTATTATAAAAACGTACACAATTCCCTAAAAATGATTTATGGCTCGTTTTGGACAATCTGAATCGAGGTACAGCTAACTTATTCTTATTTCTAGTATTAAAGCTATGAGTGTCACTATTTAACTTGAATTTATCTAAATTTTTTCTGACATACATAATATTTTCGTAAATGTACAAAGATGGTAGGGTCAGTATATTTATCTCTTTAAAGACCTCTTTTAAAGAGTCTCTTGGGCGCATCTCATAAATGGCACGAATTGCACGTTTTTGCAGTATGAAAATAGTCTCAATATCTGCTGCCGACCCCCACAGTAAAATACCGTATGACATTAGACTATGGAAATATGCAAAGTAAACTAATCTAGCTGTAGCTACATCTGATAGTTGCCTGATTTTATACACCGCATATGCTGCAGAGCTTAATTTCCCTGACAATACGTTAATATGATTACCCCATTGTAACTTAGAATCTATATTCATGCCAAGGAATAAAGTTGCATTGTCAAGCTTTAGTATTTCACCATCAAGAACTACATTCGATTCTATGTACCTAACGTTAGGTAATGAAAATTTCAGGCATTTAGTCTTTTTCGCATTCAATAACAGATTGTTAGCTGCAAACCATTTAGATATTACTACTAAAGCGTTATTTACATGTACAAGCTCACTATCTTTCCTATCCACTTTGAATATTAGCGAGGTATCATCGGCAAATAAAACGATGTCTGCTAGGTCTTTAACCATGTAAGGGAGATCATTTATATATGCCAGAAACAAAAATGGACCAAGTATTGACCCCTGTGGCACTCCCATTCTAACAGGATGGCTTGATGAAATGACACCGCCAATATCCACTTTCTGCTGTCTGTCCGACAAGTAAGATTCCACCAAGTTCGAGGCATTTCCATGAATTCCGTATACCTCCAACTTCCTCAGCAGTGTGCTATGATCCACACAATCAAAAGCTTTGGAAAGATCACAGAATACGCCAATAGCATCCTTTGAACTCTCCCAAGCCTGAAGGATCAGAGTCATAAGGTGACTACCTGCATCAGTCGTAGATCTACTCTTGGTGAAACCATACTGACTTTGATGTAATATTTTGTGTTGATTGAAGTGAGACAGCAGTTGGTGCAGCATCATCTTTTCAAAGACTTTGCTCAGGACAGGAAGGACCGAGATCGGCCTATAGTTAGAGGGATCAGTTTTGCATCCCGATTTAAAGATTGGGGTGACTTTGCTAACTTTCATCAGGTCCGGAAATGTGCCTTTATCTATACACAAATTAAACAATTCCGATAAGTAAGGAGCAAGGGTGTCTATAAGCGACTCTACCAATTTAACCGATAGGCCCCAGAGGTCTTCAGTGGCTTTTACATTTAGGCTTTTATACGTTTTTCTAACATAATTTGCCGATACATGTGTAAAGGAAAAGTCAGGTATATCATGTTTAAAATTTTCCTTTAGATAAGTTACTGCTAAGTCGGGAGAAGAGTCAAGTGACTTAGTTGAATTTAACGCGATGTTAGAAAAGAAGTCCGCAAAGATATTTGCAATTTCTTCAGAACTTGATATTAATTGATTATTTTGTAATAATTTATATTCTGTATCCTTAGTTTTACTTTTACCCGTCTCTCTATTAATAGTATTCCAAACGGCCTTAACTTTATTGGTTGATTTGCTTATTCTATCTCTAATCATCAAGGCTTTAGCTTGGATGCAGACGGCTTTGAAAGTCTTTGAGTAACATCTAACATATTCTACAAAGGACTCTGAATTATTATGGGCTTTATCGCTGTACAATTGGTACATATTATCTCGGCTTATTCTTATTCCCTTTGTGGCCCAGTCGGCAAACTCTAGTTTACCATTACCCTGTAATTTCCTCTTAGGACATATCTCCTTGAATTCTTTACTTATTACTGAGAACATGGTTTCGTAATTAATATTAGGGTCCTCCGCGGTGAGGTTAGTATTTGCTAGGTTTACCTCTACGCTGGTATTTAGTTTTTCTAATCTATACTTAGTGAGCGGCCTATGCTCAATAACAGTCTTACTTTTAGTATGATTGGTTTCAAATCCTAATGAGAGTGCTCTATGATCGGACCTAATACCTGATGTTAACGTTAAGTTATTACATTCACAGTTAGTAAAAATATTATCGATACAGGTCGAGGAATTGCCGGCTACTCTTGTAGGCTCACAGAATAAGTATTTCATGCCAAAGGAATTGAAGAGGCTAATTAAATTCATTTTATCTGAGGATTCTACCAATATATCAGTGTTAAAGTCACCGCAGACAATTATCGATTTATTGCTCCTTGATATTTTATTAAGTATAGTTTCCATTGCAGATAAAAATGCCGAGAAATTTGAGCTTGGCGGCCTGTACACACATAGTAGTATGTGCCTTCCAACCTCAACACAAGCCACCTCGCAAGTGCGTTCGACAGAACAGCCGACAATGTCAGTTCGTTCTTTATATTTAATACATTTTTTTAACAGTATAATGGAACCACCTCCCTCGGCGGATGCTCTGTTGAACGTACTAGCTACTTGAAAATTATTTACATTAAATGCCATTTTGTCGCTTTTCAACCAAGTTTCACAAAAACATAATATGTCATAATTAAATTTATCTAATAACAGCTCAATATCATTTATTTTGCCAGAGAAGCGATTTATATTTTGATAAAATAGATTTAATGTATTATTGCCGCCCTCTGTTGTCTCATGACTTAGTTTAAATTTTGTTCCACAGTGAATTCATTAGTACATATACTAACCACTGTGGAGTCATTATAAAACTTAGTTATACTACTTATAACTATGTGTATATTATATGCCAACAATTTGGCAATAGTTAACATAGATTTTTTCGAACAATACATATTATTCGAAGTCAAATAAAAATTAGTAATAAACTTATTACTATCAAAATATAAAAGTTTGTCACTATGACGACATGTCAAATTATGAAACAGATTGTTAAGGACATGTATGTGCTTATTTTGATCTGACGTTAATGATGAAGAATATGGGAGAGCACACAAAATGATCCTAGAACAATCAATTTCAAGAAGAGAGGTTATGTTATTAATAATCTCCCTTTTGTCAATACTTAAACTATGTCCTATCATTATTATTACAATTGTGTTTTTGTTT
The DNA here is from genome assembly GCA_947507615.1 of Hemithea aestivaria. Lineage (NCBI taxonomy): Eukaryota > Metazoa > Arthropoda > Insecta > Lepidoptera > Geometridae > Hemithea > Hemithea aestivaria. Next base: position 7,911,667 of record OX382327.1, on the reverse strand, counting down.
ATACAGGAATTTATTTTTATTTTACTACATATTTGTGAATATGACGCACCAGGGAAGCATAAATTGGTGACATCATAACTAGACTCATTACCTAATAATGGACCTAAACCTACACCGATTTCATCAGAATACACAAATACCTTATGTTTACTACTATTATTTGTACAATCATCTACCCTCTGAGCCGCCGCAGGAGTAGTACATGGCGGTGACTGTGAGTCAGGCATTGGTGACATATGCGGTTGTGACTGGATGTGGGTGTCACATATAGATGACATACACTCTGTATTAGTTGTTGCCAACTGCACTAGGTCTATGACAGTATTGTAGTGTTCTGCTAGCTGAGTCTGAGTGGTAGCGTAGCTTTTGAAGATATCTTGGAGTGAGTGTTCCCTTTGCAACAGCTCGGAGCGTAGTGCCAGTATGTCCTTATCATATATTTGTTTTAATATTTCTAACTCCTCTATACAATTTTGGAGTTGTTCTTCTAAGTTAAATTTATTTTTAATTAGTCTTACATTTTTTGTAAAATATTTTTTACATTTTAATTTTTGTGTATACCTCCGGACCAGTTTCTTAACTCTTATATATCTTTTAATTTTCTTATGACTTTTAAATATAGGAGCTGAGCAAACACAAGATGTTTCACTAGTGAGGTCGATAATGTCTAAAGATTGAGGGCACTGAGTTTCACCACCTACTATCTCATTGTACATGCATTGTGTGTGGGCAACCTGTTGATTTAGAACATCATCTCCCTGCCCTTCTCGTAGGGTCAAACAAGTTTTCCTCTTCCATTCTGCTTTATCATCCGTCGTGTTTTATTCACTCCCCTAGAACGTATATCTTCTTTCACACAGTTCGTTAAAACCTTTCTCGGAAAAATTCCCACCTATTACTACATATTTGTGGATTTTTTGATCACATGTTTTTCCTCCTTCTGCATAAAAATTAGAACTAAATATTATTTTGCTCACAATGTCAATTTCATAACTAGGAAACCTTGGGACTATGGGCCTACTTATAATATGGGACAAAAAAACACCTTTACACTAATTATAACATTGTTTACAAAACATCCTAGGTGTTCTCTCACTTATGGGAGGATTATCCAAACGTCAGGCGAAGCCATAAAAAATCTACTAGTATGAGAGATTTTTTGATATTTATAACTGTTATCATTTCCCTTTTCAATGTAATATTTGTAAGTTTATTAAATACTGCATTTACGAGAACCTTTTCATTGATTAATAGGAATCTTATCAGATTTCAACATTAAACGCGGGCTGATCGCTTACGGACTTAATCGCCGGCCCGCTCCCTAAAAGGTGCAAATTAATTACGTAGATCGCAGCTACGGGTACAATCCAATACATTAATTTGTAACTAATTGATTATTTGTTTCGGATCTCTTTGATTAAAATCGGTAAACAGTATTGAAAGTTGTTTGATAAAAGGTGTCGGCCCTTTTGAAAAACACAATCAAAATGTGCATGAATACTTTGTTAAATATTACTTTTGATATTTTAATTGCAAACCTTTCGATATAATGTCGATTGAGTCACAATTTATAATAATTAAACAAGCAGTTATCAAAATATAATATTTATTATTATTGTACATAAATTAAACTGTCAAAAATTTTCATAATGGGCAATAAATAAAAGGATTTTAATGCAAAATCCGATAAAATGAAAACTTATGCAGTTTTTGAATAGGTAATGAATAATAAAAGTTCGCAATTCGCGTGATGAAAGTTATTACTCGCCTTAAAATTATAGAGCGAATAAAAAATTGGCCCAAAACGAGCGCAATCGAAATATGTTAAATTATAGCTTCCTTTCGCTTAGTCTGTTAAATTATGGTCTATATACTGTACCTCTTGGTTTCACTTGCTGAAAAAACATATTAATACAGTTAATCGCGATAAAAAGAGGATAAAAAAGCAAGTGACTGTCATACAAAATGATTCTAACGTTTGGTGGAACGTCGTGGACCTTTTTACTGGCCATTCTTTGTCTACCAACTAACCAGAAGGATTAATGCAATTAAAACTGTAGTTTTTCCGTTAATAACTGGCGCACACTTGTATCTGTTCATCCCGATAAACAATGTTTTTATAAATGGAAATGGTATAAAGTATAAGTTTTGCAAAATTTATTATCTGATTTCCAAAAAATGTGTCAGTTTTGGTGAAACGACAGGCTGGCGGGGCAACGAAGGGGCGGGCTCGCCGCGGCGGCAGTTCGACTTGGGCACCCCGACGACTGGCCGCCTCACGCCTCGCCTCGCGTCGCGCTCCTTCCTCCACTCCTCTATAATCACTCGTGCAATCCCAACTCAGGCATGTGCTATGTGACGCATTAAAATGAATTATTGTTTCGTTTGTGCCACGAAAGCTGTGTGTGTATGTGATAATAACCGTTGACAGTTAAAGTGCGCCATGCGGTGAAGCGCCCGCTGCAATCCTCGGATATGGTGGACCCATTGAAAATATTTTGGGTTTTAACTAATAGCACATATTTAGGTAAAAGGTTTCCTTATCTCTAGACTAAGATCCTTTGTGATTTATTTATTGCGAGCTCCTCATTTTATTATTAACAAATAAAACGCGAATAAAGGAACGGGTTCCGTTAATCTTATTTACTAGGCACCTATCTTAGAATTTGACGTCGTTGGACGGCATTTACGACTGATTTTACGGTCGTTCCACATTCGACGTAACCCGGCCGCATCCTCAGAATACTTAAGATGAAAAAATAATGTATAGGCAATGCTTTCCGTATAATCCTTACAAAGGCAATAAATCGCTTTTGTTCCAAACTATGAATACGGAACCCATTTCTGTCACGAAATACAATCCCAAGTCTGGTTTCAAGGGAGATTAGTTCGATATTAAATTGTTAGTTTTACTGAAACAGAAAAAGATCAAAAGACAAAGGTCACCGGAATTGCCGCTTTTCCCTTCCATCTAAATTACAAATGCTTTATTTTCGTAAAGATAAGAAGTTACCCTAAAAAATTCTGACCCATTTTGTTAAAACTTAAAATTGAACCTATTATTTCTTTTTCCTCCTCGTCGAGCTGTCTTGAGCGAAAACTTTTTTGTTTTGAATTATCTAGTTAGCGTCACCAAGTAGCCAAAAGGTAAAATGAGTGATGCCGTAATATCCTCGGCTCTCGGTTAATTATGTCTGACGTCATAATTGTTTGAGATGCTCAGCCTTTCTTGGAGGCAGTCAGTCATTAAGCCCATTGTCAGCATTATGCTTTGCGTCCATCCCGCGCAATATTATCCAAGAATTTATTAACATCAGGCGTTCACCACCTCTGCTCCAGACTGCTGCGTAATAAGGAAAAATATTCAAGATTTATTTGGGGAAATTATTAAGGTATTAAATTAGCTTTGGCTACGCCCTTTACAGTTTTTTCTCTCGCTCATTTCTTTGATATAATCCGAACGATTTCCATAAATTCAGCGTAGTGTGATGTGAGCACCGTAAGGGAGTTTTCTAAGTAAAATGTGGTTAATGTTTGCAACTGAGGTAATCCCGTGACAAGGGTTCTGAGCGTTAATTAGCTTTTTCATTTGCAGCGTAACTGTTTGTGTAAAGTTTTATTCTATTTGATACTGATATGGAATTTCAACACACCCTTTGGTTTGTTTAGGTGTATATTATGTCATTGTTTAATTTCAATTTGTACAAATGCAAGCAGAAAATCCTACTTACCTATTCTAATATTATAGTTTGTTTCATTGAGTTTTTCCTCTAAGATTGCATGGGACCTTTTCACTCAAAATGCGTTGGCGTCGCAAAAACCTATCCCTTAACATCTCTCACACACTCACTCACTCTTTTTCGACACATTATACCCCTTTGACGAATAGAACGCCCTTCCTTTCATATCATGCTAATATAAGAGTAGTTAAGACTCTTCAGACCTTGGCACTCCTATTCTGCCGTATATTAACTATAATGCCGTTAACTGACATCTAGACGCATGCCATTATGTACCTTATTTTTTTAGGTTTTTTTACTCATAGTTCAAAATTAGGTTTTGGTAGATAACGGCATTATAGATATACCACGGCAGTATTAGACTTGTTACAATTAAACATTTCTTGATTTGATACTTGTAACGCTTTCATGCCAAAATTTAATTATCAATTTATTGAATTTAGTATGAAGGAGCACTGAACACTTTAATATATTATGACAAAGATTATAGGTTAATCTAGCATGTGAATCTTACTTATATTATAAACGTGAAAGTTTGTAAGAATGTATGGATGTATGTTTGTTACTCTTTCAAACCTAAACGGGTGGACCGATTGAGCTGAAATGGTATAGAGATTAACAGCTTAGGGAATAACACAAAGGCTATAGTAAAGCGGGTAAAACCGCTGGGCGCAGCTAGTATAAATATAATTACTCGAATAATAGCACAACATATTTGTTCAAGAGTTATATTATCTCTCAGCTATAATCTTCAAGCTGTCAGAGTTTCGTGAAACGTTTAAACTTTGATAGTAGAGAGTAGACTTGCGATACATAATATTGTGTATCAGATTTTCTTTCACGAAATTCCGGTTCAAAGCGAGTTGATGGGAAAGTTTTGGAAATGCTCATAACAGTATCTAACGTACTTGTTGCCATCAAAACTTCTCAAGTGCAAACTTTTAACATGCATGAACTCAATCTACAGGTACCACAGATTATATGTAGATATTAATCCAGATACCACTTCCTCAAGAATGACGCAGCGCCACATAATACTAAATAAAATATAGCGTAACTTGTGCTGACTTTTTAATACGTGCGAACCTAAAATTACCGAGCCAAGCGGTTCGTCACATGTGGTCTAATGCTCAAGTACATCGTTAATGTTTGATTTAATGCTGCACTTGCTCTTTTAGGAACAGTGTACAGTAGCAAGCACAATTTCCACAAATTCTTTAATTTATAAATTATTTTTAAATAGTAGTTTTATCCATAAAGTAACTATTTAAAAATATGGCATAGCACACAAAAAAAAGTCATTATGATCGTGTTCCGTCATGATGTTCAGCGAAGCCAGGGAGGGATTTATCCTGCCTATTTAGTCTGCTACCATCTACGGCCACATCATCGCTTAACATTACGAGAGATCGTGGTCAAAAGCTAACCTATAATGACTAAAACTAAACTGTAAAAGGACAACAGGTGGACCAAGGCTGCCACAGTATGGTATCCAAGACAAGGACATAGACATCGAGGCAGACCACCAGCCCGATGGTCAGACGATATTGTAAAATATGTCGGAGGGAACTGGATGAGACTCGCGCAGGATCGGAAGGTGTGGCGTGAACATGAGGAGGCCTATACCCAGCAGTGGGTGGATACGGGCTGAGTAGATAGATAGATAGAAACTGTAAAATTTTAATATTGTCAGAGCACAATAATATTTATTAATTTAATTATTCAGCACAACGCTAGGACTTACTTAATACTAAGGTAGCATTTTCTATCAGTTGTCCTGTAACTGGAGAAAAAGTACTGGACAATGGGAGGAGTGCAGACAAAGTTAAGGAAATTAAGCAATCTTAAAATTAACATACGATTACAAAATAATGATAACTAAATAAATAGTTTTAGTTAAAATACGTGGCATCTATTTTTAATTAGATTATATGTATTTTTTATGTTTATAGTCTGTGCTACGAAAATGTTCAGAGTGTAAACACCGAACAAACTTGTCTACAACGGTACAGCGCACATAATTATGTTCCTTCCAGAAACAGGCTCTACCTTTACCTCCCATGTTTAATTAAATCTTTTGAAAACTTCACATTGATCTGCCTGCTCCTTTACATCGGATTAACGGTAATATTATTATGAAAATCGTAGTTGCCCTAATAGGGAGTTGAAATAGAAATAAGATTATCGCACAAATTAATTTAACATAAAGCTTTTATTGGACTATTTCAATAAGATAATATAATAAGATTAATCCATTTTTCCAAAATAAGGATTTAAAAAATAAAAGCACCTATCAATCAACGTCGTGTATTTAAGATTTTTGTAGATGATAATGAGGCAAATATTTTTTATCAGTTTGTACTGTCCCACTGCTGGGAAAAGGCCTCTCGTAAATCTTTCCAAGTATCCTAGACAAAAATGTGTACAGTTAGTTTTCAAAAATAAAATCATAAATTTAAGTATTTTTAGACAACATAACTCAGTGAGGACCATTCTTCATAAGTTTGTGTAACGAATTCGAGTCACGAAGCATAAAGTTGGGTTGTAGATCGTAGATACGAGATCTAAAGAATTAGGTAACATGTGCAGCGCATGGGAGCAATGCAAAGATTTACAATCAATTGGATCCGCTTGGTAAAGGAGCTAGAGGAAGTAGGATTGTATTTAAAAATGCTGTATGCACCTGGGACTGTAGTGCAATGCTTCAGATGGGACTATAACTCAATCCGCGGCTTGGACTCAGTGCCCCGTGCAGGCGCGAGGAAGGCGTACACTCGCAAATGTAATCGACACAATCCCCACACAATCAGCCAATCCACAACCAAGCGAACCCACTTATACTAATGCGACCCATTCAAAACGGTCGCGCTTCACTTTCGGCTAACGAGTGTTTTATTTACCGAATGCGAACATAACGGTTAACCTTTATGCAAATGCTGTACTAGCACTTTTTCTATCCAAATTGATCGATCTTTTGACTCAATGAAATTTGTACGATCTGCTCCATTTGAAAGCCATGAAAAATTCAACGTACAATATTCGAACGAGCTTTTCAATTAGTTGAACCGTGAATTTTCTATATAAAGTCAAAAATTCTTTTTGTTGATAAAATACAATTAAAATCAAACGAAAAAATGGCTTTATATTGCTCACTCGTTGTTTGCGGTGGTCGCTCACGTCGTATCTCTTTTGTGTCATTGGAACCAGTGAAAAATGCATCGTGAACACCAAAAATTTCAAACATATAAAAAATGTTGCGAGGACGAACCTTTGGAACACTGACATGTATGACTTAAAAGCCACAACACTACATTTTTGCAGTTTTTCATAAAAAGCGATATATCCATGTCAAAAATATATATCGATTACAAAAGCCAATTGGCAATACACGTCCGTAGATATTGCGTCGTGATACATACCACACTTATCATCGTGGACAATGATACCTTCGAATATATCATATCCAATCGCATGGCTCATAGATTTTCTTTCACGCCGACGCATTTCCACAGCTTTCATATACGCGAGTCGTATTTTAAGTATAAGCCTGCTTACCACGCTTCCTCTTACCTCGGAAATAACGTAGAAGTGATAAAATTCACAAATCTTTCCATAAAGTTATTTCCTCGTGTGGTAATAACTATAAAAATAAATGACTCCCCGGTAAACCTATTATCGCCGCAATAAATTGTCATGAATAGAGTCCCTAGCAATTAATTCATACAAATGCGCTAATAATTGCAATTCAGTGAGTCATCATTATGGAAACGTGTCAAGGGCCCGAGTGCCGCGTCGGCACGCGCTCTACACTGCGACTTTTTTTTTCAGCCTCTCAACCAGAGTCGAGTAAAGATTCTAGTTTATTTAATCCGCCGATTCAATTATGTATTTACGTCCATCCACAGTATTCCAGGTAATCAAATACTATCCCTCGGGACTCTCTCTCTTGTGATTTCTCTAACATAAATAATTGGATTTAACAGTTTCCTTGAACTTAGGATGGCCGCGTTTAACTTGCTCGTAGTGTGTGGATATTCGACGAGACGAATTGTTTCAGTTCACTAAACTTGCAACCGCAAATTAATTTGGCGCAAATAGATTGATGCATGGTGCTTGCATTGATCATGTATATGTAGATATTGCTGTTTATCTATCTAGTGAAACGAGTTCTTCTTACATTCATTCCAATCGGATAAATATTTATATGTACGCATGTATATTTTATGTAATTTATTAACAGGACTTTAGATTGGATTATACCTTTTTTCAATTTCTTAGTCATTCAATAAATTGCTAGATACCATAACCGTAAACATCAGAATGGTTAGAATAAATAAAATATATCTATCTCCATTTTATATTTATGACCTATCTCTCTGTTTATTCTCACAATAAATTTTACTCTAAGTAAACTGCGAGGTTAACGCAAAACTTTGGCTATAATTTCTTTCGCTGTAGTTGGTAGATAGAACGTATATATTCCATAGATATTTATTGAAAAAGCCCACAAAGGTTCTTTCTACCGTCAACAATAAATTGAAGAGACCGACATCCATAACTGCTTGGGTTCGGGACATCAATTCGCATTGCCAAAAATTTTGCCCACGGGAGGCGTTAGGGCTTCGAGGGCGTGTAACACAACTTGTTACAGTCGCATTTTTTCTGAATCGCCAGGAGAATATCGCTAACATAATATTACGAGTAGTTCAATGTTTTTTTACCTGGCGCAATGGGATAAAAGTAACTCAATATATTAAGGTTAAATAAATACGTTTTTTACATTCTATAAAATGATGGCAAACTTATCTATATTACTGTTATATGGATATAAATTGCCACCTCTTTACGCTATAACTACTTAGTTGGTTATAAGGTATTTTCTTTATAAGTATTCATTGCTCGGCATTGTCCGGGCTACTGCGAAGTTCTTTTTGACGAACACAGGACATTTTTCGAAAAGGAGAGCCGTTTACACTTTTCGTATTCATATCATGATAAAACCAAAAATACGTTACGTATGTATGTACTTACTTCAATAAGCAATTGTTGAAAAGATTGTACTCGAAAAAATCTATCTCAGCTTGTTCATATTGTTCCCGTCTCATCTGAATATTATTCGATTGCGTGCCGTCTCTAAGGTTCATCTCAGGAAATTGTTTTTTCTCCAACAAAGGAAGGTCGAATCTTGACTTCCTTACCACAATTGTGATGCTTAAAACATTTCTCTATTTACACGATCTATTTAACTTTATAATTAATCTGACGTCTGCGAAACTAAACACTCAAGAGTTCCATTTTCTTTCAAAAGTAAACAAGCTAAAGGTTTAAGAAAACGAACTTCTGAAATGTTTCTTGCCTCTTTTAGCTTTGCATTGACAAATCTAGATAGAGAAGACCCGCGTCAAGTCGCCGAAGAAGGCTCTTGAAAGGTTATATGTCACGTCACATCGGGAATGACCGCGATCATACGTACATATACTCACACATACTCATATCAACTACCAGCTCCTCAGGGAAATCAAGACACAATTTCCGATACTCATCTAATACTTATGTTTACGTATGTATACAAGTTGTATCTCTTTTTAATATTTGTTTTCATAATATTTCGAGACCCTCCGAGACTGGCGATGACACTACGCTAACAAAGTTAAATGCTAATCGTATTACAGACAGTGACGAATGGTCGGGGCACACACCTCGTCAATCAATCCAATTAACAAATTTTGCACCGACCCATTAAAAGTTTGTTGAGCCGTTTCGGAAGTTGTACCCAAATGAGTATGCCTTGATATTCTCGCTTGGTATTAAACAACGGAAATAAAAACAGCAATCGGAATGGGTAGGGTTGTTCGAATTGTTTGCTCTCTGGAATTATTTGATCGTAAACAAACTAAACTTTTGGTGTTTTACAACATCGTGAAAATCCGTAGCAGTAAGAGTACGTGTATGATAATAAAATATTACTATTTTTCTGTCACGTGCAAAATTGCAAACCTGTGCCGGTCGTGTTTTATTGTTTCCGAAACCATTATTGCGACACAAGCCGTTAAACGCAAAAACAGTAACCGACGGAGAGCCGAAAAATCCTGGCATTCGTACGTACTCGAACTAATAATTGAAACGGAATCGATTCGTGTAATGAATGGGTGCATCGCGTGCTGTCCACGCATTCGACGTACACGGTTGACGGTTTTTGTAATACACCAGACTACCTAAAATATAGGAGTGCTTTAATATTCCATCCTTTAGCATGGGTACTCTATATTTACTGTTATTTCGTCTGGAACTTACGAGTAAGTTTAACTCACTAAATCATACACTAGTAATGTAAAAAGTATCCCACCAAAAACATTCTGTAAAAAACTAGCCAAGTCTCGATGGAGCTGCTTGTTTATCTCTAAAAAGCAATGAAATCTAGACAAAGTCGTGCCAAGTATAAGGTTCCTTACTGCGATTTCTTTATTATTATAGTTAATGTTGTGTGACTTGGCCGTTGAAGGGTACACAAGGGTACAAAACCAGATGCTCCATGACACTTGGATCGCCTAAACATAAGTATTATTGAAATACTCAGCTTTATCAAGCCTAAAATTGACTGGTTATCCAATCAACGTTTTCCAAGTGGAAATTTTCTATCGTGAATGGGTAGATTGGTGCAATAGTGTCATGGAGCACCTGGTATAATATCCTTGTGTACCCTTCAACGGCCAAGTCACACAACATTAACTATAATAATAAAGAAATCGCAGTAAGGAACCTTATACTTGGCACGACTTTGTCTAGATTTCATTGCTTTTTAGAGATAAACAAGCAGCTCCATCGAGACTTGGCTAGTTTTTTACAGAATGTTTTTGGTGGGATTTCACTTATTTTTGTAGAAACGCTATATTATAAGGTTATCAGAAATACAAACCGTAAGCGCGTTTTAAAATACAGTCAGCGCCATCTAGATACGTGTGCGTTCACTCTTAGTCCAATGCATAATAATATTATACCGGGAAGTGGGCCTAATTAAACTTGCAAGATTTAATTACAGACAGACAGACCGACAGGTGAAAGTAAATAAAAGCTTGTAGTAAAGGCGGTATGTCGATCTCTTCTAATAGTTTGGTTGGGCTCTTATTTTAGTTGGCCACGCTAGATATCGCCTGATCATAACTGACGATTTACGACACATATACACACTCACATATACATATACTATGCCTTAAATATATTTTGAATTAATAAGTTGGATATTACACAATTTTAACCATTGACTGCAAATATAACTTTGTAATCCTATACATTTATATGAGATTACAAAGTTATTTATGCAGATGAATTATCTCGAAAACGAGACCGAAATTGCATGTTTTTTTAGTTTTCCTATGGTTTGTACTATAAATTCTAAGTATGTACCAAATTTCAGCTCTCTGAGTTTATGGGAAGTACTAGTTCTATTTTGATGATCATGAGTGAGTGAGTGTCGAAAATGCGAAACTTTGCTTTCGCTTAACTTCGGAACTTAATGACCTACAGACTTGAAATTTTGGATTTTAAGTATGTAATTATAGCTTACTGGATGACGAAAATTTCTGTGTTCTGGTCTTATCCAGAGGTTCTCAAATAGGAGCCTGAAAATGCGACGAAATGGTTCCTGTAAAGATGGTACGGCAGTGCTTGCTTCGCGCTCGACTTGGCGGGGGCACTACCGTGCCCCCAGATTTTAGCAGGATCGAAACGATCGGCACGAAGCCGAAGTAAATACAAGTGAGTTTATGCCGTTAATTTACAATGATGAGTATTTTAGCCGATTCCATATTAGGTTTGAAAAAGTTAAAAACTCTCAAATGTTAAAAAAATAGGAATTCAATTTTGATCGCGATAACAATTTTAGGTTTTCTTTAATAATTTATAATATATGAATTTTATGTGTTAAATAAATGTCCTATTTTAAATGGAACTCGATGATAAATTCTCATGCTAAAAATTTAGTTTTTCAATCGCGTTGGCAGAAAGAGAACAGTCCCCATTTATCTTGTGAAGTAGTTCGAGAGATCTGATAAGAAGATCGGGGCGGACGCTGGATTTTTACGGATTCTGGCGAAAGGCGTGAAGTCACAGGACGTGCGATTTATCGACAACTCGGACTTGAGATGGACGGCACATGAGAGTCAATACATAACCCGCTTTGTTACCAAACAACTTATAAAATAGTGATTTTGTGTGTTATTTTGTGTTGTAAGGAAAATTCGCTCCTCAGAGTATGGGAGTTCAAAATCGTATTTAATTTTTAGATACTTCGATGAGTCGAGTATACAGACTTAATATATTTACTTCCTTAAAACATATCAAATATAACATTACCACGATATACCTTAACACATAACGCCACATATTAAAATATACCTATTAAAATTGCTCATATATTTAGAAGTGTATATTAATTTATAACTCAATACAATTGTATTATAAAAAATAGTGTAACAATTGGTGGTCTTATAGCGATTATTAAAAATTAGCCAGCTGAAAAAGAGGACAAAACATTATATAAATACTATGCTTTCTACACTATTTCGGCGACTCAATGATATTTTTCTTTTATATTAGGGAACGAACGACTTCTGCCTGTTGTTAAGGGATCCCCGCCTCATTACAGTCGCAATGCTAATTTAATTAGGACCTTAATACTAATCACTTTGCGACAATTCCCTGTGTTACGTTTTTGGTGATTCCCATATTATAATATACTAGCTTGTACTCGCGGATTTACCCGCGCCGCGTAGAGAAATCATTTCTTAGCGGTCTACGTCACGAAATCTGTGCCAAATTTCAACTTAATCCGTACAGTTGTTTGAACCTATGCGTTGATAGTTTTGCGTCGTGCGCACGCTTTAAAATCAAATAGCAGGCGAAAGTATTATAACATTAAATTAATATTAAATATGCTGAATATAAGATAAAAATTCTGAGAATATTCGTCTTCCAACTTAGACAGTTTTCCGCACTAAATTTACATAGCTGAAGAAAATTCATCCCTCCACACATATAATGTCTGTCCGCAAGCGGCGCTGTAAGTAAATGCCAAGCCCCATAGTTTAGCATACATTAAACCTACCCTGAAGCTTTGTTCATCCGTAAAGTAGTAAATGTTTAAATGTTTACGTAAAATAACATAGAGTATACAAAAATAATAGAAACAGTTTAATTAAAACTGATATGAAGCACCCATAGTAAGCTTGTATGCACGCACCATGCACACATACTCTTACATCATAGTAACGAGGGCCTAATATTATGTGAAAGTATGTGTGTTATTTTTACGCCTCAATAGCTGCAGAGATTGAATTCAAATTTAGGATATGAGAGTAGATTGTTAATACCCCATACATGGGCGTACCCAGCTTCTGACCCAGGGGGGGGCAAGCAAGGACGAACAAAATTATTTTTTACTGAACTTGAACTTTATGCCTGTATGTACCTATATTATGTTTTAAAGTTGAGCAGTTACCTATTTAAAAGGTGCGCCATGCTTTGCTTTTAGCTCACACAGAAATATACTTCCTTAAAAATGCGCGAGCAGCTTGCTGCGAGCGCCAAGAAAATTTTTACATTTTACAAGAAAAAAGTGCTGTTAACTTGCCCTCCGAGCAGTAGGAAAAATTAAATATTATTCCTTAAAAAGCGCGAGCAGCCTGCTGCGAGCGCCGAGAAAATTTTATATTTTCGACAGCGAAAAGAGTCCAGTTAACTCTCTTCGGACGGTAGGAAAAATAAAATACTTATCCTTTCCTAAAATAGCTCGAGCAGATTGCTATGAGCGCCAAGAAAAAAGAATTGACAAAAAAACGTGCGGTTAACTTGTTCTGAGCAATAGGACAATTAAAATATTCCTTAAAATAACGCGAGCAGCTTGCTGCGAGCGCTAAGAAAATTTTATATTTTTGACAACGTAAACAGTATGGTCAACTTTCTCCGAGCGGTAGGAAAATTAAAATATTATTTAAAATAGCGCGAGCAGCTTGCTGCGAGCGCCGAGAAAAATTTACGTTTTGGACAACAAAAATAGTGCGGTTATCTTTGTCTGAACGGTAAAAAATTAAATATTTTCACTTATAAGAGCGCGTACAGCTTGCTGCAAGCCCCGAGTATTTTTAATATTTCTGACTACGAAAGGTGAGCTTAGTTTCCGAGTCATTCCGAGCTGCACGAAACTTAAACATTCTTACTAATACGTACGAGTAGTTTGCAGTGAGCCGAGAAAATTTCAAAATCTTGATTATGAAGAGTGTACGAACTACTTTACGGCAAGAAAATACTTTATTTCTGACCACGATCGCTACTTATAAGAGATATACTATAAATACTACTACCTATAGCTACCTACGAACTTGCCGCAATTGCCAATTTTGGATACATGATTACAGAAAATGTGCACTTAATATGCTCCGAGTCTCCGAGTGGTAAAAAATAAAATATTCTTACTAAAAAGCTAAAAAGAAATATAGTCCTACTATGAAACGTGTTACAGCGTATTGCGATCGGGAAAAAAAAAATTTTTTTCTACAAATATAATTCTAGAAATTCGGTTTCCAGGGGGGGGCAGCTGCCCCCCCCTGCCCCCCCTGGGTACGCCTATGACCCCATAATATTTTTTTATACAATATTTTTATCATTTGTTTTTATACCATGGGATAAAATAATACCAAGGTTTCTAAGGTATTTTCTCAGTTAGTTTTATACTAATAACCACCGAACACTAGGTATCCCACTAGTTTTGTTGTCATTTTGTTCAATGGATTCCTTAGTTTTTTTCACAACCCAGTTATTTATTTATTCCGTGCAGTACAATGTACATCATTGTACGAGTACAATGTTGGCACTTGACCTTCTGTCGGTGCGGCACCGACGAGGCACGTCCCTCCACTCTGCACCTCTTCATAAAGAATTTCATTATCAAGCACGCAGCTTCTGTGGAGAATGTGCCCAGATAAGATTACGCCTTTTTACAGCTTAATTAAAAGGAAGTAAACAATGTTTAATTACGTTTTCACACATGAGTCTGTTTGAAGAAATTCTGGCGCTAAATGTCTATGTGTGAGTCAGACTGATCAAGTCCAAGTTTACATATTAAGCCACGTACTTAATAAGTGTAATGTCCAGTGAATTACAAAGTTGATTGCAAATGTTTTCATAAGTCCACCATATTTTGCACAGATGTTGATCAAAGTTATATATAAATGCAGTTTTCTTAATACCACCACTACCACTATTGAATCAGTATTTATTTTCAGTGTAATTAGAAAAGCTCATTTAGCTGGAGCCACATAAACCGCAAATATTATTATTATAATGCTGATAATTTTCCAAAACTAATCTTGGGAAATAGCAAGGTCAAATCTCCTTGGGAAATCTTTTCATGGGGAAACGATTATTCTATAACTTGGAATCATATTGATCATCGGCTTATACCTAAGAAGCGATAGAAATTGTTATAGCCTTAACATGGACGATCCTACTTCCTACTAATATAATAAATACGAAACTATGGATGTGTCTGTGTATATTTATTACCTCTTTACCTTTGACTTTTGATTGACCTGAAATTTTGTATATAACTAGCTTAAATTTTGCAGACTGGAATAAGGTACAGGATTCTCTCAGCGGGTAAAACCGCTGGGCACGGCTTGTGTAAAATCAGTACGTGTCATAAATATTTACAATATTGTACTAATCACAAATCAGGAATCAGGAGATAGTTTGTTAGGAAGCTCGTTACACATTGTGGTTGTGCTTGATTGCTTGGCAAAGGGAATACATAGACATTGTATTGATTAAATGGACGTAAGCACCTCACTGCGATATCAGCCCCGTAATTAAGTGCCCTTTGAACGTGTCTATGGTCAGAGCCTAATGTATGCTTTGGTCTATTAGACTTAAATTGCAGTTGTCAATTAAAGAAAATGTTACCAGTCTATATGAAAACAATATTATGAAAGTATATATATAGCGCGCAGAGCGGATGGCCGATGGGGTCGAGTGGAGACCACGGACTAGCAAACGAAGCGTAGGACGTCCACCCACAAGGTGGAGAGACGACCTTATAAAGGTCGCCGGAAGACGCTGGATGCAGGTCGCTTCCAACCGGTACATATGGAAGTCCAAAGGGGAGGCCTATGTTCAGCAGTGGACGTCCAATGGTTGAGATGATGATGATATTATACATATATAGTTGTACAAGCAATGTTATTGTCACTAGAGTTTAAGGTGATTTTTTGTCGGCGGCTATTAATTAATAAATAAATAGCGGTTGATCTCTACTTGTTTACCAAAACGACTCGAAACCTCCTCGTTATTATTTATAAGTACAATAATTAACGTCTATAATTACTTTTCCACAGAAGTTTAATTAATACCATACTCCGAACGCAATCAGTAGCTGATATATTAATATATATTTTATTTTTGTATAAGTCTTATTTCAAACTTCGGGCCTTAATGATACCAGATATTTATCCGATTGTCGTCTCCCAATGTTGTTCAATAACAAAACAGCATTACGTTTGTAGATATTTTCATTATTCCATCCGAGAAGTGACATAAACCAGACTTCTATTAATAAGCATAATATTTCCTCATAATCATATTTACTTTGTCTAGGAAGGGACAAAAACTTTTCAATATAATTGAGTGGGTGGCGAATACAACCCTCTAAATATTCCATAGTTATTCCCAACCTCAGTGAACAAGAATAGATATTGAATCCACCAATATTTGGGACTGAAGACAAACTTTCAGAAATTCAGTGGCACTAATTAATTTCGGTTGAGCGATCGTGGAGGGCCCTCCTGAGTAAATGCCTAGAGTCAGGGTCTTAATAGGCCTCGTAGTTGGAGAATGTCGCCTTCCTCTCCCCTCTTAGAGGAAAAGAGTCGCGGAGTCGGGCCTAAAAGCGTCCGTATGTTTGCTAATAAAGCCGTCGGACACTCGGCCAGCGGTGCCCTAATTTATCATTGTTAGTGTGTACCTCAAACGAAAGTAATTTCGCCTTGAATTCTTTTTTCGATAAGACCCCTGCGGAGAATTCGGATTAAAGCTCATTTGATATCGTCCAATTAGGGTTCCAATAGAAAAGCTTTTTTCTGAAAGGTATAAGTAAGACGAATGGTTCCATGTGCAGAAATGCGATCAATTTTTAAGTAAAAAGATCCCTTGATTCTTTTGATTAGAATTTTCTTATCTGGGCTGGGTCTGTAGTTGGTAGTGAATTTAATAATATTAATTGATCTATTACGTTAACGAGGCTATGGTTCGCTTAACATCATCATCGTGTTTCTTCTACACACGCAAACATTCCTCTTGAATCACTTCATCTATAAAAACCGCATCAAAATCTATTGCGTAGTTTTAAAGATCTGAGCATACAGGGACAGACAGACAGACAAACGGGAGGCAGAGTTGTTTTATTCTATGTAGCGATTTTGTTGATAAGTTACTATAAAAAAGCAAACTATTTTGGTCAATACCTACAAGGTCCTTCAGCGAGGTCCTCGTGTGAAAAATATATTTCGTATTTCCTTTTTTGCCACTACATAGAAAATAGACTCACTTGACCGTTATAATAGTAAATTGCCAAATAAATTGCTTTTACGTTAAGCGTAACAATATATTATTTCAATCAAATGTCTATAATTCGCTTGTCGAGTTATTTTTGTCGGTTAACTTGATATTGAGCGTACTTATTGAATTTTATGCCGAATCTAGTCTGATATGCGTGGAAATACAGGCATTTGTTATTTTGCTGATGTTTAGGGAATCTATCATTGGAATACATTTTTTATTTTATTTTATTTATTACTAGCTGCGCTCAGCGGTTTTATCTGCATGAACTGTAAAGCAGGTAGGTATGTAGGCTACTGAGCCTACTTATGGAATATAATATATGATGTTATTCCAATGTCTAAGTTAATTATTTAATCTTTATACCAATTTTCCATTTGAAAGTTTTTTTTTCTATATAAGCTCAATCGGTCCACCCGTTTAGGCGGGCAAGAGAAACAAACATATATCCAAACTTACAAATTTTGTGTTTCGTGTAAAAAAAAAAACAAAGTTGCCTCACGTGTCTGTCTGTCCCTATGTATGCTTAAATATTAAAAACTACGCAACGGAACGGGTTGAGTAATTCAAGAGGAAAGGTTATATGTTTTAAACATGCAAAATATAGTAGAAAAACACTGATAATTTTCTATTAGGCGTAACGAAGTGCGCGCGGGTCTACTAGTACTTTATATATTCAATATACATAGAAGGCAAAATCCATATCTGGCTTCGGTGTACTCGTGTTTCAATAATAGAATCACAGATATTATTAATTGATTTAATTTTGCCTAATACATCTGTGGAAGGTTATTTAAGTTCGTTATCGTGGGCGACGGCATTTGTACTCGTGACTGAGACGCTGAGACCAATACGAGGGCGGCAGCTGTGCACAGATTAAAGTTAGACAAATCTATTTTAGAACAAGAGGTAGAAAAGGCTTGAAGACATTTAATGTCATATAATTTTCGCATCACTTGATTGTCACTTGTTTTTAATTGAAATGTTTTAATGAGTACAGGAAGAATAATAATTATTGTGCCTACTTGATAATAAGAATAGAATAGAATAGAATAAAACTTATGCATTCCAAATTACAAGAAATACTCATGACTACAAAACTAGCATAAAATTAGAGGTAAACAATTGGGCGGTCTTATCGCATAAACCAATCTCTTACTGACAACTTGTTTGGAAGGGAAAAGAGAAAATTAAAGACTATTTTTATTTAGGATTTAATAAAATTCATAATAAAAGTTAAATTTGTGTTAATACGTTTCATCGGTAAATATTATAATTGACGGTAATATGTATATTTTTAAAAGAAAAAAATATGACTTCACATTTCACCAACAGTTTTCCTTATCTGGTATGCCATTTCGTTTGCATACCGCTGCACAATCATGCATAACTCTATAAATCAAGAGAATATACATCTTTACATTTTTATACAATACAGAATAAATACGCCTTTCCACGTTATTGTTGCGTAACTCGCTTTCACAATAAAAGCCTTTTTGCGATGTCGTGCAACAAAGGGGATGGTATCACAATTTGACATGATTTTTCCGACGATGAGATTGTGTATTTAAAAATGAATAAGCACGTGATTGACCCCTTTCATTGGGAAACGTAAGTTTTGACGCGCAACTTTATGACTGTAGCGTGCAATTTCAATTTACATGTCTCGTTTTCCATTTGTTTTTACATTCGTTATACTGAAAATACTTGCAATCATTCGGCTTACGAAACAGCTTATTTATAAAAGCGCAATCAATGCTGTATTGCAGAGGTTTTATTTTGAAGTACAGTCAACTACAAAGAGATGTATCCATGTTAGGCTTACAAAATGAAGTAAATTTTCATTTGCCACAATGAACTACCCTTGGTTCGTGACATTTCTAGTAGCAATCAAACTTTATATTATCATCGACTCGTTTAATATGCAACAATGATGTATCCCACTACTTTTCCTTAGGTGATACATAATAATAGCATTTAAAATGAATCGAATATAGTATAAGATTTGGTGGATACTGAAAATGTCACGAAGTAAGGGTAAATAATTTTTGCATACTAAAAGTTCCTTCATTTTGTAAGACTAACATGGATACATCTCTTTGTTGACTGTACATACCAAATTTTGTATGTAATAAAGTATTATTCTATTCTTCTCTGTTACCAGTTACCATCGATGACAAGGAAATGAATATGGAATACCTAATGGTTCGGTGTATCGCTTAACATCAGGCGATTGTGTTCGGTTCTTTTCATAAAAAATACTGAAATATCGCCGAATTTTTTGGCTTCTAAATGGAATTTACCTCTACTATAAATCTTTAATATAAATATATATGTATAAGGAAAGAGTGACTGATTGACTGACTGACTGATCTATCAACGCACAGTCTAAATCGCTAGACGAATTGGGTTGAAATTCGGAACATACATAGTTTTTATGTCGTAGACCTACGCTATGAAAGGATTTTGTCATTCAGGCAAAGTCGCGAGCACAAGCTTGTTGCTCTAAATATGTATATTATAGCACGTACCTTTAAGTACAGTTACGAGTATGATACGCCGTTCCATAATAATATTTGAGTTCCATAATAATTTTATACAATGATGCTATTCCCTCCATGAGAACTTATTAGGGTAATACCATAGAGAAAACAAAAGAATATCTTTAGGGCAACAGGGAGGGATACGGTGGTACGAGTATAATGTCGGTCAGGTGAAATTATCTTTCTAGACATTTAACTCTTCCCAACTATACTTTGTGCCATGAAGCAGGGACGCTCCTGGCTTCCTTATGGAGGGTCTTTGAAGGTCACAAGGAAGTTACATAATTTGTGGTACCCTTGTTGGTCGTTAGGAATTGGCTTTGAGAATTATCTTTGTTATATTTCCAAATTGTTTTTAGAAAGACTTATATTTTTCTGCCAACTAATATTGTTAAATACTTGAGTTTTGGTGGTTGTCCCTATGCATAATATAATTTCCTAATTCAAAAAAGAGCACATTTTTTCCTTTTAGTTTATTCGTCAGCGATCTCTGTTATTATGCATGCAGAGTTATATGAATTAATATTTAATTAAAAATTAAAATTATAATTTTTTTTTTTTTTAATTTAAAATAAAGCTCGTTTAAGATATTATAAAACAATTAATACAATATGACAATTGAAATTTACATCAGGTACTATTTGCCAACTTAGTAGAGAATTGTTGGACCCTTGTTTGAGAAGTTTCGGGGAAGTTTGAGGGTAGATTAATTTAATTTCTTTGAACCAGCAGCGGTTCACCGTGACGGTGGTGCTTTTGGCAGTATGATATTAATTTTAAAGGTTAAATAAATCGTTCTCTCTGTTTAAAGTTTATTTGATGTAGTCTAAAAATACTATAATATTCTATGGTTTTGTGTTATTAAGTTCTCAATTTTATTTTAGCTCTTAACGCCTATACATACTCGTACATACACACACCTACACACATACCTGCTTACTATAACGAGTATATAGTCAGTACACACAACCATTCTTACATAATGTATTCAAAATATGACCACCATAATTTGTGCTGAATTGTCAATGTTTATAAACAAAACCTTAATTCAGAACTTAACAAACAGCACCAAGACCTAAATGCTGACTGTAGATATTTAAAATTTGGCAGGAATATTCATTGCTTGTGCTAAGTAAGGATTTTCAGAATTTATCATTGACCACGAAAATAAATTTACAGGAAGACGAAGACAGTATAGTCTATTTTGGCGTTATTTCAAAGGGTGAATTCGGGAGTCTTCGAACTAATATAATTAATTTTATTGTGAGAAGTAAAATCTTTTCATCACGACCTTCCATCCGTCTTGACACCACTTTGGTTTGACGTTTTCTTAACATTCATATTATTTTGGCCGAGTAATTTGCATTCTGGGCAAACGTCATTATACATCCAGACTACTTCATACGGTCCAGTCGTTACTCCGTCTGATCAATCCTTCCTATGGAAATCTATGTAGTTTGACTTACCATATTTGTCACGACATTCGTAGGTACACTTATCACATGCGTTATTATTATTCTTTAACCCATATTATTCAACTGCAGGGTAAAGGCTCCTTCTCTTCCTCTACTTATTTCTGTCTGTTGGTATTTGGGGCCAATGCTTTGAGTATAAGTTGAGCTCATCTTTTCAACGCATTCTGGATCTGTGGTAGCGTTGTTTTTGGTTTGGAGGGCTCCCCTGAGTGGTCCTCCAGGCCCACCATTCCTCCGACATTCGACTCACTTGTACTCGTATTAAAATGTAAATGTTTGTCCACAGTGACAAAGTTCATCCGCATCGGCATCGCAGACAAGAATGACAACCCGCCGTACTTTGACAAGGAGCTGTACGAGGCGGAAGTCGACGAGAATGAAGATATACAACACACAGTGCTCACTGTCACCGCCAAAGATCACGATGAATGTAAGTACTTTTCAATATTTTTACTAAAATGTTTATTCCAGACTTTCACGTTGCATAAAAATTGATGCAATGTCGATCTTTGCTTTCAATCTCGTGATGTCGGAGCGCACGCTGCGTTTCATTTATCTAACATACAACATTTATTTTGAACGGTTGAAGGGTGAACCAACGCGAGAAATCCGTTTGGTCTAGTTTGGCTATATCTAACTCAATATCTTTCCTTAAAACATTACGTCAACCAATACGTAGTTATTTATTCAAGCCTTGTAAAAAGTGCAGAATGTTTGTAAAGTTAACTCTGCCATGAATATTTGTCGTATTGAAAGCTGCCTCGCCAATTAAAATGACTGTCAAACAAGTTCTCTTCAGCTCTCGAGTGCGTGCATGTAAAGTTGTAGCTGGTATTTTTCCGCTTTATTTTCAACTAACGGGGGGTCAGTGCAGTAGTTGGCGTTTCGAACAAAGTAAAAATGTTTTTATATGTCAGTGAACAAGACACGTTAGTGCAGCGGATTAGCTTAGATTTGGGGATTGTGCATTGTGTTATAAAAGCATCTAACTTGACACATGTATAAATCGATGTAGTATATAAGCAAATTTGCATGTACAGCTACCGGTTAACTGCCTTCCTGATGAAACAGGTCGATGGTTTACAGAAACTGTGAGACTTAGGGGGTTGTGCTAAAACAATGATGTAGACTCATTGTTGTTTGCGGAAAATGTTTTTTTATTTTTAATTAAGGTGTTCAATAAAGAGTAATCTAATGTATAGATGGTGAAAAAAGCAAGATGGTCGATAAATATATAGCAATATAATAAATATACGAGTAGATAGAAAAAAACCATTTACCTATAGCAAACTTAATAGAAGCAAATCATGCCAGAGTATTGAGACACTAGCTGCACCCAACGGTTTGTCCCACTGAAATGTACTTGTTCCTTATCTATTACTATAAGCTACCTATTTACTAAACAACTTCATCCATTCAGCGGTTTAGATGTGAAAAAGTAACAAACACATATCCATACTTATGTATAAAGTCGAGGTTACCTTCCTCAGACGTAGCTCTGGCCTTGAGAAACCCTCTCCGCAGTTAAAAATTAAAGTAATTCGCCGGTCGCACCCCATAACTGTAAACAAAGTTGATTACATGCAATATACTTTTCCCTTTCTAATTACAGTGAAGCAATAAGGACACTAACATTTTCATTTAAGAGTTGGCTTTGTTTGCTTTATAAAATAACTGTGGGAAACGAGAAACGAAAAATTGATACTGTATTTTAAATATTCATGATTTTTTAAATCTATGTTATATGATACTCGTAATTCCTGTTTTTCGTCGAAATAAAGTTAGTACAGATATGAAATATTTTAGCACAATACAAAATATTTATTATAATATGTGAATCCAAATTCTTTGCGCTTTAAATGTAAACTACAGTTTAGTAAGGAATTTAATATCTAGACACAATAAATACCGTCATTAAAAATTGCAGAATATTTTCAAACCTATTTATATTATTAACATTTATTGCGTATTTTATTATTGGAAAAATCGTTCTGTAGAGCGAATAGCCCCAACAACGTAATTCAAAAATTATTTTAATGAAATCACATAAAAAAAAACTACAAATTTTATGTACCTACATTTATACAGAACCAACCAATTCTGATATTGGTTACTCTTTTCTCTGCACGGTTGTCCGTAAAATATTGCTTTTAGGGATAAGACCGGCAATTGCAACACCCTTGTACATATTTACATATTATTAATAATAGGAGTATATTAATGTTTTTAGTATAATGTGTTTCTAGAAAAAGTTATGTAGGTATCTGTTAATATCTTATTCATGTCTATTTTTTGAATTTTTTACATGTTCAGATAAACTAGACAAGCAATACGCTCTTTTGTGCGAAAAAAACTATAATACCTAAAGCTGCATTCATCATCATCATCAGCCTTCAATAGCCCAATGCTGGGCATAGGCCTCCCTTTGAATATGCCATTCTCCCCTGTCTCTTGCCGTCCTCATCCATCCATTTCCCGCCACTCTCCTGATGTCGTCGGTCCATCTAGCAATCGGTCGACCCGGATTCCTTGTAAAGCTGCATTGTACATCTTGAATTTGAATTCGATAATATCACCGTATTTATAGCAAGTAATATTAGATATAGAACCTGGGTTCAATTACGTATATATCGTAACCAAATATTGGAGCTAGTAATTGGATAGGGGTTATGCTAATCGTGAATTCATAATCGAATCCACCTTATGATTACGATAGCCTTACAACTATGATACTATTTATAGATTCTGAGTCGATGACTCGGGGTTTTCTAATCGATTAAATTTTGATGTGCCTTGTGTGTACTAATTAATCGTATTAGATATGTACACAATTTGTCGATGGCCGTAATTAGAAAATATTGAAGACATTGACGACATGAAAACTTCGATAAAAGTTAGACAAATTAAAAATATTTGATTCATCAATTTGATTGGGGAAACCGTACAATTATGTTATTTATCATTCTTAGCAACGAGTGGAGTTAATTAAAGCACTGTAATTAAAAGTCGTTTACATATTATTCGTCAAAACATTAACAAAAATGTTTACAAATTATTTTTAACATTTTATTTTGCAACATTAGCGTCAAGTGGGGCTGGAAAATGCTATAAAACTTCCTTCATACTCCATACTTCTTTTTTTTTTAGAAAATAACAACATAAATTGCGCACCCACACCCATCCACCTTCTGTTAAAGTATGTTGTGTCATTTTCCATTCCCAGGTTGTCTGTGAGAAATTGCCTAGTGCGACAAGACCGTCGATTGTTAACCTACTTATAACATATTATAGTAATAAGATCTTTTGTATATTTTTGGTTTGCAATAAAGTATTATTCTATTCTATTCTTCCTAAGACATCATCATCTTCCTGCCCTTATCCCACACTGTGTAGGGTTGACACAAGTTTTCCTCCTCCATTCTACTCTTATCATGCGTCATATTATCTTGATCCACTCCCCTATCACGCATATCCTCTTTCACACAGTTCATTCAAACCTTTACAGGCGTTCCCTTCCCGGATAAAATAAAACTTAAAACCTTCCTACGAGTGAACCCAACATAGTTCGGCTGTTTAATAAAAAAAGAGCACCTATCTAACATACTACACAATTTTTCAAATGACCATGCCAGAAAAGAGCATATTTTTTTTTGTAAACTCATTTTCACGCCAATCGTTTCGCTTAGTTTCCCGAGCTCATTACAAAGTTCAATAGTTAGAAGTTTAAACGGTGTAAATGTAACACACTGTAATAATCCTTTGAGGTCATGTGTGCTAACAAGCTGGGAACAGTCGCGTTTATGAAACTGTTTACTTCTACAAATACTAGTTTAATGATAAAATTTCTTGTATCACATCAAATTTCTTGTATTTCTTGTTGTGTTATAAATGCGAAAGTTTGTAAGTGAGTGTATACGTTTGTTACTTTTTCACGCCTAAACGGGTTAACCGATTGAGCTGAAATTTGGTATAGAGATAGCTTAGACCCTGGAATAACACATATAGCGGGTAAAACCGCTGGGCACAGATAGTAAACTAAATTTTTATCACACTTGAATGAAGGCGAAAGCTTGTGAAGTATGTTTTTGACTTCTTTATGCTTGAACGGCTAAACCAATGGATCTGAAATTTGGTATATAAGAGTAGATAAAGTTACGTTCCAAAAAAACACACAGACTGTCATTTAACTGGGCATAGCTAGTTTTAAATCTTCAATACGATATTTTTAAATTTGCCACTGTATTTATTTAAACTGCGTTTTACTCGTATAAAGCAGTGCAATAGCAAATCATGATTAAAAAATGTTTTCAGTTTAAACTTTTACATTGGGACTCAACGAACTGAATATTTTCACGGATGTTTCTGACGTCCATCCTTTTTCGATGAAAGAAAACGTTTCCAGTTTTTAATAAATTTAATCAACGACCTTTTGAATGGTTCTTGACGATCTTTTGATCTTTAACTTGGATGCTGTGTTTTTTTACTGCACTTTCATGAAGCATTGAACGAAAACAGGTCTATTTGATTTTGTACTAATTTTGATAGTCAAAAATAAAATGCACTTACATCACGAGAAATAAATCTGTAGATTAAAAGGAAACTGACTGATCTACTCGTATCAACGTAAATCTCAAATTGTTCAACATATATGTTGATGAAATTTTGAACAAAAATAGACTTTATGAGACCTAATAAAGGACTAATGGGTGATTCCGTGAACATAAGCTTAATAATAAAAGTACAATCAAAAATATTTTGGAAGCTATATCGAGAATGTTGTAAATTTTTGTAAGATACTAAACAAGGGGAGGGTGAGAATAAAAAAAAAATATTTGTCGATAATACACATTATTACATTTCAATAAGTAATAATATAAGTAAGAAGAAAAATTAGGAAACGTGTATTCTAAAGATAGTTGTAGTTGGAATATAGTTCATATTTGATTTAGAATGGTTTTCGTGGAGCCCTTTAGCAACATGTTATGTGGGATAGGTAAAGTTTGTATTGTACGACATGAGAGGGTTGAGGATGGACGAATTTAGATGAACCAACCCTTGTAGCTAAGTAACAAAAACCTTTCGTCACAATACAGCCGAATTATTTTGGGCTTAGGTAGAACTTTAACATATAAAATACTAGCTGCGCCCAGGGTTTTACCCGCTGTACCTACGCCTATGTGTTATTTTTTACTGGGGGTAGACTTCCTTTGCAGGAGGTCGACTAGGTGGGTACCCCAACAGTGCCAGTTATTCTACCGCCTGAGCAGTGATGTGCAAACATTATTACTGTGCTTCGGTAGGAGGGCACTGTAGCTAGTGAAATTACTGGGCTGAAGATTCTTAACATCTTATGACTCAAGTAAGAAGCGTTGGCGCAGGGCAGCACTGTACTAATTATGGGCAATGTTATCTCTTATCATCAGGAGAACGTCTTACTCGTCTTCTTACTTTGTTTTATATAAAAAAAACCGCTAGGCCTGAAGAATTAACAAACATACACACTCACAAACTTTCGCCATTAATATTAGTATGATAACAAATGGAAATGTTCACAATGCGTCGAAATCTTTTTTAAGGTATGTCCACCAAAATTCTCAAAGACACCTGACCGATTTGGCATTTTTTTATTGTTACAACGGATGTATTTTTGTGATCCCATTAAAGATTTGAAATAGATTGCTTTTCAAGTAATTAATTAAAATGTGCATCTCGCTCCCACTTAATTAATGCGAGCTTGAAGTCAGTTTCATAATTATTATAATTCAATTATTCCGTTTTGTTTCTTCTCACAACTCTTACAAAATTAATGTAATAGGAAGACTAGCATAGTGTAGTATACTAGTTACACTGTTTTCGCATCACTTAATATCACGATATCAGCCGCAAAAAATCTTTGGAAAAATTATATCATTGTCATTACCTTAATGCATTTTTTCATATGCCAATAACTTGTCCGACATACGTATAAGGTAGAATCAAATACCTTGAAAGCTTCGAAGCAAAATGTTTTGTAGTACTTACAGTTTATTTTCTTACAGCTTTTGTTCGAATGCTTTGTACTGCCAGCGCTTTGTTCGTTTCTTTTATGTCTCTATAGATATTGTTTACATTGTGATTATTATTTTCAAGTAACCTAGCCTTCAATGGTGTTAGAGCTTACTCTTTGTGTTTAACATTTTCTTTCCAATTTATTATCACAAGTCTTAATTAATTAAAAATCAAAATTTACCAGTAGCGGGAAATTAATATGCGCGGTAGCATCCAGTCATAATTTTAATTAACTTTAACGGGCCCATTTATTTTCTTCGAAATGGAAGCATAAAAACGATAAAAATCAAATGCGCGTTGTGGGTACATGCCAAATTAGGGATCTGGTACGACGGCGAAATATCAATAGACGGGCGAAGTTCAAAGTTATGTGTGAATATTGCTGGTGGAATGACGTCATCGGGTTGCTTACGAGTCAGTTTGGCACATGCATGCCGCTGCTGAAACTTTCTCATGGCAAGTGTTCCGAAGCTATACACACACTGCCGCGTTGCTTACCTAAGTGACATCGTTTAATCGATGAGCTCGCGCGAGCTGCGATACGTTTCATCATGGCATTTCTCTATTCTTAATTATTATCGTACTCTTTATACACGCCTCTTAATAAGGTCCCAACTTTTTAACCGTCCTGTGCCTTTTCATAATGATGTTACAGTCGCAAATTCTCTTAGTCTTCATAATATAATTAACTTAGGCAGGTATAATGCTTTAAATTACCGACTCTCTTGAGCGTCCGCCAATCTGTATGATGAAGAAATTCTCAGGTAAGTTGAGCCGACTCCCCAGGGCTGTCGACGGCTATTTTATTTCAGCCCTGCCGTTTTTACTGGAGGCAGATAAGAAATTGAAAGTGTAATAAAATTTTCTACTACTATGTCGTAAATCTTCAAGGCTTTCAAGGTGTTATATCGTTTGTTTTTACTAACGTGATATGCAATAACTATACGTTATTACACGTATAAAACGAAATACCGTGATTTTTCGTCTGCCTAGTTTATTAGTCCCAAATGCCAAATTCAAAGAGCGAATGAGTGCAGTCATGAGAGCGTATGAGTATAGAATGAGTGCGATGAGTGAGTTCTACTTGGTAATTGATGTAAGAGGAAGCAAAGATTCCTCTAAAAGAAGTTATAAATTCCTTTCGTTCCTAGAAAACTTACGAAGACGGTGGTCCTACAAAAGCTTAAGAGCACTCGTACCATCCTTTTGGAAAGAATTTCCAATCTTTTATTATTTTTGCGTGTTTTATTCTACCTCTGCAAATATTTTAGGATCGTATACTGGGAATTATTTGAACAGGTTCTTTTTTGTAACTGTATTTCATTCTATGTTAATTCTTAATCTCGGATGGATTCGATAACTTTTACCTGAATACATTTACATAGAAGAAATTTCAACTCGGATTCTAAGAAATATTGAAAGAAGAATGTAAATCAAACTTGGAGTAAAAATAATGT
The DNA here is from genome assembly GCA_947507615.1 of Hemithea aestivaria. Taxonomy (NCBI): domain Eukaryota; kingdom Metazoa; phylum Arthropoda; class Insecta; order Lepidoptera; family Geometridae; genus Hemithea; species Hemithea aestivaria. The sequence continues at coordinate 7,882,799 of OX382327.1, read as the reverse complement.
TTTAGTATGAACAGAGAAACATACAAAAATGTTACGCAAATAAATGGAATACTCGCACACGAAACTTAAATATTATATTCGCTCTTGTGCTTTAATTTGAAAGTGCGGTTTTAGTCTTGCATTACGACCGGACTATAGCATAAGTTTAAACCGCAGACAGAGTCATTACTGGGAATAAATGCAATGTTGGCTATGTACCGTTGCATTTTTCAAAACAGGAAATGTTTTAACTTTAAATGCAAAGCCTGAGGTAATTTTGTTTTTTCTTTGCTTTTAATTAGACTAGTGGTGTAAGTATTTTATAGACATTTTGTTTTCTTGTAAAGCAGTGACTTGTGCATTGCAAAGGTAATGATGCTTTTTTAATGTGAATTTGTGTGTTTAGTCACAAGTCGAAGCGCGAAGTCTTCTAAACAGTGTGTTACAAAACGTTCTATAAATATATCTGTGACTTTACGAATTAATGCTTCCTTAACCCGCATACAATTGTCAGAACAAATGTCAAAAGTCGACCTTTTGAAACAGTAATTCCACATTAAACTGAACAAACATATCTTTACAAAGCCGTAGAACTCATTTACTTTCATCTCAATCCAATGTTTGCACATTATATTTATCCCGACATAAAAGCGTTATTACCATACTTGCACAATGTTCCGCTCTATCTACAATATCTTAAACTCGATATAAAACAACGCTCGTAAAACGCCTTGTTATGATGATATCCTATTCATGTTGAGTTGGATGTACCTACTCACTTATTTTCTGTGGCGCAGTCGGTAGGATATAACCGCGGGCATTGTGCTGTTGGCTGCATTTTTACGTATTAAAATCTCAAGCGTCTCCAACAGATGTCAGCGCGACGCTCCAATCCAATCTGGGTTTTAAAATGCCTCCGTTTCTCTCTTGACGAAAGAAACGATAAAATATACCGTTACCGAAGCGCACGTAACTTATATTGCGTCGGCGCCCATTCAACGTAAAAAACAGAATTTTATCTATTGCAACTGAGCTACTGCAATCATTTTTTACTCTATCGATAAAATATTGACGCAATTTTGATTTGTTTGGCCATCGTGAAATGTGAAAAGTTTTTTATTCATGTAGGTCGTTACTACAGATTTTATTACCATTTATCATTGGAATAACAAGGTACAACAAAAGTAGTTTTGTCAAAATACCGGTGATGGGAACATTAAACGAAATTTGTGAAATTTCCCAGTTTCTCTAGTGAAGCACTACTACTGTAGGATTTCCTGAAACCTCTACGAGAACGTAGTCGCCGAGGGGTCCTGCAGTATTAGATAAAATTAATCTACTGAAATGTTCCAGGTTTCAGTTATACACACAATTTAGTTTGTGAGCGAGCGAGGAACTGAAAATTGTTCTTGTTAAGTTAGTTGTACCACCGCATTGTTGAAGTACGTCCACCGAGGACGAGAGTACTCGCACAATCAAAAAGTAATTTAATATGAAAGCCAAACGTTAAGCACCGAAATTTCCAATAAATACGGGTAATTTGTCGAATGTTTGTTGAAAAGTCTGCTGTCAATTGGCCATAACAGAAATTGTCTGAAATGTGTTTACTTTTCTTAAATAATGGGGTGTAAGCAACAGATGCTGCTGAATAATCAGTTAATATGGGTGGAGGCCGCCTTGGCAATGATGCGCGCCATTTGCCGCTGGCCTGGGAGTAAGTGGCTGTGTCTAGAATGAAACAGATCCCATGAGATCGTTACACCGCAGTCGTTAAGGCTTAAGAATTGAGATTGCGCTTTGTTTACTACAGCACTTAGTACAGTACAAGACCTAATAACCTTATTTCGTAAGCGCTCCGAGTTTTTAGGAGGAGCCGTATTACTTTATTTTGCAAGTTACGTAATATTATATTGTCGGTTATAATGCAATAATCCGTACTTTAGACAATTACGAGTAATTAAGGAAAACACACAAGTACTGGTAAATTAAAAGAGTTACGAGTAAGTACGTGATTTGCTTTGGAAGAAATAATATTCTGAACTGTGTACCTTAATATTAAAGTGTATAGAAGTTGTTATTCCAAACTGTGTACCTATGTATATTAAATAGTTATTTGAATTGAACGGCTACTTATTAGCGAGTAAAACGCTAGCCGCAGCTCGTTTATGAAGGTTATATACATAGTTTTGCTTTTATACTCCATCGTCATCATTTCATTTGTGCATTTTTCTTAATCTCTCTTTATACTCATATTCTAACATATTCGGACGTGTTGGTCTTTACCAGAGTTTTGGGTTTCGTCAAATTGAATTATCTTTATCCGTCATGCCTCAAGTGTTTGAACTTGAGGTCTTTTTATGTGAGAAGTTTGAGCGTTTTTATGGCTTACACGCGAAGACATAAGGGCCCGTTTTACGGACATACAACTTTGGAGGTTACAAGTTTGCTGGCTCGGATACTAACATTTGCCTCGTAATTCATCTCTTATGACATAATCAACCCGGAGTAAGTGTTACATACAGAACTTTTAGAAGGTGGGTTGTAAAATCCAACTTTGATGCTTACGAATTCCCCGCTTGAAGAACGTTAGCAACGAAACCGCAGCGCAGTTCCATCATAATTTGTCAGTGGAATGACTAGTGAATGCCGCTCATACCTACAGTCCTTCTACTTCGTTTTATTTGGTCAAAAGCTCGAGATTACTGGACTAGAACCTTTACAACTTATATCTATTAAATGACTAGCGTAGCGCAGTGTTGTGTAAGACTTTTTACCAATTGAATACCTACTACTAATAGTACGACGTTATAATATCTGAAGCGACTGTTAGGCCTATTTGTTCGTCTGGTTCGTCTGGTCTAGTTAGATAAACGAACTATGTGGTTTTGTTTTTTAAATAGATAGAGTGATTCAAAAGGAAGGTTTATAAATATAATACATGCATAATATAGTAGAGAAACACTGATAATTATAATTTGTGATAGGCGCAACCACTAGTTTAATTTAAATAGGTACACCATTATTCACCATTGTTCAGCCATCAAAAAAGTGCCACACATTAACCTGAAGTTACTTACACCATATATATAGATGTTTCAAGGCCAGGTGGTTTGATGATGACACCATTACAGGATTAAGTTTTTAGTCGGAAAGAGATAATATACATACATATATCAAAAATAAACAAATGAGCACCTAGTATTAGCATTAAACTGTGCTACTAAGCGTTTTGTTACCATAATATAGCCGTTCCTCCTTGTTAGTTATTCCGTGATTGCAAGCTCGAGTTATAAATGCAGTGCCCTCGCGTCGTGCACTATTGAGTTCGCACCTCCACTAATTAATTCTGCTGCCGACACATTAATAATAACCTGACATTCTGGTATTGTGTGTCTTTTGATTCAACGTATTAATGCGAATATCTCGTGATTTAATTAACTATCTTTAAACTATTTTAAATGGAAAAGTATCAGGTGTATCTGTCGATGGTTTAATTAGTTACAGTGAATATGATGAGGCTTGCAATTGGAATTTTATATTTTTATAATTAAAAAGGACCTTTTTACTAGTGTTTTGAAGATTCGCAAGTTGTGTCGCTCCGGAAACACGGATAAAGTTGAAATTTGGCACAGAAATATATTAATTCGGAGACATTCGCTAATAACGAATTTCTTAGAGATAGTGAAGCCGCGAGCGTAGGCTTAGTAATGTCGTTTCTTATTGTTTGAGAATTTGACAATGCGATACAGAATGTCGCAAATTGAACTGGCTCTACATCATCATCATCAGCTCACGTCCTTTACTGAACATGGGAGGCTTATGTATGTCCATAGCACGCCACTCAACAGAACTTGCTTGAGTATACAAAATTGTAAAATCAACTAAACTTCACATGTCTTAGTAAATCGACGTAATATATCCAACGATATATTCATGAGAGGTCGCTATAACACACGGTAGATATGACCCTTACATAATTCTGACCTATCTGCGGAACGGCGGGTGAATCCAAGGCATGTGAGGCGCGATTAATTATTTATATCGCTTAATAGATGGTGGGGTCGAGGTTCAGGATGTTCCGAGATAATGATATAATGCTAATCATTACCGTTTTTATGGACAACATGTTATAAATGATGATTTAGATGGAACGTAAGGTATATTGGATTAATTGTTTTGACGTTGTGTAGATATTTATTGAACAACATATAACATAACAAAATTAACATTATACTAAAATTATGCTAATTAAAAATACTAGATACTAGAGGTAAAAAATGATAAATAAATGTTTATTCACCACTATAATTATTACAGTACAAATACAAATACTCTTTATTGTGACCCAGAAAAATAATTTTACAATAAATGACTTAATATTATTAAATACAATTATAAAAATATTTTTACAGAACAATATGTATAACAATTTCGTCTACAATGGGCGGCCGTATCGCTTAGAGCGATCTCTAACAGTATAAAAATCTAAAATAAAGGCATTATGGGCCCGGCCCATCTGATGGTATCGCCTACATAGTTCCATAGTTCGCTTACATAGTTTTTGAACTCGCTGAACATCTTAGTCGAGCGCGGGGTAGGCTGAAAATCAGCGTACGAAAATTGTGCATACGATCGTAATGACCGATTGTCATAGCGTAACGGCTATATCCAGTGGTATAACTATCCCCGGCCGAAGCCTACCACCAGTAGGTATATATATTAGTAAGAAACATAATATTATGAGGGTTATATACCGGGGGTACTTCCTTTGCAGGAGGTTGACTAGGTGGGTACCCCATCAGTCCCAGTTATTCTACCGCCTGAGCAGTGATGTGCAAACATAACTGTGCTTCGGTAGGAGGGCACAGTAGTTGGTGAAATTACTGGGCTAAAGAGTCTTACGACTCTCTTCTTACTCTCAAGTAAAATGCGTTGGCGCAGTGCCCCCAGAATTTTACCTTTGTAAAATCCTGGGTAGCGCTGTACTAATTATGGGCAGCGTCCTACCATGAAGTGAGCTATTTCTAGGTTAGATGTTGTTCATACATAAATAGCTCTTTTTAGATACTACAAAAGTCAACAACAAAGAATTATCTTTTTTCTTTAAGGGACAATCTCATTATTCCTAATCAGGACTGCTTTGTATAAAAGATCTCGATAACACTGCGACATATAATAGGCTGAGATACCTCTTTCAATTACGGGTTACGTTTGATTTATATTATTACTAGCTTGTGCTCGCAGCTTTCCCCGCATGAAAAAATCCTTTCTTAGCTGAGGTCTACGTCATAAAACCTATCTACGTTCCAAATTTCAACCTAATGCGTCCAGCGGTTTAGGCTGTGCGTTGATAGATCAGACAGTCAATCAGTCAAATTTGTAAAAATAATAAGTAAAAAAATATTAAGTCAATATTATGAACGTCGTAAACGTACTAGCCTAAGTTTGCATAATATTGTCCTTAAATTGACAAGCTACACCAATTAAAATTTTACAGTTTCAATAGATTTATGAAATAGCTTTTTACTAGAAAATTGCTAGTCCCAGTTGCTGCAATAATTACTCAGCCTACAAAGTGCCTTACTTTTATACAGAAGTCAGAACCTTTATGGCTAGAACATTTTAAAATTACTCAATACAAGGTAAAGATTTTCTTTTGTGTTATAAAATATTTGGACAGATGTCAAAAGTTCATCGCCAAGATTCAAAGCTTGAAAAGGGTTGGAAACCGCTCATGTAGGCTCCATTCGCGTGTTCCGACATTATCTAGGGGTCGTATCAGAGTTAATAAATTGTGAGTAAAGGAGTGCTAAATGAAAATAAACGAGTTTTAAAGGTGGAGATAAGGAGATGCGAGCCTTCTGATAAGAGTGGTGTGCTCAGCGGGTCGTGATTCGTGCCCTTACCGCGCTTTTTAGGTATCTCTCACCGTTTGGTAGGTTGGGTTGAATCGGTTGCTGAAAATTGTGGCGATTCCGTTGTAACTTTTTTTTTATAATGCTAATATGTATAGTTCACGCCACATTGATATTACTGCATGATTAATTCAAAAGCTTAATAACCAAAATTTTGTTTATAATAATTATATAGAAAATTATAATAATAAATATACTGTGTGTATGTGTTTAAGAGTTTCAAAACAATTCATTTGTCAGAATATGTCTTTTTTCTACATTTATTATGATTTTAGAGTTTGTTTTCAAAAAGTTGATTCAACTTTACTCTCTTCAACTGTCAACTTAACTGATTCTTCACAAGTCGTGACTCGTGACCACGGCGGAAGTTTCACAATTTTCGCTGATTTAACCCTTTGACGACCACGGGTACACCCGTGTCCCAAGCACAAAAGTGTAAAAATCTAAATAAATACTAGGCCAATTATAATATTTTTTTGTTTTCTAATATTTAAATGTCCACTTTAATCATTCATAGCTAGCAACCCCATAAAAGTAGAACTATATTGTGTCTATAATCTATAAAAGATGACATATCGTCTGGTGCCAAAATGAAAAAGTTTTCACAAGATTCACAAGATGTTATAGTAAGAATCATAAATTAATTTCATGAAAAAACTATAGCCTGGTTAATGTTATATTTATATTAATTACTACATTATATGATAATCTGATCCTAATAAAGCTATAAAGTCATAAATAAAATGGGACAGTACTGTCCCTATGGTCGTGAAGGGATACTTTTTTCGGACGACGATATGAACAAAATATTACGATTATTATTCAAAAACCGAATAGTTACCAAGCAATATAAATAAAAGAAAAATAACTGATTTCAATAAAGTAATAAACCTTTAAAAATATCGTGTAATGAATAGAAACAGCCAACTGTAAAACGATATAGATTCTTAGGATAGCCTTAAGATAATAGTAGTCGTCATAAAATGCATTCTTGTATCATATAAAAAATCCGTGTGAATTCGGGTAAACTTTCTACCTGGGTGATTAACGGTACCTACACCGTTAGAGCCGTATTATTCTACCTATTTGCAAAGCTTCTCTTACTGTCCCGTTAGGATAGGGCGCATGGGTCACTGTTAAGCCAGACTAGAGGGTAAGATTGGTTGCATAAAAGTGCACCAAGTGATGGTCAATCATGTCATTCCAATAATTGAAGCTGGCTACCAGCCAAGCTTCCAGCTGATTACCATGGTAAAGTCGTAACGCCCGATTAGGTACGATTTTTTACTAAATATATTTCGTATCACTACAATCAAAATATGGGTGGCATTGGTCTAACGGATCAACGAAATATAACATTGATCGCAGGTCAAAGTTAAAATAAGAATAAGAAGATAGATATATTATCTAAGACTATTCTTCAACCTTTTTGATACAACACTGAACAACACATATACCATGTACACAGAGAAGCACGGTCAGAATAGATTGATTGGTTGTTTGTAGATCAGGCAAGTCTCTGTGGCTTTCTGAAAAAATGAGAAAGTACCTACCATATTATGCAAAGCTATAAAACGATCTTCCCTATTACAACCCATCGAAAAAAGATAAACAGAAAACGATGCGCGTATTGTGGACGTTCCAAAAGATAATCTCACTAACAACACCTGTATAATATGCAAAGTTCACCTGTAATATACGACCGATTATATTGTTTTATTATGTACCTTGACTCATTTCTTACAAATTAATAATTATAGGTAGTAAATTTGCGTTTTTAATAAGTGTTTAGATCCTAGATATTCCTCTAGCCTTGAAACAAAACTGAAAATAATTTCGAATAAAATTTACCGTTAACGACCATAGGGACATCCATGTACCATAAAATTGCAAAAAAACTAAAATAGGTATTTACTTTTTGACTTTAAAATGTGTTTTATAGACATAATAAAGATCATATTATACAGAAATAACCATAACATTAGCTCTCCTAGTCTTATGGTCCTGAAAGGGTTAAAAACAGATAAGTGCTAAAAGCCTACTGAATGATAAAACGTCAACGCAGCAAACAACTGAATAAATTAAGGAAAACCCTCTGAAATACTTGATAAATTGCCACTCTCGGCTCCGTGTGTTTAAACACCCTGTTTAAAGCTTTAACGCGTTAAATATGTATTTTGTAACGTGCTTCCTTAAATGATACCGTACTTAACTCGCGTGTTTAATTTATAGCGAGGTTTCAAGATTTATGTCTTGAGTAAAGGCTAGACATCAAAACTTTTGTGCCTTATCTCGGCAATGTAGGGCGAAATAGTTTGCCGCGATTCTGAACTAAAACAAAGACGGCGCACCTCAAGTGCTTCTTGTACTCGCACTTTCATGTCGTATTGCGCTAGTTTTAAACTGACATAAAAAGGAAGGTTCTTAATTGAACTGTTTTATGTTCCTAAAAACTGACATTTCCACTGATGTGTTTTTTTTGTTTGGGAAACTTCTTGTTTTGTGTCCCAGAAATCCAAAGTCGATTTTTTTTAAAATAATTTTGATGTAATTGCATTCAATAAGGTGATGATAATATTATAATGATTATAAATCTCAACAAATAAGCTATATTTTTGGCACCAGCGTGCGTGCATGTCATCGCATCGTGGTCGTCGCAACTCTCCGATGGTTTAATGCAAACGACCATCTTAATGCAGCATATAAAATTATGCTCGTGGTGCTATTTTTGCATTAAGTTCGTCTTAGCTTTGTGCTGAACAATAAATCTTTTTCTTTTTTTAATTATTGACCATTTAATATTATTTTAAATGCTGAAATGTAATGTGCCAGCGTTATCACTAATTACTGCACATCCTAGTTATCTAGGATTGGTACGAGTATCGGTCAACACACATTTAGGTCAACTTGAGTTGGAGCACCACTCGCGTGGAGTAGTCCTCGATTTGCGTTCGCAGGGTCGACCGAGCCATAACGCTGGCTGAGTGATTGTCTCGCTAATTCGCCGTGACGTAAACGATCAGTGTCTGACTGAACCCACCCTGCCTCTCCTCCCCTCGGGAACTAAGGGACTAACTCTACGAGCGTGCCCGACGATCATTCGAGCCAGGTCTAAACAATTTAACTTCAATAAAATTCTTAACACAGCTTCAAAATATATCATGTGTAATGTAACATCACTAGCTAGCTAGCTTATTCTATTGAATTTATGGTGTGGGATAAAGGTTTTTTATTATATTAGGATATTATTCTAATGCAAAATTGCTAAAAACATTTTTCTTTACAACCATTAAAATGAAATCATAAAGTAATTTCTTATAAAATTATGTTAAAGATATCAAATCGGTAAAAAAATCAGGACAAACTTTGATGCTAAATATAAAAGCAATCTTTTTTTAACGCATGTTTATTATACAGAAATAGCAAGACAGTTGATCTCAGTTAGTCTATAAAATTCATTCATTCAAGTTACAACGCCTAGATTATCTCGACCAAATCCTGCAGCTAGGATATTTAAAAGGGCTCGTCGCGTTTTCGCTCGTAGAGACGGCTCTCACACAGCGAGATAAGGCCGGGTAACACTATCCTCCGCAAATAATAGAGGTCGCTTCCGTAAATTTACAAATACGCACAATAATCGTCAAGTTTCCGTCGGCTATACAGCTCCCCAAAGCTAGGATCGCTCGTTCTTTTCAACACGTTTTATTGTTCGCGAGTTAGAGATGAGAATTTTCTCTCATACGAGGAATATGCAGGCGTTTTCCTTGACACATGACAAATTACATTATGATTTTGTTCCTGAGTTGGCTGAATGCTGTTGTTACTTAATTTGGAACTTTCGCTCGTGCCGCTAAGTGATAAAGTTTTTACGTAGTCGCGCGCTGTCATTTTACTTTTCGCATTTAGAAGTCGCGTACGAAGTGTTGTGAAATGGTGTAGTAATACGACTTGGAAACTAGCTGTTAAACTGAACGTGTCAAAAACTAATTTGTAGTTCACGAACTGTTAAAGAACTGGGATTAACATCCACTTCAAAATTTTTGTATAATATTTATTTGGAAGACTGACAAGATTATTTAAAATATCTTGCAGATCTTCATAAGATATAATATTATATAGAAATAGAATTATTCTTCATTCTTTTTCAAGGAGGTTAAAATACTGTTGGTTGGTCTAGTCTAGCTGTTTTAAAAGTGTACTGTGTCTAAGCAAATTACTGCACATATGAGACTTAAAAGCTTATGTCTTAGGTTGACTGTAGTATTACTTAAGAATTTGTATCTAAACCCTGGATTTCAACGCTCCATACCATGAGCCAGCGCAGCGTAACGCTTAAAACTTCAAACTCTGTCTGACGTCTAGATCTTGCAAAATTAGGATTTTTTATATAATAAAATACGCCACGCATCATTTTGCGTCTGTTGACAAATAACTTACTACCTATTCTTATGTTTACCGATTAAACAAAAATAATATAAACCATTCCAGATGTTTCGACAGAGAGCGACCGCACAATGACATGAGTTCTTAATATGTACCTATATTAGATTTTTTTGCTTAACTTTCTAACACGTAACTACACATTTTTATTATGTCTTTAAATAGTAATTCGTCGGCGAAGTTCTCTTAATTCTACGCGAAATGAGAACGGGCGCATTCGGTTCAAGGGCTGCGGCGTAGCTGTCCAACTTTAGTAGGTGCTTTTTCTTAGAGTACATATTACCTCTACTTGTATAACTATCCCGCGTTTGTGATTACCTGTCCCGGCCGCCTTTGATGAATATATCAAAGGATTCTACATTGAAAATGATCTTAATTATTAGTTTATTACTGGTGGTAGACTTCGGTCGAAGCTACTCGTAGTAACCATCCACTGGACAAAACTGTGTCGCCAAGCGATCATTTTTTTTAATTCATTATGGAATAAGAATAAAAATCATTTATTGCCACAAAAAAAACATGATGTTAAGCGTGATGATAAGCAACGATGCGGCCGAAGATGGTAGCAGACTAAAAATACCTTCCTGGCTAAACAGAACATCGTACCCCGGAACACAGTCATAACGCTTGCTTGGCGACATGGTTTTGTTGAGTGGGTGGTAACTAGCCTAGCTAGAAGAGTCCGTGTCTATAGGCGACGTCTATAACCGCTCACTATTAGGCGGATCATCTGCTTATATTATGACCGTATGTCTAAAAAAAAATGATATGCTTAGCTTTGTATAAAATGTAAATCCGTTATTAGGTTTAAGGTATATTCATAAGTTTTACATTATTTATCTATTAAGACCTGTGGATTTTGTGAATAAAATAAAATAAAAAATAAAATAAAGAAAGATAAGGCCTTCCACAATCGTAATATGAATAAAATATTTAAACAAAAAAAACCGGCCATCATGAGACTAAATATTTTAGTCTTCACTTTTATAAAAAGACTTCTTTCAGTTTCTATATAAAATTAATGAAATCTTTTATTAATCCTTGTTTCTTCGTCGTCTCTTAATTAGGCATTGCCATTGAAAGGGAATGAATGAAATGCTAAAGAAAACCGTGGAGCTTTCTCTCTTATTTAAAACTGGTATTAAGAATCATATCAATTTTTAAATACGCATACGAATATTATAATATACGCATCGTAGTTTTACGTCCCTGGAAAGTAATAGTTCCCAATGTAAAAACTACATTGAAACTATTCTAATGCAGTTTTAACATTTTTGGGGGGGTTTTTCAAAATTTTCTCTTTAAATAACGCTAGCTAAAATTCGAAACTGAAATTGCAAAATTTTTCTTCGAGAACATTTCCTTTAATATATGCATTGGTATTCATTTAATGTACAATAATATGGACTATAAGTGTGACCAAAATGCTGGGGTATATTTGTCCCAACGTATGAGTATTGCTATTCAACGATTCAACGTGGCAATGCTGCCAGCAATCTGGTCACTGCTATCTGACAGTGGTTTGAAGCACTTGGATTTTCTGGCCGATTGTGGCCGATCTGAGGTTAACAAAAATGTTCTTTGCTGCTGCTGTAGAGGTCTTAATCTGAGACCAACAGCGTAGGTCATTTAAAAATAAATAATGCAGCATTGTTAGTTTGTTAATAAAGGCATTTATCACATTCGACTATATGCATAACTTTGTCATTTTCCTCATGTGTATTATACTCGTAAATTACTAGCGAACACGCGCGCACTTCGTCGCGCTTAATAGAAATTTATAAGCGTTATTCTACTATATTACGCATGTATCCATACATATAATAAGAATGGAAATTTCTCCCCATTCATTGTGATCCTTTACTAAGGTGAACTGTGAAAATACGCATATGAACGAAACGACGCGAAAAAGTCGCTTGCGCGATCTAATTCGTAAAACATTTTGTCAATTTTTCCTAGGGAAACGTAAAATAAAATAATAAAATAAATAATAATCATTTATATCGGACACATCGCCCCTAATTTACATCAAAATTTCGAAGTAAAAGTAATAGAATATAAAGTAAATTCAATTCAAAAAAATCAAAAAGCAAAAAGTGCGACAAACTAAAAATACGCCATCTATCGATGTGGCCATAAACGAAAATTTACCAGAGTAGTTTTATTAGGCTTAATTTGTAAAAAGGTTATTACTTATGTGAGATAAAACGGCACAACCGAATTGTATGCAGTTTTCGCTAAAACGTTGCAAATTTCTCTAATTTTTAAATAGTATTGGTTTTATTTAAATCGGTTTTTAAATAAAAGAGTTATATCAATCTAAAGATTTACTTATAAAATAATAATAAACAATCGGAACTAAATTTAATTTTATCAATTTTTACTACTGGACTATTCTATATCCCAAATAATTTTAATGGTTAGATGAAATAAATACCTATTATTAAGAAATTAAATATTGTAAATTAAATAATAAAAAAAAAGATAGGTGGTTATAGATATTATGAAAACTTTTAAAATGAACAGTGGGCTCCGCATTATGTACGTTTTTCGTGAAAAGCACTAATAGTTATCCGCTGAGGTATAAATATTATAGGCATAGGCGGATTTAGGGGGGGGGGGGGGGGGCAGGGGGCCAAGGCCCCCCCCAGAAGGTATACACCTCAGTGGTAAAGTCCTTCTCACGAATGAGGTCCCGCGGAATTTTGCGGAACTAAATTAAATTTTTTCGATAAATACTGGACTTCATGCCATAAATAATTTTATTTGTTAGAAAAAAATAGAAACATAATATATAATAAAGAAATTACACATGAGAAATTATGAGGTGTTAAAAAGTTATTTAATATGCTAACTTTTAAAATTTGCGATAGTGGCGCCCCGCAAAAAGAACTCCTTTCGTGAAAAGCACTCTACCTAGCAGTCACGGTTTCCGATTGAGCTGAAATTTCGCATACCGGCAATCGGATGACAATGCAATAATTTTATGACATGGAAGTGATCTGAAGTCTGATGATGGAGCTGAAAGGTGGTCATAGGAACCGCGTAAACAAAAGACAAAACCTCATGGAGTTTGGGTCCATTTGATTCGTCTTTACGAGTACTTTGATACTATATGGTAACCAGGATCTGATGATGGAGCTGGAAGGTGGCCATAGGAATTCCGTGATTAAAAGGCAAAACCCCATCGAGTTTGGGCTCATTTGATTCGTCTTGACGAGTACTTTGATACGACATAGTAACCAAGGTCTGATGATGGAGCTGAAAGGTGGCTATAGGAACTCCATGAATAAAAGACAAAACCCCATCGAGTTTGGGCTCATTTGATTCGTCTTGATGAGTACTTTGATAAGATATAGTAACCAGGGTCTGATGATGGAGCTGGAAGGTGGTAACAGGAAACGCGTAATTAAAAGACAAAACCCATCGAGTTTGAGCTTATTTGATTCGTCTTGACGAGTACTTTGATACTATGCATATAGTAACCAGGGTCTGATGATGGAGCTGGAAGGTGGCCATAGGAACTCCGTGATTAAAAGTCAAAACCCCTTCGAATTTGGGTTCATTTGATTCGTCTTGAGGAGTACTTTGATACTATATAGTAACCAGGGTCTGATGATGGAGCTGGAAGGTGGCTATAGGAACTCTGTGATTAAAAGACAAAACCCATCGAGTTTGGGCTCCTTTGATTCGTCTCGAGGAGTACTTTGATACGATATAGTAACCAGGGTCTGATAATGGAGCTGAAAGGTGGTAACAGGAACCACGTAATTTAAAGTTAGCATTTATTACACGATATCATTTTATATTGCTAAAACTAAAATTATAATAAGGCGAATTTGTATTTTAGTCGAATTTTGTCGTTACACGGTCTTTTATATTATTATTATTCTACTTTTAATACCTAATATTAAAAAAGAAAGGATTTAACGTTATTTCGTCGGGTATGAGATATTTGAATAATATCTGAAATTTGATAGATATATGATAATAAATAGTTTGAGTACGTAGGTATATGATAGTTTCCTTTCAGAAAATTTCATTTTAGTTTTTTTTATACAACGATGTAAGAAGACGAGCAAGATGCTCTCCTGATGGTAAGAGATAACGCTGGGATTTAACGAAGGTTAAATTCTGGGTGCACTGCTGAGTCATAAAATGTTAAGATTCTTCAGCCCAGTAATTTCACTAGCTACAGTGCCCTCCTACCGAAGCACAGTAATGTCTGCACATCACTGTTCAGGCGGCAGAATAACTGACACTGTAGGGGTACTAGCCAACCTCCTGCAGAGGAAGTCTACCCACGGTAAAGAGATCACCATTAAATGACGCGGAAAAGAGTCAAGAGTAAGTGTACGGAATCAAGCTGTTATTATTCCGTATTTTTATTAGTTTTTCTGATTTTAATGATAATTTGATATATTTTTGTTTACTGTATATAATCTTGATGTACTAATTTGTGTAAGTGGTAATTTATGGCCGTTCTAATTTGTACTGTGGTATAGGTATAACGATAGTTCTGGGACTTATCCCAGGACGTCTCTAAAATCTAAGTATTATTCACAAAAAATGTTTCATTTTATTATTTACTAGCTTATGCTCGCGGCTTTGCCCGCACGGCAAAATCCTTTCTTAGCAGTGGTCTACGTCATGAAACCTTTCTATGTTCCAAATTTCAACCCAATCCATCTAGCGGTTTAGGCTGTGCGTTAAACGGATTCATCAGTCACTAGCTTATTCTCATGGCTTTGCCCGCATGGACGGGTTACGTATCATAATACCTACGGTCGTTTCAACTACGGTCGATATAACTACGGTCGATTCGCCTATGTTCATTTCACATATTGGACGACTCGCTTACAGTGCAACTCGCCTGCGGTTGATTAAACTATGGGCATGTGAACTAATGGGCGATTCGGCCAATGTTCATTTGATATATTGGTTAATTCAACTATGGACCACTCACCTACGGTTTATAAATTCTTTGTTACGCGTGTTTTTAGTACAGTATTCAGGGCAAACCGAAATCAGTTGGTTAGGTTAGGTTTGAACAGTGACCACAATGCGCGAGCCGAGCGAGCGAAGCGAGCGTGCCGCGGCAGCGGCCGGCGAAGCGCCAGATATTTTTCTTATTACTGAATGATTTATCCTGTGTCATAGCATCTTCAGGCATTTTGGCATCTTCTTTCATCTACCTCATCATGGCAAAGTGGCATAATAAGCTGTCTGCGCACCTACAGATAGAAATCATTCAGGTATCAAAAACAACACGTTTCTGAATTCTGTACTATAAACAAGTATTTTTTAGCTGTCATACCTGACTAGCAGCCGGAAACATGGTCTAAAAATACGTGAACCGTCCGTTAGTTCGGTCGAAAATAGGCAAATCGTCCAATAGCTTAATCAACCATAGCTCAATCGACCGTAGCTGAGTTAACCGTAGGCGAATCGTCAAATAGTGATTTCGACCAATAGTTATTATGAACGTAGGCGAAACGTCCAATAGACATTTTGAATAGTAGGTGATTCAATCGTAGTTAGGAACATATTGGCAAGGTTTGCCAGCCTTTACTAATTCTACGCCCATTAAGTCGCAGAAAACCCGTGAATTGAATCCCTCTTTTCCGTGGAAATGGAAATCGAATTAAATGGTCTGCATCAAATTCATTAATATATGAAAAATTTACTGTCACGCGCTACGAAGTGCGCGCGGGTCAGCTAGTTATAAATATAAACCTTCTTCTTGAACCACTCTACCATTAATTCAAACCGTATCAAAATCCGTTACGATGTTTTAAAGATATAAAATAAAATAAATAAATAAAAATTTCAGGACGTTTCACACAGCGCCACCTAACCCCAAACTAAGCAACTTAATGCTTGTAATATGGTGGTTAAGATAACGGATATAATACTTATATACTTTTCTTTTGTAAATACATACTTATAATAGATATTGAAAACCACCCAGACCAGAAACAAATACCTGAGTATCACACAAACATTTGTCCCATGCGGGAATCGAACCCGCAACCTTCTGCGTTGCAGGCGGGTATTAGCCCACCGCGCCACAGAGGTCGTCAAACAAGCATACATAGAGACAGACAGACGCGGGAAGCAACTTGTAACGTGCCAATGTGGCATTTTAAGCGTGTTGGGTCATGGCCCGACTACCTGCCCCTACCACATGTTGGGACCTGCACCCCATCCCCTGCCTTCAAGGCCTCGTGCGCCCGCGCTCCCTTAGCGTGGGCGAGACGGACTGCGTACGCGTCCTAGAGCAGTCGAATTCCAGTAAACTATTGTAATTCATTCCATTTTAAATAATTAAATGGTCTAGTACCTATAGTTTGTTTTTAATGCGTGCAATTACGTGCGTGAAAAACTTTATTTTATACTACTTAGTGATAATCAATGCAAGGTACTACCGCTGGGCGCAGCTAATACGATCAACAAAATACGATTACACAAACAAGAATCAGCCAAAACAATACTTTATTGTTGTATGCCAATTAATTAGATAAAATGAGTTAGTAAATCATTGTAAATGGCGGCGGGTGATCCAACGGCTTAGGGGGGGCGGGGTGGACAGAATTGCGTTATTTTTAGATATTCTTTTATTGCGCATTACTCACTAATGATTTGTGGCAATAACTGGTACTTTTGGTTTTGTTTATACATCAGTAAGAGCCACGAAAGTGAGGGGTGCATTGAAAACCAGCGCTGGGTGAACATCTACCTATAGGTATTCACCCAGTATATGCTGAATGCATCCCTTTTGCCAGCTAATAATAATATATTATTGTAACCTTAACTAGGGCAAGTTGCCTATGCGACTCCCCCCTATTGTAATTTTTAGTTAGTTAAGTACTTAATGTATTGTATGATGTGTTTTTATGCTTGGCAATAAATGGTCATATATTTTATTTATTTATTTTAATTAGGCGCCTAAATTCTTCTCCCGGTCACCCCATCTCCTGGTCAGTAGAGCGCTCTATTAGATACAGGTATATAACCCTTTATTGTAACAACACATTACAATAAAGAGTTAAAAAACTTCAAAATATTGTTATAATTTAAACAATGATATTACAATTGGAGGGTTTATCGCTAAAAATTACCTCTTTCAGATAACCGTGCCGTATTAATGTTCTTTAAAAGGCCAGCCTCACTTCGTCAAATTTAAATAAAATTTTGATTATTAGGATGTGCTTGAACTTAACTTCTTTTTTAATTATCTCTTTAATATATTGTTGCTTATGTACTCATATTTAATTGTAGCGCACCTACGTGCTACGTGTAGCTACGAGTTTCGTAGCGGCGTAGCACCCGTGCTACTAGAAAGAGTACTACGAAAATTTATACATGTTCTTCAAGTGTGATTTATTTTGATGGTATGGTTATTAATAACATTTTGTGTGTGTGTGTGTGTGTGTGTTTTTTTTCTTTTTTTACTCTCGCGAATATTATGTTCTTAGCGCAGTAAATTGATTCTTAGAGCTATACAAGTATATATGTATAACAATAATATGTACCATCTATACAACAACAATAGTACAATTTTATGTTTACAAACAAAAAACAAGTGTTATAGCGAATTGTAACAAGAATAGATACGAGAAAAGAATTTTCATTTACAAATAGCTTGCCTGTGTGAAGTTAAATCTCCAAGTGCAAAATATTCAACATTTTCCTTACAAAAGTAATAATAATGATAAAATGTTCGAAGCTGAGCGGAACGTTTTTAATGTTAATGGCGCATCCTTCTTCGTCAGTCATTGTGTTGGAGTTATTGTCACGGCATTTTTTTTGAGCGTTATCCGACGTGTTTACTGACGTCACACGTTGAGAACCTCTCCTGATGAGCCTCCTAATATATCACACCTATATTATACTAACAAAGGGTCAAGAAAAACACACGAGGGTTTTCTGTTGGGTTATGTAAAAATAATCCTGTTCCACTCAGATTATATCCGATGGTTTTGTTTAGCGGATGTTTTTTTAGATTTTTGACAAAACAATTGATTTTTTTTTACTTGTACTTTTTTCAGGATCTCGTGTACTATCTCTTATCTCTATTATATTATAATTTGATAGATATAATCTCTTTTTTTAAAGACTAATTTGTATATATATATTTTATAAGACTATTTTGTACTTGCGAACTATGCGGTGCACCTACTTAAGACTTAAAGTACAATTTGAAAGGATTCCAAACTGAACTGAAAGATACTACAACTTTGTGTGCCTTTCAGCACTAGATAAGTCATTAAATATAATTAAAATTACAAATAAATAATATAGATCCTTAAAATATATAAATATAAATATAGAGGTAGATAAATATACAAAAAAATATCCATTAATCAGAATACAGCGGAAAATGGTTAAGTAGATTATTAAAATCAGTTCAGTTACCTTATAAAAAAACCAACTCTGTATCATCGAGTTTGTGGTGATCACGATAGGCCAACTATGTTCACAATGATATCTTAGCCTCAAGATACAACCCTTCAACAGCTCAAAACCTAAGGAATTAGTTAAGAGTCTAATTGTGTAAGAGATTATGGCAAGATTTGACAATATATTCTAGTTATTTCAGCGGGTTTGAGCACAACCACGGGGCTTAACTCCAGTTCTATAGATTACACTAAGTACAGTCAGTGGTCCCTCAGTTTCTTGTGGCTTTTGCTATTGGACCTCCCGTGAGGACGCGACATTAAGCCGTAATCTGGATCATCCGAAACGCGATTATGTTACAGACAAATAAGTTATGGAAGCGTCTTGTTCTTGAGATTAGGGACGGATAATCTTCTTAACGTAATACGAACATAAATTATTACGCTGAGATTTTGCTGTTGTGTTCATTAAAAGTTGTTAATATTTACTTTAATGGGCCTACTCGTTCAAGCTTCGCTACAGTTTTGCTTGCGCAGGCACCTTATGAACATTGTGTTTGTGGTAAAACTGACACAATTCTGAACACTGTTCAGTGTATAAATCGGCCTGCGTAAGCAAAACTGTCCTAAAATAAACATATATTTTAAGAATCATAACTTATATTTTAACACAAGTGCAGAATAGTCACATTAACATTTTATTATTATTAATACTTTTAATTTTTATATTGAAAAAAAAACATTCTAACAATACTACAGCTATAAATTAATTTATATGAAAACTAGCTTATGCTCGCGGCTTTGGCCGCATGACACAATTCTTTCTTAGCGGAGGTCTACTTTATAAAACCTATGTTTGTTCCAAATTTCAGCCCAATCCGTCAAGCGGTTTAGGCTGTGCGTTGATAGATCAGTTAGTCAATCAGTCACTCTTTCCTTTTATATATTTAGATGTAAACCAATATTACATTATATGAAATTTTACAATTAAATTTAACAAAATTAATATCATTAAAATGATATCTCATAAGCTCAAGTTTAACAAAGCTGTGGTAGGCATAAGTAGGCAGGGAAATTAAAAACAATAGAAAGTTTTCATATTTTTTCACTATGATATTCGCTCCCTATATTATCTATCAGAAGATCCCTAATATGGTCTTACAAATTTTTCCCTATAACAACAGCTGTGACCAACGACTTTTCGTGCTTCGAAACAATATCAAAGTTCTTCAGATTACACAAATAAATTGATTTCTATTAATCTTTATCGTCCAAATAAAATATTGATTGAAATAACAGTCAGAGTTTATTGTGAGAACGCTGAAATTTATTACACTATTTTAATTTTTAGTTCTAAGCCTTAAAAACCGGTGTTTAATAAATAATTATTTAAATTTACTCGTATCTCAAATTTATAGCTCATAGTCATCAATCGTTAAAACATAAAGTAATATTATGTAATTTACAATGATGTACGAAAGTAACAATAGAAAATTACAGATAATATCATCTGTCTGTTTGTGACATGACGTTAACATAATGCGAGAGTTCCCAAATTCCCAACTGATTTTGACGCGGGTCTCAATCTGTTCACTTTTAGATACTCGTATGAACATTAAAATGAAAATATATTTCAACATATAAGCAAAAATATGAGCTTGACGTTTTAAGCATACATAAAATTACTTTTTGGATAAAAAATATATTTAAAGTGAAAGTCCTGATTAACTGTCCGACTGGCTTGATCCCTAGGGTTATACGCATAGACCTAAAAATCAGAATTTTCTCGGAGAGTTCTTTTAAAATATTGTAGTCGAGGGAAAACCGGGTGCTTCAAAATTGCGACGAAGAGATTCCAAAAAATACTAGTTTCATAAATTATGTTAAAGGCAAAAATAAATTCGCTTTTGAGAGAGTTTTAGAGCTGTTTAATTTTGTTTTATTGTTTAAGTAAAGTTTGCGTTATAATGTTTTAATTAGGCTTACAGAGGGCTAGATTAATTACGATTAAGGGGCATGAGCCGTTCTGATCGGGTGTGCCGTATTAAGGCGACGGTTCGTTACGATTCTTTTACTCAAAGTGTAATGAGACTGCAGATTAACCGGTGAAAGATAATAAATTGAGAGGATACTTGCGGAATCCATTAAGGCGCGGAACTTCGAAAACGAATGGATGTGTTTTTCTTCGCGAAATTACACTGTATTTCTTTTTCCTTTCAATGCTTCTGTTGTAATATTATTAAGAATCTTGTTGTTCGGTAATTATAAGATTTGTATTCGTTTACCAGAGCATTGTGTTTACTCTGTTTTCTAAAAAAATGTACATTTTTAACAAAGTAGTTCTATTTTTGGATAGGTGTACTTTCAAAATTTTAATTTTAAAGCGTTGTAAGGATTATATAATCTAATACGGGATGATACGAGTACACGGGTCGATTTATGGAAAAATAATTCCGTGTAAAACCCATATTAAGCTTGTTATGTTGGTTACTTTTATAAGTAGTAGGAAAAGCATTTATTATGATAAATTATAAATATCGCTTAGACTTCAACCCGATTTGGAGCTTTCACAGGATTCAATATACGCGTGTCAAAAAATATCCTGAATCCGATATCAAAGATGGAGGAGAATAAGATTATATGAGGGTAACTGTCATTGATATTCGATATACGTGACGTTCAAAGAATCTGGAAGACTCGACTTGAGGTTCTGGGCTTGGTAATTAAATTGGAAAAAGTTCGGTAAAATATTCAAAGAAATATTCGCATAACACGAACTAAGGTAGAGCTCGACCATTCTTAAATTGCAGGATGGTCTCATAGACGTCGCGTCGAGAACATTTTGTTTGCAAGAAGATGGGACTTAAAAAGTTTTGAAGTTTACTATAGGACGTTATGTCACGTGCTTCTTTATCTCGGTGGCCGAAAAGTTAGTCATACCTCTACATCCGTAAGGGCGTGTTCAGATGAAACGCGCCCTCAAAGTCACCTACAGATAGCTAAGCAAGCTTTTAGTTATGGGCTTTGTCAGGTACTTTACAATGGCCTTTATACAATCTACAATTTGTTTTCAAAATACACTTATAGTCTAGAGCATGCAGTTATGAAGCCCTGTAAAGTTGTGTATGAAATCATTAATAATAATGCTTGCATGCGAGACGTTTGAATTTGCTTGAGCGAGCGAATGTCGCCGAAGAGATAATTACCAGCGTCAATATGCAGCGTGCACACTCCGTCCGCCATTTGAATATTTCCCAGTGGGCGAAGTTTGTGGTATGCTCGTTAGAAATGGCGGATAGAGTTTTATTAATGTCCAAAATGATAACGACGTGTAGCGCGGTCGAGCGGTCGCGTCCGACGCGATTACTGACGCTCGGCTGAATTAATAACTCGCTTTACTGCCGTTACGAGACAACAATACGTGTTTCAATTCCTATTTTAAATTTGCTAACGCTTGTTCTCCCTGAATTATGTATCTCGTTTAGAACTCGTTTCCGCGACAACGTTTTGTACAGTTCGCGCCATTATTTAACCTAATGTATGGAATCGTTCATGAACACGAACATCGAGCACTCGTCCTGTCTTTCCTCGTACCACTTTATTACGCGTCATATAAATAATAGCTACCCGAGAGAAGCACACGCAAAAATGTTAACATTTATGACACGAACCCGAAGGCTGAATTATTAATAGCGTGTCGGTAATATATCCGAGCGAGAGAGAAAGAAAGGCACATTGTCTCGCGATTACGAGTACGAGTTGCCGTCGCTCCCGTCACTCTTTAGCTTGAAGATTTATGTTGTTGCAATAAAATCTCCTCGTTTGAATAAACATCTCCGTGGCTGGGAACTGCGGCCTGTGACAAATTGCCGGAGTTCGCAGCCAAAAGTCAGACGAACATTAGCCGAAGCCGGAATAATTCTTTTTAAGGAGTGCGCTCGACTTGCCGCCTAATTATTCATGTGAGAGGGGCCTGATGACAGTTCGGCACCGACGCCGGCCTTCAATGAACCACACGCATAATTACTTGCCTGAGTAAAACATACGTGACACGTACACATGCCCTACAGCGCCCTTTCCCACCGTCAAGTTTGCTTCAATAAAATTCATATCCTTTTTCATGCTAATATGATAAATTCAATAAAAAATATAATTATCAAAATAAGACCCCTATATGCAATGATACAAAAAATATGAATGATGCCCTATTACATATAATATCAAAAAAAATTCCAAAGCTTTTCTAATATTTATTTACCAAATTGCATGATTGAAAACAGTAATTTATTAATTTATAATTAAATATAATATCAATCAATCCATAATTATTGTTATGAATTTTATAATATCTAATTGTTTGATACAGAATATTTCATTGTTAACGGTTAAACAGCGCTGGCCGCCGGCAGCTGGTTTTGCGTTAAATTTTATTACTTCTGCGTAAAATAATAAATCAATGGCTTTTACAACAGCCTTGTGTTTGTTTCTCGCCTCGCGATTTACATTTTCTCTTCTACATTTTTATCAAAGAAAATGAACAATGTTGGTCCGACGCTATCAAAATTTTCTCAGATTTTCATCGTGTACATTGATCCACTTTTAATGAGAACATTTTTCTCAATCTTAACCTAATTTATAACTACTAGCTATAAATCAGGGGTTAATCACTGCTTAAGAGAACATTTTGAGCGATAAAACGAAAAAGAATGTTTTATTTGCTATTCTTCGTTCGGAGGAAAGAGTGGCTTAGTAAATTTCTAATTTCTTTTGAGGGTGAGTTGTAAGGTCGTAGATAGTCCAACAAAAACTAATTAAACCGAACATCGGCATGTGTAGAGTAGAGAGTAATGAATAGTGGAAGACCGATAGCCACCTCCGCTCCGCTTGCGCTCGCAACACTCGCGCCCACGAGGCGTTCGAGGAAAAAACAATTTTAATGAAAGCCGTGATTTCCTTCCACACGTTAATTGAAATCTCATCGTTCTACTAACTCTCTTTGTGCTTGCATTAGAACCGTTACTATGATTATCATGAATTTTACTTTGTTTCACGACTCTTTTGCATCTGTTGAGACAGAATCGGAGTGAAAAACATTGCATATCTCAAGTTTTACATTGCTACCTTCCTTTGTGGTATGTTTCTAAAAGTTTTATAAAATGAACGGCATTTATGGTTGTGTTTTGACTTGATTTAACTGTCTTGGAATTTAATATTGGACGGTAAGAGGTATGCGAATCCGTCAAATGATGGTCAGGCATGGTCGTATAACTATTTATTATTTATATACCTCTAGTAGTACTCAACAGACAAAGTAGCCATAGTTTGTAGAAAATCTTGCTTGATGGACTCGGACCAGATTTGGATTTATTTAGTGCAGTAAGCACTCTAATATTATAAAACGATTAACAAGCATGACTGATTACTGATGACGGATTGACGTTGGTAGGTTAATATTTAGAGCGGCCATAATTGGTAGTGGGATAGATATGCAGGCGATTTGTGGTTATGTCCTAGTACGCGATTACGATATGATCCAATCATGAAACGCGTAATACGACCGCACCGGTTCGACTGTGTATAATTGATTCCGCACCGTCAAATTGTCCATGTCCTTTGACAACCGCGCTCCCGCAGGACTAATCTCCGCGACCGTTACCTGAATTGATAAACTTTTAATGGCCATCGGAATTTAAATTGATGCCCCGCAATTCATCGAAAAAGACCACATTTAAAATGTTTGCATCAAGTTTAATAGATAGAATTCATGTACAATTTTATAGTTCAACAACATTTGACAAAGCGAATAAATTGTTCCGATTATTTTACAAAGGACTTTCCTGGATTTGTACTAAAACCACAACGCTTTGCCGTTTCACGGTGCTTAATGAAATGAGCCATAAACTAAACAACAATAGAGCAGCGCAACAACATTGCCGCAGAGTTAGAGACCGCAAAAACTATGTGCTCTGCGGCGGCTTGCGTCGCCTCAAGTAATGAATGGACCGAGAACGTTGAACAACTAGGAAGTAGGAACATTTAGTAGTAGGTATATCTCGGGGCGACGGATCGTGACGCTGCGGAATGCTAGTTATAGCGCTGGGAGACGTGAGAACTGCCAAGATGGCATATTCGCTGACGTCGCGCCCGCGCCCCGCGCACACCACTTAATCTTCGCCGGAGCTCACTCAGCATTCCGAATGGCCTGCGTCTTCAGCCTCCGCCGCTCGCTCGGGCTAAGATTCGAGCGATACCAACCTCCTTCGCTTCGTAATCAATTTTTACGAATACAACCGCATCAAAAGCAGAAAATAAACATTATTATTTTGGCAAACGCTACTTATTTCTGAAACTGTTATTACTACAACTGTATACACCGCGAAATTTAGGTAAATGGAGTAATGCCAACTTTCAATAAAAAGTGCTTGCAAAAGTATCTAGGTCTGGAAGCGAGTGAAACGTTTCAGTGCTGGGTGCTGAGTACTCCAGTTTTATTTTTACTTACGACATAGTTGCCACTTATAAGTGCTGTCGCTAACTCTCTACGCTGGTATATAAATGAGACAATATTTTGATAATATAAGATTTAATATGATAAAACATAATTCACCGAAACCCGACGCGGCGCCGTCAACCGCATATCAGCGTCATGCAGTCATAGCTTAGAGGGTTCACGCCGGTAAGGGATGTTAATTTTGCGACCGGATTATTCTCATAGTTGCTTAACTTGTGTGGTTGCTTTAATTTAATGGCTCGACCGTATTGTATTATAAGCGCTTTAAGGGATTCGTTTTATTATGGAGATTTATGTTGGAATGTTTGAGTAGTTTTTACATAATGTGTGTAATACTGATGTGGAACAAAGTGTGATTCGAGTTGTTGAAGGGCGCGAGTGGTGGAGCGGTGAGTGCGCCGGCGCCGGCCCGTGCGGCAGGCCACTCGGATATTATTCCGGAACGAGCGGACACCTATGCATATTCATGATCCTGATCCAGAGGCGCGTATTAATTTGCATCCCGATCCGACACCGGCCTCGCTACATTGTCCATTTTCGTTTCTTTACTGAGCCGGCGACCCACTGTCCACTGCGACGGTTCAATGGGACGTTAAATCGGAACAGTCGTACCGTCCGCTTTGAGTAATTTGCAAAATTTAATTCCATATTCATTCTCTGCGAAGCGGACGCTTTTATCCCGCAATAGTTTTCTTTTGCAATAAAAGTTTACGATGGAAAATGGAAAGTTTTTACACCTCAGTACAGTTTCAAACTACGCGGTTTGGAAAACAAATATTTTAACCCGTTACGTTATGAGATTTTTGCACTAATTGAGATGCGTATAACAAATAATATTTTATATATCTGATACGATTAAGTGACATTTCACATATAACCCCCCTGAAAGGTTCTCCCTGAAAGGTTGTCTGGAAGAGATTGCTTTTAGCGATAAGACCGCCAATTGTTACACTTATGTCGTGATTTTGTGTTATAGTTTTAAGTTTTCTGTATGTTTGTAGTGTTTCAATAAAGAGTTTTCTATTCTATTCTATATTATTGAATCTATAAAAAAGCCATATTTACTGGTTTTTAAATTAAAAGTAGGTACCTTATTGATGGTATCGCGAAATTTATTGTTTGCTCGAAATAAATTTATTATTTATTTTATATGCTTAGTAATGTACATAATATTATATAAACAGTGTGTTACATAAACGTGAATTCAGTTTGGCTACTTAGTCCAAATATAAAGTACCTACTTTTAGGTAACACATGGACGAAGTTGGCACAAAACAGTGTCTAGTAGGACGATATGAAAGAGGCCTATGTGGGATGTAGAAAGCTATAAATGATAATGGTAGCCACCTTATAAAACAAAAGTTTAAAAAAACATATTATAATAATGTAGGTATGACATAAAACCATATTAAATTATTAGTATTTAACTACTATTAGTACGAACTACATTGTACATCAGCATCATCATCATCAGCCTATGTTGGTCCACTGCTAGACATAGGCCTCCCCCATGGCACGCCACTAGCTCTACTAGGTCCTCCGTATCATTGTACATATTATTGTCATAATTTGGTCTACAATATGGGGCTATATGGGCTGGACAGCTTGTACTCTAAACTATGAGCTGCCCAACTTATAGTTTAGAGCGATCTCTTCCACCTAACCGACAATACATACAAAGATTTGTTGAAACGACACAAAGTAATGAAGTACTTTTTAAATACTTTTTAATTTGCATTTAAAAAAGTGTTAGAATTGAGAATCCGTACAATTTCCTCTATTTCTAAATATGCTTTCTTCATTAATTTAAAAACCTTGCAAATAAGAGTCTCTATCATTTTTATACATTTTAAAAGGGTCAGTTAGACAAAAGAAATATGCTAATGCATAAAACAAACCAACCACAGTTCTTTCAGTTTTCCAGCGAATTTATAACATCTTTGTTGAAACGTTCTGCTTTGAAATACATTATTAAAACAGTAACGTGTGGATAACCTAAATATATTATGAGGAGATGAGGATAAATCCCGCTTCTGTGGATTATATCGTGATCTATAATCTGTGTTATATTTATGAAGAATACATAGGTAATGTACATGGTTTTAAATAAAATATGTTTGGAAGGTTTCTTTCTTTTGTGGATTTCTTTTCGGGTAGGGAGGGTTTACAAAGATAAACACTTTCTTTAGAGAATTTGATCTTCTAAATATATAAAAGGAAAATGTGACCGATTGCATGATCTGTTTATAATGTACAGCTCAAACCGTTGAATGGATTGGGTTAAAAATTGGAACAGTTTTTAGACATAATAAAAGGGTTTTATAACCGCTGAGAAATGTATTCGCCAGGCGGTAAAGCCGCAAGCATAAGCTGAAATAGCTAATTATCAAATAATTCGCGAAATATATAAACGTTAATAATAATAATCGTTTATTTCAGATATAAGACATAATAAAATATAATTTTCATCCATATATTGTATTAATATTTATAGTACTTAAGACAGTACTTTTACAGTATTAAAGAGACCAAGGAAAGAAAAACCTAAACGGCTTTCTCACACTGAAAATTCATTTGCGTTGATTATAATATGTAGTAGCTGTATACAGCAATAGATGTCAATCGAAATAAAATAAATAACCATCATGTATTAACAATAAAACTTAATTTATTCTAGAGATATAACTAAAACGACACAGTTAAATCTTTTAGACTGGTAAATAGGCTTTAAAACTGGTTAATTATTGTTTTATTACTGGTTATCTAATAACGGGGCTGGCAAAGCCAGTAATTCAACACTTCAACACATTGGGATCTATTGTGTTTATCACGTCATTACTGGTTATACTCGTATTACCACTCATGACCATAATAATAACCCAAACATGACATTTTACAGAATATTTTATGGGCATTTCTCATTATTATAAACTACGTAGTACAAAGTTCCAAAGGTAAATTACTTCCATGTTTTGTTTCTGCAAAAACTGCAGACTTCGTCGTTGAGGAAAAACGAACGGTAGCGACTGTTATCTCAGTACATTTTTAAGCGTTAGCCAGAAGTAATTTGCGCTTGTCTAAGGCCCATGATCAGAAACAGCCCAAGGCCGCAAAAAGTATTACGGTATTTCCGTACGGGTTTCCGTTGAGCTTCAACATGGAACTCTTCAAAAGGCAAGTGAACAGAGTCTTGAAAGGTATGCAGCGTACCAGCTCTACCCCTGTATTTGCAGGTGTCCATAGACGACGGTATCCATCAGATGGGCCGTCTGCTTGTTTGTCACCTATAACATAAAAAAGTGGAAGGATGATGGGAGGCCTTGCCCTTCAATAAAACAACAATAGCTAATAATAACAAGTTTTATGATTTAAATATTATCACATCCAATGCAAGAAAACTTATTAGAAATAATATAATCCACACCTTTTCTCCACAGCTTTTCTCTCTAATCCCTGAACAGAAAAAGGGAACAATCATAAGTTGTTTTAGTTGTTGTTTCGTTTAGTTTGTTGATTTATTTGTTATATTCGATGTGGTAGCACATGGCGCGAATCTTCATCATATTGCTAGTAGATGATTTTATTTAGACAATATTATATTTATTTTAGAACTAAGTTCGTACTATTGTTAAGAAAATTTGAGAAAAAATGTTACTTTTTTTTACTAAATATTACGACTGCTTTTTTAAGTTAAATATCGACATACAACTATACGACTAATTGTGAGCGGTTACCGTTCCCTTAGAAGTCTACAACTCCAGTGGTGTTAAAGTCTCCGAAGTATTGTCGATCAAGTAGGCGGGGTAAAACCCTTTCCTAGTTGGTTTCACTGAACATCGTACCGGAACACGGTCAAAATTAATGGTTGCGGAAGGATGGTTGAAGATATTGTCAGATGTTGAGTTTGATGTATGATTGTGTTTTGTGTACATTTCAATTTAAAAATATAATTCTGTTCATATACATAGTTTTCATATAAAGCTCAGATCAGGGAATAAACACTGACTTTATCTTTTGCATCACTATTGCTAGTCTTTTCTTTATCAGCATTATTACTTTCGTTCTACTTTTACGACGAACCTCATTATTTCAAATACCTGCATATCTCAACTTGATATTTAACGCTGCTTCTATTGCATTAATTCGCATCTTTCTAAACGTACTTATAACGTCCTAAAATATGCAAACTTTTAAAAATTCATATTCAAATCAACCTGGACGAAATTTATCTCTTTTTATGGTCGCACTCGCAATTATCATAGTAATGAGACACTTTGATATCGTGCAGTTTAATTTTATGATTTAGTGAAAACGTCGCACATTTCGTAATACATTACGATGCGGTTGGTCTCTTTATTATTATTTATTTAATTTTTTGGCCGGGTGGGTTCCATTGCTGGGCAAAAGTTTCCCAAGCCTTAAACCATTCAGTGTTCTGTTTGTAGTCTCCATTCCTTCGAATGGTAATCCTGTTCGTTCCGTTATCTCTTTCTGAAGCCGTGAAGCCGTCTTTCTTTATTGAGACAGACTTTTATACAATAGACTTAAAACTTAATTAAACTACATATAATATTACAATAATATATTGTAATTTAGATTTGACTCTGACAGTGTAATTATATTAAGTTATATAGGTCTACAATATAAAAACCACCCGGTTTATAGCTTCGAGCGAACTCTTCCAGGCTTCGCATAGAATGTATGAAATTAAAGAGCAGGGTGTAATTTATTTCGTAAGTAGTTTGTATAACAATGTTGTATAATTTAGCAGCGTGCTAACCGCCGCGCTGTAATCAAGATCCGGCGGGGAACCGTAATGATATTTGGTTTGCAACGTTAAATATGGAGACGTTATCAGTCGTACATATGCGAGTATTGTAATAACAAATCACGGTTTACCATGAATATATCACGCTTTGGTTATATCCTATTATATATTCCTATTATGTTAAAATTATACGCACTGTCTTTTAATAGTAGGTACATAGGTAGGTATATACGTAGGTAGGTTTAGGTAGGTATATTTATATAACTTTTCTCTTTATGAAATCTTATTCAGTGGCTCATAACATTTTAGCTTTCAAATAAAATTCCTTTCGTTTTACTGTAATGTTTTTAACTATGAGCAAACTTTCGTGGTTTTTGAAATTGTTGAAAAGATGTGTGTGCAAACAACTCAAGCTTATAGTTTTAAATGCTATCGAATTCGTATTTCATTTCATTTGGCGATTGAAGATACATATTTTTAGCGTAAAATAAAATGTTGTGTAAAATATGAATAGAAATATTTGTGGCAAATCTATTTTGATTTGATACTTTGATTTGATTTGACATAACAAGCGCCCAGCGTGTTTGCAATAAAGCTAGTCATAGCTAACTGAAACAATAAAATTTATAAATGTATTTTAAAAGAGTTGGTAACCGAACTCCGCTTATTTTTTGATGTATACTTGATATGTCTAAGAATAAGTCGTCAACAAACGCAGACAAAATTGCGCTAATCAGTTAGTTTCCAATAAATATTTTCAATCATCCGATAAAATTGCAATAGATGCTTCAAGAAACCCATCTTTTAACAACAGTAAATACAAAATGTAACTACAAAATGATAGCGGAGACTGTAAGCTTTTCACTTTTTCTCCGAAGCGGGCTATTATTCGTAGGGAAGCTCGATGCACTAACTTCTTTGAGAGATGCTGCGCTGGCAACGAATGGAGTTCGACAGAAACTAATTAAAAGCGAACATCGAGCAATCTGGTGAACTTGCTTGATACTGGTACTATTTGAGGACAGATCACACAATGCACCGCCTGATTTCACATAATATGTACTTTCCATGTGGTACAGTCACGATTTGATTTTCTTTAATCATATCATCTGTAGGGGAGAATGACATAATAGGAGTGAGACGAAAAACATTTTTGTTCGTAATGTAGATTGTAAAAAAAATATTAGACGCGTATTTTATTTGTAATTTTAATAACAAAAGTGTGGTTTACCTATAAATTGTGGTTTGACTCTGACAGTGATAATTAGGGTTACCTGTTCTGTTGGAGTATAAACCCCCAATTATTATTATTTACAATGCACTTAAGTTGCAATTAAAAGCTGATAAAGATGATTTATATTTATTAACACCAAAGTGAAAGTAGTTGCTTAAACCGACTAGGCGTTTACCTACAGGACAACACCAACATTTTCCTTATGTGTAAACACGTGATGACAACCTATCAAAATAAGTAGTATTGTCCTATGACGTTCCAATAATATTAGCTCTATTATATATCGAAATGATAACCTCGTTTTTTTAAGTCAGTTAAAAAACAAATAGGTATATAGGCCCTAAGTTATATGAGTGAACAGTAGGACGGTGCGAGCCATTCCATAAAAACGTTCCAGGTACTATCATAACTATAAAATTTTATTACATACAATACCCGAAACGTGTCTGGTTTTCAAAATAAACTATGCAACATTCAATACAATGCATTAATTTAATATTTATTACTCTGATATTGTAGGTGAATGCAAAAAAAATTATATATGACTAATTTTATTTATCTAAGTACATACATGGAAAGTTAAACCATTTGACTGTAGTTAGAACATTATTATCATTTTCTGTAGATTGGCACTTGACCAATCTGTAGATTATACAATAATTATTCTACATCGCTAAATGATTAGCTTGTTAGTAGCTATATCATTCTCCCTTTTATCTTAAAACTAAGTTAACACGTTAGCTGCGGCAAGTAAAATCTTAAACCTTCGTCTGGTGCGGCGGCGGGCCAAAGTGTGCCCCCAATGATTTTTCCGCCAGTGCGTGGCAGGCCTTTCTCGACCCACCAGCGTAAGGTTAGATTAAATCGCTATAACTTTGCGAAAACATAATATAGGTGTGTAGTTTTTGGACTGTTAGAATAACCTTGAACCCACCTTCTTTAGATTTGATTCGCCCCGGGATCTGCCAAACAGGAAATGAGAAATGAACCAGGGAAAGTGGCGGGTCGATATCGACCAGCACCGCACTAGAAAGTATTTTTAGTAGTGATGGGAAAGACAAAAATAAGGGGATATCGAAAATAAAATAGAATTGTAGAAAAATAGTTTATTTAATTATTTATTTATGCTTGTCTTTAAAACATTTCGCACAAAGATTTTGTGTGCACATCCTGCAGTATGTATTTGTTTTTGCTTGGTCCTTTTTCTAAATATCTATTTTTTTCTTGAAGGAAAATATTTCCTCACTGCTGTCACTATCACTTTTATCTGCCTCGCGAATTAGTTTATTTTCCAAAATTTGTATTTTTCTTTTGTTTCCTGCCATCGTGCGTTGTTAATTTTACGAAAAGAAAAAACGCGACGCCGACGTGCGTCAGTTCAGTGAGATGGCTCAACACTAACTGGCGAAGCGGGGCGCTCCGTGCGGTATCGGGTCGCCAACCGCCTGTTGGGACGGTGGGCCGCAATAGACCCCTGCCGCACAGAGTTGATATTTTCACCGTCAGTGCGTGGTAGGCCGATAAAGGCCTGCCGTGATGTTTTTATATGGAAAACCTATAATTTTGAACACAATCTCAAATATAAATTTGTCTCTGTCGTACCTTTACAAACACCTGAGATAATCGTACCGCACCTAGTGAGAGGGACATAGTTTTCTTCGTCCGCACCAGCTGAAATTCCGCGGCAGGTCGATCTGGGCCTGATCCGCAGTGAATGTGTTAATAGATAATTATAATAATTATTATTTATGTATTAAAATTTATTATAGATAATAAGATTTCGATATTATTATTTTATTATTATTATTAGAATTAGTTCAAGGGGTTTTTGTCGCTTCGACCATTGCTGATCTATTGTGACGCCCTCTTGAGCTATAGTTCACTCCCTAAACCCGTAGCTTTTAAGAACTTCCAGATCTTTAAGGGGGTGATTTGTTGTATCTCATCGGGGAGCATCATTTGTCGTCCTAGATGGATACTTCTTTTGAACATGAGTGGTCCGCAGCTACATAGAATATGCATTGCGGTTTCCTCCTCCTCTTGGCAAAATCTGCACTCTGCCTCTTGGATAAGCCCCGTGTTCATCATGTGTTTGTTTAGTTTGCAGTGACCGGTTAGGATTCTAGTTACTGCACAGGTTTTATATCTGGGCATCTGTAGAAGTTCCCTCGATATTTTTGAGTTGTAACCTTTAATCACCGATTTGGAGTGGATAAGATTTCGATATAGATAGGTTTGTAATTTTATATGATGTACTTTTTTGCATAGGTCCCTATCGCTAAAAAGATCCGTTTTATTTTTACATCAAAGTATAGTTTTAAAGAAAAAAATACGTAAGCTTTTTTTATATACGAAATCCAGTTTGTTGATGTATGTAAATAAACATGCTGTATCATTTAAGTGAGTAAAACATTATCATGTATTAATTAATTTCTATAGGTATATCGATTATCCGGAAAACGATGCTCATTAAAATTATCTGGTTGAGAAAATGCTATTTGGTACGGAAGTTTAAATTAATTAAATTTATATAGGTATTTACTTATAAAATTTAATTATATTTTGCTTCCGTAGTAAATATACTTGTAAGTAAATATAGAGAAACAAATGCATTTGAATAATTAATTATATAAACGACCGATATTAATGTTAGCAGCGTCCAGCTGTTTTACCTGCGCATACATTAAAGTAGTATGTTATTCTAGGATCTTAGCTACCTACATACCAAATTGCTGCTCAATCAGTTCATCTGTCTAGGCGGGAAAGAGCAAAAAACATCTATATATACTCATGATTATTGAAGTATTATTACCTTTATTAGATCCCAGTGTCAACTATAATTTATTATACTAATAAAAAAAAAATACGAGCTTATGCGCGCTTTGCTCAATTTGTTCATTGATTTGTGCTGTATTTTATGGATCAGTCAGTCACCTTTCTACGAGTATATAATATAGAATAGAATATAAATGCTCATTATTGTAACTAATATAACAACAAGTGAAATTTTAAAAATACTTTTTAAAAACAAGCTTTAATTATCATTACCATCTTGCATCATATAGTACTCGTCAAGACGAATCAAGTGAGCCCAAACTCGATGGAGTTGCGTTGTTTAATGACAGAGTTCCTATAGCCACCTTACAGCTCCATCATCAGATCAGCTCCATGTCATAATAATATTGCATTGTCATCCGATTTACACACGCATGCAAATTTTCAGCTCAATTGGAAACCGGGAAGTGGGTCAAATCAAATTTGCAAGATTTGATTACAGACAGACAGACAGACAGACAACAGACAGGTGAAAGTAATATAAAGCTTGTAAAAAGCACTTAAAATAACTATGAAAATATTATAACACATAGGCCCACAATGGGTGGCCTTATTGCTCAAAGCGATCTCTTTCAGGCAACCAACTTTAGATAAGAAACTAACTCAGAACACACTTAGTCTATGAAAAAAGAAGGGACTATTCCCCCTCTTAAGTATATAGATACTTTCACCTGCTGTTTTAATCCAACGTAATATATTTTATGGAAATTGGCAATTTATGTTTAATTTTGTCTAGACAGTGTTTGGTTTTAACGATTGGTCTAGAGTCTAGACGCTTTCAAAAAGTTTCGAAAGAGGTTTTTGAGTGTCACTTAATTATAAAGAGAGCCTCTAAACGTCTGGTAATAATCGCCGATAGAGGCATTAAAAATATATATAAAATATTTAAAAAAAAACGGAATTAGTACCTAATGATTAATTAAACACATCGTATTAAATATATTATAATGAATGTTATTTATGCCTCGGGATGTTACACTATTAAAAAGTATTTTAATTACGTTTATTTACGCAGAATGGAATTAATACTCTTAATAAATTAACCCTGATTAAAAATAAAAAAAGTTGCAATATACAATAAAAAAAATTAAAATGCATTCAACCGTTATCGAAAAATACACACTAGGTACATTTATTTTAAAGCAGTATTTTATTAAGCCGCTGTTACAAAAGGTTAAATATTACATTATGAATATCCTTTATGCCATTGATACACTACGCGGAACGCCGAATACATGTTATTGTAAATTACTTATAACGGCATATTACGCAAAATATCTGTCGAATTGTCATTATTGTTGGCGTTCCGTCGCGAAAAATCGATTGCCGATCTTCACACGTGGTGTGCCAATGGCCTTATGGTCAGAAATTTGAGTACCTATTATATGTTATTTGACTACATAATTATATTTGTTTTGCGCTTAAAGGATTAAGGCTACTACTGCCTTTGCACCTTTTTTTCATTGCGTTGTCTACTTTGTAGAAATGTTTTTTTCTGTTTTATCAATATTTCTCTTTATTTTGTTTGTTCTCAGCTAAAGGAAACACTATATTTTTCTCTATTTTTATTAAACAAACATTCATTGCAATAGGATTTTCTGTGGTATTATATAACACTCCACAACGCCTCAGTTCATCGCTTACGCTCAACTCGTCTCAACACTTTTTTACTCAAAACATAAAACCGTTCGATTTTCCTTTACACAACAAAGATATTTTTATGCAGGAACGAGGGCCTGATAAACGGTGTTGTTATTGTACCCTCGGGAACATAGATAACTTTATAGGTAACTGGCTAAATAAAACAACCGATACTAAAGACGCGATTTACACAAGGTCCCTCGAACGGGCGAGATAAATACATGAATCTTTTCTTGACTTTCACTGTACAAAGATACACAGACTAAAAAAAACAACAAATAAAAGGCAGACAACGCTCTCCGAAATAAAACCCTTTCGGAAACTGTGAAAATCAATGATTCAGAACCAATTTTGAATCCATCATTCTTTTTCTATTTTAGAAACTGGGTTTCCAATAAAGTGCCTAGTGCCTAGGTCGTACTAAAATACGTTTTCCTAATCAGTGCGCTACCAATAATTTTCGAGCCGATGCGATAAAATGTGCAGAAATCATTTTTATTATTTACAATGTCCGTGTACTCGTATATATAATAGCAAAAATACACTTTCCATGAACTATTTTGAGTCAAATAGTTTTTCTACGAAATAGTATTAACAGAGGTTTTTGATGCGTGGCATCCGTATCGTGGTAGGTAACAGAGATATTCGATAGAAATTATCGCCTGATCTCTTTCGGGGAATTCTCCTTGTATAAACGGCCCTTAAGGATTTTATTTTATGATCCAGCAATATGTAGGAAAATCGACATTTTACCGTCGGAGTGGATATTTGAATACAAACTATCGAATCGTTGCGATTTCCTCGAGGCTTACGTAGTTTATTGGAGCACTATTACTCGTAGTTCGCTTTTGTGAAACCAACTCAAACACTAATTCACCAAATATCACGGCTGTAGTGGAATAGCTATGATGAAACGTTAGTTCCGTATTTATGTTTAAATTCAGCATGCTATTCATTATGTAGGTACTGGTGGAATTATATCAATAATTTTGCGCAAAATTATGTGTGAAGTAGGTTTGAAGTCGGTGTATTCGTAGTAGAGTAATTTTTACATAATATTTTAAACTGAGCCAAAAGAAAAGTTGCCAGTACTAGGTAAAATAAAATTTCATATTAAAATAGTTTTCTGATGTTCTCTATTTTAAAGATATTATTTTCATTTAAATTTTAAATTCATTTAAATTTTAAATATCCAGTAATAAAACATTCCATCACACTTTGCTTACTCGCCATTTGAAAATGCAGAAACTATCCCGATATTTAGGTTGGAAAGCTCTTAAATAAAATTCGGAAAAGTAATTTAAAACGCAAACTAGCACACGCTCTGCGCTCCATAGAGTTATGTAGAGGTATATAGCTAGAATAAGGCGGGCACTGGTGCAATGTATGTGTTAAAAAAACCTTTATTCCTTGGTGGGATTGCAGTTTATGATTAAAAGCAAACTTTGTTTTCCGGTTGAATAACGTTGTTCGAAAACAGTGCTCTTATTAAAATGGTTGAATGAATGTTTTTGCAGATATGAACAAGAAAAAAATAAACCGAAATATTTCAAGAATTATTTTGTAATAAAAGTAAAGCAATACAAACATTGAATGCTAATTACAAATGTTAAAGAAATCCTCTTATATTATCGCAGTATTGTTACTTCCCATAGCAAAATATTTTCGAAATTCATGGTACCTCTTCCAAATGAGATATTTACATTAAGGTCCTCGGAAGTTGAAACTTCATTAAAAACATAAAGACTAGCAAACATTTTAACAGAATCACCATTAAAATATCGTCCCTATGTCACAGCCGGTTCTTTAATTAGCCGCCCTACAAAAAAAGGTTCACGTAATTGCAAAAGTTCCGTAATATAGAGCTCTTTTCATTAGGAACATTATTAGAGCGTACAATTTCTATTTATCATTTCTACACGTTAATTGGACTTTAACCTTATAATAATATACCAGGTGTAAAAAAACAGGCTTTGCTATATTTAAAATACAAGATCTACGCGGTAAATTAAGCCAGTTGTAATTTCGATAATTTCATCTTCAATACAAAATGAACCAACTTTTTTTACATGTTTTGTACATCCAGCATGATGTTTACGGTGATGTTGAGCACGTGACAAAAATTAACCAATTTTTTTACATTTCGTCCACCAAAATGACCCAAAATATTTCTAGCATTTTAACAAAAAAAAACAAATTTTATGTCTCTTTTTTTAAGATGATCGTAAGACTGATCTACAAATCCAGTATTTTTTACAATTTAATGTGTGATCTGTATAAATAGAGAGAAGCACTCAGTCGTGCCAATATTGTTATTGCCGAGAGCCCTCATTATATGCATATTTGATGAACGGTTTCACAGTGCGGGATTTGGGCGTCGGTCGCCGTGTTAATTCGTGTATGAGGCTGGACGATTGTTTCCGGATAGGCATTCCATGTGGCTGGGTGAACAGCGTGCGGTCGGCTGCCCCGCACCAACATTGTTTCATATCAAAAAGGATGGCATGTATATAACTTAACCCGACTTTTTGTGCTCAAAGAGCCATATTGTATGTCGACGGATTGCCTTGATTGACACAGTCTACCTATATTAGAAGTATACTATTTTTTTTGTTGGAGAGAGTTGGATTTCTTTGCGTCATTGTTTCATACTTTCACCATTGCACATAACAAATGCGAATTCAGATTCTTTATTTGTTGTGCTGTGTTTGTAAATTTACACGTCAACGTAAACTCCGAGTATTTAACAAATCTGGATAAAATTTGACATATAAGTAGCTCAGAGAATAAGTTACGACTTTTAAGTGGTGAAATCACATACCTCTATTTCAGATAATAGCAACACAATGTCATGTCTATTTGGATATTTTTTCGATGATTCATACCAACAATTTATATTCGCATAAATTCGGACAGGCACTCACTAAGGGCGGATGTAGGGGCCGCGTACATAATCCCCTCGGTACGATAAAAACTGTGACACAAACACGCCTAAACTTTGCAGAGGAAAGAAAAATGCTGCCACTTAATTTAAGATGATGCGATAGGTGAACGCTAAGCGTGTCGTCTCTGAGGCACGCTACTTGTGAAATATTTGAGTATGTTTAGACGTCAGTCATCAGACACTCGTTTTACTTAACATTAAGTGTAGTGTCTCTTTACCTTTAAAACTTGAAATTTGGGTAAAAATTTGGTTATTTTTATACCTTTTTTTACCTTTGTAAAATCCTGGGTAGCACTGTACTAAATATGGGCAGCGTTATGTTTTTCCATCAGGAGAGCGTCTTGCTCGTCTTCTTACTTCGTTGTTATAATAAAGAACTTTTTTTCAAATACGAATGTTTTTGGTAACACGTTTGTTTGACTTTTTTTTTGTACAGCCACAATTACCATGTCACCATATCGAATTATCGATCTCTCAAAGGAAATTTCAGCTGAAGAAATAGAAGAGAACAATATTAAAACTACTCAAGTTGTGTGATTATTATATTGTCATTATAATAATTATAACTACTAGCACAATAATTGAACTGTTTGTTTATTATGGTTTTATGCTTAAAAGATTTTTTTTACCTTTAATCTGAAAAATATGAGTTTTTAATAATATACTAAGTTAACAGTTAACAGTAACTCATAAACTGTCTCATAAGTGTCAAGTGCCGTCGAGAGCTCGAATAATGTTGATATGGTACATGGTGTATGTTCATTCCACTGTCTTTCGAAATTGTTTAATAATGTCTCTCTGTAATGACGATTATAAAAGTACATTAAATAACACTGCTGTGTGACATACTATACCCTATGACAGTTCACCTGACATAAAATGTACTTGAAATTTAGGAAATACTTAGTGTGTTATGTACCTTAATCAATTCTGTTATTTGTCGTAAATAAAACTTTTTCTTACATAAGTTAAATTCAAAGACAGAATTCAAATTCAAAACATTTAATTTTTGAGAAAATCTACACAGCGCGCGAATATTTGCACGAAGTGAAGCATAGGCTTTACAATGAGTGTATATAATTTCAAACAAAAACATTATTATACTATACGAGTATATCGTATAGTTGCCCAAATGTTTGAAAGTCATTTTGATTCCCCTTTTAGAAACTATCATTGTCGGCACCGCTTTAATACACAAAGCAGACACTGAAGTGTCTAAGCTTTTAGATATTACGGCGGAATAGAGAATAGAAGTGTAAGTATAATAATATGCAATCAGAATAATGCATTGTTTTAAGTGGTTGTTTACCAACATTCGCGCGTATTTGTGTAGCCGCCGGCGGGATTGTTTGTGCGGGAGTGGTAATAACCTGAATATTAAACGAATATTACTGTTTGCGCACACGCCTTAACACTTCCACGGTGGTGAATAATTCAGCGGCTACCGGCACTCTGCTCGCCCCTCGCTGAAAGCCAATTGTTTACTCTCCTATACGTTCCACCTGGAAAAACACCCTAAATATTATCGTTCGTGTAATGTCGCTGGTTTAAATTCTACCTTCGGAATCCATCCAGTTCGATCTTATATAGGTCTAACAATGGATAAATTCACAATTCATGTGGTTTAATTTCAGTGATTCTCTTTGATCGTCAATCACTTTCCCGTGATTAGATTGAATAGTAAAATCTAGGAACCTCGTTAAAACTTGTCCTATTCCATTCATGAGGCTATAAAGTCAAGTTGCGCATTAAACCGACCCACCGGTCAGTATCCTAATAAGAGGGACGTGTATGGTCGAACATTGGAGCAAATGGGCCGCGGTGGGGATTTTCATCACGTCAGATCGTCCGAAAGTTAAATGGAGTCACGTCGACAATGCGTAGCGCGCCGATAACGGGGCGGACGGACGCCGCGCCGCCTATGCTCGGCGCGGCTAACGGCCCACTCATATTTAAACTTTTACAATGGCACAGACCCGACGCCTACATAAATCACCGCAGCCTTCCTTCACACATCTCGCCTGAATTTAAATAGCTCCCTATACACGATCTCCCGTGATTTAGGATCCACTTACTGAGCCGCCACCGGTTTTTACATTTTGTACCTGATTTATACCAAATTATGATTATTATTTTATCCTTATGGCTTTTATGACGACGTAATGTGACAAGTTAAACTCTCGGCATGAACTAAAATTGAAGTAACGTTGTGAAGCTGATATAAAATGAACGCGAAGACGATCCATCTTTGTCTTTGAAATATGGCGGTGCTAACGAACCGAAGACACCGTCTCAAATCATACTTGTAAATGATGTATGTGAGACATCACTGTACGTGCCGTCGTATACGGAAACACTTGAGCGAGGCGACGCGGCAGAGGCAAAGTGATTAAAAGTATTATAAATTTTAGATGCGACTACGGTCGTCTTGCCTTTGTATCGTAAAAATGAAGGAGCAAGTACTAATCCACCTACTTAGTGGCACTCGTACATCGTTTTAAAATGTAAATAGCGGTGGCATTTGAAGCAAGCATATTTTTCGAAGTGGAGCGAGTAAATTACAAGACTGTTCCCGGCTGTAACTCGGCTCGGTGGTATTAAGGGACTATTAAAACTCCGTCGTTAGATCTACGGCGATTTACATGAGCTTACCGGATTAGGTGCACGCAATAATAAACGTTCCTTATTTATTGTTTTCCACTTGTTCCGCGTTAAATTGAATCTGCGATACACAATGCATTGTCGAGCTGTCGTGTTCTTATTCAGTATCACTTTTTATTGTTATTGTTTCAGCTTAGTATGTCTCACTGTTGGGCAAAGACCTCCCTTTCCAGATGAGTTATTTGTTTAATAAAAATAATGATGTTAGGTATTTCATTTGCTATCTTTAGCATTTACTGCAAGAACATCTGACTTATTCTTTGATCCAATATCTTTCAAGATAGCTTTAAAGTCAGCAGGATTAATTTTTATTGGATTTTCCTCGCAGATATAATCTTATTTTCCTAGGTAAGCATTTCTAAAAGTTTTCTTAAATAATATCTCAAAATTAACGTTACCTTTATTAGTTTTAAACAAATTCGTCACAAAGAGTCGCTTTGTTGACCCCCGATATAGTCTTCGTGACCCATTTTATCCTTGTTTACCGAACAATAATTAACAACTTTAGGAGACGAGATAACTAACCTTCCAAAGAAAATTTTGTCGGAGAATATTATTTCGCTTTAAATTGATCCGATACCTAAAAATAGTGCGCGAGTTCTTTTAAGAGAAAGCGCCTTTGTATCGGTGACCGAAGACAAAGCTCATGCATAATGTATAGAGCCGGTCCGTCGGCAAGCCAGCTCTGATCAGTCTATAACATTACCCTTGTTTACAAGGGACTCGCTAATCCTGTCTCCGAATTTTAACAAGATTTGAGTGATGCCCCGATCCCGAAGGATTTCGAGGGCTTCATTCGAGACTTGAGGACGGATTAGCGTTTTATTTGCACACGCCAATTGAAAGTTATATTTTCGCCTTCACAAAAATATTATGTTTGATGAAAAAGCCTGACGAAGCGCACGTTGGACGCGTACCAACTTGGGTTGCTACCATTGAAGCACGTCATTTTATTTGGCTGTAATTTTTTGATGGCGCAAATTTTAATAATTGTAAAACCAAACAACGCTGTTTACGTGCAACTGTGTTTACTTATTCGGAAAATATCGAACGTAAACAATGAAAAAGTATTAGTTTTACGCACTACTTTATATTTATACCTGTTATCTTCATAAAAAGCGCAGTACAGATATTTTAACACTCTTTTCACCAGTCTCCGGCGACTGCCTGGCAAATTTCCAACAAAATTATGTGTAATATAATGCGTTTGCAGTTACATAAATATCTTTTTGCTATCTTATCCGTCGAATTTTAAAATACGTACGTTTGTATATTTTTTTTAAATATTAACTACAAAAAAAACACTTAACGTAATGAAGTTTGAATCAAGGGTTGTACTGGTTTAATAAATAACCTCTTAATAGGGTAGAATTAAGAGTTGGAGGTGAGAGTAAGGGGCGCGGGTAATCACAAGTTAACTATCCGTGGTGGTCCGGATACTGAGTCGGTCCGGCTCCGCCGCGGCGTCCCCCGTCTCGCCTCGATGCTCCTGTAATGAGCCCCAGACAATCTTTTATTGTCTGCTTGGACTCGGATAAATTGTGATAAATGATCTCCAGCTTCACAAAGATTTGGAAATTCAACACCAGCTCTATCCTTCTCGCAATTTATTTATACGAAGTATTCAGTGTTCATGTGCTTATTGGACGCCCCGTCCCCGAGACCCGCTTTCAATGCCAGAAAAACGTCTCGTTTTCCGCTTTCATTTCTCGCCTAATGAAATGCGAACATCAGACTCGGATGTTCAAACTTTTTATTGTAAATCCGTGCCTGGACCGCTTTTGGGGACATGTCGTTGCGCTTATGAAAAATACTGGAACATTATGTTCGTTTTGTAAAGAAACTGTACAGCCATGTGAAGCGTATAATTTGCCATTCATTCCAAAGATTTACAGGGATGAAAGAGCCTTTTATTACTATTCAAGAAAAATGTCGGCTACATTACCTATTTCACTGCGATTTATTTCATAAAATATAAAATGTGTTTGAGATGTTTTATTGTTAAAAGTTGTTTAGGCGTGTGGCGTACTTCTGCGACAATGAATAATTGTTATTAGATTTAGGCACAGGTACTGGTATTAATGTATCTTGATGAGATTGCTGAACTAATTGTTCTAACTTTGAAGTAACGGTCCATAAAGTGAATTAACCAATCAGGTATCTGAAGTTCCAAAGGGATGTAACACGAATCTCATCTTAGCATTAGTAAAGTTGGAAAACAAAACCATTATTCGGCTGTGTCTCTATTTCTGTTTATTTTAAGCCTAGGTCTTGAATCAAACTGAAAGGAAAAAAAACTTAGAATGGTAAAAAACGTACACAAGTTTATAGGCCTTGCGATTAATCACACCGAATATCATCTAAATATATAAAAGGAAAGAGTGACTGACTGATCTATCAACCCACAACTCAAACCACTGAACGGATACGCTTGAAATTTGGAATGTAGATAGATTTTATAATGTAGACCTAAGAAAGGATTTTACCACGCGGGCAAAGACGCGAGCACAAGCTAGTGTGTTATAAAAGTATCATTATTATATTATTTCATAGTTTGACCGACACATTGAGTTTTGATTCAACTTAGGCATGATACACAAATTCAAAACTATAGATAGCATATACGAGTATAAATAAGCGAAATGAAAAAGTTAATCTTTGCATACACATAAAAGACTCGGATAAAAGAAACGAGAAGATAAGGTGCGTAAGGTAGATCACAAACAATGGGATGTGTTCTGAAGACAGATTGCAGCGGAAAGGAGGCAAGGTCACATAGCT
Source organism: Hemithea aestivaria (assembly GCA_947507615.1). Lineage (NCBI taxonomy): Eukaryota > Metazoa > Arthropoda > Insecta > Lepidoptera > Geometridae > Hemithea > Hemithea aestivaria. Next base: position 7,838,691 of record OX382327.1, on the reverse strand, counting down.
CGTTGCCGGTGAAGTTTGAAGGAAGGTTTCACTTCCACTAAAGACACCTCACACCGTCCGTCTCCCTGCAATTTCCGCCAGAACGACACCCTCCAGACTCCAGAGCCTGTCCGTGTAAACACGCCACGAAATCCCAAGCTTTTACTTTTTTTTATAACCCTGCTTATCTCCAAACATAATACAGTCACCGCTGCGTTACGTTTGATACAGAAAAATACAGTAATTTTAAAAAGAATTCAGGTAGATAAGGAGGAAGGAAATCGTTGAGTTTACTGAATAAAACCAGTTTCTTTTGGTTCTGAGAAAACAGCTTTATTTAATGTTAAATTTATCATTTTAAGTCTGTTTACTTTATAAAGAATCAGCGCTTCCTTAACAAGTTGTAGTCTAATTCATTTGAACTGTCTTTTTAGATTTATTACAAGCTTTATATTACTTTCACCTGTCTGTTGTCTGTCTGTCTGTAATCAAATCTTGCAAGTTTAATTTGACCCACTTCCCGGTTTCCAATTGAGCTGAAAATTTGCATGCGTATGTAAATCGGATGACAATGCAATATTTTTATGACATCGAGCTGATCTGATGATGAAGCTGGAAGGTGGCCAAAGGAACTCTATCATAAAACAACGCAACCCCATCGAGTTTGGGCTCATTTGATTCGTCTTGACGAGTACTTTATGATGCAAGATGATAACAATAATTAAAGCTTGTTTTTAAAAAGTATTTTTTAAATTTCACTTGTTAAATGACATTGTCGCTTAAAATAGCTGTCGGAGTAAGACAATGGGATAAAAATATATTATTATTAGTTGAAATCACTATGTAGCTAACTGAGCTGACCAAAACATGTGTTCAAAGTATCATGGAAACAAACCTTTTCGGAAGTAGGTACCTAATAATGTAATTGGTTGGTATTAAAAAGGATAAAACATGGTTGGATTAGCCTCTAAGCGAGAGCTTATATCCCCATTGTATTCTCTTGTCAAAATATAAAGCCACTTTGTTAATCTTTGTAAAGTGAGTCATCGTTTAATTAAATTAATTAAAATGCCTTTTGCAGTAACAAAATAATTTAAGGATTTACTGTAAAAGGTTCAATGAGTACGTGATCTATATAATTATCATGTAAAATGTGTTTCAAAAAAAATATTAATATTCACGTCGTATTATAATAAGGCTATATTTATTTATTACAAAAAATTGTAATGTTACGACTTTACCACCATTTTACTGATACAAATTATTTAAAAACAAAAAAAACATATTAAAAAAATATTCAAACCGGTTTTTGTTACACCTTTTGTGTATGTGAGAAAATTATATTTAATGTACAATTTCAAATCTGATAAAGAGCTTTAATGTAACTTCCTGAAATACTCATGCAACAAAAGGTATTACGAAATATTTTATATGCAAACTTCTTGTGAACCTGAGCATAACAATGGAAGCACGAAATCCTTGCTCGTACGCAAACACAGTTACGTAGAACTAGCACTAGAATGAGGGACTTACCAGCTTTGTGCGTCCGTGCGCCGTATTCCCGTTTAGTTTTCATTTTATCACTCAGAAGTGGGCTCCTGATCTGGGAACCGCCACTCGGCATATGTATGTAAGTAGGTTGGGTGATTTACAGCGCCCCAAGGCTCCCTGCTTTATTGAATACTCGATCCAATGAAAGAAAAATCGTATATTTTGACATTCCTGCGGTTCAATTTCTATGGAATTTATGACTTCCATTGTGGTAATTGACGGAATAAAATGTAACAGGGTTTGGTGGACTTACGAGACGTAAAACGTCTCAAATAGGTAGTATACGTGCAAATTTTGCCCTCTTGGGCAGTGAGACCAACAGCAGTGACTGTTCTATGAATTTTAATAAATTACTTTTGAAAAGTAATTTCTCGTTCCGAAGTTGGTCCTGTTTTATAATTCACTCACTTTGAAGGCACTACCTTAATATAATTATTGTTCTGAGACTCTGAGAATTGGTTTGAAAACAAAGTGAAGTGGTTGTCGCGATGAAACCTTTTGTCGGTGTTTATTGCTATACCTACGCTAAATTAAGAACGCTTGTGGGCTCCAGTTTATTATCTAGCCTTTATGATAACAAATGGGAAAGAGTCGTCAACTTGCCATGCTGGTCCTTTTCATAAGTTTATTTTTACCTGAAGGGCCAATATAGTGCCAATTAAATACTCGCATATTGCTTCTTCTTACTATTTAGCACACTTTCGAGATCCTTTCTGCTGAAAATTTCACTGCACTATGGTCTTGGCTAGCTCAAAGACAGGTATAAAGATAAGAATCAATATCATTCATCTATACCTATCTATTGGCGGAAATTTATGTGCGTTCTATGAAAGTTAAAAAGAAAGAAGTTTTTTTTTAATTTATTGTGCAAAATAATATATAAATAAAGGCTTTATTTCTCGAAAACATTCCCGCGAAATGTCTCAATCTCAAACAAATTAGGATATCCAAATAAAGCAAGGTACTTATTAAAAGCACTCTTTGGAAAAGAATTACATATCATATAGATGATACGTATTCGCGTCTTAAATGTGAAGTTAATTTCCGATGCGCGATACCTACTCGTAATACGGCAGCATATTATCGAATAAAGTTATTATAACTGAGGCGTTGCCGACGACCATTAGCGCAGTCATTAAGCTATCTCGATACTACTTGAATACTCGATTTCGATTATCGGCATAAATAAACATCACTAGAGAGCTTTCGCTTGGAAAATTAAAGTTGTGTAGTCATCCTTAGCGAAAGTGTTTGTTTGCTTTTATTTAAAGAAATTATTTCTATGATTTTGTTGCACACCACTTTTGTACATAGTACATTATGTTCTCTAAATTCCTTCCAACCAGGTTGTCAGTAAAGGTGGGTTTATGCGATAAGACCGCCGAATTTTTACCTCTAGTTTTGTATTTTTTACTTTTACCCGTAAATTTGTAGGTATTCTAAAAAAAAAATTTATATGCCAATTTATGCAATATTTATGCAAAAATTTGATGCTAAAAATGTAGCATTCTAGTTTGCTTATCTTAAAATTAAGCATTAATTTCAGAGGAAACCAGTATGAGCTGTATATGAGAATATTAGCTGTTTTAATAGAACGTACATACAATAGGTACTCCTTATTGAAATCAAACGTTTTCAAAACAGACTAAATTAAATTACATTAAAGTCCACATTTGACGAGCACTTAGGGAGTTCTGTTCTGGGAAACTGGATTTGACTGCAGTACTTTGAATCACTAGATTGCCAACCCGAACAATATATTATTACTAAAGTTCGTCAAATAACAGACAAACAGTGTTAAATCTTGAAAATCTTTAAAGGAACTAATTCTCAAAAACCACCGAAAGTGCAAACAAGCTCCAAGCTTCAAGATATCCAGTTCTCCGTCATGATTTTAATTTGGCTGACAGACTTTGAACAGATTTGTTTTACTTGCGCAAAAAGAGCCGAGTAACTAGCGCGAGAATACAACTTTTACTGCTCTCAAGTTTCTCAACGGAATGGAAATAAAACAGAGTGGTAAGAGCAACGTTGTTGTTATTCAGTACACTTTTTATGTAATTTTAAACATTAACAAACACTTTTAACTGATATTCCTGCAAAATAATGCTTTTCGAATATTGATTGAAGAGTTATTTTAAAGTTTTTATTTATATTATGCAATTTTCTTGTGGATTTTTGATAATATTCAATGAGCTTTTTGTGAAAATGTAAATATTTAAAATAAAATTGTTGCATGCTTTTCATGAATAATAAACTGAATTATTTGCGGCTAAAAACTCGTAAATAAAACATGTTCACTTTATTATTTATTATAGGTACTTACATACAGTCTTATTTATGTACAAAAATATCTGTTTAACAAAATATTTTGTAAAATAGTTTAAGCCGATATTGAAATTCCTAGCCTTGAAGTAAACTTAAATATAAAGGCCTTTTCGCTTTGTAAAGAGCAAATAATTTCTAGAGAAATTGTTGATCGCTTTGCTAACCACAACTGAAAGGCTAAGTAAGAAATAAGTAAAAACTAACCAAAAATATTTGAAGCAGAAAAGTTAGAAATTTCTTTGAGCAGTCGGCCCTCTGTATATATAATGGGCTACTGGCACAAAGGCTGCTAAAGGGTGTTTCTTTATTGGCCAATTAGTTGGGAAATTTAGGTAGAATGCGTTTGTTTCTCGCTTCGGCAAAGATAATGCTCGCAAATTACTTACTCGATCCTGTCGACTTCGCCAAAAACTAATCTTTTTGTTACTTAGTAATATACTGTTTTCTAATCATCATCGTCATTGCATCATCCATTCATTTCCCGCTACTTGTTTAATATTTTCTTATATGTAATGACTATACACAGACAGAACATAAGTACTACATAAACTTCGAGGTTCCATGTTCATAAAAATACAAGCCTGATGTAATACATTAACCCTAATCGTTTCTACTGTATTTACGTATGTACACATAATTATATCAACTTTATTACCCTCGTCATAGCCTGTACCGCGTGATACGAGACATAATATCAAATAATTTCTTGCGACATAAGAAAATGTGTTTTTCGTCCTGGAATACATTTATATAACACTTTATTATCAAACTTACCTCATAATCGATATAAATTATTGACATAATAATTGAAATACGACGATTTCTCTGCGAAAACGTTCCCAGTAATAAATTGCGACTCAACTCTTAAGACTCAGGAAGTCTGATTGAATGTACTGATTAGATTGTATTCAATAAGCGAAGATTATCCAGATCGGCCCGGTTTAGTGAAATATCCGTTGTATCCCAGTGCTTTTTGACTAAACAACTTGGTATAAAAGATATATAAGAGAGATTACTCTCGTTTGGCTTCGCTCGGGCGTAACCCTTTCAAAAGCTACATTACCTCGGCCTGGCTAGGATGTATCCGTAATGATATAATACGCATAAGACAAACGACTTCATACTAACTTAGCCGAACAAAAATGCTCTCAGATTGCTAGGGCTGAACGAAAGCAATCTTCCGACAATCGTGGTCCCTTACGCGAGCTCTTATCTACTAACCCTAGCCATTACTAGTAATGGAAATCGAATTACTATTTAACCAAGATATACGGATACGTGCGGTTTGACCGGCCGACGGTCATCTTCCTGTAAGCTTTTGACTCACTCACTAAATCAAACATTCAAAGGATCACCTCAACGCTACGCAAATAATGGTTTACGTCCTTACATCAACGAGATTTGAAACATTAATGTCTGGTTTCAATTAATTTTAATTGTTTAATCGGAAGTCTGAGTACTTATTTCTCATCATTGTTAGCTTCGCAATAATTCAATGTTACGAAAATCCCTAACAACAGCCCATAAATATAACACATAGGTAGATCCAGTTTTAAATTATACATAATAGTTACTTGCAAGTCAAACAAAATGTTCCCGATGATTGAGTGACCGAAGAGTATTTTTAAAATGGTAGTGATCGTGACATGGGATTTCTTTCTACTCTTACTACTTATATTTTTCAGAAAAAAAGTTTCTTCAGGGTAGGTTACTTCGTTCTCTATTTCACGGGATATAATTTAATTAAATATATCAAAGAGCTGAGTTGTTCTCAGAACTGACTTATCAAAATACATCCTAACGTCCCGTAGAGATTCTCACTCAGGTATGCTAACTGTTAAATTAGTTAACAGTGACTTTAGTATAGTAATAACATCGCCTCGAGACTGGCAGGCATTCGTGGTTTCAATAATAATGTTACAAATTGTTACACCTGTACGCTTTGCTGATTATCACGCAGTAAAGCTCTAAAGACATAATTTTATTAAATAAATATACCTATACATACTTGTTTCTCATGGCCGTAGGTACAATAAAATTTTAATGGATTGTTTATATAAGAGAAGATTAAAGTTGGGGCAGCTTATTTTATTGAGTTTGAATACATTTTCTCATTGACAATGTAGGTTTTTATTCAAGCAGATAACGTGTCCGCGTCTCGGCAAACGTAGTGTAGGGCGTCCATGGGCGAGATGGGGTGATGATATCCGGAAAGTCGCTGGGAGCGGGTGGACGAGGAAGACAGAGGACTGAGTTGAGTGGCGTGCCATGGGGAGGCCTATGTCCAGCAGTGCACGAACTTGGGCTGATGATGATGATGAAATAACGTGACGAGCCTGACGCTCAACGTATAAACGATAAGCAATAATGCCTGCCTATTACCTAGTATTCAAGAGATACGATGTCCTACGCAACATCGCGCTGCGCTCGTCATCCAGAGATATATTATGTTACGTCTCTTTAGCCTAGAAATTTCTCTATTCACCTTGCCCTTCCAACTGAACACCGAATCGTGGCAGAATATTGGGTAATGTCATAGTAACTAACTCAAACGAGAACTCGCATTGTTAAACCCTCTCAAAGTTAAATAAAATCGGTAATGCAGGTATTGTTTTAAATGGACAGATGTTAAGAGCAATTTGACATGAACATTTAAATGTTTTATTATTTTTATGGATTTGGGTATTTAACAATGCTTTTATCGTTTTTCTGACAGACTTTTAATGTTACAATCGTGAGGTGTATAAAATATGATCGTTTTAACTGGGTACGACAATTTTTATTGGACTTTTCCACTCGATTATTTTCAAAGTATGGAGGCGTGCGAAGAAAAAGCTTTTGATATTTCAATCTGTCTCAGTATAGCGTGTGTAGTGAAGAGCGAAGTTAGCGCTTTATTAAAGTCGTTGGTACTTAAAAAATAACTTGGTTTAATATGTTTTTACATTATTCACATTTTACAATATCGGAGCGTAGGGAAGAAGACATGGGTTTTATATACTTAATAGTATATATATTTAATAGGTGTGTAAAGTTTACATTAATATGTGTGACTTATGCACAAAAATATTTATAAGCACAAGAGGATAATATAAAGCATTGAAGTCATTTCACGAACTAAAAATAGCGATATCTTTAACTACAGATATCTTTTAATATACCATATTTCAAAAGCGAATAGTTAGAGTAAACCAAAACTGGGCAGTAAATCTAACTTCGAAGAAAATTGCTTAGCAAAGTTTTTAACTTAAAACGATTTTGCTATGAAAACTGATATGTGGACCGGCAGCTGAATCAATCACCTGGCAAGGAGTAAAGTTTTAAATATAATATAAAAATCGAGCTATATAAGGAGTAGATTTTCAACATTTACGACGTCTATCTTTTACCTCTCTGTGAATTCTTTAATGCAGGAAGGAACCACGACTTTTCTATGTTCTGATTCACTTGGGTTTCCGATCTAGAAATTTAATGGAATATCATTAATAATAAACTTAAAAACTTATATAATATTCTTCGTTATAAAATGAAAGTATGACTAAAACACAGCTCCAACCACTAACAAGTTAAGTTAAAATCGGCACTTATTGTTATTTTTATTATGTTGCTCCGTTGCCCCGCCTGCTAGTATTTGTAGGCGGTTATTTCCGACGCATTGTCGGTTATGTAGGAGGGATAACATCGAGTCGGTGGTAACTAGTCTTACCCTACCACCGGTATAAATAAATATGACATAGACTTTGAAAAGTTTTATGCGAGACATTGGCTAGTTATTTTAAAATTAGGCGAACCCTTCGTTCACTTAGACATTAGAATATTGGTAACAAAATGTAGCAAGGGTAAATCAAAAAGTTACGCTAACATAGCCATACCTACTAGATCTACAAACCCGTTCTAAAACCTATGTTTTATTGGAGTACTGCGCCCAGCGGTTTTACCCGCTGTTGTAGCCTAAGTGTTATTCTAGAGTCTAAGCTATCTCTATACCAAATTTCAATTCAATTGTTCCCGATAAGGCGTGAAAGAGTAACAAACGTACATCCAGGCATAACGTTACAAACTTTCACGTTTATAATAATATTCGTAAGACAAACCCCATTTTTTTATTTCAATCACCCTGTATTTCAAACTTCAATGTGTATTTTTCACAGTCAATATTTTCGTTGTATGCTTGCAGGATATCTTTATACAGGGTTGTTTATTTTGTTGCAGCGTCGCGTATTCGATATGAGATCACGAGCGGGAACATAGGTGGTGCTTTCGCTGTCAAAAATATGACAGGCGCCATCTACGTCGCTGGGGCGCTCGACTACGAAACTAGGAAAAGGGTGAGTTGAATATATTTCATACGAGTATAATAATATTATGTATAATCAATCATAGTCTTTTATGCTTTCAAATTTTGAGAGATTGTATTAAAGTATTATAATTTAGGACAAAGTTCTCATGGCAGGTTTGTTTTCTTTTTTATGAAATTTTATTTTGTTTATTTTCTTATAAAAAATATACATTTATATTATTTTAGTCATTATCGATCCACTGTAGGGCAATGGTCTCCCTTATGAAAAATATAACCATAATGATTCTGTGATAAATGTAAAAATATTTTTGTACATTTGCCACCAATACAATAATAGGCATTTTTTCAAACATAAAATGTATTATTTTGTGTTTCGTACGTGAATAAAACTATGATTATAACTACTATATTATTATTATGTTTATAATGTACACGTGAAAACCAGCTATGAGAACTAATTTCTATTAAATAAGGATAACTCTCACTAATGATAATGGTATCGTGTAATTATCTTAGTATTTACGAGTATAATTACTAATTACCAACTGTAATTCCTGGTATTAATTTTGGAGATCTGTTACTATACACATAAAATCAATATTAAATTATTATACGAGTAATATATGAAGTGTTACATAAATAGTAATATTCCGCCATAAGAATTTAGTAATACTTTAATTATTAGAGTCGTGAACCTGACATTTTTGAACATAATTTCTTTCAGTTAAACGAGTGAACCATTTTGTACTATTTTGTAACACCAAACTGCCACCATATGATTGGGGAAACAATACCTCTATTCACGTTTAAAAATGTTATATTTCATTTACATTTCAAAAATAATCCCTTTGGTACTCGTATTTATAAAATAACAGGTTGGGACTGATTAATAATGACACATAATAATAGCCGTCGGGGGACTTATAATGGTATTTGTACAATCCAACCAATTAAGTTCAAATTATTGTGGACTCAAATTATTTTGTTCAACAATATTAAACTGTGTTTATTTAGGTACGTATGGCATAATTTGGAAAGTTAAAATATATCGTGTTTAAATACTGTACATTATACTGGAAAATCTGGACCTGAATGTGAAACGTTTTAAATTCTGTCTTTAATGTCCAATATTATGTAGCTCTTTTGATAAATTATACAATATGGCTTAAAATGTTGATTTATTACTTAAATAATATATATTAGTTAAATCACAGTCACAGAAATATTAACTTTATTAATAATATTATATTCCTTATACGTGTCCAGACGTTTAATATTTCCATGTTAGGTGCACGTTTACACTTAAAACTTTCAACAATAAAACACAAGAAAGAAAAGAAACATAGCAGAAAACGTAGTAAATAAATTTTATTTACCAAATTACAAAAGTGCTTTAGTCTATTTACTAACCTAATATAGATAATAATTAATCAGAACATAATGGACGAACAATAAAAGTAACACGCAAAAATAAACAAAACACAGTAACAAGTCGTATAAATTAAATTTTGTGAGCAACTAGCCCCCGAATGGGCGCTGCCTCAGCATTGTGCTGCGTGTGAGATACAAAGAATTCTGGTTTCTGAATTATTATCATATTTTTGATGATTTTTACTAAGGTGCTTTGAATTTTTTTTATTATGTATTAACACCGTAGCTACTCAAATGAGACTGTTGCCATGTTGTTTAATGTTGCCTAATGTTGCTCCACATAAATAATTAAGGTACTGACCCTCAGGGTTTTTAATTATGTAAATTCTAATACCCTGTGTTTTATTACCGCGTTTGCAAAGGTCAACAAAATAATGTACTTAAGAAATGATATAAAACAATACGAGATGTCGCATCTCGTCAATTACGTCATCTCATGAAGATTTCATATGTTTTGTTTTCACAAGAATGTTTTCATCTGAGCTAACCAAGTTTTCTTAGATGAATTCTTTTTACATTTTTCGTTGAGACGTGAACGTTGTTTCGTATGTGTAACATCCACTTCCTTGTTATGTAACGTCTTTGCGTTTTGTACCTTATTTATTTTATGATACGAAATGATATTTAAGAGATATGGAAATATGTTAGATTTTATAAATTACATTGACGCCTCTTGAGTTCTGTGAATCGGAATATTCGAATACAGTGTAGACTTTTTGTCAATTGATTTATCTGCGCTAAATAAATTTATATAATTAAGAAGAAAAATACACACAATAAACTTTTTTGCATAAAATGTGGATCTTGCAATAATTAATACAGAACGCACACATTTCGTCAAAACAACTTGACGCATAATTTTTTTATAGTTAATTACATCTTTAAAAAAAAAATTAAGATAATATATATATATTATTGTAGGTACATACTTATGGTCAATTTTTAGAAAGAAAGAAATATAAAACATATATAAAAGCGAAAAAAAAAAAAAAAAAATCACATTTTTGCAAACTTAATATAACGCAATGCTGAAAGAGAATAACAATTCAAATTTATTGCACATACATATACACAAATAGTACCGGAGTATATAGTACACCGATCAATCATAATGTTAAAGTTAAAAGGATTAAAAATCTACGATGAAATGATATATTATAGTGGCGAAGGCCTTTCGCTAAAAGCTTTTCGCAGTATACTTAAATTCATAATGTTACTGAAGAAAATGTCATAAAAGTAACACAATTTAAAGTTATATGAGAATATACTCCTTGATAAGTCCTTTTTAGTGCATAATACGTTTAATAAAGGCACTAAAAATGAAATACTTATTATGGTTCAAAGGGATAATCCTATAAGAATAATAAATTTTACGAAGAAATAAATGCTACAAAACTGCTTATATAGTTTTCGTAAGCCAAATAATAAGATTATCCTAAATTTGTACACATAAGCCACCACAAAAAAAAACATTCGAAATACTGTATCTTTATTTATATAAATTAAATAGAAACTGGCAAAATACAATACAAACAGCTTGAAAATTCGTGCAAGTTGCTAAAACGGAAGGGTTTGTTTCAACTGAACACACACGTAAGTTTATCTTCTAAAACTTCTTCGCGTCTGCATAATCCCAAATTAAACAAATCGCGTATCGAAAATACAGACTTAGTAAACACGAGTTTGTATACTAAACGTGATGTTGAATCCGCCTTCAATTAAAAACCAATCGTTGGCTACAAGTGGAACTCCGGATACGCTCTGCCTCTATTTTTTATAAAGCCCCATCGTTACTTAAACCTCTCTATTTTATCTCGTTAGTTGTGTCGTAATTAAAACGGGAGGTGAGGGGGGTCTAAGGAGAATTAATCGCCCTTTGAACATAATTTTGTACTAAAATAAATGGCGTTAAGCGGTAGGCGAGCATTTTACTTTCTTTAGTTGTTGGTGAGTTTCAATTTTAAAGCATCGTGTCGAGCCGCCCGCTGGCGGACGAGACCTCTTTGTTACAGTCTCGGGAAACTTCAACAAACTTCGTGAGATAAATAATTTAATCTTTAATATCCACTTAAGCGACGATGAACTGATGCTGTCGCTCTATAGTTGGCGAGTTCAAAATTCTCGGTGTTCTGAATCCCATCGAAGTGCCTAATCCCAAAACTGGGACCAGAGCTTTTAGTATTCCAATCGGCGCTTTAATGTTCAACGACGTTTTATTGTTATGTATTTAGATACAATAACAATGTTTCATTGTACAGTAAAAGACAAGGAAAGACCCGCCGGCAAATTGAATTTTCTCGGCTTATTCCTTTGGAAACGCCTGGCGTGACATTTTACGCTTCGATACCTGGAATCTGTTTATTTATTGAGTGCTTTCTAAGTTCGGCGCTGTTCTAATGCGTCGATAAACCACTTAATTATTATAATTGATAAGAGCGGTTTGTGCTTTTACTTGCAGTTACAGTTTTAGCACTAGTTTAGTCCAGAGAAGTGGATTTGGTGGCTTACGCTCGCCCTCAGCCAAGCGTAACCCACTCACCTGTGCCAAGTTAGCTTTGTTGTTTAATACATCTTTACGAGCAGGATTACCGATAACTTAATTGTTTACGTCCCGAAGTACAGAGCCCGCCGCGTGCTCGTAAACTTCGAGCGTTAAATGAAAACTGCTCACTTCCAACTTGTATAATATGCGTGAGATGACTTTTGGAACAAACATTTCCCTCCCGGGTGAGGAAATTACTGAGCGACACTGACAGATGACACCAATAACTCCCTCGACTCGCAAACACGCTCACTCCATAACCGAGCCTCGTGTGGACTCGCACTGTATTTTAGTTACGATTTATATACCTGAACGCGAACATTTTTTATTGCTCCCAATTAAGTTAAACTTTCGACGCAAAAAGCAGAAATGTCCAATACCTACGCGTTTTTCCCAGTCATCATTAAAATCTGTTATCATTTTTTTTCCCTCTGTTATCACAGTGACGACCCGAATGAAGTTAATTACAGTCGGTCTTTAAATTACTTCGTCCTATTTCTTGTTTAACTTTGTGGATTACTTTGTTAATTTTGTAATTTCAAAAGTCGGATTTTTATCCGGAAAACCCAGTTCGAGTTTTTTATTCTTACCTGAATTAGGGACTTTTATAAAAGGAGCCAAAAATAATATATTTTTTGTTGGAAACGCTTTCTTGTCGGACAACAGTACGAGCTGAAGTTGGCCGCTTCGGACAACCTGAAGGAGAACTACACGACTGTGGTGATCCACGTGAAGGATGTCAATGACAACCCGCCAGTATTCGAGAGGCCCACGTACCGCACACAAATCACCGAAGAAGACGACCGCAATCTGCCAAAGCGCGTACTACAGGTCCGGCTCGGCTCAACACACATCCTTCGATCCTTTATTGAACCGTCAATGAAAACAGAACACCGATAGCAGGTTCAAAAAGTATCGAACTGTGTGAGCGTGGATTGATTTCCACTAGATTTGTCTTTTTGCATGGCATGGGGTTTTCGATTTTTCTTTTTTTTTGCTATAGTGCAGTTTGGTTGCTAGTAGAGTTCTAGTTGATTTGTTTCGTTTTAAATTGCATACAGTGTTATTGTCGGCGATCTGCAGCTCAAGAGTACGATTATCTACACACCACGGTATGGATACATACATATCTCTCTACATTATTGGATTGTTTTAGGGAATTAATTTATGTCAACTATTTCTACAAATTAAACTTCATCAAAGTCAAATAAACTAATTATTTTTATTGAATTAATTTTCAAACGATTTGTGTATTTATTTTTCATAACGTTTAAATTATGTATGAAGTCAAGATGGTGGCTCAGGTAGTGTAGCGTACGTCAGGCGTCGATCACTTGGAATCAACATTCATTCTATCAGTTCGCTAACCCATTGAGCGATATTGAAATCACCAAGGGGACATCACTCGAAGCTCCTCAGTGGAGACGAGTAAAGTTCACTGAGTCGCGTAATACTGCCGTCGCTACGATAATGTTCTTTAAACAACCGCCTGCGGTTTTAATATTTATTTACTTCACCGTTGGGTCTAAGTATTTTTTGATATAATCTTATTTGGACGACTTTTCCAATTTTTCTAACGATAATGTCGAGAACTTCGGCAGCTGGGCGGGAGTTTGATGAAAACTCGCGTTTGAAATTTGTACTTTTCAATTATTGCACGAAACGCGGAGAGCAAAGTTCTTCGCGCGGCATAAATTAACTTCTTCGTTTCGATAAATCCGTTGCGGCTTTTGGCGAAACAATTTCTGTGATGATTCCGCATCCGACAAATTATAAATGTTTGTAGTAACAAATCTAACGGAACCGCTGGAGCGGTATAAATCACAGCATATCGATATGAAATATTACAAATACTCTCGGCACTCGTTAAAAATGGCTACTATGAACACGTAGCGTGACTTATCTTCTGTAAAAAATGGAGTGTCTGAAACGGATTAATGTACTGTTTAATCGGTCGTTTAGAGTAGACTGAAATAAAATATGAATCTTATTACCGTTGTGTCATCTTGCCAAGTTATTATGCTATCTAATAAGATATTCTGTCTTTGATTTGTTTTATAAATGATGCCATTTCTTTTCTATTTAAATTTCAGTAATGCTCATAAGTATTGAGCATTAAATAAGTAAATCGACGGATATTGAAATATTTTACGTTCATAATCCTTTTATTTTGGTTTATGAAGGAATAATACAAAGGCACTTTTGTTTTAATTCTGGATTGCGCGTTGTCTTTATGATTATGTAGAGACAATATTACGTTTACGTTACACAGGTGTACCATACATATTATACAAGGTTACATACTCGTACACATGCACTATCACAATGCGTGTGTTTTATATTATAAAATTATGAATACTTGAAAGACGAACGCGCTCTCGCAAATTACTTCAACTATACATATCAAGCCCAAAATGTTACAATTTAAGATGTTTTTAATGAAATAATTTTATTTGCTGGAATTATGATACATATTTATTTACATTTTTACACATACTTAGACGGCGAATTCGCCAACAATTTATATTATTATTTAAATTTAGTTACAATTTTTATTTCAATGTGTGAGCATGAGCATGTGTTTGATGAGTGCGTGTGCGCAGTACGAGTTGACGCTGGTGGCATCGGACGGCCGCAACGAGAACTCGACGCGAGTGGTGGTCAGAGTGCTTGACGTCAACGATCTACCACCCAAGTTCACAAGGAGCGCGTACGTCACACAAGCCCTCGAAGAAACTGGACCCTTCCCACGATCCCTTATACAGGTTTTGTTTTGTTTGTTTCGTTTCTTTCCTTTATTTTCTTGGTTCGTTTGTGTTAACCTCGCATACTTTTTTAAATTTCCCCTCTTATTATTTAACTTTTTAATTTTTAACGGTGAAGGTGTAAATTTTTTCTTTTCTACTTTGGTTGTAATGATATACTCAAATTAACTTTCTTGAATAAGCCTTAAACAGTACTTTAGGAAAATTGTTCATTATTTTGATTTGGGACAAATATGAACTTTATTGGTTTTAAGAATTGTATTTTGTTTAATAATTACAATAGTTTTAGAATCAATAAAATAGGAAAATCCTAGGTAAAAAGAAAGTAATTATTATTAACTCCTTATACAACACTATAAAAATGGTACCTAATAATATTGCCATAGAAACATGTTATTCAAAATCTTCAGAATTTCATTTTCTGGTTACGAATAGATGCTATTCATTCGCCTTCACTCTGATATTCGTATATCCATTCATTTATCAATAAATGTACTTTCTCTTATACTATTACTGTCATACATAATACAGATTCGATTTAATACACAATATTCATTGTTGCATATTTTATTACCCAATAAATACAAAAGATTTTGTATTGTTGTTTATTACAACTGTACAATATTCGTAGAAAATTCTGGGAATAACATTGTTTAAAATATAGAAGAGATTACATTTTATTAATAATAAAATATTTATTGCCAATATACGAGATCGTAGGTATTGAATTTTAAATTTAATGTTTATTTATTCAGATGCACAATATTATTCAATAAAAAACTTTAACGTTTTCGTAAAAAATACAATGAAAAATTAGTGAGATTTATTTATAACAATGTATCACAATACATTCAACGGAATTGGCATATTTATTTGACTACGCCTTATAAAAACACACCACTCACAATATTATTAAAAGTAAAGTTAAATTTATTATTAGACAAAATAATCTAAATTTTAGAGTAGTAATTATAAATAGTTTTATTTTAGCACTGACATACGTAGGAACGGGTTAATTATTATTCTAAAGCCTACAGTACAGTCGGCGGCCTACAGTATTTCCTACCAGTATAGCGAGTACATACCTTGATTTTTGATTAGAATAACGTCCAGAAGTAGTACCTTATATTATGACATCAATCACCATTGATTTTACACGTGTATGAATTTACGCAGATAACCTCAGATCATGGAGCTTACCTCACATAAATCG
Organism: Hemithea aestivaria; assembly: GCA_947507615.1. Classification (NCBI taxonomy): domain Eukaryota; kingdom Metazoa; phylum Arthropoda; class Insecta; order Lepidoptera; family Geometridae; genus Hemithea; species Hemithea aestivaria. The sequence goes on along the minus strand of OX382327.1, from coordinate 7,822,582 downwards.
TGGCTCTAGTTAATGGGTTTCGGGCGTGAGTCGAGATACTGTGATCTGCTAATAGTCCGTATCTACAGTCTACAGACTTCAGTGCTCGTGAATCGGACTATTCATTTTAATGGCGGATCAGCGGCTTCAAATGAAATATAAACTGAAAATCTCTTTGATTTTTGCTATAGTAAAAAGTTAAACAAAATAAATTGGTTCGTTGAAAACCAAACTGAACTTGATGAAATGAAAATAAGACAGTAGTTTGAGTTTTTCGTCCTTGCGTGCGACTCTTTCGCGCGCACAATATTGCAAATTTAAAAAAAAAAAAATATTTGTAGAGTTCGATATGTAAAAGTATTCGATATGTTACTCGTACAAGCAGTAAGTACAAACGAAATGTGCCGTTCGTGCTCAGTTTTAAAGTATTTGAACATAAATATCAATTGGAGACATTACCGATTTGTGATTTCAAGTGCGTCGGCACGCCTTTCATACACCCTTGAGTTATTTTTAAACCTCGATGCTAAAACTAGGAGTGTTATAACTATTACACGTACATGTATCGACCTGTGGCACCAAACCTTAAAAAAACAGGTAGAACGATTTAATTTTGTTTTTGAGTTTTTATTATATTTATTTTGTCCAAATCCAACTTTTTCAGTAGGTCCATTTTCTAAGATTTAGTCCTCGTATAAAAGTAATAGTCGGCCATAGACATTTGTTCCAGAAGTCTTACTGGATCCAGAATTCACTACCTCTGAAACTTTTCCCCAAAAATCCCTACTAACCGTAGTTCCTATGAGCACCTATTACTTCGCCCTTGCAATAGCCCACTTACCCTATTTGATTTCAATCCTTATCTTGGTAAAAAAGACATAAACGGTTCTCTTAGGACCAAATCAATATTCTTAATTGCTTTGCAGGTCTCTGTGCAGGTAAGTAATTTATGTAAATTTTCACTGAGCTTTTTGTTCCTTCGTTTAATTGGACGGACTAAAGCTTGTCAGCTACTAAGTTTTCTTTTTTTACCTGTTATTTGTGGTGCATGTTGCATGCCTTGGTTTTCTAATAACCGCTTTTAGGTTTATTGTACTTATAAGTGGCCAGCTACACTTCGTGCATAATACATACAGTATAGTAATACATACAGTCAATTGCATTTTTTGAATGTGAATTTGACAATGTGGCGCGTACATTATGTGCATGAAGTGGAAGCGCGGGGTTTATGTTTGAATGAATTTTATTAATTAAATGTCATATAAAAGCAACAATAATGAAAGTACAAGAACATTCGTTACATAGGGCATACAGCCAAAAACAATAAAATACCCCAACACAAGACGAAATTGGTCAATCAATAGCAATTTCTCTATTTCTAGTACATTATATTTATTTTTAACGGTAGACTTCAAAGTTATTTATATACTTTTAGTTTCAATCACAATTTTGATATTCCGTTTGAATTCTGACTCAGTCATTATTTTCTTTGAAGGTTTCTTTGTTAAGTTACGGCAGAGTCAGCTTAATACCGTCATACCTAAGTGACCCAATCATGGAGCGGCCGTTCATCATGAGACGGGCCCCGGGGCCCCGGGGATCCGGTCTCTTGTAGTGACAACCTTTTTTTATAATTTGGGTGAAATTCGTAAATGATCCGAGTAATTATGCAAACGTCGACCCTCTTCATTTCTGACGCTGCGACAGACTCCTCGTAATTGGACATTCCATGTCGGAGCACGTGTACCAGGATTTGATAGTGACCAATTTGTCCCCTGAATATTGCTCTATAAGATAGATTCTATGCCGCTTTACTCTATTATATTGGGGCGAAAATGTGCGAGAATTAAAATTGAAAACAAATTAGGAATTTGCAAGTGACGTTATACAGCATCATGCCACTAAGATAATCATACATATTATGTGGACAAAAAGTCTTGTGTATCATTTTAAGTAAAATTTTATTTAATTTTAAATAATGTACAACTTGACTTTTATAGTGCAAATAGTGGAGATATTTATTTGAATGTGAAAGACTGACTAGACAATATAAAGTTAATAAATGTTCATATCATCCCTCAGAGTTAGATATACAATAATCGAGAGAATGCCATTTATCATTTATTACAAATCGAGCCAATCCGTCTGAAACTCTTTATAATAGTGATAAAAGTTGCTTAGTTTGCCTCATCCGTAGATCCTTAAAGAGAAAAGTTTTGGTTACTTCCGCGACGTCCCGGCTATAGTCGTCTGATGCAAACAATCCCGGGTGTTGGTGGGTTCATAAACTTTGAGAAAACTTCAAGAATCAACCTCGCTACAAAACCTACTATAAAATAGTGGTTATTACGCAAGCTGGGACTTTGTGAAGCCTTAATATTCAGCACTGTTGTGACAAGTAAACAATTGGTAATCTGTTTACAGAAGTTGGTGCACTAACTTTTAGCTACATCTTGATAAGTTAAAGGCCTTTAGCATATTTATGCCTCCAAATCGAAGCTGAAAAAACTGCGCTTTAAACCCACTATTTTTGTTAGAACCTCGCTTCTGTCAAACTATCTAACAAGTTATAGTAAAACTACTACGTTTTCCCTAATATTTTTAAGACGGAGATGTGCAAATGAGTTCATATACCGCTCGTTCTACGTTAATTAAATCAAATCGCAAAGTCAGCGACGAAACGTTATTTATTTCTCTCGACAATTTTATTCAGTTTATGAAATGTGTTTGGGGCGTATAATAGGCCCTCCGTCGAATAAAACTCGACGCCCGGGGACATTATTCTCCTTGTACTCTCATATTGTTGCTTTTCTTTAAATAAGCTAATATATACGGAGGTCAAGATTCTAGTCTCATCAGTATTCACATAATACAAACTGATTCAGAATTACGTAATTGGATTGAGTATAATACTCAATGTTTTATTCTTTGCACTGCTTGAGTGCTATAGATGATATAAATAGAATCAATTATTATTAATGTGAATTTTACCTCTCTTAGAAGAATCATACTAAGTGTGTGTATTAAAATATAATGTTTGATCATTTAGGTCACAGCCACAGACGGCGACAAAGATAGACAGCAGAACATCGTGTACTTCCTTACCGGGCAGGGCATCGATCCCGATAACCCGGCAAACAGCAAGTTCGATATAAATCGCACTACTGGCGAAATATTCGTGCTGAAAGTGAGTATTGGAAATCTGTGGAGTTAATTCATTTTTAAATTGCACTAATCAGCCAAACAAATCTTCGTTACGTTTATGGGTACGACATGTCATTTAGGAGTGGTCGAACGCAACCGGTTATCTAAGAGAAGGAGTTTAACTATATAGAGTAGTGACAAGATAGCGGTCAGGAGAACATCTGCCTTGCATGCAAAATGCAATCATACATTTATTGCGTTCCATTTATCTCATAACCTGGCCGATGGTATTTCCGTAACGAGAAAACTCAAATGGCTCCTGAATACTAATTTGTGTTTTAAATCTACTTTTTACTTCATGAATAACATTCTGTGCACACGAAAAGCTCTAGAAAATACGAAAAGTTTTAACCAATATTTGCCTTGATGTTCAAGCCCAAACTACATAAAAGGTTAAATATAAGTTTTGTAAAAAGTTAATAAAAAGTAAGTGGACCATTTTTTCCCCACATGTTTCACGAAAATCGTTTTAGGGCTTATTACGTCACAAATTATACTTAGGAATGTTTTTATTACATAGACTTGTCGTCTTTGCTGTTAAAATGTTGATATTACCTAAGTTATTTTTCATCTCGTACCTTCATTTAGTAAATTGATTGAAATGTTGTTTTAGGCCCAGTTTTGGTTTTACTAATAATATAAGGTGTCACATTTATTATAACGATGTAATTTTTTGCAGCCTTTGGACCGAGATCAGCCAAACGGCAGGCCACAGTGGAGATTTACAGTATTCGCTCAAGATGAAGGCGGGGAAGGGCTTGTTGGATATGCAGATGTCCAAGTTAACCTAAAAGACATTAACGATAATGCCCCTATTTTCCCTCAAGGAGTTTACTTCGGTAATGTCACAGAAAATGGCACGGCAGGCATGGTTGTTATGACGATGACCGCAATTGACTATGACGATCCCGCCGAAAGCAATAATGCCAAGCTTTGGTATTCTATAGAGAAAAACGTAATCGAAGAGGAAACGGGCTCCCCTATATTTGAAATAGAACCGGAGACAGGTGTAATCAAAACGGCAGTTTGTTGTTTAGATCGAGAAAGGACGCCAGATTATTCAATACAGATAGTGGCGTCAGACGGAGGGGGGTTAAAAGGTACAGGGACGGCATCCATACGGGTCAAAGACATAAATGACATGCCTCCGCAATTTACCAAAGATGAATGGTTCACTGAGGTGGATGAAACTGATGGCACTAACCTCCCTGAAATGCCTATCCTCACAGTGACCGTTCACGATGAAGATGAAACTAATAAATTTCAGTATAAAGTTATTGAAAATAGCGGATATGGTGCTGATAAGTTTACTATGGTAAGAAATAATGACGGTACTGGGTCACTAAAAATTGTACAGCCCTTAGACTATGAAGACCAATTACAAAGTAATGGCTTCAGATTTAGGATACAAGTTAACGATAAAGGAGAAGATAATGACAACGATAAATATCATGTAGCATATTCGTGGGTAGTAGTGAAACTTAGAGATATTAATGACAATAAACCACAATTCGAAAGAGCTAATATAGAAGTGTCTGTGTATGAAAACGCAGAAGTTGGAAAGAGCTTAGAAACTTTTAAAGCAACCGATCCCGACCAAGGCGGAAAGAGCAAAGTTTCTTACGCCATTGATAGATCATCAGACAGGAAAAGACAGTTTTCTATTAATCAAGAAGGAACTGTAAGCATACAAAGGTCTCTCGACAGAGAAGATACTCCTCGTCATCAGGTCAAAATATTAGCAATTGACGACGGAGTCCCACCACGAACTGCTACTGCAACACTCACTGTTATCGTACAAGATATAAATGACAATGCTCCAACATTCCTCAAGGATTATAGACCCGTGTTAACCGAACACATTACACCAAAAAAAGTAGCTGAAATTCTAGCTACTGATGACGATGACAGATCGAAAAGCAATGGGCCTCCCTTCCAATTCAGACTCGACCCCGGTGCAGATGACATTATTAGAGCGTCTTTCAAAGTCGAACAAGATCAGAAAGGTGCTAATGGTGATGGTATGGCCATTGTATCGTCGTTACGATCTTTTGACAGGGAACAACAAAAAGAATATCTTATTCCCATCATTATCAAAGACCACGGCAACCCAGCTATGACTGGCACCAGTACACTTACCGTAGTAATTGGGGATGTTAATGACAACAAAATGCAGCCAGGTTCTAAAGAAATTCTGGTCTACAGTTATCAGTACCAAGGCCAAGCTCCGGATACTGAAATTGGAAGAGTTTACGTTTATGATCTTGATGATTGGGATTTGCCAGATAAAAAATTCTTCTGGGAAAGTGCGGAGCATCCGAACTTTACATTAGATGAAGAAACGGGAATGATACAGATGCGACATAAAACCAAAGAAGGAAGATATCATCTGAAATTCAAAGTTTATGACCGGAAACATACGCAAACAGATGTTCCCGCCAATGTGACAGTTTATGTGAAGGAAATATCACACGAAGCTATTATAAATTCAGGATCAATACGAATATCGGGTATATCTGATGAAGATTTTATAAGGGTCTGGAATTATAAAACGTTAAGTGTATCAAGAAGCAAACTCGATATCTTCAAAGATAAATTGGCAGACTTGCTGAACACAGAGCGCGAAAACATTGATATATTTAGCGTTCAGCTAAGGAAAAAGCATCCACCTGTAACTGACATTCGTTTCTCGGCACATGGAGCTCATTACTACAAACCTATTCGGTTAAACGGCATTGTGCTTATGCATAGAGAGGAAATCGAACGAGCAGTCGGAATCAATATTACTATGGTCGGCATTGACGAGTGTCTTTATGAAAATCAAATGTGTGAAGGATCGTGCACTAACGTACTTGATATTAGCAATGTGCCATACATGGTAAACGCCAATAAAACTGCTCTTGTTGGTGTTCGAGTGGATGTGATCGCCGAATGTACTTGTGGTGCGCGAAACTTCACTCAAGCGGAAACTTGTCGTAATTCTCCGTGTTACAACGGCGGTCGGTGCATTGAAGGAAAATATGGCCTGACTTGCTCGTGCCCACCAGGATATACTGGACCTAGATGCCAGCAAACGTCCCGAAGCTTCAGGGGTACTGGATGGGCTTGGTATCCAGCTCTCGAAATGTGTGACACTTCTCACTTGAGCTTTGAATTCATTACAAGGAAATCTGAGGGCGTACTTCTTTATAACGGACCTATAGTGCCACCAGAAGCTGAAGAAATTATGGTATCCGACTTTATCTCTGTAGAACTAGAGCGAGGTAATCCACGTCTGCTAATAGATTTCGGCTCTGGTACTCTTGAGCTCAGAGTAAAGACTAAAAAATCATTAGATGACGGCGAATGGCACAGAATAGATATATTCTGGGATACAGAAAATGTGCGAATGATTGTCGATTATTGTAAATCAGCTGACATACAAGAAATGGAAGACGGAACTCCCCCTGAATTCGATGATTCTACTTGTCAAGCAACCGGCACCATACCTCCTTTCAACGAATATCTAAACGTCAACGCACCTCTGCAAATCGGTGGATTGTACATTGAACATTTTGATCCTACACATTATCACTGGCAGTATATGCCTATCGGCAAAGGTTTCGACGGATGTATCAGGAACTTGATTCACAACAGTAAACTGTACGATTTGGCTCATCCTGGCTTATCGAGAAATTCGGTCGCCGGTTGTCCTCAAACGGAAGAGATATGTAATCAAGCCGATACCACCTCAAGGTGTTGGGAACACGGTACATGTGTCGGTAGTTTCTCGGAAGCGAGATGTCAATGTCAACCGGGTTGGACGGGACCGTCGTGTAACTTACCCACTACGCCTACCAGTTTTAGACCGCAAAGTTATGTGAAGTTCGCCTTGAGTTTCGAACCAGACAGGTTTAGCACACAAATACAATTGAGATTCAGGACGCGTGAGCCTCACGGTGAGCTATTTAGAGTAAGCGATCAGCACAACCGGGAATACGGGATATTAGAAGTGAAAGATGCGCGATTACATTTCCGATACAATCTAAATTCCCTGCGGACTGAAGAACGAGACGTTTGGCTCAATTCTGTCGCTGTTGACGACGGTCAGTGGCATATCGCGCGTGTCAGCCGTTATGGAAGCGCCGCTACACTTGAGATTGATGGCGGGGAAGGCAGGAGATATAACGAGACGTTTACTTTCGAGGGGCATCAGTGGTTGTTAGTGGATAAACAAGAGGGTGTTTATGCCGGAGGCAAGGCGGAATACACTGGTGTTCGAACGTTTGAAGTGTATGCAGACTTCCAGAAGGGTTGTTTGGATGACATTCGCCTGGAAGGCAAGCACCTACCGTTACCGCCAGCTATGAACGGGACCCAGTGGGGACAGGCGACGATGGCTAGAAACCTCGACCGAAACTGTCCTTCCAACAGCCCTTGTATCAACGTACATTGCACCGAGCCTTTCGTCTGCGTCGATCTTTGGAATGAATATGAATGCACGTAAGTATTTTTTAACACTCAGAATAAATTAATATAAAATCAAAATTCAGTCAGTAATGTTAAAGCCATTTGGGCAAATGTTGTCTAAATTGGATATTCTCTATAATATTTGTTTGCATAACAATGTGTTATTTTCCCTGTTAACTAATTGACGCGCGCTGAGTTCTGTATACTATTAATATTATGCATATGTTTAACGCTATATTATAATAATAATTACATATTATTATATCAGCCGCTTTATATAAACAATAACAGTAACGTTTAACAATATCATATTCCATATTTTGCTATATAACAAAAATACTAACTAATGTATGTAATATATGAAAGCTTGTGTGTATTAATATGTATTGGAATGGTGTTCAGTTGCGGTGAGGGTTTGGTACTGTCTCCGGATGGGAAAGGTTGCGTTGACAAGAACGAGTGTCTCTACTTCCCGTGTCGCAACGGGGGGTCCTGCATGAATCGCGAGCCGGGCTACCGGTGCCTGTGTCCTGAAGGTTTCTGGGGCGAGAACTGCGAGCTGGTGCAAGAAGGACGCACGCTCAAGCTCAGCATGGGCGCGCTCGCCGCGATCCTCGTCTGCCTCCTCATTATTATGAGTGAGCACTAACACAACTAGTCGCTCGTAGCACTCTCACTCACTCACGCACTCATCACCATCCGTATTTTTATTTATCACTATCGCAGCACTACGGTGGTCTTTTCGACTGAGATTTTTGTCACACAGTTAACCATAATAAAGAAATGGCCATGATAACCTTCCAAAATTTTATCTGAACCTTAACATTAACTTAACACTAGTTTCAGTTCTGATACAAAATTCTCTAAAGGCCGATTAAAGAATTTGTGACAAAGATTTTAAGTCGAGAAGAGTACTGGCGTGATTTTATGTAGCTAGTGCATGCAACGTCATGGGACTCAGCGCGCGTCGTTGTCTGGAGACGGAGAGGTACATCGAGCATTGAATAGGTGTCCTGGGGGTTCAACGCGCGGCGGAGGCACTTGTGTCAACATCGACGAGTGTGTGAACAACCCGTGCCTGAACGGAGGCACTTGCATCGATCGGGAGCCGTCGAGACGCTACGACTGTATCTGCGCCTTCGGTTACACCGGCCACGACTGCGAGCTTGAGCTGCTGGCGTCCGGCGTCATCATGCCGTCCCGAGACTTCATTATAGCTATCATTGTTTGTTTGTTCATGCTTTTAGGTGAGCACACATTTTCATTTGTTCATTTCAATGTTGTTTGCTTGTCCATCATATCCATGAAGAACAAACCAATGAAGGCTGCGCGGTGAACACCAAACTGAAGCAAGAAAAATGCAGACACGGTTGTTTGCCATCTCACTTACCTCATACAAATTTAAAACAAAATACTATCGTCAACCTACGTATTCAGTATGATTAAGTGAGATGGCAAACAAACCTGACGTCATTTTTCTTGCTTCAGTTTGGTGTTCACTGCGCAGCCTTCATTGAATCTAACCTTCTTGATCTTCATTTGTTTTCATAGATACATTTATTTATACATGTGGATGTGTGCGTGCATATGTACACACACAATTCAATTTATGCGTACATCATAAATATTCTTCTAAACGCCACACGCTCATGAATTACAACAGTTATACCGTAGTCAATGTTTACATCGACTCTGTTCAGATTGTATGTTTAGCATAAAGTTGTGGACAGTTGTGTTGTCCAATGTGTTGTTTAAAAACAAGCAAACAACATTCCGATTCCATCGATAATGAGACACATTGTTTAGTTTATGTGTTAGTTGTTTTATTAGGTATGTGTGTTAGCATAGATATATCGTAATTTCATTGACGTACGAAGTTAATATAGCTAGATTGTATAGATTTCAAATAGACGTGTCCCAATTTTCTTTTTATTCAATTAACCATGTTTTGTTTTAAACGACGTCATATATTAGTTCAAAATAGCCTGATACTCTTACCCTTATATGAACCAAAACAATAATATTTATAATATTAACCATCCAAAGCTCCACCAGGTAGTCTCTAAGAGATCGCTTTATGCGATAAGACTATTGATTTAATCTATGTATTTTAGGTGTTTTATCATTCATTGTAATTTGGAATACAATAAAGAGTAATTTTATTCTCAAGTTACGGAAAAAAGAATTAAATTTGGAAATATGAACGAGAATCACAACCGCGATATTGTACATAATACGTATTCTAAAAGGCCAACCCGTTAGATTTCCGGTTATACCTGATAAGAATAAGACCTTAGCATAACGGCGCCATCTGAAAGGTTCTTGGCGTTTAATTTTATCACCATCGCATCGGGTTCAAGTAACAATAGTAATACTTATACTATATACGTACGTATTCGAGCCATTACGCTCTAAAATCAGCGTGTAGTCCCTTCCTTTATTAAATGCTTACCTTCGTAGCGGAAATTGAAATGACTGAGGCAATCCCCGTTCTAATATTGCCAAGTTCCTTGGGACAATATCAGCTGCCGTATTATATCTAATGACTATGTAAATTATGGAGTAATGTAGTCATTATTGTTCCTGTGCTTTATTGTGAGCTTTTACATAAGAAATATACCTATACTATGTATACTAATGTTATAAATATAAAAGTTTGTGAGTGTGTATGTTTCTTGCTCTGTCACGCTAAAACTGCTGAACCGATTACGATTAAATCTCTGTAAACAGAAAGCTGAAAACCCAGTACCTACTGTAATATGTAAAGGCTACTTTCTATTCCGATTTTCCGACGGGATCGGAAGCTATGCGGGTAAAACCCCGGGCAGAGTTATTTAGTATACTTAATATACACATATTTTATTTTTTATCTTTTACTGTGAAAAACTGAGAAAAGTCCTATTTAAAGAAGTGAATTGAAAAAACTAAATCAATTACTCTTTCTATGAGCGAGGTCGAAACGCACGTTTTAATTCATAATTTGAAAACCGCAACACAGATTTCGATACAATTTAAATACGATCCAGTGGCAATGGGTTGAAACATAAAAATAATTTACCAAATCGGTTTACACTTACGTAATCGACATAGGCACATTAAAAATCTGTAAATAGATAATATATTTAATTGCAAGACCTTTAAGGCTGAAATTTGATATAGGCAATGGGGAGCTTAGGGAAAGCTAGAATTAGGAAAGGGAAACAAAAATAGTTACTCTACTTAATGAATTAGTTACTCGTATATACCTCTATTATAAGAAATGTTGTACATATTTTATGTATACCTAACAGATAAATAAATCAAATATTATGTCCCCGCTTTACGCAGATATTCGAAGAAATTTAATCGCATTCGTCTCGCTCACTCACAGACAATAAAATTGGCTCCAATCATCCCTGGAATTTAGAGTCGTATTTATTGTAAACTAGCTGCGCCCAGCGGTTTTACCCGCAGTAGTTATGTAGCCTATGTGTTATTCCAGGCTCTAAGCTATATTTATACCAAATTTCAGCTCAATCGGTCCACCCGTTTAGGCCTGAAAGAGTAACAAACATCCATCCAGACATCCGTTCTTACAAACTTTCACGTTTATAATATTAGTAAGATAATTTGTCTGTAGCAGATTAAAATGTTTATACCTCTTTACCTAGAGATCAACGAATATGACCCTCAATAATATGTTTATAAGGTTAATTTTGTTATTTATATTGCTTTTACTAATATTTACTTATATTATAATGTAAGTAAATATTCAGAATTAAGTCTCGAATGGATTGGGTACGTACTCGTACGCCCACTGCCAACTCAGACGTATTAATTCTATATTTGGTACAAAAAACATTTAGCTTTACCTGCCTAAAATTGCGAGAGTTTGGCTTATATTATATTCAGCATCTAAGCATTTGTTAGTACTTACCTACAACAATTTTTGTAATAAAAAATATTTAAAGTCTGAAAAGGGATATTTATTATCCATTAAGTATTTTAACCAAGTATTAAAAAAGGAAGATATCTTTAGAATCTTTTTTATGCACGTAAACTGATTAACGAAGAACGCCAGAACCGATCTAAAAAAATATTTTATTTCAAAGGGTCTTTCTGAACCCCCTTTAATGTTTATCGAACAGTTTCAGCGACTTTTAAGGAATAAATCAAAACGTGTTTCTCGGTTAATGAAAACTACTGTGGTTGAATATAAAAACCTCTAAATTTTCTTTTTTTTTTCGTATAAAATCACCAATATTCATATACATTAATTTACGTTTCTTTATTTTTTTCTAAAAGTTATCAAATAATTTTATTATCTATATTTAAATGGACATATTCACATCATTATTCGATCAAAAATCGAAGGGTCAAATCAGAAACCAAACAAGAGCCGGGCTTACGAGATTTTGCTACATAATATTCAAAACCATGTACGACCATGGGCCACAGATGCTACAATAAATTGAGCATGAATTATATACTCTTATTAATATTCTGTTATTCATTTCTATAATATGTACTGGCCGATATTTATGATCCGTTTAAATATCGATAACAATCATAGAAGCAATTCTTAATTTACTCCTATTTCCCAGTTCTGGTCCTCGTTTTCGTGGTGTACAACCGACGTCGGGAAGCGCACATCAAGTACCCTGGGCCTGATGACGACGTCCGCGAAAACATCATTAATTATGACGACGAGGGAGGCGGTGAAGACGATATGACTGCATTCGATATAACGCCACTACAGATCCCGATTGGAGGGCCGTTGCCTGACCATGCTCCTGCGAAGTTGCCATGTAAGTATTTGTAAGAAACTGAAAAATCCGGAGCAGAAACCTCCCCCAGATTTTTTTAAAACAAATTTATCGTTTAATTTTTTTTTTAATATAGGTACAATATAATAATGAGATTTTTGAGAAAAATATGCAATGATTATTTTTTTATTCAATTACCTCTATTTAAAAATTATACAGTTTGAATGGAGTTTTTATGCCAACGAATACTTTTCTATATTAATATTATTTATTTATTTTATCAAAATGGTATGACACCTATTATATACCTACTGACTCAATACTTTTCAGACGACTATTTTTACAAACAATTAAATGTTCATAATAAAATGCTCAGAAAAAATATTGATGTATTACAGATACAGTGTTTCTTAAATAGTTGCAAAAGAAATAGATACTCATTTTTTAGTTGAGCGTCGATGTAGCTTATTATCTCCTAAAAAAATCTCGATAACCTTACAGGACAGGAAGAGAAACGCAAGCTTTTATTCAATCAATACAAGTAAATTAGGCACACTTATTGCAAATTCCCAACATTCTTTTTAGCCGATCTTCTCACATCTCGTACTAAAGTTCACCCTAATATAATATTATCTTTGAGTGAAGCTTGTAGATAATATTACGAATATTACCTACATCTGATTTGCGGTTATACGTGGAAGCAATTGGATACTCGGCATATTTTCAGTCGGTGTGTTGAAATGGAAAACGAGTAGGAATTTGCTGCCAGCTGTTCGGGGAAAGGCAAACATTTTATAAAGTTAGTTGCTGATCGAGCATTTTCCGAACTACATTAATGTTATGTTTATGGTATTACCGAATTCCGTAAACAAAATTAGAAGCGTTCGGATATGCGATAATTAATTTATAGTGTCATCGATTAATGTAGGTTATATTTATCGAAAACATCTACTTAAAATAATATTATGATTATACATTTTGTTAATTACATGCCTACGTGGTACTGATGGATATCAGTCAGTAATTAATTGGAAATCGCCATTTAATATACGGTCTACAATTCGAAAATAACACAGTTTTAGTTATGTCTCTGAATGAATTTATAAAGGGTTAACCGACACCACCAATTCTGAAGCGTTTAAATAAAAATGTGAAAATAACATAAGAGTAAAACTCTTGAACGATAGCTGAGAAAATATCTAAATTAGATTGTTTTTTTGCTAACATCTCGACTTGCCTAGTCGTATGTTCTCTGCTTTGGAGCACTATGCTCAAAACATCCATTTTAAGGGACTGTGAAGTTTAGTTCTCTATAATATCTTCAATCTATTGATTTTCGAAAGCTCTAAGAATAAATTATAATTATTATCGTCGGAACCACCTTTAAATAAAGTTTAATAAAAATAATTATAAAAGTAAATACAAAGGTAGGTACCATTTTTTATCAGTCACCATATTTTTTCCGAAAGAAAATCCAAATTACTTTTAAAATGACTTCCATTTTTAAGCAATCGTAGTTTTGGCCCCACAAACCGCTCTATCTCTGTCCATCTCCAACATTATGTGCAAACTTTCTCTAATTTAGTGTGTAACTTTTTTAAAGATAATATCTTTGAATCTATACCACGCCACGTAGCGTAGCGTCGCGAGTTTGAAATGAGGTTGAAAAACTGTTTCGATACTATGAAAAGTTAAAAACTAAAGTGAACTCTAAAAAGAGCTTATCGATTTTTTTTTCTGCTTAATTCTTTAAAATCGAAACTGTTTCTGTTGTATGAATTTTCTTAGATTATTATCTTATATAGATGTGCAAATCCGTGTGCATTATGCACACGGATTTGCACATCTATATAATGCACAAAATGTACAAAACCGGCTAGACAGCTATTGATGAACTACGATTTGTTAGATTCCGCAGAAATAGTGGGCTAACCAAAGAGTTTTAAGTATGATCGCTTTGAGAAAAAATAATATCACCAATAAAATCAAAATTGTAGTAAAAATATATCAACAAATTAACAGTTTTAGGCGGTACGTAGTTCGCCGGGTAAGATTTATTTCTAACTATAAAGAATAGCACTAACAAAACAATTTTGCGAACTTCCTAAGGGAACGCAAAAAGGAAAAGCTTAATGCTTATACAAGTTTACACTAGTACTTTATGAAATATGCTTGAAGAAACGCAACGTTGTACAATACGATACCACGCTGTCGTATGTCACGTTCGACTTACGTAACACAAGAATTTAGATTCTATTTTTCCAGCATTACAGAAATACAAGTTTTCAAAGATATTGGTTTTGCGATAACATATTTTTGGTGAAGTTCAAGGAAATTCGGTCCTTATAAATAATGTACCTACATAATTCGATAATGTTTAAGAGTAATGAAGGCAAGGGTTCATGACCGCAAGAATTCTCGGAGGCAGAGTTTTCTTAAAAAATATTTCCCAATAAAATATTCAGATATTTTCGGGAGAAAAGGGATGATAAGATCAGTAACTTTAAAGGAAGCTTTCCAATCCATTGATTACTTCCCTCATTTACCTAATCAATTCTATATTAGGAACTTGGGGAATTTGACCACAATTCTGATGTTAGGATAATGATGCGGTTAAAAATAGAAGCTTTATCTTGTAGTTTCTTTTAACCTGACTTTACTTATTATTTTTATATTTTAACGGGGCATGAAGGAAGCCTATGCATAGCAATAGGATAATTAAGGCTAAGGATAATAATGGACTATTATTTATTTTACATGGGAATAAGGTACCTACTGTAGATTTTCACAATCAGGAAAAAGAGCACTTAAATTAGTTATAGCTTAATTTACTTGTGAATTTTTAGACTGCCCAGTGGCCGTTATTTGTTTTTTTAGGTTGAAATAATTTCTATGCGGTTTGGAGACATAACAAAAAGAACTAGGTATATGATATCCCGTATTAAAGAAAATATTTTCCTTCTCATCACACAGAAATATTTCTGAATTCAGAACACTATTAACACTCTCATCACCTTATAAGCTAATACCATTAAATGATTCACATTGAGCTGAAGGTGTGAAGTAAGTGATGTTTTTGTCCCTCTAGATCCACTGATGGGGGTCGGACTGGGGGTCGGGCCGATGGGAGTGGGCGTGGTGCCTCCGGGCGTAGGCGTCCCCATGCCGGGAGAGACTAACGTGGGCATGTTCATCGAGGAGCACAAGCGGAGAGCTGACAGTGACCCTAACGCGCCGCCTTTCGACGACCTGCGTAACTACGCCTATGAGGGCGGCGGCAGCACTGCTGGTTCACTGTCGTCACTTGCTTCTGGTAAGTATATACTATAAATGAATGAAATATTTATTCATGCATAAACATCTTTGACACACAAAATATACAACTAAGAAACAAAACATAAGATTAGACACTTATACACAAAAAGGTCGCAACTCAGCATATTGCCGGCCGTTCGGCTGGCGCTGGCCTTCCGTTGCGGCCGTTTTGTTTACTAGCGGACCCGCGCGCACTTCGTCGCGCTTAATAGAAAATTATCAGTGTTCTTCTTAATATATAAAAGGAAAGAGTGACTAAACCGCTGGACGGATTGGGTTGAAATTTGGAACATAGATAGGTTTTATGACGTAGACATCCGCTAAGAAAGGATTTTGCCATGCGGACAAAGCCGCGAGCATAAGCTAGGTTACTATATTATGCATGTTTTATACCTATAAACCTTCCTCTTGAATCACTCTATCTATTAATGAAAACCGCATCAAAATCCGTTGCATAGTTTTAAGGATATAAGAATACATAATGACAAATAGACGCGGGAAGCAACTTTATTTTATACTACTCGTATGTAGTGATTTGTTCGATAACTAAATCAACAAAGCGGCACAACTCACGTCTAATATTCTTGGGAGCGGGTGTGAACTCCTGATGAAGGATATCGTAATTGTCAGAAACTATGGTCGAGATATTCTGAACAATATTAGACCTGCATTATTATGTGCCGTTTTGTTACTTAGATAATATACAGAATACTCGCGGTTGTTTTAAAAATCGTATACGTTTGATGTTTTTAAGGACTTTATCTGTCATCGGCTTCTCAATTTTATTACCATATTCATCTTTTAAAAATACCATTTTCTTCTTATTAAGCTCTTGCAAGCTATTGCCAGCTATTGCTTTGCCTAAGAGCTGCACATAAAATCAACACATAAATTTTAAGCTTTAAGCTTATAATATGAAAACTGAAGATTTTTTCTCTACTCCATGATTATTTATTGAACAAGAAGGCCTGTGATAATACTCGTATTTAGTCGTCCGATGAATACGCGATTAACTTTTAGCCAAAAGATATTATGTATCTTTAATAACTGTTATTATCATTATATGTATATTTATAATTTATATTAAATTAGGTACGAACATTTTTTTTATTATACCTTACCCAATGCCCCATGCATTGAACATACAACCTCCCTTAAAAGCGTTAGCTAGTCCACCTCTACCGTCATTTAGTTAAACGGCTTGGCGTAAAATAGGATCGATGTCCGATGTCGAATTTCATTTGTAAAGTGCTCACCTGTACATCAGTTTAGTGAATCGAACTCTAAAAGTATTAAAAATTTATTACTAAAGTTCTTTTGTCAAGTTTTATCGCGTAGTTTTGTTGCAAAGAAAGTCGATGTTGCTTTCTTAGTACTTAGGTAAACTTTTACTAAGATTGGTGGTGGTATGACGTACTTTGGATAATTAAAATTTGCCTTCACACGTATATAAATTCATATTATATTATTTATTAAGCATTTCAATAGATATTTTTGTAATTATTGTTGAACAAATATAAGATTGTTAGCATTGATTACGTACTTACGCATGATGAGTACTTGGATTGAATTTTATACGAAGTTAGAGTTTTTTTAATACGAGTATTGTAACTACTAACCTATGGACTAATGATGTCTTAATAAAGAAAAAAAATGTTAATGTTATTAAAAACGTCAACTTTATAAGGCTAAAATAGCGTAAAATAGAGAAAGTAAAAAATGCTATAATACTGTCAAGAACAAAATAATACCTCTAGGCGTTGGACGCAGAGCGTCTAGTCACGAACCCTCATCTAAGTTTCAAAGCCTAGGGCAAAGTAGAATTGAATGTAAACGTTAGTTAAATCATATTACATTATATATATATTAATGCAATCGTCTTGCAAACTGCGGGCCACCTCGACGTGATTCGATCAAAGCCCGAGCCTTTAAATAAATGTATGACCTATTCCGTACAAAGCAATATATTTCCCAAGTATGAAGCGAAAAATCGAAGGTACAATCTTCGGGTCCGAATAAACCTAATAAATAATTCATGGAGACGTAATGCAATGTGTTTTTGCGGCAGGTACCGACGACGAGACGCACGAATACGACTACCTGGGTGCGTGGGGCCCGCGCTTCGACAAGCTCGCTGACCTCTACGGGCCCGAGATGGACGAGCAGCTCTAGAGCGTTAGCCTCCCTCTACCTTAGTCAATTGTCTCCACCGCCCCACTATCCTCTCCACGACCGACTGTCCGGGCTCCTGCCTGCCCGACGCGACATACTCCTCGCCCAGCGCCACTCGCGCCCTCTCATCTTGTAAATAAAGCGAGCCATCGACGATCCGCCACATCACAGATAAATGCGACGATCGCACCGCTGCGACACTTATCAATTTTATACGATTTTATTTCTAGTAGACCCTTAAGCTTAAGTACGTACTATAAGATATTTAATTGCTATGTTATTTTATAGACTTGACATACGTTTTCACCAAATATTTGATATAAGTTTTATTCGATTTAGCCATATTATGAGTCAGTATTTTATTGGAAGTTACTGAGATAAGCGGATTTCTGCCGGAGGGCCAGACGTGAATCTGACTTGTGGGCGTTTGTAGATAGTGTGCTATAAATGTGAATAATTTATACGAGTATTTTGTAAGTTCACAGCTTTACGTGATATCACTTGTATGGGCCCTTCGCGTGAAATCACTCTAGATACTAGTGTAAAAGAATAATAATATGTTATATTTTATGATAACTATAATAATAGATACTTACGAAAGTCCACTCGGACATCGAGATTATTACCTAATGCTCATTCGAAATTAAACCACGGGGTTGTATATAAGGTAATAACTAAAACGACTTCCCCAGTTTTAAATTAAATTAAACTATCGACATTATTTAATTTTAGAGAGTAAGTGAAATGTACAGTAACCGGTGTTCCTCTCCTAATGTCTCCGCGTAGAGCTAGTTATATAGAATATTCGGGAACGACTTCTCTAATTGTAACAGTAGTTAACTAAAAATAGTAATCGGAGAGTTTCAGTCGGAGTGCATGTGCGCCTGAATGTATATTTAATATTTATATGCGTGCCAGTAGTCCGTGTACGGGTGACAGTTACTGTTGTGTGAGAGAGAGAGAGAGAGAGAGCGAGGCGCGAGTGTGGTGTGTGGGAGCGAGAGGCGTGTCGCGTGTGACTCGAGCCACCGCGAGCTACAAGTAAGGCGCCGTGATCTACGGGTCCGGAGCACCGAGCTACGATTGAGGAGCCGTGACCTACGGGTGCAGAGCTGTGACCTACGAGTCACTCGCGCGCGAATATGAATGGGACTGTGCCAATTTCTTAGCGTTATGGATTCAGCTAACGACGGTAGTTCTAAGTGTTTGCACTTTATTTATTCGTATGTTTACATATAAATTTAGTCGCACCTAGAAAAATATCAATAACTTATTAAGAGTGTTGTGCTAGATTACTATTTCTGTCGATCTCGAAGTGACATGATCGTCGACATCGGTAGAAGTCATTAGGTAATTTATAAAATATAAAATTAAGAATTTAAGAATAGTAAAATATAAAAATAATATAATAATTGAGAGATCTCCCCGATTGTCTCACTTCGACGTCGAACTATGATCGGTGTAAATTTTAGAATAAATATACTGAATTGCGTTAAAATGACTGATTTTATTATATGTTTGAAAGCCTAAGATTTTTTGTAGACTCTGTTTAAATAGATTTCGAATAATGTTACGAATGTTGTAAGTTCACCCACTAGTTTGCACCTAATAACAATAAATAACTCAAATATTAATTAAGTACATCAATATTAAAGCAATTCTTGTTAATTATCACTCGTGTAAGTAGAACATTTCATACTGGGTGCTCATATTGTCATCTCGGAATGAAATGAAAGCTGGCGTTCGTATGTCTAATGTCAACGAATATCTGTAGAATAAGTACCTACTATTTTGTATAAGTCACGGAAAATAATCACTCACTCAAATTCTTTTTTATTTCTGAGGGGACTTGCTGCCTACTTATTATAAATACAACGAACGCTTGACTTTATTTTGTACCGAGTCATCGCCTACACCCTGTATAATTAATTACATTATTGTTTTAAATATCATTACACTGCCAGTATCACATATAGACGAATTACGATAGTGATTTGGGTCCGATTTTATATTTCTGTCTTATACAATATTATATTATTGTAAGTTTTTTGAACTGTTTTACATGCAACTTTCGTTTTCCACGTGCGTCGATGCGCACAAACCCTTTCCGAGCTCTGCGGCGTCTATCATGTACTTTAAGCATTTAATATATTATCTTTTGTACTCTCTGGCTAAGCGCTTCCTAGTTTATGCAAATACTCGATTAAAAAATGGACTCTGGATGTGATTAGTCGGCATCAGTCGGGAACACATGTTACCGTGATGGGAATCGATCAGATATCGTACACAAATGCGGGCGCGCCATCTATAGGTAAATTGTCCCATCGCCAAAGCTTGAGCGATGAGCGATCGGCGATTATTTTCTTTGTCTGAAAAAAGATAGAATCATATTTATTCGCATACAATTCTCACTGCTAGCGATTTCTATCTATAAATTTCCTACTATCTCTTTTTCCTCTCTTAAGTTCCAGTGAGGAAATTTCCGATCGCTCAAAGCTAATCGCTAGCGATTGCACATCTGCCACAATATGATTTGTGATGCTTCCAATACTCAGTATAAATAAATTGTACTAATAAAATAATCAGAATCTCATTTTGATATTAAAAATCTTACATAATCTTAATCTCATATTAATAATAATCATATTTAACGTTAAATTACAAAAAGCGAAAACATTAGTCTCATTAAGTTTTCGGTCCCGGGTTCAATTCAGATCGAATACAAATACTGTAGAATCGAAATATTAGAAAAAACATTTAGTTTCATACCCATGGCAGTAAATACTAGTATAAACATTTTAGAATACAACGTGTTTTGTACTTATTTCTTTTGAAAATATCCATCGAGCAAAAGCTGCAGTTCTTTGTCATATTAGACCGTGAATCCGCCCGCTTTCCAGACACCGTACTGAAAGCTGTTCTCGCTGCATTTTTGCCTTGGATTCTAAACGTTTCCATTTACACGTTACACCGTACACTGTACTATGTACCTATATGTAGACAGGCAGAGCACATAAACCAGTACAAAATATAAAACGCGATGTGGGTCGTGTCCACTTCGTCCACGGCATCGTTTACACCGGTGCACACCTACCTATAGTATAGTTGTTGAAATCCACGATTGCATTTGAACCTTTCCTATATATGTGTGCACACATCGAAACGTAAACATGTAGGTAAGGTTCAACGCAATCGTGTATTGCAATATCTATATACTACCTTAATTTAGACTATTATACCTAAACATAGTTATGTTTTGTTTTCAACTGTGATTATTTAGTTGTACAACTCTGATGATTACATAAAAGAATGAATAAAATATAAAAAACGTAAATTATGTTTTATTTCGTGGCTATCTCCCCCAACCTAGTAAATTTCGAAGTGAATAATAATATTATACTACGTTTGGAAATGTATTTCGTTTGCCTGATGGTTAAAGATAAGCTTGTTTTAGTCGGTCTGTTATCATAAAATGAAGTCTAATGAATATTTAGGCCTACACCACATTGGCCGACAGCGACTCTAGAGCGGATGACGAAAATCTTCCGAGAGTCCTGATAGTAACGTCGATTGTCACTGTGGCCCAATGTGGGGTGGCCTTACCATACTTATCAATATACATCCTGGATCCGCCCTTGTACACTACTGTATTTTATCTCCCTAAAAAATACTGTGTCAGTGATATTTTAATTTTTTATACGAACAAATATTGGTAAGAAAATTGTCAATACCTAATAATAGGAAATTGACAATAATATCCAATAAACGATCACACACCAATAACAAAATGAATTTACAAATACGAGTATGTACAGACACAGGGCAAGATCAAATGATTGTCCTATACCACGGCCTGAATACGTCGAATCCAATTTAGATTATTTGGTATTAGTCGACTGTCGGCGAACATTCGGTGGGCAGAATGATTGCTTGAAACCTTAAATAAATTCCTTCTGACAATAGATACTTATATGTATCTATCTAACGATAACAGTAAACTGTTAACAAACTAAAAAAAATTAAAAAAATAAAAAAAAATATGTTACTACAGTAAATCTTCTCAGAAAATGCAAAAAGTGTGTGCGTGTAACCTTTACGCGCGATTGAAGTAAAACTTCTTTGGCGTTGACGACATAATATATCACTGAAATGATTAAATATTAACTTAAATAAATAAATATTATATTATAATTTAATTATATTTATTATTCATGTGCTTTACAAAGATTATTTAAATGTTATATTAATATTATTCATTCGAAACAGGTAATTGAATGTCATCATAATTTCTTACGTACGAAATTATAGGTTTGTGGTAACTATAATGTGAAACATAAATTTTACTCTCTAAATTTGCTACTTTTCTTGAAAATACAGCATCTATCGTTGTACCGAAACGCGTTGTTGAATGAAGTCGAGAAGTCAAGAAGCGTGTAGTATATGACATATACTTACAACCAATCAGAATTATTATTTTTAAATGGCGGAAACTACACAGACTATAGTAAGCGTTACTTCCGTCAGAAAAAAAAATCTGAGTTACTCCCTAGTCGCGCCTAAAGAAGTTTTCAACCAATCAGAATTATTATTTTTAAATGGCGGAAGCGTTACTTCCGTCAGAAAAAAAAATCTGAGTTACTCCCTAGTCGCGCCTAAAGAAGTTTTACTTCAATAATATATAGGTATATTCGTATATATTATAGTTATAACGATAACTATAGAAGAGAGAGATAAGAGAAGGCGATAAGAGTTAGGCTTAAATGATATGAAAATAAAATGACTACATTCTTTCGAATATATTATTAAAAGAGCTTCGTCCTTACGAGCGACTCTACATTCGCACGAAATGACAAATTTTGAAATATAAATTTATAGAATTTACCTGCTCTTTGACAATGTCTTACAGTAAAGCTATATATAATCTAAATATATAAAAGGAAAGAGTGACTGACTGATCTATCAACGTACAGCCCAAACCGCTGGACAGATTCAGTTGAAATTTAAACCTCTGCTAAGAAAAGGTATTACCATGCGGGCAAGCTTGTATTGTACTAATATTATAAACGTGAAAGTTTCTAAGAATGGATGTCAGGATGTTTGTTACTCTTTCACGCCTAAGCTGTTGGACCGATTGAGCTGAAATTTTGTATAGAGATATGTAGATTAGACCCTGGAATAACACATAGGCTACATAAGTACTGCGGGCAAAACCGCTGGGCGCAGCTAGTTTATTATAATACAGTTTAAGCACGATTACAACTGCCATAGAATACAAATAAAAAATGCTGCAGCTTAGATTTACATATTTGTTCTTCAGCTAAAAGATTGAAAATTGTGCTGTAAAATTAAAACATCAAAGCGGACCTCTACAATAATAATACCTTTGTACAACCCTATTTAATACAACAATAATTTACTTCCCACGCGAAATAACAAAGGTAACTGGATTTGAACACCATTTAATTACAAGTACAACAAAGAGGTGGAACTAATTTCTGTTTCCATGAATGAACTAACTCCGGAGCCAGAAAGTAAAGTACCTATACTTTACTGTATACTACGCAACATGTATGGCTCACTCTCTTTTACGAGGCTGGATTACGATCATAGCCGTAAGCCTTAACCGTAATAACCCCCACAATTAACATGCGGGGCCTGTGGAACTATTTTGTTTCTACTTGTATAGGCCTATAGATTTTGTTTTGTAGAGTGGGTTTTATACTGTACTAGCTGCACCCAGCGGTGTTACCCGCTTTACTGTAGCGTATGTGTTATTCAAGGGTATATATCAGCTATCACTATAAGCTATGAGTATATATAAGCTATCTCTATAGTAAATTTCAGCTCAATCGGTCCACCCGTTTAGGCGTGAAGAAGTAACAAACATACACACTCACAAACTTTTGCATTTATAATATTTGTGTGATTAATGTAATGCAATATAGGACGCGGATTGTGACGTCATCAAATGTGACGTAGAACCTCTACGGTATCTGTAGAGGCGCCTACGAATACTAATAAAAATATTGCGGATTTATATTGTAAAGAAAACAATTATTTGGAAGAGATAAAATTGCACGAATCAAAAGAAAATTCTGTCAGCTCTTTGCATGAGATCAATATGTTAGAGCTCAGAGAAGGACTAATAGATTGATCTCATGACAGAATTTTCTTTTGATTCGTGCAATTTTACCTTTTCTAAATAATAGTAATCTGTCTAGATCACTCCTAAACTCAATCTAATGACTGCATCACAAAAATATAAAATTATAAATAAAATAATGTAATGTGTGTTCGCTTCCGTCGGAGGACGAAAGTCTTTGACGTGGGTGTCAAAGACTTCCTCCGACGGATCTCGTGGAGTAGATCCCTAACAGAATGGATACCTCGAGACGGAAGGCGCAGCGTCGGCAGACCACCTGCTCGATGGGTCGATGACATTGCAGCAATCGCAGGAAAGACCTGGATGCGAACTGCTCAGGACAGAGTTGCATGGCACGAAGGGGAAGAGGCCTTTGCCCAGCAGTGGGACGATATGGGCTGACAATGATGATGATGATGAATGTGTGTTCATGAAAAGAGGGTTATTTTTATCTACTTATACATCTTCTCACGTAAAACAGGGTTATTTTTATTTGTATGTAAAAGCAAAAAACAAACGATTTGCTAATATAATTTGAATGGAATACAATACAGAAATTAATTTCCCGGATTTGTGTAACAGTTTAGTTCGTTCAATGGATATTATGAGCATGCATACACGTAAACTACATACTTACTTATAATATGAATTGTATATAGGTAGATAGGTAACCTATCTATCGATCTACAGATCGAGTCTGAACATGCGAGGTAATACTGTTTTGATACAGTTCATAGAATTCAACAAACAGAGTGCTCAACTGGGATCGAACCACTGGGATCCACTGGGATTATAGAGATGATATTTGCTCGTGCTGTTTCTATTAACTATGTACAAACGTGGGGATCAATGCTAATTTAGAGTTAATCTGTTACGACCCTAGAGTTACGTACAGAGAAAGCCGAGCAAGACACAAAATAATCTCTAACAAGAAAAATGACGTCAGGGTTGTTGAAATTTGCGAGATGTTTGTCATCTTGCTTACCTCATACAAATTAAAAACAAAGAACCATTGTCAACCTAAGTATTCAGTATAAGTGTGATAGCAAACCGTGACGTCATTATTCTTGCTTCAGTTTGGTGTTTACCGTTCAAACTCCATTGAATATAAACTTATTGGTCACGCGTTATTGGAGTAACTATCAGTTTATCTACGTAGGTATGATATACGAGATCTATGGTGACAACAAAAACCGTGGAAATGTTTTGTGACTTTCCGCACAAAATTATCGATCAGCTGGTTCAATTAATTATTTTTTTTTAAACGTGCCACTTTTACAAAAAAAGCCGATCCATGCAAACACGGTAATTTATTTTTAAAAAAACTTGTTTGTAGTTTTTGGTTAAACAGTGGACCGCGTTTTGTATTTTTTATTTTGGATCCGAAGCGTACGTTGTCCCTACAGCACAGATTTTCTGACCTATCTAACAGAATCCGATGAAAATAAGATGGAATCCTGGAAAAGCTTCGCCTTTTAGTAAGGTTGTCTCAAAAGTTATACAAACAACTTTCAACTATTGGGTTTTGAAATAAATTGTTTCTTTTATTATTTTGTAATAACTTAATTAATAACCTATTAAAAATGTTTCATCTTAATTTATTATAGTTTGATAAAAAGGTGTTTAACTGAAGACACTCAGATTGGTGTGAAATTGCAGAACTAAACTAAGTTAAATAAACAACGTAAATATGTATATAATAACTCGTATCTTTGTCTATAAATAATCCATGTCGTATCTTACAAATGTAAGAAAGTTTGGGAGAGTGTGAGATCGAAAAATATATCTGATTTTAATATAAAATGGGATGCATTTTCAATCCATTGACAGCCCTAGCTCGAATAAAGTATTCAAATAGGTAACGTGTTTTGTTTCAAGAGAAGACACACATAGACATTCGGAAAGCAGTCGGTAATCTTTTCCGGTTTGTATTTTGAATATTTCCTTACATATGGACGAGAATATTTGATAGTTTGGTACACTTGTGGAGGCACAATTTGCCGATACCTATTTATACCTACTTATCTATACTGATCAATATTCTAATGGATATGTTTATGGAATACAAACACAATAACATAATATCCTAAGGGATATTGAGGAGATAAACTATCTTTTACTAGAAATAGGTGTGATGTTCTATAGAGGTATAGGTAGGTACTAAGTTGCAAGCTAAGGTTTTTAATTTCAGTTATAAGTTCCAACTATTAGAACAAGTAGGTATGTAGTAGGTACTCTTGTTAAGTAAAAATCTTTATTTTTATTCAAGTAGGTACCTACTTATTTTTCGGAAAGTTCTTATCATTCGGAAAGCAGTCGGTAATCTTTTCCTGTTTGTATTTTGAATATTTCCTTACATATGGACGAGAATATTTGATAGTTTGGTACACTTGTGGACAGGCGCGGATCCAGGGGGGGGGTCAAGGGGGTCATGACCCCCCCCAAAATCCTAGTCGGAAAAAAAATCCGATCATATCGACTGGTTTTACGCTACTTTCATAGTTAGAAATGGAAATTGTCTCTCAGCTGCAAGCTTTACATTCAAGTTCATACAATTCCATTCTGACCAACTAGTTGATCGGTTCAATTGGTCGGAATGGCAGTCCCGAAAGTTCGCTCTTTATGTCGTCTTTGCAGCTAAGTCTTTGCGCTTGCAGCAAGCTGCTCGCATGTATAATAGTAATTTTTTTTGGTTCGGAGTGAGGTGCTCCCGCTCTATAAATAAGAATATTTAGTTTTCATACTGCTCAGAGTGAGCGAAACTCAGATCATTCGTCCTGAAGATTCAAAAAATTTTCTAGCTATTCGCGCTCTATAAATAAGAATATTTAGGTTCCTCGCCACTTGGAGCAAGCTATACGCACATCATTCGTGCTCAAGAATTCAAAATTTTTTCGGCGCTCGCAGCGAGCTGCTCGTGCTCTATAATTAAGAATATTTAGTTTCCTTGCCACTTGGAGCAAGCTAAACGCACATCATGCGTGCTGAAAATTCAAAAATTTCTCGGCGCTCGCAGCGACCTGCTCACGCTCTATAAATAAGAATATTTAGTTTCTTTACCACTTGGAGAAAGCTAAACGCACATCATTCGTGCTGAAAAATACAAAATTTTCTCGGCGCTCGCAGCAAGCTGCTCGCGCTTTTATAAATAAGAGTATTTACTTTCCTTGCCTTTCGGAGTAAGCTAAACGCACATCATTCTTGCAGGAAAATTAAAAAATTTCTCGGCGCTCGCAGCGAGCTGCACGCGCTTTTATAAATAAGAATATTTAGTTTCCCTGTCTCTCTGAGCAAGCTAAATGCACGTTATACGTGCTGAAAAATTCAAAATTTTTTGGCGCTCGCAGAGATCTGCTCGCGCTCTATAAATAAGAATATTTAGTTTCCTTGCCACTCCAAGCAAGCTAAACGCACATCATTCGTGCTGAAAAATTCAAAATTTTCTCGGCGCTCGCAGCAAGCCGCTCGCGCTTTTTTAAATAAGAGTATTTAGTTTCCTTGCCTCTCGGAGTAAGCTAAACGCACATCATTCGTGCAGGAAAATTTAAAAATTTCTCAGCGCTCGGAGCGAGCTGCTCGCGCTTTTATAAATAAGAATATTTAGTTTCCTTGCCTCTCGGAGCAAGATAAACGCACATCATTCGTGCTGAAAAATTTAATATTTTCTCGGAGCTGCTCGCGCTTTTATAAGTAAGAATATTTAGTTTCCTTGCTACTCGAAGCAAGCTAAACGCACATCATTCGTGCTGAAAAATTCAAAATTTTCTCGCCGCTCGCAGCAAGCTGCTCGCGCTTTTATAAATAAGAGTATTTAGTTTCCTTGCCTCTCGGAGTAAGCTAAACGCACATCATTCGTGCAGGAAAATTAAAAAATTTCTCGGCGCTCGCAGCGAGCTGCTCGCGCTTTTATAAATAAGAATGTTTAGTTTCCTTGCCTCTCGGAGCAAGATAAACGCACATCATTCGTGCTGAAAAATTCAATATTTTCTCGGAGCTGCTCGCGCTTTTATAAGTAAGAATATTTAGTTTCCTTGCCACTCGAAGCAAGCTAAACGCACATCATTCGTGCTGAAAAATTCAATATTTTCTCGGAGCTGCTCGCGCTTTTATAAGTAAGAATATTTAGTTTCCTTGCTACTCGGAGCAAACAAAACGCGCATCGTTCATACTAAAAAATGTAAGATTTTCAAGACTACGCTGAAAAGAGTCCCCAAAAAATTCTTAGTTTGAAAAAAAATCTAGCCGATGACCCCCCCCAAAATTATGGTCTGGATCCGCGCCTGCTTGTGGAGGCACAATTTGCCGATACCTATTTATACCTACTTATCTATACTGATCAATATTCTAATGGATATGTTTATGGAATACAAACACAATAACATAATATCCTAAGGGATATTGAGGAGATAAACTATCTTTTACTAGAAATAGGTGTGATGTTCTATAGAGGTATAGGTAGGTACTAAGTTGCAAGCTAAGGTTTTTAATTTCAGTTATAAGTTCCAACTATTAGAACAAGTAGGTATGTAGTAGGTACTCTTGTTAAGTAAAAATCTTTTTTTTTATTCAAGTAGGTACCTACTTATTTTTCCCACCTGATTTTTACACTGCTTCGTTTAAATATCTTATTACCTTATCATATATTAGATAATAGATAATACTTTAAATGTGACGAAGAAACAAAAAGAAGCGCATAGATAATAAATAGTATGTCTACGTAGGCTTGTGCAATTTCAAAACAAGTTTAATACCGTCACGACTACTAACTGGAAGCTTGCATAATAAATAATTATAAAAATTAGTTATTGAAATTATCTAGATTTGGCTAAATTATTTAAGCACATGTAAAACACTAGAACTTAACTTTAGAATACATTATTTCAAGTTAAGTCTTCCAAACAATTTAATCAAAGTTTCAAGGCAAGTAATAAAATTCTCATTAGTATTTAGTAGCAGCCAGTGCCTACTAAGTTAAAGTTAATAAGAAAAAGATCGTTGTTCTGTTGTCAACACTTGAATTCAGTGAACAAGACAGTGAAGTTTTCAACTTCGTGATGGCTTTTAATGCTCCGGAAAGTCGTTAGCAAGCAAAAATAAAAATAAAAACAGGTGTCCGGAGAATATCTGGAATGTACTTACCTATTTTGGTTGAGATAGGTATAACAATAATGACCATAAATGTTAGAATGCGCACCAATAGTTATAGCACCTACCGCCTACCTACCTACTTACTACTTACCTACTTAAGTAGTTTCCATTAATTTTTGACGGAGACTGACTTCGAGCCCAATTTCTATAGATGGACTCAGAGAGGGATCCGTCGGAATAATTCCGATAAGTGTCATCCATTTTATTAAAAGCTCAATGGGGCCTTTACGCCACATGTTAGACTTGAATATCTTCGTGTATTCGGTCTGTAGTTACCTACTTAGCAGTGCCTAAGAAATAGAGCACCTCACTCGTAGCTTGGCAAAAATCCTGCGTTAATAATATCGCTACATTTTTCTTTGCAGTGGACTGTGGGCTTTATAAAATTTTTGACGGAGGTAAAGTCAACTAAAGAACTGAAACTCAATAAAACGACTCGTTTCGAAGCAAAAGAATCAAACAACACCGAAGTGTGTTTTATAAATTAACCGACGACTCGCTTACGAATGTTCCTACCATTTCCAATACAAATGACCTACTTGTGCATGTTTGTGTCTTCCGGTATTGTTCGCAGATTCTTACCTGCTCACGAATTCAATTTTCTCCTATTCTCTGGAACAAATTAGAGTGTGCATTTGGTATACCTACTTATACAATCCTACAGCGCACTGCACGAAACGGAGTCACGCTGAGAGGCGTACCTACTAGAGAATCTAGACCTTATAAATAAATTAGATTTTAATCCTACTAAAATTTTAAATTCGCGAGTATGAATTTGTTTGTTGTTTGTTATCTCTTCACGTCTTAACCAATGAACTGATTAAGCTGAAATTTGGTTAAGCCTTACTTTGTGAAACCGCTGTGCTGCGAGGCGACGTTGATAATCAGACAGTTTAGGTGTAGGTAATTTAAGGACATAGTTTAAGGATGACATTAAATGACGATTGTATCTACCTACCTACATATACCTACCTAATGCCTGGATGTAAATCTTGACAAAATACACAGGTCCAGTATTGAAACAGTCGTCGTTTTAGGCGCTTAGTGTCCAACGGTCCAAATTCCAGGCACAGTTGCGAATCGACAAAGAGGATTTCAATGAAACCCTATAATTTGTGAATGCGCTAAACGACTCAACGATTTCCAATTCGATAGCGGAGTACCTATTATAACCGCTGAGTATTGAACAGGGACAAAGGAAATTACCAAAACAAAGACACTTAACCTACAAAAAGAACGGGGTGCTTACACGTACCTACGAGTGTAAGCTGTAAGGTTGCCATGACTTGAATTTGTGCTTTAACATACCTAGTTTTTAAGTATAATAGGAAAATCTGAGTGGATACCTATCTATTAATCTTACTTATATTATAAACGTGAAAGTTTGTAAGAATGGATATTTGGAATTTGGATGTCTGGATGTGTGTTTGTTACTCTTTCACGCCTAAACGGGTGGGCCGATTGAGCTGAAATTTGGTATACTGATAGCTTAGACCCTTTTTTTTTTGACCCAGGAAAAATGCGTTACGCATCATCACCCCACGCCGGGGGGTGCGGGGCGGTATGTGGGACTCCCCCGCCGAAGATGGGAGCGGCGGGGATACCCACTAAAAAACCTGGGGGTGTTCCTGCGGGACGCCATAATGCCGGGGCAACGGGTACGCCGATGCACTCATCCGTGGCAGATAGCTTAGACCCTAGAATAACACATAGGCTATAGAAAAGCGGGTAAAACCGCTGGGCACAGCTAGTTTATTATAATCTTGAGAGGAAAACACGACATGTGAATTTGCTAATATAGGTAATCTAATGACTGCTAATTTGGCAACTCAGAAATAGTTACCTACCTAATTATAGGCTTTTTTAAAGATATAGGTACAAATTTTGGAAATAGGATCAAAGAGGGAGGCTAATAGGAGAAACGATGTTATACGTCATAAAATCGTTTCTCCTAAAGTCAAAAAGAGAAAAAAATAGGATAGCTAGGCCTACAGTCTACATAGATAAAAGGTACTTATTATAAAAAAAAGTAAAAATGTATCTTACTTTTGTGGTCATTTCGAATGCTAGAACTCGTACAAACCTAAGATTTCAAACTAAAACTTCAACTTTCAAGTATAAGGGGAAAATTGTGACACGAAAGTGTCTTCCCGTGCTTCCAGTTATGGGTAGGTAGGTTACCTCTAATATTATCTGAATATTGGATTGGGAAGAGATTCACGCCAAGATGCGGTTTCATTTTCAAAAGATTTATCGCTTTGGCTAGTCTTCGGAGCGTGTGTGGGTAATTTTCGTCGAGTTTTATCCTTGGTAACATGACCGTTTGGCGTAACGCCCACAATGTAATGTAAAAACAATGTAAAAAGGAAAGGATAAACAAACAACAAACATGTGAATTGATGTTAGGACTTAGGTACAACATCTAGCCATTGTTTTTAATCTCAATATAGATAACTAGCTGCGCCCTTTGGTTTTACCCGTTGTGGTTTTGTCTATGTGTTATTCCAGGGTCTAAGCTATCTCTATACCAAATTTCAGCTCAATCGGTTTACTTATGCAAGGACTGTAATCAATAGATGGGTTCAAGGACTAACCTGCGATTGCTGCACCGATAAAGACAGAATATATAATACAAAATATGTGATTCTCTTCTCTGGTAGGCGCAGAATCTTGGAGAGTCCTGGATTTTAAAAGGAGAGTGGAACGGCGTGCAGTCAGCGACGAAGTCAAACAGATCACGGCGCGCGGTGAGAACACGGCGGAACGATGCAACGATGGATTTTTAGGAAGTAGGTAGGTATTTGTAGGATAAAATGCGGGTAGTTTGAAAATAATTAAGATCATGCCAAAGAATTGGCGCGAAATAGTGGAAGAATTGGTACCTGGTAACCTACAATAACTGTGAGTTTTTTTTTTCAAAATATAGGTACTTACTACTAACTTAAATAATCGTTTATCAAGTCGTTTACTTTTACTTTACGTCTACAGGGTCCGGACATCTTAGAACCATAATAAGTTTCAAAATAATAATAATAGGTAGACCTAGTCCAATTACTAGGCTAATTTACTTATATTTTTAGTTTAACCACAAATCAACAAATATTCGCTCTACGAGACAATTTTCGCGCTGAAGTTGTTATTCGGGCAAGGAGGGGCTAAGTTTTCGCTTAAATCATACTTAGTAGAGACAACAAGCATCCGAGAGCTAAACGTTGCAAGTCTGCAAGCGAGGCGCCAGGGTCCGGACATCTAGGTGAAGCTAGTACGGAGGTACCTACCTATAGCTACCGATTTAGGGGTTAGGTACCTACGAGAAACACTAGTTTAGAGATGCTCGCTCCTACTGGCATATTTTTATTTCTTTGTTAATTATATTTCTGTTTGTAAGTTTATTGTCATCAATATAAACTATGAGTTTATATTATGTAATGTATACTATTCTAACACCCACCCAACCCCTACCCCACCTACCCATAGGCGGATTTAGGAGGGGGGGCCAGGGGGCCAAGGCCCCCCCCAGAAGCATTGTAGAATTACGAATTTAGCACATATTTCATGGTCAAGATTATAGTTTATTTCTCCGCGCTCGCAGCAAGCTGCTCGCGCACTTATTATTAAGGATATTTGAACTATCTAATTGTTCAGAGCGAGCTAAACACACACTTTTCGTAGTAAAAATTATAATATTTTTGCACCTTGGCCCCCCCCCAGGACCAAATCCTGGATCCGTCTATGCACCTACATACTACTATAATTATCTATATTATTTGTAAGGTTTGAAAATAATATCTATCCCATGAAAATATGTACCTACCTACTTAATTTGTTTAGTTTAATTTTTGGTTTGATTGCCAATTAGAGCTTTTCCAAAGCCAAAGACCAAAATTAAAATATTAAAAATTCGCCGCTATAATAAAAAACTCTATATTTGGTATACATTATTAATTAGAAGTAGCAGCACCATCATATTTCTAGATAATTTATAAAAGCCAAGTACCTAGTAAAAGTGTATTTATCAAGCAATTGCGACCACTCGGTACTTTAATTAAATTTTTAATTTATTGTGAAGGCGGCGAGCAAGGCGCGTGTGCCGACGACTGGTGACCGGTGACTATGATCTTGGGGGGAGAGAGAAGCCCCCACTAAATTTGCCTGTTACCCGCTGTACAGTACCCTTTTTTTTATCCCAGGAAAAATGCGGTACGCATCATCACCCCACGCCGGGGGGCGCAGGGCGGTATGTGGGACTCCCCCGCCAAAGATGAGAGTGGCGGGGATACCCACTAAAAAACCTAGGGGTGTTCCTGCGGGACGCCATAATGCCGGGGCAACGGGTACGCCGAAGCACTCATCCGCAACCCCGACGGCGTTTGGTCCTCACTGACAGGAGGACCCCTCCGCGGTGGGGTGAAGAGGAGTTTCACCCCACCCTCTCAATCCCAGGAACGCGCGGTGTTTCCGCGCGCGCCACCTCGTGGGCTGTACAGTATACCCTAGATCAACATCGGTCGACGTTGATCGATTGGTGTGGTAGCTTTAATTGATCGACGGATACCGGTCTACTAACCTTTCGATCGATTGCCAGTCGATGGCAACGAACCCCCTTTGCCCTTGGCGGATCTAACGCCGTCGACTAATTCACGTACTATCGATCGATGGCATCGATCGATTGGTCTGGTAGAGACTATTGATCGACATCGACTAATCCATTCTACCATCGATCGATTGTTGTGGTAACACCCTTCAACAAGACTCAAAAACGTGTAAAGTATCAAATTTCCTCCTATATATAAACTCTTTTGCAAAAAAAACGGGCACTTTGATGATTTCTCTGCTTCAATGAAGAAGAACAAGAAAGAGGTTTTATTAATTTGACGATGCATTGACTTATCATTTATAAACATCCTGGCATAATTATTAATGTTCCAAATTTAAAATTTGAAATTAAAAAAGAAAAATACTGATTATATAGTGAAATTGCTTTGCTTTTTGGCGCGAATTGATGCGAATTGCTGTAACAATTTTATTACAATTTTAAAACTTTTTGAGTATGTTCTGCAAATTAAACAATTTATTCTTTCTTTCCACAATAAATACCACTTTTTGATATGAGCGATAAAGCGATAAGGGCCGAAAAAATTATAGCCCTACTTGAAGGTTGTTCGCAAACTTACGTGGCTCAACGGCTAAATTTGAGCCGTTCAACTGTCCAGAGGACATGGCAACGATATCAAGAGACCGGTTCGGTTAAAAGAAGACCCGGCTCGGGAAGAAAACGATGCACAGAACCAAGAGACGACCGCTTTTTGGTGAGTCAGGCGTTGCGGAATCGTAAGGCGTCAAGTGTGGACCTGAAAAAAAACCTTGAAAAAGTAAGAGGAGTAGAAGTAAGCTTATGGACGGTTAGAAGGAGGCTTTTGGCTGCCAATATCAAAAGTTACCGCCCGGCTCGAGACCCTAAATTACTCCGTGAGCACCGTGTTGCTCGACTTCAGTTTGCTCGAAACTGTGCTTCATGGACTATGGAGGACTGGAATAAGGTATTGTTTTCTGATGAAGCTAGAACCTCTTTGTGTGGAGAGGACCGACGCCGGCGAGTGCTGCGAAGACCACGGGAACGCTATGCGGAAGTGTGTTTCGAACAAATCACTCCTTATGGCGGAGGCTCCGTTATGTTTTGGGCAGCAATTAATTTGACGGAGCGTACGGAGTTAGTTTTCTTAGAAAGAGGAACATTGAATGCACACCGGTACATAATGGAAGTCCTAATTCCACATGCACAACCCGCATTGACTGCACTTGGGGAAGATTCCATTTTTATGGACGACAATGCCCGCCCGCACCGTTCTGGTGACGTGGAAGCTTACATGCAAGAAGTTGGGATCCGTCGTTTAGATTGGCCAGCTCGCAGTCCTGACCTCAATCCAATCGAGCATGTCTGGGATGTATTCCTCAAAACGTAATTAAAAACATCATAGAGAGTATGCCCAGAAGAATTCAAGCTGTGATTTTGGCAAATGGAGGTCACACTCGTTACTAGGTTTTTACAGTTGTAAATTTATTTAAACAAAAAAGTAAAAAAATCTTCTTGTCTTTATTGCCGGCCACTTGTTATTGTGTGGTCGTGTACGTCGGTTTTGCAAAAAATCATCAATTTAAATACAAAATTGTCAAAATTCACGCTTATTTCACATGATTATTACACGATTAGGTACGAGTATAAGTATACAAAGTGTGTCAAACAATTAAATATTTTTAAACTAACACAAATCTACCTTAGCAAGTAAGTTTCCTTAGGTGCCCGTTTTTTTTGCAAAAGAGTGTATATAAACTCTTTTGCAAAAAAACGGGCACTTTAATGATTTCTCTGCTTCAATGAAGAGGAACAAGAAAGAGGTTTTATTAATTTGACGATGCATTGACTTATCATTTATAAACATCCTGGCATGATTATTAATGTTCCAAATTTAAAATTTGAAATTTAAAAAAGAAAAATACTGATTATATAGTGAAATTGCTTTGCTTTTTGGCGCGAATTGATGCGAATTGCTGTAACAATTTTATTACAATTTTAAAACTTTTTGAGTATTTTCTGCAAATTAAACAATTTATTCTTTCTTTCCACAATAAATACCACTTTTTGATATGAGCGATAAAGCGATAAGGGCCGGTAAAATTATAGCCCTACTTGAAGGTTGTTCGCAAACTTACGTGGCTCAACGGCTAAATGCGAGCCGTTCAACTGTCCAAAGGACATGGCAACGATATCAAGAGACCGGTTCGGTTAAAAGAAGACCCGGCTCGGGAAGAAAACGATGCACAGAACCAAGAGACGACCGCTTTTTGGAGAGTCAGGCGTTGCGGAATCGTAAGGCGTTAAGTGTGGACCTGAAAAAAAACCTTGAAGAAGTAAGAGGAGTAGAAGTAAGCTTGTGGACGGTTAGAAGGAGGCTTTTGGCTGCCAATATCAAAAGTTACCGCCCGGCTCGAGGCCCTAAATTACTCCGTGAGCACCGTGTTGCTCGACTTCAGTTTGCTCGAAACTATGCTTCATGGACTATGGAGGACTGGAACAAGGTATTGTTTTCTGATGAAGCTAGAATCTCTTTGTGTGGAGAGGACCGACGCCGGCGAGTGCTGCGAAGACCACGGGAACGCTATGCGGAAGTGTGTTTCGAACTAATCACTCCTTATGCCGGAGGCTCCGTTATGTTTTGGGCAGCAATTAATTCGACGGAGCGTACGGAGTTAGTTTTCTTAGAAAGAGGAACATTAAATGCACACCGGTACATAATGGAAGTCCTAATTCCACATGCACAACCCGCATTGACTGCACTTGGGGAAGATTCCATTTTTATGGACGACAATGCCCGCCCGCACCGTTCTGGTGACGTGGAAGCTTACATGCAAGTTGGGATCCGTCGTTTAGATTGGCCAGCTCGCAGTCCTGACCTCAATCCAATCGAGCATGTCTGGGATGTTCTAAAGAGGCGGGTAAGATCAGTGCAACCTGCTCCAAAAAACATCAGGGAGCTAAAAAGAGTAATTGCTGAAGAGTGGGAACGTATTCCTCAAAACGTAATTAAAAACATCGTAGAGAGTATGCCCAGAAGGATTCAAGCTGTGATTTTGGCAAGAGGAGGTCACACTCGTTACTAGGTTTTTACAGTTGTAAATTTATTTAAATAAAAAAGTAAAAAAATCTTCTTGTCTTTATTGCCGGCCACTTGTTATTGTGTGGTCGTGTACGTCGGTTTTGCAAAAAATCATCAATTTAAATACAAAATTGCCAAAATTCACGCTTATATCACATGATTATTACACGATTAGGTACGAGTATAAGTATACAAAGTGTGTCAAACAATTAAATATTTTTAAACTAACACAAATCTACCTTAGAAAGTAAATTTCCTTAGGTGCCCGTTTTTTTTGCAAAAGAGTATATAATCTTCCCGCCTAGGCTAGGACTCTAGGCGTGGTGAATAGTGAATATCTATTAAAAACAATACATTTCTTTAAAAAGATGATTTTCCAGCCCGCTCTTAAACTTTACCCTACATAAATCTAAGGTGGATCTAGGTAGTTAAAGTTAATACATAATGTAAAATCAAAACGCTCCATATAGATTTTGGTTGTTTATTTGTCAGGAAGCAAATGATTCACAGCATTGGTGGGATACAGGTCTGACCAAACTGGGCCGAAACATTCCGTTCCTGGTTACCTAGCAGAAGGTACAACAGCTTAACATACGTAAGTACCCAAATATAAAAAACTGGGAAAAACAACTTTATACACAGCTGTAAGATATTTAGTAAAGCGAGTTTTTTTTTTTCAATTTTTTTTATAACTACACACCTTGCTAAATCACAAGTTCTAATTATGTCAAAATTATTTATCACATTTATAATCTGTACAAAGTAAAAAAATATTTTCATACTCCACTAGTAAGGTAAAGCTGCGTGAACAATGCAACATCATTTAACAAATCGCAAGAATAGGGATGCGTTTGCACTGACGCGAAGCTTAGCGGCGAATTAACCAATCACTACTAAACGTGGAAACGCAGGCTATGATTGGCCAATTATAATGTGTACCCCGCTGAGCTTTGCGTCAGTGAAAACGCAGCCTAAAACACTGGCTCAACTTCAAAAGTCTCTCTCTTTTAAAAATACATACTAAGTAGACATAGTCTTTATTGCAATAATTTACTTTTAATAATCAAGCCAGTATTTTAGAGTGCGGTTTTGTATAAATAAAATCGCTTACAATTAGGCATATCTTCCATCATTCATGTTAAAATGTACTTTTACTAAAGCAACCGAGCCGCCTAGTTTATTATTTTTCAATTAAAAACAGTCAACTGATATGCATTAAATAAAATCCCGTCCACACCGCACCCCCAAAGAAATTTTCAAGAATTGTTCAAAGAAATTTTAACCGATTCGTTGCGACGTCTAACTTTTAAATGTGGCGTCGAACAAAAATAACGTGACACTGTTCAGTGCCCAGCGCCATACGATTAGATGACACGCATGTGTCTTCTGGCATGCGGAAAAGAAAACAGTATTTTCGAAATTTGTAGTAATTTCAAGTAATTTCAAAAAAGTGATGGCACTGAAACGTGCCATACGCAACGAATCGGTTAAATTATTGCACTTGTCATACTAATACACCTACTATTAAGAGCTCTCTCCCTCGCACAATTTGAAACCTTTTGCAACATAAATTCATAGAACTAACTTTTTGAAAATTCCTCAAGAGAAACCCTGCACGATATTATTGCTCACATTTTAAAAGTGTTTTCAGTTTGATATATTAAAAATGCCATTTTGAAGAAGAAATTTTCAAAAAGTTACTCTATAATTTTCTTTTGCAAAATGTATCAAATTGTACGAGCGAGAGGGCGTCAAATCGTATAAGCGCTCTTAAATAGACCAAAGAAAAAAACAACCAAAATTACAGAAATGAAGCGCCCTAAGTATGCCAACTTGCTTGTACGAATATAAATATACATGCACATAAACTTACGCGTGCACACAACACATCCATTGTAGAAATAGTGCAAGCAATATTTGCAGAAGCAAGTAGGCTTACAATAAGTGCTTTATTTTCTTTTATCACCCTAACCAATACTTCATTTATCCATGCATTTAAAAAAAATGGAACTTCGTTGCAAAACAATTTAAAATTTCATTGAATAGTAACAAAATCACTGATCACAAACGTAAGTCGCTATAGTATCTGGTACTTATCGTATAAAACAAAAGTATAAAATTTTATTGCTGTAAAATACGAGAATGGTAGTGCATTTGGGGCGGTGTGTGCGAGATTCAGCTATTGTTCTCGAATTACCACTGCAGTGATAGGCTCTATGACGAGCACGTTGCTATAATCCAATCTGCTTCTTGCCATCTGTTTAGTTAAACATAACATTAAAATATTCTATGAGAAATTCTATTTAGAAAAGTCCTAGTTTTAATCATAACTCAAACAAAACAATATGCAAATAAAACCAGATCATCATGAAGTCCGGGTTTGGTCTAAATAGCTCTTTTTGAGAGAGCAAATAGACTAATAAAATGTATGGTATCGTAGTTAAAAATCAACTCCATTTGTGTTCTCTCGAGTATCTCTTTATTTTATTTAGAAAACATTACAGTATCTTAGTGGGTAAAATATATAAATTTCTAGTCAACATTTACAAGTTTTCGCATATTGAAGCTAAGTTACTTGTTTTCTTTATACAATATTTTTTTCTTTATAAGACGCCTAAAAATGCCTGGACCTAGTGGTTTTGTTAAAGTAAAGGTCGGCAGCAGTTTTGGATTACAGCAGAGCGCTCGTTTTAAATCCGTAGGTAATAATGCTACAGGTAATATTATTTTATTCATCTATTTATAATTCAACATGTGTTAAGTAAACTCCGACTAATACAAACGTGTCCCAAACCAATAACAAAACAAATACATTCCATACAAAGAAATCAACAAACATAATTCATTTGTATGAAAAGCCATTTTGATTTATCACAAAATTTGAAAATTTGTCAGTTATCGATTTAAGTCACGGTAAATAAAGACGTGATTACAAACACGCAATATATTTATATTGTTAATTATATAAATAACACAATTATTTTACATGGACATACAACCTTCATAAGGAGTGAAATATCATGTATGTACTCATATCTAACCTATTTTTAGTCCCCTCACTGTTCGTTATGATTGTAACTCACGCGGATAATGGCATAATCTTCACGCTCAATATTTCCATGTCAATTTATATTGGCAAACGTAGAAATTGTTATGAGATCCGTCAACACATTTTACGCTACATTTTCAATATTATTGACATTTGTAAATTATAATAATTAATCAGCGTGCAGATTCGCCATTACGTCTCGAAGCAGAAATGTTTTCTCCTCGTGTTCTGGTAATAAATTACTATCTAAAACTTTGTACAAATTAAAATTATTGTATTTGTAGCTAAAATGCTGTAACAATAGGAACATTATCTTCTGTTGATGACACTTAACTACGGCGATACAAAATGTATGTTACACGAAAGAGAAAGCAAATCTCAATGTAACTGCGGCTCTAAAAGCAGCATATTGCTGTAATAAGAACTGTAATTTTCCATCTGCAGTACAACTTTATTGAGCTAGTTGGATTAAATCTAGTCTTTTGTCACATATTTTTTCACTGGGATTCACAACTC
The DNA here is from genome assembly GCA_947507615.1 of Hemithea aestivaria. Taxonomy (NCBI): domain Eukaryota; kingdom Metazoa; phylum Arthropoda; class Insecta; order Lepidoptera; family Geometridae; genus Hemithea; species Hemithea aestivaria. The sequence goes on along the minus strand of OX382327.1, from coordinate 7,782,208 downwards.
ATTAATAACTTCTTTTTGCAATTCTGCTAATTAACAATGTGTTGCTTTTAGAGCTGCAGATTTGTCTGTTTAAAATATAATGTATTGTGATTATAAGGCTACATCGGAAGGCAAGTGTGAATCGGCCACAGCCGGCAAACGGCCCCCACCCACGCACAATCATCTGATTCAATAAAAAAAAAACATTTATCATTATGCAAAAACAATTATAATACAACCTTTCTAATTTGAACTTTTCATCTAAAATCTGGGAGTTTCAAATGCAAATATGTGATTTGTGACACTGATCATAGAGAAACAATCGAATATACTCTATAGGGACACTCGTTACAAATTAATTTACAAATAAACTTTAACAACTAATTTATATAAAGTGAACTATTTACAATGAACGCGTCTGTACGTACGCGTCGACTTTGTAACTATATACAATGACTACAATATAAACATTACTAATAAAAGAGCATTGCATTTCCGTGAGCTTGATCAAAATAATCCCTTGTTCATAAAACAAACGGTCTGCATCTACTAATCGTACGGAGTACATTACGTGGTCAGTCATACTAATATATTTTATATTTTCACTATATTTTATACATATCTTATATTATACACAATTGATGCTGTCTCAACCACAACTGAAGGTTGAATGAGAGATGTATGAAGCCATTCAACAATTCGATTATTTTTCATGGAGATTTTTCAACTGTAAGGAAAATTCCTTCATAATATACTCTGTGGCTTAAAGTTTAAACCATTGAAAAGTAGCTATTGCACCCTCAGACCTTATCCAGAAAGGCGACCTGCGCACTTCGAATTTACTCGCGCGTAGATGAAGTTACAAGGCGTACATTACGTACACAAGCATCACTCGAATTTAAAGCTAATGGCTTTATATCAACGTGCAAGTGACTACGTGAATCAATTCGCGGCGGCTTCGCACTTTCTGATCAAGTCTAGTACAAACGCCACACGGTCACTAGCCACAACTCTTAACGCTAAAAATATATACAGATAGGTATGACAAAAAGTTGCAATAGAATATACTAAGATGCACAAAATGAAGACAATAGTCATCTCTGTAATTTTTTTAGCGTTACGATTATGCGAGCTAGCGAGCGTGTGGCGTTTGCCTAAGCCTGCCTTATTAGGATTTTACATGAATTTTTAGAGATTATTACAACTTTCTCCGCCTCAAACCACAGTGCATATGTAATTAATATAATAAGTTGAATTTATGAAGATTTATATTTTTCTTCAGTTTGGTTGCGACCGGATCTAATCAAGTCACCAACTATACAAACAATATTATAACAACAATGAATGGCTTCATTCATACAAACTTTTTTTATGTTCAGAATTCAGAAGTCCAATCGTGAACTATGACAACGATCAGTCTTGGGTCAGAAATGAATCACTACTCATATAGGGCGATCGCACACAATGCGTAACATAATCGTAGCAACCACTCATCATCACTTTGAAACTATATTCATGTTAGAACTCACAAGCACTCAAATAATTTTAATTTAAGACTCAAATAAGAATTTTAAGCAAAGATTCAATAAACCGCTAGATATAACAATAAATTATTTAGGTGAGATTGTAGAGGAAGTTGAGTCAATAAGATTTTTAGGCATGAATATTGATAATAAACTGACATGGAAATCTCACATTGACATTATTTGTAAAAGACTGAATCAATTTTCGTATGCATTGTACAAACTCCGACTAATATCGAATCTGACAACGTTACTAACGGCATATTATGGACATGTTTCATCTATTCTGAGGTACGGTATTATGTTCTGGGGTAATTCTACAGATAAACTTCGAGTATTTCGAGCGCAGAAACGATGTGTAAGAGCAATATTTGGTCTTAATCAAATAGACTCATGTAAAGAATATTTTAAGCAGCATTCCATTTTGACGCTGCCTTCCATTTACATAAGCGAGGTATCTGTCTTTGTAAAGAGCAACCCTGAACTATTTGATCCTTGGCCAGTAGGTAGTCGTCGGGAGGGTATGTTAAGACACGCAAGATCTAGAACTAAACTGCTGCGTACAAGTGTGTTTTGTATGGCACCAATTATCTATAATAAAATTCCTAAACATGTCCGTCTAATAACAGATATTAATATTTTTAGGAATGCTCTGAATAAATTACTGCTATCAAAAGTCTACTACGATATACAAGAGTTCATTAATGACAAATCATTATGACGTTTAATTTCACTTTGACATATTATATTATCCATTGACATTTATTTTATAGAGTAATTAGGTAAATAACTACTGTATGTGTGACATAATGATATTATAATCATAATTATTTTAATTTAGTTGCTGTCTTTGTAATCCAAATGTTTTATTTTAAATTTTTAATCTTAACTCTCAAATTACGAAATTTGCATGCCATAATATGGCAGATTATAGCTGAACATACTTTTGATGTATTTTACTATCTAGAACTTACCTATTCTCGCAAATAAAGATTTTTGTATTTGTATTTGTATTATAAAACTAAAAAAAAAAACTTGACAATTGAAACACTGTAACTTCACCTCAATATTACGACAGTTATATCTAAGACCAAAACTATGGATATATATCCGTCTTCCTTACACTAGATAGGGCTTCATCAGCCTTAAAGAGCGTAAGAGATAGACATACAAATAGATATGGCCGGAAAATACTAGCTGCACGACTACGAGAAATAAGGGCTATTGAAGACCTAAGGAGTCTTCACCAAAGCCTCAAATATTATTAAAATTTTTCTCTCTTGTATTATCACGTTTTGTCATTTTGAGGACATATTATCATCCCATTACAAAATCCAAATACAAAATTGCGCCACTAGTCTCAATTTTGGGCGTATCTCACTTAGGTCTTATCTATAAGAAAAAAATACGGCAGCTTAAAGTACCATTCCGTCATGAGTCACAACAAATCACGCGTAGCTACGATTACGTTACACACCGTATGCGACAGCACTAAATATCACGCTTTGAATCAAACTGCACAAGTTTAGCAATATTTACAAATTCCTTTAATAGACTATCACGAAAATATTGAAGGATTCCATGATTATTATATCAAAAGTTATAATGTTGATGGATTTAAATTTTTGTTTATACAGAAATTGTACTATAATATGCACCTAATCCTAACGATTAAAATGGGAATATCATATTGTATTTCAACCTTCAGATAAGTAAGACGTTGGAGTTTCGACCAATTTTACTTATATTATAAACGTGAAAGTTTGTAAGAATGGATGTCTGGATGTTTGTTACTCTTTCACGCCTAATCGGGTGGACCGATTGAGCTGAAACTTAGTATAGAGATAGCTTAGGCCCTGGAATAACACATAAGCTACTGCTGTACAGCGGGTTAAACCGCTGGGCGCAGCTAGCAACCAATAAAATAGTAGAAAGTCTTCCGCCAATGTAATTAAAGACTTCGAAATTAATTCCTACGCAACACTGCACTGCAATCGTAACCCCGAATTGGTTGACAAATTGCATGTGTTTCATATACCAGTATGTAAGTACTGAAGATGCACTTGCAAAAGTGCTCCAATGTAGCCTATTTGAATAAATGAATTTTGAGTTTGAGTTAGATGGTAAACATTTATTTCCCATAACAAATATTAATTTGTCAGTTTGCTAAAAAATCCCAATATTATTTAGTCTTGATTTTCTATAGTAGTTCAGTCTAACCGGTGGATGGATAGTAAATCAACACTCTTAATAAACTTTTGCTTCAACTTAAAATGAAAAAGTGAAAAAATATTATTCTAGCAAATATACAAACGTTTTTTTTATATTTTATCCATTTTCAATATTTCAATGTATCCCTAATTAACTCATTATTTGATAAGATTGAAGAATGTACAGGCAAGAGACAACTTATAATTAAAGATGAACATAAATTTGCTTTTATCAGTAACTAGGATCCACTAGTCATGCGCACTTCGTCGTGCTAAATAAATGATCAGTGTTTCTCTACTATGGTATGTATTACACACCTTCCTCTTGAATCACTCTATCTATTATATAGAAAACCGTGTCAAAATCCGACGCGTAGTTTTAAAGATATAAGCATACATACGTGGGAAGCGACTTTATATTTGGCCCAACGTATAAGTATTGCCATTCAACGTGGCAATGCTGCCAGCATTCTGGGCACTCTGCCATCTGACAGTGGTTTGGAGCACTTGGATTTTCTGTAGATCGGCTTGTGGCCGATCTGTGGTTAATGAAGGTGTTCTTTACTGCTGTAGTAGCTGTAGTATTGTTAGTTTGTTTTTCTCAATAAAGGCATTTGCCACGTACTTTATACTATGTAATGATTGCAGAATTAATAAAACCACCATACTAACGTAAGTATTATGTCTTGCACTTTCAAATATCTATTGCAAAACATTTTCTCTAACTACCCTGGAAAAATAAAATTACCCTGGATAAATTCTACAATCTACTTATGTTACAGTAATAAAATATTGATTAACACCATAATTTTATTAGTATGGCACGTGCATCATAATTATGGTATTTTTACTTTGATTATTATGATTTACATAAGATCGCTTGACAGTGAATTCAAACGTCAATTTAAAATATTGAAACCAGAAATCTGCTCATAATTTGTTATTTTAAGCAGATTTATTTCATTAAATTGCAATTAAAATTTTGGGCACCATATAACCGGTTCTAAAAACTAAAAATTATAACTTTAATTGAAATATTTGCACATAATAGATATCCCAACCTACACTGAGTCAAATGCATCAGCTTTTCAGCTGTATGGAACCCATAACTAGTAAAAGACATTTTATCATAATGTTCATAATATTTCTCTACCAATAACATGCATAATTAGTATCTTCAGATCATCAAAGCTGAAACCATACTAACAACCATGGAATCCCCAACATTTTGCAACTTTCAATGATATGTTCATAAATAATTGCACTTTCAACATTTCGATCAACAACAGGTACTTATAAAATTGTAGGGAGCATGGCATCGTCAATTTAATCCACTGGGGGCTTACGAAAAGACTAGGTCATCCTGTTTTTGCACTAAATATATAAATTGCAACAAGAGGCGATCAAACACGGCAAAGTAATCGAAACACTACTCAGGTCAAATGCACGTCACCAATTCGTTTGGAATGTGATCAACTCACGCGAACCGATCAAAAGTGCAATTACTCGCAAACAATCCTTCGACGAACACAACTATCACCGATAACAACAGTAGACCTATATTACATTGACCTATGAACGAGTCAGAGTCCGTTCGCTGGGAGCGGAGAAAATCACCGGGCGGCGGCGCCTACCAGGTGAAGGCCCACTCCTATTTGTCGGCGGGGTCGGGCGGGGCGCCGCCGAAGTCGAGCTGGTAGCCTCCCGCGCGCGTCATCTCCTCCATGCTGGGCTCCTTGCACTCGTGGCCGGCGTGGCCCGCCGCGCCGCAGTTCCAGCAGGACAGCTTGGGCGGCGCGTACAGCACCGGCACGAAGCCCGCGTAGGGAGGCGCCGCGGGCGGGTACGGGGGCGGCTCGCCGTTCGCGAAGGGAGGCGGCGGCGGGCGGTAGGCGGGCGGCGGCGTCTGGTAGGCGAAGGGGCGCGGGTACGGCAGGAAGGGCACGGGCGGGGGCGCGGCGCGGCGCGGCGCCGGCGTGCCGGGCGGGGAGGACGCCGCCGAAGACCCGCTGGAGGAGGAGGAGCGCGCGCCCGTGGGGTACGCGCCGCGCCGCCGCACTCCGTTCAGCTTCTCCAGCGAGCGATACTGCTGCTGCATGCTCAGCTCGCGTAACCGCTCCTCGCCGATGTTGTGCCGCATCTGGAACGTTACGCTGCCTGTGAGATGCTAAACTTACACTACTGAATGTTCTGAACACGCAACAGAAGAAATATATTATGTATTGATATTTCATATGATGCGTGAATCCAAAATCTAAAAATTGGCAAATGTGTGCCTTCTATTGTGATGTGCAGGAGAATAATCTGAAAATTCTAATATTTTTTCCAGTGTCATTTATAACTGGAACTTGTGAATCAACTGTTGTAATACTTAGTGCTTGTTCACGTGAACGCGCGGGCGCGGGAGCGGGCGCGGGCGCGACAGACTTTGCTTGCACCGCACGTGCGTTTGTACGTGAACACCTTCATAGCACGTCATATGTTTGATATTTCGCGCCCGCGCCCGCGCCCGCGCGTTCACGTGGGCCAACGCAAAGGCGCGCGCGCGCGCACGCGCGTAGGTATGTGTATGTGCTATGTGTGCGTGTGTCTTGAACATAACTAAAACATTAGCTACTTACAAATGCGACACGGCTGTAATACTCACATAATTATTTGTTGAGAAATGTCTCAACCACGGTTTCGAACAATTACGATGTCCTTCATCAGGAGTTCACGCTTCCATTACCCGACACGTGAGGTTGTTGACGTGAGTACAGCCGTGTCGCATTTATGATGGATAACACGGCCGACCTAGAAAAAGGTGGCGAGACGATCTACACGCGCACAAGCCTGACTCGCTAGAGGTGGCGCAGGATAGAGTTGCGTGGAGGAATTTGGGGGAGGTCTTTGGGGACAGTATAGACTAGAAAAAAAAAACACGGTAGTTTCCAAAATGGCATTAGCTTCTTACCTCAGAAACAGCCATATTTTCAAAGTTCGTGGTCAGATGCGGCATAGACGTGTGTTCAGGCGGAGGCAGCGGTGGAGAGCGGTCGCGGGAGAGACGGCGCCGCGAGCGCGGTGACGCGGCGCGACTCTCCCCGGGAGATGATACCAGAGGCGACGTCGGCGCGTTACTCCCGCCCGCTTGGTAGTTCATTACCTGAAACAATGTCCAATGAAGTTATGTTATCACTATTCATATAACATCTATTGATAATACTTGCTATCACTGATAGAATATTGCTAGTTCCGAAGATACAGACCTAAAGTCTAGTTTGGGAAAAAGCAGTCTCATTGTACTGTTACTAGTTAAAGTATTACTGTTTTGTGCCTAAATTAATGTAACTTGTGTCTTTTCTAATAAACTTTTTTTTTTATGGATCGTCTTGAAGCTGATCTCTTTGCTGTTTTGTACAGCATATTATTAAAGTCACCATCATAATATATAACAGGGTGTAAGTCTACCGATGGTAGACTTTCTTTGTAGGAGGTCATCTGGGTAGGTACCCCAACAGTAACATTTATACCACCGCCTGAATAGTGATGTGCAAACATTACTGTGCTTCGGTAAGAGGGCACTGTGTGTTTTAACATCTTGTAACTCTTGAGGTAAGCAGCGTTGGACCTAGAATTTCACATCATTGTGAAATCCTAGGTGGGAGTCTTATTACTTCTTCGCATTAAAAAAGGTATGTAAATTATTATAAAATAAAGTTATTTTTTCCATACCAAAATTTAGCTGTTAGGGTTAATAGTATACTGAGGAGTAAAAGTTTAGAAAAAAATGTAAATGTGTGGTAAGTCCTATGTATTTCACATTAAATCTTGTTATTATAAAAACAACCATTATTAAATCTAGTAGATAGCTAAGTATGACAATATTATGATGATCTGGGGACTGAAGTTTTGAAGAATTCATTATGTAGGCCAACATTTACATTAGCATTTTTTATTTATTGTTTTAGCAGTATTATCCAAACTTTCCTTTGTCAGCAAAAATATAAATGCTAATCATTGAGATTATGATAAAATACATGAAGATAACGACAATAAATTTTTATACTTCAGGGGAAAAAGGACGTAAAACTATAAGTGGATTTGTTTTATTATAATGGTGTTAAGTGTTAAGGCTGTAGCTATTGAGATCCTTTTCCTTTCAGCTTTCACCAAGGTGCGCTATTTTTGATTATGGATTGTATAAAATTGTGCACTAACTTCAACTGTGGATTGTAGGAAATTGCCTTTGAAGTAACTGCTTGGACTTTCACAATAATAGGTACAATGTTCAAAAGTTAGCTATGTCATATAGGTAGAGCTGTGCTGTTTATAACTTCATTTGGGGCTCTGTGTCTGAACGAGAATTTGAAGTGGAGCATGCGTTTTTGTCTTCTTAGTTTGAAAGAGGTAACAAACTGGGACTGGACTAAAAACAGTAGAAGAATCAGCAAAACATTCTTGGTGTTATTACTATATCCTTAATGTCCTTAAACTTCTTCACCAATCTCTAAGAATGAATCTAATAAAGGTTGCAGCAGGGCTATTGGCTAATTCATAGCCAAGTTTGATGTCCACTTTATTTACTTATAAGCATGCAAACATAATATACACCTTAACTAACTTATACAAACATTTTTATCAAATAATACATGCTAAGTGTCATTACATTCATTGGGACTTGGGACGGGCTGCATTGAATGAAATAACATTATGATAATAATGAGTACATTGAACTTGTAGGCTATAAATTAACCAATAGCCATGCAGAGCCAAATAAGCGAAGATTTATAAAGGTGTGTTTTCATACCTCTAAAGGTTGACTTAGTGGCGACACGATGATATTGGCAGGCCATCCGTGCTGGCCCATGTATTCTCCTATGTTGTACTGTGGGGGTAAAGGCAGTCCGGGCGGGGGATGCGTCACTTCACCGAGCAACGATACGACGCCGCCGGCGGGGATCACTGGTGGCGAACTTAACTCAGGCACTGAATCTGAACTTGGCGGCTGGAATTGCAATATTGGCATATCAACATGAATATAAAATCGAGATTGCGATTGAGATTTAAATTATAATTTCCATGTTGGTTGTTATTTGTTGTCGTAGCTAATGACCTTTTTGTAAGAAGAAAACCCTATGTACTACCCTTCCACCACGGGGGTGATGGGGGAGTGTCTACTCCGGAGAGGATCAGCAAGAGCGTGCTCTTCCCTGATTTGTTCCGCAGCTTCCTTCTGCGTCATGACATTTTCGCAGAAATAGCTAATGACCTCTCTAATAAAGACTTATATACCATATTGTACTGAATCCAGTATAATCTCGTATTGATAGAAAAACACCTTAAGGTGGGAATACATTTGCCTGTAGCTGGAACAAATACAGGTAAAAAATACTATCCAGAACAAAAATTTTACCTGGCTTACCAACTTATATGCATACTAAATAACAAGTTAAACTATTTTCAATGGGTAATGGCTAATGCCACAAAAAAATTACTGATGAGAAATCTCATAGAATAAATACCAAGCAATACAGTGATGTTGCTAAAATAAAAACATATTTTAGTATTAGCAAAAGATCTAGGTAAAAGAAACCTAGAGGTGGGGTCTAGATCTAGGTTATATTACCTGTACCTACACTTATCTACTTGAGGTCATTAAGAGTGATTATACAATTGGAAGCCCTCTCGCTCGCACAATTTGATACATTTTGCAATATAAAGCCATAGAATTGAACTTATCGAAATTTCCTCAAGAGAAGTCCTTCACAATATTATTGCACACATTTTAAAAGTATTTCCAGTCAGATATATTAAAAAATGGCCTAGGGAGTAAAATTTAAAAAATAACAGTAAAAAATAATCTCTCTATGATATTATAATATGGGGCATTTCACGTGAAGCGGACAACGAAAAATATGTGAGGTTTTGAAAATCGTTCATATTGGGCATATTAATACTTCTAGGGGATATGAACATGTTCGCGTATTTATTTTTTTTATTTGATTTTTTTTTATGAAGATATGGGGTTCTATAGAATTGACCAAAATGACGTAAGGGTTCCTTTGAAATGTTATTTTCGTATTGAAGATATTTATTTTAAAATATTAAATGTATTTTGTTTTGTAGATAATTGACTGCTCTTTCTGACTTTTAAATCAGATTCCAAATTTGAATTTTTTTTCTAGTGTTAAACCGGAAGTGAGTATTTCAAATGGATTTTTGGATAACTTCGACCAATTTAATTTTTAATTTTTTTATGCCAAAACATAGCTCTACATTTATTAATTTTACCATAAAAATTGTAGAATGGGATGAGAATTAGTTTAGAAGTTACAGCAATTTGAATACGTACATGTCACTCTGAGCGTGACTTAACGTTGCCTGTTGAAACCTATCGGTGATATAAAAATACATTTAAAATTTAAACTTTGATTATATTTAAATATTATGATTATGTATAACTATCTTGCCCATTTGTGTCATTATGAAGTCATTTGATACCAAGATCCTAGCAATATTACAAAAGCTTAAGATTGTATGTAAGTAGGGAGTTTGTTACTCTATCACGTTTTAACGGGTGGACCAATTGAGGTGAAATTTGGTATGTGAATAGCTTAGACCATAGAATAACATGTTAGTTACTGTAAAGTTGCAGCGGGTAAAACGGTTTGGCGCAGTTACTTTTAAAAAAAATAATCTGAACACAAGTATGTGTAGAAAACAGTGGAATGTAAATTAGTTTTGGAGATATGTAAATATTAACGTATTTGGGTTCCAAAATAGTTGCTGATAATGGAAATCGTCGTCAGACAATTTTTTTTGGTGTTCTCTATATCATCTTTGGAGCAGTTATAAATGGAAGTAATTTTCGCCCGTATATGAAAGCGCACTGGCGTAATATTTGCTAAATTTAAAGATAACTGCAAGCTTGTCCGAGTCACTTAATGCTTTAAATTCCCTCCAAGACCATCTCATGGGCCTTTACTTGAATAAAAAGAAAATAAATCTTTGCCTTTGCCTTTAAAAAAATATGTAAATCTCGTAAATGTTTACTTTGATAGTGTTTTTCTATACATTTTTGTTAATAATTATTTTATTTCAAATTTAGATATAATATAACTTTATATACGAATAATCTTAGGGTCTAAGCTATCCACATACCAAATTTCACCTCAATCGGTCCACCCGTTAAAACGTGATAGAGTAACAAACTCCCTATTTACATACAATCTTAAGCTTTTGTAATATTGCTAGGATCTTGGTATCAAATGACTTCATAATGACACAAATGGGCAAGATAGTTATACATAATCATAATATTTAAATATAATCAACGTTTATATGTATTTTTATATCACCGATAGGTTTCAACAGGCAACGTTAAGTCACGCTCAGAGTGACATGTACGTATTCAAATTGCTGTAACTTCTAAACTAATTCTCATCCCATTCTACAATTTTTATGGTAAAATTAATAAATGTAGAGCTATGTTTTGGCATAAAAAAATTAAAAATTAAATTGGTCGAAGTTATCCAAAAATCCATTTGAAATACTCACTTCCGGTTTAACACTAGAAAAAAAAATTCAAATTTGGAATCTGATTTAAAAATCAAAAAGAGCAGTCAATTATCTACAAAACAAAATACATTTAATATTTTAAAATAAATATCTTCAATACGAAAATAACATTTCAAAGGAACCCTTACGTCATTTTGGTCAATTCTATAGAACCCCATATCTTCATAAAAAAAAATCAAATAAAAAAAATAAATACGCGAACATGTTCATATCCCCTAGAAGTATAAATATGCCCAATATGAACGATTTTCAAAACCTCACCTATTTTTCGTTGTCCGCTTCACGTGAAATGCCCCTATATCAAATTGGAAATACTTTTAACATGTGTGCAATAATATTGAAAAGGTATCAAATAGTGTGAGTGAGAGAGTGGCCACCTGTATAAGCGCTCTTAAACATGCATTTTTCAACTTACGTCTCATAATGCATTAGCACATTATGTGACAAAGTTCAAAAATTATTCTTTAACTTTACTGCTCTATGACTGAGAACATTTTATTTTTACCGGTTATTATATAATTAATTTCTTCATTTATTCTCATATAGGTGCTTTGCGAACGAGCGGTAGAGTGTTAAAATAGAAAAATGTAAATTTGACTTGCATAAGTGCTCCAATATAGCCTATTTAAATAAATATTTTTTTTGTGTTAATAGTGATCGATCTATAGGCTATCTGATCCAATCTCTAAAAATGTGATATTAATGAATTTGTCACCTAGTATATTGAATGGAGACAAAATTATAATGTTTGTGTCTTGTGGCAATGATAGTGATCTGCTGATATTTTATGTGTATATTATGTATTACAGTTGCATAATATGATCTATGAAGTATGATTTGTTATTTTAATTAATGAAGTAAATCCTTCAACCATAGGCAGATTTAGGGGGGGGCTAGGGGCCAGGGGGCCAAGGCCCAAGAAGCATTGTAGAGTTACGAATTTTGCACATATTTCATGGTCAAGATTATAATTTTTTTCTCGGCACTTGCTGCGTGTTGCTCGCGCACTTATTATTAAAGATATTTGAACTTTGTAATTTGTCAGAGCGAGCTAAACACACTTTTCATAGTAAAAATTATAATATTTTTGCCTATCTGCACCTTGCCCCCCCCCCCCCCCCCATCCTGGATCCGCCCTTGCCTTCAACCAATGATAATATATACAAGAGTCTATCAACAGGCATGAATGAATATAAACATTTATGGATTAATGATGAAAAATGTAAACTTTATGAAATAAATAATTCTGTTTGAGATTTTTCAAGGCATGAATGTTTTATTTGTGATTTATGATATATAATATTCATGACTAATTCCCATGATTTTATTATTATTTTAGAGAGTGTAACTACTTTAAATAGTTAAAAATCTGTGACATGTCTTTACTTTTAATATTATATTGAGCTCATATACATAACATAATATTATAGTGGAGTTAGGTAATATACCTAGTTAACTAATGTCCCAGTTAACCTAAAGATAAATAAACAAAAAATATAATCATATAGTCTGGTATCTAATATACATACAGAAAAGCATAGGTACTTATTGTTTTCTGTCATGTGATCTAGTTAGAATCCCATTGTTTACTTTAATATTCAATATTAATTTGTTTCTGTGTCAGGATGGGATTTTTTTATTCTGATTGAAATTCTTAACTGCTTCATTTATGTTAGCTACAATGCATCTAAACTACATTAATCAAATGGACCTACTGGCAAAAATATTTGCTTTTAATGTTACATCCTATGGCGCAGTATTAATTTTTTACAAGCTTGTTTTCATAGTGAGCTAATAAAAACATGAAAAGTTGCCACATGTATGATATTTACAGCAATGTTTACATTTCATAATCATGTCTTATTTCTGATATGTGATAAGGCACCCAAATTGGAATAATAGCTAGTGTTACAGTAGCATTAGTAGGTATAATGATATGAGACGATGAATGACACTGACCTGCACCCCAGGTGTTTTATGAAACATCAAACCAGGCAGTGGACCCAAGCCCGATAAATTTGGCGGTGGAACTGACATATTGGGTGTTATACTAGATTGTGTATGGCATCCACTCACAGGTACTACATTTATATGCTCTTGCTGCTCCTGGTACTGTATTCGCTGATCCTCTAACTTTAACTTCTCAAGTATTTCACCAAAATGTGACTTCTGATCAAAGGTGAAAGCCGGATGATGTAACGCCATAGTATACAACAGCAATATTTCTTCCAGGAGATCACCATATAGACCTTTCAAGAGACCACTCTGCTCCAAACTGACCATAGCATTGTATAATGTGGTGGCACAGGCGAAGTTACAAGAGCGCAATAGAGACACGTAAAGGGCCATTTTCCGCCTTGTCCTTGGATCTGTGTTCGCGCCACCGATATCCGCTGCCAGGTCTGTGGGGTTGTTTGCCCTGAGTTCAGCTCCGCGCAACTCCTGGAAGTCTCGCTTACCGAGTTCCTCCAGGTAGGTGCCAATGAAGCGTAGTTCGAATGGCAAGCACATATTTAACAATGTACACATTGCGTCTATGCGTTTATAGCTTTCCAATTCTTTAAACCATGATACCACGTCCTCTTTGCAAACCATTTCCAGAACACATTGAAATTTTAGGTAAAGAATCAACCGGTCCTCTGCAGCCGTAGCGCACCCGTTTCCTATATTTTTTGGCACACACGTTTTCTGTAATCAAGTGATGGTTTTAATCCAAGGATTCTCGATTGTAACATTAGTAATGCAGGGTTTAAACAGTATTTTCCAAGTTTAATGGTTAAGCAACTACAGGCAATGCTAGTAGTTTTGTCTTGTCTATAGTCTATGAAATAGAAAAAGCACAGACAAATTATGTGCACGCGAGATGGGAGCGCGATTGACTAAAAATGCCAAGCCAATTAGGACTTTACTGCTATAAAAATACTGCTCATACAATTTCATTGTTCTATATCCTTTTGGCATTTTGACAGTTGGTTGACAGTTTAGCAACGGTTGTCTTTGGAATTAGGCTCGAAAATATTCATGTGTTGCATTCACACTAGCCGATGAATTCGCCGAGTCGTTCGTCGGAGTTGCCGCTGCCCGGGCGCACAGATTATAATATTACACCTAGATTTAGCCGGCTAAACAAAATAGGTGTTTATCAAAAATATTTTATGTTATCACATTTAATCAAGTATTCTTATTAACTTACACTAGCATTGTTTCAGCAAGGATCTTAAAGCCTGCCCGTACACAGGCAATAATATATGTATATCCCTGTATCGATGATTATAATAATATTCGTAATGGCGCCTGCCGTTGTTTATGAAACTAAACATTAAGCCCTTACTGCTAGCCTATATTAATATTCTTATGTTTATAAATAACGATTATTCGTTATTATGCAAGTTCTATATACTATATTATAATAGTATTTTTTGTACCATTTTCGCTGTCATGTCTGTGTGATAAGAGAAGCTCAGAGAAGTGAGAACGGAATGGACGGAATGTCTGCTAGCACCTTAATAATTATTTTTTGCTATGGAACATTTTAGTATAGCATGAAAGTTTTTGAACGAAACAAAAAATGCTCAAGTTACATGTTAAAAAGAGATAGAGGAGAAATAAATGTATCAAACCCTTGCTTTTATCTTTGGAACATTTCCACGGTTACTCGGCAATTTTTGACATTTTGTTTTGACAATCAAAAAATCAATTTCATTGAGTTGGTTTGGCCAAGTTTCTCACATTTTTGGTAAAAATTGGTGTTATTTTTGCGATTAATTTGTAATATTTAGACAGAAACGATGGCTCCTGCCGAAGACGTTGAAATGAAGAATGTAGAAAGCCCTGCCGCAGCTAGCGATCCCGAGACTCCAGAAGTGAAGAAAGATGCCGACGTTCTTACTGTTCAAGATCTGAGGGAACATGTTCGACAAATCGACAAAGCAGTTACCTCCAAGGAGCCTCGCTTCGCTATGCGGGTGCTAAGATCCTTACCCAATACACGGCGCAAGTTAAATGGTAATGTACTGCGTGCTATTATCAACCAACTGTATCCATCAAGTGCAGACAAAGAGACCTTGCTGACTTATGTTGAGAGCCCGTTACCTGGCGCTGTAGAAATTGAACCACCCCGTTCTAGGAGTGCGCCCAAACAGCCCGCCCCAGAGGTAGATGTATACATTCACCTGTTAATTCTGTTACGTTTGCTTGATACAAACAAGTTGGCAGAAGCTACTGAGTGTTCACAGCAACTAATGACTAAAGTTACTGCTCAGAATAGAAGAACCTTGGACCTCATTGCAGCTAAGTGCTATTTCTACCATTCTAGAGTATTTGAGCTGACTAACAAGTTGGACCTCATTCGTGGGCTGTTGCATGCCCGTCTCCGCACATCTACTCTGCGTAATGACTATGAAGGTCAAGCAGTGCTCATTAACTGTCTGCTGCGTAATTACCTGCATTATTCCCTGTATGATCAGGCAGATAAACTGGTCAGCAAGTCTGTATATCCTGAAAATGCAAGCAACAATGAATGGGCCAGATTTTTGTACTACTTGGGCAGAATAAAGGCTGCACGGTTGGAGTACAGTGATGCGCATAAACATTTAGTGCAAGCTCTAAGGAAGGCTCCCCAAACAGCTGCTGTTGGATTCCGCCAAACCGTGCAGAAGTTGGCTATAGTGGTTGAGCTTCTGCTTGGTGACATCCCTGAACGAGCAATATTCAGACAGGCTCCTCTAAGAAAAGCTTTGGCTCCATACTTCCAACTCACTCAAGCTGTGAGACTGGGTAACTTGCAAAGATTTGGAGAAGTTCTTGAGAACTTTGGTCCTCAGTTCCGCAGTGATCACACATTTACATTGATTCTGCGTCTAAGGCAGAATGTTATTAAGACTGCTATTAGATCAATTGGTCTTTCATATTCACGTATTTCACCTAAGGATATTGCAAGGAAGTTGGGCCTTGACTCTGCCGAAGATGCCGAGTTTATTGTTGCGAAGGCAATCCGTGATGGAGTTATTGAGGCTACCCTGGACCCTGAGAAGGGATACATGAGCAACAAGGAGAGTTCTGATATATACTGCACAAGGGAGCCACAGCTTGCTTTCCACCAGCGTATATCTTTCTGTCTAGAGCTTCATAACCAGAGTGTGAAAGCCATGAGATACCCTCCAAAATCTTACGGCAAAGAGTTAGAGAGTGCTGAAGAGCGTAGAGAAAGGGAACAGCAAGACCTAGAACTTGCTAAAGAGATGGCCGAAGAAGATGACGACGGCTTCCCTTGAATATTTACTGTTTTTTGTTCAATAATATATAATAATAATTATATCATCCTTTTTTTTATTAGATAATGTACTACTGATTGCATATTAAACTGAATAAAACTAATGTGAAAAATTTATTAGTCTTTTATTTATCTATTTTTTTATAATAGCAGTTATTTCTTTTTAAGCAGATGTTTTACTGTTTGTATGTTTAGTGTAAATTTCACTGTTAAGAGAGATATATAAGTGTTGATTTTTTTTCTATAATGATTTTTTCAATTATATAGGTACATATTTAATAATATAGGAACTCTGCAGGGCTATTCACTTATCGGTTATGGAACCGAACCAAATACCGAATTGTCAAAAATGTATGAAATGACGTGACATGACATGTCAAGTTGTATCTACATACATCAAATATAAAAAAAAGAATTACATAATACATCTTTTCCTACATTTTGACAATTCGGTTCGGTTCCCTAACCGATAAGTGAATAGCCCTGCTGATCCCTTCCATTGTGGGAAATGTGTTGGTCTCATAGCAACCAAATGTCTAATTTGTTATGTCAATAAATAAAAGCAAGCTTATCCTGTATTTACTGGTCCTGAATTTTTATTAAAAATTTGGTAAGTATCAAGGGGAATATGCATAATTATAGTCATTTTTTTTTACTCTGGCTTTATTAAATAAGGTTTTCTATTCTTCAGGTTCCTTCCTATAATAAAGTCGTGCTTATATATCTTCAAGCAAAATGGTTGATTTCTCGCCTGCTACGATGGAGAAACTTGCCGAGCTTCTGCGACCTCCTGAGCCTGAGGTTCTGCAGGGTGATGACCTACCTTCCTCAGGTAATAATAACTAAATATTATTATCCGTGCCAAAGAACTTAAACCCTGTGAAGTACCTAAGTACTTACTTTACAGGGTAACTAATTTTAGTTCTCATTTAAAATGCATCGTCACTCTTTTATATTCTTATCCAAAGCGCGGCAATTTTGAGTCAAGTTCTTTGGCGAGTGCAAAAATATAAAATTTCAGATGTCAGATGGATCGATTGAGGATCCACCTGTTTAGGCGTGAAACAGTAACAAACATATCTACATCTATACATTCTTACAAACTTTCACGCTTATTAGTAGATTTTTTTTATTTCTTGGTCTTCAATATTTTTTATACTTACCTACCTACTTATTTTAAATTATTTACAATTAGCTGCACCCAGCGGATTTACCCGCTTTACTGTAGCCTACGTGTTATTCCAGGGTCTAAGCTATCTCTATACCAAATTTCAGCTCAATCGGTCCACCCGCTTAGGCGTGAAAGAATAGGTGTAACAAACATACATCCAGAATCCAGACATTAGTAAGATGCTAGAGAGCCTTGTCTCTAACTCTAGCTATGGTAGATATAGTCTAGAGTCGACGTTAATTAGAGGATACATGCTATTAGGCCTAATTTTTATTAAATGGTCTAGACTTTAGACCTAGTCTAGCTCTCTCTATCTGATTTACTCCTTGATGTCCAGGCTACGAAATAACCTCTACGCGTGATAAGATTAAGCAGGAAAATGTAGCGAAAACTCCAAGGAATATCGAGGAGTTTGAGGAGCAACAAGCAAAGGAAGCCGAGGAGCTAGGGCACGTCGGAGGTGGCATTGGAGACAGAAAGACGCCGGAATACACTATGAATTATCAGCAAGCTGTGACTGCGGAGGATGTGTATCTTCAGGTAAGTAATTCACAAGTAATATAAATAATATGATTCCCAGTTGCCCCCAGGTGGAAATCGGTAATCAAATTTTCAGTTACCACCGGGTGGAGATTGGAAACTAAATAGGTACCTAATTATAATTTAACATGCAAGAAGACCAGCTAAACCTCAACTTATTGTACCTACCTACAGTTAAATGTAGGTGCGTGTACCTATTTAGTACAATAATCTTTTTTCAATGCGTAGGTCGGTCTAAAATAATTGCGCTAAGTACTTATAGTAGTATTTTATTCTTAGGTTTAGCTCCATCAAAATGTGTCGTCTACGTTTCGTTACAGTAGCGATTGGTATTTTTGCTCTGTGGGCAAAACGAAGCTTATTGCGGTTGCTATTTACCAAGCGAGTAGTGTATAGGGGTGGTATAATGGGGAACTCCCTATTAAAGACCAATAGGTATAATGAGATAAAATAGATTAGGTACTCTACGCTACTACTGATATACTTTCATATATTATAATACGAGAGATACCTAATGAGAAACTATACAAAAGCTATGCAAGTGGCGGTGAACGCTCCTACCAATTAAGACGTGAAGTGTAACGCTCCAAGATTTTTTCGTCCAGAGGATTTAAAAGAAAAAAAAAAGAATTTATAATAAATTTTAAACATACCTAGACTTAATTTTTTTTTCTTATATGTATTTTAAACGGTCGCCAGCTCTAAATGATTCAGAAAGTGCCTGATAAAATTATAATACTTATAAATCGCGACACTCAACAGTCTTTTGCATTATAAGTAGTTTACAGACTTGAAATTTAGACAGAGATGAAATGACTTGCCTTCAGATTGGACCAAAAACTCCATCATCTGCGAGCTGCGAGAACCTCATAGTCAGAATAAAAATGCCGGGCGACAAGAAAGAGAACGTTGACTTGGCCGTTGACACCACCGGGATTACCGTTAACTCTTCGAGATTTTACCTCAAGTTGCCCCTCCCTCATGGCATCAACCCTGACCATTCGAAGGCCACCTGGGATTCTGATCAGGAAGCTTTGGTGCTGACCCTGAAATTGGACAGGGAATTTGATTTTGTTAACTTTTAGACTTTATTAGTGACGTAGTTTAGAATACTGGAACTTTACTAACTATAATCATTCAACTAAGAACTCACAGACTAGTTTCTAATTGGAAGCTAGGTTTGGAAATAAATATCATGTATTGAACTCGAGTCGTAATTTTAAGTCATCAATAGCTGTGACCATCGCATCGATCACCACTTATATTATAAACTAGCTGTGCCCAGCGGTCTTACCCGCTTTTCTATAGCCTATCTATTATTATAGGGTCTAAGCTATCTGTATACCAATTTTCAGCTCAATCGGTCCACCAGTTTAGGCTTGAAAGAGTAACAAACATCCAGACATCCATTCTTACAAACTTTTACGTTTATAATATTAAGTAAGATACAGTCACATACTCACACACAGTGAGTATGTGACTGTGTGGGTGTTTATGTTTGTTACTTCTTCATTGAGCTGAAATTTGGTATAGAGATAGCTTAGACCCTGGAATAACACATAGGCTACTGCAAAGTGGGTAAAATTGCTGAGCGCAGCGAGTAATTTATAATCGCCCATTTTCATGTTTGTATGTTTTAATGGCAATTCATATGTTATTAGATATAGGAAAATCCATATCTCGGTACTAAGGTCTTTATTTTTCTGTACTTATCTACTTTTATTTTATCCTACCTATCATGTGTGTGCAAATTCAATGGCATGTAACTTTTATGTTTTAGTCGTTAGCCCGTAGCATAGGTCAAAAATAAACTGTGTAAGAAGTCTTCAATCGTGCTCTTTCAATGCGTGAAGGTGTTTTGTATGGCTTTAATGGTAGGTACCTAGATAAATAGTACCGATTTGCAAAGGTCATGACTTTGATTCGATAACACTTTTCTAGCAATTTAGCTCTAACGTAGATAAAAGACTAAACATTCTGCCGCGATTCGCTCCGGTTGAAAGGGTGACCAAGGAAATTACTGGGCTAAAGAGACTTGACATTTTATTGGTAGGTACCTAGTTATGCATCTGGATGACGAATGCAGTGCAGTGTTACGCAGGACTTCGTATAATGCGAATAACTAGATATCACTGTGAGTGACAGTCTCCGTAGTATGGCTATAGGTACCTACATAGAGGTTCTACAACAAGAAATTGACGTGACGTAAAAGTAGTATAACGTTTTGTATCTAATTATTATATAAAAAAAATATTTCGATGCGCTGACGCACTTAAAAGATTCGGCTGTAAATCAAAGAAATACGAGTAAGTAAAAAATAACAAGTAAAAAAACCCCAAGGCAAGAAAACTAACATTAAAAAAATCTAAAACCCATTATGCGTCGTTAGTTTCCTACCGTAGCTAACAAAACAGCTGATAACTTGGAAACGGCTTAACAAAATTTGATGAAACATATCTAAGAACCATCGAAAAAAAACAGCTTTCCAATAAAAATAAACCACAACCAAATCGGTTCACCCGTTTTAAAGCAGGCCTACTGCTGTACCACGGACCACGGACGCACACAGAACGGTCAAACTTAAAACAGCCCCTTCTTGCGTTGGGGGGTAAAAAAGAAGTAGGTACTATCATTGTATCTATCTAATAGTTATAATATAAACTCGCATCTATTTGTTATGAGTTCGTTTTTGCGTCTTGGTTTTTTACCGATTTCGTTATTAGTTCCAATCATCAAGGATCACAAATTACTTGCGCGCTTGTCGACGCTTCGACGCGATCAGCGTGTGAACGTGTATTTCAGTTCTAACGCTCGCGAGGCGTACTAGTCATCATTATAATATTTAAAAAAACTAAAATTCTCAACAATGAACTAATTATCATCATAATTTAACAAATATTTAAGGAATTCCTTGTAAAAACACCTGTTGTTCAAATAAAATGTGTTTTTGATTTAAAGTGATTTAAAAGTTTCTGCGCGGACGTCTTCAAGAGGCGAAAGTAATATTTCAATGTAAGTATTTATCCCATAATTTATAGATATTATATTTAGAATTTAACAGCATCTATTTTCTTATTCGTTCAGTAGGTACCTTTATTATTATTCCATACATTAAACCAATTTATGAGTTTAATAGGACGAATATTTGATTAGAAAAATTGTATGGCTATTTAAATTTTACACCATGTTTCATTGAACCTGAAGAGTAAGCGATGAAATCAATTAGTTTTGAACACGTAGAGTTTACGTATTTATAAAGCGTTTAAATTGTCGTACCTACATATCGAATCAGAGGAAACAGCTCTGCACATACTATGCGACTGCGGCCCCCTCATGTTCAACAAAAGTACCTATCCACCTGGGACGACACATTATGCCCCCGGAAGAGATACAACAAGTCACTCCCCGTAACATCTAGAACTTCCTCTAGGAAGCCCGTGGTCCCCGTGGTCTCTAGACCACGGGTTTAAGCAGTGAATTGTAATTCATCTGGACTGCCACAAAAGATCAGAAATAGTGGAAGCGGCCTCAAGTCCTTTTTGAAGTTCCCCCATTCGTAATTCATACCTAAATTACCACTGCTTATAAGTACATCTCCATACTTCGTTATCATTAGTCTGAATTCAGAATATTTAATGAAGATGGTTAGTCCAATTGGCTGTTTGGTGACGCTCTCCATTTCAAGATCCTAGACGGGCATTGATCTCTTGTAGATATTATTTTTGGTCACTGGTTACGAGATATCTATGCATAAAAGTTATTGCATACCTATTCCCAAAACCCCCGTGTCAATCTGAAAATACAAAAACAAGTTACCATAATATAAGTGGACCACATATCCGTTAGTGTACTTAAACTTGCTTGTAATAATTAGCGATACCCGTTACTTTTAAGTTAAAACCCATTCGACCAGCACCGCCCAGAAATCGTGTTAAGTCTCACCTACATCTTCAATGTTTTTGATCACCCACGATGCTTTTGGCACTTTAAAACTGGTTCTTTTCCATGTTTTTGCTGATCGACAAGTGAAGATGCCTATAAAATTATAAAAACAATGTTTATAATATCTTCCATTATTTTGTGTTTTACATTATTTACTCGTATCTAGATAGATCTAGATGTTATTCATCCCGTTTCGATTAACGCCACAATAGCGCCACAGTCTCGTATCAGTCTCTATCCAGCTTCCTCAGACACATTTAAATATCGTCTGAACATCGAGCTGGTGGAATACTTGGTCATCTTCGTCTTGCCACCGCGCCGTAGTCAAGCAAATGCTTGTGGATAATGTTGAAAAATGCAGGGGAAAACAGAACAACTGTCAACTCTGTACATTTTTGGCGTGAGCGTTTGGCGCTTCGCTACGGGGCTGGTCTAGAATTTCGAGTTGCTGTATTTTTTTTGTAATAATTATTGTACCAGTATTATTTTATTATTGAACGATGTTCTAACAGTACTCGTGATAGTATACTAAGTAGGTAATACCTAATTAAAATTAGTTTTATGTTATATTAAATTAAGCGAATTTATTTTTCTTCATGCAGAATGTTAGTTCGCGCTGCATTAAGTTTCCAGTTGCTCATTATTTTGAATGCTGTCGTTACACTGGAGACATTGCAGACATGGGGAGAAAAACGTGAGTTTGATTTTATCGGTAACTTTTACTTGGTAAAATAAATTATGTGCATGTAGTATGATTACTTATTACCAAAAGACAATGTCATTTGGTTGTAAAAACAGACGCTTTTCCTTATTTTTTCGGCTACTAAAACTTTTCCTTAATCTATGTGAAATGTCGTCGTGGAAGGTCCAGGAAAATCCTCGTATGTATAACATGAACTTGAGTCCTATTATATTGGCAAAAAACGCATCATGACCTACAAGAATTGTATGATACTCGTATTAGGAAGATTTTGCGTTACTCTGACATGGGGTCTGATGATTGTAGAAACATGCACTAAAGACATGGGCATATTTTGTGCTACAAAAGAATCCGTATTAGAGCAAAAGAGTAGTTTATAGTTTGGTCTTAATGTTAGATCCAATGTCTATATTGAAGTATGCACTGGTACAATGTTTAATCAGAAACAATTTATAATATCCCTTTTTACAGAATTGTTTCCACCTCAAAAGATACCTGACGGTGCGCTGAATCCTCAAAGATCTGTTGTGCGAAGGAAAATAGTTCTGTATCACAATTTCTTCCGCACCAAAGTCCGGCCCACGGCATCTAATATGCTCCTTATGGTAAGTGACATGTTACCAATTTATTAGTTGCCCTTAACAATTTAATTGTCATCCTACCTTGAATTATTGTTGCCCAAGAACAAAGGCTGCCATAATATTATTTCAGGGTCTAAACTATCTACATAATGCATTTGAACTCAATCGGCTCTGAAGTTTGGGTGTTACTTATATAAAAATATAAGATGGTAGGTTAGATCGTAGAATCTAAAAAACACCTGGGATTTCGCAAAATATTAGGTGCATTTTGCCAGGTTTTTTTTTTAAAGTTTTCTGACTGAAAAATGATTGTTCAGATTTTCTTTTGAAAAGTTTCCAAAATTTATAGATTTTTATGAGAGTAGGTGAAATTCAATTAAAACTAATTAATAAAATGAAAATATAAAACAAATAAGGAGAGGGTGCAAGTTTAAATTTTAAATCCTTTTTTTTTTAATATTCTCCTCGATATTTCGAAAAAGTAACTCAATAACCGTTAATTTTATCTGAACACAATATGTTGAGCTCAAATCATAGCTGTTGTCCTCCCCATTAAGAATTTATAATACACCAATGTACTGAATTACCAATTACCCTGTTTATTTTCCAGTCTTGGCATGCAGGAGCAGCTCGTCAGGCGCAATGGTACGCGGAACAATGCGTGTTCCTAGCTCATAACGATCCTCAGGAAAACACCGTCCCACATCTTGGCTCGTGTGGGCAGAACCTTTTTGTGGCTGCTCAGAAGACTCCATGGTATGATGCTAATCTCTAACACTATTCATGGTCCATTTCCGACTTTCCTTAGGCTGGATTAGATCAAACTTATACAAGCTCTTTACCGAGGATAGACTTCCTCTGCAGGAGGTCGACTAGGTGGGTACCCCAACAGTGCCAGTTATTCTACCGCCTGAGCAGTGATGTGCAAACATTACTTTGCTTCGGTAGGAGGGCACTGTAGCTAGTGAAATTACTGGGCTGAAGAGTCTTAACATCTTATGACTTTCAAGTAAGAAGCGTCGGCGCAGTGGACCCTAAATTTTACCTTCGTAAAATCCTGGGTAGAATGGGCAGCGTTATCTCTTACCATCAGTAGAGCGTCTTGCTCGTTTTCTTACTTTGTTGTTTAAAAAAAGGTCTATATTTCGATTTATTCAACAAATTAAAGAACCATTCTCCGCCTCATTCCCCGCTGTAATAGACTTAACGTTTACAACGTGGTAATGACAAAGAAATTGTTATGACATCGCATACCGGACCCTGTTACGTTATTATACTAAGATATGTCTTAGAGTAACAGCAGTTATTATTAATGCCTGAACAAATACAAAATACATATTTTAGATTCTAGAATATTTTGTACAAATTTGGTCAAATCCAGCTATCATCAAGAAGTAATTCTGACATCGTGTTGTCGACATATTGAATGCAATATTGTAAATGCTATGAGAACAAAAGCTATTGATATCTGTTATTTACCTTCCATTTATTGCCCGTCTGTGTAAATAAGGTGTATCTATTAAATTTTATTATACGTAATGTATTTATTACTCGATTTTGACAGATGTTTATTAACACAAGGCCCGTGGTAATTGTACTCTTAGATAAATTATTGCGTTGAATTGAAGATGATCAGTAACCTTGTTACTTATACTTTTTGTTACTTTACTTCCTCTTCCTTTCATGTATCTAATAATAGGGTGGTTTATTGGCTGGACAAAGCAACATTTTGGTCGGCAAAAAGTGTAGAGCTATTTTAATTGCGACACATCGCGTAGCATATTAAATTAATGTGATTTTTTACCATTCAACTATTCGTCTCGCATTTAGATTTTGTTTTGTGTTATGTAGGTATATAAGATACGACACTAGCTACGTTCTGCGGTTTCATATGTATAAAATAATTATCTACTTGGCAATTTAATTATTTTATTTTATTGATACTTATTCGGAGTAAGATTTTGTATCGACTTCCGACTACCTTCAGGTATAAAGAGAATGTCACATTTAGCCCTTTTGGTTCTCATACTAACATTGAACATTGAAATGAAATACAAGCCGGTATAATTTTATTATTTGGTTGATAGGTTTACTCGCATGTAGGTATGCGCCAGAGCATGACCTGAATTAGTAATATAGTAATATCTGCCTTCCAATATTTATCTTATTTTTATAATTAAATAACTATGCAACATTTAGGTACGCGTATTTTGTCTGGCTCTACCATACATTACCCACGAATAAAATGTAAACAAGCGAAATATTATTGTTGCATTGTTAAGTAAATTAATATAATATGCACCTACTTAGTAACTTACTTTATTCTAGGTACCATTATTACCTAGGTCAGTAAAACCTACCTAGGTAATTGACCTAGAATTCGTGATATTACCATCTATGCGTCTTGTTAAACATGACCATTCAACTGTCGAAGTAAAACGTGATTCCTAGATCGTGACTCGATACCGCTTATTAAAATAGATTCCATGTGGTTAAACTCTGATTTTTTGCTGGTAATTGGCTATTAAATAATACTATAAGAGCAAGATCCATAATTTTATTATCTACATCTTTACCGTATTGGTTTAAAAAACAAAAAATTGAAAAGGTTGATTCGTTTTTATATAAATAGATACTTAGTATTTAAGTTAATAAGGTCTGCTCAGAAAATCATTTGCTAATATTACCATACCTGCTATGTGGGAAGCACCATAAAAGACTATTTATTTCTAAAGATTCATAATCTACACACGATAGGTTTAGCAGCTAGATATGGCCACAATGACTGAAAAGTATTATTGTTCGCTTATTTTTTGTCAATAAAAGCATTTTCCACAACAAAAAACTAAAAAGTAGACTGTATTACCGAGGGTATATGCTACCTATATAGCAATTTCAGCTCAATCGGTTCAACCATTTAGACGCGAATATCTCGTATCTAATTTTCAATGTTTTCTAATACTTCCTATTTTACTTTCTATGTGACAATATCAATACCAGACTGGGGAACACAATTGTATTCCCCAACATGTTTAAAATCAACGGAGCGTATAAACGAACTAACCTTATAATAACGTGGGACCTAATAATAGATCAATTGAAAGTGAAATAGGACTTCAATGAAATATAGGGCTCTTACATCACCCATTTGAATACAAGGTGATGATAATATTAGATGAGTGTTTGAAAACATTCATGCTTTTGTCAAACTTTTCTGATAAGACCATGCGACGTGAGTTTGAACCACGCTGCGCTGTCGTGAAAAATGATATTATGTATAAAAAATCTTAATATTTGTACCGTCAAAAAGGAGGCATATAAAATACTAGCTGCGCCCAGCGGTTTTACCCGTCTAAGCTATCTGTTTACCAAATTTCAACTCAATCGGTCCACCCGTTTAGGCGTGAAAGAGTAACAAACACACATCCAGACATCCATTCTTCCAAACTTCCACGTTTATAATATTAGTAAGATTTCCTTTCTCTGCATGTTTGTCTGGGAGGGATCATTGTTGGTATAAATGTGTACGATATTAAGTTTTTTGTATTGTGATTATGGTTCAATACAGAGTTATCTATCTATTTTTCGTCCTTCGAAGTCCTTTGTTGTTAAGGATGTTTTATTTCACACTTGGTCCCATTTAAAATTGTGGTCTTTAGAAAGAAATAGGTACCTACTCATACAATTTTTCTGGAAAGAATTTACTGACCATATAGGCCGTAGGCCTAATACAAACAAACATTTTCTGACTGTTGGTGGTCGTTTTGCTGTTTCTATATTTTTGCTATCAATGGTTCCTAAATTTTTCAGGTTCTTTGCCTTGAAGACGTGGTTCGTGGAATACAAGAACTTCACCTACGGATACCCTTACGTAAATCTAAAGGCGACTGGGCATTATACGCAGATGGTTTGGGCAACGAGTCACAAAGTTGGGTGCGGCGTCGCCCACTGCCCCGGCGGTCCATGGGGACACTTTTACAACTATGTATGCCATTATTGCCCTGGGTATGTTTATCTTTGCCTTTTTATATCATCTCTGTATACCTTTTTAACTTGCTTCCACAGGACGTATGGTATCACACTTTCGTATTATTGCCAGTGTGACCTAGATAAAGGTACCCATAAATATATGAATTTTTAGGAAATCATTTTTTAAGTCAAAGTCCAAATGAGCTTATACTAATTATTCGATTTTTTATTAGACTATTTTATATGCTGTGTCCATACTTCCATACTAAGATAATTGCGATAGTGTGCCTGTCTTTTAATACTTCACGTCAGAACTACTAAACCGATTGAGACGAAATTTGTTATAAGTCTCGGGAAAGGACATAGTATCAACCCCTTTTTAAAACTTTTTACCGCAGCATAACCCGCGTATTATTAATTATTATAATTTTTCCAGAGGCAACTACGATACAATAACACAGTACCCCTACAAGAAAGGCAAACCGTGCGACGACTGTCCAGACTCCTGCGCAGACACGCTTTGCATTAACGCCTGCAACCGCCGAGATTACTTCTCAAATTGCCAAGAATTAGTTCCAATCTCACCCAAGATATGTTTACAAGGCACTTGCAATGCCACTTGCGAATGTGGAAGCGATAAAATACATAAGAACTATCCTTGGTTATGAGACAGTTATGAGCAAAAAATACAAGTCTCATCGTCTGAGACTTGTCAATCAGTTTGTTCTTGTCGCCAGTCTGTGTATTGAAATGATTTTTGTGCAGCGAAAACAGTTTGTTTTTATAAAATCTTAGTAAATAATGTGAAAAAGTGAGTATGAGAGAATAGTGTGAAAGTACTTAAGAATATATTATTATGTTATAAAAAAAAAACTTGTTTAATTATTAAATCCTATTACCATTACTATTAATCGTAAGTTCTTCTTTAGACAATAATGGAAGTGCCTACTAAATATCATAGGCAAAATAGACGCGTAGGCGAATTATAGAGATGTACCTGTTTATCATTATGGACTTTAGACAATGATGACTACAAAAATACCTAAGTATGTTAAATACAAAAAAAGCAGCTCAATCGAAAACCGGGAAGTGTGTCAAATTAAACTTGCAAAATTTAATTACAGACAACAGACAGGTGAAAGTAAATAAAAGCTTGTAAAACACATCATTCTATGATGTGTTTTTATTCCCAGGTCGTCTATGGCACCAAGTAGAGCGATGGAAGTCACAATTTAGTATTTTAATTAGGCAGCAAAACAATTAGAAGGATTTAGGGTGCGTTTCTACTTAGTGAAGCAGACTACAATTATTTACAAACAGTGTAGTGATTTTCTCTATGGTCGCGATGGAGATGCCAAAAGTTTCAAGCACTGTAATAAGTCAATTCTAGACCGCCCGCTTAAGAAGAAACGCACTGTGAAAAAAAAAATCAACGGTCTCTTCTTAGAGACCGTTTATTGTGCCTCTTGGCAAAAAAGAGGATTTTGTGTCAACACAGAACCAAGGTTTTTGAAGCTGTCCGGTCAGGAATTACCACTCCTGCTGACTGATGAGTTAGACTTACTACCCGTAGCGTAGTAAGACTTAGCACGGCATGGGTCAACACAGCCAATTAACGACCTTATTTTTGCTTTTCCTTTATAAAATATTACAAATTTATTAGAATAAATTCTCAGATCGTATGTTTATTTGTACATTGAGTTGAAGCACAGGTGAGTCAGCAGGTGGGGTGGTTCGCCATGCGGAACCAATGGTCTGATGGACCCCTTCCTGCAATTTCCGTTAAAGTTCCAATGCTAAGAATAACTTGACCTGTTTTAAACGTTCCTATACTTTGTTTGGAATGAAATTTCAATGATTCATTGATATAATCCATAAAAATTTTCTGGAGATGAGGCAAGTTTTACTATTGGCAGTTCAGTTTATTATGCCTGCGTAAAAAGTATCTAGTAAATAAACAATTATAAAATGAATAACTCGTTCATAGGAACACCTTCTCATTTAAAGGTACCTATATCTAATTCAGTGATTAAATAGGTACCTACTCGTATTATCGCTTAGTATTGGATTTATGCGACTGGCTTTACTAACACAGCGCGTCCATAGAGGCAATTACAACAAATCACAACCGCTAAGCAATGCATTACATAGGTGGCTTCTATGCTAATTTATTGGGAGCTATTGGTATTCAAGCATGTTCCCGAGTGACCGAGCAACATGTTTCCCACCCCCACCACGTCTCCGACCCAATTGTAATGCAGCGGGCGCGTCGTGCGGGCATTGCGGCTCCGTGTCCGTCCGCGTCCACCTGCCGCGGCCGCGCGCCATGGTCTGCGACGACCGCCTTCACGCGTCCTCGCCGGCCTCGGCTCCACGCAAGTCGCTCCGCCGGCTCGCATCCACTCGCGGCTTCAAACCTCGCCCTTCAAACGAGTACGGCTGGATCCGAGTCTTCGAAGGACTCGAGCCTTTCGCCGTCGACGCTCCAAGCAAACTCGTGAAGGTCACCCTCAACACTACCGTCGAAGATGTAAACAAAAAACTGGGATTTGCCGAAGAACTTACTTTGTGGCTCCAAACGGGCGGTGAAAATTGTCGACGGCTCGAGTTGGATGAGTTCCCGCTTCGCGTTCAGGAGCAGTATTTGGCTACGTGTGGATGGAAATCTGAGGAGCGAAGATTACGTTTGGCCGTGGATCCTGAGCTCCGTCACTCCTTGCGATGGTGCGCGGGACCGGCTGCACGTTCTGGTGGGGTGCTGCGGTCGGGCACTCTGTACGTTCTAAAAGGACACGTTTTCCCTCAATGGAAACCGAGACCTGCTCATATTATTGGATCACGTCTACATACTTATGGTGCGTTAAGACCAAATGGTTAAAAAATAATTACTAACCCTTTTGTGGAACGTGTTGTATTGCTAAACTACTAAAATTTCTAGGGAACTCCTGGGAGATGATGGAACTAAGTGGTGGAAGCATAGAGTTATGTCAACCAAAGGCTCAGAGGCTGGTACTGCGAGTAAAACCTCGTTGTCAAGGCAACAGCGTCCCCGGCGACAACGGAATGAATCACCTGTTCTTTGGATTTGCTACTCTTTGGGAAAGAAATATGTGGTTCTGCTGGCTGAAAGAGGTGAGTAATTTTAAATAATATACATTATTGGCCATATACCTATGTAATCTTTTGACCACAAATATCTACTATTATACAGAATACAGTGTTTCTAGCGTAAGTTTGCGCTAACTCTAACTAGTAGAACTCTACATACATCACAAATAATATCTCCATACAAAATTTCAATTTTATCCGATCAGTGGTTAGCGCAATGCGTTGATATAGAGATTAGTCAATCAATCAGTCAAGCTTTCCTTTTGCATATTTAGTTTATATCAGTTAGATAAACTACCTGGATAAGTAGCACCTAAGTTAATATGTATTACCCAATTATTGCTTGTTTTGTGATCCTGATGCCCTAGAAAGATAAAATAACAAAGCCAATAGCGCAACTGTTTCCAATTGGAGCATAGTAAGTATCCTAATAAACGCCGTTTAACAACAACGATTCAAACGAGAGCGGTCTCAGAAGATCGAAGATTTGATTCCGGTACACTTCCTAAACTAACGAACCGGCACCTAGCAGCGGCAAATTGCTGGAAATTCTCTCAAAGCTATCAAGCTTTTGACATTTCAATGCGCTATTTGAACATCAATCACGGTAGGGTTGAGTCTCGTTGTATAATGTGGTTTCGTAATAAATAATTCATTATAATGGGTTCCTTATACAATAAATCGATTAGTAGGCTTGTAATGTTGTATTAACAGTAATTTATTGCTTTCTTCAGATAATATTTTTGTAGTGTCCATACGTTAATGTAAATAACATGCTTGTTTCAAATGCCAACGTGTGGAATTGATTACCTTACCTCAGCGTTGATATGTTTCAGAAGGTACGTTAATTTTTGGGTATCAGTTATCAGATATTTTATGGGCAGTTTATAGTGCGGTCGTATTGAAAGCATAAAACTCATCCATGTCAAGTTTATACACATAAGGTTGTTAAATTATAATTGATGATTTACTCCGGATGATTGATGATATCCGTTTATTTGAAAATTAGTTAGAATTTTTTAATAAAAGAAATGTTTCTAACATGCTTCACGATTCGAGCAGCAATCAAAGTGAGAGTAGGTATGTAACTCGTGTGGCTAATTGAAAATTACGATCTCTTTGAAGATAACGCCTGAAAAAATTAGAACATTTTGATATATTTTATGAAAGGCGTGTTAATTAGAAATTGTGTGCTCACTGCCCTGAAGACATGTTACGGTTGAGAAGAACACACTGGTGGGTTTAGATGAAGTCTGGCTTCAGACAGTTTTAGGCATTGGAACAAAGCACATTGAAGTCGCATTACTTGCGAGTAATTCATACTCGTACGTAAGAGTGAATATGAAATAAATAAACAATTACGTGCCAAGTGTGTAATACGGACTCTAGTGCTATCTTAAAGACCTTAGATTCACCTTTTGCGATTTCCAGTAAATAATTCCAAATAAAATACTCCAAAATGTCACGCGAAATCGTGATCAGCATAATGTACGAGTGTTTGCAGACAGGAGATTCGTAGTCTTAGGGAATAACAATGGTGTTAGGAGTTCGTCGGCCCCACCGTGGCTACCAACCGAGACAGAGCTACCGATGAGCGCAGGCTCGCAGTTGCTTTTAAAATGTCGTTTATTACGAAAACAATGAGCCGGTGTTAAACAATCCTCCTTTGTGAAAAAAATCATTTATTGCCTAAGTTTGAACAAGGAACACATCATGTTTTATACAGAAACACTAAAAAAGGACTAAATCTTTATGTCATAAAATAAACTTAATTAAAGTAGTGTTTGTGATGGTGGAACAGAATAATATGAAGTGTGAGGAAGACGCGGTGGACAGTTTGGACGTGTTTCATAGTACTATTGTGGAGGATGTGTTTTTGGATAGTTTGGAGCCGACGCTGGCACTACGAGACAAATTTGCATCGGTGGGTTATCTCTATTTAACCATAGACTTAAGTTCACTAAAGCTAATAATAAAATGTATAATTTATAATTTTTTTTAAAGCACTTGTTTAGTGTGTTTATCAGGGTCTAAGCTATGTTGGCATAGGCCTATACAAAACTGTTACCAATATTTTGCAGTATATTTTGTCCACTTGTGATGACAGTGTGACATCTCAAAAAGCTCGTATTTGACAGAAAACGACCGTTGGTAAAAAGTCAAAAGTTTTGTAAATTATCGCTTTTTGAGTTGTGATACTATCATCGTAAGTAGACAATTTAGTGTGAGAGTTAAAACTTTAATTTCACTAATTTTTTTTAAACTCTCCTTTATAATATTATCCAAGATTCATAACATGAGACTTCGTTGATGTCTTTTACAAGGAAACGTTCAAGCTCAAATTACGGATGTTTCATTTATTGTTCTGTTGAAGGTTAATCTTTATTTTTGATGATAGTCATTAAGTAATATTAGACACCTTTGGAATACCTTACAATCTTATTATCGTTGTTCAAACACGAACTTAAAAAGCGGCTAAATTGGTTTGTAATGTGTTGTACTTAGTTTACTGGGGGCAGGTTTCCTTTCCAGGAGGTTGACTAGGTGGGTACCCCAACAGTGCCAGTTATTCTACCGCCTGAGCAGTGATATGCAAACATTACTGTGCTTCGGTGGAGGGCACTGTAGCTAGTGAAATTACTGGGCTGAAGAGTCTTAACATCTTAAAACTCTTAAGTAAGAATCCTGGGTAGCACTGTACGGGCAGCGTTATCTCTTACCACCAAGAGAGCGTCTTGCTTGTCTTCTTACTTCGTTGTATAAAAAAAGAGAACCCAAAGTAGGTTCCGGTATAAACTTCCGATAACATGATTATCCAACCCGGTAACACACCAAGAAAATAGGGTTTTCCCTAATACTATTTTCTTTAAACTTCTAGGCTGCACAAAGCACCCAACCACCGAATGTAGTGGACCTGAGTGGCGGAGGTCGCGCATCCCTCGGCGCAGCCCTATCCCAGCACGCGTCCAGTGCCTTCACAGTTCGAGTGCTAAAGCTCCGGCAGAATGTTTTGACAACCCTGCCACTGCAAGTGCTGAGTTTGAACTCCCTGACTCATCTGGATATCAGTGATAACAGGATCGCGGAGCTGCCTAAGGAAATATGCCAGCTCACACAGTAAGTAAAGTTTTATTTTAATTTATTGATTAAGTAAGATAAACTCTAAATGCAGAAACGGGACTAGGGAATTTTAATTCATGAATAGATATATACGAGTATAAGTATACCTTTTATTGAACACAGCAATTACAGTACAAATAACTTAAAATTAAACACATTTTAAAATCAAAAAGCTTTACAATTGGTTGTCTTTTCGCTAATTGCGATCTCTCTCAGTCTTATTTCTTACTTTACTTAAAAATAATATTGGTTGTCCCACATATGGCACTGAATGCAGTGCAGGGTTAACTCTCCTTTGCCAAAAATAATACACATCGTGTTAAATTTGTTATTTGAATCTTCGAAGGCTCCTGGTAATCAAATTATATAACTAGCTGCGCCCAGCGGTTTTACCCGTTGTTCTGTAGCCGTTGTATTGCAGGTTCTAAGCTATCTTTATATCAAATTTCAGCTCAATCGGTCCACCCGTTTAGGCGTGAAAAAGTAACAAACATCCAGACATCCATTCTTACAAACTTTCACGTTTATAATATTAGTATGATTGCCGACCTGATTATAAAATCCTTACAAGTCACGTCTGCCCTTAACGAAGTTTTCTGAGCTTTTTGATTAACTACTGTCACGCGATGAAAAGTGTTGCCAAAAAATTGCGTGCAGGCTTAGAAGGAACCTGCTAAAAATGTATCTATTTCAGTGGCGCACTAAAGAAATCTGATAATTTATTACCTTTAATCTAATTCACCACATTAAACCGCCATTATATCGTACAAGGGATAATTAAATCAGTAGGTAATAAATAAGAACACTTTCGCAATTAGATGCCTAACGATTTTAGGATGTATGCAATCGTGCTCAGTCGATTGGTGTTATTGTGGTTATCCAATAGTGTACATTATATTCAATAAATTTAAATCGAAATTGACAGTTAAAGGTGTTTTTTCTTACTTTACGTTTGTGTTCGCAAAGTTTGAGAATAAAATCTTAATGTTTGCATTACCATGTATTCAAGAAGAGGTTTTTGTCTACAAATCTGGATGTATTTGGTTAGTGATTGTACCTCAATAATTATAATTACTAAATGATATACATTTTTGTTCATATTTAACGGTGGTAGGGTTTTTCAATACGAGATCCCGTTTAGGTTGATTACCACGACCTTATTCCATTATTATGCCGCAAGGGCTTATGTGGTTGTGGTTGGAAGAATAAGGTAGCTAGGTAAATGATTGGGTTAAGGAGACTTTAAATTTAATGAACATACTAGTGGACCCGCGCGCACTTTGTCGCGCTTAATAGAACATTATCAGTGTTTCTCTACTATATCCATACATATAATAAGAATGGAAATTTCTCCCCATTCATTGTGATCCTTTACTAAGGTGAACTGTGAAAATACGCATATGAACAAAACGACGCGAAAAAGTCGCTTGCGCGATCTAATTCGTAAAACATTTTGTCAATTTTTCCTAGGGAAACGTAAAATAAAATAATAAAATAAATAATAATCATTTATATCGGACACATCGCCCCTAATTTACATCAAAATTTTGAAGTAAAAGTAATAGAATATAAAGTAAATTCAATTCAAAAAAATCAAAAAGCAAAAAGTGCGACAAACTAAAAATACGCCATCTATCGATGTGGCCATAAACGAAAATTTACCAGAGTAGTTTTATTAGGCTTAATTTGTAAAAAGGATGTTACTTATGTGTGATAAAACGGCACAACCGAATTGTATGCAGTTTTCGCTAAAACGTTGCAAATTTCTCTAATTTTTAAATAGTGTTGGTTTTATTTAAATCGGTTTTTAAATAAAAGAGTTATATCAATCTAAAGATTTACTTATCTTCTTATTATATAAAATCGTTCGTACACTTTCGTGCTATCAACGCACAGCCCAAACGGCTGGACTGATCGAGCTGAAATTTGGACAGCGTATTCTTTGGAAAACTTCATCGTGCAATAAGAAGCGATTTTTCTAAATTCCCTCGGGAACAGGAATTATTCCCGAAAAACGTTTGTATGCAAATCCGTAACCGCTGAACCGATTGAGCTGAAATTTTGTAAAACTATTGTTAGGATTGTGATTAGAAACATGAAATAGTTTTTTAGTCAGAAATTTACTTTTAAGGGGGGGTAAAGGGGGGTCGAAGTTTGTATGGAAAATTTAGAACCGCTAACCCTATTGAGCTGAAATTTGGTACACAGGTAGATTGAGTCCTAAAAAAAGATATTGGATACTTTTTATCCCAGAAATCAACCTTAAAAGGGGGAAAGGGGGGTTGCAAGTTTGTGAAAGAAATCGTTAACCGCTTCATTGTTTTAGCTGAAATTTGGACAGCGTGTTATTTAGGTAACGTAAGCGACCTATAAAAAGGGATTTTTGTAAAATTCTCCCGGGAACGGGAATTATTCCCGAAAAACGTTTGTATGGAAATCCGTAACCGCTGAACCGATTGAGCTGAAATTTAGTAAAACGATTGTTTGGATTGTATTTAGGAACATTGAATAGTTTTTATGTCAGAAATTTACTTTTAAGGGGGGGTAAAGGGGGGTCAACGTTTGAATGGAAAATTTAGAACCGCTGACCCTATTGAGCTGAAATTTGGTACAGAGGTAGATTGAGTCAAAATAAATGATATGAAATACTTTTTATTCCAGAAATCAACCTTGAAGGGGGAAGAGGGGGGGGGGTAGAAGTTTGAGTAGGAAATCAGTAACCGGCCATCTTTTAACGCTGAAATTTGAACAGCGTGTTTTTTATGTAACGTAGATGACCGGTAAAAAGGGATTTTGCAAAATTTCCACGGGAACGGGAATTATTCCTAAAAGACGTTTGTAAGCAAATCCTTAACCGCTGAACCAATTGAGTTGAAACTTAGTAAAACGATTGCTTGGATTGTGTTTAAGAATATTGTTTTTTTTTTTGACGAAAATTAACTTTTAAGGGGGGGTAAAGGGAGGTCGAAGTTTGTATGGAAAATTTAGAACCGCTGACCCTATTGAGCTGAAATTTGGTACAGTGGTAGATAGAATCCAAATAAATGATATGGAATACTTTTTATCCCAGAAATCAACCTTGAAGGGGGAAGAGAGGGGTAGTAGTTTGAGTAGGAAATCAGTAATCGGCCATCTTTTAAAGCTGAAATTTGAACAGCGTATTTTTTATGTAACGTAGATGACCGATATAAAGGGATTTTGCAAAATTTCCGCGGGAACAGGAATTATTCCTAAAAAACTTTTGTATGCAAATCCTTAACCGCTGAACCGATTGAGCTGAAATTTTGTAAAACGATTGTTGGGATTGTTTTGAGGAACATTAAATAGTTTTTATGACAAAATTTACTTCTAAGAGGGCGTAAGGGGGGTACAAAATTTGTATGGGAAATTTAGAACCGCTGGCCCTATTGAGCTGAAATTTGGTAGAGAGGTAGACTGAGTTCTACAAAATGATATGGGATAATTATTATCCCAGAAATCAACCTCAAAGGCGGGATAAAGGGGGGATGCAAGTTTGGGTAAGAAATCGTTAACCGCTTCTTTGTTTTAGCTGAAATTTGGACAACGTATTCTTTAGGTAACGTAAGCAACCGATATGAAGGTATTTTGCGAAATTCCCCCGGGAACGAGAATTATTCTATAATATTCGCTAAACCAATTCAGGTGAAATTTTGTGGAATCATGGTTTGAGTTTTGTTTAGGAACACTGAATATTATTTTAGACAGAAATTTACTTTAAGAGGGAGGGGTGCGGGGGAGTAAGGGGGGTAGAAGTTTGAGTAGGAAATCAGTAACCAGTTATATTTTACGCTAAAATTTAGACAGTGTGTTCTTTATGTGACTTTCACGACCCGTAAGAGGGGAGGGGATTTTGCGAAATTCTTACGGGAACGGGAATTATTATTCCTAAAAAACTTTTGTATACAAATCCACAATAAGATTATTGGGGATGTGTTGAGGAATAATAAAAAGTTTTATGTCAAAAATTACCTTCGAATTGAAGCGTTAGGGGGTCAAAGTTTGTATAGGAAATAGGACCCTATTGAGTTAAAATTTGATAAAAAGGTAGACTGAGACTTAAAAAAAATATGGGATACTTTTTATCCCAGAAATCAACCTTTGAGGGGAGGAAAGAGGGGGTGCAGTTTGTGTAGGATATCGGTAACCACTTCTTCGTTTAAGCTAAAATTTGGACAACGTATTTTTTATGTAACGTAGGCGACCGATAAGAAGAGATTTTGCGAACTCACCAGTACTCAGAATTTTGGTTCTATTAATGAATAGTTTGTTATGTCAGAAATTAACTTTTAAGGAGACTCAGTATTGATCCTTCCCCCACCTTCAGGGTCAGAGTTTTAATGGAAATTCAGGAACCACGGAATTGATTTGCGTCGCGGGAAGGATGGTGTGAGAAATTAGTAACCTATAATTATAATTTAGCTTAGAAAAATTATAATAGAGATAAGTTAAAGAGTTACCGGGAAAGGACCACAAATAGTATTAATTCCTGAGGAGAGGCGTGAAAATTTGTGATGGAAATCAATAACCGCTAAACTTAAATAGTGTGATCTCTGAGAAAGGACATAGCATTGGTTCCTACGGTAGCGAACAAAACTGCATAGAAATATCCAGCCCGATATTCTTCGCTATCCACAGCGGGAGCAAATATTATAGCCATGCCTTATTTTACGCTTACAAAGTCGCGGGGATGGAAATACAATCATAGTCAAAATAGCAGCACCGAATTCGCTTTATTAATTGACTCTCACGCGCAACGAAGTGCGCGCGGGTCAGCTAGTTATACATATAAACCTTTCTCTTGAATTACTCTATCTATTAGTGA
Organism: Hemithea aestivaria; assembly: GCA_947507615.1. Classification (NCBI taxonomy): domain Eukaryota; kingdom Metazoa; phylum Arthropoda; class Insecta; order Lepidoptera; family Geometridae; genus Hemithea; species Hemithea aestivaria. The sequence continues at coordinate 7,743,690 of OX382327.1, read as the reverse complement.
AAACCACATCAAAATCCGTTGCATAGTTTTAAAGATATAACCCTACTTAGGGACAGATAGCGGGAAGCGACTTTATTTTATACTATGTAGTGATTATAATGTCTTTAGATGACTATCGTAGGACGTTGTGCCTGTACTGAGACAGTGGCTTTAGCATGCCACATGGGATCCCGCTGAAATGTCAAGAGTAGAACTGTCATCCCATACATTGTACTTTTGTGAATGTATGGGATGACAGTTCTACTCTTGAAGTTTTGTCGGGATTCCATGTGGCATGCTAAAGCCGCTGTAATCACTTTAGATCTGTCAAACGTCGGACTTTTTCATATTACCGGAACATTGATATTCAATAAAAAATATCATGTTAGTGAAAAGTGTGTATGTATTCTACACGCAATGTTATTTTTATACAACTTATTTTTTTACAAACCGACTTAATATACTTACTGATACAAGTCTTACAATAATTGAATTTTGAAAAAGTTAAACTCGACCAATTTTACAAGCACAACTAAATTGACTGTGCGGTATTACCTCCAATGCAAGCACATTCTATATGAAAACGTAACAAAGTACCATAGATACAAGAACGTTAAGGTAAGTAATCTGTAATTACTTTCGGATGTTTACAATTTACAATCACTGGAAACTGGCCGTCCAATGATCTAGCGGCCATCAGTGTGGTAACGCTCGGGCGGCGGACCGTGCCGCCACCTCTTGGAACAATCTTAGCCTTCGCATGTGTTCCTACTCAGATACTCTGATATCGATGTGTGGGGCTAATGTGCTTCACGTTTCCTGCCTTTGAGATTGTTCTATAAGATCTACGTACTTTGTTTATTTGTTATGTGAAAGTTTCATTGTAAACCGATTAAATTTAACATTTTTTCTCTTTAGGTAATATTGCTACCATCTCACGTATAAGAAGCCAGTGCCAGATATTCTATCGCCTGAGCAGTGATGTGCAAACATTACTGTGTTTCGGTAGGAGGGCACTGTGGCTAGTGAAATTACTGGGCTGAAGAATCTTAACATCTTATGACTCTCTAGTAAGAAGCGTTGGCGCAGTGCAACCAGAATGTTTACTTTGTAAAATCCTGGGTAGTGTATTAATTATGGGCAGCGTTATCTCTTACCATCAGGAGAGGGTCTTGCTCATCTTCTTACTTGTTGTTTAAAGTAATAAGTCAGGAAATGTAACCTAACTAAAATACCGCCTGTACATATGTATAGTTAAAAAACAACACGCGAAGTAATTGATTCAGAAAATTCTCTATGTTCTGTTTTTAAGCTAATCACTTACCAGGTCTTCTAGTTTAGCTGTATTGTCCACAAGTAACTATAAAAGAAGATTCCATTCTATTCTATAAAGAAGGTTGTTTTTTTTTTCAGCCAATGTCATTTTACAATTTTACAAATATTTTCAACTGGCGAACTGCAAGGCACGACTAGTATAATACGACATCATAGTTACAGCTAAATAGTTAGATCCTTTTATATATTAAGGTTTTTTTAAGTTCAACCATTTAGTTTATTAACAAGTATTACTATATCGATCTCTAGTAGATGCACTTATCTTTTGATCATTAGGTTCTTGTACCTAGAAGATTTATAGGCAAGTTACACGCTGCGTCGCACTAAGCTCACTATCTCTGAAGAAAGTTACGATTTATGGTGGTACGTTGGTTTTACGAGGTTTTACGAGCTCTATCTTTATAAATAGCAAGTTAGAATGAATATGATGGTACGGGTATGTATGTAACTCAATCTTACATGCATTATAAGAAAACAGCTCTTGATTATTTACAGTTATCTCGAATCTCATGAGACGTGATTCTGTAACATTATCCAATACCAATTCTTTCTATTTAAATTATTTGAATATATTGTATTGAAATTCATATTAAAAAGCTTTACTTAAAAATCTTCTCGCCTTAGCTGAAAAAGGTTGAATATGGTGACGCTCTAATTTAATGTTTATATTACAATTTTATCATGGCTATACCAAAATACCAACTAAATATAGATCTAGTTATTCTACATAAAACTTGAAGGTATAACACTGCAATTTCGTTAACCCGGGACTAGTTCAAGTATGTAAACACAAATTAGAAGTATAAACTTCAATTATAAGAGTTCACAGAGTACAAAAATCAGTAGTAAGGTTAGCTAATAGGGGTTGCGGCGAAGTGAACGTAACTCTCCACGGTCCGCCGCCCAGATGTACCTCTAGATAGCCCCTACGCAAGCACTCGCTCAAAAAAAATTGGCACACAACGGCAAACGACTTATTAAAACATTTGCACAGACTTGCACTAGTTGTGTTCTGGGATATGCAATTATGATATCACTTAGCACTTGCACTGCACCGTAATGGGTGACATTGTTGTTACAATGTTGTCATTGGATTGTGTAATTGATTTGCGATCTTCGTCCCACATTTGTAAGGATCAATGCGAGAACCCGATTTATTTTTACAACGAAGCAAGAATATGAACAAGACGGTCTCCTGATGGTAAGAGATAACGCTGCCCATATATAATTAATACAGTTCTACCTAAGATTTCACAATGATGTGAAATTCTAGGTGCACTGCACCAACGCTTCTTACTCAAGAGTCATAAGATGACTCTTTAGTAATTTCACTAGCTACAGTGCCCTCCTACCGAAGCACAGTAATGTTTGCTCATCACTGTTCAGGCGGTAGGATAACTGGTACTGTTGGGGTACCTAAACAACCTCCAGCAAAAGAAGTATAGGTATTAGATTGGGTTAGGAACAAGAATCTTAAAGTTTTCCTAAATGACGTCACGGTTGTTTGCCATCTTCACGTCATTGTTCACGCGGCGGGATCCATTTGACTTTAAGATTTTTGTTCCTGACCTAATCAGGTTCTCGCATTGACCCTTACAACTTACAAATGTAGGACGAAGTTCACATGTTGCTTCAGTTTGGGTTGTTAACCGCGCAGCCACCATTGGTTCCTTCTTCATGGTCAGGAATCAGAAACCATTGAAATTACAAAACTTACGAAATTAGTTTAACAGCTAAACAGCTTATATCATAGAGTGTATAGCGCAGCGTTGTGGTACATATAATTTTGAACCAGCAAAAGTTATCTATTTGAATTAATAAATTTTAATTTTATTACCTAAAAAATGCGAGAAACGGACTTAACCTCATTTTGGTTGATTTCACTAAATCAAAAGTATCCAGCAATAAAATTATTATTTCATTTTAATTACTACCAATCGGGAAGCATAAAACAGTTTTCCAAATCAGAAAAGTGTTTAACAAATCGATTCAATGATTGATGAGAGAGAACTATTGATAAGGGAATGACGAAGATTATGAATCGTTCTTGATTATATAACACTACCGAATAAAAAATCTCTTAACCACTCAAACGTCCGAGTTTGACAGCTGGTAATGAGTCTTACGCACAAGCGCGCGATCAAAATAGAATCGCGTCGAGCGCCCACTACCGTTACTGAATAAAAGTTTTAAAGTTATGACATCTCTTTGTTAACAAATTATGATTTTCTTTGTTGCATTATTTTTTCTGTTATTCGTCCTTTAGATGCCTTTTGTTTCCGTGTTTACATCCTTCCCATTTCAAACTGTGTAGTTTTAATCATTTATTTCATTGTTGATTCACAAAAATGTTAGACGAGTATCTTAAAAGGTCAGTTTTGTTAATTTAAATCATGTTACTATAATGCCTTTTCATTATAGTCTCTCATTCGTATTTTCTTAGAATTAACGAAAATAAGTAAAAAGAAATTAATAGAATATTCAATCAAATTGCGCTGATTTCCCCTACCTTACTAAATTGACTTTAAAACTATTTATCTTGAACTTATTAGTGTTATTGTCTCCATACATCCACTCTCTAGGCTTTGCATCTTCTTTATTTGGAATTTTCATATGTGAAGGTTTTCCATAACAAACTCCATTACAAGTTAAATGTGTGAAGTGTACATCGTGAGTTACATCGTGAAGCAAGAAATTTCGCAAGAGGATAGAAAAGGAAGTGTAGTAACAAAATGATAGTTAAATTGCATAGATTCATTCATAGATACGAACAACAATGCGTATACGAATATGTAAGGCTTATGTACCGATACCACAGACAATTCATAGTTTGTACTGAAAATATTGGCTGGATACATAGATTGGTACATAGTTAGTATGTGAAGTGAAGTCGTAGTAGAGTCTTGGTAACCCGTGGTCAGTGGCGCGACGCAAGCGCATGTCTCGGTCAGTCTTGCTACGAACTCTCAAATTGTTACATGCTTTGAAGAAGAGTGTTAAAAGCTAGTGAAATACGTGATAATGGTGGTTCAATTCCGGAAAAGTGTTTGTGAGCATCTAATTGAAAGGTTTTAAAACGGGTAATTTTTGGTAAGTGCTGAAAATGCTTTTTGTTATATGAAACATTAAGATCTTGTCACGTCGCGTTGAAAACTCTGCTGTGGCAGATGATATCTCTAGTGGACCAATCAGAGAAACGTAAATAGCAGGAAAATCCCATGATTGTCAGTTTTTTCTGTGTAGTCATTTATTATTTTTGTTGTATTTCAATAAAGAGTTATCAATCAATCAAATTAGTTAGAATTTATAGTATAAAATAATTAAATTATATTGTGTCTTTTAGACTTAACGAATAAATCTAATTTGTATATCAGTTTTTAAATAACTATACTTATTTGTATTTTTCCATTGCATGGCAAATATCCAATTTTCAGTTAATTTAAAATTCATCATAGACCAATTAATAGGTATACCTTCCATAACTAACAGCTTTCCAATTAAAGAAAGAGCAACACCTTTAGAAGAGTTTTAATTGCAATGGTTACGGTAAGCGGAGTTATAGGTCATTTTAATTTACTCATGATGTAAATGAGTTATAGAGTCGGTAATATTTTGTTTGTTTTTTATAACTTTTGTAACATTTTTACATAAAAAATCCTTCTAGCCTTCTAACGACCAGTGTTCTATACAAATGACATTCAATATTAAAAGAATGAATGGAATAAAAAAAACACTTCGCCTGAACATCTGCGCAAAGTTGGACTTACCTGCTAGTCTATAATTTTGTCTACTGAATAAAGTCACTATACTTTGTTTCAAAAACAAAGATAATTTTTCCAGGGTTCAAAGGATCAATATCTTAATAAATTGGATATTATATATCGGATATTTACCATAAAATATCAGATATATATCATAAGATATATCGGACAAAGCAGTTTTTGTGAATATATAGGTAATTGATATTTTCATTTATATATAACCTTCGAACCCTGGAAAAAATATCTTTGTTTTTAAAACAAAGTATAGAGATCTAGTACGAAAGAGACGTCTAGTGAGTAGATATGAAAACTACCGATGAGTGGCTTAACCCCAATCTGACAATTTTCATCTGGACGTTACCATGACTCAGAAGCCTCGCTAACTGTAGATTTAGTTTAGATTTGTATGAATTACTAAGTCACAACTAAGGTCCAACACAATTTGCGCACATGGCTCTATGTAATAAGGTTACGCTATAATTAAAGAACGTATCTATGGGAGAAACGTTAATCGTCTTGAAACTACCTAAATAAACGTTCTTTCATGATTTTATCAATCCATTCACAAAACTACATATTATTATAAAGATTATATCGCCACTACTTGAATTTTGAACGGAAATACGAGTACCTTCGGAATTACATGTTACAGGAAGTCATTTTGGATTTACCAATCGTTCGATAACATTATTTCTTAAAAACGTTTAATTGTCTAAGTATCAAAAAATTAATAACCTTTAATTAATTAATTACCTTTTTTTTTTAAATCTGTTTGTAAATAGATATTTATAAAAAAACCGTGGCTGTTGAATTTGGCACACAATTAGCATAGGTGTATGACGTAGACATTCTGTGAATGGATTTCTTAGCACAGATTACCAACACTTAATTCCCGAGTTCCACTAATTATTGTCATAACATCAAACTTAATGAGATAAGCAGGCTAATTATACATTTTTATTAGGAGTTTTGATTATCGTATCACTAAATGATAACATCATAATCTGTAACTTACACTTTTCATGTCCATTATAGATACTTATCACTAATATGATAACTGATAATATATTCATACATATACAAATTAACGTTTTTCGGAAATAATGTTATCGAACGATTGGTAAATCCAAATTGACTTCCAATAACATGTAATCCAGAAGGTATTTCCGTTCAACATTTAAGTAGTGGCGATATAATCTTATTTTTTAGTTTTATGAATGGATTGATAAAGATCATGAAAGAACGTTTGTTTTGGTAGTTTCAAGACGATTAACGTATCTATGGCCCTTTACGTTCTTTAATTAATAGCGTCACCTTGTTATAAAGAGCCAAGAACATATAGACTGTGTTGGACCTTAGTTGTGACCTATAGATTCAGACAAACCTAAACTATATCTACAGTGTTTAGCGAGCCTTCTGAGTCATGGTAACGTCCAGGTGAAAATTGTCAGACTGAGGTTAAGCCACTCATCGGTAGCTTTTCAAATCAAAATATGACTACTGGGGTAGATATGGATGCCTCTTACTTGTATCCTTGCTTATGAGTTAACAACCTATGTAAACTGAAACTTTCGTACCAAAGTACCAACTAATCAGTAGGTATATTCGCGTTAGCTTGTTGCTAACGCGCGTCGACGATGCAAGCAAAAGTCGTAGCTCTAAACGTCCAACCCTCCAAAAATGCCAATGATTATTATTTAATTTTTTTTTTTATGTGATGAAGTAGAAGACGAGCAAGACGCTCTCTTGATGTTAAGAGATAACGCTGCCCATAATCAGTACAGTGCTACCTAGGATTTCACAATGATGTGAAATTCAAGGAACACTGCACCAACGCTTCTTACTCAAGAGTCATAAGATGCTAAGACTCTTTAGCCCAGTAATTTCACTAGCTACAGTCCCCTCCTACCGAAGCATAGTAATATTTGCACATCCCTGCTCAGGCGGTAGAATAACTGGCACTGTTGGGGTACCCACCTAGACGACCTCCTGCAAAGGAAGTCTACCCCCGGTAAAACATTAAACACAAAATTTAACATTTAAACACAAAATTGTATCATACTAAAATATCGTGTATTCGGCTTGCCCTTAAGTTTAAAATGTAGCGGTATGCTTATTTCATACTCGAAAACCCGAAAACGTAACCCGATCGCGGGTTAGGTTAGGAATAAAAATATTTTTTTTCCAAATCATAACCCGCGCGCGCGATCTGGTTACGTTTTCGGTTTAGATTAGAAAATAAACCATTGATGTCTATTACTACTGCTGACATCATCATGTTCTAATATAATCTAAAAAATATTATTATTTAATTATGTGTTGTTCAGGTTAGAAGAGCTGCAAGTGAGCGACAACGAGTTGCGTTCACTGGAGCCAGCGCTGTGGCTGCCGCGACTGCGAACGCTGGCAGCCAGCAATAACCTCCTTGCACACTTCGGGGTAAGTTTTTAATTTTATACTGGTGGTAGGCTTCGGCCGTGGCTAGGTACGAGTACCTTCTGCTGCACAAAACCGTGTCGCGAAGCGTTCACTAAGACCGTTTTCCGGCATGATGTTTAGTGAAACCAGGGAGGGATTTATCTGGCCTTCTAGGTTAAGTCTGCTACCATCTACGGCCGCATCATCGCTTAACATCACACGAGATCATGATCAAGGACTAACCTATAATGTAAATGTTTTTTTTTTTAATCATGATCATCAACCAACGTTCATCCACTGCTATCCTACTTAATAATATAATAAATATTTCAGGACATTTCACACAGCGCCACCTAACCCCTAGCTAAGCAACTTAATGCTTGTGTTATGATGGTTAGGATAACGGATATATTACTTATATATAGTTTTCTTTTGTAAATACATACTTATAATAGATACAGAAAGCCACCCAGACCAGAAACCAATATCTGTAAATCACACAAACATTTGTCCCATGCGGGAATCGAACCCGCAACCTTCTGCGTTGCAGGCGGGTATTAGCCCACCGCGCCACAGAGGTCGTCAATAACTTAAGACATCAAGTTTAGTAAGATTTTCGTTATATTTGGTATGCAATAAAGTATTAGAGGTATTCGCTGCTCTGTTCCTTTCTGTTCTGCATCTCTAGCTATGTACCGATACCTTGTGGCTAATGCTAAACAAATGTACTAGGATGCAAGTCAACGCAAAAAACGAACGACATTAACTGTCACAGTACATTTTTAGCGTTTTTCACAATTCATTGCTTGGCTAAAGGGGCAGGTCTATTCTGCAGGGTTATTCATTTATCCGTGAAAGAATCGAACCGAATACCGATTTGTCAAAAATGTATGAAATGACATATTATGTAGATACAGTCATGTCACGTCATTTCATACATTTATGACAATTCGGTATTCGGTTCGGTTCCCTAACCGATAAGTGAATAGCCCTGCTGGTCTATTCTATTCTATAATAAAACAGTATCAGAAAATAGATATTACTTTTTATAAAGACATTAAATTTATAATATTTACTAAATTTCCAGGCCAGTACCATCATGGCTCCTGAAGAAGACAACAAGTCTGAATACCACTCGCCTCTGACGAACGTAGACCTGCGGCATAACAGGCTGAAGGGCAGTATAATACTGGGCAATTATGAAGTAAGTACCCATAACAAGTGAAAAATGAGCCAAGCCTACAGTTATTTTAATAAAACTGGCATTGATCCCCGTGTTGGGCTAAACATATGATAATTTGCCTGTAGAAAATGATAAACACAATCTGATCAGTATAGAGTAGATTGGTAGGGTCATATAAAAATTACATAGTTCAAAGGGGATAGACTGCGATAAGCGATAATTAAGAGGTATTATTATGGTCTGAAAGCAGACGATGGCAGTTGCCTGGAAAATGCTGAGTAGAAGAAAAATGAGTTTTTAAAAAATGTTAAAGACACTTTAAAAATGATCCTTATACAATATGGATAAGCTAATTGAAAAATAAAAAGATTTTAATTTTCGTCTCTAAGTAATAATATATTACACAAAGTATTAATAAAAGCTTATGTAAGGTATCCTGTACTACACCAATTATTCATAGCAATAAAATATATGTATTAAATTCCAGCACTTGGTATCCCTGGACCTGTCTCACAATTCAGTGGAAGTGTTGGTGGTATCGGCCCTACGAGGCTTGAAGGAACTGTACGCCGCTTACAACTGCTTGAAACATTTGTCACTGCACGGAGCTTCCTTGAGAACTTTGAAGGCTCCACATAATCGTAAGTATTTGGTTAAGTTTAATGCTACAAAAACCCAGGCGTGTCTATTTACCGCAAAAAGGAGTCAATTCAGTGAATCTCCTTCTTTCCAAAATGTTCCTTTACCGATAACTAACCAGCTTGAGTTACTAGGAGTTACTCTCACGTCTGACCTTAATTTTGGGAGTTACATAGAATCTAAGGTTCAATTGGCTGCCAGGAAGCTGGGTATTCTGGCAAAGGTGAGGCAATGCTTCACACCGGGACAGCTGCTAATGCTGTACCAAGCACAAGTCCGGTCGTGTATGGAGTACTGTTCTCATCTTTGGGATGGTACTGCCAAATACCAGCTTCAGACACTGGAGTCAATTGAGAGACGTGCCAAAAAGCTAATAGGTGACCAAAAGCTTACAGAATCTCGGCTGCAGAGCCTTGAACTTCGTAGAATGGTCGCTTCGCTATCGGTCTTCTACAGGATTCATTTTGGAGAGTGTGCGCAGGAATTACACGAACTAATTCCTCCATGCCCATTCTATCGACGGACGTCACGGCAGACGGCAATGCGGCATCCCTACTTAGTGGCGCTACCAACAGCCCGCACCAAGCGTTTTGCTTCGTCGTTTCTAATGAGAACTAGTCGCATTTGGAACACTTTGCCGTCATCTGTGTTTCCCGAGCGGTACAACTTGGGTATCTTCAAGGCAGGAGTGAATAGGTACCTTTCTAGGCGTCATACGTGATCCATCGTCGACCGCATTTTCACTTTCCATCAGGTGGGATGTGGTCAAACATAGGCCTATTTAGTATAAAAAAAAAAAAAGTATACTATACTATAGTAATCTATTCTTAAAATAAAACCCCTCGTGGATTCATTTTGAACCAGATGGGTCCTGCTGTTTTTATTACCCACTGAAAATTTGCCTATTGTACATATTGTAATGTTATTTTAAAGTTTAGCATAAAAAAATCCAATGCTTTATTAAATCTGAGACTGAAAGCAGAGTAGTGTATAGGGATGAAAATTTCCGACAATATTTCCAAAGTTGTTATGGCAAACATAACAACTTTGACATATTCCCATACAAATGCTGCCAATATTCATCCCTAGTAGTGTGTGGTGTGCCTATTGTAGGTAATGTTGATAAACTCCAAAACAGTAAACCACGCAGAACACAACAAAAATCCGAAGAAAGTACGTATACCTTTAACACACTTCACCTATAGATACACCACCTATAACACACTTCACCTATAGATATTATTCCAAGACAAAACACCATGTTAATTTCATATAGAATATCCACTACAATTTAGTCCGAGAAATAGTTGTACCCTATAGAATATTATCTTTAAGTAGAAATAATCTCACTTATTATAATGTCCGATATGAGTTAGCCACTTGTTATGTTTATTGAATAATCTGACTTTATCACAAATTTCCGTTTAACTTGGTTATAATATCTAATTCGATTTCGATTGATATCTATTTCCCACTAAGTAATTTGATGGTCATTGTGCTGAATTGCAATTTTATTATTTTGACGTGGCACGGTGGAAAAACAAGCGGAAAAGTGGCACGCAATATGTAGTGGGTTCGATTCCTGTCTCGAACTGGATCTGCTGATATTTGTTTCTGGGCTAGGTTAATTTCCGTACCTAACTATTTATTTTAAATAATCATTTACACAAGAAAAGTATGCAAATATTATATCCGTCAACTCGCCTAAAAGTTCTAATAGATTTTCTAAAAAGGAAAATTTGTACTTTCGAAAGAAAGCATTTGATTTTTATTTATTTTCTCTTTTCAGAATTGGATACCCTAACGACGATCGTGCCACCAATAAATTTAGTAGAAATGGACGTATGTCACAACAAACTGACGTCACTTCCCCAATGGCTCAGCGGCTGTTCCGACCTAACCACACTACACGCAAGTAACAACCAACTCACATCTCTCCCTGAACATTTGTTCTGCAGTGAACTATCCAGTCTTAGCAGTGTACATCTAGCCCATAACAAAATTGCAAGCATTCCTTCCATGCCCAGACTTCGAGCACCGTTGAAAGACCTCCTTCTACACGACAACTGCATACAATCTTTACCCGAAAACTTCTTCTCTGTATGCGATAGACTTTGCGTCCTTAACTTATCGAATAACAGATTGAGTAGATTACCACCAACTAGAGGTCCATCGTCTCATTGCCTCGAAAGACTGTACTTGACAGCCAACTGCTTATCAGATGATGTTGCGGATGTCATCATAGCTTTTAGAGGGTTAAGAGTTCTACACATTGCCTACAACTGCCTAACAATGTTACCTGATAGTTGTATCAACTTCTGGCCTAATATTGAAGAAATGGTCCTATCTGGTAACTCCTTAACTAGATTGCCAGAAAATATGCCCCAGTTAAACAATATAAGGGTGGTGCGAGCCCATTCAAACAGATTGAAATCTGTCCCAATGTTTGCATGTAGTGCCTCTGTGAAAATCCTGGATTTTGCTCACAATGAACTCGATAGCATAGACTTGAGACTCCTAGCGCCAAAACAATTGAAGTTTCTAGACATATCCTGTAACAAGAAGTTGCAGGTAGATCCATCTCAATTCAACGCATATAAATGCCAACGGCCTTTGAGCTTAGTGGACGTAACAGGCCGTCATTCTTTACCGTGGACTCAAAAGAGTGGGTATCACGAAGAATTGAATGGTTCAACACCATGGATAACAGGGTTTTCAGAATGTCCCAATAAATCGCTGCAACTTTGCTGCGCACAAATACGACTCCCATCGTTCTGCAATAAAGAAGGTCTTTTTGCTATCATTGATGGAGAAACAGACATAGAAGTGCCAAAGATACTCCAAGCGAGTTTACCTGGATTGTTATTGGAAGAGAAGTCCATCAAAGAAACTGTAAGCGAATACATGAAGTACGTAGTCTTATCAGCTCATAGAGAACTGAAAGAAAAGGGTCAGAGAAAAGGGGCTTGTTTGATAATGTGTCATTTGTCACCTATTAATTTGCCAGAAAATGGATTCGCCCAATCGCCTAAAAGATATGGCTTAAGATTAGCCAACGTAGGTGACACTAAGGCCGTGCTGAGTCGACGCAACGGTCCACTTAGCTTAGGCATTGAAAATAACAAGCGCTTAGGATACTCAACCAGGTACCCGAATACGATTCCGGACCCTGATGTGATACAGACAGTAATCAAAGAAGACGATGAGTTTTTAATCCTGGGTAATGGAAACTTCTGGAACGCAGTTAATATTGATACCGCAGTGTCTGAAGCGAGAGCTGAACGAAACCCGGTACTTGCAGCGAAACGATTGCAAGACTTGGCTCAAAGCTACGGAGCTGAAGACTGTATATCCGTAATGATCATACGATTTGACACCGGACGATCTGATGTAGATTTGCTTATGAGAGAGTTACGCCAAACAATAAGCAGCAACAAGTCCGTTTGTAGATCGGATTGTTGCTGTTCACGTTTGGAACCTTGTTGCCATTCAGTTTCCCCACCGAAAGCCTGTAGCGATAGATCTTCTCCTAGTGGCCAGAGTGACCGACCTCTTAGTGAAACAATCAGCCATCAGCATTATGCTAGTGTTCGCAGTTCCCAAACCAAAGCATCAGAACGTAGGAGCTGTAGAGGTGGCGTTGCAAGGGCAATTCGAGTACGCGTCGAAGAAGACAAAGAAGATGACCAAAGAACCGATGATCTTGAAAACCCAGAGGAACAGTTCAAATGCTGGGAGTATATGCTTGAACAGAACACGCAAATGATATTCGATAAAGAGCTGGATAATTTATCCAAAGGAATAAGATCGAACGTAAGCAGTTTAAGAAATCTGAAAGGCCTTTCCGGCAGCAGTCCACAGTTGCACTTGACAAATAAAACATCTAAAGGCATACCGTTTTTGTCTAAGCATTTTGGTAGTGCGAGATCGTTCGGCACGGCAACATTGAAGCCTGAATTTCGGTTTGGATCAGGGAGACTTCCGAATGGTGGGCCAAATGCTGCGTACTTCGGATCGCTGCAAAGACTAATGCCATATCATTTGGAGTACGATTTCGCTGTGATACAAGAGAAGACGGCTCATTCTCAAGACTCTTTAGATCTTGAAGGTCGCATGTCTCAGTACTGGGGGGTTGCCACCACAGAGCTTTAATTAAAATCAGATATTTGAATTTAAAAGATTATTAAACAAACTGCATGTTCGTTCTTAGTAGAGGGCGAAACGCACATTTAAATTCATAGCTTGTTGAAAAAACTGGTTGACCGTTTTCAATACCATTTATGTGGGACCACTAAATTGGTTCAGTGGTATTGGAGTAATCGGTGAACATGTATAAATAAAGGAATCCGACTAATCGTGTACCGTTCTTATTTTTTGGATCGGCAATAAAAGACGTCGTAATTTGACGCGTATTGATTTATCAACTATTTTTGATAAACATTTTTGTCGATGTATTAACGTTAGTATAGAAAAAATATAAATTGAATATTGTAAATAAAACTTCATTTAATTTAGATGTAGGTATAATATTTATAGATACCATCTGTCGACTAGATTCTTTTGCACAAAGTTTATAATCACTATGGACCTGCCTATTATAAACTAGATTGTACTTTTTACATTAATTCTATATACATTGTGATAATTTCTGAAAACGACGAATAAATAAATTAATGACTATAAACATCTATTATTTTAATATTTTTACATCTATCTAATAAGTTTACTTTTACCCTTAGTTTATAAATTATAAAGACTATTTACACTTATGTCGCAATTAAGGCTTTTTTATTCTCATTTGTGCCTGATAATGCTTTAATAAAACATATATACGTCATATTATGCAACACTAAGACCAACATTTATCAAATTTTAATGTATGTTTAAATGATCGATGATGTTACAATATCTTTAAAAAAAAACTCACATTAAAACAACAACGCGGCGAAATTGTGTGTTTAAAAAGCGTTAATTCAAATTTCAAGTACAAAAACAAAACAATATATGTGATGTAAATTTGTTAAACATAAAACGGACACCTTAACTCACGTTACAATTTAAACTCCAAGGCTTAGTTATTATAAATTAATCTTTGTACATTTTTATACAATTTGGTGTTTCCAAACACATGAAAATCCACACTGATAGAGCTTATTCTAAAGTCTATTGTAAATTGACTCGTCTTAATTGGCAGTAATGTATACTTTCGCCAAGTCCTAGGTTATGTACTTTATTATCGATTGACTAATATTTATCACCATGGTTGGTTAGGCGCATGTAACGTTGAACTTGCTATGTTTCTGGATAATTGTTGTTAAAAGATGAGGAGATCTTTGTATACATACTGCCCATTGTTTAATTTGTTTGTTAATCCAATCATTAAGATTTTGTAACAGACCAGTTTCCATTTTAAGCGTTCTTTGCCTTTTATTCTACGCATCTCTGATAACTCTTCATATTTTGTGAGCCAGACTCACCTATACAATCACATATGTCATACAGTCATATCACTGAATAGTCTTTCACTTTATAAATGTCACATCTCCCGTTTGACAACGAGTTCCAGTGGTTGCGCGAGTGGGTGGGGGTAGAGGACGTTCGACGGCGCGAGCGGGGGCGCGGGTAGCGCGTGCGCCGGCGGTGGCCGCCGCTAGGGGAACCCTCTCGGGGAGTAGTGGTGGGGCTCTCCCAGCCACGAGTCAGGTGACGGAGGGAAGTCAGGGTACCCCCCCGCGGCGGGGGACGATGAGCTGCTTAGGTCTGACGCGCCGCCCGTGCCTGTTGTGCCTATGCCGGCCCCGCTCATTGCTTGACCTGCAATCACAATACGAAATATTTAGGATATGTTTTAGGTATTCTTATCAGTTTTAAGTTTAGTCGGAGATATGATCTAGACGACTTTGACTCATTGATCTATATTTGCACGGTTTAAGGAGAAAATATGTATTGCCGGGTTAATACAATAAATTGAAGATGGGTCCTTCGTTTCATTCGGTGCCTTATGGTAAGTACAGCCTTACTGTACTGCAGCTGTGGTAATGTAGTAAATGTAAACATATAACCAAGAGGCTAGCATGGACAAATAGTACGGACACTGATGCTGAGGAGATAATACGCCCTTATGTACGACGAGGTTGCAGCGTACCGCGCGCCGCCGGTCGCTCCTCCTGATGATCCTATCTCGTTCTACTGTGATGTAGCTGTCATTGAGTAAACATCAAGTATGTACCAACCAATATTAGTGTAAACAAGATGATCGGGCGGGTAGTGGTAGTGGTGTTGCGGCGGGGAGTGCGCTCGTAAGTACGGCGGGGTGGCAGCGTACCGCGCGCCTCCGGTAGCGCCTCCAGATGAACCTACCTCGTTCTACTGTGATGTAGCTGTCATTGAGTAAACATCAAGTATGTACCAACCAATATTAGTGTAAACAAGATGATCGGGCGGGTAGTGGTGCTGCGGTGGAGAGTGCGCCCGTAAGTACGGTGGGGTGGCAGCGTACCGCGCGCCGCCGGTCGTGCCTCCTGATGAACCTACCTCGCTCTGCTGTGCTCTAGCTGTCATTGAGTAAACAGTAACTATGTACCAACCAATATTAGTGTAAACAAGATGATCGGGCGGGTAGTGGTAGTGGTGTTGCGGCGGGGAGTGCGCTCGTAAGTACGGCGGGGTGGCAGCGTACCGCGCGCCGCCGGTCGTGCCTCCTGCCGGGGAACCCTCCTCACCTCCTAGCGCCACTGTGCTGTAGCTGTCGTTGCTTAGCTCTGGAATATCAATGTTAATTAGATACGGTTTGTACGATTGTTATAATAAAGATAGATTTTTGATTATAAAAAAAAGATTGAGTGACCCTGTGTTTACATTATCATGTCTCTATCGCTGAAATTGTGTATATTACCAATGCACTCAGTAAACCAGCCCTAAATCAGTGCGACAAGGTGTAAGTACCTATAAAATTAATGAAAAACTGAGTCAAATTTTCAATAAATTCCTTTGCACAGCTAACTTTCTTTGAATTGACTGACATCTTTTCCACGTATTTATTATACCTCCTTTACATAATATTATTATTTTTTACCAGGGGTAGACTTCCTTTGCAGGAAGTCGACTAGGTGGGTACCCCAACAGTGCCAGTTATTCTACCGCCTGAGCAGTGATGTGCAAACATTACTGTGCTTCGGTAGAAGGGCACTGTAGCTAGTGAAATTACTGGGCTGAGGAGTCTTAACATCTTATGACTCTCAAGTAAGAAGCGTTGGCGCAGTGCACCCAGAATTGAACATTTGTAAAATACTGAGTAGCACTGTACTAATAATGGGCAGCGTTATCTCTTACCATCAGGAGAGCGTCTTGCTCGTATTCTTACTTCGTTGAATAAAAAAAAAAAAAAAAAAAAAAAAAAAAAAAAAAAACAATGACTATTTAAAACCAATTTCCCAATCTCGATCATACCAGGTACTCAGTATTTTATGAGCAAATTATAAGGTTGTTAATGATAACTGTTAATGCTTTGCCTAAATTCTAACGCCAAGTTCCTTCCAAACCTGAGATAAAAGACACTTCAAACTCACCATGATGGCTAAAGGAATCCAGATCAATCTTCAGTTCATCCTTATCCAAGAGCCGGTCGTGTCGTGGGGACCCGCTGCCTCCTCCCTTCATGGACCTGAAGTATTGCGACCATCGCGTGCGACCCGCATCTTTCTTTAGTCGCTTTTCTTTCGCTCGTCTGAAGAACAAGTAAGGGAAAAGTTGTTACATTGACGTTTTAGTCATTATCCTATTAGAATTTTCAGAATGTTCTTTGTGTTTAACATGAATATTATAATTAGTGAACTAATCGCCCTGATTGATTTAATGATTTTACACCTTGGAATAGTAATGATAATTCTAAATTGTCCTTTAGTTCTCCTTAGGTCTTAAGTACCACATGAAATGGCTGATTGACTGGCAGGCAACTTAACCAACTTGTTTATGTAGAATGTTAATTTGGGGCCTAAACTTAAATCAAACTAAATAACTAGGTACTTATAAAACCAAAGAAATTATAAGCTAGCTAATTTTTCTCCCGCATTTCCTACACGTAATCGAGTTGATTACACACTTTAACCCCCAACTGTTCATCTTTCATACCATTATAAAATTCGTTTTGTCGCTTCGATTTAAACAAATAAGATCTAATAATAAAAACTAGCAATATTTGGAGTTATTCTAAGAATCTATTTATATTTTAAAAAATAAAACTTTAAAATTTCAAAGCTAGCTAATTTATCTCGCATATTACCTACGTAATCAGGTTGATTACCCATTTTCTCCCCCCGAGTGTTGATCTTTCATACCGGAAAACTCGTTATGACGCTTCGATTACTCTCGATTTAAACAAATAAGTATCGCAGTATAAACACAACACCCCAGTGAATCGCGTGTGTTATTAGTAAAGCCACGGGGGGCGGG
The DNA here is from genome assembly GCA_947507615.1 of Hemithea aestivaria. NCBI lineage: Eukaryota > Metazoa > Arthropoda > Insecta > Lepidoptera > Geometridae > Hemithea > Hemithea aestivaria. The sequence goes on along the minus strand of OX382327.1, from coordinate 7,725,924 downwards.
GTACAAAGAGCTTGATTAATTAAAGTGTCCCCACCATATACTGCAATAATGCAGGCAGATGCCACCCACTGAAAAAGTGAAGCGGAGTTTTATTAATATTTTTGTGTAGAAAAAACAATTTAACAGTTTTAAGCGCTTATATGATGTATTTATAAATAGTATGACCATATTATGCGCGGCTTCATTTGCTTGAAGAATATTTTTCTTAGCGAATATCGTCGCCATAATATTATCTATTTTTAAGACACATTTTAACCAATCCATGCCATAGTTTCAGCTGCGCCTTGACCCTTTCACTTTATTTATACATAATAAGATTTTTAGCTACAAATAATGTCTAACACAACCAGAATATGCCTACATAATAAGAAACCACATCAAAAGTACACAACCCACACGACTTAATTGTTATAAATATCCCACTGATTTGAAAAAAGTATCCTTTATCCGGACCGCGTCATCTAGGTGTATACCATACTGGCGGCGTGATATCTGCCTTTTTTACAATAGTCTGTAATCCCCGCCTCCCTGCCCGTTGGGAGAGCGTGCTCGCGTAGAGTCGAGTCGGATTATTGAAACAATGGGTACCTATATATTGCCTTCTTGCCATAACTGACCATTATCGTTCGTATATGTGTTAGAATATTTCGAAAATAGACTTATCAACCATCATCAATATGTAATTAATTAATATACCTAATGATAATAATTTTTAAGCATAATAATTTTTAATCAAGCCTGGAATACATGCTGTATTTCATACATTAAAAAATTAGCATTATTGCGAAATTACTGGGCATGACGAGATTCAACAACTACCTAATACTGCTAATACCAATCTCAGGGTGACAGGCGCAGTGCAATGCCGCGCAGAATTTGAAATTGGTTTGTTTTTTTTTTTAAATTTCGAAGAATTTTTTTTTTATATACTAGCTTACCCGGCAAACGTTGTTTTGCAATATAAATAATTTCCTAGTAATTTCTAGTGTAGACAAAAAATAGCTTACTTATTGGAAGTATGTATGTATTTTAGAATGTGTATATTGTATGTATGTAAGAATGTGGTATATGCGTGAAATAAGCATTATTTTATCGAAAAATTTTTCAAACAAAAGTAAAAAATTAAATTTTATGAAACCTTGTCTCTTATAATTTTTTCATACAACCAATATTTCCATTGACATTTCAAAATAAAGATTCATAATGATTGATTTTTTGGAAACTATGAAAATCTTAATTGTTCAATTACATTTCTTTAATAAAATTAAATTAAAATTACATTTTTATAAGATCAACAACATTTTCGATATAAATAAAAAAAAGTATACTTACAACACAAAATCCGTTGTTATTGAAAGCTCGTGTCACGTGTTGAGTACTTTTGAGGTTATAAAATCACTTGATTAACTAATCGTGCAAAATACACTCAAAATTTATAATTTAATTATTATTGATAAAATAGGAATGATTAAAAGTTAATATGAGAGTTACACTGAGATAGCAAAATAATAATTGTCAACTTTACTACTACACTTGACGCATAAATAATAATGATGGCCGACAACTGTGTAGGGAGTGAGAAAGAAAGGAGACCGGCTTCTTTCTCATCGTTAAATTACGATTGATCAGTTTTCGACCGGAGAGGAAAAATGATTAAATTACTAAAATGGCTATTAAAAAATAAGGGTTGATCGTAGAAGGGTGAAAATTGAGGATTGTATGTATTTTTGTATGTTGTATCATAAAAAAATAGAAATTAAAAATTTTGTCTAAAAAATAAAATAAAAAATTTAGGGGTGGACTACCCCTAACATTTAGGGGGATGAAAAATAGATGTTGGTCGATTCTCATAGATACCGGATAAGCACAAAAAATTTCATCAAAATCGGTCAAGCCGTTTCGGAGGAGTATGGCAACGAAAACTGTGACACGAGAATTTTATATATTAGATAAAGCACTGTGTCTGATATGAGCAATCATGATGCAGTAAGCCAACCAGGATTTGCTCGTCTTTTCACTTATAAAATCGCTTAGAAATAAATCATACTTTGCAAATTAAGTTAATGCTATAGCTACATTTTGTCTTTACTGTTGAGTAGCAAGTTATAGAGCTTGAAATACTTATTTTGAAATGGTATTCCGAATATAGTCTCGGTTTCAGCTGGCTAAGTTTAAGACCAAAACAATCTGCAACAATGGTCTAACTAGGCAGTGTTGGTGCATAAAATGAATTCGAGCGTTGATATCGCGGTAGTTTTACGAGGCGAAGCCGACGGCAGCCGTGAACATGCCGTGACCAACGCAACGCTAGCCAGAGTTATAGGGCTGTGCAATTTTATTTCTGTAAATGTATAATAATATATTCTATCGCTATCGGTCAAATTAGCCCAAAAAGTAGGGGTTAAATTGTAACAAGTGAAATTTTAAAAATACTTTTTAAAAACAAGCTTTAATTATTATTATCGTCTTGTATCATAAAGTACTCGTCAAGACGAATCAAATGAGCCCAAACTCGATGGGGTTGCGTTGTTTTATGACGGAGTTCCTATGGCCACCTTCCAGCTCCATCATCAGATCAGCTCGATGTCATAAAAATATTGCATTGTCATCCGATTTACACACGCATGCAAATTTTCAGCTCAATTGGAAACCGGGAAGTGGGTCAAATTAAACTTGCAAGATTTGATTACAGACAGACAGACAGACAGACAGACAGACAGACAGACAACAGACAGGTGAAAGTAATATAAAGCTTGTAAAAAGAGAACGCGTTAGTATAATTGCAATATCTATGTTTTTATCTAATAATTCCTTCTTCTGCCTCTCCACTACTGAAAGTGAGTCATCTTCTGAAATTTCTCCTTGTCCAGGGCAAGCCTGAATAGATCTTCCACCTTCTTGATCCCGGTCCATTGCCTGCGGAGATTGTGGAGCCACGACACTTTCCCCCTTCCTACGCATCGTTTCCCTGAAATTCTAATAATACCTACCTTTATTAATTTTTATGATAAAAGCTTAACAAGCGGCTGAACAGCCGGCAACATGCTGAGTTGCGACCGTTTCGTGTACACATTTCTCTTTTAAAATCTCCTATTATGTTTTTTATTTTATCTATTACAAAAAGTTAGTTTACAAATAACTTTAAGATTGAATTAAAAATGCACATGGCATTGATGAGGGCTTTTCACATTGAATGTTCATTATCTTTATTTTGACAGGACTAACAATACCTACAGAATAATGCTGCTTTCTGTAGGTGAAAAAATTACTATTTATAGAGATAGAAAAGACGTTAAGCAGACGCAATATGCAGACAAACAAATTTGGCGGACACAGTTTGGCGGAAGAAAACATAGCCTATCACTTAAAAATAACGTAAAATGTATGTATGTAGGTTTTCTATCACTGAAAACCCTTATAAAATGTTAGATTATGTTTTAAATTAAACATAAACCACATTTGAAATATAAATCACTATAATAAAACTTAATTTTAGGCATTTAGATAGGTACCTATTAAAAATTTTGTATATCATGCTGGAAAAAGATAAATTTGATAATACGTGAATCTTTTCGATAAAATTACATCATCGTATTTATATTATCTATTCGTTTTTACAATAGCATTCACAATAATATGCTACTTCTACTTGTATTTGTTATGTCTAGAGTTAAAAATAGGTTGCAGGAAAAACGTGATGACTAAATACCCAAAGAAATATAAATTCTGAATATTCCCCTCTTTAGACAATAACAATTGATCGATAAAAATATATGTATTTCAGTATATTTAGCATTATAAAAGTTCAAAATCGTTAAGGGCCCAAGATCTTAACGTAAAATTCGTCGTCGATCGTTCGTCGTTCGTCGTTCGTTAATTCGTAATATTTTTTGAACCCTCGAAAAAGAAACTTATAACTTACTAGCTGCGCCCAGCGGTTTTACCCGCTGTACCTATGTGTTATTCCAGGGTTTAAGCTATCTCTATACAAAATTTCAGCTCAATCGGTCCACCCGTTTAGGCGTGAAATAGTAACAATCATCCAGACATCCATTCTTACAAAACTTTTACGTTTATAATATTAGTAAGATATAGTATATATTAGTAAGATTATAGATTCAGAATAAAGTCGACACTTTAATTTTTATTGCTAGTCCAATAGTATCACGGAAAGTAGTACTAGCGTTTATTCTCACTCGTTCAAACTCAAAATTAATATATTTAAATTGGCTACATTAGAGCACTTATGAAAGTCAATTTTACATTTTTTACAAGCTTTTATTTACTTTCACCTGTCTGTCTGTCTGCCTGTCTGTCTGTCTGTAATCAAATCTTGGAAGTTTAATTTGATCGGCTCCTTGATTTCTAATTGAGCTGAAATTTTGCATGAACGTATAAATCGGATGACAATGCAATATTATTATACCATGGAGCTGATCTGATGATGGAGCAGGAAGGTATATAAGAACTTCGTAATTAAACGACGCAACCCCATCGAGTTTGGGCTCATTTGATTCGTCTTGACGAATACTTTGGTGCTAAATGGTACCTAATAATAAAATAAAAGCTTGTTTTTAAAAAGTTCTTTTTAAATTTCACTTGTTCTATTTTAGCACTCTACCGTTCGACTCATCAATTCGTTTTTCGAACTGCTGCGATTTTTATTTCGATCGTCGAACTAGTGAGATACTTTTTATTACCACTAGTTCGACTGTCGTATGTCACAAACAAATAAAAAATGAAAATGCGTTTGATTATTTAAAAAATTATTTAGGTTTTCTTAAGAACTTTAATAATTAATAATGCAACTAATAATTATAGCCCAGTCAATGAGTGCCCAAAAAGGGTATGTGGATCGAAAAGTCGAAAGCAGAAAATCTAACTTAGTAACTTTGTTTGGACTAGTTAGGAGATAAACATACTAAAAGTCCCCACCCCTCCGAGGTGAGCCCGAGGGGGGGGAGGCCGAAGAAGGTCCCATTTTTAGGTTTTTTGCTTATATGTCAAAAACTGTGCGTTGTACCATATTCTGTAGTACTACATTATTAAACCTCATAAAATTTTCTACAACTTCGGCCTTGATACTTTTTATCTATCTCCAATCGTTGTCCAGCTATGAGATTCCAAACATGGTCTATTTTGAAAACGCTTAAAATAGTTTTCCATACAAAGTCAGTAAAAAAATCTTAAAAATAAAATTTGACCAACTTCTGGTTGTCGTATCATAATGAAACTTTGCAAATGTCTAGAAATCTGATGACAGTTTAATAATCTGGTACCACTGAGCTGATCTGATGATGAAGCCAGGAGGTGTCTAATGAAACTCTTCAATGACTATTAGGAAACCCGTCGAGTTTGGGCACATTACATTCGAATCGATGAGACTTTTTCATTACACTTGCTGTCGAGGGTCTGATAATGGACCAGGAGGTGCCTACGTCTCATCAATCCGAATGTAATGAGCCTAAACTCGCCGGTTTTACTAATAGCCATTGATGAGTTTCAGTAGACACCTCCTGGCTCCATCATCACATCAGCTCAGTAGTACCAGATTATTAAATTGTCATCAGATTTCTAGACATTTGCAAAGTTTCATTATGATACGACAACCAGAAGTTGGTCAAATTTTATTTGTAAGATTTTTTTACTGACTTTGTATGGAAAACTAATTTAAGCGTTTTCAAAATAGACCATGTTTGGAAGCTCATAGCTGGACAACGATTGAAGATAGATAAAAAGTGTCAAGGCCGAAGTTGTAGAAAATTTTATGAGGTTTAATAATGTAGTACAACAAAATATCGTACAACGCACAGTTTTTGACATATAAGCAAAAAACCTAAAAATGGGACCTTCTTCGGCCTCCCCCCCCCTCGGGCTCACCTCGGAGGGGTGGGGACTTTTAGTATGTTTATCTCCTAACTAGTTCAAACAAAGTTACTAAGTTAGTTTTTCTGCTTTCGACTTTTCGATCCACATTTCTTCTTTTACTGGACTATTACGTAAAAATGTGTGTCTGATTTTATTTATTTAATTTTATACACTAAAATTATATATTATATTAGTGATCCAGACAGACAAAAGTTTTATTAACCCTATAGATAGGATGGGTGTTAAATGAGGCATGTTTGATTATTCGGAATTCTTGCACTATCATTCTAGTATCTTCAGGTATCTTCTACATTATCATGTTAGGTATCATCAGCGTAAAATACTTTTAAGGCGGTAATAGCAACTACAACATGGTAACAAAGAGGTATACCTACTTACTTACTAATATTATAAACGTGAATGTCTGGATGTATGTTTGTTACTCTTTCACGCCTAAGCGGGTGGGCTGATTGAGCTAAAATTTGGTAAAGAGATAGCTTAGACCCTTTTTTTAATCCCAGGAAAAATGCGTTACGCATCATCACCCCACACCGAGGGGCGCGTGGCGGTATGTGGGACTCCCCCGCCAAAGATGGGAGCGGTGGGGATACCCACTAAAAAACCTGGGGGTGTTCCTGCGGGACGCCATAATGCCAGGGCAACGGGTACGCCGATGCACTCATCCGTGGCAGATAGCTTAAACCCTGGAATAACACATAGGCTTACAGTACAGCGGGTAAAACCGCTGGGCGCAGCTAGTATTCGATAATAATAAATATTCTGAATTTCGTTTAAAATATATAGGGTAGGCATATCTACTAACTACTAACCTTAACGCTCTAAAGTCTGTTCTACTTTATAACCAACATTTCCCCCTATAGTCATAAAACTCTAATCTCAGTTTACGTCTTGTTAAAATCGTCGACCATTTCAAAATCTGTGCACTAACTAGTACTCCGAGGAAGTAGGTATTGATTCAAAGTCATGCATGAACTGAATTGATTGTGGATTTCTAAAGCCTTTGTATTATTGTAACTGGCTAAAGGCGTATCCTAAAACGCATGAAAAATACTCGTCATGCCTTATTTTACACGCTTAGGTTAACATTAGTGCTTACTATTACGTTGCAATATTTTATTAAGGATTTATCGAGTCCATGGCTATTTTATCGCTAAACGATAACCTGTTCTGAAAAACTGTATTTGGTTACGTATATAATGTTATACGAATATTTACTGCAAGAGCGTCTCTGTGAAAATACGAAGAAATCGTTCTCTATATATAGTCGACTTTATACTTCGTTTTTTTTTCGTGTCTAAAAAGAAAGAGTGATTAACTGATCTTGCAACGCATAGCCAAAACCACCGAACGGATTGGGTTGAAAATTGGAACACAAATAGGTTTTATGAGGAGACTAGCTCGCTCGCCTGATGTGAAGCGATAACGCCGGACCATCTCAGATTCAGTGTCAGGTATTCAGTAGTAGGTACGAAGCCCTTCACATAGCAGAGGTCTAGCTAAGAAATAATTTCTCCACGCGGTCTAAGCTGCAAGCTTGTCTATAAAAGAAAAGAGGTAGATTTCGACGATGATGATCACAAATGCAGTGCAGTGTTGTGAAAGGCTTCGTACCTACTACTGAATACCTGACACTGAATCTGAGATGGTCCGGCGTTATCGCTTCACATCAGACGAGCGAGCTAGTCCCGTGCAAAATAAAGGATATATTCCTAGCAGTCGCCCCCACATAAATTTTCCCAGGGGAGAGGATTAGTGATTTACATAACAGTTCAAAGCAATTTGAAGTAAAATCAATAACTTCTAAGTCGCCATTCAGTCGTAATTGCCACCTAGACGGCAATCGAAGTGAGGGTGACCACGGAAATGTAATATTATTGTATATTATGTAGGTATCATCAAAACTCTGACCTGTTTTGAAACCAGACTTGCACCACTCGCATGTCAAGGCCGGTATCATGCGCCAGCTGTTCCCTCACATGTCTGGCCGGCTTGGGACTGCTACTGTAGGCACTCTTCAACGTCTCCAGCTGTTTGGCGGTGATGGTGGTCCGCGGCCGCTTGCTCGCCGCGTCCCCGTCCAGCGAGCCTTCGCCGCCTGTACACGTGGGATCTACTACAGTTGATTTACTGCTTATGCCGAATATGCTCTAGGCGAGATGAGAAATTGGAGATAAACTTAGGTATTTATCACTTATTAAACTTAAATCACAAGCAAGGCTGCTCGCATTTTAACGCTAACGGCAACGGTATTGTAGCCTTCCAATTTTTACACGATACAATGATAAAATATGCTTATTATACTAGACATTTAATTTTGAAGCAAAACAGTACGGTGGTAGTTCAGCATGTGTTGGTTGGGTGCATATTGCAATCTAACTTTTGGTGATTTACTAACTAAGAGTAAACCGATATTAGGATGGCTTCATTTAAGATTGTTCTAAGAAGAATTAGTTTTATGTGTTTTCTAACCACATAATGACGTCAACCCCTTCGTGGTAAGCCAGTCATCGTCAAACTGATCTGATTTAACGGTAACCTTTGATATAAGTTGAATAAGTGTACCTTTTTACCAAATCATCGTTGCATGTCACGCTTAATTAAATAATTTCGCATATTTAAAGGGCGACTCTAACCTTTCGCTCTAGCAGCTTCATAATCCGGTTTGCAGACGAGTTTGCCGTCTTCCATCAGATAGAACTCGTCGCCAGTATTGAGTGTTCTCGCGCAGGCAGCGCAGGCGAAGCAGCGGAGATGGTAGACGTGTGACTGCGCCCGGCGGACCACTTGCGTAGGCGGTATGCCTTGCCCGCAGCCGGAGCACTTGGTACCGAACCGCCTGGGACAACAGCCGCAATAACAACAACATTATCAACGTGATTGGAACTCATTAAGCAGTGGAGATGGTAGACGTGTGACTGCGCCCGGCGTACCACTTGCGTAAGCAGTACGCCTTGCTCGCAGCCCGAGCACTTGGTGCCGAACCGCCTGGGACAACAGCCGCAATAACAACAACATTATCAACGTGATTGGAACGCTAGGACTACTAGGAAAGATGTAGGAATGATATAGGTATAAAGGTTTAAGACACCTCTTTGTCTAGTTTATACTTCGATAGGTTCGTTATAAAATATTCGTACCTATAGGTATAATATTATAATCTGAGAGATGAGGTGATACGGTAGCCTTTAGCCACGTATGGCGGTTATCAATGGATAGCTCTCGATGCTAACAGAGATTGACTACATAGATTGCTTTATAATATTAATAATTATTAAAAAAAAACTTTCTAATCTACCTCCTTACTGCGTATAGCTTATGTGTTGTTCCAGGGCCTAAGTTACCAAATTTTAGCTTAATCGGTTTACCCGTTTAGGCGTAAAAGAAGAACAAACATACATCCAGACATCCATACATTCTTAGAAACTTTAACGTTTATATTAGTAGGATAATAACCTTTAAAGAGCCCTTAAAACACTAATCGACATCACTCAATAAATCGATCTAAGTCATTAATACGAAATGGTAAGTACAAAAGCAGCTTACTTGAAGAAGTCGTCGGTGCAATACAGCTGGTTGTTCCTCGCGAAGCACTTCCCTGACAGCATCGCCCGGCACTCGACGCAGCGCAGACAACCGGCGTGCCATGTTCGATCTGACACTTTCAGCACGTAGCGGTCTACTATCATCTCGTGGCACCCACCGCATTTCGGTATACTGGCTGTAATCAAAGAAATACGCTAATTTAGAACTTGATCACTTAAGGTCAAACCGCACTGAACTGCGCTGCCGGGTATGTGTCCGAAATTTTCATATAAATATTATTTAGCCGCGCCGAGCCACACCGCTTCGTGTTCTGTGCGGTTTGACCTTTAAAATAATTCCTCCAAGCCCGTTCCATCGTCAGACATCATGGCAGACGGCAATGGGGCTTCCAGAATCCAGATAAAGTCCAACTGTCCGTATCAAGCGCTTTGCTTTTCTACTTTTTTAAATAAGAACTGGTCGCATTTGGAGCACATTGCCGTCATCCGTGTTTCCCGAGCGATACCACTTGCGAATCTTCAAGGTAAATAAGTACCTTTCAAGGCATCTTATGTGATTCATCGTCGTCCGTCTGCATCTGCATTTTTCATCACATGGGATGTGGTCAAACGTATACCAATTTAGTTTAAAACAATTATAATAGTCATAGTAGAACCTTCGTCTATAAAGGTCCACCGATTTACTTATTAATTTTGTATGACGGAAGTCGCATATAAGCTAAAATTATTATCGAAAATATTTTACCATGACCATCCAGCCGTCCGACCATCCGGCCAGCTGTTAAGACTAAATTCTGTTTTTCGTTTGTTTGCATTATTAAGCGAAACGGTGAATTAACAAACTTTTAAATAATAATTAGTAGGTATTATAGTTTATTGGTATTATAATTATATTATGTAGCGGTATTATGTAAAATCGAGCTATTATGTAGAATCGAGTCGAAATCGAGCTCAAAGTAAAAAAAAAATCGTCGGAAAAAGTTTACGCGCGTCACGGCTGTTTTCAATTTTCGGGTCATGGTTTATTGCTTATTAAAATTATGATATTAATTGTTAGTTTTAAAGCTTAAAATCTGTGTTACCTTTTTGGAATGCGGATATACACTAACGCTATATTTATTGTATACTTATTGCATATAAAGTACATAATCGACGTAAACATGTTATCTTATGACTCGATATCAACTTAATTTATCTAGGGGTATCAATTATTATCAATCATAATACTAATGAATTATTATTTAACAGGTTTTAGCTTCTGACAATATTATATACCCAACGATTTCACCTGCTGAAAGAATCATATCATGATGGGCTTTAACTTCTTACTCTGCTTATACTGTTAGAGTCAAATTACAATTATGGGTTGTTATGGTGTGGTCAACCTATAAGTTACAGTTTTATTTGGCCAAAATTCCTATACTTTTATGCCTATAACATAGTTTACAGGACACGATGATTGCTTGTATTAAGATGTTTGATGGTCACAGACCTTAGTGTGGTTATGTGGCAACTATGAAAAGAAAAATAAATAATAGAACAGGTGTGAGAGTAATAAGTAGGAACATAAACTCTATAACAATTAATTGCTATTTAGATAGATAAATTATAACAGTAAAAGGTGGAAAAATAACTATATTATGTGAAATAGTAGATATTTAGATATACGTATTATACTCGTATACATACTACAAATTTAAACGAATTAAAGAGATGATACTTAGGGCCATATTCATTTTATTTTTATGTTTATTATATCAGAACTTTTAAAAAAATATGGTTAGGTGCTTACCTAAGACCACCTACCTAACATCTCCAACAATAATAATCATTGATTCAGCTCCATTTTAAAATTCTTTCTGACAGGATCATGTTATTTTTCTAGACGAAGACACGTAAGTAATAATTATTTTAGCAGCATAGATATTATAACACTAAACAACCATGTTTAGTAAAAATTCTTGAGGCTTATATAGCAGATCCTTTAATAATAATAATATTATAGAACTACAATAACAGTAAGAGACGCGAGTCTGTATTAGAAAATTTTATTATTTAGTGGGAAGAGAGTGACAGTGTTAAACGCTAAAATACGTACTTCTGGTTTGGCCATTTTTGAAGATTTTTATATGCATATTTTTCTGAAGATCGTCACCATTTTTCCTTAGGTATCAGCTATGTTTTTCATATTATTAGTACCACTTGTCTGTTAGTTAAATTGTCTATTAAGTGTCTATTACTAGCTTATATGCTAGCATCTTTGCACGCGTGGAAATATACCTACCTACTTTTTTAGCGGAGAGCTCAAAGTTATAAAAGATATAATATCTGTATACGAAATTTCAGCCCAATCCAATATAATAGTTAAAGTTGTGCATTGAATAAATGAGCCATTTTACTGTACATTTTTAGAAGTCTGTTTTAGAGTTTCCTTTAGAGACTTTTCGATAGGTACATAATATTTTTCATTTTATAAACGAATTAAGTTAGGTTGGGCTGCAATAAAGTTTACTACAAATTTAAATTTGGCTAATTATAGGTATTTAAACTTTCCGAAAAATCTAATTAGAACCTTTTTTAATAAATATTTAATCTAAATATATAAAAAGGAAAGTGTGATTGATTGACTGACTGATCTATCAACGCACAGCCCAAATCGTTGAACGGATTGGGTTAAAGGAACGCAGCGAAAAGATGCCTCCCCCAAAAATCCCCCATGGCTCTTAATACCCCTCAAATTTGGGGTTTTACCCCCCATCAGTGAATTATGATAATAATATTATTTTACAGAGAGAAGATTCAAAATGTGTATTGACTAATTAATATGTATTTTATCATTAAGTATTTGATTAGCTTTGTAAATAAATATAAAGAAATATTACGTACGAGCATGTGTTATTAAAATTTGGTAACTTAAGTAACATTTATGTATTCAGCTGGATATAATTTACAATAATACTGCCTATTATCATAGGCATTTAATAATATCTTATTGCCCTGGCCCAGGTGATCACACAAAGTAATACTTTAAATAAGTTATTACTCGTATAGTTCGGATTAAGGCCAAGTTTGAGATCATAATTAATTATGGGTATATGATATTGTTTTCATTAATAAATATGAAATACTAGCTGCGCCCAGCGGTTTTACCCGCTGTACTATAGTTTATGTATTATTCCAAGGTCTTTTATATGTGTTTTATATGTGTTCATACAATGTTTATCTTGATTACATAATTTATTGTTCATTCTAATGGTACCAGCTGGTTTATCATGAAGAAGTTTCTAGGCATCATTGTGTATGTAAAATGTGGGTCCCGGCTGTTAGATTTAAGACACGTATGACGTTTATGGAAAAGCAGTCATTATATTCCAATAAACTTTTGACATGAGATCATCTATTATAAGTATTTATTTACAAAAGAAAAGTATATAAGTATTATATCCGTTATCCTAACCACCATAACACAAGCATTAAGTTGCTTAGCTTGGGGTTAGGTGGCGCTGTGTGTAATGTTCTGAAATATTTAATTTTAATTGCTTAAATGTCTTCGGGTCATCGCGGAATTTTCTTTAAAAAACATTTTGTAATAAAGGAAGGTAAAATGTAACAATAATATGTTTAAAGTAAATGAAATACCAAGGTGCTAGGTACCTAAGACCTAGGTACACCTTAAACATAACCACTAAGTACCTACATAGGTAAGCAGGTATTATAACGTTCTCATCCATGGGCTATACCCGGGCTTTGACAAATATTAACATAGTTAAGCAGACACATACACATAGGTCTAACGCATATACCTACCTATGACCTATCTATGAGTTTATAAAAAAAACGCCAATTTTCCTTCTTTATGTAAGTTGGCTAAAAAACATAAGTTCCTCCATAGCAAACGTACAATGGTTATTAAAATAATATAGGTGTATTTTTTTTTATTATAGCAAATCTCCGTAATTCAATTCATTCATTGCACCTCTCTTACGAGTTACGAGTACTAGATACTAGGTGCTGGATTATAATAATAGTGTGTCTACCACAGTGAGTTTATATACCATAAACTCATTGCTCTATCTACCACTAATATTTTGCTAATAGTGCAGATCAGGTTGTAAATAAAGGCAAATAGAAAAGTATATCATATCTCTGTGTCAGTCTTAAAGCCTAAGTATGTATAGGTGCGAGATAGTAAAATCAGTGTCATATATAGATATTCTACATACAAACCCATATGTACAATCAAAATAATAACACAAAAAAAAACCACGTAAGCCATGTGGCACCACCGCTATCACAACACTAGGTAAATCACATTACGTACACAGGAACACTTCAGGGAGATGCTCGAGTTGGATCGGAGGGACCCGCATGTCTTCGAGGGTCTCCTCCGTGGGATACAGCATGGTCCCGAGCATCGCACGACCGCGCCGGCTCACTGCGCCCGACGCACTGCCGCCACCCTCACCAAACCACCCCATCCCCCTTATCACTACTCAGCTCCCATTGGCCAAAATGCTCCCACTGATAACAACCCACACGCCCCTCGACCAATCCCCACACTCGAAACACACCCATCGATCGATCGACGGAAACTTCGCACCGATATTGAACGTTTACAGCGTTGAAGTGTTTACAGATGAGCGCTATACTCCACTCCGCTATACCGATTTACTTTTTACACACCATTCCTTTTCTGAGAAGGATTTGCATAGCTAACAATGGAGAGAGATTTTCCGTGTTTTGCTCGTCAGTCGGGTTTATTATTTTAAGCTATTGAAATGCTGGCAGTATTATCTGTAGGTGTTTAATGAAATTTTTTGTTAAATTTGGATATTATTAATTCGAAAATATTTTGTTAAAAATTTTCATTGTCTAAATATTCGTAGCACCATAGCGTAGCAAATGTAAAAGACATCAATGGGGACCTTGCTACGAAATTTGTAGAAGATCCATGAAAATATAATATTATTACTTATTATGCATTTTTAATCGTCATAATTTAATCACCTTAAACATTATGTTTTTTTATTCTTACATAAATACTATACAAAATTAGAATGAAATAGATAGAATAAATGCAAGGTTTAAGTACCTACATAAGTAGGAACTAGTATGATAACGCTCTCAACAAGCGCTCATGCTTTTGTATGCTTTCACAATTAAATAGAGATCTAAATAGAGGTCTTGCGTAGGTATTACTATCTAAAAGTATTTTATAATATCAATAGGTAGATACAATGTTATATTTTATGTTTGTAAAAAATATTTAAGAACTTTAGATGACAATTTAGCGCCACCTTATATTTTAACTAAGCAACCAACGGAAATGATTAGTTGGATTAGTTCAATAGTAAAACCAGTGCAATCCAATTTAAGCTGTGGGCAAGCGCCAATGTACAAATACAATAACATAGTAGATACCGTGATTTCGCCTTTCTTATGTTTACAAGGCGAAATCAAAATCTTTGCAGTGGCATGTCAAATAGGTTGGCATATCAAAAACATTATTATACCACTAATGGGTTATGATCGTTTCATAAGCCATTTTATGAATTCCCGTTGTAGCAGATTTACAGAGACCTCAACACTTTTTGCACTCACTCTTTTGAGAACCTACCTATAAAATATATTTACAAAAATACTTAATCGTACCATATAATCAAATTGTAAAATAGATAGAAAAAAACCAGTGCAAACAGCTTTTTTGAAGTCTTTTTCTTTCAAAGACGAAGAAAAAGTAACACGTTTGATTTTGGTATACATCACACTAATATTATAAAGGCGAAAGTTTGTGTGTGCGTGTGTATGTTTGTTACTTCTTCACGTCTAAACGGGTGGACCGATTGAGCTGAAATTTCGTATAGAGATAGCTTAGACCCTGGAATAACATAAAAAAGGCTACTGTTTTACAGCGGGTAAAGCTGGGCACAGCTAGTACATAATAATATGTAGACTCACGGCATCTTCCCTTTATATGGCTATGAGCGAGCGTGACCTACGCCGTGCAACTCTGCCTGCGCCCGCGATAAATTATCCAAGTGAACGCGAGGGCGCAGCCGTGAGACTTTACGATGGTATAAATCACATCGTCCACGTCACACTTCCCCTAGAACACCGCGGACAACGAGATCTGAGCTCGCTATCATTCTATTTAACTGAGGCCAGTGGGTCAACTCTACCGGCTTTTACTTGTTACGATAAAGATATCTCATAACAAAAGTAAATTTTACAACCTCAACACTTAAAGCTAACATTAGTACCAATTGGCTGTCTTATCGCTCCGAGCAATCTCTTCCACACAGCGGTGCTAGGAAATGATGAAATTAGGAATTAGTGGAATGATTAACTTTAGGCAAATTCATTTCGTATCCTGACTTTAGATACGATATGAGCTAAGTATGAATTTCCCTACATATATGATTGCTTGAGACGAACAGAACTTTGGCCTTAGTGCCTCTGGTTTTTTTTTAAAGAAAAGAATTTAAAGAGCTTTCGAAAATGTGTTTTGAGGTGGCTGAATTTCGTTGTCAAGCACGGTTATGAATTTTGACTTGTGAGGAAAATGCATGCGAGATTCATGATGACAATGTGTGAAGACATCACCCATAATAATTATACTTCTCCGTGCCTACATTTTGTCATAGATCTACGAATAAGTTAGTAAATGTCACTACGCTCGAAAAGACAACAAACTTTAGGCACAAATAGGCAGTGCACAAAAATCGGATAGGTACTTGCGTAGTCGGCTATTTATATCTTTCAAGTGAAAATGTTAAATCTTCGAGGACATTTTATTACTATAATCGTTATATTATCATATTTGATAAAGAATTACAGAATAGTAATATGAATAAAAAGAAATGTCAACTTTATTAGACTTAGCATAAAAAAAAACATTCTAAAATTTTAAAGTGTGCGGTGTCATGCGGCCAGCAGCATTATGTTTCGTAAATTGGCGAGGGAAGTCGCGTGCGGCGTCCCCTGGGCTTCGGCGCGTGCGCGGCCCTAAACTTTTTTCATAATTGAAGGTTTGCGCCCTGCATTGCTGGAGCTTCATGCCTTGGTGGGAATCTCATCGGATGCGACAGCCGAGAGGAAACGATAGGGCGAGTGCTTCCTTGCACTTGTACGAAAAAATACGCTTTAAGTTAGGTCTTTGACCTTGTAAAGTGCGTTCAGAGTCGAGCAAATTCAGTTAGTGAATCCATTTCTCTACCATATAAAATGTTTCTTACATTTAGTGATAAGCCGCGTACTTTTAAACTGTATCTTTTACTTGCTATTAATTATTCTGTGATTCATTACACTATCACGATGTGCAGTTTAATCAGGCAGCAATATTTTCCTATTCAGATTAGGTAATCTTTACCCAAAGATGGTTTACAACAGACATTAAATTATTTGAAAAATAAACTGCAAATCGTTAATGATATTCTGATCATAATAGATAATAATAAACGTTACCCATATAAAATTTGTCCAGAAAATGTTTGTCATATGACCGTATGCCCCAGAGATGTGGTGTCAGATAACGCTGGGAAACTGACGGTGAATCGGATCTATGCTGGTTCTCATGAAATATTGTTATTTGACAAACATTGTGGCAATTGATTCGACGTGATATTACTTACTTCCCTAATTCGTTAGATATTACACAATTTGTGTTCCAATAAGGAAATGCACTATAAAATATTGATCGATTCTTAATAGATTGCATCAAAAGAATTTAGAATCGATTAACACTCAAGGAGAGAACAAATGACGATCGATGTCAACTGTTTTATTCTGGCGTTCAAGTCGATCGTTCAAAGTTATCAACGTACAGCTCAAATCGTTGAACTGGTTGAGTAGAAATTTGCTACACAAATAGTTTTAGTGAATGGCGATACATAGTGAGGCGAGCAACATCTGCCCACATAATGACGACCACGACCGTTCTGGCAAGAACGAAGCGATTAAGAAGAAAAAGTTTTAATGACATAGACTCAGAAAGGATTTTTTTAACGTAGGTAAAATCGCAGTTCAGTGTATTGGCGTTATAATAGTAGAACGAAAATAGTGGCGAATCTGAATAACACCTTGAGGAATTATGCTAGCAATTTTTACCTTGATGATAAATTTATGCAAATTGACCACATTAAAATGCAGCATGATATTGAATGCACTTCTGTTACTGTGAAAATAATTAAAGTAATAAATATAGGTAATAGGTACCCACTACTTTTGCCATAATATAGGTAATACTTTTGCAAATAAATGTAGTTACAATACCTTTTTTATTTTAGATATCAGGCAGTTTGATTAAGCAGTAAGTAGTACCACTAGCAATAGTGCCTATTATAAATGTATTGTTCAGACAACGACCAGTGCTATGCTAGGTACATTTATCTATTGATAACGTCGAAGTAAAGAGAAATATTGAGGTCAATATCATACTCATTAGCTGGTTTGCCTCACGATTCATAACTAACTTTAGACCCAATTTCAAAAATTGAATCCCAACAATACAGCACAGCATTAAACATGAAATAATAATATCGACGCGGGCAGAGCGGCTGCACCATCCCGCCCGATGTTAACTCAACTATAATTTGATAATGCTCACTTTATCTGATTATGACAGAACCGAAAAATTATATCCACTTGTAATTAGGTTAAAACGCAATTTAGAGAAGCGCGCCACAGGAGGCACGCGCCGTCGCGCCGGCTGAAGCACTTTTGTGCTGAGGGACCTGCCATGCCCCAATTATAATAAAATTTCATGTCAACTGGAGATCCTTGATAATCCTGTGTGTTACTGTTCTTTTTTAGAATTTGAACCAAACGCGTATAGGCATTAAAACAGACTTCAGGAAATGATCACAATTTTTCGGAAGGTTTATTTTTATGTTCATCTATTACTTTAGCCGAACTGATTTCGAAAAAACCTTTGTTATGTTTTAAAAGACCTTTTTTCTCCCATATTGAGTTTTCAAGTTATGAAATGAAATGTAGATGGGTACCTATGTAGCTATGTACATGTAACACCTTAATGCCAGCAGCCGTAAAAACCTTCGCTCTTTTACAATAACTAGTACCTACCTATAAATTATGTTAGCAGTGGCTATCTAGGTGAAGTGAGTTGGCGATACAAAATACACAGGCACTTTGTTTTTGATGAAGATATGTTTTACCGTTGAATTAGAACTTATATGTACTGTAATACATTAGATAACTAGATACATGTAATAAAGCCCTCCTCATCGATTTCAATGTATGTATCTTAGTAGTTAATTTAAGTAAGTATACCTCTACCATGGGCTCTGACTTAATGCTCTAATGCAGGCTCTAAATAACCATGGACACTAGACTAAACTTAGTCTGGCGAGATTAAAAATATTACAATACTGGATAATAGATAGTTTATAACTGTAGACTCACTTGTTAACCATAAAACTAATAAAATATAAGATAATCACTCACCTAGTATATTTTCAATCAAGGGGTAGAAGCGGCTAGCGCGCTAACCGCATCACCGTATTCACAGCAAAGTACCGGCAAAACCATCAAATCAAAACTAATAAAACAGGCGTAGCGGACGTCGTCGCCCCTTCAAAACGAGTCACCCTACTTATTAAAATTAATACCCTTCTTCTGCATTAATGATCGGCTTGTGTCAATATAGTTATAATATATTTTGTAAACAAACCGAGGCAAGGCATACAAGCCAACTGACAAGCCCGAGTAGACTCTGTGGTTTCCACACCAAAACTATTGGCATGTATTAGATCATTAATTCCATAATCTTTCAATTTCGTCATCGGATAACTAGTAATTCGTAATTCACCAAATATGTGGACAAGATGTAGATTAATTATTTTGATTACTTGACACCTACTTAACTAATAGGTAGCCTTAGCTACTTTTTCCACGATCGGTTGAACTGACGTGATTCTATCAAGCTTAATCAGTGGCGTACGTTTCTAAATCCAAAAAAGTAAGAAAAGCGAAAGTAAGATGTAGACTTCCATTTTCATTCATGAAAAATTATTCTAAAACTGAGAAGCTGTAAAATATGTATATAAGATAATCATAAATTTACTCTTAGTGTTAGTTTTTAAAACATAAACCATGTAGAGTTGCACAATTAAAATTAGTAAACAAAGCTTTAATATTATAGTGGGTCAATCAGGCTACATTAACTTGTTTTGGTGGTGAATTTCCCACTATTTCTATAAATTACCAGTGCATCCATATTATAGCTAGAAATGATTTCCCAATACACCAAAATTATGATGACGTAATCAGCAGTTTTTTAAACGCTCGTGGAGTCGTTGCCAAATTGCTGAAATCATTATTGCAGGTGGCATCCGTCAATTATTATTACTGTTATCACAAAATTTTAACATAATCTAAGCAATACTATTCCCAATTATTTTATCAAGGTATTTTATCTATTGACTTAGTTCATTGTAATATCTGGGCTCTCATAAAGGGTTAAATACAATGTCGGGTACTTACTGCGGTTTATTCAGGACTTATTATTATTATAATTATTGTGGAGACAGCTATGCAGTGGTCACCAAGGATGAAGAGCTTATGCACAATCATGATATTTTGTTTCAACAAATGAGTTATTGCACTAATTCATAAAAATGCCACATCATTATATAGATATGTGTTAAGAACCTAAAAATATAAATGTAGAACCGTTAGTCGAGTTCACTTAGAAATGTAAATCATTTGCTCGTTTTCTTATTTCTTAGCCCCTACGAAAGAAATATACATATTTCTTCGTAGCTTAGCCCTATAAAAAAATACATAGTACGCTACGTCCGAAATCTCGGTAAATGAGCATGGTCCTTATGTACATTATACACATTCATTTACCATTTTATATTTAGTGATGATCACAAATTCATTCCAATAAATGGTAAATACTCATATCTAATATAACCAATATTATCATATTAATATGTTGTTTATCAAATAAATAGCTGATATCATAAATAGGAATGTGTGTATTATTGTTAACTAGCTGAGTCGGCGAACTTCGTACCACCATATTTTATTATCACAAAGATCTTTTTCTTTTAATTTTCTTCTGTACAAATCTTTTTCTAACAATAACAAACAAAAACATTTAATTTGGTGTACCAAATTAGATGTGGTAATTTGGTACACCAAATTTAGTGGTACGAAGTTCGCCGTAAAGTAAAATATGGTGGTACGAAGTTCGCCGACTCAGCTTGTTAACAATAAAAATACTGACATTCCTATTTATGATATCAGCCATTTATTCGATCGAAGATATTCGCCTACATCCATTAGGGTGCTCTATTTCATTTAGATACAAGATCGATACACAAAATAAATATACAAAAGCCTTATATTTCTTACAAAAAACTTACCAAAACTTACCCACTGAAAAGTTTTTTCAGCTCAATCGGTTTAGGCGTGATGAGAACAAACTCACACAAGTATAGATGAAGATTATTAACTTGGTTTAGCTGGAAACCTTTGATGTATATTTGCTAACCACTAGAAGGCCCTCTCTAAGGGTAAACCAGAAGAGGGGGTGAAATGTTTACCAAACAAATATTTTTAATAAACGCACTCATGCTATTTGCTAACTAATAATTTTGTTTTCTCTGTGAATAAATCGTGTATGATTAGTGCAATCCCACTTAGAATAGAATAGAATAACTATAAATTATTATAGTTTAAAGGAATGGAATAACTATAAATTATAGTTCAAAATGGATGTATATTTTTATTTTACGCTTAACGGCTAAATCCATCGGCCTGACATTAATATAAGTATAATTATTAATAAAACCGTTTAAAAATCGACATAAGTGTACACCTTTTAACTAAAGAAAAAAAAATGTGTGACGCATCATTATCCTATGCGGCGCAGAGGTGTATGTTAAACTCAGTAAAAATGGGTATTTTCCTGTAAAATAATCACGAAGATAATATTAATATAAATCGCTATCTTCACTGCCTACCACATGCCTTTTATAAGATATATAGGTGTACCACATGCCTTTAAAAAAAATCAAATGCATCGAAAGTATTCTGTAAGAAGGTAGCAGTTTTGTATCAAAGTCATCACTACAACCAACATCGTACATCAACTGCTTATAAAAGAAAAGGTAGGAACACTGAAGCAAATTGATTTCGAAGTCTGCTAATGAGGTACCAAGCAGATGTAATATTGCAACCGTGGCGAAGTCCCAGGGCTCCGGTAGCTGAAACACAATCTGTAAAGCATGCCTCACGACCGGCGACACCTTTAGCTATGCTTCGTGATAATGAGCGCCCACACAAAATCACATAACAAATTATAATACCACCGTCCTTCCAGAGTTGTATATTTTGTCTCCCTGCACGGTTGTCTGGAAGAGATCGCTTTGAGCGATAAGACCGCCAATTGATACACCTTTGAGTTTAATTTTTGTTTGTAAAATTTACTTTATATGTGGATCAAAAAGTTATAGTTTCTTATCTTATAATCGTACTACCTGCGCCCAGCGGTTTTACCCGCTGTATTGTAGCCTATGTGTTATTTCGGGGTCTAAGCTATCTCTATATAATACCAAATTTCAGCTCAATCGGTCCACCTGTTTAGGCGTCAAGAATTAATAAACACACACATTCACAAACTTTTGACTTTATAATATTAGTGGAACGAGAGCCATGGAATTATTTTGTAGCGCCAACATAATCGATCTATGCTACATACACAACTTTAAAAAAAGTTATTATACACCTACCTACTAGCTGCGCCCGCTGTATTATAACCTATGTGTTATTCCAGGCTCTAATCTACCACTATACCAAATTTCAGTTTTTTATTTTTTTTTATGTGAAGACGAGCAAGACGCTCTCCTGATGTTAAGAGATAACGGCTGCCCGTAATCAGTACAGTGTTACCAAGGATTTCACAATTATGTGAAATTCTAGGAGCACTGCACCAACGCTTCTTACTCAAGAGTCATAAGATGTTAAGAATCTTTAGCCCAGTAATTTCACTAGCTACAGTGCCCTCCTACCGGAGTTCAATCGGTACATCCGTTTAGGCGTGAACTAACAAACATACACACTCACAAACTTTCGCATTTATAATATCAGTGTGATTTAACCACAGCAAATATTCTACATCAATGGATTTAACCCGCCTGCCAGGTCTTGATGCATTGATCAGGCTGCGTGTTGCTAGGTTTAGAGAACCTCTTTATAAATCTGACAATAATGTGGTTAAAACATTAAAGGGTACCTACTTGATTTGATTTTTTAAAACAATGTTCTAAGTTACTGTAATTTTTGTAAAAACACTTCTTCGGTTTTATCTAAATTTTGTAATTTTTTGGATCTTGTCTGAATAAATGAATATTATTATTAATCCCTTTTGTCAAAGGATAGGGATTCATCGGTATTAATTTATAATCCTTACGTAGAAATATAAATTTACCTAATTCGTTGAAATTTACATATAAAAATTAATACATAAAATATGGTTATGACGTTAACGGCTATTGTCAGAGAAAATAAATTGTTAAATGATGTAATGGAATTATGTAGATTAACATGAAAACAAAACACATATTTGTTAGGTATTTAGCAAAGTTTACCCACCTGTGTTTATTGAGTGACAAATTAGGTAATAATATAATATTGAACTTTAATAATTAAGCAAATTTAAATTACTTTCTATATTTAACTTAATTCAATAATTAATTTAAACACCTTAGAAAGGGACAGGTTAACAGTTCTTTGGGTTTTTTTGCGTAGTTTCAATTTTCACTGCTATTAATCGTCAATAATATTATCTGAGCTGAGTTTAAACATAATTTTTTGTACATAGGGTCATATTTAAAGGTCAAGACTCAACTCTGACGTTAAAAATAAAAATAATTAATAAATTAAATTAATAATGTATTTTAAACTAACTTATGGTCATGGCTTTGACCACGTGGAGAAATCCTCTCTTAACGGACGTCTACGTTATAAAACCTATCTGTGTTTTAAATTTCAACCCAATCTTCTTCAGCGGTTTTGGCTGTGCATTGATATAATATCTTTCCTTTAATAAATTTAGATATTTATAATATTGTTTTACACTTAATAACTGCCTACTAAAAAAATATTATTACGTATGTATCTAAATAATAAATGTTATAATTCAAAGTTAAAGTAAAAAACGTTATTTTTATACTATTAATCCAATTTAAACTGGTTTTCCTCCTTGTTTTTCTATACTGAAATCCACTAAACTGACCGATGCAAATCGTTCAGTGCTACAAAAAATGAAACTTTTTATAGCGTGTGATCGAGCGTTTTTGTACGAAGTTAATAAAAGTAACTAACTGGAAACCAGTCGGATAGAACTAGTTAACTTTTAGGTTTTTTCGTAGTAGGTTTTAGGTACCTATAGGTAGAATTTTATGATTTACAATTGTTTAAAAAACGAGTAACTATCGGCGATTTTCTCGCTCAAGAAACGTATAAAAGATATAACATTCTGTGTAAACAAAAGAGAGGCATATACAAATAGTTGATCACTGACTGTTCACACTGCAGGCGAGGACTCGCTTCACTAGCTTGTCGCTGAGCGACGAAAGCTATGAAAGATAACACAGCGATACTCGGGCTTAATCAGAACTCACGCCGAGTGAGCAACCAGCAGTCATTTCTCTACAGTGCGAGTAATCGCTCGTCACACTCGCATACTCGTTTATAGCCAAGCTACACAACTATCGAAACTACACACTCGCTCCTCGCCGCTCGCCAACTCGATTTACATTCCAGCTCTACTCGTTACTCGCTCACTCGCTCATCGTTGCCGGTGGGACATTTGGCTTAAATTGTTAATAAAAAATGTTCTCGTCATCTATGGTGAGGCCCTGAAAAAGCCTCTGCTTACACTAATCACAAAACTTGTTAATTAGCTATGTAAAAAAATAGTTTAATTCACACAGACTCTTTCCGTCTCTGGGATACCATTCCATGACATTTTTACTCCACTTTTCTGGTTTACTTCGCATCAGATGGCCTACCTACCTCCATTTTTGCAAATCAATTTTTGTGAGTAGGTATGTCAGTGAGATTTGTTTTAGCGTAAGTATTGATTTACAACAACACAAAATATTATCTTGAACATTAGATACGTTAATGAGAATGCAATAATAACGACACGAATAACGACAACATGTTTTGTGATTAGTGTAAGCAGAGGCTTTTTCAGGGCCTCACCATAGCTGACAAGAACATTTTTTAATGGCAATTTAAGGCAGATGTCCCTGGACCAAACACAAGGTGGGATGATGAAATAAAATTGACAGCCGGACCATACTGGAGAAGGGTAGCACAGGACAGACAACACTGGAAATCATTGGAGGAGGTCTTTGCCAATAGGCACACCGAATTAAGAGACTTTTTATAGTAGATACTTGTTAAATCATAAGTTTAAGTGTTAAAAACCATTTTTTTAGTTTTATATAAAAAGAAGTTCAACAGAAGTGTAAAACAAATTATGTAACTTTTTGTAAATTCGATATAAATGGCTTTATTTTATTTTTTTATACTAAATAGGCCTACGTTTGACCACATCCCACCTGATGGAAAGTGAAAATGCGGTCGACGATAGATCACGTATGCCTAGAAAGGTACCTATTCACTCGTGCCTTGAAGATACCCAAGTTGTACCGCTCGGGAAACACAGATGACGGCAAAGTGTTCCAAATGCGACCAGTTCTCATTAGAAACGACGAAGCAAAACGCTTGGTGCGGGCTGTTGGTAGCGCCACTAAGTAGGGATGCCGCATTGCCGTCTGCCGTGACGTCCGTCGATAGAACGGGCATGGAGGAATTAGTTCGTGTAATTCCTGCGCACACTCTCCGAAATTAATCCTATAGAAGACCGATAGCGAAGCGACCATTCTACGATGTTCAAGGCTCTGCAGCCGAGATTCTGTAAGCTTTAAAATTATTATAAATCAATACTTTGTCTTCCATTCTTTCACACACTAATATTATAAATGCGAAGATTTGTGAGTGAGTGTGTATGTTTGTTACTTCTTCACGTCTAAACGGGATCGATTGAGCTGAAATTTGGTGAGGACTGGCCCTGGAATAACACATAGGCTACAACAGTTCAGCGGGTAAAACCGCTGGGCGCAGCTGGTTGTAAATAGCGTGTGTGATTGCAACCACACGTCTAAACGCAACTAACCACCATCACCTTGACCGTGAACAGTCCATGGTACATGATAATACCATATTTTGTAATTACTACTCATCATCGCAAAAAGTCGCAGCGATGTTGTTCACATGTAACTATTATAGCTTGATCACCTTGTGCATGTGCATGGATGCTTAGTGGTAAAACTTTAAACGTAAAAAATGTTACAATCAATACGATTAATCATGCTATGCCGTACACAAAATCAAAATACGATAGAAAATAAAGCTCATTATTTTCATTATAGAGATTTTGCGTTTTGCTCATTTTTATGTAAAAAACGCTTTAGTTTAGAGATACGGTAGTTTACGTAGGAGCTAATTACAAATCCGTGATGTAATTCAGGTATTGCGTCAGTAAAATAGGCTTTAATTGGCCACGTATTAAGTTATTTAAATTGAATCTATTTCCTTGTCCGTTACTTTGCAAAAAATGTACTCATAGTAAATTGGTATAGGTTAGAAGTTAAATGGTTTTGATCAGACTTAAAATGCGCCAATTCGCCAAATAAAATATTCCATTGTCGAATAGAAGAGCGTGTATTTAAAATAGTAATCAATAAATTATAAAACAAATTACACTAAATAAAAATAAATAGTTAATGATAATCTACAATAAAATAATTATAAAAGGTTAGGTAGGCAGTTACAAATAAATTGTTTTATTATTAATTAGTGTGATAAAATGGATTGGTATAAGCTGATTGATGACAAGGCACTTTTTCTAATGAAACTTGGGAGAGTCTCCGGATTGTCGTTACGACACATATTTTTATACTATAGATCAGCCTTCACAAATGTTGCTAGACGATGTTAGCAAACTAATCCTAGGAGACTAAAATTCGAATTAAATATCAATTTAATTTAAAATAATTGTAATAATTAATATAATTAAATAATTGAAATGAAAATGTAATAATGTATGGAATGAAATAAAGCTTTATTGAATTTAATTTAAAATTCGAATTTCTTCAGACTCATGCTAAAACTAACTTCCTATTTTCCATTTTTTTTTAAATGCCTTTATTGAGAAAAACAAACTAACAATACTACAGTCAGCTACTATAATATACTATTTTCCATACAATATTTGGAACCAATGTTAAACAGCAAATTACTCATCAAAGGTCAAACAATATTTCTCTCAGAGATAAAAAAAGCTAATTCGTGATAGAAACAGAGTCATCGAGCACCTACCGACAATTAACAGCTAATTTTAATACAATAACAGTAATTTACGTAGGTATTCTTGCCTCAATTAGTGCGGTATCTTAGGCGACTATTCCACCATACCACGTTTTACCACGTAGCGTAGGAATATAACAATTTGTATAAGTAACTGCGTATGGCTAGTAACCGAGTAACCGAGGATATGGAAACGTCGCGTTTGGTGTTTAGTCAAGAATTATTCTTTCCGCATACTACGTACAACGTATAACAATTGTCCAATGCTGACCGTTCTGCCGAGTAACCGGAGCGATTGATCAGCAGCAGATCCGCAATTCGTTTATATCTCACACATTAAGACGTCAGTGTGTACCCAGTTTTAAAATTTGAGATCTTAAAATCTGCGATAGCGAGGTACCTACACTGTAAACAGAAACATCATGAAACATGTCCTTTAGTGTCATTGTCAGTCTTTACAATTATTACAGGTACACACAAAACTGTAATAGTTTGTCAAGGTTTTAATGTTTAATTAGAAGCAGTATGCTGAAAAGTATAACTGCTTTTATAACAACTGCTAATTCTCAAAAACACTGCAATCTGTTTCTCGTATTGCCCGCAATTTTCTGATTGATCTTCAATATTGAAAAGTTAGAAGGCCCAGTTTTCGGGTGAGTGTTAAATAAAAAGAAATCGTAAGTCACATGCATATATGCATCGAAATCTTCGATAATACTACTATCTTCGATAATACAACGCTGTTATGGAAAAAATAATTAGCAACGTTGACTCACGCTAAAAAAAGCCTGGAGACGTTCGAAATATCAAACGCTACCTAATTTTGTAAGCATCGGATACTGCTTTATATAGCAATTATATTTAACAGCTTTTAATTTAAGCAGGCATCTCTATCCACAATGATTATGATGATCCTGCCCTTGTACCTGTTCTACAGATCGAGTCGCGTGCTTGTGTACGTAGGTACGTACTTATTACAGAATAAGGTTAACGATTCAGATACATGTTGATAACCTATAATGGCATTCATCTTGGTATAATAACGCTTTGTCAAGGATTGTGTGACTTCTTGAAATCATTTTAATGCACTGAAAATACTACTAGCTGCCTAAGACCTTGTTCAGAAAGAGCAAATCGCTGCGAAATGATTCCCGCGAATTCAGTAACGCGTAGTCAGTACTCAGTAGGTACCTATTACCCGTTTCAAAATTATTTCAGAGAGAAGCAAAAACAAAAACATACAAAGGTATATTTACATACATACGACATACGTGCATTAAATAATTGTTTGTTAATAATGTTATCGCGTATGCCTTTTTAAAAAAAGATTTTGTCATAAATATTTACTTTACTGTCATATTAACTCGTAAGAATATCCGTATAGGTATAATTTTACGCTTAATAACATTAAAACAGCCTATTAAGTATTAGACGGCTCCACATTCATTCACTTTTAAATAAATATTCAAATTTATGGACCCTGAAAAACTTCGAGATGACTTGTAGATAAAGAAGACAATTACTTTTTGCGCCTTTTTGTTATCTGAAATATTATTTTTTTAATGAGGGAATAATTTTAGAATGCTGAATGCACCTACTGAGTTGTTTACCTCCATCGTTTGTTATCGAATTGGGTTTTAGGTTCATTGTGTTAAATTTTATTGTATTAAGATATCGTATCCTAAAGTACAATTTTTAGGGTTCCGTACCTCAAAAGGAAAAAACGGAACCCTTATAGGATCACTTTGTTGTCCGTCTGTCTGTCTGTCTGTCTGTCAAGACCCTTTTTCTCAGGAACGCGTGAAGGTAACAAGCTGAAATTTATAGGAAATACTAAGGTCCTTTGCCTCTTAGAGCTGTGAAAATTTCAAACTTCTACGTTAACGCAATCAAAAGATATAGTCGAATATGTCGCAAATTTCAGCAAATTTTCGACATTACCAAATAAATCAAAACCTACGGGGCACTTCCCGTGAACCCAGAATCTTGAAATTTGGCACGAAGCAACTCCTTAGAGCACAGATAAAGGAAAAATTGCGAAAACTATAAATTTTAATTTGCATCATATGAAAAAAATATTTTGAATAATTTTATACCTACTACCCCTTTTCTCATGAACGCGTAAACGTATTAAATTGAAATTCATATCAAATACTCAAGTCTATAATACCTTTAAACTGTAATAAAATCAAACCTCTATGTCAACGCATTCAAAAGAAACAGCAATTTTAGTCGCAATTTTAAACTCGCAACTACTCTCAAAAAATCAAAACCTACAGGGTACTTCCCGTGATCTTAGAATCTTGAAATTTGGCACGAAGCAACTCCTTACAGCACAGATAAAGGAAAAATTGCGAAAATTGTACATTTTTAGTTACATCATATAAAAAAATATTTTTAATAATTTCATACGTACTACCTTATTTCTCATGAACGCGTGCAGGTATTAAACTGAAATTCATATCAATTACTAAGGTCTATAATACCTTTAAACTGTAAAAAAATCAAACCTCTATCTCAAAGCATTCAAAAGAAACAGCAATTTTAGCCGTATTTTTTAACTCGCGACTACTCTCAAGGAAATCAAAACCTACAGGGTACTTGCCGCTAACTCAGAATCTTGAAATTTGGTATGCAGCAACGTCTTAAATCACAAGCACAGGCAAAATTGCGAAAACTGTAAATTTTTAGTTACATCATATAAAAAAATATTTTTAATAATTTTGTATTTACTATCCCTTTTCTCAAGAACGCGTACAGGTATTAAATTGAAATTCATACCAAATACTCAGCTTTATAATAACTTTAAGCTGTAAAAAAATCAAACATCTATGTCAACGCAATCAAAAGAAACAGCAATTATAGCCGCATATTTTTAAACTCGCAAGTACTCGCAAGGGAATCAAAACCTGCAGTATATAAAATTATACCCACTTTTCCTTAGGGTTCCGTAGAAACCCGTAGGTTTGTACGGAACCCTCGGTGCTCGAGTCCTACTCGTACTTGACCGGTTTTTATTATTTTTTATAATTCTCTTGCAGCATAAGAATGTTTTTGTTTACTTTTTCATTTACATAATATTTACCTATAAGATCACCTATAGAATAATAAGTAAAGCACGAGACGTTTCGCTTGACATTCATAAGAGTAGAAACGAAATTACGCGATATAGTCGAATCAATTTTGGAATCAATCAATTTTTAGGGTTCCGTACCTCAAAAGGAAAAAACGGAACCCTTATAGGATCACTTTGTTGTCCGTCTGTCTGTCTGTCTGTCTGTCAAGACCCTTTTTCTCAGGAACGCGTGGAGGTAACAAGCTGAAATTTATAGGAAATACTAAGGTCCATTGCCTCTTAGAGCTGTGAAAAATTCAAACTTCTAGGCCAACGCAATCAAAAGATATAGTCGAATATGTCGCAAATTTCAGCAAATTTTCGACATTACCAAATAAATCAA
Source organism: Hemithea aestivaria (assembly GCA_947507615.1). Classification (NCBI taxonomy): domain Eukaryota; kingdom Metazoa; phylum Arthropoda; class Insecta; order Lepidoptera; family Geometridae; genus Hemithea; species Hemithea aestivaria. Next base: position 7,695,626 of record OX382327.1, on the reverse strand, counting down.
AACCTACGGGGCACTTCCCGTGAACTCAGAATCTTGAAATTTGGCACGAAGCAACTCCTTAGAGCACAGATAAAGGAAAAATTGCGAAAACCATAAATTTTTAATTTTATCATATGAAAAAAATATTTTGAATAATTTTATACTTACCACCCCTTTTCTCATGAACGCGAGCAGGTATTAAACTGAAATTCATATCGAATACTAAGGCCTATAATACCTTTAAACTGTAATAAAATCAAACCTCTATCTCAACGCATTCAAAAGAAACAGCAATTTTAGCCGAAATTTTAAACACGCAACTACTCTCAAAAAACCAAAACCTACAGGGTACTTGCCGTGAACGTAGAATCTTGAAATTTGGTAAAAAGCATTTCCTTAGAGCACAGATAAAGGAAAAATTCCGAAAATTGTACATTTTTAGTTACATCATATAAAAAAATATTTTTAATAATTTCATACTTACTATCTTATTTCTCATGAACGCGTGCAGGTATTAAACTGAAATTCATGTCAAATACTAAGGTTTATAATATCTTTAAACTGTAATAAAATTAAACGTCTATCTCAACGCATTCAAAAGAAACAGCAATTTTAGCCGAAATTTTTAACACGCAACTACTCTCAAAAAACCAAAACCTACAGGGTACTTGCCGTGAACGTAGAATTTTGAAATTTGGTAAAAAGCATTTCCTTAGAGCACAGATAAAGGAAAAATTCCGAAAATTGTACATTTTTAGTTACATCATATAAAAAAATATTTTTAATAATTTCATACTTACTACCTTATTGCTCATGAACGCGGGCAGGTATTAAACTGAAATTCATATCAAATACTAAGGTCTATAATAACTTTAAACTGTAATAAAATCAAACCTCTATCTCAACGCACCCAAAGAAACAGCCATTTTAGCCGTATTTTTTAACTCGCGACTACTCTCAAGGGAATCAAAACCTACAGGGTACTTGCCGTTATTTCAGAATCTTGAAATTTGGTTCGCAGCAACGTCTTAAATCACAGGCACAGGAAAAATTGCAAAAACTGTAAATTTTTTGTTACATCATATAAAAAATATTTTTAATAATTTTGTATTTATTGTCCCTTTCCTCAAGAACGCGTACAGGTATTTAATTGTAATTCATACCAAATACTCAGCTTTATAATAACTTTAAGCTGTAAAAAAATCAAACATCTATGTCAACGAAATCAAAAGAAACAGCAATTTTAGCCGCATATTTTCAAACTCGCAAGTACTCGCAAGGGAATCAAAACCTACTGTATATAATATTATACCCACTTTTCCTTAGGGTTCCGTAGAATGCCGTAGGTTTATACGGAACCCTCGGTGCTCGAGTCCTACTCGTACTTGACCGTTTTATTTTACAAAATATGAGCACTGTCGAAGCGGCATCTTCGACAACCTTCGAAAAAACTCACTACTATACTTTCTAAAACCGACGCTTCACTACGCGCAAGTGTTTGCTCGAAGTGTAAAACTTTCAGACAAAAAGTACTATTAAGGTATTTTGTTTTTGAGAGTGAATCATTTATCGCGTACATTTGCGAAGTGAGGCTGACCATCAAGCACATAGAAAATAAAAAACCGGTCAAGTACGAGTAGGACTCGAGCACCGAGGGTTCCGTACAAACCTACGGGTTTCTACGGAACCCTAAGGAAAAGTGGGTATAATATTATGTACTGAAGGTTTCGATTCCCTTGCGAGTACTTGTGAGTTTGAAAATATGCGGCTAAAATTGCTGTTTCTTTTGATTGCGTTGAAATAGTGGTTTGATTTTTTTACAGCTTAAAGTTATTATAAAGCTGAGTATTTGGTATGAATTTAAATTTAATACCTGTACGCGTTCTTGAGGAAAGGGGTAGTAAAACAAAATTATTAAAAATATTTTTTTAAATGATGTAACTAAATATTTACAGTTTTCGCAATTTTTCCTGTGCCTATAATTTAAGACGTTGCTGCGTACCAAATTTCAAGACTCTGAGTTAACGGCAAGTACCCTGTAGGTTTTGATTCCCTTGAGAGTAGTCGCGAGTTAAAAAATACGGCTAAAATTACTGTTTCTTTTGAATGCGTTGAGATAGAGGTTTGATTTTATTACAGTTTAAAGGTATTATAGTCTTGAGTATTTGATATGAATTTCAATTTAATACGTTTACGCGTTCATGAGAAATAAGGTAGTAAGTATGAAATTATTAAAAATATTTTTTTATATGATGTAACTAAAAATGTACAGATTTCGTAATTTTTCCTTTATCTGTGCTCTAAGGAGTTGCTTCGTGCCAATTTTCAAGATTCTAAGTTCACGGCAAGTACCCTGTAGGTTTTGATTTTTTGAGAGTAGTTGCGAGTTTAAAATTGCGACTAAAATTGCTGTTTCTTTTGAATGCGTTGACATAGAGGTTTGATTTTATTACAGTTTAAAGGTATTATAGACTTAAGTATTTGATATGAATTTCAATTTAATACGTCTACGCGTTCATGAGAAAAGGGGTAGTAGGTATAAAATTATTCAAAATATTTTTTTCATATGATGCAAATAAAAAATTATGGTTTTCGCAATTTTTCCTTTATCTGTGCTCTAAGGAGTTACTTTGTGCCAAATTTCAAGATTCTGAGTTCACGGGAAGTGCCCCGTAGGTTTTGATTTATTTGGTAATGTCGAAAATTTGCTGAAATTTGTGACATATTCGACTATATCTTTTGATTGCGTTGGCCTAGAAGTTTGAAATTTTCACAGCTCTAAGAGGCAATGGACCTTAGTATTTCCTATAAATTTCAGTTTGTTACCTCTACGCGTTCCTGAGAAAAAGGGTCTTGACAGACAGACAGACAGACAGACGGACAACAAAGTGATCCTATAAGGGTTCCGTTTTTTCCTTTTGAGGTACGGAACCCTAAAAATTGCAAAATTTTACCCGCAGATAGATTTCTCTTATTGGAACCCCCTTTCTTACGAGCACATTCTATGTTTATATACTGCTACCGTGTTTTGGAAGGCACGTAAAACTGTGGGTCCCGGCTGTTTTTCCTATAAGATATGTAGGAGGCAGTCGTTAGGTTATGTTGCAGGCCCTGTAGTAATCTCAGTGACCTGAAACTGCAACATAATATAGGTTGGCCACTCAGCATAAGTATAATTGTGTGATTTGAGAGTGTAAGTACTGTTCTATTAGGAATATAACTCCAAATAATTAATTATTTTTATTCCTTCTAAAGCGAGAAATGGGGCTAACCATCAATGTTAATATCGACAGCAGCACATATAATAGTACAATATCTCCCACAGATGGGTTTTTTTTTATTGGAACCTCCTTTCTTACAAGCACATTCTATGTTTAGTCATTGCTCTTGTAACATAAAATGAATGAGAAATGAATACAGTAGTGGTACATCAGTAAATCAGTAAAGGGTCAGGTGTTCATAGAAGGCGCGTGTCCGACGCGTGGAAGCCCCTCAGCTAGGCTGGCTTCGCGTGACGTCAGGCGCATCTGCCTGACAGATGGCGCTCGCGCCCTTCTGACCAGATATTATCGCGAGCACGCTAACACTTTCCAGCTATTCTAAACATATCTCTATCTATTTTATGTACCAATTACCAATGTAGGCCTTTATTAATGGTTGTATTTTGAAATTTGTTGTGTCAAATTTTCTTTAAAGTGAAATCACTGCTTCATCTATATCTCAAAGCTATTAACCAATAAATAGAAAATCAATGCATTTTAGATGATATAAGGTAGCCTGCATAGGTTAGTTAGTAGTAAGTAGTATTATACCTACCTCTACATACACACTATTTCCACTCAGATTAAAAATACGAAGAATTATAATGTCCGTATTGCGACTTTTCAGAGGCCAGATGCAAATAGTCTACATCATTATATCCATTTCGCTGACATGTTTTCCTTACAACTTATTATTTGGGTCTTATTTCCTATACAGATATATGTATTTTCGTTGGCTTTAGATCATATGACTGCTAAAGATTCTGTTTAAGCAAACCTTTGTAGGCTCTATTTACTATTCTGTATCAAAAGGCCTAGTTAACGCTCGTCGTATGAACATAGCCCTAAAATAGGGCTGGGCCGGTATTCCACCGTAAGTAGGTTTGTAATATAAAAAAAACACCCCATTGTTTTTAGAACGAACTAAAACGTTAATTACCGTGGCATCATTATAATGACGATAACTTAGTGATTTTATGTTGTTTAGGGTCACCATATGCTACCACATGACGAGTTTATACGTTTCCCTTTAGAATAATTGCCCTATATTTTTGTATTATTAAGTGAGCAAATCAAGTGATGGTTTGAGGGTAGCCTTTGCCCAGCCAAATTTAATAAAAAAGTGAACAATAGTCCAGGACATGTCCAGGATTATCGAGCTGAAATGGCAATGGGCTGTAAACATCAGTAAAAGCTTATAATATTATTGGCTTAATAATTACTAATTACCTACTACTTTATTCAGACAAACATGTTCTTAGCTATAAGTTTTCCTTTGAAAATAAAATAAAGTAGAGGAGATACTTTTTTCAGAAGTTTTTCTTTTAGAATTTTCCTTTTCTTAAATAAGGTTATTTTTATATCGTTCGTATACCTATTTAAAAAAAACCGGTCAAGTACGAGTAGGACTCGAGCACCGAGGGTTCCGTACAAACCTACGGGTTTCTACGGAACCCTAAGGAAAAGTGGGTATAATATTATGTACTGAAGGTTTCGATTCCCTTGCGAGTACTTGTGAGTTTGAAAATATGCGGCTAAAATTGCTGTTTCTTTTGATTGCGTTGAAATAGTGGTTTGATTTTTTTACAGCTTAAAGTTATTATAAAGCTGAGTATTTGGTATGAATTTAAATTTAATACCTGTACGCGTTCTTGAGGAAAGGGGTAGTAAAACAAAATTATTAAAAATATTTTTTTAAATGATGTAACTAAATATTTACAGTTTTCGCAATTTTTCCTGTGCCTATAATTTAAGACGTTGCTGCGTACCAAATTTCAAGACTCTGAGTTAACGGCAAGTACCCTGTAGGTTTTGATTCCCTTGAGAGTAGTCGCGAGTTAAAAAATACGGCTAAAATTACTGTTTCTTTTGAATGCGTTGAGATAGAGGTTTGATTTTATTACAGTTTAAAGGTATTATAGTCTTGAGTATTTGATATGAATTTCAATTTAATACGTTTACGCGTTCATGAGAAATAAGGTAGTAAGTATGAAATTATTAAAAATATTTTTTTATATGATGTAACTAATAAAAAAACCGGTCAAGTACGAGTAGGACTCGAGCACCGAGGGTTCCGTACAAACCTACGAGTTTCTACGGAACCCTAAAGAAAAGTGGGTATAATATTATATATTTGTGGGTTTTGATTCCCTTGCGAGTACTTGCGAGATTTGAAAATATGCGGCTAAAATTGCTGTTTCTTTTGATTGCGTTGACATAGATGTTTGATTTTATTACAGCTTAAAGGTATTATAGGCTTTAGTATTTGATATGAATTTCAATTTAATACCTGCACGCGTTTTTGAGGAAAGGGATAGTAAATACAAAATTTTTAAAAATATTTTTTTAAATGATGTAACTAAAAATGTACAATTTTCGCAATTTTTCCTGTGCCTGTGATTTAAGACGTTGCTGCGTACCAAATTTCAAGATTCTACGTTCACGGCAAGTACCCTGTAGGTTTTGGTTTTTTGAGAGTAGTTGCGTGTTTAAAATTTCGGCTAAAATTGCTGTTTCTTTTGAATGCGTTGAGATAGAGGTTTGATTTTATTACAGTTTAAAGGTATTATAGGCCTTAGTATTTGATATGAATTTCAATTTAATACCTGCACGCGTTTTTGAGGAAAGGGATAGTAAATACAAAATTTTTAAAAATATTTTTTTAAATGATGTAACTAAAAATGTACAATTTTCGCAATTTTTCCTGTGCCTGTAATTTAAGACGTTGCTGCGTACCAAATTTCAAGATTCTACGTTCACGGCAAGTACCCTGTAGGTTTTGGTTTTTTGAGAGTAGTTGCGTGTTTAAAATTTCGGCTAAAATTGCTGTTTCTTTTGAATGCGTTGAGATAGAGGTTTGATTTTATTACAGTTTAAAGGTATTATAGGCCTTAGTATTTGATATGAATTTCAGTTTAATACCTGCACGCGTTCATGAGAAATAAGGTAGTAAGTATGAAATTATTAAAAATATTTTTTTATATGATGTAACTAAAAATGTACAATTTTCGGAATTTTTCCTTTATCTGTGCTCTAAGGAATTGCTTTTTACCAAATTTCAAGATTCTACGTTCACGGCAAGTACCCTGTAGGTTTTGATTTTTTGAGAGTATTTGCGTGTTTAAAATTTCGACTAAAATTGCTGTTTCTTTTGAATGCGTTGAGATAGTGATTTGATTTTATTACAGTTTAAAGGTATTATAGGCCTTAGTATTTGATATGAATTTCAGTTTAATACCTGTACGCGTTCATGAGAAAAAGGGTAGTAAGTATAAAATTATTCAAAATATTTTTTTCATATGATGAAATTAAAAATTTATGGTTTTCGCAATTTTTCCTTTATCTGTGCTCTAAGGAGTTGCTTCGTGCCAAATTTCAAGATTCTGAGTTTACGGGAAGTGCACCGTAGGTTTTGATTTATTTGGTAATGTCGAAAATTTGCTGAAATTTGCGACATATTCGACTATATCTTTTGATTGCGTTGGCCTAGAAGTTTGAAATTTTCACAGCTCTAAGAGGCAATAGATTTTAGTATTTCCTATAAATTTCAGCTTTTTACCTCCACGCGTTCCGGAGAAAAAGGGTCTTGACAGACAGACAGACAGACGGACGGACAACAAAGTGATCCTATAAGGGTTCCGTTTTTTCCTTTTGAGGTACGGAACCCTAAAAATGTACAGATTTCGTAATTTTTCCTTTATCTGTGCTCTAAGGAGTTGCTTCGTGCCAATTTTCAAGATTCTAAGTTCACGGCAAGTACCCTGTAGGTTTTGATTTTTTGAGAGTAGTTGCGAGTTTAAAATTGCGACTAAAATTGCTGTTTCTTTTGAATGCGTTGACATAGAGGTTTGATTTTATTACAGTTTAAAGGTATTATAGACTTAAGTATTTGATATGAATTTCAATTTAATACGTCTACGCGTTCATGAGAAAAGGGGTAGTAGGTATAAAATTATTCAAAATATTTTTTTCATATGATGCAAATAAAAAATTATGGTTTTCGCAATTTTTCCTTTATCTGTGCTCTAAGGAGTTACTTTGTGCCAAATTTCAAGATTCTGAGTTCACGGGAAGTGCCCCGTAGGTTTTGATTTATTTGGTAATGTCGAAAATTTGCTGAAATTTGTGACATATTCGACTATATCTTTTGATTGCGTTGGCCTAGAAGTTTGAAATTTTCACAGCTCTAAGAGGCAATAGACCTTAGTATTTCCTATAAATTTCAGTTTGTTACCTCTACGCGTTCCTGAGAAAAAGGGTCTTGACAGACAGACAGACAGACAGACGGACAACAAAGTGATCCTATAAGGGTTCCGTTTTTTCCTTTTGAGGTACGGAACCCTAAAAATTAATTTACTTACTTTTTCAACAATAACAATTAATTATTATTATGTAAAGAATTGTATGAACATACGCTATTGTGCTACAAGATGTGATCTCCATTTTATAAATATTTTATTCATTGTTATCTACCTAAAATAATGTAAAATCTTCATGGTTAATAAACAACCTGCAATACCTGCTCTATTGAAATATTAAAACTTCATTAACCAAAAATACATTTATTTACGAGTATTTATACTTCAATAGAATGGTGTTATGTAAGTATACAAATTAAACTACATTTAGAAACTTATTATCAAACACATAATATATTTTGTAAAGGACTACTAGAACAAGATTTTTCTATTGAATTTTGAACGATTTTTTTAAATCAGTTTGATTTATCAGAAGGCCTGTTTTGCACAGGTGATAGTATTAACCTTCAAAAATGATAAAATAGAGCGCTAAAGTTGAAAAACGTTTCTTAAATTTGTCGTATAACATACTACGACTGCGATTATACTCGTATATGGATTACGCGACAAAGTTGAAAAATGCCTTTTAACTTAAAAGCTCTTTATGAAAAAAATATTTTTGTCGGTTAATAGGGATTGGCACCAGTACGATAGCTAATATGCCCTCCGAATAGAAAAAACCTACTGTAACTAAAAATGGGACAATGTGATTTTTTCGAGCTGTAGTTCCCGGATATATTTTTAAAATTTCTATCAATGTTAGTTACCCTACCCTCCTGTCTTGTTAGCAAGGATCTAGCATTATGATTGGCATTTGTTACGATAAAGGCAAATTAGATGCCTTTACCCTTAGTTACAAGTCTCAGCTTACAAGAAAATAGCAATATTCCTTATGAAAAAAAATAATGATAAATCAGGGTTATAAAACATGTACCTACCTAGTACTTCAAAATTATGGTGTTCGATAAATATTAATGTAATCTAATCTAAATGGAGATTACCATCTTGGTAAGGCAAGATTGTACAATGTTAGTAGAGGTCAAAACTAATTTTCACAATTAATTAGTTATTTTAATATTTATGTGACCTTTGCTTAAAGTTTTTTTTGTATTCCCTGTGGCAATTTCATATTGTATTATATAATCAGAAACAAAACATTACGATATATAGTCAAAAATGTTAAAAATTATTTAAAAGACAGACTATAATACGAAATAATTCCCACAAAATGTCGCAAAAAATGTGTGCAAGGCACAAAAACAATGAACTTTCACATGAGATGAATCCAGGTTGATTTAGAGCTGCTTATTGCGGAATCAAAGCGGAAAAGTTGGTCTGCGGCGTGGGTAATTGGATTTGTGAAACAATACATTTGTTTGTACTCTGATACATTCGTATCACGCACGGGGTACACCTGGCGCACTATTTCCTGGTTAATGTCGGATGAGGAGAGGGTTTCTATCAATCTTGGGGAAAATTAAGCTCTTTGTCTTTGATTTTATGGTCTTACAATAGGTATGCCATGGTAGGATGCAAGGAGGATAGGGATGCATAGGTAGTAATGATGGTGGTTGGAGGGGTGCACGAAGAGAGATTATAAGCTCGTGTATAAGCCATGACATTGCCTAATGTTCAACAGTGTTTCGCAGCTAGATGGGAAGGATAGTGAAACTGCTAGACATAAGAAACTATATTACCACTGCTAATACTATTGGAATCGGCAGGCGTTATCATAACAAACAGATATGCCTAACGAGATGAGCCCAACCTACTATGCCAATTCAATTCATTTATTTCAGACCAAGTCCATACAGAAAATCATAATATCACAAAAATACATTAAAAAAAATCATAATTACATTAAAATCAAATCAAATCAATAGTACAGGCATCAGCTTATTCATATGAAGTGTAGTGAATTGTAACTCATCTGGACTGCCACAAAAGATCAGAAATGGTCGAAGCGTCTTAAGGCCCTTTTGAGGTTCCCCTCATAGTAATAAAATACTAGCAGATCTTTTTGTATGACTACGTGTTGCGCAGAGTATCTAAAACCCAGATTTTTGATACCAATGTAATTATAACATTAAGCAAACGTAGTGGTTTGTTGCTCTTGTTTGCTTAAGAGTATAAAAACATTACGCTTATGAGATTACAAAAATCATAGTAGACAAACACTAACCGTCCAACTTTTAGTTTATCAAACATGAAAAACCTCTAAAACAACATCCACCGCACACCAAACGCGTGCCGCCAACTTTTAAACCGCGAGAAAAAACAATGAAGCAATCTCTCACAAGTATCGTTTTCACTACAGATCTGTGTGACCCCCGTGATAATTGAATAGAGGGGTCTCGTGGACCCCCGGGCGACATTAGCGATACATTTGATTCGAATGGGACCTGACCAACCCTATTGTCTTGTTTTGACGGTACTTGTACTTGAACACGGAATTGTAGAGGCTTATTCACTTTCATTAATCAGTTTAATCATGCATGAATCATACTAATAAATGTATAGGTATTATTGAATACTTTTACATTGCCTTCTAATTTGCATTTTTTAAATATCTTATTGTAGGCTTTGCACGGATGGAAAAATCCTTTTGTGGCGTAGGTTAACGTTATAAAACCTATCTGCATTTCAAATTTTAGCCTAAACAGTTCAGTGGTATGGTTGATCAGTTAGTTATGCTTTTCTTTTTGTAGTGTTATCAAGGTCATTTACGTTACACATAGGTACAGGCAGTATCTTTAATAATTACTAAATTGTATGTTAAATTTGACTTCCATGAAAAGAAGTCATGTGCCATGGTATAATAAAATATGCTATTAATGTTGTTCCACTTTTCTTTTCAGTAAATAATTATTATAAGTAATCAAATCGTCCTTTTTTCGTCAAAATCATCCAAGGCTTTATATTATATTTTCGCGCTCTGGTTAAAAATTCCATGCCATATTTCTATACTACTCGCAAATAAAAAATACCAGTAAATAAATAAAAACAGAGACACCATCTCTCAGTCACAGCGGGTCGCAGTTTGTTCGCCCTCTGGGAGGGGGTCATTACTAAACTCTATTACACTTTTTGTGCCAAGTGTTTTGGTGGTAAAACAAGGGTGAAAACGTCCGACGAACCAACGATATGCTCTCAACAGGCCTTGTTTTTTATCGCGCGCACCGAGACAATTTATTGGGTGATATTTTTGTATCTTTGTTATATGGGGTCGTTAGTTATTTGTTTTATGTGAAGTACTTAGTTGGCACTATTTTGATATAATAAAGAGATGTTTTCTGTAAGACCTACATTTTACGAAGAAATAATGTACTCCCTAGTTCGTTGCCTACATTCATCTTTGTAAATAAACGGCATAAACTCACTTGTATTTACTTCGGCTTTGTGCCGACCGTTTCGATCCTGTACGAGGATCTTCTTCAGGGAGTAGCTGCGCGGACGCCGAAAGACCTACATTCTTCATGCACCATTTATTTTATATGTATTTATAAACGCTATTGTAGTATAATTATATTTTATTAGGTGGCTATAAATATAGGTTGATTTTGTTTCAGTGAAAGATATCCCCCCAGATAAATGCAATATCAATCCTATAAAATTTAAAAAAAAATGCATACTTGACTGTCGAACCCCCAAATTATTATAGCACTTTATTTACATTCATATGTTCTTAATGCTTTTATAAATACATAGGTATTAGGCATGTGTATGTACTTATTATGTACGCGTACAATGTACATATAAGGCCCAAAAAACCTTTTGCGTTAATTGATATTAAAATCATTTACGTACCTATATCTTACGTACGAGTATGCTTGACGAGAGAATTTATTTTGAACTTATTGTATTTGAGACAAAATAAACATTTTTTTCGAAAAAAATAACACGTAATTAAATGTAAATTATAATTATATACCTATATATAATCAAACAGGTAAAAGCGCGTCACTAACTTAATTTATTTGTAAATTATCAGAATTTTCTTATCTAAATAACCTATTGAAGTAACCAAAAAATGCGCAGAATATTTTCCCAGACATTAAAAAATAAAACAATCAATTATAAAGCCAATTTGTTTTGATTTTTTAGCAGCAGCTAGCATGGCTTTAGAATGTAACATACACAGGCATACAATGTTTTTTATTAGACTTCGCCCATTATCTCTTATGCGTTGTGTGGCCGAAGGTGGCAGCAGACTATACCTAGAAGGCGGGATAAATAGCACCATTGAACAACATGCTAGAGAACGGTCATAAAGACCACTTGACGACACGGTTTTATCCAGTAAGGGTAACTGCCACGGCCAAAGCTTACCACCATGCCAGTAGAACCAATATTGATACCTACATATTATGAGATTTGCGAAGACAAGGTCGGGGACAGAGCGAAATGGTGTACATTTAGGAAAGTTGACGCTACCAACTTTTGGGATATACACATATTGATAGAGATAGATAGATATATCATACATAGTAAGATAAGGATAGGAGACACTATTTACCAAAGAACACAAAATCGAGGCACGGTCATGAATTCTGTAGGGGTGGCCTAATATTAAATGTCTTCAGAATTTTCATGAACAACAAGAGTAAAAAAACAAAAAATGACACTTACTAGTTTATATCTGAGATACCAAATTCCTAGTAATTATAAATCAAGTACCTAAGTGATTAATTACATAATCACAATTAGAAAATTCTTAGTGGTTCGCCATTTCGCAATAAACAGAGCCTACATAAGCTAACTTTGTTAATGAAACAGAGTGAAAACCAAATCGAGGTTGAATGACCCGACAACGATCTCCACATTCGCTATTAAACCGGTGAGAATAATTTAACGAGCTTTTGTGGAACCAGCTTCGCCAGCCGCCAGACTACAGTGCTGTGCGATTACTTCATTATAACACACTTTTACGTTTCCATTTGCACTTATATATTGTATTATGTATGCAATGGAAATGCATTCCAATATATCAAATAAGAGAGAGTAGGTACACCTACTATTTGGACCATAGGTTTGTATAACGAGTTGATGAATTAATCAGTTATCGCAGTACATTTCTTGTATACCAAACTTTGATGATAATTTAGCTTTTAAATTTAGAACAGTTTGCAACGGCTTCTAAGCATGTCTACGCATATGCTTGTGTTATTTTACATGGGATCTCGTAATAGACCTTCTCAGTCACGTTAATCTTATAAATCACAGCTGGCTATGACAAAAACGTGAGCAGAAGTTTGGCAAAGTCTATTCCATTAGGCTAAAAAGAATTTTGCGAGCTATTTAGCTAAGTGATCGCATAACATTTACATGCCCTAATACGCTCGAATACAGAGAATTGTCATCAATCTTGAAGGGGTGCGCGAGTGCGGACCGATATGCGATAATGCGCCCAACATATGGCGTCATCGGCATAGTGCTTCCACACCTCTTTGTGCGTTACGCATCGCTGGCGCAGAATGGGCCCATGTGCTGCCGTGGCCCTGATCAACGACCTTAGATACGTCCATGGTCACCATACATTATGTCACCGACAAATGGGATCGACTACAAGTGGACACTACACATCAAAGCACCATTGTACGTGAGCTGCTTTTGAATATCAATAGCAAATGCTACATTTGAATGCTCTTTGCAAATTACCCGCATTTTATGAACCTATTAGATAGATAAGTAGGATTGGAATCAAATACAATACTTAAAGTTTATGTGTTGACATTGATATATACGCAAATATAGAGGTAGTACAGTTACCTATGTAAGGCAGAGGCACGTATGAAATTTTATTGCTGTTTGCAATTTCATGTAAATATTTAAATGGGTGTCATAAATATTTATGGGGACATGGATTTAGGTGGCTAGGTGCAGTGAGGCGAGTGGCGAGCGAGAGTAAGAGGGTTTCGCATCGGGGAGTGCTAAGTGCCATAGAGCCACATGTCGCCGTGTAGCGCTAATCTCCAGGATTTACCATCCGCCGCCTCTGTCCTTGTCCCCTCCGTAACACAATGATACATCCATCTCATGCGACTCATTGAATATTATTGCTCTATGGGGATTTTGAAAATATGGAGCCGTTTAGCGAAAGCCGTACGTTGTATCCATCCAGCGGAATTATTCATACGCGGCCCGTTGCATTTATCACTTAATGGTATTAGCTATTAGACCGTTTAATCGCTCGATTTGCGACTTTATTGTTGGAGCTTATACTGAGATTGGTGCAATGTTTACCTTTTACTATAAGAATGCAGAATATCAGTTAGACACGTACGACTTAATTTCAGCCTATCTTTATCATGATGTTTACGAGTAAATCGGAACAGATTATGTATTCGATTGTACGATGACTATTTTCTACAAATGTTCCACTAGAAGTTAGGAAGTTCGTACTATGGGAAAGACATGTTTTAAGTTTTAAGGCTAAGCTTTACAAGGCGATTTGACGAGACAGATAAATAAAAAGAAAATGGTAAGAATTCTTAGTTAATCTCTGCTACTCTATTGGTTTGTGATACTAGATACTCTACTTTTATAAAAGTTTGAATCATTTTAAAACTGCATCTGTCAGCAAAACAAATGTCTTTGGGGGCGACCTGCGATTTGTGAGTGGTTAAACTCTACCTATTACTAAATTCTGAAATATATCATTGGAAAACAGATCGCAGCAAATGTTCCACTGATTGAAATAAATCAGTAAGTCAAAGTCTGTATAATAATGATCGCATGGTGCTGTCAGCGCACCATGCGGCTTTGCACATGGCGACTTCTGTACAAACATGATCAACACTGCTTCGGGTACAGTTTTGATATACCTTACAGCCTGAAGAATAAGGTTTAGAATAGTTTGAACAAATTCAAAGTTATGTTGGTCTGGTGTAGTGATGAACCCTACATCATATACAGTTGTGCTATCCCTTATTGTTTAAGTCATAAGGTTTAAAATAAGGATAGTGAGTTTACATTTATGTTGGTTTAGTTGAGTGCATTGTGGGGTACTGGCTTGTCATTGCTTCCCTAAGTCCCGCAGCCCTAAAATCATTCCATTCTGCCGGACGAGCCGACAGGTTAACTTTTGTTATTCACAAAAGCCGTGCATTACAGTTCGATTGTTGGCACAAATGTTGGATATTACAATGCATTTTGTGTTTACCGACGATTACTTCAAGTTTTAATTCATTAGCGAGTTCCTGTTAGCGCCAGTTTGATTTGATAGAAAAATTTACTTGTTTGTTTTTAAACTTGGTGTATCCCTGCGGTTTTACGAATAAACAATAAATACCCATTTATTATTTCAGGTGCTAAAATAAGTTTCTTCAAAAGAAATCAAACAGATCCTACCTATGGGTTTGCAAGGGCGCTACGATGTAAATATATTAACGTAGCACCTGTTTACGCGCTAAAAATCATCAAGTCACCTATGCAATACAATAGGTACTTACATAATATTAATACAAAAAAATATTTATCCAATATAATATTACGTATAACATATCAAGGTAATATTGAGAAGTAAGATAAATTAGCACAACACTTACTACTAAATAGTAAAAAATAACGTTGAAATGCGAATTTCACAAAACTTGAAATTAAAAACTAACTGTAGAAAGAAAGAAAACGAAAGAACTGCAAAATACGTTTTTTCTTATTACGCCGTCTGGAGGTAGGGAAGTATTGACTTTTTCATATCAACAAAGACTTGAAATGAAAATATTTCTCTCGCGGAGGTAAGTCAATAGAGGTTTGAGGCATTGCCCCCGGGGGTGGAGAGGGGAGAGAGCGCCTAGGGACGGGTAGGTACTCTTCTTGATTACAGCACTCCCCACAAGCCTCCCTACTCCCCCTTCTACCCTGTAATCCCCTTCTACCCCGCCCCGCTGCAATACACATAAGCCTACACGATGACAGTACTGTAGGTATAACTTTCATTTGTGTTGCGAGCTCTGAAATTATTTTATTTTTAACATTGTTTGCTGAAATACAATTTTCACTTTTCGCGGGCTGAATAAATTTTTTGTAATAATTTAAAAGAATAATGTACACAATTTAGAGGGGTATGTAAATTAACATAGAAACTGTACTGAATCGATTTTGCGGTGTAAAAACAGATCGCGTGCCACAGCAACATAATTTAACATTGAGTCTAGTTTTTCCATATTAACGATTTTCCTGATAAATAAGTAAAACCTTCGCTCTAGTTATGAAAATATTAGATACACTTACATTTACAGAGACCGCGTTCATTCTAAATGCATGTCTTGTCACTAAGAGTTAGTAGAGAAGCGTTCCACTTTACGACTGGACGACCACATAGTATGAAAATCTAGTTTTTATATCAGTTAGCAGTTGAAAAAGAAAATAAACGACTTTAAAAATACCATGAAGTAAATTGGCAAAAATAAACATATTAAAAGCAGATTTAAATTATTTCTTGGTTTAATAATATATTATATTTTTGTATATCTGCGGAAGCTATTAATTGGCCTTCATGTTATACCTATGTAAACTCCTACTCTGTAACCTAGCTGTTAGCTTTCTTAAAATAAAATAAAAATATTTTTTTTTGTAAATAGGTAAGATTTTTACATATTTTTTACCAATTTCGCTAGTTACCACTGAACAAAACTGTGTACCGATGTTCAGTAGCCAGTACGTGATTAATTCCGCCTTCTAGGTATACTCTGCTACCATCTTCGACCGCATCATAGCTTATATATAGAGATCGTGGTCAAAGACCTAAAAATGAATTTAAAAAAACCGCTAAGTTTTCTAATTAATTTTCAAGAAAAAGTATTCCCAGGTCAAAGAATATGAACTCATGAAGATTTTTACCCCCAGGTGCCCGGAGCGCAGGTGGTCCGCTGAGATTGCCGCATCAAACTTGTACGAGACCTCGCCCGCTCGTAAAAATGCATATTTAACTTAAAGCTACCATGTAATTATCTAACAGTATTTGATCTTCATACAAATTGAAATTTGCTACAAGTATACATACACATCATGCCACAATCCCTAACACTTGTTTACATTTAGGTTAATTAAAAATGTGTTTAAAATTTCGCCTATTTGAGAATCCATTGAAAAATAATCGTTTAATAAAATTGCTACCAAATTAAAGGGATTTACTATTCATTATTACTACTAATAAAATAGCTACAATAGTATTTTCTACCAGTCCTAAGATGGCGATCGCGAAGCAGTTTTGAAAAGCTTTTCGAACCTAGATAACTATGAGACAGTAAAAATAAAATAAATATTTCAGGACAATTCACACAGCGCCACCTAACCCCATACTAAGCAACTTAATGCTTGTATTATGGTGATTAGGATAACGGATATAATACTTATATACTTTTCTTTTGTAAATACATACTTATAATAGATATTGAAAACCACCCAGACCAGAAACAAATACCTGTGGATCACACAAATATTTGCCTCATGCGGGAATCGAACCCGCAACCTTCTGCGTTGCAAGCGGGTATCAGCCTACCGCACCACAGACGTCGTCAAAGTAGACAGTAACTGTAAAGAATCGAAGTTGTCACTTGTGTAATTTTAGTGATCGCAAGTCAATCTCGACGCATAAATGTATAAAAACAGTAAAATATAGAATAGAAACACCAAAAAAAACTCCACTGGAAAATACTAAAGGACAAATTCTTGTTGAATTCCCTGTTGTGTACCTATTTGTGCAACCTTAGTTACTGTTTCCAAGGCGATTATATACGTAGCTCCGAAGGTAAGGGTGAGTCTAAGGCTTTTAATACGGCACCGTAATGAGGAACATTTCGTGCCGAGGTCGGGGGTACCTTAATTTCTGTATTTACGGGCTCATTCAGGTGGATTGCTCGCCTTATTAATCGCTCTACAGCGGTAAGACGGTACCATTTTGGTACCCTATGTAGCCTTAATGAAGAGGTCCTTTTACTTCTATGGGATGTTAGTTTATTAATTTGGGGGCACAAAGGACAAATACCTCAAGGTTTGTTGGATTGGAAAGCACAATGAGGAAATGTCTCTCGTTAATTAAGTTTTCATGGTTTCAGCAAAGTAGCGTCCTTGCTTGCGGGCATTAGCCCGCTAGAGCAAGGACGCTATCTATAAATATATGTAGATAAGTACTAAGTACCTACCTGGTTTTTTTCCATTTCAATTAATAAATGCGTATTATTAAGTTAGACTTTTCGGCTGAATCTGAAAATATAATATGTACATCCGGGTCTTCGACAGTATTTTAGTGGCTGATGGTTGCTTTATAAATAAGGGATAGTTTTTATGTCTGGTTAAAAAGTTTGCGATATGTTTTTGGAAAAAGAAACAACTTTGTAGAAAGGAATTGAAACTTGTGACAGAAAATTTCTTATACTCCCTGACACATTGACAGGTCACCTGAATCAGGTGTTGTCAAGTCGTCTGCTCATTCCTTTTACTATCTACTTTCATCTGCTCACTTATCTATTTATAGATATGAAGGAACATAAATTACAAGAAAGTCATAAAAATGTTATAAGTTCAAGACGGTATAAAAACGACAACACTGATTAGAGACATCCCGCGCACTGTTTGTAAACAAAACTTTGCTCCAACTTCGACAAACATGTTAATCAGAAATACGTAGGTATTCTCCAAGTTTGATTATATGCCAAAACTTTGGCCACATTAATTATAACTATAGTAGGTATTTGTAAGTGGTTATTATTAGAAATAGTTTATTTAAAACAGAAATGAAGCACTCATAGTAGGGAGTAGTAGATAGTCGCTGTTATGGGGGACGAACTCTCGCTGGCAACCATGGTAAGAGCCATGGTTGCGAGCGAGGAGTCGTGGCAGGCCGCAGTTTCGTTCTGCGAGAGTGTCATCTCGCAGAAGGAGATCGCGGAACTCGAACGGGAGGTCACCACCGACCTCCCGATGCGTGCCCGGAGAAAGGGGCGTCGGAGGCGCATCTTCCACGCCCTTCTCCAGCCCCCATAACCTGGGTCTAGGCGGCGAGTACGGGGGTATTCGTCGCCGCAAGAACAAACCCACGAGGTGGCGCGCGCGGTGTTTCCGCGCGCCCCTTGAGATGGTGGGGTGAAAGTCCTCTTCACCCCACCGCGGAGGGGTCCTCCTGTCAGTGAGGACCAAACGCCGTCGGGGCCGTGGATGAGTGCTTCGGCGTACCCGCTGCCCTGGCACTATGGCGTCCCGCAGGAACACCCCCAGGTTTATTTAGTGGGTATCCCCGCCGTGCCCATCTTCGGCGGGGGAGTCCCACATACCGCCCCGCGCTTCCCAGCGTGGGGTGATTTTCCTGGGTAAAAAAAAAGGGAGTAGTAGACAAGTAAGGAGATTACTTGTCTACATACATACATGCACTAACACTTTTATCGTATTTGAATATATTATTTGTATTCCGAAACCGTAGCATAATGGTTTAGAGTTTAGAGACTTCAGAGTTTAGTTAACCAACAGATCATACTTGTAAACACCCATTCGTTTCCACAGTTATTCACGTTTTGGGTGCCTCATTTTGTTCAGGAAGCTCAGTCCAATATTTTGTTACATGCATGAGTCAAAAGAACTGGTCATAATTACCCACGCAACTCCCCTTGGCCATCGCTCCCCTACTTGCATAAGCTGCGCCCATGTTTTGATGGGAATTTACTATGAAAAAATGCTTGTTTAGATAAAAATCATTCATCGTCATAATTGACTCCTCTAATCCTCCAATATCTATTACTAGTTGCGCCCTGCGGTTTCACCCGCTTTAAAGAATATGATAAGTTTTTTTTAAATTATGTTATTATAGTAGCATTATAGTAGGTGTACAGTGTACACTATATTTTTAACAAAATCGTAGTGTTTGTATACTTATTAAATAGTGTTTTTAGAAGATAAGGATTTGCTTTTGCGCCTCTAGCAATGAAACTTAATCCTAATAAAATGAGATCTGTATTTTCAAAATGACAGTTCAGCGTATTATGGCTTCAGTGCGTAATTTACCATAGGTATAAAGTTTTCTTCGGCTAGACATTTCATGAATTCGCGTATGGACAGGTGTTTTATTTGATGATTCGATACAGAATAAAGACACATCTAAAAATGATAATACATTTTGTTAGACGACTTAACTTTAGTAATAAGTATCTTATTAGTTTAGTTTCAGATTAAATAATTTATTAATTTTACAGATTTTTTATATTAGAAAAATTTTCGCGATGTTAGCAGTAGGGGGTTTTATCCTCTAACATAAACCAATGAACTGTCAGGAATTAGTTAAATTTGCAATTATAAGTTATATTATTATACGTAGTATATTAAAATAATTCATTAACATTGTATTTTGTATATAATTTATACTGCAATTCTAATTCATCCCTGACAGTTGACTTGTTTATTGTAGAAGCAACCACCCTCAGTCGTACCAACGTTCCTCTGATTGATTAAAACCTTAACAAAGGGATAAAACTGATCACTCGAGCTTACTCTGGAAGCCCTTTTATGGTCGTACAATCAAAGAAGCCCTAAATAAAAGTTATGAAAGAAAATGATGAAATCCCTTTCATTTTCGATGTAAATGACAGATTCAAAGTCTTTACTCGTATAAAAGAGAGTATTTTACATATTACAATTGTCATAATTTTTGAAGTGAAAACTTCTTTAGCGGCGCTGAGCACTTTTTTTTGTATGGGTAAAAACTTTCAAACTCGCGTCAGGGTCACGTGATGCTGATCGAAAAAGCGTAAGATCGAGGGGAAGGGAGAGGAACTAGTATCTCCCACTCTTTCTACCGTGCTTGAGTGTGCTGTTAAGTCTTTGCGTGTTATACGAGACTTCTTGTACGAAAATTTATTTATTTATTCTCATGACGCATCTGCATTGCTTCAAAAAAAATTGGAAAAAGCTTTGATAAATTGCCAATGATTTTAAGTGGAGATTTCAATATAAACTTTGCAGACGATAAAAATCAATCATTAATTGAATTTTTAAATAATGAATTTGGTTTAACTATGTCAAATGATCGCAGTTTTAGCACAACGAAATACAAAACTACTATTGATGCGGTCTTTATTAGACACTTAAATAGGTTCGAATCAAAACTGTTTGTTTCTTACTTCAGTTATCATAAACCAATTATATCAGCTGTAATAATTTGCGATGATGATTCTGATAATAACGATGGTGTAAAAGTCGTCGAAATTATGGATGGAATTTGATTTTTCTGAGAGATAAAATTTAATGTAATATATAAATAACGATATAATATTATAAATAACAACATATAAATTGTCATATTTGTGTACGATAGCGCAATAAATAAACATTGTATTCTACCTCATAAATGATAGTATTTTTATACTTATAATTAAACACAACGTTAATATTGAAGTTTTCACTTCTGCCGGCATTCCCGGAGTGCTACCTTTTTATATATTGTAGGATATTCTTTATATAAATATTGCACATGTATTATTTCTTATTCTTACTAACCTAATAACGAAGGTTACTTTCCCTATTTTAGTGATGACGTTATTTAGGTTTTGTTTTAACGCAAGGTATTTGTTTCTGGTCTGGGTGGTTGTCAATATCTATTATAAGTATGTTTTTACAAAAGAAAAGTATATAAGTATTATATCCGTTATCCTAATCACCATAATACAAGCATTAAGTTGCTTAGTATGGGGTTAGGTGGCGCTGTGTGAATTGTCCTGAAATGTTTATATTTATATTTATTTAATGTTTGTGACGACGAACAAAGATTATATTATTATCAATGTTATGTAAAATTATGTTATCACGTAAGTGTAAATGTTGCCTTTGTTGCTAATAAAGATCTATAAACCTAAATATTTCTAAAGTGTGCCACACATAATTCGCACGCTTAATGCCCGGGCGACACGAGGCTAGTTTTTCAAGCTAGGATAGCAAGCTAGTGTTAGTAAGCTAGCAAGCTAGTACTTCTGGCTTCGTGTAGACAAAACTATCTTCATTTGTAAGCTAGCAAGCTAGTAAGCTAGTTTACAAGCCAGGACAGTTTTTAATAGGATGGAGTTCTATTTTCAGGCTAGTAGCGTTGATTTTACTATCCTGGCTTGTTTACTAGCTTCATGTGACCGGCGAAGCTAGTTTGCAGTTGGCTAGTAAACAGGAACCATGCGTTTGGTTTGTTTTTTGGCTCTACCAGACACAACAGAATATCAAACAAATCAGCAATTCGCAAAATACTCTTATACTCTCCCAAATCTTTATTGCGAAATTCTTCCAAAAGTAAAGCAGATGATCCACGTTTATCTTTTCGTAAAATCCACGGTCTTGTCCACACCCGTTTTTGTAGTTCATCTTCTAGTTCGTCTAGCGCGAATTAGCACAGTTTTCGAAGCAACTGTTTTAGTCGAATAGTGTTTTTTTTTTGTATGCAGTTCATTTTGGACGAATGGTCACCTTAGCACTCCAGTAAGTACTAGCTTAAAAAAATCTAGCCTCATGTAAACAGAACTAGCATGCTCCAAGCTAGGTCAGCAAGCCAGGACAGTTTGGTAAAAAACTAGCTTGCTATCCTAGCTTGACAAACTAGCCTCGTGTCACCCGGGCATAAAAGCTGAAAAGAGTAGAAACTTCAGAATAAATCTAAGGCTACTTTACAGCTACTGAAATCGTCGGGTGCAGGCGTATCTATAAAAATACACCGTGACATTGATTTGATGATATTAAAATCGCTATTAAATAATCGTTAATCCATCATAATCAGTTTGCCTATAGTGTTTAAACAGACAATTATCGGAACAAGGTGTTTTTGTAAAATGTCTAAATAACAATAGTAATAAGGGTAAAAACGCGATAAATTGATCCAATATCAAATCAATTAGGGCGACCTTTCAGCAGCTATTGCAGAAACCATAAATTATTAAATTACTGGAATAATAAAGACATGCCATGTCGCTAATCTATATAACCAAAAGTATTAAATTTTAATGCGACAACGTGACACTATTCATAGTTGGTACCTACTATTATTATTTACGCGCCCAGCGTTTTTACCCAACTATAGCCTATGTGGGGTCGAAGAGTGCTCGAGTGGAGACCACGGACTAGCAAACGCAGCGTAGGACGTCCACCCACAAGGTGGACAGACGACCTTATAAAGGTCGCCGGAAGACGCTGGATGCAGGTCGCTTCCAACCGGTACATATGCAAGTCCAAAGGGGAGGCCTATGTTCAGCAGTGGACGTCTTACGGCTGAGATGATGATGATAGCCTATGTGTAATTCCAGGGTCTAAGCTATTACTATACCGAATTTCAGCTCAATCGGTCCATCAGTTTAGGCGTGAAGATGTAACAAATACACACTCACTCAAACAATTTTCGCATTTATCATATTAGTGTGATTGTGTGGTCCACCAAAACAAAATGTAGGAGATAGGAGTATCAGGTCATCGTGAAAATCCACTATCATCATGGTAATATTATAAAGGTAAAAATGGTATATGTAATATAATATGTACGTGATGTATGTTTGTAACTTCTTCCCATGTTAACGCTTAAACTAATTCAACTGATTTTTTAAAAAATAACTAGTGAAATTAAAAAAAAACTTTTTAAAAACAAGCTTTTATTATTATTACCATAAAGTACTCGTCAAGACGAATCAAATAAGCCCAAACTCGATGGGGTTACGTGGTTTAATTACGGAGTTCCTATGGCCACCTTCCCGCTCCATCATCAGATCAGCTCCATGTCATAATAATATTGCATTGTCATCCGATTTATACATGCATGCAAAATTTCAGCTCAATCGGACACCGGGAAGTGGGTCAAATTTAACTTGCAAGATTTGATTACAGACAGACAGACAGACAGACAACAGACAAGTGAATGTAAATAAAAGCTTGTAATAATAATATATCCTATATTCTTGTATATCACAATAGTTTTTCAGTAGTCTAAGCGCACTCTCAGTTCTAGTCTAATATATAAAATTCTCGTGTCACAGTTTTTGTTGCCATACTCCTCCGAAACGGCTTGACCGATTTCGATGAAATTTTTTGTGCTTATCCGGTATCTATGAGAATCGGCCAACATCTATTTTTCATCCCCCTAAATGTTAGGGGTAGTCCACCCCTAAATTTTTTTATTTATTTTTTAGACAAAATTTTTAATTTCTATTTTTTTATGATACAACATACAAAAATACATACAACCCTCAATTTTCACCCTTCTACGATTAACCCTTATTTTTTAATAGCCATTTTAGTAATTTAATCATTTTTCCTCTCCGGTCGAAAACTGATCAATCGTCATTTAATTAGTTATCCCCACCAGATGTCTACAGGTGTCACTTCTGACCCAGTAAACAGCACGGAGTAGGGATGAGAACGAAGCCGGTCTCCTTTCTTTCTCACTCCCTACACAGTTGTCGGCCATCATTATTGTTTATGCGTCAAGTGTAGTAGTAACGTTGACAATTATTATTTTGCTATCTGATTGTAACTCTCATATTAACTTTTAATCATTCCTATTTTATCAATAATAATTAAATTATCAATTTTGAGTGTATTTTGCACGATTAGTTAATCAAGTGATTTTATAACCTCAAGAGTACTCAACACGTGACACGAGCTTTCAATAACAACGGATTTTGTGTTGTAAGTATACTTTTTTTATTTATATCGAAAATGTTGTTGATCTTATAAAAATGTAATTTTAATTTAATTTTATTAAAAAAATGTAATTGAACAATTAAGATTTTCATAGTTTCCAAAAAATCAATCATTATGAATCTTTATTTTGAAATGTCAATGGAAATATTGGTTGTATGAAAAAATTATAAGAGACAATGTTTTCATAAAATTTAATTTTTTACTTCTGTTTGAAAAATTTTTCCATAAAATAATGCTTATTTCACGCATATACCACATTCTTACATACATACAATATACACATTCTAACATACATACATACATACATACATACTTCCAATAAGTAAGCTATTTTTTGTCTACACTAGAAATTACTAGGAAATTATTTATATGGCAAAACAACGTTTGCCGGGTAAGCTAGTAATATTATAAATATGAAAATATGGATGAGTGTGTTTGTTACCTCTTGATTTCTAAACAGCTTAATCGATTGACCTGAAAAATTGAAATATAGAGGCCCGATAACACCTAGTAAACTGCTCTATTTTAGGGTTCCGTAGTCAACAAGGAACCCTTATAGTTTCGCTTTGTCCGTCCGTCCGTCCATCCGTCCGTCCGTCCGTCTGTCTGTCCACGGCATTGCGGAGAAACTATAAGTCCTAGAAAAGTGTAATTTTGTATACAGGTAAGTAATAATAAGGGTAAGAGAACGGTGACAAAAAATAATTTTTAATTAATTAATTTAGGCTACCTTCCGTACACGTAAGATGGGGATGATTTTTTTTTTCTGGCTGATACCATCGTGTGGGGTATCGTTGAATAGGTATTTTAAAATGAAGGACGGTTTGCTAAGAAACTTTTTCGATTTCATGTTCTGTTTGAAAGATATTCAAGTTTAAAAAAAAAAATTGAGCGTCCCCCCCCCCTCTAAAATCTGAACTACTAGCTTTAAAATTCTGAAAAAAATCAGAGGTATGCTTTCAACCATGAACTTTCCAGGAAAACTATAGCGGTTAAGATAAAATTATTAGTTTCGGTAAAATCAGCAAAATAAGAATACCTAAAGCTAACCTAGCCTATAGTTTATTAATGCATAACTAGATGGCGCTAGTAGTAAAATTAGATCGCGCAAGCGAATTGTTCGTGGTTGTATTGTTTACGAGTTATAGCTATCACAAATAAATCACCATATTACAGTGTTACTTAGCTCATAATTTCTAACTTAAGTTTTTTTATCATAATTTGATATAGCATGGTCAAGGCTACTTGTGTGAATGATCCGGATATATTTTTTTTAATTTGCGGAGAATATTATGCTCAAAGAATTCCGTTTGAATGTGACAACGTTCATAATTTAGGCTTACAAAAATTACTTACTCCCTGGAAATTAACGACAAGCCTTGGATTCCCCAAAAGTTATGCAAAACGTGTGTTGAGTAGGTATCTACGTTTGTGGACAAATTAGAAAATAAATAGATTTTGGTACGAAACCGCTATAATGTGGAAAGGACTCGAGAACCATCACGATGACTTATTTTTGCTTAGTGTAAACATAAAACTATTGTTTTGATTTTATTAAAAATTAAGTATGCGGAACATAACTGGCTCATAATGTGTTCATTTAAAAATGGTTTACTTTGTTTTAGGCCAATGGTGGTTATATTTTTTTTTGTAAAGTAAGAATTATTTGGACTTTTCTCAACACGTCCAAAAACTAATGCGTCACTTTCAAAGGCTCGAATGTGACATAACCATCAAGTTACACTCTCTCCACGACCACCTAGACTATATTCATGACAATCTTGGGGTACTAAGTGAAGAATTGGGCAAGCAATTCCACCCGAACTTTTGTTCGATGAAGTAACGCTATCAAGGCTTCTGGAACGCACATATGATGGCTGAATATTGTTAGAGCATTTAGAATAGCCCTTAGAATAAGAATAGCATTTAGAATAGCTCTGCCTTCAGTTTCAGCAATAAAATCAAATAACATAAAGAGTTTTTCAACTTAAACTAAAGGCTTATATCTTCAAAAAAAAAAAAAACTTAAACTTAAATTAATTAGGATCATCTCTACATTGACCACCCACAAGGTGGACAGACGACCTTATAAAGGTCGTCGGAAGACGCTGGATGCAGGTCGCTTCCAACCGGTACATATGGAAGTCCAAAGGGGAGGCCTATGTTCAGCAGTGGACGTCTTACGGCTGAGATGATGATGATGATGATCTCTACATTTATAGCGTTTTATTACGAAAACAACATAATATGTGTCATATCTTTTTAACTAGAGCTGGTACAGAAATTTCAGTCACAAATTTGAAATCGTCGTCAAAAATCATCCAAAATGCTGTTGTGCAGTGTATTCAATCTACTAGAACTACGGAACCCTACATTGTGCGTGGCCCGACTCGCGCTTGGCCTATTTATTAAAATAAAACATTGATGCTTGTTAATGTTCGAATTGTTTTTAAAAACAGACAGTAGTATCAAGCCGAAGCAGTTAATAGCTAATGGTAGGAAGCTAATCAGGGGCTACAATCGACAGATGTCGCCCCCTGCAGAGCGAATGATGAGTCGAGCAGTCGAGCCCGGTGAAGCAGTAACGGATCATAAAACTACGCTCGTACCAATCGGTAGTAACTTCGGCGTAGAAGGATGGTCATTAAAATTATGACATTAATATCAACGAATAAATAATAACTCAGGAATTCAAAATAAGTAAACGAGTGGACCGATTGATCTGAAATTTTGTATAGAGATAGCTTAGACCCTGGAATAACAGATAGGCTACATAATGACCTACTGCGGGTAAAACCGCTGGGCGCAGCTAGTAATATATAGTATTATGAGCTTAGAAGTAAGATTAAACAGAAAGAAGTGTTACAATTTGCGGTCTTATCGCTAATAGCGATCTCTTCCAGACAACTAAGCAGGGAAAGGAAATTCATAAAATAGAGCGACGGCGGCTATAAAGATATATAAGGAGACATACATTTTTTTTTATAATAATTAGTTAATGAATACTAGAAGTTGAATATTTCGTTGGTAATATTGCTTTTTAGTCCAGAAGATACATAGTTATGACTGTAGGTCGTAGGTAGACTGTGCATTACTACTTCTCTGAAGAATAGCTGGCAGAGGTGTGGTAGGTACTTAGTACTTACTAAGAAGGCCTCTGTGTTTTTTTTTAATTCTCGCTATGGACAATTAGAGATACTAAGCTAGAATAACATAAAAATTGTAATGACAAAAGGTGCATGCGGTTCTCGCAGCAGCTGATAAATGTACAATAAAAAAAGAGGGCCTCTGTAATATACCTAACTACACATGATCAGGTAGGGTTTTTCAAAATCCGTAATATTTTCCCATATAATCAACTACAATTAAATTATTAACTTAACGCTTTTTTAATCCAAAACATCCCTAAACAGATACCAACCCAGGAAGTGGTCGTTTCAGTACACGCGTCGCCGCGTGTCCTCTTCCGGCCCTAATGTGATAATATAATAGGAGACATCGCCACTCGTCCCTTATTTAGTTAAAATACTCTGTTAATATTGGACCAGTCATTTTCTCATGCCCTTAAAAAATAGACAGGACATTTTGGGACAGCGATACCGTGTGAAACTTTTGTAAGTTCTGATTAAGCACATAAATATGTATTAGCTTCATTCTAGTCTTTGTTCATATCTTAATAAAAATTCTGCGATTCCGTGATCTAATTCAACAGATATACGAGTATATCTACTTTTGGTATATTAACATTTTCATAATGTTTCATGTGTAAGTGCTTATATTTTTTTTAATTAAATAAGTAAATATTTTTAAAATTCAATTGTAGGTAAATAAAAAGTTGGAATAGTAAAAGTATATGGGTGTAAAAACAAAAAAGTCCCCAATCCCTAACCAAAAACATATCTTACATATTCACATCCCACGCTCATATTAATCTCTATAATATCTCGCATATTTGTCGAATACAACAATAATAACAATGTATATTATAATATTTCTAGTAAAAATAAAACTATGGTATTAAAGTATCCGGCGGTCGGTCGACCACGCGCTGCCGACGGCAAACCAACTCCCTAAAATAGTAATCATAGGCTTCTAAATAAGAATGGGGTTTAACATAATAATGGCTATTGGAAGCGTATTAAACGTGATTTTATTCTTCCTATGGTTTCCTATTATTAATGCGTAATTGCGGACGTATTAAGTAGTAAATATAATTGCTAGTTGCGCGGTTTCTGCTGAACGTCATACCCTGTGTCTAAGCTGATAAATTGAAACTGAACAATGCTTAATACCGTATTATAGAATCCTAACTTAATTTTAATATGCCAAACAAGCTGACAATATTTTTGCACTTTGTTTACTCTACTTATCAATATATTTTAGCTACAGAAAATCTTTACAAGGAACTTTTTATTATTATACAGGCTGTTTCGTCTATCTGTAGGGCAAAAGCCTCTGTTCTCTCATTCTATTCCTTTCTCTGGGTAGCGGACCAAGCCTTAAGGTAGGAGACAAATTCATTTCTCCGCCGGGTTCTTCACTGTCATGACGTCGTGTCTGGATAGGTGGACTTGGACTCCACAAAGTAGTAGGTAGTCCAAGTAGTGCATAATCCACTATACAAAAAGCACTAGGGCTACTCCGGACTGTCATTTCACCGACTCGGATCGGATATAGCGCGGAAGTGTCTTACTCTAACAAAATAGAAGGACGAAGCAATATCAGTCATTACATCTTTATTTGGTATCATAATAGTGAATGTCCATTATTAGGTCAACAATTTACCAGAACACGTAAACATAGTAAACATAAAGTAATTCGTTTGCGTGCGATTCGATCGAAATAACGTCACTGATGTTGAAATCAAAAAAGCTCATCGCCAACTATGAGTGCTTGCATAGCACTTAACTTGATTATAGGAAGCCGTATGGTACGAACCCCCTTTAGAAAGGCCGTAGTCAACGATATTGTGTCGCTGGACTTAGAATATCATAATAAACGTCCTGATGACGCACACGCAATTGTTATCTCTGGTTGTGTGTGTGCCAAGTGCCAAATGCCCGTCGAAGTTGTTGACACCTACATATATCTAGGCCACAAAGTAACGCTAGGTTTTGCGAACCAAACTACGGAGGTGGATAGAAGAATATCTCAGGCGTGGGCAGCATTCGAAGCGAACTCGCACATAATGCGAGGAAAACTGCCACTTAAATTGAAGGCCAAAGTGCTCGAGGAATGTATCATGCCTGTGTTCACATATGACACTGAAACCATGTCTCTCACAGAGAGATCAGCTAAGAAGAAGTGTGTGTGTAAAATTGTGTGCAGTGTTTGTGTGTTATCTTAGCTTAGTTACCTTTACTGTCGTTTAGGAAAGTGAATGAAAAGAAAACCAAAAAGATTTTTAATTTATATTCGTGTGTAGAGAGAATTCATACTACACGTGCAATGGCTACATTTTTCTTATCCTTTTTTAACTTAACAAGAAAAATAACATAAAGACTGGCATCTGCAAGAAAACTTCGTAAATATAATAATAACCAAGTCTTTCAAACCTACATATTATGTAAACTATTAATCGAAAATATATTGCAGATGGTGCGCCCGGCTTAGTACAGGTCACGAGTAAACTGTTGTACACCTCTTTTAGTCGGGACATTTTTGTGCGCTGATATTCCGCCTATACTAAATCAATAGGTGTAGTGAAAGCGACGGTGTTCGCATGGTTGCCGCGTGCCATCGTACCGTTCACAAAACCATGCCACGTGGCTACTCTAATCGTAATTGTAGCGTACGATATGAACATCCTTCTACGCCACTGTTTTATTGAAATCAGGGTGTAAATCATTCATAGGTATTGTAATCGGCTGAATGCGACGAGCGCTTTTAATAGTAACATATATTTAATTGTTCTTAAAAACACAAACGAATGTACATAGGTACCGAATTTCGATCGGTTTAGTAGAACAGTTATCGTATGACGAAGTAACAAATACCTACGTTGAACAAGCTTCCGCATAATAAATATACTTTTTATTAAATGGCTTTTTACAAGCTTTTATTTACTTTCACTTGTCTGTTGTCTGTCTGTCTGTCTGTAATCAAATCTTGCAACTTAAATTTGACCCACTTCCCGGTGTCCGATTGAGCTGAAATTTTGCATGCATGCATAAATCGGATGACAATGCAATATTATTATGACATGGAGCTGATCTGATGATGGAGCGGGAAGGTGGCTATAGAACTCCGTAATTAAACGACGTAACCCCATCGAGTTTGGGCTCATTTGATTCGTCTTGACAAGTACTTTATGGTAATAATAATAAAAGCTTGTTTTTAAAAAGGTTTTTTTTTTAATTTCACTTGTTTATATTCAAATGGCTTAATTGTCGTTTACCAATTACGAGAACAATAAGAATTTTTAAATAAAAACAGTAAACCGCGAAGAACTTTATAAAAATGTTTCTTTTATACAAGCTTTTAATTATTACAAGCTTTTAATTACTTTCACCTGTCTGTCTGTCTGTCTATAATCAAATCTTGCAAGCTTAATTTGACCCACTTCTCGGTTTCCAATTGAGCTGAAAATTTGCATGCGTGTGTAAATCGGATGACAATGCAATATTTTTATGACATCGTTGATCTGATGGAGCTGGAAGATGGCCATAGGAACTTCGTCATAAAACAACGCAACCCCACCGAGTTTGGGCTCATTTGATTCGTCTTGACAAGTACTCTATAATGCAAGATGGTTATAATAATAAAAGCTTGTTTTTAAAAAGTTTTTTTAAAATTTCACTTGTTTTCAGTAAGCGTCAAAGATGCTCTCCCACAGCACGATCACAATAGGTCAGTCCTGGCAGCAGTGATATGCGAAGCCACAAAAAGCAAAAAAATACCACAGCAATGTCGAGTTAATTTGCTCTAGAAAGAGGGGAGAGTGTAATTCAATAATATAAGACAAAACTCAAACTTTCAGCCTTCTTGCAGTATTCTAGGCAGTTAAAGCTTTGTTCGTCTATAAATTCAACCCAATATTACCAAAATAACCTGGCTTTACGGTGCTTAGAGGATTTAGATTTGTCTGCCAACCTTACATTACATAATGTGTAAGATGTAGGTACAGTAGTGTAATTGAGCCTACAATGTAATCTTACTATGAATCTAGAAATGTACAGTATGTATCCCTATGTCTTATTCTGATTTTAAATAATAATTATTATATCCATTTAATAAATTTCATATCCTTATTATTATCTCTACTTTCAACATAACTATGAGTGCTTTTAATATGCAGACAAAACGATCTTGATGAAGATGATGATGATGAATCATATATAAATATAAGTACTTAGTTGTATATTTATAAACTTATCGTTAGACCGGTTAATATACTTCAGTTATTATCTACAAGTCCTTGAACCATTTGCCTCAATAAAAATAAAAGTGGAATCTCACCTTCCAATGCCTTATTCCTGGCAAGCAGTGCGAGGAGCACATCAGGCGGCGGTGGGTCGAGCGGATGCATGGCGTCCAGGGTAGCGTCCATCGCGACATCGCGCCGCTCGCACTCCGACACCATGTCATACCCTGGCTCCATCGCCCGCGCCGCCACTACCACTCCCAGCATCCGCACTTTAACATCCCACACACTAACTCTGTATGAACAAACGTCACTTGATATGTATGCTATCGAAAATATTGTCGATTTTGAACCACACGCA
Organism: Hemithea aestivaria; assembly: GCA_947507615.1. Lineage (NCBI taxonomy): Eukaryota > Metazoa > Arthropoda > Insecta > Lepidoptera > Geometridae > Hemithea > Hemithea aestivaria. The sequence goes on along the minus strand of OX382327.1, from coordinate 7,663,712 downwards.
GGTACGAAATACCGAATAAATAAAGTTGCATTTTATTTTGTAACAGCTGGGTTTTTATAGGAAAGTTAACGTTTGTAAGGATTGCGCAGTTTACTGCTGCTTTGGGCATACAGAATGAAGCCGCAGGTCAACAATCGACGTGTCAAGTGTCGCGACACCTGTGCACGGTCCGCGAGCCTCGTCTGCGCACCCAAGTCCACGTGGCGGCGCCGCCCACGTCCGCCCCTTGCCACAGATCTGCGCGCGCCGTTCGCTACCTCCCATTGAGAACTCATTTTTTACCCCCTGAATCTGATAAACCCCCGGGCGCGGGACGGCGCTCCCCCGCCCCGAACTAATTTGTCGGAGTCGTACGACACACCCCGGGTACCTCCATCTACAATACACATCCATCTACAATATTACTCTAGCACGTTATCCCGTTCGCGATCCACTTCGTATTTAGTATTGCGAAGATATTCCAAATTATGAATTAAGTAGATAAACTTGTTGCACTTTTATTGAACTGTGATAAGATTCTCTTTACCTATGTACAACATAACTTTTATACTATTTAACAAAATCATAGAGATATTAAAAACGAACTGTTTTGACATTAATCTGGCAAATCATGACAAATCTACATATTTTGAGACCTCAGTTTGAGACATTTTGAGATATTGCAGCTGCATTTTATTTTATAAATCTAAACCATTTTAATTTATTACATTAAATTATTATATTTTAGTAACACGTTTTTTAGTATAGAATAATTTTAAATGTGTTGACAGTATAGTTATTTTGTTGAACAATGGATTTTGAATGTGATCGTTATAATGCTGATAATGTATTTAAGAGATTCAAAGTGATTGAATTCCCGGTTTCCTTTGTCGGTTTATCCACAACGAGGTATCTCAATGTGGAAACTGACCTGCAACGATCGGCTTACCTGAAAACAATGTGCGATAGCAGGCTTATGGTAACATCTCAAAATCTTCTCAACTTATTGTCCTCAGAGCTTCACAAGTTAATGTTATAATTACTTTTCAGAAATTCGATGAAGCTCGTGAAATATCACCGTCTCATCGAGCATTTTCTGTAACCCAGATAAGTGACTTTGTTATTGAAATCACTTTCAATCCCAAAAATGAGTGTATCAGCAAAGCAAAAGGTGGAAAATTACTCGATAACAGATTTGTATTTGACCTACGCCTCATACAAATAGATGGAACACGTTATTGCAACATAGAATATCATTCTGAAATTGGTCGGTATTACATTAGTGGTCAATATGAGTACTGCGAAATATCACATCATCCACAAGTTATTGAATTCGGTGATGTTGTTTTAAACGCGAAAGTAACTAAACACGTAAGAATACGAAATCAATCGAATTTAATAGCAACTAAAATAAGTTATATCAGAGTTACTGGATTTGACGTCGTTCCTCAACATTTCTCAATACCACCTAATTCTTCGAAAAGAATAGAAATTACAATAAAGCCAACTGCCTTGAAAATTAAAAATGTCCTAGTGTTCCAAGTTAGGAATCCACACAGCATGTATAATGACGAATATTATAAAGAATTTTATGAAGAGCGAAAAGATGATGAAACCAACTTTATATCTTATTTAATAACCACTAAGTTAAAAGTTATTTATGCAAAGAAAATTAGAAATTTGGAAATAGAATCATTACATAAAATAATAGAGCCAGATATCAGATATACGTATATTAATGATTCCGAAATAAAGATATACAAGCAGAGACGTACTGAAGCTTACGAGCATTTAGCAATATGCAAAGCTAACTATGCCAAGAAACCAATCATAGAGAAGTTTACAACTGGGACTGTAAAATGTTATTCTCATTTATCAGTGAAACCAAGTAGAGATCCAAAAGACTTCTGTAAAGCAATAGTAGAACATATTAACACATTTTCACTATTCGACGTATTGTTTCTACCATTCGGCATTGATTTTGGTAGAATCGGATTGAATACGTATGGAGAACAATGTTTGACCATAAAAAATAATACAAAATATAATTTATTTATAGACTTCCACATAGATGAATGTGTTTTGTATACTGTAAAGAAATTTAAAGCTTATACAATTAAGATAAAATCATATAGTGAAATGATAGTAACTATTTTCTGCCTAGGATTTGTGGAAGGCCACTATGGAGGAACATTTGAATATACCATTGATAAAAAGTTTCATCGAAAACACCCATATTCCCTATCAGTAGGAAATCCTACGTTAATGCTCCCAGAGAAATGTCTAAAGTTCGGCATGACAACAAATGAAAGTTTTATAACTTCAGTGCCCGTGAAGATATACAATCACTTTAATATTCCAGTTAAGTTTTGCTGGGAAGAGCTGACTCCAGATGTACCATTTGATATTAAACCTCTAACCGGCACCATCCCCGAGCACTCCAGCAGGATATGTGATATTATCTTCATTTGCAAGCCTATAAAAACTAAAATTCTTGAAATTGATTTGATATCTTTACCTCATAAAGTCATACCAGTAGAGCTCAACATTATGACACGCAAACTAACAATAAAGTTTCTTCAGCAAGCTGTGATGTTTAAAGATGTTGCTCTTAATGTTGAAACCATTGAAAAAGTCAAATTAGAAAATTCATCACGAGAGATAGCCACATTTTATGTTGTAGAACCTCTAATCCCTGGTTTTAAAATAGAGCCAATGTTTGGCACTATTCGCCCCAAAGCTATAATAACTTTCGATCTTATAGTCAAAATTTCATGTGTTCTAGAATTTTCTTTTGATGTTTATGTTAAAATAAATAACAAAGAAAATGTTGTACTTCCAATAAGTGGAAATGTAGTGGAACCAAGAATATTAGTGCACCCAAAAAATATTCTTATGGCAAGAATCCCATGTCACATGATATCATACGTTCCAGTAACATTACAAAACCTAACATCGTTGAAAGCAATGGTTGAAGTCTTAGATACTGGTGACGATAATATATTTGATGTGTACATTGCTCAAGGAAACGAAAAGCAGAGAATACTGGAATTTAACCTCGAAGGTGGGCAATCAAAGACTGTTTTTATAAAAGTGTGCGATGTATTTCGTAGAGAATATGATATGTACATACCATTCAGGATAAATAAATTACTTGGTCCACCATGTAGCAACTCCTGGTCTACAGATCTTCAACACTATATTGGAGAGTTTGAATCGTAAGTAGTTATACTTAATTCAGGAAATGGAATTTTAAATTGGAGCTTTCATTGAAAAATATTAATTTGCATTTATTTACAGGCTATATGAAAATAATCCTAAGGTAAAATTAAAAAGCATTAACAAGGACATCAGTTATTGTCGAATAACAGGAGTGATCACCGTGCCTTGGATACAACTGTCTGTGGACAAATTTGAGATCGACTATGTTCCCAATGGCAAGAACAAGATTGATTTTACTATGACCAATATATCGAAATATTATTTACATGTATCAATACACACTGCAAAGCTTGCTCCCATTTTTTCACTGGATTTAAGTACTGAAGATAATCAATCAATCATTAATGAGAGCCATATTAAATTCGAATTAGATCGTGGAAGAGAAGCACAATTTACATTAAAATTCCATCCGAAAATGCATGGTAAATTTATTTCTACAGCGGTTTTGTTTCTGGACAAACACATGACTATTCCCTATTCCAATTTAACTTTCGTTGGAAAGCGGCAAGCACCTCTAATGTCACCTAGCGTGTACCGCATTGTATTTCCACCGTGCCGTGTCGGCACTACAATATCACGAGTCATTACAGTAAGATTGGGAATAGCATCGGAATTAGATTTATTTTCTTGTATGTCAAAAGATGAACCAAACTTGCGTGTAAACTTTCTTAAGGCGGAAGTTTTCGAAGAGAATGAAGAGATCTATACAATATTAACAGTGGAGCTGAAAGTTTGTTGCGAAACCACATACGCTCGGAATATATCATTATCTATAAACCATGAATGCGGCTCTGGGTGTGAAATTGAGATAAACTTTTGCTACACGTACTGCGCATTAACATTGCATGCAAACTTTCTCGTCAAACCGGAAGACAATCCTTACCCGTATTTCCCTCAGAGCACTGACACGAAGCTTTATGCTTACATGACGACTTGCACTAAGTTTCTAGAGAAGTGGATGTTCCAGCAAGGTTTTCGTCGGGATTTATATCCTGCAATTCCAGATACTTTTTATGCAATTTCAAATGGTTTGACTTCTCAACCTGTTGGAATAAAGACAAAAGGGATTAATGTGTCTTATCTCAATTACATTCGACGTATTGCAGGCCCGTTAATGAAACATATTCGCAAAATAACGTAAGTGGAACTTAACACTTTTATAATTTTTCGATAAAATTAATATAATTTATAGGGTCTCTTATAACGTATTTGTTTCAGTGGCCAGGCAGGAATAGATGAAACATTTAAAAGTGTTAGCGAAATTCATGATACGTACAGAGAAATCATTGCTTTGATGAGATCGCGTGGTGCAGACTTGTGGTCACTACAAGCTAAGTTTTTGCTAAGCTACGATCAATATGCAATATACACTGAGAACGTTACACCTAAATGTAATGCTGACATTTTATACGCTCGAGAACTCTTAGGCAATGTTGAATTGTTCAACAGGCTGAGCAAACAGACTTGGGTAGACTTTATTCTACAAAGTTATAAGGTGTTCGTCATGGATAGTTGCTTTTTTGAATGCGTATGTGTCAGCTCTCAACCCAGAGATATAGTACAAGTCCTGATAGATTGGTATAATGAACAAATAGTACTACAACATAATAAACTTCGAGGCAAAGATAAACCAGTCAAGAAAATAACTAATCTCACAACTGACTTATCTGACGGAATCGCAATTGCATCAGCAATTTCGGCCAATTGTCCATATTTGTCTGAGCACTTTTCTTCGTTGTGTGAAATAGAAGACGAAAATGACAGAACAGGCGCAATTATAAATAACGCTTGCATCGTAATCGATGCTATGAATAATTTACGGCTTTACTTTCCAATTTTCAGTAAAGATTTCCTGAAACCAAACTTTTTGCAAATGTTGTTTCTATCAGTCCACTTACACGTCACCTTGCAGATGTTTAAACCGAGAGATACAATAAAGTTTAACCCCCCTCTGTTGAGAAGCTCAACTCGACATGTTGCAGTATGTCCATCGAGTCAAGAAACTTTAACATTCAATTTCATAATACTTAACAATACAAGAAGCAATTTTATCGTTGAAAAAGCAACTTCAGTGGATAATGGAAAGAAAATGTTTTTAAGTGTCAAATACATAGCTAATTTTACAAGTGAGGAGAGCTGTGTACTTCTCGTTCACGGTTACAACAAAACACGAATATTCGATACGTACGTTGTCTTTTTGCTGAAAGGTTGCGTTGGACTGTTGAACCCAGTTAGGAAATGTAAAGTGACAGGAACTTTATATCGACCAAACAAGGTGGATATCTTGGTGAGTTCGCCTTTTACAGCAACTGCATCATATAGAGTCTATCTGACGGATGTAGAGCCTGTAAATCCAGTAACCTTTACGGAAAAGCCGAAACCGAGTTTTTATATGCGACGTTTAGTTCTTATCGACAATGAGATCACGTTGACGGGTATACCGAAAGAGACTACTCAAGAAATCTTAGAACACAAACTGTATCTACAATTAATCTGTCTCAGTACACAAATTGGAAATTCGTGGATATGGTTCAAGAGCGATGTTGGTGAATTTTTTGTTCGAGTGACAACTCAGCCTCGTTGGGATTTGCCGATAGACACGTTGCAGACTAAAGTGCAATCGTGGCCGATGGATCCGTGCAGCTGCGGAGAAGCTTGCGAATGTTACCGAACCACTGTGATCATGATACCTCATCGTAATGAGTTGATGGTGAAGGCGCTTCGTTACGCTTTGGTTGAGCATGCTTCAGACATCATGTTGAATATATTTGACCAATTAATAGGTAAGCATATGTTACTATTTACTATATAACTTAAAGGTTTCCCTATAGATAGATGTATAGTCAAATTCAAACTACTTCAACCTTGCGCATTTCGGGTCTCAACTTAGGTTGAGGTGAGTGTGAGTGCATCACTCCGTGAGGCACCCGCGCATTGCACCAACTTGCGCAAAACGCGACCATTTTATTGTATTTTATTATATGTTTCTCGTTATTTCAGAAACAACAACTGGTAAAATGATTTTGGGCATGCTACTGGATGAAGGCGGGACCAACATGTCGGAAGTCCAGCATATATTGCGCAGTGAGATGAGATACCGTATCTCATCTAAAACTTTGTTGCCGAGAATAGATCGAGTCACATTGGCTCATCACACATCCGCAATGTTGTCGCTGCCAGTGACTGTCCCTGCTCAGGACAAGGCTGAGAAATACTCTGTGGTCTTCACATCTGAATGCGGACTAGACATTCGCACGTACAGAATATTCTTCATAGAACTTAGTTATACGTCTGGGTCAAATCCGTGAATTCGTAGTTATTTTGCTTTTTTACGAATATCTAAGTTTCCGATTACGAAGATCCGTTTTTCATTAGGTACCTGCTATTAAATTTCACGACTATTTTTGATAATATAGAGTTAATTTCATTAATTTGTTGACTTTTGTTTTCTTAAAATTATAATTAATTTTTTATACCTGCTGCTTAGAAATAATTATTTTTATTTATTTCTATTAAATTAACGTTTATTTTTCACATTTTTCTTTTATTTTTTACGTCAATAATTTCAGGTGGGAAAAAATAAGTAGAAAATAACAGGTAATAAAATTATTACCAAAATTGTTTTATATAATTTAAATGGATTTGTAGGCGACAGGGAAGTTCTTTGCCCAGTAGAGGGACAGTTTAGAGCCAACTAAAAAAACAAGCCTAGTATAAAAATCATTATATTTATTAACAGTAAAACATAAGTAAAGTTTAACTAAAAAAACCTTACGCTTGTGGGTCTGCTTTACAACATACTCTATATTATTGATGTTGATATCTATAGGGACGACCTTTTTTAAAAATGGTCGAGCTCTACCTATAACATATACATGTAATGGGTATTATTATTGTGTTAATAATTATTACAAAAAGCATAATCAACTGTATAATGATTAAGCAACACTATCTTTTTGTGTACTCTCTATATAACCTACCTTCAGGTACGTTCATAGTTAATAGCTTCCGCGAGGAAGGGAAATCCTATTTCGAAAGGTAATGAAGCGCGAGTCGGAAGCATCGTTGGAGATATCTCTAAATTGTATACCTATAGGTACTAGGTACTCGTAGATCCCGGCTCAGCCGCCTTGACCGAGCCACTGAGCCGTGTTGGCCGGCCGGCGGTTACTCTGCGACAAATTATCAAACGCCGCCAACCAAGGACTTTTCTCACGCCTTCCTTTGAACTCTTCAATCAATCGAATAATGTATCGTAATTCTCGCTAAAGCGTCAATTTGTTACGGGGCTTGGTATACGATTCAACGGTGTCCTGAATTGAGTCTTGAGAAATAGATCATCTGTGTAAGCTGCTTCATTGCTTCACTTAACGTTAGGAGTCGGGAGTGTTTTATATTCCGAAGTCCGAAGGGTTGTGTTTTGAGAATTAACAGCAAACTCTACTCTTATAAAGACGTCAAAATAGTGGAGAGGTTTACAGTTCGCTGGAATCGCACGGATTTCAAGTTATCTCACCCGCTCGTCGCTCGTCTCATAGAAAAAGAGTTTGAAGTCGTTTTATTGTTTTTTCAACATTAATTAATCGACCTTTTTCGATTAAAATAGAATCGGGATCCCCCGGAACGGGTGCCTCGGAGAACGGGGTCCTCCGGGACGAACCCTTGAAATTGTAGGCTTCTTTGTCATTGTAGCATGAAGTTTTTGAGTGCGTAGGCGTCCAAATTTTGTTATTACCGTATCCGGGAGGATCTGTGATTATCATTAGATGTTTATAGCAAAAACATATTGAAATTATAGGAAAAATCCACATCCAAGTTTCAATAATGCTACCGTTGACCGCCTTTAACTTATAATAAGTAATTGAAGTTTTTACTCCAAGTTACATAATGGATTTTCCTAATGACTTTGTTAGAGTAATTCCATTACACAGCATCTTGGGTACTTACTGACCTACCTACGCTACGGTTCCATCTAATAGAATAGAACAATATTAGTCAAGAAAAAAAAATGAAAGTGCATCTCACAACATACACAAAAAACTACGACTTCTTATCGTATAACGCAATTTAGTTTTTAATTGCTGAAATTTAATTTTTAAGAAATTTTAAACTATCCCTTTCCCTCTGATAACTCCTATATCCGTTTAGGTGTCTTCGAAAAAAAGGTGAATATGCTTAAAAATAAGATTCGATTAAATTTGAAACTGGTTGGGTAGGTACTAACAATCAGAACAGCACAATAATCAGAACAAATACTTAGTTAGATAGGTTTATTTAGTATTTCGCGTGTCCTTGACCGTCTAATCATTTTGTTCCTTATATCTGCCATTGACCATACACACAAAAGACCTTATATATCATCGTGTTCATGTTTAACAAAATAAAATTAATAACGACTATTTGCTGATATAACAGCAACGCAAAGTGCAATTTTTCAAATAGGTTGCAATGTAGCACTTTATCAAAAAATATTACAAGAAGTAATAAGTATTAGAAATAATAGACTATCGCCCATTGGGATAGGCCCTGTAAGAAAAAACTGGTCAAAATCGTGTATTTTACATTGCTTGGATAGGTAATACTCGTATATTTTTGTTTGTTTAAGAGGTGTCAGGTCGTCACGCATAAGTTTCCAAGAATCTTTGTATCCTATGTTTTTCTACCTATATAATAAGTTTGTCTCTAATAACATAACTATATATGTACCATAGAACCGCGATTGTACGCGCTAAGATACTGACTAGTTATAGACCTAGATTTATGATTCCGTCGTATTTTGGCAACAATAGGAGCCTATAAGGAAATAAATGTTTATAGAAACCTAATTAATATGACTTTATGACCTAAACCCATATTATATTACTTAGTGGAGCATAAAAATCTAACAATATTATAAATTGCTTTATTTATGTACCTATAAGAATAGTAGTTTTATTGCTATGAAGTACATATAGAGATTAATCGTTTTAACAGCGCAGTTCGTTCCGCTAAGCGTCAGGGACTTTTTGTAAGGCGGGTAGGTGTGCTTTAAGACTGGTAAAACTGAAACTTGAATAAACCCTTAATATTTCAGAATATTGATAGATGGTCAAACAGTTAATTTGTAGTATAGCGTCTGAACTTTCAGCTTCTTTGAGGAGTGCAAAAATTTTCTTTTCTTTATATGTTAAGGTGCTCTAACGAAATTTTGGCATATTTTCACATTATTTACGTTGTATAAATCCTGCACACTCCCTGCGCAACTTATTATTTTATTACCTTTTAGGTATTCATTTTTGAACGTAGCTATCTACTTCCATGCAAGAAAAGGAATTTTACAATTGAATAAGCAAAACCCTGTCTCAAATCCGTGTCAAATATCCCAACCAAAATAAATATTCATCATCTTACTGCTCTTATCCCACTAAGTAGGGTAGGTAGGCACAACACGTCTTCCTCCTCCATTCCACTATATCCGTCAATATCTTCATTCAGTCCCTTAGTAGGTACGCATATCCTCTTTCACACAGATCCTAGACACGTACCTATATTATATTTTTTTGGTTTGTGAATATAATTTAAAATATCTGAGATATAACGCTTATAAGTTTCAGGGTGGGACTCGCTGCTTCACACTTTTTAGCAGTGACGTCATAAACCAACCCCAAAAAGACAATTTGAGAGCTATCTCAGCCATTTTTAATTTAATATTTTTGCAATTTTTTTATTAACAGCTACCATCTAGGTACCTACCTAATAATTGGCTCTTCACCAAACTCACATTTATTTTCCTCATTCTTTTTCACAAACCTTTGTCATTTGTGCATTCCAAGTAAAATTATACCTTCGAAGATCACGCAATAATAAACCATGAGCATTGAAAACTGTGCTTTTTTCTAATTTATTACTCTTACTGTTTATCCTTTTAAAAGGTCTTGATGTACCCACGCAACTTAGGTTTGCCGATGTTTTAAATTTGTTTACTTATTATTTTAAAAAAACTATTGAAGTGCGCAGGCGCTGTGTAGAAAGCTGAAGTGCAGCTATAAAGGCACCTCCCGTGCAAACTCGGCACCATTGTCTCAATGATTGTCTTCTGAACATCAAGTGTCTTGAAATTAAAACAATAGATAAATAAATATATAAGTACAGTGTTAAGTTGTTGTGAGGTGAAAATGGACGCGCAAGAGTTTCGCGAGTTCGGCAGAGCTGCCATCGATCTGATTGCAGATTATTTTGAGACTATTAGAGATAGGTAAGCTTCATTTTAATTTTAATAACATTAATATATACTTAGATACAATATTATATTATTAATTAGGTTTTTTATATTGAAAATTGTACGAGAATTGTTACAAAATTAACGGAAATATTAGTTTTTAGATACTAATATAAATTAATTAATTAAAGTAGGTTCCAAGTTTATAATACCTACCTACAATAAATATAATTTCATTGTAACAAATACCTACATTCAACTACTAATATGCTATATTTTATTATATACGATTTACAATTATTGTAGGTACTTAAATATTATTTATTAAGTACATAATTGATATTATTTATTTTATTACCATTAAATTATGTGTAATATATAAATACATAGATATATAATTATTACGTTAATATTAATGATATAGGTACATACGTTGATTGCAAGATATTAACTACGGAAATGGAGAAAATCATTTTCAAACTTTGCTAAGAAATAATAAAACATAATTATTAAAAAAATATAATATAAGATATAAACCATAATTAATACGTTTTAATTACATTATTTTATGTTATAATAAATAATTAATATTAGGAAATAATCCATTAAATATTAAATTATATTAAATTAAACTAAAAGTTTAACAGGACAGACACCACAAGACGCATTGCTGATCTAATTTTGGCGTTTTAATAATTCTACACGCAAATTTGTTGAACATACTAAATTTCACCTGTTTATTTTAAAAGCGTGTCTTCAACACACAACTAGCTTATTACTCGTATTATGTAACTTGTGAATGTATCATTAAAAGTAAACTTTGAAAGTCTCTTTAAAAAATTCCGCACTTCGAGGCGGAAATGTAGAGTTTCATTTTTAAATTGCACATGATTTTCTTACACGTCGGGAACATTGTGTTTGACTGATAATCGCAATTATAAAATGATTTATCTCCATCGATTAAATGAGGCTGGCTTACTGCACATCGAAATAATAATTTTCCATTGTTCGTGTAATTATAAATGTTGTGTAACATGAGCTTCTCGTCATTTCCATTGAATAAGTCGTATAGACTCAACAATGTAGATATACATATAAGTAAAGGCTGGCGCTGAATACCAGCACAAAAATCTTCCTACACCACTTTCGTAACTTTTCTATGAACCATCGCACACATTATTGTTTTCAAACCGTGACATCAGCTTATCCTACAAATATAATTATGCATGCGAAAGTATGGATAGGTAGGTATATTTGCTGCCTCTTCGTACCTCACCGTCCAAACCGATTGTCCCCGGATCCCTATATAATAACACATAGGCAAAAAAATATATTATGTATTGAATGACTCCTCCAACCAGTCCTCCGTCACAAAGCGGATAGAGAGTGCCACCGAGTTGTTTTAGCGGGTATATTTGTGCAGTCGTCCTGCACTGGGAGTCCAACTCTGTCCCACAGGAAGGTACGCGTCACGTGCGTATTCTCGGTGATAACATAAAAGACAAATAATAAATATAATATGTACTTACATTAACATTTATTATATTCCTATCTCTATATTATGTTCTATATGCGTATCGGCACAGTTTGTCATTATAAAACCTTTAAACTATGAATAAATTATAAAAGTCAATTCATTCGTTTAAAGGCTTTAAAAACCTAAACCGTAACATTAACGGCACATGTTTTGATGAATATAAATTAGCTCGATAAAACAATGACATACACATAACAATGCCTAAAGCCAACATAATAAATAAATATTTTTAACTTACAAGTAGGTAAGTTGGTCCCTCTACCATATTTTTTCTGCTCCTGGTGTTGAAAGGATGTTTAGGGCCTACTAAATTAACCGTACCTATGTGAAGGTTGCAATATAGCACAAAAGCCTTGGTGCTACAATAGCTGGACAAACGTAGCCTTTTTTAACAAAAAATAATAGGAGGAGGAAGTCCCTACCTATGGAAGAGGGAATGGTGACTTATGCTCAGCAGTAGGACAGACCAAGCTGAAGTCATTATTGTCATGTCATGAAAATGCCTGATGGGTATATGGGGGATGGGGTGTTCAAGAATAAAAGTAAACTTTTTCGAATGTCATAATTATATTTGAGGCTAAATCTTAAGTTAAAATCCTCGATTCACACTGTATAACTGAATAACTGTAATTATAATTTGTTATTCAAACAATAATTATAATATAATCACTCGATTCATCTTATACCTACATTCTGTTAAAGAGATGATTTGTCAAATTTTCAGAGACGTTCTGCCATCGGTAGAGCCAGGGTATCTGCTGAATTCTTTGTCTGAAGAAGCTCCAGAGCAACCTGAACACTGGAGCGAGGTCATCAAAGATTTCAATCAGGTCATATTACCAGGCGTAAGTACCTCCGTAATAAGTAGTACTTCAACATCATCTTCCTGCCCATATCTCACACTAGGTAGGGTCGGCACAACACGTTTTTTTCCTCCATTCTACTCTATCATCCGTCATATCTTCATCCCTCATCCTCCCCTATCGCGCATATATCCTCTTTCACACAGTTCATTCAAAACCTTTTTCGGGCGCCCTTTTCTCGGATTACCTCCTTCACCATATTCCTCCGATGGACTCCGTAATAGTAGGTACTTAAGACTATTAAAATTCACGCAACTATCTACTATGGAGCCGAATGTTCCATACATCGGACCAGATACGAGAAACTATTTTTAATTTTACAGGCCATGCATTTAATTAATACATTTGGGAGGACTGGATGTCAAGGCAGAGCCTTTCCTGATTAAACATTCCGATTCCTGATTAAACATTCTTTATCTAGACAGCCAAGCAACCACATTCTTTGTCAAGCCAAGTTCGTCGTTAGATTTTCCTCAGAGATTTTGGCTACAAATTTGTTGTGATAAAGTGATATTTTTTTTTATAGAACGAAGTAAGAAGACGAGCAAGACGCTCTCCTGATGGTAAGAGATAACGCTGCCCATAATCAGTACAGTGCTACCCAGTGCACTGCGCCAACGCTTCTTACTTGAGAGTCATAAGATGTTAAGACTCTTCAGCCCAGTTATTGCACTAGTATATTATAATGTATGAAAGCTTTAGCGCCTAAAAAGTGTCATCTAGTTGCTCGGAGGACATTGTATGTAAACATGAAGCACTCGTAATATTACAGCAAAAGTACGGCTTGTTACAACTGTCATACTTAAATCATAATAGGTACATTGTGGTTATAATTTGTTTCCAGGTGACCCATTGGCATTCCCCTCGTTTCCATGCGTTCTACCCGACCGGTAACTCATATGCCAGCATCATCGGAGAGCTACTCAGCAGTGGTCTTGGCGTCGTGGGATTCAGTTGGGTAAGATTCTCGTGATAATAAAACTCAGAATTTAGAGCAGGAATTACAGGTCACAGGCCGCCACGCTTTCAAACCCCACCCTGAGACCTTATTGTCTATTCCGCACTGGCGGCCTAGACAAGCGCCGATCGTTTGTCGCTATCGCTAAAAAAATGTACTGAGATGACAGTCGTTGTCGTTTGTTTTTCGATAACGAATGTCATTTCAGTACATTTTTTTTAGCGATAGCGACAAACGATCGGCGCTTGTCTCGGCCCCCAGGTGTCAATCGCTATTAACCAACAAAAATAAAATGTTTTTAGAGTAGATTCTTAAATTTACCGCGTATCGTGCTTGTGGAGTACGCGGCAGAGATGAAAAATGCCTTTGAAACCGCTCTACCACTCCTTGAATGTAAGAACATTTTATTTTTGTCGGGCAATAGTGGCAGACATCAGTGCGTGATAGATAGCCAGACACTCTTGTCGAGACTAGAGCACAAGGAATATCTGGAACGACATTCAGGCTCGGGAAATATTCTTCAAAGCTCAGACAGAAGACTACAGTTATACTGTCCCATGTTCATCTTTGTATACTAGACCTTAATTACCTACCTCTAGTTAACAATTAACAGTCAAAACTTAGATATATTTCCTGTATTTCTCAGATGGCCAGCCCTGCCTGCACCGAACTGGAAGTTGTAGCCATGAACTGGCTTGGCAAACTGATTGGTCTACCTGAAGAGTTCCTGCACTCTTCATTAGGACCAGGGGGAGGAGTTATACAGGTTTGTGCAATAGTTTAGACACTTTTACAGAATATTTATTTATAATACTCATCCCATTTTTCAAATCCTTGTATAGGGTTCGGCAAGCGAAGCTACACTCGTAGGCCTTCTAGTCGCTAAAGAGAAAACAGTCAGCAGACTCGTCAAACAAAATCCCGACCTAGATGCGGATGAAATTAAACCAAAACTCGTCGCCTACACTTCGGATCAAAGCAACTCGTCTGTTGAAAAGGCCGGGAAACTCGGATCAATGAAGATGAGACTGCTCAAAGCGGACCCCAACGGGAGACTTCGCGGAGAAACCCTAAAACAGGCGATGGAAGAAGATAGAGCACAGGGATTGATACCGTGCTATGTTATAGCTAATCTTGGTACAACAGGGACGTGTGCCTTTGATCCATTGTACGAGTTAGGACCAATCTGCAACGAAGCTGACGTGTGGCTTCACGTCGACGCAGCGTACGCCGGTGCAGCATTCGTGTGCCCCGAGTACAGGCACCATATGAAGGGCATCGAATATTGTGACTCCATAGACATCAACGCTCACAAATGGATGTTAGTCAATTTCGATTGCTCCGCCATGTGGGTAAAAGATGGCTTCGATCTGGTCAAAGCCTTCGACGTCCAGCGAATATACTTAGACGATCTGAAATCTGAAGTCAAGATTCCGGATTATAGACACTGGCAGATGCCTCTCGGACGTCGATTTAGAGCTTTGAAATTGTGGAGCGTGATGAAGATATATGGCGCGGAAGGTCTCAGGAATTTTATCAGAACGCACATCTCATTGGCTCAACATTTTGCTAAATTAGTGAGAGCTGACGATAGATTCATTGTGGAACCTGAGCCATCCATGGGATTGGTGTGTTTCAGACTCAAGGATGGAGACATGGCTACGAAAGAATTGTTACAAAATTTAACGAACAAGAAAAAGGTTTATATGGTAGCGGGGAGCTTCCGACAGAGGTATGTGATCAGATTCGTGGTGTGCGCTCGTACTACGAACATTGAAGACGTTGAATACAGCTGGAACCAAATAAAGAGTGAAACTGATTCAATTTGTCCCGTCAAAATTCACGCCAAAGCCCAAATTCCGACCCTCGAAGAAATTGTTCCTAGACAATTATGTGAGAAATCTAAGTAGAGTATCATTATTGTTATAAATTTAAGTATGTGTTAAATCTAGCAATAAGTGTTAACATAATCGTGAAGTAGGTATCACCTACAAATATTATTATAGCAAGAACCGTTAATAAGTGTTGTAATTAAGGTCAAAGGTTAACTTTTGGACATTAATTGGTTTTTAAAATGCTATTCTAGCGCTAATGGGCTGTGTCTCGCTTACCTAAAAATAGATATTAATTGTAGAATTCGATGTTCAAAAATAAAACTGTTTGAATTGATTATATCGAGTTTATTCTTAATTCCTAAATACAACTACATGTTTTGCTAACACAAATGCCGTATTGATATCCTTTAGGTAGACAGTGTTCTTTGCATACATCATCCTCAGTTGCTTCTTGATATTTACAGCTTACTCTGCCAGGGATCGTCACCTCTGTGAACAATAAAAAATGCTATAAAATAGGGCATAAACTTTAACTTTTAGTCATGTAAATTCTTGTTTTCGCCGAGAAACACTGTTTACAGGATAAAATGTCTCTGTGCGGTCAGCGGTGGCGGTCAAACGTTCAGCGATATACCACCAAAGCTGACCGCGCTAGTCTGTTCGACTCTTTAATTGATGATTTTGGATTATAAATGTACATAGATCTACACTATTTTGTGGTATGTCGTGATTCGTGACGCGTAAAAGCGCTTGTTGACAACACACTGTAACTACCTATTATAGGTAACCTATATAATGTGTTTTAGACCAACATTAAAGCTACTTTTCAGCGGGCAGAACCTGACACAGTATTTTACAATAGGTTCCCACTATATAGATTGATTGGACAACTAGTCATAAAAGGTATCTTAAGTTATTTTCACTATTCGAATAACAATAGAGTTCATTCCTAAATAAATATAAATTATATGGATATGTATGCTAATGCGCTTACGTGATTGTCTAACGATTTAAAACAGGTATAAAACAATCACTTTATAACTATAGGTAGGTAGGTACATACGATATTATATAAGTTTCACTCTGTGACAAATCGTATTTAAAAATAAATCCTGGAGAAAATTATAATTGCAGTCACTATCGGAAAATTGCACGTATCAATTGCATTGCAAGAGAGTCGATAACTAACTACTAACATTTCTTATTTGATTATATTTTTTTATTCAACGCAACATAGCATGTAGCAATCAGATGACTTCTATTTATCTAAATATATAGAAAGAAGGATTGATTGATTGACTGACTGACTGATCTATCAACACACAGCTCAAACTGCTAAATGGATTTGGTTGAAATTTGGAATGCAGACAGGTTTTTAGACGTAGACGTTCAATAAGAACGGATTTTGCGTCCGCTGAGAACGGATTTTGCCAGACGGGTGAAGCGTACACAAGCTAATCTTACTAATATAATAAACGTGAAAGTTTGTAAGAATGGTCTGTATGTTTGTTACTCTTTCACGCGTAAACGGGTAGACCGATTGATAGAATAGAGTATTGAGATAGCTTAGACCCTGGAATAACACATAGTACAGCGGGTAAAACCGATGGGCGCAGCTAGTTTTTTTTTTTTTTTTTTATACTAAATAGGCCTACGTTTGACCACATCCCACCTGATGGAAAGTGGAAATGCGGTCGACGATGGATCACGTATGACGCCTAGAAAGGTACCTATTCACTCGTGCCTTGAAGATACCCAAGTTGTACCTCTCGGGAAACACAGATGACGGCAAAGTGTTCCAAATACGACCAGTTCTCATTAGAAACGACGAAGCAAAACGCTTGGTGCGGGCTGTTGGTAGCGCCACTAAGTAGGGATGCCGCATTGCCGTCTGCCGTGACGTCCGTCGATAGAATGGGCATGGAGGAATTAGTTCGTGTAATTCCTGCGCACACTCTCCAAAATGAATCCTGTAGAAGACCGATAGCGAAGCGACCATTCTACGAGACCTTTCTTCTAGTTGTATAAAAGAAAGGGCGACCGATCTAACGATGCACAGGTTGAACGAATTAAGCATTTATTTAGAGCAAAGTTATATAATAGATACTAGATACGCAGACATCCGTTTAGAAAAGATTTCTTTATGTGAGTTGTGAGCGAAGCCGCGAACGCAAGTTGGTATAAGTTATAAGAATAGGATTAATGTCTTTAATAATTTAAAAATTAATAGTGTAGAGGAGGTCTCTAGTTTTATCACCAAATCGAATATAAATTAAACTTATTATTTTATTTGTCCTCAATTATTATAATCCTTTTGTTCAGATTCATTCAGCATTCATGTTTATTATTAAGAATTAATGTCTTTATTATTATCATCATCATGGTTCCTAGAATAATAAAAATAAAATAAAGGCAATTAGGTATTACTTAGATTGAATTAAACTATAGTATTATAGTTATAATAACAAATCACAATAAATCCTTAAACGAAGTTGTTATGCCATCTTACCATCATTTGGTTTCTCTGTAATAATTTCCTTGTTAACAGTTTGCTCCCGTGAAATGTCAGTTAAAACTACATCATGTACCACTGAACTATCCCTGGGTGCACATAATACACTCACAAACAAAATAGACACCAAAATCACACACCTAACCATTTTCAAAACACTAAAGTACGGAATAAACGCAAGTAATGAAAGGTCATCAGAAGTGGCCGGCCTTTATATACGTATGCATAACTATCGGTACTTTATACATGAGCCGATGACTAATTTCACTAGAAACCTCGCCACTCGCTACCGTGTGATTCAGCAATTGTTACAATCATAATACTAATTACGGCATTGTTTGTGAGAATCATTAAGAAAAAGTGATTAAATTACGCGGAAAATTAACTGCATATTATGACTGACTATTAAATGTGAACTTATATTTGTTTATGTATAGTAAAGGTCTGCACAGAATGGACAAGGAAGGAAATATTGTCCCGCTTACACTGCATGTTGATTCTGCACCAAGACAACTTGAGAGCGTAGAGCAAGACAACAACGACTTGCAGGTATTTATATAATACCTATTTGTAAATTTAACTAAAATGCCACTTGGGACTTAATAAAATGTAAAAGCGTATACAGCAAGACGCTCTCTAAGCGCTCTTTAAAAAAATTAATTTGCTTTAGATTTTATAAAAAGGTTTTTTTTATTTTGTTAAAATTAAACAATGACCGACTAGATGGCTGACGGCAGTAGTTAGACTGGCAACTAGTCACTTTGCCATGAATTTAATGTTGAATAAGACCCCTGCACAGAATAACCGGCGAAAAGTTCGTATCAATAGAAAAACGTGCAAAAGAAACAACAGATGCGATTTAATAGTGTGAGAAAGAGTTTACCGATCAAAATAGTATTATATTGCCTCCTCCGTGACAAATCTCGCTCAATAACAAATAAATTGGCTTGGGGAACTAATATTCATAATATAATAAATAAAAAAATACTAAACCAATCTCAAATCTCAAGCTTGCGACTAGCAAGGGTGAGACGCACAATTAAATTCATGACTTTAAAATTACGAAGTCAGAAGAATTTTATTTAATAAACAATTTTTGTATTTAATAAGTTGCATCAAAATTTTCGTGTGACATGGCCCTAAACTTAACCAATGGTCAATGGCCAGGCTGCCTGACTGCGTAGTACATACAATAAGGTAAACTGCAATATAATGGTAAACAAAACAAAACACGAATTTATCCAGAAAGATAGTTTTAGAAAAAACAATGATTCTCTGAATGACCTCATCGTCAACATTAGGAACATAATTACAGATACTTTCTTATTACATGGAATTATAAATATGATGCATACCATAATATATTATCATTTATCAATGAATTAAGATAGCATTTCAACGTCCGGTTCAACACTAGCCGCTAAGATGCTTCGCAGACTGCTTTTGGAGCAACTAGCACAGAAAATGTGTATTTCAACTTTTTCGATACTACTCTAGTTTTTTTTCATACACATACAAAGTTGGGAATATAAAATAAAATATAAAAAAATTTACAAAAATTTTCAGTTGCTTAACTGAAGAGTTTAGCTGATTGCCGCAACATTTTATATATTATAAAAGTCATTATTATTGTTTAATCAAATGCATCATAGTAATAATATACTGGGTCCACCAATAACTAGATGGATGGGCGTTATCAAGAATGGCGGTATATGGATGAATGAGAGTGGAAAGGGATAGAGAATGGCATATTCATAGGGAGGCCAATGCCCAGCAGTGGGCGATTGGGTACTGATGATGATCAACAAACCTATCAATCAAATATATCATCATAGGTGAGCAGTGTTTGTTTAGCAAGCGGCGCGCGGCAGGCGACAGTGTCGCGCCAGCCCTCGTCTAAAGGGAAACCTATGCCCAGCAGTTGGCATGGATCTCATTAAGGGCGGTGACGCGGCAGTATAGTTCTCATTAAGGGCTGATGATAATGATGAACAACATACCTATCAATCAAATATATCATCGTAAGTGAGCAGTGTTCTCTTAGCATCCTTAGCCGGTGGGTTCCTCGTAGCCGCGGCGGGCGTCCAGGCTCCTTGTTGCGGCGGTCGGCGGGCGACGGTGACGCGCCAGCCCTCGTCTAACCCGTCCAGCGCTGTTTGAGCGTGGCCGGCCGTGTCAGGGTTGTCGAATGTCAGGAATGCTCTGTGAAAGTCAAGCATTTATTACGAACATGATCAGTAAAGTCTTTTTGTTTTGTTTATATTTTATCACATTTTAATTTAATGGTTTGGCTTGGGGTTGCCACTGACCAGCAATAATATTATATTGACATCTCAAAAGCAACCACTTGTTGCAAATATAGGCGACGGTAACAACCCACCATCAGGCAGACAGTCTTGTGAGTGTGTATGTATAATTTCTAACATAAAAAAACATACTATATCAAACACAGGACATAATTTTTAGAACTCATAAAGGTTTTGTATTTTTTTAGATTTTTTAAACCTTTACAAGAGCAAAAAGAAAAAATACAAAACCTTAACTGCATAATTCTCAGGACCTATAAATTCCAACAATTATATTCAACAACCTATCTTAAAGTAGCAAACAGACAACTTAAATACAAAAATAGCCACATACTTATCATCGTCAGTCTCCTGTGTGAATGTGAACTCGTAAGCAGCGAGACGTCTCCTTATAGTTTCCTCACTGATCCGTGGGCCAGTCACTTGAAGAGTGCAACTCCTTCCTGTGTTTTGGGCTGGAGTTTCACTGCCTGCGGGACCGGGGTGACGAGGGGTCTTTTGTTCTTCCCTGTGGAATATTACAACATTTTTATAAATACTAAATAAGTTAACCTGATAGAAAGTGCAGACACAGTCAACTATAAATCACATAAGATGCCTAGAAAAGTACCTATTCACTTGTGCTTTGAATATTTCAAAGATTTGATTTGAATCGCACAGGAAACATGGAAAACGGCAATGTGTTCCAAATGCAACCAGTAGGTATTGGCAACATTGCTATGAAATGCTGTTATAGATTGTCCTACTTGAAATGGGAGTTTCAAATCAAATATTTTATGTTGTCACAATATAACTTGCTAATAAATTATTTGTAATTTTACATTTTTGTGTCACTAGCAGTTAGGTTCATTTATGAATGAAATTCTAAATAATTATTGTGTACCAATAAAGGGCTACTTACTTCTCTCTGGCTGTAACAAAGGAGTCATAAAGATATTTGACCCTTGGTGCGGGTTTCTCTTCAGGTGGAGGAGGCTCCTGTGATGCACTGAATGGTTGGTATGAGGCTACACCTCCTGCTGCACCAGCTGAACCACTGAGTTTTCTTTCTCTGCCTATATAAAGATATTTTATAAGTTGACAATGATAACATATTATTATAATGCTGGTTTATATTATCAACAAGGTTCTGCTACCATCTCTAACTAGCATTTTTAACAGCTGACCTATTAATGTAAAATAAATCTTACCTGCTCTGGGCCTCTTGAATGTAGCATTTTGAGGCTGAGCTGGTGGACTTTTAATAGCTTGAATCGCACCACTTTTTATCAATTTTCGTGCAATTTCTCTAGCGTCCCTTGCTTCTGTAGGACGTTTTGGTAATATTGGCTTTTCAGGCTCCTGTTTGGGTGCTTTTAAAGCCTGCAGAGCTTTCTTTTTCTTTTTGAGTTTCTGATATTTTGCTTGTAACATTAATTCTTCCTCTGTTAAGTGATTGGGAAAATGCAAGTATACCATTTTGTCGCCTGAGATTAGAAATTATCTGAATGCAAGAGATCTAAAACTTAAAAGAAAAATCAAACAAATAAAATCTGAAAATTGAAAATAAAAATTTACAAATAAAGCAACATCAGTCTCACAATTTTCTGTTTGTCAACGTCATCAATCTGCTTTTTAGATGACTTCTAATTTCATATCATTCAGCGAAGTAATGATTTAGCGAAGTTTGTAGAGTGCTGCGCTATAGACTTTATTATAATCTGTGGTTAAAGTCAGCTGATTTGACACTGACATTTATTGACAGCATGTATTTCGACTTTGACACATAATCATAAAATCACAAAATTTTTAAAGAACAAGAAAACAGAGCTGTTTGAGGGGAGTTTTGGCGGCAAGCCTTGATCATATCATTAACTCCACGTCTTTTGCTTAATAATCGTGTAGAATTTGATTGTTAGCGTGTAATAATGGTGGAATATTGCGTGTTAAGTGTTTTTGAATGTGCACAGATGTAGGCAAGTGATATGGTGCTGAAATATGAATTTTGGTGCCCCCTCCAAAACTCCTCCGAACTTTCAGTAAAATTCCACCCATTTTACTGGAAGACTCACGTGACTAGACGAGCTATTAAGCTCACTCTGACTCTGACCTGACTGACTAACTTATTACTTAAAAAATAACATTTAACTTGACACTGGCAAAACACGAAAGTGGAGACCATAATTTTAATATCCCGTGAACATTCACGAATTTTACTCGACACTGGCAAAATGCACATGTTGCCATATTATTAAAAAGAAAAAAAAAAAAAAAAAAAAGAAAACAAAAAATCGGAAAAGTATAATATTACAATAAAATGTTTCGATTAACAAGGAATGTTGTTCCTATTTTTTGTAATAATTTACTGAAGAGACTGCCACGGGTTCAGGACAATGAAATTTTAATATATCAACAGGGGCAAAGATTGTTTTCTGATACGGGTAAATAATTGATATTTTGTTATGTACTTAAGTATTGTTCATAAATTATATGGAATTGCAATATTCTTATATATTAGCGCTATATTTAATGAGGTACTTATTATAATATCCGCACATAACCTATAACTGAAATGCATCTACGTAGTTATCAATAATTTGTTATTTACAGGAGAAGATAGCAAGTTCTCAGTGAAACATGAGGATATTGGTCGCCCGCTGTACTTTGACGCACAAGCAACGACACCTGTGGTGAGATTTCATCATTTTATGTAAACACATATTTGCCCTAAATATCTATCTACTCAACCTGTTTTCAAACACTACTGAGTTAAGGCAACCTCATATTGACCTTCTAGTCTTGAGCTCTTTCAGTTCTTTTCAACAAATTTGTCAAAATTTTACAATGGTACTGAAAATTGGATAGAATAGTGTAAATAACTCTTACTGAACCATTGAAATATATAGAAAAACTATAACATATTTCTAATAACCTAAGCGTAACAATTGGCAGTCTTATTACTAAAAGCCATGTCTTCCAAACATCCTTGCAGGTATAGGAATATTATTATTTATGTGGGTAGGTATTGTGATAGTAGTATACTGAAATATTAAGGTTCTGTAAATTTTCCTAGGACCCGAGAGTGCTTGATGCCATGTTACCATACTTGGTGAGTTACCATGGCAACCCACACTCAAGAACTCATGCATATGGGTGGGAGAGTGAGGCAGCAGTGGAAAAGGCTCGGGAACAAGTTGCCAATTTAATTGGAGCTGAGCCGAAAGAGATTATATTCACGTCAGGTGCTACAGAGTCTAATAACATATCTGTTAAGGGAGTGGCACGGTTCTATGCACCTAGGAAGAAGCATGTTGTTACTACTCAAATTGTAAGTTATAGTTATATTTTTATTGGTATTTTTTGTTATATTTAATACACTATTCACAGTGTGGAGTATACATAACCAATTATAACTAGGTATTTATGCTACTACTATAATTATAATCTTAACCCACACTAATTTTATTGAAGCAAACAGTTGGAATTTGGAGTAAGGAGTTGTATGGATTCAATATCTTTGTTACTCTTTCATGCTTAACTGGACAAATCTTACTGAAATATTGATATGTAGACTAACCCTAGATCCTAGATTAACACAAAGGTTAACATGCAGTGCATAAAGCTATAGGTTTCAGTTTGTTTATCTATTCCAGCTTTATATATTTCAAGCATACTTTACAAAATATGTGTATATAAACACCATCTTAATTCATTTTATTAACAAGTGAATTAAATTAAAAATTTAAAAAAACCCCCAACGCAATACGTAATTCACCATTTTTTTGATGGGGGCCATCTTGGATTTTAATTTTTATATAGTGGGCTGTATTCTACTCGTTAAGCCCTTTCATTTGATACCCATATTGAGGGGGTCGTGGAAGAAAAAAAAAATCCGCCATTTTGTAGCGGCGGCCATCTTGGACCGATTTCCACGAAACATGGCTAAAAACACTCTCGACTAACTCTACTTTCAAGCAAAAAAAATTAAATCAAAATCCGTTCATCCGTTTGGGAGCTACGATGCCACAGACAGACACATACACACACACACACACACACACACACACACACACACACACACACACACACACACACACACACACAGACACGTCAAACTTATAACACCCCGTCGTTTTTGCGTCGGGGGTTAAAAACATTATAACATTTTTCAATGATTTCCAGGAACACAAATGTGTGTTAGATTCTTGCCGTGCATTGGAAGGGGAAGGCTTCAAAGTCACGTATTTGCCGGTACAGGCAAACGGTATTATAGATTTGCAAGATTTGGAAAATGCTATAACTCCAGAGACAAGCCTTGTTTCCATCATGACTGTGAATAATGAAATAGGTAAGTTGAAATTCAAAATTATACCTTGAACTATTTTTAAAATTAAAGGCCTTAACCTTTTGACCGCCTAAGTCACCTATACTTGACAAGTACTTGCGGGTCCTGTACGCCAACGACGTCTATAGACGACAAAAAACCCAGTCTCAATAAAGTGAAATAAAAATATTTATCGACTCTTGGCAACACTAGTTCTTTCGTAGGATTTTTTTTTTAAATTGTGCCTTGGCGCACAGGGCACGAAAATGGGTTTGTGCCGTGGCGTTCAAAAGGTTAAATATGTATTATAATTATATAACAACTACCTCATGATTTCACTGCGTAACTCCCGATTCTAGATCCTGTGAGAAAATCTGGTTAAAAGTAGCCATATTCTAGGTTTTCAGTCATCAACATACACTACAGTTTTATTGCAATTGTTCAATGGTTTTTGCTTGAGAGCCTTTATTTTATAAGCAAACCTTTATTTTATAAGTTAGATTACGTAAATATCAATAAGACTTATATTAGGTACTTAAAAACTAAATTGTTATCTCAGGTTTTATCATAGACTTTACTAGAGAGAGAACTTTTTTAAAGGTGAGAAATGTTAAGCTTTTATTCTGTAAAGCCCGGGAGGGATTTATCCCACATTCTAGGCTTATAAAGCCACTATTTTCTACCTCGTCATCACTTTAAAAAAAAAAGTAATAATAATTGGGGTTTATACTCCAACAGAACAGGTTACCCTACTTACACTGTCAGAGTCAAATCACAATTTATAGGTTGTGTGGCCAACCTATATGTTGCAGTTTCAGGTCGCCGAGATTACTACAGGGCCTGTAACATGACCTAACGACTGCCTCCTACATATCTTATAGGAAACAGCCGGGACCCACAGTTTTACGTGCCTTCCGAAACACGGTAGCGTCCAGGCGAAAATCTTTCCCACACTGAGATTTGAACCCAGGACCTCCGGCTTACAAGCCGGACGTATGACCACTGGGCCACTGACGCTACACTAAAGATCAGGTAAGATCATAGTAAAAGTCTAACCTATATTGATTTTTAAAAAATCTGGTACCAAGAAACCTTATCAAGTTAATATCTTAGATGTTTGAATAATCATGATCTTGGAAACTACTAAAAAGCAGTTAGCAACCAATATCACTTCATGTGAGTGCTTAAGCCCCCATATCTAATCTACCAATATAAACAAATTTGATAACATACTGTTACATAGTGTTCCAAATTTTCAGGTGTTATGCAACCGATTGAGAAGATAGGTGCTATATGCAAGAGCAAAAAGGTATTCTTCCACACGGATTCGGCCCAGGCTTTGGGCAAGGTTCCTTTGGATGTTAACAAGATGAACATTGATCTGATGTCGATGTCTGGGCATAAGTTGTATGGGCCGAAAGGAGTTGGCGCATTGTATATTAGGAGAAGGCCTAGGGTTCGTGTAGAGCCCATACAGAGTGGTGGAGGGCAGGAAAGAGGCATGAGAAGTGGAACAGTGCCCACGCCTTTGGTTGTTGGATTCGGTAAAACATTTTATAGAATAGAATACATAACTTTTGTAACACTGTACCACATAGAGAAAAACTTTACTAAAACACATTTATTAGTACCTAATAACCTAATCTAAGTATAACAACTGGTGATCTTATGGCTAAAAGCTATTACTTCCAGACAACCATCATAGAAAACTACACTACTATGGGATATTGATATGGTTCTCAAAAACATTATTAGCAGTTGCCTATTATTTTACTGTCACTTTAATAATTAGAATATGAAATGGTAATTTTGCCTCAGTACTCTGTTACCTATAATTCTGAGATTCAAATGGGCATTGGATATGCATATTGCCAACATCATGCGAATGAGATCTAAGTTACTTGCTGTCAAAAATGGCAATTAGTAATTTTTAACCCCCGACGCAAAAACGACGGGGTGTTATAAGTTTGACGTGTCTGTCTGTCTGTCTGTGGCATCGTAGCTCCCGAACGGATGAACGGATTTTGATCTAGTTTTTTTGTTTGAAAGTAGAGTTATCTTATATTGTGATGTAAAGGTGCAATCGCACTAAGCGGCAACTGCACTGCAGCGGCGCGGCGCGGCCAAGCATTATGAAAATGTATGGGACATACCGCACTACGCGGCAGCGACGCGACGCGGCGCGGCATTTTCATACAAAGATACTGCAACGCCGCGCCTCTGCAGTACAGTTGCCGCTTAGTGTGATTGCACCTTAATTGTGATATTAGGTAGGTACAGTACAGTATTTCAAATTTCACAGTACCCTAGAGTTTATTAAATATTATTATATTTGGCAGCATTATTTCATCTTTATTATATTCTCTAGCTATATTATATCTTTATTTCTTTAAATTTAAGTACACTTAGCTATAAGTGAACAATGTCTATGAATATGTTTCTCTACCAAATTCCACTCTTACTCTTCCGGACAATTATAGTTCCGTACAAAGGTTGGTTGCCTGGAAGAGATCGCTCACAGCGATAAGACATTGTGGACGAAATTTTTGTTTAGTTTTAAATACTAGTTTTTAAGTCTAATTATATTGTTTTGGTTCCAATAAAGAGTATTCTTATCTTATCTTATATTTTAGGTTCTGCATGTGAAATATCACAGCGAGAAATGGCGTACGACCACGCATGGGTGGTGAAATTGTCACAAAGATTCATGGACAAAATATATTCAAAGTTGACACATGTGATAAGGAATGGAGATCCAAAAGAAACCTACCCAGGATGTATTAACTTATCATTTGCTTATGTTGAAGGTACGTGAGTTTGATGAGCTTTTAAGCTATTGCATAGCTTCTATCGCGAGCCTTGAGCGTGGGGACCGAATCCAGAAATTCCGTAACGAAAAAAACCTAACACCCCCCACTCCGACCGGCACAGCGGTGATACTTTTTAGTTTTTCCATCTCTCTTTTGTTTTTTTATCGGTTACCACGCTCAAAGTGTAACTTGAATTAATATCAAAGAAAAAAAAACAAAGGAAACAAGTGAATTAAATTAAAAATTTAAAAAACCCCCAACGCAATACGTATTTCACCATTTTTTGTATGGCGGCCATCTTGGATTTTAAATTTTATATAGGGGACTGTAATCTACTCGTTAAGCCCTTTCATTTGATACCCATATTGAGGGGGTCGTGGAAGAAAAAAGTAATCCGCCATTTTGTAGCGGCGGCCATCTTGGACCGATTTCCACCAAACATGGCTAAGAACACTCTCGACTAACTCTACTTTCAAACAAAAAAAACAAAATCAAAATCCGTTCATCCGTTTGGGAGCTACGATGCCACAGACAGACACATACACACACACACAGACAGACAGACAGACAGACAGACAGACAGACAGACAGACACGTCAAACTTATAACACCCCGTCGTTTTTGCGTCGGGGGTTAAAAAAATACTGCATTAATAAAATAAATAAATAATTATAATTTAAAAAATGCTATGCAATAGCTTTACCGCGGCAGTCTCCGAGTGCCACACGTCTTTTTTTTATCAGAGGTAGGATACAAAACTTGAAGAATTGTGAAATTGAAAAAGATGTGAAATTAAAGAACTTTCATTATCTTTTGTTGGAAGATATTATATTTTTCAAAAGCCCTCTCTTACACTCTTTTATGTACATAATTATACAGATATTTATATCTTTAATTCCTTTGTTCTGGTAGGATTTCACCTATTTGCTAAGACACGTGATAAGCATAGAACATTTTTCAGGACAAAAAACCCTGGCCACCTTATCCTTCCAACCCAATATGTTGCCCAAGTGAAGAGTATAGCAGAATAGATGATTCATAAGGAATGATTAATTAATACATTTTCTAATAAAATAATGAGAAAACCTCATTATTTTATAAAAATCTCATGTCAGTGTTTATTATCAAAGTCCTCTGAAACGCCTCGACCGATTTTCATGTTTTTATTTGTAATATTTAGTAGATATATAATATTATGGTCGTAAGCTATGTTACAACAGACGCAGACGAAGTTGCGCCGATTAGTTAGTAATTATATAATATGACATAGCAGAACTTAGTATTCTTAAATCTTGCACAACATTTGAAATGTTGACTGTGTAAAATGCCCAAATACAAGGTCGACGCAGTCACTCTATAATGTTTTGTACACCTATATCACATGGAGATGTAAATATATTTTCATAATTGAATTTGTTGACCCAAAAAATGATAACAAATGTTCTAATCATGTTCATGGTCATCGATACGCCATAACAACAGTTTGTGAATCTATATTAGACCGGTTTATTACTAGACACGATTCGAACTCGTCAATGACCCCACAATAATCTTACTTATATTATAAACGTAAAGGTTTGTAAGAATGTACGGATGTCTGGATGTATGTCTGTTCAAGGGCGAATCCAGGATTTGGTCCTGGTGGGGGCCAAGGTGCAGACGGGCAAAAATATTATAATTTTTACTACGAAAAGTGTGTGTTGAAAGTTCAAATATCCTTAATAATAAGTGCTGCGAGCGCCGAGAAAAAAATTATAATTTTGACCATGAAATATGTTCAAAATTCGTAACTCTACAATGCTTCTGGGGGCCTTGGCTCCCTGCCCCCTGTCTGTTACTCTTTGTCTTGTGGACCGATTGAGCTGAAATTTGATTTAGAGACCCTGTAATAACACATGAGTAAAACCGCTGGACGTAGCTCGTTAAAAATAAAAACTAGCTGACAAATCAAGGCAAAAGTCTCGCTGGTAACTGCTAAATAGATTTTGAAATTTGGCACAATTGTAATGATTGTTTTATTTTCAGGTGAATCTCTACTAATGGCACTAAAAGACATAGCGTTATCCAGTGGATCAGCTTGCACCTCAGCGTCTCTCGAACCATCATACGTGCTCAGAGCTATTGGCACAGATGAAGATTTGGCACACAGTTCTATCAGGTAACTAATGTAAAATTAAAAAAAAAAACTTAATATAAATGAGGACGGGACTCACGTTTTTATTCATATATCACGAACACAACTGAACCGCTTTAATGAAACTTGCACTGTACCTACAGTAAGGTAAAATAAATTAAAGCCAGCAGACACTTTGAAATTTTCAATATGTTGTTTAGGAGCCTTAAAAGTTAGTCCTATGTAAATATCTCAGTTCAAAAATTACATAGGAACATTTATCGATAACTTTTATCGAAGTTGGCTAAAGTCAACATTTGACTTGCTAATAAAAATGTGTTGATTACCTACTCATATTCACTTTTTCCGTCTAGCTAGTTGAGTTTTTTGTATTAAATTACTGTTAACAATGTGTTATATGAAAACTACAATGTTACTTGAAAACTCGTTCTGTTTCATTGGCCATGTTTTTGCATAGTATTATGGCGTGTAGGTACAGTCGAGTACATAATTAGCGAGCCGCAACAACGCATCGCATATAAAAAATCCACCTGCATCACTTTCGTTTATTCTATTGAAGTTATCCACATTACAGGCGCATCGGCCGCATTATCCGAGTGTACGTTTAGGTAATATAAAATGTCGGATTTTTGTATGCAAGTATTATCAAAATCGGTTCAGAAGCTTTTTCAAATAAAAAATAATTAAAACGTGTCTCCTCTTCGCGTAGGTATTTCAATACGGCGAACCACGAGAGCGCGAGTGCTTTTTTGAAGTCGGTTTTTTTAGTTCACTTGTTTATTAATAAGTGTAAGAATAATTTAATTGACAAATGCGTAATTAAACAAATTTTGCTGCTAATCTTTCCTTCAATTTCTTATACGACTGTACCTGCCAAAAACTCGCATAATATTATGTTACTTACTAGCGTTATTTAATAGCCCGCATTTTAAATTAGGCCATAAAAAAGTGACTCATGTTCTATTTCAGATTTGGCTTCGGAAGATTCACAACGGAAGACGAAGTTGATTACACGGCGGAGAAGACGATCAAACACGTAGAACGACTCCGGGAAATGAGCCCGCTTTGGGAAATGGTGCAGGAGGGAGTGGATATCAAAACTATTCAATGGTCGCAACATTAGATTTTATGGAGAAGTATTTTTTTATATAAACGGTAAAAGTACGTAACTGACTGATTGACTGATCTATCAACACTCAATCCGCTGTAAAGAATAAGTCGAAATTTGGCACGTATACAGTTATTACGGCGTAGACATCCGCTAAAAAAGGATTTTGATGCCGCGAATTAAATAGGTACATGTATAAAAGGTGAATATTATGACTAATTTAATGATCTATCACACACACTTAAAATTGTATAGATTCGATTGAAATTTAGCCCACAGATAGTTTAATGGCGCGGCGTAGATATCTGCTCAGAAAGGATTTGAATATGGGTGAAACCCCGAGCATAAGTTAGTATTCCATAAGATATACCATAAGCTAGCACTTCACTTGGCGCAGTGTTTGAAATTCTGAGTTTGACACTTTTCCAAGTGGGGCTAGCCTTTTAGACGTAGAGCAAAGATCTGGTTTAGGCGAATAAAACTAAAGATGTGTTTTACGTTCTTGCGCAACTGTAAATAATATGGTGTAACCATTTGATCCGAAATCTATTCTCGTCCAAGACGCATAGATGCCGAGACGACCGACAAATTCTCGTCTAATGACATGTTCCTGCAAAAAACTGCACGTTTTCTTGAAAGTTGACACAGATATGTAAATTTCTATCGTTATTTTTACAAAATATTTGAATACCATACACATTTTATGCAGCAATGTTTATTTATTGATTTTGAGAGAACCGGTTCTATACATCTTTGTATTTTTAGTTATATTTTCGTCTAATATTATATGCATAAGCTATTTTTAAAAACTTCAAAAGAAGGATGTTCTCAAGTCAACTGTTATTATAAAATGTTTGTGACGTCATAAAATTGTTAAGGCTGCGCACATTACAGGCGTACGCACATCGCAAACCGTAAAGAGTTAATTTGGCTTGAAGTGGTAAATGACTCAAAAATAAACCTTTATAGGTACGTATGTGCAGTGTGCATGGTTTTTAAACCAACCTAGAGGATTATTAACGTCTTAAGTCGATTCCAATTGTGTAGGAGTTCAATAAAATGCTGTAAATAGTTTTGAAAGTAGTGTAAACTCAAATATAATTTTATTGCAATACAATACACATTACAAACGTTAAAACACACAGCAATATAAAAAAAACACTATTGATATTATGTAGCTGTGTAAAGTGATTTGTGGAATGTAAATTAGAAATGTAACAAATACATGTTTGAAAAATATGTTATTTTAGCGAACAAATGTTCTAAATTAAAAATTGTAACTGTTATTGTGATGACATTTTAAACTATTTAAGACATTCACTCCATGAAGACATGGTCGAAAAAAATATGTAAATGGGTACTCTGCCCCGTCACTCGTAAAACTATAATATAATTTAAAATGTCATTGCTTTTAGTGATTTAGTCGCTTTGTTATAAAATATACGAAACATAATCATTACAGCTTTTTATTTCGTCTAACATAATATTCTGCCACATTTAGCTTTGGATGGAAGAGTAAAATTGCTAGAAAAATTACTAGGCTAAGACTAAAATTTTATGTCTGGGTGATGCAGTGCAATGTTACATACAAAATCGAAATTTTTAAATACACAGGTGACGTGACACCGTAGTTGACAATGGATAGTTGTTATCACTTACATAACACATGCTTCTAGCTAGCTCCTTTCAATCATTGTCTGCATAAAAAAACATAAAAAAGGTACACACCTTTCTCTACAAATGTTAAAAGAATAATTATACATAACAGCTGCCTAATTGCATAATAATTAGTAAAAGTAAATAAATTAAAGCTTCAACATTTTCACCTATTACTATGATACATTTCAATTTAAAAAATATTGAGTTAATACTTTAATCAAAATAACAGTCTATAAATAGGCCATTAAAATACAGTTGAGATAAATAACATGTAAATCACCAATAAGCTAAGGTGTATAATAAATGGACTGCATAAACAGATCTTTGTTTAAATAATAATAATATCAGGATGATGATATGACTGTCATATAAAATCTGCAGTCTTTTAGTGCCAACTAAATATAGTGGATCTCTTTTTTAATGTGCTAACTTAGAGTGCTTCTGCATTACATTGTGATCAGAAGCCAAATGATGCACTACAGACATCTAAATCAAGTCTGTGAAATGAGAGACTGAATTAACCATATTAGTTTATGTACTGTGGTTACTATCATCTGCCAAAAACAGAATTTGGGTGGCCGTAAGCACATACAAAAGAGTTCTACAATCTACGGATACACCTGACCATAAATTCAGTCTCTGATCAGATGTACTGCAGGCTAGCCATACTATGACGTAACGATAGTATTTGTATGGTGACTGTTATGAAGAATTCAGGCCAGATGAAGTACAGAAGCACTATAAATCTGGTGCTTAAAAAACCCATAGTATACTAAAAAAATATATGTTTAGGGCAGTAAAGTTACCTTATCATAATTCGAGAGTCAAAGTAAATAAATTATTATTTTAGTTTCTGTTACTATAATATCAATGCAGTCAGGTTAACATACTCAAAAGACACCCCCATATTTTAGAAGTGTCCTCACCCTTGAACCAACTTTTGTAGAGGAAATTTGTATTCTCAATTTATAAAAATGATGGCTGAGAAGATTCCTATTTTTTTTGAGTTTGATTAAAGCTGAGGTGAGGATACAGCTTAAAATATTTTAGGGTTTAGTCTAGTGCAAGAACACACAGTAAACTTAAATCTAAGCAAACAAAACTGGACAGTATGAAGCAAACATACATTAACAACTACAGGAGGGTTCCTCAGGTGGTTCAGGGTTAGATATCTTGAAGCTGTTGTGATCTAACGTCTGTAGCTCGATCCTCGATCTATTTGACTCTACCAGCTGTAGAGCAATGTCTGCAAACATCTCGTCAACACCTTTGCCAGACTTGCATGAGGTTTTATATGTTGTGTTGATCAGGTTATGGCATTGTTCGCTGAAATAAAACATTGTATAACTAGCTGGAAAATGAATTTACATAAAATAGTGGATCTTTAGATCATAAAGGGCAACTTATAGCCATTTTAAAACATCAGTAGTAGTTAATTTTTACTACACATCCGCAACATCAAAAAAAATCATAAAAGACTTGTCTCTTTCCTGTGACGTTTAAATATTTAGGTAGGGAGGACGTAAAAATATTAAGTAAGGTTATCTTGATGTCTCATAAAAAATAATAATAATTATAAGCTTAAACTATTATGTACTTATCTAATAACCTGAAAAGAGCTGAATTTTGTTATGTAGTTACCTAAAAACCTGTAGTAAAACACACTTTCTAAAAGGCAAGACAACTAAATAAAATTATTAGATATTTACCAGAACATCTCGATATCAGCATCAGTAACTTGCGGCGACAACCCCTCCAAATCAGACTTGTTCCCACAGAGGAATATCTTAGCATTCTCAGCGTATGTGACAATGTCCAACAAGTGCTGACTTAGAATGTGGAAAGATGAGGAGTTGTCCAGAGAAAACACCAGAATGGCTGCTTCAGCAAACTTGTAGTAGCTGGATGTGACTGAAGCAATCCTCTCCATACCTCCTGTGTCCCATAACTGCAACTGAAATAAAAAAGGGATTTTTGAAAAAATATTTTTTTATGCCTTTGTCATCCCAATGGGTGAAGGACTTTCGTCTCTCAAGTACTCCCTGTTTATAGCCATTGCAGGCCAATCCATTGAAGAAATAAAGCATTATAATAGTAGGTAGTGAATTGATAGAATTTATCAAACAGTAAATAATGTTACTTGCAAAAGATACAGTAGGCAGTAACTTTATAAGTGTAATTGAATGGTAAGAGCAATAGTTTTTTGCTGTGGTAGGAGCAATAAAAAACTGACATGTAATATAATATTTAATTGGATTAATTAGATCTAGATTAAGTAGGAAGATCATTTGAATAACTCTATATATGGTTACTAAAGGAAGGTGCAATCATTGTCTATTTTCAAAATAGCTCCAAAACAAGTAAAAGTGGATGTAAGCGATACGTCGGTACAAAACGGCCAACTTGAGAAGTGGGTTTACAGCATACATTTGCATTATTTAGAAATAACTTTCAGTATGAGTATATATAAGTAGATGCAACAAAACAATGTAAAACAAGACCAACCTTGACATCTTTATCCCCAATTGGGAAAATTTTCTCAAAGTGATCTAAACCCAATGTAGATCTTCTATCCGAGTTTGGGACGTAAGTATTATTGATGAAGCGACGAAACAAAGAGCTTTTACCCACTCCATATTCTCCACACAAAATCACTTTAAGCACGGGTGTTTTTACCATAGCCATTGCAACATAAATAATTATAATTGCACCTCGAAAAGACGCTCAATAAATATTTTTTAAAATATAAAAACTAAAAACGTCTCTAAATTTTCGATATCTCTCGCGGAAGTAAACCACAGATCAAAGTAGAATTCGAAATTAGTCTTTTGACTTTTGACGTATATCAGATGTCATGTCATCTTTTTTTTTCATGTCATCTGACATCAGCAATCGCAAAAAATGACAACTATGACATTGACAATAGACAATTATTGACAAAGACAAGTGACAACCCCCAATTATGGAGTTTTGGCGGCAAGCCTTGATCATATCATTAGCTCCACGTCTTTTGCTTAATAATCGTGTAGAATTTGATTGTTAGCGTGTAATAATGGTGGAATATTGCATGTTAAGTGTTTTTGAATGTGCACAGATGTAGGCAAGTGATATGGTGCTGAAATATGAATTTTGGTGCCCCCTCCAAAACTCCTCCGAACTTTCAGTAAAATTCCACCCATTTTACTGGAAGACTCACGTGACTAGACGAGCTATTAAGCTCACTCTGACTCTGACCTGACTAACTAACTTATTACTTAAAAAATAACATTTAACTTGACACTGGCAAAACACGAAAGTGGAGACCATAATTTAATATCCCGTGAACATTCACGAATTTTACTCGACACTGGCAAAATGCACATGTTGCCATATTATTAAAAACTATGTATTATCTATGATTAAAAAGAAGAAAAAAAAAAAAAAAAAAAAACCCCCCAATTATGACATTTAGCAGGTAAACAGTGAAGCAAGCGCTCGGTCTAATTTTATTTTTAAATTATGTTATAATTTTAAAGGAAAAAGTCATTTATTTTTAATAAAATTTAGTTGTGGTAAATTTTATATAAAAACAGGAACATAAACGGTGAAAAAGTATCTCCCAATCAAGTGAAAATAGTAGACGAGCCTATAGAATACAATCCAGTATCCAGGCTTTATAATGAAAGCAGAGTTTAATTTTATTGCAAATTCATAATATTTATGTAAGTTAAATTACTAATACTCGAAAACTTGCTTATTATATACAATTGTATTCCCGCATAAAACTTAACGCCAATAATTATTGCACTAACCTAGAGAGATAACCTCTTATTTATTGTTGCTTAGGCTAAGGCAAGCTTTTAATTATTGCATTAAAATAATTGCTTAACATATAGATCAGGTTATCATTCACTTTAAATGTGTTTCAGCAATTTCATCGAGTGAGAAAGAATGTAGTTTGCATTCAAAAACAAAATTTTGAACTGCTGAAGTTAAGGTCCAAAATGTTGGTATTATTTATAAACTATTGTATTCAGCATAAATTCGCTAAACGAATGTTAGAGCACTGTGTCTACTTAATTATATTGCTAGTTTTAATACCAGTATTTTATTACTGTGAGCTATATGTTGTTTTACCAGCTGTAGTTGAGGAAGGAACACAGGCTTATTTTGTGCATTTATTTTTAGGGCACTTTCTACTTATTAATATTGTAGGTAACATGATTTACGGCATGTTTACCGATACAAGTATTAATGGGAAAATGTTAATAAATAATGATAAAAGAGATTGGGCATTCTGTGAGGTATGTGAACGACACCGTCCGCCCAGAGCTTGGCACTGTTCTAGTTGCAATACATGTATACTAAAAAGAGACCACCACTGCACATTTTTAGCATGTTGCGTTGGATATTATAATCATAGATATTTCCTTTTGTTCACATTCTATATATTTGTTGCAATGATATATGCTTTATTCTACAACATATTGTATTTAAGGGAGAATTATACATCTAGCCAATGGATTCTTTTTATAAAAATTTTTGTACCACTTGCTAATTTTGCATTGAACTTTAACTCTGATAATGATGAGTCACTGTTATTAGGTTTAATCATAGTGAATGTGATAGTAGCCTGCTTTACAGGCTTTTTATTTATATATCACTTTAGAAATGTTATAAGAGGTAAAATAATTTATGAAAAGAAAAAGAATGTTGAAGAATATGACTATGATATGGGTTGGAAGTTAAACATAAAAGAAGTATTCGGTAAATATTGGTACTTGACTTGGATATTGCCTTTTATAAGAAGTCCTTTACCTGGTAATGGAATGGAATGGCAAGCCAACATTAAACAAAATTAATTGTGTAAATAATGTATTAATTAAAAAATACAGTATTGCTATGTGCCTCAATAGAACTTACAATAATATTATGTGATAAGAAATATATACCTCAAGTATATACCTACTTTTACTAAATATAGCATTGTAATTATTCTTACAACTGGTGATATTGCAATGCCTTATATATTTTTTTGTTAGTACAGTCCAATCACAATCTTATTTCCACATGGCTGAAAAGACTTATTTAAATTTAAATTCTATGGAATATAAGAAATGAAGAAAAAGACGTGTGGCACTCGGAGACTGCCGCGGTAAAGCTATTGCATAGCATTTTTTATCAACCTAAGTAATTATAATTATTTATTTATTTTTTAAATAAATAATAAATAAATTTGTTTTATATCGGTCACCACGCTCAAAGTGTAACTTGAATTAATATCAAAGAAAAAAAACAAAGGAAAAAAATATAGTGGAGGGTGTTAGGTTTTTTTCGTTACGGAATTTCTGGATTCGGTCCCCACGCTCAAGGCCCGCGATAGAAGCTATGCAATAGCTTAAAAAGATTTGAAAATGGTACTTACAATGTACTTTTGTAATAAATAATTAAGTTCTGTTCATAAGATTGTGTATGATTTGTACATATTTTTCTGCTACTTAATAATATTTTAAAACTTATATGTTACTTACAATTATTATTTTTAATGAATAGTAAGTAATGTTAATGCAAAGTTTAACAATGCAGTTTATCAATTATTATAACTGTGGTTTCAGGCCATTGCACTGTAATTTATTTAATGCATTTATTTTTTGCACTTAATAATATTAAAGCTAAGGCTATTTCCATATTTTATGCTTAATAAATAAAAAAAAAACTGCTTATTGATTTTGTTCAGTTGACAAAGTACCTACATTATGATTTTTAAGTTATTATTTTGTACAGTTCAGTTATATATTATTATAATTTAATAAAGTATTAATTTGTGTACAAAGTTAGTTTTAATTTAGATCAACCTGTTATTGTTGGATGTATGTAGTAAGTACAAACTTGCTTTTTACACGGGACTGCCATTCCAACCAATTGAACCGATCAACTAGTTGGTCAGAATGGACTCGATTAATCGATTTGTTCCGATCGGACCAACCAGTTGATCGGATATTTTATTTATAACAAAAATGTTCCGTTCGGAGCAACTGAAATTCTTAAAAAACGGATCAACTGTATTCTTTCTCAACTAAACAACTATTTAGTTGGTCTATAAGATATATTTTTAAACACATAATATTATAATATGAAACTTGAAATACCAATATCGCAGAAAGAACTCGTCCTAGGCTAAGCATTTCAGAAGACAGCTGTCAAACTTAAAATGTTAATATCTCGGAAAATACTCGTCCTAGAGTGACGCTGTCATGGAAGAAATGAAAGATCTTAAGGAAATCTAGATTTCAGATGACAGCTGTCAAACTTAAAATGTTAATATCTCTGAAAATTCTCTAGAGAGACACTGTCATGGAAGAAATGAAAGATCTTGAGGAAATCTACATTTCAGATGACAGCTGTCAAACTTAAAATGTCAATATCTCGGAAAATACTCGTCCTAGAGTGACACTGTCATGGAAGAAATAAAAGATCTTGAGGAAATCTACATTTCAGATGACAGCAGTCAAACTTAAAATGTTAATATCTAGGAAAGTGCTCGTCCTAGAGTGATGTTGTCATGGACGAAATCAAAAGTATTGAGGAGATCTTCATTTCAGATGTCAGCAATCAATCTCGGAAAGCGCTGGTCCTAGCCTGATCTCGGTCCTGATGACAGCTGTCATTTGAAATAATGATCTCAAGACCTTTCATTTCTTCCATGACAGCGTCACTCCAGGACGAGTACTTTCCGAGATATTGACATTTTAAGTTTAACAGCTGTCATCTGAAATGAAGATCTCCTCAAGACCTTTCATTTCTTCCATGACAGCGTCACTCTAGGACGAGTATTTTCCGAGATATTGACATTTTAAGTTTGACAGCTGTCATCTGTCATGTATGTACGCTTTGGTTTTATTTAACGTTCTGTGTATTTAGGAAAATAATTCACGTTGAAGTGGTTTAAAAACATTATTCGAACCAATGAAAAAGTTGTTCGGTTGGGAAAGAAAAATAGTTGGTCAGTTTTGAGTTGTGTAGATAAGAACAAATTTTAATTTTTAAAGTATTCCAATCCAACCAACTAAAAAGTTGATTCGTTAGGAAAGAAAAATAATTGATCAATTTCAGTTAGTCGGTTTAGTTGGTTGGAATGGAAGTTTACAAGATTTGATTTACTTTCACCTGTCTGTTGTCTGTCTGTAATCAAATCTTGCAATTTCATATTGATCCACTTCCCTGTTTCCGATTGAGCTAAAATTTAACATGCATGTAGGTAAAGGTAAATCAGATGACAATGCAATATTATTATGACATCGAGCTGATCTGATGATGGAGCTGGAAGGTGGCCATAGGAACTTATAATTTAACGACGCAACCCCATCTTGTTTTTTTAAAATTTCACTTGTTTTTTTTTACATAATTTACTATCTCCCGTGTGGGACTTACACTTCCCTGTTATTTCTATTAATTATTAATATACTTTTTGTGATTTTTGTTTCCCAAACTTTGATTATGGCTAAAAAAAATAGCAAAGCCAAAAAGTAAAATAAAAAAAAAACTGTTGACTGTCAATATGACAATCGTCAAAGCTGTCAATTGTCAACTGTATTTTGATGATGTTTGGAATTTATTGCTATCGATTGAAATTGCATTTTAATACAATGAAATTTTGTTTGTTTTTCTAAAAGTGTGGTAGAAGTCCTGAAATATAATAAAGTGCTATAAATTATATCGTGACAACAAAATTATATCATGCGAAATGGAGTTACTGATGGTTTTGATTGTGGAGCACAAGTCGTAATGTTAATGGAATAAGAAGTCGTTTACAAGTTCTATTCGGAAGATTGTACATACAAATAGAAATTTAGTAAAAGGCACTGATATAACTGAAAAAAATTAAAGAAAAGGTGCATAAAGTGACTACCTACAATGGATTTGCAAACGTCTCATTTGGCTGCCGCGCTAATGTCGGGTACAACATACAATATGAACCCGGAGCCAGCGGTCCCTGTGACTCCGGTTCTAGAGGATAAAATGAAGAAACCGGAGCCGCCGAAGGAACCATTGGATGAGGATAAAGAGGAAATCGCTAGTGGTGAAGAGTTTTCTGATGAGGTTGGTAATAAATATAGCATATTAAACAAAAATGCATTTTAAAGTTACAGTTGTCTAAACTTAAGAATTTTAAAGATACAACTGTAGGTATTTTCGATCTTGACATTGTTAGAGCTTTGTTTTATTGAAAACTTGTGGACCCATACACATTTCATATTTTTTTTTTTTTTTTATACAAGATCAGTGATTCTCTACTATATTATGCATGTATTATACATTATAAACCATACTCTTGAATCAATCTATTAAAATAAACTGTATAGAAATTCGTTCAGTAGTTTTAAAGATCAAAGCATACTTAAGGACAGACAGATAGATGCAGGAAGCAACTTTGTTTTATACTATGTAATGGAATGATGAGGGCCTGAAATAACTCATAGAACATACCTACCCAGTAATCATTTTACTAAATGAAACTATTTAAAAACATTCTATGCCACTATATTTTTCATGTGCAATATTAATACTTATCCCAACAAATTATCTGAGTCTTTCAACTTATAGCAACTTAAAAAATACAATTAACTATGTCTCTGCTTCAAGCCTAACTGTGCTGATTAAAATTTTTATATACAAATTATCTGAGTTAAAAATAATTTGAAATAAACAAAAATATGCTCAAACATTTACAAAAAGCTAGTTAAGATATTATTACAAATTACAGATATTATGTAATCAATGTATGTGCCATTTTTACAAGCTTTTATTTACTTTCACCTATCTGTTGTCTGTTTGTCTGTAATCAAATCTTGCAAGTTAAATTTGACCCACTTCCCGGTGTCCGATTAAGCTGAAATTTTGCATGCATGTATAAATCGGATGACAATGCAATATTTTTATGACATCAAGCTGATCTGACGATGGAGCTGGAAGGTGGCCATAGGAACTCTGTAATTAAACGATGCAACCCCATCGAGTTTGGGCTCATTTGATTTGTCTTGACGAGTACTTTATGGTGCTAGATGGTAATAATAATAAAGCTTGTTTTTAAATGTTTTTTGTTAAATTTAACTTGTTTCAATTGTTTCCTTCTCTATAGGAAGCTGAAGCTCAGTCAGGCAACAAGTCTATGCCAGGACGAGGCGTCACCCTACAGATGCTTTTGGAGGAAAAGATGCTGGAGCCAGGAAACGCTGCTATGACAATAGAATATTTGGTAAAATACAATAATTATACATACACAATACACACATACATATAATCACACCTGGTTCCCGTTGGGGTAGGCAGAGACTATTTGCCGCGGATGAATGCTTCGGCGTTCCCGTTGCCCCGGCACTATGGCGTCCCGCAGGAACACCCCCAGGTTTTTAGTGGGTGTCCCCGCTGCTCCCATCTTTGGCGGGGGAGTCCCACATACCGCCCCGCGCCCCCCGGCGTGGGGTGATGATGCGTAACGCATTTTCCTGGGATAAAAAAAAGGCAGAGACTATTTCCCTCCATTTGAAGAAGAAAGAAAGATATATATATATTTATTTGTGACAAACAACAAAACGGAAATAAAACATTATAATATATGAGCTCTTAACTACCTACTTATATAGTTTGGCATTTGGTATGATCCTGACACACCTCTTTTGCTTCCTCAACTTTAAATAATTATTGTAATTGTTATTTGACTCTGACAGTAGTAGTAGTATAAGTAATAGTAGTAGGGTAACCTCTTCTTCTGCTTCATAGTGAATATCCTGGTTAATAACCAGGGTCTGCTGTCCATCTTTCTTCTATCCACTTTGGTTTGTCTTCAGCATCCTCGATATTTAGGTCATTGGTTCTTCTATAGTCCCACATGACTTTAAGTCAGTGGCACTTCAGCCTACGCTGAGATTGTGCTCCTATGTTCTTTAGTGTAAACCCCACAATTACTAATTTATGAAGTCAAATTCTTTTTTCCAGGGTCAAAAATTTGTAGGTGACCTCCAAGCAGACGGTAAAATAAAGTCTCACGAGACAGAAACAATATTCTGCTCCCCATCAGCCTGGGCCATCCATTGCAAGAGAATCATCAACCCGGATAAAAGGTCTGGCTGTGGATGGGCTTCCGTCAAGTACAGGGGAAAGAAGTTGGACACTATTAAAGCTACCTATCTTAGAAAGAAGCAGATTCAGAGAGAGAATATGCATACTGATGGTAAATATTGTAATATGTTACAATAGGATTTTAAAAAAGTATGTACAACAAGTATGTACGCCGCCGAGGCCGGCCTAAGAAGTGATGACGAGATGATTTAGACACATACCAGATCAGCTGGCCCGAGGTGGCGCAAGAAAGGAACAAATGGAAAGATTTAGGGGAGGTCTTTGCCCAGCAGTGGGACAGTATAGACTAGGAAAAAATAAATGTACATTAAGTTAAGTTTGTAAATGTCAGCAGTTATTGTTCTGCTTGAGCAGTGGTGTGCAAACATTTCTGTGCTTCGGTAGGAGGGCATTGTAGTTAGTGATATTACTGGGTTGAAGAGTCTTGACATCTTATGACTCTTGAGTAAGCATTGGTGCTGTCTACCTAGAATTTTA
Organism: Hemithea aestivaria; assembly: GCA_947507615.1. NCBI lineage: Eukaryota > Metazoa > Arthropoda > Insecta > Lepidoptera > Geometridae > Hemithea > Hemithea aestivaria. Next base: position 7,620,692 of record OX382327.1, on the reverse strand, counting down.
CAATATTGTGAATTCCTGGGTTGATTATGTGACTGATTATGGACAGCATTATCTCTTAACATCAGCAGAGAGTCTTGCTCGTCAATTTACTTTATGCATTCTATGTAAAAAAAAAAGAAAATGATTTTGGAAACTACCGCGAGTGTTATCCATATTATAAATACGACACGGCTGTACTCACGTTGACTATTACTACTCAACCACGGTTTCGGACAATTACGATGCCCTTCATCAGCAGTTCACGCCTGCAGTAACCGACGCTGAACCCGCTGATCTCAACGAATAGTCAACGTGAGTACAGCCGTGTCGTATTTATAAAAAGAAAATGGTTGAGTAAAAACACATTGTAGGTTTGTTATTTATCTTATGTTGTAATAACCTAACCTAAAGTTGTCTAAATTCTTATTGGTCAAAGTTGTTAGATCTTAAGTCCATAACCAGAATGTTTGAATTTTACAGAAGAAACAGAAATGGAAGTGGAGAGTCCACCAGAGCCACCGCCACAAAGGATTGTCATGAAACATAATACCGTGCCAAACAGGATGATGCAACAGTATGTACCCCTTTTTAGGCTTCCATAGTCAAAAAGGAACCTTTATAGTTTTGCTTTGTCTGTCCGTTCGTCTGTCCTTCTGACCATCTCTCTGTCTATCCATCAGTCTGTCTGTCTTTTCGATTTTTTTTTCTGTTTAATCCCATCTTGTGGTGTGTTGTTCAATAGGTAATATATTAATGTCTGAAGTATTTTTTGAGCTAAAATCCGAACTTAAATGGCTTTAAAGCACTGATCATTAATTGTAATCAATAATCTTATTTCTATTTTTCATTCAACCCCATCTTACCATTATTGTTTGTCTCCAGTGATGCCAACATGCTGATAGAAGCAGTGTCATTCTCATCAGCCGGTAAAGTCCAACCTTTCCTTGTGTCTGTGAGCTCCAATGCTACATTAGTGCTTGATATCCACTGCCATTTGAAGAAGGAAGAGGTGTATGGATATTTTGCTGGAACCTGGGATTTGAATACACACAGTAAGTAAATAGATAACTATGAGTAACTACTAGGTATCTACTAAAAAATAACACTTCAGTTTACTAATTCCTATCTGTATAAATTTATAAAACGAAAGTGTGATTGTCAGCCTTAACTGTCAACCACAGCACAAGCTCCGGAACGGATTAATTTTAAAATTAATTTTATTATAATTAGTTTAATAAGTGTAATACAAATACTAATAATATAAGTACCATAATAATCTCTTAAGGTTATTAAGATCAAGTTGTTTTGAGTTTGGATAGACTTATTTTACTATCAAAATTATCTATTACTTTCAGATTTGATGATAACACACACATTTCCATGCCTTATAAGCAAGAACGACCCAAGGCCCCGTGTTATGGTAGAACTGGAAATTCAGATGGAGATAGAAAAGTTGGGTCTTACATTGCTGGGATGGTACCATTCACATCCAACCAACCCTGCCATGCCGAGCCTGAGAGATTGTGATAACCAGTTGGAGTATCAGATCAAAATGCGGGGACCATCTGAGGTGTCGTACGTCCCGTGTATTGGTGTCATTTGCTGTAAGTTAATAATTTTACAATGAACTGGAATTATTCACAAAATAAATTAATTGAGGTTTATACTTAAACACGACGGTACAATTTTTGCAGCTTTTCATAATGACACAAAGTTCACATGTTTTCACACACTTGATTTTTTTGCAGTAAGAGCTTTTTATCTCAGAATAATGTAATTTGCCCTATTCAGTACACCTGACAAACTAAATTTCATATTGATTGGTTGAGTAGCCTAAATGTAAGTTAATATTAGTTACAATTATTTTTGCTTTGATTCCAGCTCCATATAACCCTGAGAGTCCAGTCCTGGAGTCATCCTTGACCTTCTTCTGGGTGATGCCTCCTCCAGAACAGAGGCCCACAGAGTACCCCCGACCTCTCCTACTTCAATACAACATGGTACATGACAGTCATCTCTCACAGCATGCAATGGAACAAATAAGAAAATCCATCAAATATTACATTGCATTTGCAAACGAAACCTTCGTAGACTTCAAGGAAAGCTTTAAGCCAGATATCACATATCTGGATAAACTGAAATGTACGCTCACGGCTAAGTTTCCAAGGGAGCAGAGTGATGGCTTACTGTGGCATTTTATTCGCGACGAATTAGGTTGTTCATCTGAACACGATGATAAGATGGATCTGGACGCGTTGTTGGCAGTTCCTCAACCTATTCCAGTTTCTAAACCTACTCCGCCGACGTCGGTACCAAATTTTCCTTCAGTCAGTACATTGCAGCAGATGGTGAGCCGGCCGGTAGGAGTGCCTCCTATAAACGTGTCCTCCGGTATCGGCTCGGGATCGCCACATAAGTTTGAAACGCCCCAGTTGAATATTCCTGTGTTGCCAACTTCCAAGTCGTCGTCGTCAAAATCGGCGACTCCTACTCTTCCACCGTCGTATCCGACAGGTCTTGACATGCTCACTAGTATGGCTCTCGGTCTAGGCACCACTAATATGGGTATGCCGCTAGGAACTAGTGGATTGGAAAGTCTCGCAGCCGCCAATAGCATGCTTAGTGGGTTGACCCCAGGATTGCCGGCCAGTCTGACTGCGAGCTTGACTGGTGGAAAATTACCCGATCCACCGTCGTACGCTGCGTCCTTACAGAATTTGACCAGTAGCTTGGGGAGCTTTGACAAGGCCGCTAGCAGCACGTCGACTAGCGCGTCTTCCACGCCCATCCCTGCCAGTATCGCTTCCAATCTCATGATGAGCTCGGCAGATATTGCTAACGCTTTGTTCTCGGCCAGTAAGTATTCTAATGCTGGCATATTGGGCATACCCGATCCTATGTCAAAGTCGACTTTGGCTGCTAACAATATGTTCTTGTCGCCATCACTCATGAAGATGCAGGAGTCCTTAATGAAGCCTCTGTCTACGAGTAGTCCGATATCTGCAAAAGTCGGTTTAGATCAGGGTGTTCTAATGAAGTCTCCTCACGATTTGCTCAAGAGTAGCAAGGATTACGCAAAAGATTATGGGAAAGAATATAGTAAAGATTATGCAAAGGAATACAGTAAAGATTATACAAAGGAATACAGTAAAGATTATGCGAAGGAATATAGCAAAGATTATGCCAAGGAATATGCAAAGGATTACGCCAGCAAAGACTATGCCAAGGACTATGCCAGCAAAGATTATAACAAAGCGGATTACAACAAAGCGGATTATAACAAAGCGGATTACAACAAGGCAGATTACAGTAAATCGGATTATAATAAGGCGGATTACATAAAAGACTATGCAAAAGATTACGGCAAAGAATACGCGAAGGACTACGCAAAAGATTATGCCAAGGAGTATGGCAAGGACTATACGAAAGATTACAGCAAAGAGTACTTACCGCCAGACTTCGGTAGTATTGGGAAAGGGAAGAGTGATGCATCAAGCGTTAAGCCGATGGAACTATCTGACCCGGCGGCTGCTGGGTCCAAACCTGAAACGTCTAAGGTTGAGCCAATGGACACGCAAGCGACCGACTTCAGCATGCCTCCTCGAGTGGGTGGTGAATCATTTTTGAACCAAATGATGGAATTGACCAAAAAGACTACCATGCCGGATTATATGCCAGACTATAACAGGCCTGAACATCAGCCGATTAAGTTATCAAAGCCGGAGGAACTAGCGACTTCCATGCCAGCGTCTAGCCACTCGTATATGAACTCTTCTAGTATCGTTGACACTATCGCGCAGGTCGCTATGGGCAACTTTTCTAAACAAGATCAGCCCCTTGACTATGGGAAAGAGCAAGATTATTCCAAACATAAGGCGAGTGAGAGCGATAAATGAGATTCGGCCTTCGATTTCTGGAGCATGGATTATTTTCAACTGTAAATGGATATTAATTCATACTCCAGAATGCTGGTACAGTGATGTGTTTGTGACGAACGTACATTTTGACATTCATTCTGAATATAATTTTCTATATCGTAGTATTTGACTGACTGAAGTATTTTTAGTTATAAAGAATTTTTAATGAGTGTTTTAATGGTAATTAATAGCAGAATTTCGACAATCATAATAATTCCATTAATATGTATTATGGTTAGAGTTGCTGCCAAGTGTAGATATTTTATGTCGTTCAAATTTGTAATAAGAGTAATTTAAAGGAAACTATTTCAAACTCGTTTATAATAACCGAGACGCATATTTTAATGCATAATATCTTAAAGACCTCTCTATCGATTTCGATTAAATTTAAATAGGGGAAGTTTTGAATCATGAAATTTGAGTTGAATCAGTTAACATGCATTAATTCCAACGAATTGAAAACCTATCCTCCTATTTTGAAGTCAGTTAAACTAGTGGACAGACATTATATCTGCAGTTGCTCCGTAATAATAACCATATTTTTTAGCATTGTAATAGTATAATATAATCAATATCATCTCAGTATTTTTAATTTTTATATATTTAGACATATAATCCGTATGTAATCATTTTAGGATACTCGATTTACCTATCTAGTAGGTACAATATAATATGTTAATGTGTACTTTGGATCTCTTTAATTAAGTAATCAATTTTATACGATTTTTTATGTCTTTAGTCTGATGATTAAATAAATAATTATAGGTATACATTACATAATTTATCATCCATTTGGAATGCACACCCATAGCCCAGTTTATGTAGTTTCCATGAATTTACAATAGTCCCGTCACTTCACGGAGGCTGTTTTTGAATTTTTTTATAGCTGCGGCCAGCGGTTTTATCCGCTGTAATGTAGTGTATATGCTATTCCAGGGTCTTCCCTTCCAATTTTCTGCTCAATTTATGCGTGAAAGAGTAACAAACATTCATCCAGACATCCATACATTCTTACAAACTTTTACGTTTATAATTTCCATCTAGGTATCTTACTAATTAGTAGTAAGATAGATGGACTCAGAGACGGACTCCGGTGCAGAAAAGTGCTATCTTTTGCCTTTAAATTAAAATCTTAACTAGGAGAATCAATAGCGCGTTGGACTTTTATGTATCCGTGTACGCCAATAAAAAATCCGGGCTTAGCCCGTGTTTAGTAGCGACATAATAATATTTTAGCTTTGTAGACCAATATTTTGTATTTTAATGTGGTAGCTATATTTATAAATTTTAATGATTAATATTGATGTAATCTGAATGATAAATTATTTATACGATAAGATTATCTTTTTTTTTGCATTCAAATAATGTGTAGCAAGGTTATTATAATAACATTTGGAGAAGTTCAGGTGTTCTTGAACTTTTGTCAAAGAATTTTATATCACCTTACCTATATATTAAGTAAATTAAAAGCCTCCGCACTACACTTATTCGATTCCGATCCGAATCCGTCAAACTATGACGTTTCAGCGTAGCCATAGAAAACTATAGTACTAATGTCTACATTGGTTCATTAAATATCGTCATTTACATTACGATAATGGACAGAAAATTAAGATTGTAAATTGTAACGCGAATGGTGTCTACAATCAAAGAGGATATAATCTACATTAGTATTTCTCTTTGTAGCAAATGCCTTTATTAAATTAAATAATCTATGTACCTAAGTGTGTAAGCAAAGATCATTGTGACGGATTCGGACCAGATTCGTGTCAGCATTCATATAAAATTGCGATACGAATGCACAGGCCTAAATACGCATTTACTAGTATACCATACTGAACGAACAATTATTAGTTATTATTTAGTGTTAATTCCGCTCTAAATAATAGATGATTTAGAGCGGAATTAACACTAAATATTAAATAATAACTAATAATTGTTGTGATGGATTTCCGCAAAGTAACGCCTAGTTCCATTAATTATATTGAACGAAGCAAATATATTATAATTAAATTGATAACTCAATAGTGTTGTTCTCTTGAAATTTCAACCTACATAAATTATCATTTAATGCCGTTTACTAGGGATCAGAGTTTGTTCAGGGAAGCCCCTAATCTGATAAGCATAATCCGTTGCAAAAATAAGCATGCAATTATCTATAGAATTTATTACACTTATTCAGTTCAAATATTATAATCATGAAATTAGAAGGTGCAAAATGCTGGATCTTTTAGCTTTTTAGTAGGTACTAAATACTTAACTATGTGAGCTCGATTCTTGAAAAAAAGCAGTGGCTTGCGTTTTATATAATACGAGTATTATAGATAAATCTTTACTGCAACACCTCAAAATATTCCAAAAACCTAAAACTAGGACATGATTCTTAATCTAAGTAAGTGTAGATACTCTTAATAAAGTTGCCTTCCATAATATTACGTCAATATGAATGTAATATGTATAAGTTTTCGCTTGCTTCTTTATGCAATATGCACGTGACGAGCTCCACGGTCGCTTAAAGTGCATAAAGGGCTGTTTTATGTATGTAGATGTTTATTTTTGACCGTGATTATGTAATGCGATTTCTATTTATTGCATTGCTCAATGTTAATTGTTAATTAAATGGTCTAATACAAAAGGAATTCCTATAAGGATGCCTAAGTTGATAATAGAATATAAAATCACGGCTTTCGATTGATCTACGATAATCGATAAACTGGAAATGTATAATCGTTGATAATATAGTGACGATCTACAGAGATAACGGCGATTATTTTCAAGCATCTTATTGTTTCATTATTAGTTGATTTCCTACGACGTACAGCGATAAAAGTGTTATTGATAATAATTATTGTGATTGGTGATGTGGGTTTTGTAAAAATGATTTTTTTGTAGTAAAATTGAGGGTAAGTAGCCATTTTTATTTTCTTTAGTCCATTTTGCACCACGCATGCTAAGAGATACAACGATATCCGATGCCAGTCGCTGGGAGTGGTTTTGGAGGAAGATAGAGAACAGAGTTAAGTGGTGTGCCGAGGGGAAGCCTATGTCCAGTCGCGGGCGATTGTAGGCCGATGAAGATGCTATGCGAATCAACTTATTTTCATATTCATCAATATAAAAATTGCATCTCATTAGGCCATCGCAGACTTCCTGTAATGAACTAGCAGTACCTACCCACGGCTCTACTCGTTGAATTATTTTCTGTGTGCTATTCATATTCACATAATACTTATTAAAAATAAAGTTTTCTGGTACTGTACCTATATGGTAATTGTTCATGTATTGTTTCAGAAATATGGCAACGACGTCATCTTTCAAAGGTCTTCGAGATGACACTGACGAGTCGGATTCAGAATTTACACCCCTCTACGACGATGGCGACGAATTAGAGTAACTATTTTGATTTTCTTTGGGTTAAAAAAATGGGATGGGCCTACATGGAATTTATTCTGTCTTCTAACATCTAGGTATAGGTAGACTGACTTTCCACCGCGTCGTCAATTATCATCAGACGATACGATAGCCCAATGGTTTAGGTGACCATTAGGTAATATAGAATTCAAAATAATATAAGAATTTTGAATATAGTATTTCAAAACGAAAATTGCACTTGCATTTGACAATTTTATTACGCGCACAATGCTTAAGTAGTGTAGTCATTAAGTTTATCTATAGATTAGATTCATTTATAAGTACAAGTCTAAAATAACAACATAATTTATGGAATGCATTATCTAGAGGTATTTATGTGAAAATATAAATTTACGACTATATAAGACAGTCTGGAATGTGGTTTATAAGATAAGTATGTAGGTAATTTACGAATGGATTGTTAAAAAAAAACATTGGATTCACCAGAGGTAGATATTGGCTAATTTATATAGGGATTGTCACAAATTAGTCAATACGGCCTCAGGGACAATGGGCATAACGCTAACAACTTTCTGCTTATTGTTAAAATAAATAATTATCACTATACTCCCGAGCTTTTGTATGAACGCAGTCTATGCGCATTGAGGCGCAATGTAGGAAACCTTATGTTTACCAGGATCTCATGAAATGACTTGTCATTGATAGATACGTGACTGTTCAGGACTATCCGACGCCACGTCATTATCTAATTTAAGTCCGCAAACCAAAGTCTTATTTTAAACAACACCTTTACTCACACAGTGAGCGAACAGCACAAGAAACAAAAGGATGGAATCTGTTCCGCGAGATTCCAGTGAAGAAGGAAAGTGGTTCCACTGTGTCCACGAAATGGGTAGAAAACAGCGTGAAAGTTCTCAAATTCCTGGCCTACATTGTCGTGTTTATATTCGTACTTGGATCTGCAGTCATCGCTAAAGGAACACTCCTGTTTATCACTTCTCAGTTGAAGAAAGACAGGGAGACCACACACTGTAATAGAGTTTTAGGTAAGTGGATTATTTTAAAGACATTATATTAATGGCAGTCCTCGGTTTTGAACTCAAATAAATTTTTCTAAAAGCATTTTTGTCTGCTAGTGAGGTACTCAGGGTCGGAGGATTAAATGATGATTCATAGTCCGATCAGCAGAGTATACTGAATTCTGATTAGTAAATTTTTTGGAGTACCTATTTAATGTTAATTTGTCCGTAAAAAAGAAATGAAGATGGAAATGGTTAAATGTTTGTTAAAAATTATAGTGGATTTCTAATGATATTTTGTGACCACAGCATTAGATCAGCAGTTCATCACAGTCCACCCATTAGAAGAGCGCATCACGTGGCTATGGGCAGCTTTCATAGTTTTTGCTGCCCCAGAATTCGGGTTGTTCCTAAGATCAGTCAGGATTTGCTTCTTTAAATCCTTCAGAAAACCCACCAAAACTATATTCTTTATCGTAAGTGTCACATACATAAATGTACAATCACTTATAACTTTGTGTAAAAAGAAAAGGGCGTGGCATTTAAAAAAACTTGTTTTATCCGTGAATATTTTTATAACTTTTTTTCTTAGTGGCTAAACAAAGCTTTTCTTAGCAAGTCGAAAAAAGTAAAATAGGGCTCCAAATAGTTAAATATATCGCACTAACCCTACAAGTTCGACCATATCTAGACTCCCATGCCCTTTCTCTTTTACACAAACCACAATAGGTAGAAGTCTTACGTCTTTTGTTTTGAGTACTTATTCTGCGAAATATCAATACTAATCTTATCTTTCAGGCGTTCGTAACGGAGACGCTATATGCCGTCGGAATGGCTCTGCTAGTCCTTATGATTCTACCAGAGCTAGATGTAGTGAAAGGAGCGATGTTGATGAACGCAATGTGCCTGGTACCTGGTATCCTTAACGCCTTTACTCGAGACCCGTCAGATCCAAGATATTCCATCAAAGTAGTGTTAGATGTTTTGGCCGCTTCAGCTCAAGTGACCGCGTTTGTGGTATGGCCGTTGAAGAATGGAGCCCCTGTTTTGTGGACTATACCGGCGGCTTCAGTATTTGTATCGCTGGGTTGGTGGGAGAACTTTGTCGATGGGTCGGATAAACAATGTTCAGGTATGTTGTATTCACAGTTCAAACGTGGATTAACGCCAATAGATGTTGCCAAAATGAAACACATTTTCCCTGGGAACTGGGAGGGGTGCCTTGCAACACACCTTAACGTGGCTGAAAGTGCTTTTGTATTAAACAAACTCAGTTACATTCAAAAATAATGTTTTGATAATGGTGGTATTCTTCAATACCATTACCCGTCTAGATAACTGTGATTTTGCTCCACATTCTGGGATTCGTTCCGGTTGAAAAGGTAAGGTGATCTGGGAAAATATTGAGCTAATCAGACTTAACATCTTAACTCACTGTATGACGAGCGCAGTTAGTGTTGCGTAGGACTTTTATATAGACTTTCTAAGTTTCTTTACTACAACATTAAGCGAGCGTAAAACTCGTCTCAATCATATCGTAGTATCTCGCATTAAAAAGTGTAATTTATTCTCTTTTAGCGTTTATGATGTATCTTCAAGAAATACGTTCAGACTTGAAGAAGACCCGCTATTACACGCAGAGATTCCTGGCCGTTTGGAAAATTATTGTGTTCATGGTATTCGTGTTGGTCTCGCTACATATTCAAGATGATGATCCGTTTTCTTTCTTCACAATGTGTTCTGAAGCCTTCAGTGCAAGATTTTATTCTGTTTCGGAGGTAAGAAATGACGCTTTGTTAACAAATGACTTTAATAAGTGAGAATTTGTTTGTTTTTTGCCCTGGAAATTGGAGATTTGGTATAATTTTCGTCATCGCTTTTATTGGATGTATAACATATAACAGTCCAATTGAGTAAACAGTGAGGTCGCATCAAAATCGGTTCAGTAGTTTTCAAGATGTCATGAATAATGATGTGACTGGGTACATAAAAGTTTGCGTCGTTTTTTTAGGGTTCCGTACCTCAAAAGGAAAAAACGGAACCCTTATAGGATCACTTTGTTGTCCGTCCGTCCGTCCGTCCGTCCGTCCGTCCGTCCGTCTGTCTGTCAAGACCCTTTTTCTCAGGAACGCGTGGAGGTAACAAGCTGATATTTATAGGAAATACTAAGGTCCATTGCTTCTTAGAGCTGTGAAAAATTCAAACTTCTAGGCCAACGCAATCAAAAGATATAGTCGAATATGTCGCAAATTTTAGCAAATTTTCAACATTACCAAATAAATCAAAACCTACGGGGCACTTCCCGTGAACTCAGAATCTTGAAATTTGGCACGAAGCAACTCCTTAGAGCACAAATAAAGGAAAAATTGCGAAAATCATAAATTTTTAATTTCATCATATGAAAAAAATATTTTGAATAATTTTATACCTACTACCCCTTTTCTCATGAACGCGTAAACATATTAAATTGAAATTTATATCAAATAATACCTTTTTTAAAGTCTATAATACCTTTAAACTGTAATAAAATCAAACCTCTATCTCAACGCATTCAAAAGAAACAGCAATTTTAGCCGAAATTTTAAACACGCATCTACTCTCAAAAAACCAAAACCTACAGGGTACTTGCCGTGAACGTAGAATCTTGAAATTTGGTAAAAAGCAATTCCTTAGAGCACGGATAAAGGGAAAATTCCGAAAATTGTACATTTTTAGTTACATAATATAAAAAAATATTTTTAATAATTTCATACTTACTACCATATTTCTCATGAACGCGTGCAGGTATTAAACTGAAATTCATATCAAATACTAAAGTCTATAATACCTTTAAACTGTAATAAAATCAAACCTCTACCTCAACGCATTCAAAAGAAACAGCAATTTTAGCCGTATTTTTTAACTCGCGACTACTTTCAAGGGAATCAAAACCTACAGGGTACTTGCCGTTAACTCAGAATCTTGAAATTTGGTTCGCAGTAACGTCTTAAATCACAGGCACAGGAAAAATTGCGAAAACTGTAAATTTTTAGTTACAGCATATAAAAAACATTTTTTATAATTTTGTATTTACTATCCTTTTCCTCAAGAACGCGTACAGGTATTAAATTGAAATTCATACCAAATACTCAGCTTTATAATACCTTTAAGCTGTAAAAAAATTAAACATCTATGTCAACGCAATCAAAAGAAATAGCAATTTTAGCCGCATTTTTTCAAACTCGCAAGTACTCGCAAGGGAATCAAAACCTACTGTATATAATATTATACCCACTTTTCCTTAGGGTTCCGTAGAAAGCTGTAGGTTTATACGGAACCCTCGGTGCTCGAGTCCTACTCGTACTTGACCGTTTTATTTCTATAGCTATTTCGTTTGTTTTAAATGCCTCGTTACTCGTAATAAATGTATATTGCGTTTTTCTTTCAGGTCCAAGTAGTTCTCGAAGATGCAAGTACAGGCTTGATAGAATACGTGATAACGGGAGAAATATCCGATATCCCAGTGAACTGGGCCACATCTCTATGGGTTTCCCTCATTCAAGTGCTAGCGGCTTACATTTGTTTTGCATCAGCCAAGTTCGCCTGCAAGATCCTCATACAAAGCTTCAGCTTTACTTTTGCGTTGACTCTCGTTGGACCCGTTACTGTAAATCTGCTGATTCTCTTCTGTGGACTTAAGAATAGTAATTCGTGCGCATTCCATGGCACGATACCAGATTATCTGTTCTTCGAAATGCCGCCAGGTAAATATTTATTATAGTTATCGTGGTTGAATATAGCATTGTTTAAAATAAGAGTGGTTAAAAACTTTACAGTTATGCATAATATATTAATGGTACAACTTGAGAAGTAAATATTCCATAATAATATATCCTATTTAACCTATGTATATTCAGCACTTACAATCCTGTAGCATCCTTTACCTACAGTTGTTACAGTCCTGAATAGCGTACGTTACAGTTGTAAAATTATCTATTTTGGATCACATTTTTGCTATTTAAGTCTAAGGTCCCTTCTTATTTGCTGAAGTTCTTCATAGGGTGCTGTTCACATAAACCAGTGGTACATAAACTATTCTTGTTTTAGTGTACCTATTACGCGAGTTCCTATACCGTTCTCACGCGTGGGTTTGGGTGCTATGGTTGGTATCACAAGCGTGGGTGTGTGTTCATGCTTGGCAGCCACGTTGTGAGCGGCTTGCTACCACCGACAAACTGTTCTCTAAGCCTTGGTACTGCGGACCGCTGATAGACCAGTCACTGCTGATGAATCGGACGAAAGATGAGGAGGTGGATATTGCAGTTGAGGTTAGTATACACTTTGTAATTTCGTGTCAAAAATGAACTTGGATTTCTATAAACGTAACTTCTTTTTCTTAGAGGAGGAGAATGAGATGAAAAATGCATTTTAAAGATTATAAACTAATAAGTTTGTATATTGTTTTGGAGCTCCGAGAAATTTACATGCCATATTCCTTTGAGGCCTACAGATCCAAAATTTCAGAAACTTATGTTTTATGTAACATTTTCCGAAACTATTGGTTGGTTGAATCGATCGTACTCGTTTTTAGGCTCAATTGAGTCGGTTGAATTTTTATTCACCTGGTTTTCTTCACCAAAAAAAAAAAAAACTCTGCCAAGCCATTGAATATTATGTAGAATTATTGTAGTTTTCAATTATCTTAAAAAAAGAAATAAAAGCCTCAATCAATTAATCAATCTTGTTTCAGGATTTGAAAGGAATCGATGAAAATGTTTCGGCCGCAAGCTCGGAGTCTATTGCAAAGGATGTGAAACCAACCGATAGCATAACCAGGTAAAATGGATGCTCTTCTACTTTTTACACAATTCTGTAAATATTGCAACTACTGGCTATATAAACTTTTGCTATGAACAAGCCTTAATTGGCAAGCAAAAATTAACATGAATGTAAATTCAAATGTATTGAAAAAATGTGATGGAGTAAATTTACACCACTTTAAGTAAGACAGCGGTCATAGATATATGGAAACTGTTAGTTGTCAGAGAGTTGCTAGTCCCAGTTACTTCAATAGTTACTTCGTCTTAAAACCCTTAAGAAGTCAGCCTACTTTAAGTTTTAATAATACACAATTGCCTGGAAGAGATCGCTATAAGCGATTAGGCCGCCCATTGTGGACATTAATTTTAGTACTTTAATTTAGTTTTAAGTCTAATTTGTTACTTTTTGTCGCAATAAAGAGTATTGTATTGTATGTATTACATGTCCTTTTTTAGAATATATACGTGTGCAACAATGTGGCACGAGACCAAAGACGAGATGATAGAGTTCTTAAAGTCAGTTATCAGGTTGGATGAAGACCAGAGCGCGCGACGCGTAGCTCAGAAATACTTGGGCATTGTGGATCCAGATTACTATGAGTTTGAAGGTAAGACTTAAGTACTTGATTATTTTAATCTTAATTATTTTTTACGTGAGACAATAAAAGTAATAATTATATATTAATTATCCACTCAGACTTAGCCCGTATCTACCTACTGCTGGGTATAAGCTTCGTCATGATCACGTCATACTTGACAATATCGTCTAACCATGGTTTACGTTAAATGATATTTTTATTAGATATCCTTTTATAGATAGGTAACCTACTTTTTTCAGTATCATTATCTTTGGTATGGCCAATAATTACAGATTACTTTATTTTTGTTTTTCCATACTTTTAACCTCCAACGGGTAGGTTACTATGTCTAGAAAGGTAATAATTAGAGTCCGACCGAAACTGGTTTTCCGGCCGAAACCGAAACCGAAACCGAATGTTCGGCCGTGGCTTCAGTTTCGGCCGAAACCGAAACCGAAACCGAAACTCACGTGGTCAAATATAAAATTCTTAAAAATACTGAAATTTGGTACATTTCATCCATTATTCTGCATTAATTAGGACATGAAATACAATGAAATAGCATATTTAGTTTGTTACTATCATAAAATTTGTTTGATATAAAAAAAATATCGATAATACCTACTTTTATAATTTTTAGGCTTCCGTGGTCAAAAAGGAAGCTTTATAGTTTCGCTTTGTCTGTCCGTCCATCCGCCCGTCTGTCGGCGGCTTTACGGAGAAACTATAAGTCCTAGAAAGCTGCAATTTTGCACAGAGTAGAGTAATAAATAGTGTAAGATAACGGTAACAAAAAAAAACAATTAATTTAGGGTACCTCTCAAACATGTAAAATGGGGATGTTTTTTTTCTGGCTGATCCCGTTATGTGGGGTATCGTTGAATAGGCATTTTAATGAAGGACATGTTTCTAAGAAATTTTCGCGATTTGTTGATCAATTTGATAGATATACAAGTAAAATTAATTTTGGGCGTCCCAGCCCTCTTCAATCTAAACTACTGGCTTTTAAACACTAAAAAAAATACGAATATACTTTCAACCATGAACTTTCCAGGAAAACTACAGCGGTTAAGACAGATTTTTTAATTTTAAAGATATCGTTGATTAAATTTAAGGCAGTAAATATTCGATTTGCCAGTAGGTACTAAGGAAGCCTATATTGCGCGTATTTGAATAGCGCTTGGCCTATTTATTTAAATTAAGTTCTCATTGCAAAATGTTTATCAGTTGTCAATAATGAAATCACTAATTGTTACTGTTTCATTTGTAGGGTTAGGTAAGGGCATACACTAATAATAAAACACTGATCTCAAGGATTAACGCACTGCACTTATATTATCCTTTTCTATATGCACAAGGAAAGTAATATGTCCGTTCCTATCAGCACGAATAACTGAATTTAAAAGAGACAGAGAAGAGTTGGCGCGGTACTTTTATAACTTGGAAAAATAATGTGCAAAATCAGAATATCAAAGTACTTGCAAAGACTTCGAAAGACTATGCAAGTACTAGTCAATACAACTACTCAAAGTTAATTTTTGCATTAATTAAATTAATAAAATCAACACGCCCCCTCAAAAATTAACTAGGTATTTATACAAAACAAAATCATTCTACCTATAATACACGGCACATATAAACCTTCCTTGTGTTTGCTGGGAACCGCACAATATATATATGGTCCAACATTTGTTGCTAGGATTAGGAAAACCCAGAAAACCTAATCAGAGCATTAGATTTAATTTTATAGAATTCAAAAATAATAATCAATCAAAATACAATTTAAAATATTATTATTCTAAGCCCATTTGTCTTCTCATCTCCTGGAACGCCACTGCAGGTAATGCCTTGGTCAAAGCATCTGCCAACTGTTCACCTGTGGGAATGTAATTTAATTTGATTACATTTTTCTCAACTTGTTCCCTGGAGAAATGATATTTTATGTCAATATGTTTTGACCTTTTATGATTAGTTGGATTGTTCGCTATACTTATGCAACCGTTATTATCCTCATAAATTATAATAGGCTTATCAATATTCAAGTAAATGCTTGTTGCTAGCGACTTCAGCCATAACGCTTCCCTGACAGCTTCAAACAATGCCATATATTCTGCCTCTGTGGATGAAGCAGCTACCGACAACTGTTTCCTAGTACTCCAGGTTATTGAACATCTATCGAATAATTTGAACAAATACCCGGTTGTACTTTTCCTGTCATGAACATCATTACCACCCCAATCAGAATCTACGTATCCACTAAGCACATTATTATATTCACACCTTTTATAACTCAATTTCAAATCAATCGTGCCCTTCAAGTACCGAAGTACCCTCTTAAGACACTGCCACAGCTCTTTGTTGTTGTTATTAGTATACCTACTCAGTATATTTACACATATACTTAAATCAGGTCGGGTGCACAGCATGATATACATTAAACAACCTATAACACTACGACAAGGTGCATTATATTGCTCTACGGAGTTTAACGCCTCGTAGTTTAACTTGTTCTCTAGTGGAGTATTAACTGGCTTAAAATCCTGCATATTAAATTTATTGAGCACAGTTTTAATGTAAGAACTCTGATCTAGCGTAATCTTATCATCGGTTCGCGTGATTTTAATACCAAGAAATAATTTAATTTCTTTTAAATCGGTCATCTCAAATTTACTCATCAAATATCTTTTGAATTTATTCATCAATTCAATTTCGGCGCAAACTATCACCAAATCATCTACGTACAGAACCACATAAATATTTTTACGCACATCGCCGTTGTTTAGTACATAGATACAACGATCTACAGCGGAATTTTCAAAACCCCTTTCTAATAATGCCTTTTCAAAAACTTCAAACCTTCACCTAGCAGCCTGCTTTAGCCCGTATAAAGCTTTATTTAATTTACAGACGTAATTATCTCTACCTTCTACACCATCAGGAATTTTCATGTAAATTTCTTCCTTTAACTCACCGTTTAAGAACGCGGTCTTAACGTCCATATGATGAACTAATAAATTTAACTGATTCGCAAAACTAATCAAAAATCTAAAACTCGCTATTCTCGCGACTGGTGCAAACGTTTCATCATAATCGGTTAAATACTGTTGACTGAAACCTCTGGCAACTAATCTAGTCTTATAACGCAAAGGGTTACCATGTTCGTCATGTTTTATAGTAAAAACCCATTTACAGTCTACGATATTCTTACCCTCAGGCGTAGGTACTAAATCCCATGTCTTATTAATCGATAGAGAAGTTAGCTCATCCCTAATCGCATTTTCCCAGTGAACCCTGTCATCCCTGGTTTTAATATCATTGACTGAAGTAGGTAATTTATATGTAACCGACTGAGCACACAATAAATTATCATCAATATCATCTCTATACGAAATAGTAGGACGACTTTTGAGTCTAGCACTCCTTAAATTGTCAACTGTGTTTTCCATATCTTTCAAATTCTCTACTTTGTCAGAACTAGTATCATGGTCATTAAGTTTACGAATCTTACTAGGGCACTCGTGATCATCAGATTTCAGGTTATCTGATTTTGACCTGTCAGAGTTTCGAGACTTAGTTGACACTGATTTTGACTGAATATCAGTTTTGTCACGAGAATTTAGAACATTCTCTTCAGGCTTCGACTCAGGCCTGCTACGAACGAAGTTAGTCTCATCAACGATAACATCTCTGACTACAACAAACCGTTCATTTTCAGGATTCCAAACTTTATAACCGTTTGGTTCATAGCCCACGAGAATGCCTTTCCACGATTTATCATCAAATTTAGAACTGCTAGTTTTGTTATGAACATAAACTGTCGAACCAAAAACTTTTAAATACTTAATCTGAGGCTTTCTATCATTCCACATTTCGAATGGTGTTCTTGAAATATTTAAAGCTTTAGTTGGAGTCAAGTTAATCAAATAAACCGCCGTTAATACAGCCTGACCCCAAAACGCTTTATCTAATTTAGAACTGTTAATCATTGATCGCGCTTTCTCAGTTATAGTTCTATTCATACGTTCAGCAACACCATTCTGTTGTGGAGTTCTAGGTACTGTCAAATGATAAGTTATCCCCTTTTCGACGCAATAATTTTTCATTTCCGTCGAGAGGTACTCGCGACCATTGTCGATATAGAGGTTAACTAATTTCAAATTAAATTTTGCCTCACTTTTAGCTACGAAATCTTTAAAAGCGGAAAACACATCTGACTTGTAGGTTAACAGATACGTGACACAGTAATGAGTGAACTGATCAACAAAAATCACAAAGTAATTTTTGCCATCAACTGTTGTAGGAGTGATAGGCCCACAGACATCCGAATGAACCACAAATAAAGGTCGTTTAATGTGACTTTTATCTTTAGCATTATGAAACGGGAGTCTACTCTGCTTTCCATTTATGCACGCTTCACACAAATCATCATTTGGTACTACTTTTTCTATATGACTCACATCTTCAATCATATTTTTCAACTTCATTTCTAAAAATTTATTTTTACTGATATGGCCTAAACGCTCATGCCATATTTTATAATCACTATTGCATATTTGGGTAACAGAATGACTCGCGTTTACAGATGCAACTAAATCGACAGCAAATAAATTATTAATGGACATACCTCGCATCACAACCTTAGTACCCTTACGTATTTCCGGTCCCTGCTCGCCGAAGACGACAGTGTAGCCGGCCCTCTGCATCTTAGAGACTGATAGTAGGTTGTACGGCACCTCGCTGCAGTACAGCACGTCCTCCAGCAGACCATTGATGCCCATGTTGCTGGTCACCTGGATAGTCCCCTTTTTGGTGGCTGTAATAAATTCACCATTTTTAGCAATTGAAATCTTCAACGGATTAGTCAATACAGTGTGACTAATAAAGATGTCTTCTCTGTTTATGATGTGGTCCGATGCTCCAGAGTCCAACAAAAATCTTATCTTGTTCCCCGTGGCTTCTTCTTGATACTCCCCGGTCATAAAAGCAAAGCCCGAAAAATCATTGGATGTTTCCGGTTGAGTAATCTCCACATTCTGTACTGTTCTCGTTCTATCTGTCTTGTTCTGTTGATGTCTCTGATTTTGATTCGATTTCTTGTAGTAGTAGCAATCCATCTTTTTGTGTCCCTTTCTTCCACAATGGTAACACTTCACAAAATTCTGTCTTTTCTTCTTATCGTAATTGTTGTCCCTCTGATAATTATTCTGCTTGCTATTATCGAACTTTCTTCCTTCCGGTTTCATTATTCTTTTGTTCCACGTGTAACACCTTAGCACTTGTATCTGTACTTTCATTTGTCAGCTTTACCTCGTGGTCCAATAATCTTGTTTTGACGAATGCCAGCGTTAAATTATCTTCCGACAAAGTTTCGATCGCGGTAATAACGCCATCATAAGTTGCGGGTAGGGTAAGCAACAAATGAGCGACTTTATCTGTTTCTTCTAACTTCGCGCCAGCAGCCAGTAATTCCGTGATGAGGTCATCAAACGTAGCAAAATGTTTTATCAGTGGTACATCACCTTGAAGTTTCAACACCAACAACTTCTTGCGTAGCGCCAACTGCGTTGCAATACTTTTTCTTTCATAGAGGGTATCCAAATTCTTCAAAATATTTCGCGCCGTTATATTTTCCTTCGCAAAACCGAGATAGGAATCCGCAAGGTACTCGACAATAACACTCTTAGCAATCCGGTTTTGTTTTTCCCACTCGCTGCTTCGAATAACTAAAACTCTGCCTATGCCGGTCCCAAGCCCGGATGGAAAAAGAGGAGGGTTGGAGTGGAGGAGACATTCCCAACCGTAAAATGTCAACGCCGAGTATCGGGCGGCGGTTATGATAACCCGACCCCCTGACCCAGTCAGGAGTGGCTACAGGGGCCATGAGGAACCAAATATCCTCTAAACAACCTGGCGTAGAAAGCAAGGGGAAGCTACTACGACTATTCTCCCTAGAGAATGTCCCGACCTTTATGCTAACCACAGATAATTTGAATAATGCGAGGTCGGACGATCCGCCTGACAACCGGCGCTCAGTGATACCCGGGTTACTGAGTGTGAAATTGGCTACCGAAGGCTCCGCAAAGGCTAACCATCAAGCCTCTGCGGTAGCAAATTGCAACAAAAACAATGATGGTCAACTTACGACCCGCCTGCCACACCGTATTGGTTCATGGAATGTCAGGGGAGTGCTTCAGGACGGGAAATTTAGTATCATAGAGAAAGAAATGGCGTCACAAAGACTAACGATTCTCGGTTTATCCGAGACACATCTCAAGGGATCTGGTCATTTTTCTATTGAGGACAGTGTGGTGTATTTCTCCGGACATGAGTCAGAGAGTAGAAGGGGAGTCGCGATTATGGTTCCCAAGAAGATTAATAAATGTGTCGTGGGCTACAATGCAATAAATGACCGTATCATGACCATCAAAATAAACTGCAAACCCTTTCCTCTGAATATCGTCCAAGTGTACGCACCCACAGCAAAGTCATCGGAAGAAGATATTGACAGCTTTTATGCTACTCTAGAGGAAACTATAGTGACTCTGCCGCGCCGAGAACTACTGATGGTGCAGGGTGACTGGAATGCAAAGGTGGGCGACACTAGTGGAGATGACCACATCCGTAAGGTAGTAGGAAACTATGGTTTAGGGGAAAGGAATGAACGAGGTGAAAGATTTCTGGAATTCTGCATTGAAAACCGTCTCACAATAACAAACACGTGCTTCAAAAATCACAAACGACGTCTGTATACGTGGAAATCTCCGGGTGATAGAACACGAAATCAAATTGATTTTATCACAATTGACCAAAGATGGAGATCAAGCATCAAGAACGCCAAGACCCTCCCCGGGGCAGACTGTGGTAGCGATCACCAACTACTAATCGCTGAACTCCGAATACGGTTCAAGGTCCCAAAAAAGACAGAAATGAGGCCTACTAGATTAAAACCACACGAGAAAAAACTATTTCAACGAACCACAGAATCAGCCTTCACAAACCATACAGATGAGCTCGTAAACAATCCTGAACAGCAATGGATGACCTTTAAAAAGGAAATAATAGGAGCAATGAATCAGATTACAAAACTGAGAAAACCTCTTCGTAAAAAGAAAACCTGGATCACTGATGAAGCCTGGAAGGTCATTGAAGAGAGAAAGGAACTAAAGTCCAAGAGTCTAAATACATCAACGGAGAGAAGAGAATACAGCGACCTTAGCAAAAAGATTCAGCGACTTTGTCGGAGAGATAGAGACTCTAACCTCAACAAAATATGTGCAGAAGTAGAGCAGCATGCTGAAAAATTCCAGACCGCTGACCTTTTCAAAAAAGTGAAACAAATAACAAGACAATTTAAATCTCGCTCTTGGACGGTGGAAGATAAGTACGGCACTCTCATTACTGACGTAGATAAAGTAGCTGAACGATGGAAGGAGTATTGTACAGAACTTTATTGCGCAGACAACCTTAGCAATACTGATAGTCTTAATAGAAACGCGTTGGCAGAACTAGACAGTGCAGACATGGAGCCCAATATTCTTTTAGCGGAGGTCGAAGCAGCTGTTCATAAACTTAAACTCAATAAAGCAGTAGGTGCTGATAACGTCGCAGCGGAAGTTTTGAAAGCATTAGGAACCGGGGGACTGCAAAAGTTATGCTACCTATGTAACTCTATTTGGACAACTACAAAATGGCCAAACGATTGGACTCACTCAGAAATCCTTCCCCTCCACAAGAAAGGATCTACCAAAAAGTGCGAAAATTATAGAACAATTGCTATCATATCCCACACAAGTAAAGTTCTTCTACACATTATAAACAACAGGCTGCGTCACTATTTGGACTGGCAAATCCCGCAAGTACAGGCTGGATTTGTGAAAGGAAAAGGAACACGAGAGCAAGTTCTTAACATGCGCCTCATAGTGGAGAAGTGCTATGAATATAATGTACCAGCTGTGCTGTGCTTTGTGGACTACCAAAAGGCTTTTGACTGTGTGAGCTGGACACAGCTTTGGCATGTGTTATCCAACATGGGTATACCTTTACATCTCGTAATGCTAATCAGGAACTTATATGAAGAGGGTCATGCCACGGTAAAAATTGGGGAGATCAACTCGTCGGAGTTCAGTTTCGAGAAAGGAGTTAGACAAGGATGCATTATCTCACCCATCCTCTTTAATATCTATGGCGAGTATATTATGCGAAAAGCACTAGAAGAATGGGAGGGTGGCATCAATATGGGAGGAATCAAGCTCTCGAACCTGCGATACGCCGATGACACCACCTTATTGGCGAACTCGGTACATGAGATGGTTGACCTATTGCAAAGAGTGGAATCAGTAAGCCTTGAGATGGGACTGAAGATTAACCAAGCCAAAACTAAGATGATGATCGTTGATAGAGCGAATACCATACTAGCCAACAGAGACCTCCAACAATATGACATAGTGGACCAGTTCATATACCTCGGCTCCTGCATATCCAACAAGGGGGGTTCCGAGCAAGAGATCAAGCGTAGAATCGGTATGGCAAAATCAGCGATGACACAACTAGGCAAGATATGGAAAGACAGAAGTATACGGAAAAACACAAAAATGTACATTGTGAACACTCTGGTCTTTCCCATCTTTCTATATGGTACTGAATCCTGGACGTTGAAATCAACTGACAGACGGCGCATAGACGCCTTTGAGATGTGGGTTTGGCGTAAGATGTTGAGAATACCGTGGACAGCACGAAGAACAAATATCTCCATTTTAAAAGAACTAGACATATCTCAGAGGCTGTCTACTACATGTCTCCAGCGAGTACTCCAGTACTTCGGCCATATTGCGCGCAAACCATCCGATAATCTGGAGAGGCTGATGATCACAGGCAAGGTGGACGGCAAACGCGCTAGAGGTCGTAGCCCCAAGAGATGGTCCGATCAGGTGTCCGAACAACTTGACACCAAAATGACCGAAGCTATACACTGTGCTGCGGACCGTCAAAAATGGCGGCAAATTATCAAAGAAAAGCTTCGGCGGGGTCATCACGACGCTCAGAATTGAGCAAACGACTAGAGGAGGAGGAGGCTTCGAATAATTGGGTCATCGTCGATCACTTTAATAACGTCCATTTCGCTCAGTAATGCCCGAATCCGAAATTTCCACACACTATATTTTTCACCGTCAAACGCTTTGATATTACGTTTGGTTTTGAGATTTTCCATTTTTATCGAACACGCACTCACGCAGGTATTTTAAAAACACGTATACCTGGGCCCATAACCTGTAGGGTTAGGTAAGGGCATACACTAATAATAAAACACTGATCTCAAGGATTAACGCACTGCACTTATATTATCCTTTTCTATATGCACAAGGAAAGTAATATGTCCGTTCCTATCAGCACGAATAACTGAATTTAAAAGAGACAGAGAAGAGTTGGCGCGGTACTTTTATAACTTGGAAAAATAATGTGCAAAATCAGAATATCAAAGTACTTGCAAAGACTTCGAAAGACTATGCAAGTACTAGTCAATACAACTACTCAAAGTTAATTTTTGCATTAATTAAATTAATAAAATCAACATCATTAAATACTAAGTATTGGTATTTTGAAATCTTACTTATTAATAATTTGATTATTATTTTGTGTACGTATTTGTACTTAAAACAATCACCAATCTCTTTTAGGTACCTGTATTAAAAATAATAATTCCTAAAATTGCTATTACACACTTGTCTCAACAAAGATATACGAGTAATCAAATCACACATTTAGAATTAATAGAGATACCTAGATCATAATTAGTCATCTGCCAAAGCGTTGCCGAGACAAACGAAGCTAGGCGAACGTGCACGACAACTTCCGAAATGAGTTTCGGTTTCGGCAAAAGTTTCGGCCAATTTTGGCCGAAACCGAAACTACAGCCGAAACTTGATTTTTGGCCGAAACTCGGCCGAAACCGAAACCGAAATTTCGGTCGGACACTATAATAATACTATGTCTAGAAAGGATAATTGCTGCCCTTTTAATTGACGCGCTCGAATTTATATCGAGATACATACATTGCGTCCAAAAACATCGTACGTGTCCAAAAACACGTCCAAAAACTCGCGTTCGATTTATTAATTTGCGGAAAAATTGCCCTATATGGACATGGTCTTAAAACTAGGCACCCACCTTCCCTACCTTTAAATTTACTTTTTTCCAGCCAACATATTCATGGACGACGCATTCGAAATATCGGACCACAGTTGGGAAGACATGCAAGTGAACCGTTTCGTCAACTGCCTCGTGGACACCGTGGACGACGCCGCTTCAGAAGTCCACCTCACTAATGTTAGACTGCGGCCTCCTAAGAAGTTCCCCACGCCTTACGGCGGAAGACTCGAGTGGATCCTACCTGGGAAGAATAAACTGATATGTCATTTGAAGGATAAGTCGAAGATTAGGCATAGGAAGAGATGGTCACAGGTGTGTATTGTAATAAATTGTTAGAATAAGATGTCGCCACAAGCCCGAAAACCTTTTTGATGGAATAAAAAAATATTTGGAAAAAAATAGTAGTTATACGAGGAGCGTATTCATATTTTGTAATGGAATTTATGTTTACTTTTCTTCGATATTTGGTATATTGTGAAAAAGTTCAAGAAAAACCCACTCTTTAGTAACTAAGCTACTTCTATAGATCTAACTGTAAACATTTTTTTTTGCCTATTTGCATCTCCCGTACACTGGAATTTTCTTCTAATCCAATTTCCTTTCGCTTGGTGATGCTTCCAACGATAGTCCTGATGATTATCATGTTTTCACCAAATCGACTATAAATGAAACCTTAAAACCCAAGAAAACCCCCTTTTTCTCTTACTTTTTGAAGCGGTGGTGGCCAGGGGGTTACGAGGTGGTATTTATCCCTCTATATTCTCTATCTTGGTTTAGTCTGCCATCATCTACTGCCGCATCGTCGTTTAAAATCACGCGAGATCGTGGTCAAAGGCTAATCTAAAGAGAATGAAAGAAGGAAGGATGAGAATAGAATACTTAGAACATTTGTTTATCCCCCCAGGTGATGTACATGTACTACTTCCTGGGCCACCGACTGATGGACCTGCCGATATCGGTGGACCGTAAGGAAGTGATCGCCGAGAACACGTACCTGTTGGCTCTGGACGGAGACATCGACTTCAAGCCGGCCGCCGCCACTCTGCTCATCGATCTCATGAAGAAGGACAAGAACTTGGGGGCCGCTTGTGGGCGTATTCATCCTGTGGGATCAGGTGAGTCAAATTGTTTTTAATGCAAACAAGTGACATTTTTAAAAAAACTTTAAAAACAAACTTTTATTTACCATCTAGCAGTACTCATCAAGACGAATCAAATGAGACCAAACTCGATGAGGTCACGTCAAAAAACTTTTTAAAAACAAGCTCTTGTTATTATTACTATACAGCACCAAAAAGTACTTTTAAAGACGAATCAAATGTGCGCAAACTCGATGGGGTCACGTCGTTTAATTATGGAGTTCCTATATCTTCCAGCTCCATTATCAGATCAGCTCCATGTCATAATAATATGTTGCATTGTCATGCGATTTATTATACATGCATGCAAAATTTCAGCTCGGTCGGATACCGGGAAGTGGATCAAATTAAACTTCAAAGCTTTGATTACAGACAGACAACAGAAATCCTGGGCAGTACTGTACTTATTATGGGCAGGGTTATTTCTAACCATCAGGAGAGCGTCTTGCTCATCTTCTTACTTCGTTGTATAAAAAAACAGACTTTCCAGAGAAAAGAAAAGTTCATATAATATTGTTATTTATTGTTCAGGCTTCATGGCCTGGTACCAGATGTTCGAGTACGCCATCGGTCATTGGCTGCAAAAAGCGACTGAACATATGATCGGATGCGTGCTCTGTAGTCCCGGATGCTTCTCACTGTTCAGAGGGAAAGCGCTCATGGACGATAACGTTATGAAGAAATACACGCTCACGTCTAGCGAGGCGAGGCATTACGTGCAGTACGATCAAGGTGAGTTTTATGGGCTTTTCGGATATGTGGGTCCCACAGTATTACAACTTAGCTTCCTTCTAGAAGAGCATTGAAAAATATTATTCAAGGACCTGCAACGGAACGGCAGTGTTACCTATGTACTTTATGGCTATGTGCCACATTGTCAAACTCTTAGCTGTCCCATCGTCGGAAAACAGTCTCGATTTGGCGCTGCTAGTTGCCATTCTTAAATAACATTTTTTTTACTGTTACATTGGAATAAAATTTGGTCTCGTCTTATAAAAATGTGGTAGACGGAGACCATAAAATAGAGGACGAAATTAGGGTGAACGGTGTAACTTTCATAAATAAATAATTTAAAGAAAGTCTTAGGTGAGGACCGATGGCTCTGCAACAGAGTTCTTCAACTAACATCGTCACTAGATGGCTTTCACTATGGCTAATATCTGCCATATTGTCTAACTCTTACCACTTGCAACGGTGTGCTTTTGCACACACACACACACACACACACACACACACACACACACACACACACACACACATCTTTTGCTGTCCAAATTCTTAGACAGTCCTGTATAACATTTTGGGAAGGCATCCCACAGTTTCGTCTGGAATAAATTTGATCTCGTCTTAGAAAAATGTCATAGGCAATACTATAACTTGAGGATGGATTAAAAAAACTTAACATTTTCATAGGCGAGGACCGATGGCTCTGCACATTACTGTTACAACGTGGGTACAGAGTGGAGTATTCAGCGGCTTCGGACGCGTACACGCATTGTCCGGAGTTGTTCGGAGAGTTCTTCAACCAGCGCCGTCGTTGGGTGCCCTCCACTATGGCCAACATCTTCGACCTACTCGCTGACTCGAAACGCACTGTCAAAATGAACGATAACATATCTACGCTGTATGTCACTTATCAGGTATGTATATTGATATTTTTAGTGGCTAGGCTAAAGTAAATGACAACGCAGCGCAACAAATAACAAAAATCCTTTCTTAACGGAGGTCTACGTCATGAAACCTATCTGTATACCAAATTTCAACCGAATCCGTTCAGTAGTTTAGGCTGTGCGTTGATAGATCAGTCAATCAGTCACTCTTTCCTTTTATATTATAACTAGCTCATGCTCGCGGCTTTGCTCGTATGGCAAAATCCTTTCTTAGCGGAGGTGTACGTCATAAAACCTATCTGTGTTTCAAATTTCAGCTCAATCCGTTCAGCGGTTTAGGCTGTGCGTTGATAGATCAGCCAGTCACTTTTTCCTTTTATATATTTAGATATTTAGATTCCCAAGAGTAACAGATTGAGAGGTACATTTTGTTGTCTTGCTCAGAATCTCCGTTTTATTGTTTGATCCAATTCACTTTTCTATGAACTGGGTCAAACAGAAATACAAATTTGGTCTTTATTACTTTCTGAAATATTTTGTTTCTGTTCCTTTGCCTTTCGCATAAAGTCATGTCAATGTTTTAACTAGTACTAGTGGAACCGCGCGCACTACGTCGCGCTAAAAAGAAAATTATCATTGTTTTACTACTAGATTATGCATGTATTATACATATTATAAACCTTCCACTTGAATTATTCTATCTATGAATGAAAACCGCATCAAAAACCGTTGCGTAGTTTTAAAGATATAAGCATACATAGGGACAGACAGACGCGGGAAGCAACTTTATTTTATACTATGTGTCGCTTTTTAGCGATAAGACCGCCGCTTGTACATTTATTTTGAGTGAATAATTCTTTGCTTGTAATGTACTCGTATTTCCTTGTGTGTGGTGTACAATAAAGTATTATCTATCTATGTAATGATAAGTAAATATTGTCTTTATATTCCAGAGTTTACTAATGGTGGGCACAGTGCTAGGCCCCGGCACCATATTCCTGATGATGGTGGGCGCCATGAACGCAATCACTGGCATGAGCAACCTCAACGCTCTGATGCTCAACTTGATTCCCGTCGTTATTTTCATCACCGTCTGTATGACTTGCAAGTCTGAAACGCAGGTGAGTCCGTTTACACCTATAAATACAATACATACATAACTCTATTAAAACACCACATGAAAATAAAAACTTAAAAATATTGTTACATAGTATACAAGGACGTTATAATTGGCGGTCTTATGTCTAAAAGCGATCTTTTACAGACAACCGTGCACCTATTGTGTATGTACAGTCAACTACAAAGAGATGTAACCATGTTAGTCTTACAAATTGAAGGAACTTTTAGTATGCAAAATTATTTACCCTTACTTCGTGACATTTTCAGTATCCACCAAATCTTATACTATATTCGATTCATTTTAAATGCTATTATTATGTATCACCTAAGGAAAAGTAGTGGGATACATCATTGTTGCATATTAAACGAGTCGATGATAATATAATAATATAAAGTTTGATTGCTACTAGAAATGTCACGAACCAAGGGTAGTTCATTGTGGCAAATGAAAATTGACTTCATTTTGTAAGCCTAACATGGATACATCTCTTTGTAGTTGACTGTACATAAGTCTATAAGGTATATTTTGATATGGGTCTCTGGTACATTACCGTTGTTGGCAGTGTACTATTGCCTGAAATAAATGAATTTATTTATTGTACACTATAGGCTAACCCCATATTCAGTTTGTGCGTCCTTTGCGGCGTCACGTTCAAGTCCACATTCGAGGGTCGAATCCTGGGATTCGAAATTCACTGTGATTAAGAATCAGAATGCAAAATCCCATTTACACTAGGTACTTAAAATGTAACTGCCTGTTGATCAAACTCCCAGAGTCTGATGCCAAAAATGAGATGATTGCTCATCATAAGCTTGATTTATTATGACGTCGACAATTCCACAGATCTGCATTCGTGCAAAAATGACGGTTAATGCAATAAGGGTTATAGCTATTGAATGCTCCTATTTTTGTCCACAGCTAATGTTAGCCAACGCGATCACCTGCCTCTACGCAATGATAATGATGCTAGTAATCGTCGGCATAGCCCTACAGATAGTCGAGGACGGTTGGATGGCTCCGTCCAGCATATTCTTCGTAGTCACTATGGGCAGTTTCTTTATAACAGCTATGCTACACCCGCAAGAAATCATATGTTTACTATACCTGTTTATATACTATATCACTATACCTAGTATGTATATGTTGCTGATTATATACTCGCTGTGTAATTTGAACAACGTTTCGTGGGGTACGAGGGAGACTGTGCAGAAGAAAACGCCAAAGGTGAGTAATTAAAAACACAAATAAAGAGATCAAGTAGGTTTGTTTATATTTCTCACTTCAGAACTTTGATGTACAACATGAACCAATTCAGAAGGTGCATGGGAGTACACTCCCCTTTTGACTGCAAAAATAGGTATATTATAGAATTAGTTCGGTAGAATTCACTTATAAATATTTTTTGTAAAAGTCTTTTATGACCGGTTTTATAGCAAGTCCATTTATAGCATGAGATATACTGGGCTGATTTTTTTGTATAATATAGAAAAAAAAATATCTGGTACTGGTATACTTGGTGGTATATACTGGTGATTGGTGTGGTAAATGAATTTGAGACCGAAAATGCAGGAATCTTTTGTTTTAGGAATTGGAAATGGAAAAAAAAGAAGCGGAAGAGGCCAAGAAAAAGATGGACAACCAAAGTATACTAAAATGGTTTGGAGCCAAATCAGACGAGACCAGTGGAACTATGGAGTTTGGTGTCTCAGGCCTTTTCAAATGCTTGTGTTGCACCAACCCTAAGGATTACAAGGAGGATTTGCACTTGATGAAGATTGCTCAGTCTATTGAGAAGATTGAGAAGAAATTGGAAGCTTTGTAAGTGTTGTGACGTTTTTTATGTATGGCTGTGGGGTTTTACCCACTGTACAGTAAGCCTATGTGTACCAACAGCACCAACATACCAAAGGTGTTTGAAGATTTTTGTTTTTAGCGTGGCATGTCTATTGGTCCGCCATTTTGATCTTTTTCAAAATTGCAGTTGCGACTAAGGCTTATATAGCCTAATCAATAGCTGAAATCAATAAAAATATTCTGACACTCACCTTCGTAAAGTGTCAGGTTTTGGAGTTATTAAGCCTCAAATTGCTCACTTGACTAAATTTTTTTTAAATAGTGGCGTTAATGGGGTTTAAAGATCATTGGTTGGAGCGTAACTTGCCTCCTGTTATTTCAAAAACACTTTATTGTCATCATTTTTAATCTCTAATCTCTCCCAGACAACCAAGCAGTGAAAAGATAAATATTATTATATCTATACCTAGTTCATTTTAACAGGGGTGCCCCTGATATTCCTGAGCCTCCCCGTCGCCGTTCATCCATGGGATTGCGCCGTGATTCTGTTCCTCTAATGAATATGGAGGAGTACGACGAGTCTGAACTGTCTACTGAGATACCACGGGTAAGGGTCAAATTTACGTGTACCTAATATTATTTATAGGATTTTTTGTTTAAAACTGTTCTGTTACTCGTACTGAGACTTTTGTGTCTGTCTAGCCTATTATCTATCTTCCATTTTAACCACAATTTAAAAAAGTAAGTCATTTTTAACCCCAGTTGCACAGAGTGTTATAAGTTTGAGCGCTGTCTGTTCGTCGCAACGTAGCTGAAATGGGTGAACCGTTTTGATACAATAGAAATATAGAGCAAGCTTTTTTACCTATGAAAGACTAAGAAAAGAGTCGCCATGACGAGTGTCTGCTAATAATGTTTCATGCCTAACCTTTTTTTGCTTTTAAGGTCTATTTACATTTTTTTCTATTTACATTCCAACAAAACTGTATCAAAACGGTTCATCCATTTCAGCTACGTTGCCACGGACAGACAGCGCTCAAATTTATAGCACCCCTCTTTGTGACTAGGGTTTATAAATAAAATAAAAGGACACAAAAGAAACATGTACAGTCAACTACAAAGAGATGTATCCATGTTAGTCTTACAAAATGAAGAAACTTTTAGTATGCAAAAATTATTTACCCTTACTTCGTGACATTTTCAGTATCCACCAAATCTTATACTATATTCGATTCATTTTAAATGCTATTATTATGTATCACCTAAGGAAAAGTAGTGGGATACATCATTGTTGCATATTAAACGAGTCGATGATAATATAAAGTTTGATTGCTACTAGAAATGTCACGAACCAAGGGTAGTTCATTGTGGCAAATGAAAATTTACTTCATTTTGTAAGCCTAACATGGATACATCTCTTTGTAGTTGACTGTACATAAAACATACAGAGTCTTTTCCGATTTCTATAGTAATTTTTTTCAATAGTGCTACGCAACCATTTATTGTTCCTGTTTATTCTTGGTCGATTTATTGCTACAAACTTCTTACTCAACTTTGCTCTATCGTGTTCGCATGTCTGCATTTCCAGTTTAACGTAATCCATCTTCGTCAGTTCGGACTGATTTGTTTTTATTCATATCACGATAAACGTTCGTAACATTTTGATGTTTCAAGGCGATTGGGTTGCTTTATTTTATTGCATTTTAATTTCCTGTACCGCAACTACCACAAAGTGGAATGATGGTTAGTAGGTTAGTCAATACGGTGATCATAAAAGAATTTTAGGTTTATGACTTTAATGACAAATGGGTCAGGGAATGTTATTGCATTTAAAATATGACCCTTTGGTTTCTGCGGTTTATCGACTGAAAAGTGACCTATTTGTTTTATTCCAGGCAAGCTCCCTGTATATGCCAAATTTAAATTACTACATTTTTAACGCTTAAACCCCCAGGCGGCTCGATCGGGCCGCAACTGCGCATTCAAAATTAAACCTTATTTTAAGGATGCTAGAAGCTAATAAATGCTAATTTTGTTTTTGTGAAGCGGTGGTGGGTCAAGGGGCCACCACCGCTGTTATTTCGTACTTAATTATAACGCAATCTTACATAAATAGGTATATATTTAACATTTGGACACCATTACACTGTCAATCACTAGAAATTAATAGACCGCTGTAGATATTTATAGCAAATTAAACGAAAATTTATATATCAAAATATTGTCCACAGGAAGAAAGAGACGACCTGATCAATCCTTACTGGATAGAAGATCCGAACCTACAGAAGGGTGAAGTAGATTTCCTTACGACTGCTGAGATCGAGTTCTGGAAAGATCTAATCGATATGTATCTGAGGCCAATCGACGAAAACAAAGAGGAACTGGTAAATATATTAATCAACTTTTTTTAATTCATTAAAGGTTAGCCTTTGACCATTATGATGCGGCCTTAGATGGTAGCAAACTAAACCTAGAAGGCGGGATAGATTTTTTTTATGCAACGAAGTAACAGGTACTTACATATTGTTTATTATTTAATTTTATGCAATAATTATTATTATTTTACCGGACATTTTGAATTATTAATTATCGATTATATTTTACTATGATTTATTGATGCATGAATATTTTAAATTTTTTTATTAAATTTTTATTAATTAAATATTTGTACGCCTTTAATAGGTAGAATTTTGTTGGAAGATAAAAGTTTATTATTAAGATCACATTGTACCAAAATTCAAGACAAATAAATCCCATTTCATTTCATTTCAAGAAGACGAGCAAGACGCTCTCCTGATGGTAAGAGATAACGCTGCCCATTATTAGTAGACCAGTATTTTACAAAGATGTACAATTCTGGGTGCATTGCGCCAACATTTCTTACTTGAGAGTCATAATAATGTTAAGACTCCTCAGCCCAGTAATTTCACTAGCTACAGTGCCCTTCTACCGAAGCATAGTTATATTTGCACATCACTGCTCAGGCGGTAGAATAACTGGCGCTGTTGGGGTACCCACCTAGTCGATCTCCTGCAAAGGAAGTCTACCCCCGGTAAATAGATTCTTCCTAAACTAAAGATCGATTAAAACACGGTAGATAGACGACCTAACTCCTACCGCAAGAATTGGCCCCGCTTCCAAGAGATAGAAGTGGAAACAAGTGAAATTAAAAAAAAATTATTAAAAACAAGCTTTTATTATTACTACCATAAAGTACTCGTCAAGAAAAATCAAATGAGCCCAAACTCGATGGGGTTACGTCGTTTTATTACGGAGTTCCTATGACCACCTCCCAGCTCCATGTCATAATAATATTGCATTGTCATCCGATTTATGCATGCATGCAAAATTTCAGCTCAAACGGACACCGGGAAGTGGGTCAAATTTAAGTTGCAAGATTTGATTACAGACAGACAGACAGACAACAGAAAAGTGAAAGTAAATAAAAGCTTGTAAAAGAGCAACTGATAGAGAAGAGTGGAGGGAAAGAATGGAAGAGAGGTCATTGCTCTGTACTAGAGTCTGTTGGGTTAATACGGGCTAAATAATAATAAAAATATATCCTGAAGATAGGACGTCCACCTACAAGGTGGACAGACGAGTTTATTAGGATCCAGGTCGCTTCCAATCGGTATGTATGGAGGTCCAAAGAGGCCTATGTTCAGCAGTGGACGTCCTATGGCTGAGATGATGATGATGATCCTGAAGATGACATCATTTAGATTTTTTATTAGTGCTAAGTAAATACCTATCTCAGTAGCTGAATGTATGCCCCTGAAATTAACTTGCGCTAAGATTTAAAATTCGTAGCGTGTCTCATTCTACCGCACTGCTGGTTTCGGCGTTGCAACAAAAAATTGCGATTTCTTTCAGTGTGGAAATGCAATTTCTATTTTAACGCGATGTTGTGGAAATTAATTTACTAACTTCGCCGCTATCATCCGTTATTTTTGCATACGCACCTAAAATTATCGTGAAAACCCTTATGACGGATTCAGATTGAAGATAAAGCTAAAAGCAATATCTGAATTTTGTCCATAATACATCATGACGCATTAGGATCGTGTGTAGCGTGAATGGACTCGTTACTATCCGTAGAATTTTCACCTTTCAAATATAAAAGAGAGTAGAGGGTACCTACTATTTGTGCGCAAAGATTTGCATTACCTATACTAGACGGTAAACAAAGTTATTATTGCCACGCGATATGATGCTGTAGCTTTTGAATCTATTTGTTTTTTAACCCCCGACGCAAAAACGACGGGGTGTTATAAGTTTGACGTGTCTGTCTGTCTATCTGTCTGCCTGTGTGTGTGTGTGTATGTGTCTGTCTGTGGCATCGTAGCTCCCGAACGGATGAACGGATTTTGATTTAGTTTTTTTTGTTTGAAAGTAGAGTTAGTCGAGAGTGTTCTTAGCCATGTTTTGTGGAAATCGGTCCAAGATGGCCGCTACTACAAAATGGCGGATTACTTTTTCTTCCACGAACCCCTCAATATTAACGAGTAGAATACAGCCCACTATATAAAATTTAATATCCAAGATGGCCGCCATCAAAAAATGGTGAATTTACGTATTGCGTTGGGGGTTTTTAAAATTTTTAATTTAATTCACTTGTTTAACGGTTTTTACGTCGGTAACATCGTCATTTATAAATTCTGCTCATTGATAAAGATAACGATAGTTGATAATTAGGGTTTATACTGCAACAGGTTTCTCTAATCACAGTGTCACATTAAAATCATATTCCTAGGGTGTGCGGCCAAACTAGGTACCCTACCTGATTATTTCTTATATCATTTGGTAAAGTTTTTTTTCCTTAACATTTTTATCCCATGTAATTTCAAGGTTTTTTTTAAATTAGGAACGTATAAAACACGACCTGAAGAATCTGCGCAACACGATGGTTTTCGCGTTCATAATGTTGAACGCTCTGTTCGTGCTCGTCATATTCCTGCTGCAACTCAATCAAGACCTGCTCCATTTCAAGTGGCCACTGGGACAGAAGGTCGCGCTTAGCTACGATGAAGAGATGAATATCGTAAGTATTTGTAGAACTACCCCCACATTATACGAGTTTCATAAGCTGTGATCAGATTTTTTTACATAAATCTAAAACCAATTTTTGACCACACTTTTTTAGACTTTTGTTTAATGAGGAATTTAAAAAAAAATGCTGTTGTTTCAGCTCCAAAATATCTATTATACGAATGACAATAATATTATGAAAGTAATCCATTGAAGCAATGCTATTTTGCATCCTGGGCCCCTTGGCTATATGATATCGCTTTGGAGCATTTGGAATTTTTAAAGTACTTATAGTTTGTCGGATAATATGGAACCAAATATAGGCTTAATCCTTCTAGCATTTCCTCTCATTAATTCTTTGTTCCACAAAGAAAGTGTAAAAGTAAATATGATCAATTAATAGCAGAATAAAACTGATTAAAACTCATAATTAATATTATCACACATTACCTATTAGATAACAGAGGAGCAAGACAGGTAAAAGCTAGTATGATCCATCATAAATGAAATAAATTTGACACAAAACTCATACAAAAAATTATCACACATCCCTATCAGATAACAGTGGAGCAAGACTACCTAACCCTGGAGCCCATAGGGTCACTGTTCGTCGTGTTCTTCGGATCCGTGATGGTGATACAGTTCACAGCGATGTTGTTCCATAGAATGGGAACACTCACCCATCTGCTGTCTACCACACAACTGAACTGGTACTTTACTAGACGGGTGAGTTTTTTTATTTAGGGTTTTTACTCTAACAGAATAGGTTACCCTACTTACACTGTCAGAGTCAAATCACAATTATAGCTTGTGTGGCCAACTTATATGTTGCAGTTTCAGGTCGCCGAGATTACTACAGGGCCTGCAACATGACCTACGTAGTTGTAGATATTTTTAATTTTCCAGTACAGGAGTGCTCTATATATAAACTCTCTATACTCGCCATGCCTGTGAATCAATTCACAATTCAATATTACTTCGCCAGTCCGTGATTTAAAGTCACCAGTCACCACTTAAATAAATTTCCTCGCTTACTTATTAGTTAGTTACTAGTAAGTGACTTAAAGGCATTTTAAACACTTTTCTTAGCCCGACGAGATGTCAGAAGACGCCCTTCTAGAGAAACACGCGATAGAAATTGCCAAAGATCTGCAACGTTTGAACACCGATGATCTGGAAAAGAGAGGAATGGACGATGACCACGTGTCGAGGAGGAAAACTATACATAATCTGGAGAAAGCGAGAGATGCTAAGCAAAGTGTGATCAATTTGGACGCTAACTTCAAGCGACGATTGACTATTCTGCAGAATAATGAGTCGGGTAAGATTTTACAATTAGTTTTGTAAGTAGGTTAGTAGCCCAGTCAATGAGTGCCCAAAAAGGGTATGTGGATCGAAAAGTCGAAAGCAGAAAAACTAACATAGTAACTTTGTTTGGACTAGTTAGGAAATAAACATACTAAAAGTCCCCACCCCTCCGAGGTGAGCCCGAGGGGGGGAGGCCGAAGAAGGTCCCATTTTTAGGTTTTTTGCTTATATGTCAAAAACTATGCATTGGACGATATTTTGTTGTACTACATTATTAAACTCCATAAAATTTTCTACAACTTCTACCTTAACACTTTTTATCTATCTCCAATCGTTGTCCAGGTATGAGCTTCCAAACATGGTCTATTTTAAAGACGCGTAAATTAGTTTTCCATACAAAGTCGGTAAAAAAATCTTACAAAGTAAATTTCACCAACTTCTGGTTGTAGTATCATAATGAAACTTTGCAAATGTCTAGAAATCTGATGACAGTTTAATAATCTGGTACCACTGAGCTGATCTGATGATGGAGCCAGGAGGTGTCTAATGAAACTCTTCAATGGCTATTAGTAAACCCGTCGAGTTTAAGCACATTACATTTAAATCGATGAGACTTTTTCATAACACTAGCTGTCGAGGGTCTGATAATGGACCAGGAGGTGCCTACGTCTCATCAATCCGAATGTAATGAGCCTAAACTCGCCGGTTTTACTAATAGCCATTGAAGAGTTTCAGTAGACCCCTCCTGGCTCCATCATCAGATCAGCTCAGTGGTACCAGATTATTAAATTGTCATCAGATTTCTAGCCATTTGCTAAGTTTCATTATGATACGACAACCAGAAGTTGGTCAAATTTTATTTGTAAGATTTTTTTACCGACCTTGTATGGAAAACTAATTTACGCGTCTTCAAAATAGACCATGTTTGGAAGCTTATAGCTGGACAACGATTGGAGATAGATGAAATGAAATGAAATGAAATGCTTTATTTGCAGAAATGTAGTACAATTTGGTCTTGTTTTTTTCTCTAGGTCTAGACATTCCGCCTCTTCGAGGCATGCAAATTTTTATAATCAACTACCCAAGTCTATCAATTAACTTACCCTAAAAAGGCATGCAACCATAATATAGTGAAACACATAAATTCCATTCAACATACATTCAATTCACATTAAAAATCAATTGATATTATTAGTAATAAAGTCAAAAAAAAGAAAATTAATTAAAATGCATAATATCATTAATAAAAATGTACCTCCAAAATAATAATATACCTAAATGTCAAATGTCAATGTCAAACTAAATATTATTCGTTCGAAAATTTACAGATGTCAAAATATGAATATTGAATATATGATGATTGTTAACAATTACAAATATTAAAAAATAATAATGATTACAATAATAAATAATGAAAATTAATATTTTATTACGAGATTATGTTATTCCTTTTATAGTTCCAAAATTCATTGAGATCATAAAAACAATTATTAATTAACCATGTCCGAAGTCTAAATTTAAATTTTTCAAATGATAATTCTTTGATCTCACGTGGGAGATGATTATATATTATTATGATGAAAAGTGTCAAGGCCGAAGTTGTAGAAAATTTTATAAGGTTTAATAATGTGATACAACAAAATATCGTACAACGCACAGTTTTTGACATATAAGCAAAAAACCTAAAAATGGGACCTTCTTCGGCCTCCCCCCCCCCCCCTCGGGCTCACCTCGGAGGGGTGGGGACTTTTAGTATGTTTATCTCCTAACTAGTCCAAACAAAGTTACTAAGTTAGTTTTTCTGCTTTCGACTTTTCGATCCACATTTCTTCTTTTACTGGACTATAGTGTTAGTGAAATTCGTTCTTAGCAAAAATTTACGTAATAAAAAATATCAATGTGCCAAAGATTGTGGCATATTTACTATTCCGCCATTTTTTCCACGAACGAATAAATATTATAATATCTTACTAATATTATAAACGTGAAAGTTTGTAAGAATGTATGGATGTCTGGATGTATGTTTGTTACTCTTTCACTCCTAAACGGGTGGACCGATTGAGCTGAAATTTGGTATAGAGACAGCTTCGATCCTGGAATAGAACATATAGAAAACATAGAATAAAACATACAGTACAGCGGGTAAAACCGCTGGCTGGACACAGCTAGTTATAAATATATAAATCGATACCTGATATAAATATCAATAAAATATTCTGAACGTTACCCTAATTCAATCACTATTATAGGTTGTATGACCAACATATATAATTTGGAGTTTTAAGCTTACAACCTGTGAGGCTAGGTATATTACGACTTAGGTATAAATAAATAAATCTATTTATTTCAGGCATTAGTACACTGCCAACAATGGCAATGTACCAGAGACCCACATCAAAATATATACCTTATAGACTAACAAACATAATATTGTAACTTAAAACAGCTTATACAGCTGTAATAATTAACAATTAAAACTGTAAAATGTCTAATTAAAAGCCTTGTATTATTTCAAGCTGTTGAATGGCTTCCGTATTACTAGGTGTTTCTATTCTAGTTTCAGTGTTTCTTGCTTTCAAGGCGAGTGAGAAATCTTTACAAGTTGATCACTTTCTAATTTGATTCCTAAGAATGCGATTATGGGGTGGACTAAGGTCGTAGCGTAGTTAACATATTTCCTTATTGTTACACACTGTTTAAAAAGTAAAATAGCTAT
The DNA here is from genome assembly GCA_947507615.1 of Hemithea aestivaria. Taxonomy (NCBI): domain Eukaryota; kingdom Metazoa; phylum Arthropoda; class Insecta; order Lepidoptera; family Geometridae; genus Hemithea; species Hemithea aestivaria. Next base: position 7,582,167 of record OX382327.1, on the reverse strand, counting down.
AGGCACAAATTAAACACGCACAGAGTAGGGTGTCACGACGAATGTATGGTATTTTTTTTATAAAATGTTCTTTACTGCCTCTCACAATCAGTGGTATTTAATAGGTAGTTAAAAATAATACAATTTAAAAGTAGAATACATATTGACTATTGAAACTACGCTATCGTAATAGGTGTCAAAATTTGCGTAATTTGACCCACGTGAATAAAAAATCTACAAAATAATTTTTCATCCCACTATCTCGGAAAGTGAATTTTTACTCATCGATTTTTGACTGGAAAAGTCCATTTTATCCTCTAGAGAAATTCAAATTTACTTTACCCTCTAGAGACAAAAACATAATTAAACCTATTTACTTCCACCTCTATGGTACCGAAATAAGCGTACAACTTTTTTAAATTTGTTAAAAACTCGGAGTTAGAACCTCTTTAGTAAACTTTTTTTTTAATTTGCTTTGGGCGCACCATCAGCCTTGCCAGTAAGTTACTTTTGTAACATATTACGTTTCTTTTGAACTATATTTACGTTAGTTGTTTAGATATAATTTACATTTCGAGGCAATAATGTTTTTAATGAATTATAATATATATGTAGTACTGTAATAGTAAATAATAGTTGAGTTAATTTAGCAGAGTTAATAGAATAAGCCAATTTTTTATAACTTTATCTAGTTAGTAGCAATATTTTTTCTAAGTATTACTTTTTAGTAACTTTTTTATTAAAGATTTCTCACTGTAATAAACTGAAAATGAGAAAATAATCACTAAAACGAATAGGTAGAGTGCTTTTCACGAAAGGAGACCTTTTTGCGGGACGCCACTATTGCACATTTTAAAAGTTTAAATACCGTTAACTTTTTAACGCCTCATAATTTCTCATATTTAATTTCTTAATCAAAAAGGTATTTATTTTATGTAACAAATAAAAATGATTTAAAATATGAAGTCAATAATAATAGAATAAAAAATTAGTTCCGCTAAATTCCGTAGGACCTCTTTCGTGAAAAGGACTCTTAAGTAAGCGTACCTACGTAAATTAAAATTGAATACTGGTTATTTTTGAAGATAGTGCACTGGCAACACTGTGCGTATCCATGGTGAGAATAATTTAAAAAAAAACTTTCAGCATTGAATTATTTCCTCGCTGAGGGGGGATGAAAAATTATGTGTCACACTCGAGTGCAAAGATTTTTGACCTTGTGCTCGTTTGATTCCCTCGCTAACGCTCAGGATTCTAATTAATAAATCACTCGCTACGCTCGTGATTTAATTTTAGAATCCTTCGCTAGCTCGGTCATACAAACTGAGCACGCGGTGAAAAAGCAACTTTGCACTCTTGTATAACAAATAACTATTGTGTCTTCAGGGCTCTACCTCGCTTTAAAGTTGCGAAAATTAGGTAAATGACGTAATTTTCTCAACTTTAAAGCGAAGGGTTTGAATTATTATAGAATTCGTTTATTCAATTGGTTTTTTTTCAACTTCAAATTTTAAGATTCTGTTGTATTAAAACATAGAAGATTTTGGTCGGACAAGAGTATGTATTGGAGCAACTTTCCGATGGTCCACATTTAAATTAAAAGTCGATAAATTTTGTTTTATTGTTTTTTTTTTCTAGATATAATAAACCGCCTCCCGTCCCTGGGCGGTAACGTAGCGACGCGTCGTGCGACTCTCCGAGCGTTGAAACAGCGGCGAGACTCCGCGCTCGCTGAGAAAAGACGCTCACAACTCGGCAGGGACTCGGGATATCTCTACGATCTTCCTAGCAACTCGGTAAATATAATATATCTACATACTTTTTACAAGCTCTTTTATAAATCGGATAACAATGCAATACATGGAGCTGATCTGATGATGGAGCTGAAAGGTGGCAATAGAAAGTCGGCAATTAAACGACGCAACCCCATCGAGTTTGGGCTCATTTGATTCGTCTTGACGAGCACTTTGGTGCTAGATGGTAATAATAATATTATAAGCTTGTTTTTAAAAGGTTTTTTTTTAATTTCACATGTTTCACAATAGGTTATCCTAACCTAAAAATTAACTATAGCGTCTCTTGAGTGGTTGACCAGAGAGTTTGGGGCGGACTAAAATTTTCTGACCTTTTCAGGAATATTGGAATCTGTCAGTTTAACTGAATATAACTCTTTCGTCATCGGATGATAATAATAAATTTCTCTACGCTCTCAAGTTGTCATGGACCCGAAACCACACGCAGTTGTTAATGAGAGAACTATTCACTTGTAATGGTAAACGTTACACCTACTTACGTAAAAATTTGTGTGCATATTTTTTGTTTTATTTTCAGATGGGTGACCTATCAGGGCGTCGGTCAAGTGCTGGAGTATACATGAACAAAGGCTACGAGCCAGCCTTCGATAGCGATGAGGAAGAGACGCCAAAACCCAGGCGAAGCACTGTCAGGTTCAGAGATAACTACTCCTGAACGTATTGGCTATGTCAGATAATGTGTTAAGATTATATACAATAAATTACCTATATACTTCGATGATAAAGGTTATTTTTTTTACCTGACAGCTTATACTAAAAGAGCAAAGAATTAGGAGTAAATATTTTATCATCCAAAATTTTGATAACAGAGAAGATTATAATTCTTTTTTGATAGCTGTCTTTTTAATTTTATTGTAGGTAATGGCGATGTATTAAAATAAAATTCAAAACTATTGCTACGATTTCAACAAGGATGTTACAATTGGCGGTTTTATGGCTAAAAGCGATTTCTAACTGTCAATGTATTATATAGTCTCTCTTTTCTGCTTAAAACGCGCTATCTTGTTAAATATATTATGTCCTTTTCTTCGTAGATATATAAAAAAGATATTTTTTATGTGTATTTTTATCTCGACAAACAAATGATGCGATTTATAAAAAAACACACTCTAGGTTTAAGTTCATCCAAGCGCATCAAACTCAAAAAGTCCCAAAAGTATATTCTCGGAAAGTGCAAAGAAAAGGTTGGTAAGTCTCACTGAGTCAGTAGTCAGTGGTGAGGGGTCGAGAATTCGAACTTTAGCGTCAGTGAGCGCGCGGCCGCCGACCGAACGCACCGAACATGCGGCCCGCTTTATATCGCGCGAGTGAAATATACTACGTAACTGTGCTGTGAATTATCTATTACCCGGATCACAGGATTTTTAGCCCCTAGCCTATATTAGGTAAGATCTTTTCACTCAATTTGTACGTTAACTTCATAAATTTATTACAAGATGTTGACCTTTTACAGCTTCCGAGCCTTAGCATGATCAGCTGCGAAAGTATTCGAGTACTTGCATAATAGACGCGTATACTTAATTGCGTGGATTCAACGACATTTAATTGCATGAGATATGTGTTTCCCCATTCAAAAATCTTTGGATACGTTTAGACATAAGACAGGTGTTTGCGAAACTCGGAGTTGCAAAGTTTCTCTTTGGAAAGTTTCGTAAGTTTATGTAAAATGCGCCGCATCATGATAACGAAATCTCATTCAAGTTACTTCAAAGTTATTTCTGAGATGTCACAAGTCACGGTTGGTTATATGTTTCATAGATTGATCGAATCTATTCGCGGTCGTAAACAAAAGTGAATGTGGGTGGTGTATGGGAGAGGTAATGGGAAACAAAGACTCGCGTCATATCCTTGTTGGTGCTGCACATTGACCTTACACACCGACGTTACAGAGGCTAGATTAGGATAGATTAAGAAGTAATAATTACCTAGAGGCTAATCATTTCATAATACTTTGTAAAAACTGGCCACGAATTATAAACAAAAACTAGTCACTGCTTTCAATAGTACTGTCTCTTTTGCTAAGCTCTAATTGCGAAAATTACAAGGTCTTTAACTACATGATTTCTCGTTAATTAATAACACTGACCTACCATTCATATCGATCATAATAGTGTATGACATTAACTTATTAGATAGATTGTTATAAATAGATAATTACGTGTTGAACACCATATTATTATGTTAGTAACAAGAAATGTTTAAAGTTAATATTCAAAAAATTAAAGATACTTCCAGTCAACCTAATTGAAGTTAAGTTTTATTGAAGGGATCCTTGAGTTTTAAGTCGGGCAAGCCTTTATAGCATATGGTGTCGCGACCCTGAGTTGCGGTTTACTGTACTTTCAACTATCTTAACTGTTCGTAATTATTTCTATCAATGCTTGGTATTTATTTTATAGACTAGGGACTGGAAACTAAGGCTGTATGAAAGTACCTACCTATCAAGAGTGTTTATTGACTTTTTACCGGCAGATATAGAAATGTGGACAATGTGCTGGATGGGTGTCCCCGACATAATTAAGGACAAAAACTTGAATAATAAACTATTATCTACTCCATCTTTAAAATCATCCCATATCCTTAGTATTTACAAAAGAAAAGTATATAAGTATTATATCCGTTATCCTAACCGGGGGGGGTGGGGCTTACGCTAACGCTTTCAGGGTTGTGTTTATCCCCCCGCTTGCACGCTGCGCATCCTTTCGCTGCTTAGCTGTAGGTGTAGCGTTAGTTTAAGCCTTCCTAAGTGATCCTTCTGATCACCTAGGAGCAGAACGGTCTTAGGGGAGAGTGCAACAGTCATGTAGATCCCTAAGTCAAGTCAGAGGGATTATCCTTCCCGTGGTGCCACCCGTTATTGGTCTAATTCCATCAGAAATAGACATAACTAAAATCTCATGGCGTTAAGCCCACGGGACATCAGTGGCTGTGTCCCGTGGCACGACTCACACAAAAAACATGTGAGGGTCGTCGTGTAGGTATAAGGGGAGCCACAAGGGAGGGAGTATATATATATGTAATGGTGTATTCATAAATATACATATATAAGTACTATACAGTTTATGTATATATTTTATTATATGAACACTAATCTACGTAAGTATATGTATCACAATACGCACAACATATAATGTGCTTTATATATGTAGGTGTATAAATATGTACATGTACGTATATGTTATAGAATATAAAAGCCCAATCCAAGGTGTAGGAGCACGTGCCGATGGATGCGTGGCCACTGGGCTCAGATTGGTCGCGAACGTCTCTTCCATGATACCGGGCGACCTCATGGAATAACTAGCCTTACCTCGGCAAGCGGGTCCCTGCCGAGGCGGACCTTTTAGTTACCTCGCTAATCGTGGGATTCAAATGGATAAAGATAATTATGAAAAAACAAACACAATTAGCACACAATCCTTGGAGACAATCATCCAGGAACTTCTGCCCCTGACCGTAGATGCGGAGCAATCTGCGTCAGTGTCAGGGCAACCTATGGAGGTGGTGGAGACCTCAAGAACGGCGACGAGGGACACTACTTGTAGTGCACCTAGCGGCTCGACAGAGGAACTCGCCACCCCAAACTCGCGCTTTGCACAGAAGCGTCACCGACGCCATAAGCGCGCCCGCTTCGAAGCCCTAACAGCGATAGGCGTGGAAGCCTCTGAGGCTGAACGGCTATCCGAGTTGGGATTCGGAGATCTCAAGAAGATGGGATACAAATTCCCCAAACTGCCCCGAGATCCTAAACCGCCGGTACCAGTCAAACGGAACCGGTCGGAGGAGTCATCGCCGCAAGGTAATACTGCCAAAGCGGCAAAGACAATGGGCAGTACTCCCACTTCACAACGGTCCGGCAGTGGGGATCAGGTGGTGACACCAGGGACGGCTCCGGTGGAAACACCGGCGCTTCCGCTGCCCACCGGACCAATATCGGTACCCTTGGCCTATAACGCGGTCGCCGGATCTATTCGGGTCGGCATAATACAAGAGCAACCTATGACGGATGCCCAGATGACACAACTGCGCACTACCATCATGCGCAAAATTGCCGACCTGGGTATGGGCGAAGGACCTAGGTTCCAAGGATATTCCTTCAAGCCGGGATGGGTTCTCGTCACCTGTGAGGACCAACGCGCGAAATCCTGGCTTGAGGGAATCGTACCGACACTGAGGCCGTGGCCGGAAGCTAAACTTTCTGTCGTTGACGAAAGCAACCTTCCGCGCAGACACGTTGCCTCGGTCTTTGTTCCAGAGATCACTGACAAAGACGGTATACAAGTGACTCTGAACATCATCCGCGCTCAGAATGAGGGACTGAGAACGGATCTTTGGAAGGTCCTCAACAGCCGGGTCGATAAGGCGGGGACTTCTCTAGTCCTCTACTTGGATGACCGATCAGTTGAGGTCCTTCGAAAGACAGACTGTAAGGTCATGGTAGGCTTCAGACTGGTGCAGTTCCTGATAAAAGAGAAGTCCCAACAGACCCAACCGTCAGGAACTGCTACAGCCATACCACCACCGCCGCAACCGTCCACTTCCTCGAGCCAGCCGCCAACGGTAAGAACCACAGAATCTGATCCGTTGGTGGCCTCAGCGTCCAGACGTAGTGGAACTGAGACTAGAGGAGGGACGCGGTTTCCCCGAGGTAGGGGATCATATAGGGGTGCCAACCACCCCAGGGGTAGAAGCAATACGCGGGGGCGGGGGAATACAAGGCGGAGAGGCTTTGTCCCCAACGCTCAACCCCGCTAACGCAGCCACGTCGTCGCACGAGCGACACCGAAGAGTGTCGATACTCCAGGCTAACCTACATCACGCCATAGCGGCAACAGCCGTGGTGGAAAAGATCTTCAACGAAGACAGCCTGGATATCGCACTCATCCAAGAGCCCTGGATCAACAACAAATCTACAATAGCCGGGCTCAACAATGCAGGTAAAGTGTTAGTCCACAAGCATGGCTCTAAACCAAGGGCATGTATTGTTTTCAAAAAGAATATTAAATTCTTACCTGTTACAGAACTTTGCAGCGACGACACAGTGACCGCATACGTGGAACTGAAAGGTGGCAAAATGCAAAGAACTCTACTATGCTCCGCATACTTACCAGGCGACAAACCAATCCCCACCACGGAGCTCTCGAAGGTAGTGACCTACGCCAGGGAACAAGGAGTAGAGCTCATAGTGGGATGCGATGCCAACGCGCATCACGTCGCCTGGGGAAGCACAGGAACCAATAATAGAGGTGAGTCTCTACTTGAATTTATCTTGTATAACCGTTTGCATCTGTTGAACAGGGGACGCGCTCCAACATTTGTGACCAGAAGCAGACAGGAAGTATTAGATATTACATTCGCTACAGAATTTGCAGCCAAGAACATTAAAAACTGGCAGGTAAGTAGCGAAAACTCTATGTCTGACCACAGACACATACTTTTTGATATCTACGGGCCCACAAAAGGAGAACCCGTTAGAATCAGAAATCCGAGGAACACGGATTGGGAGACATATAGGAAGGTACTGGAGCAAGGTCTCGAACATATACCAAAATATATTAAAACCCCTGAATCTCTTAATGAGGCGACAAGGCTACTCACAGAGAATATAACTCTGGCGTACGAGCATAGCTGCCCAATAAAAGATTATATAGCGAGCAATCCAACCACGTGGTGGAACAATAAGTTGAATAAACTGAGAGCTTCAACACGACGGATATTCAATCAATGCACGACATCGGAAGAATGGAAGCAATACGGTAAGGCATTGACTGAATACAATAAGGAAATCAGGAGAGCTCGCAGAAAGTCTTGGCGTAGATTCTGTGAAGAGATTACCGAGTCACATAAAAGTGCTCGTCTTCACAAAATCCTCGCAAAGACACCCGAAAATTATCTTGGACTCTTAAAGAAACCAGATAATACTTACACGACCAATGAAGCTGAAACACTGGAACTGCTGCGAACAACGCACTTTCCAGGGTCGTATCCTGTTGATCCGAAGAGCTGTGTAATACGAGGTAACACTCGTAGAGCACACAATAGAGACTGGAACAGGGCCAATTACATCTTCAGGCCCAACCAAGTTAAATGGGCAGTGGCAAAGTTTAAGCCATTTAAATCAGCGGGGGAGGATGGCATATTTCCAGCCTTACTACAACAAGGATTACATCTCCTCCTCCCACATCTGGTAAAAATATTCCGGACAAGTTTTGCCTGGGCTATTATACCAGAACCATGGACAAGGGTTAAGGTACGCTTCATACCTAAAGTAGGAAATAGGGATTACTCCCAACCCAAATCCTACAGACCCATCAGTCTAACTTCCTTTCTTTTAAAAACAATGGAAAGGATATTAGACCAGCACATCAGAGCAAACTTTTTGATAGCTAATCCACTAAATCCGCAACAACATGCGTATCAAAAAGGAAAATCCACGGAAACAGCTCTACTGGAATTAGTGGACAAGTTGGAGAAATCAGTGGAGGATAAGCAAACCGCTCTATGTGCTTTTCTTGATGTCGAAGGTGCATTCGATAACACGCCAATTGGAACCATTCTAAATGGCCTGGCGTGTAAGAATGTGGACACCACGACAACCAAATGGATACAGTCAATGCTATCCAATCGATTCGCATCAGTTGAACTGAACGAAATCAAAAACTGCTTCCATACCACAAGAGGATGTCCCCAGGGAGGAGTCATATCTCCACTCCTGTGGACTCTAGCCGTGGACCAACTCCTTGAAATAATGGCAGAGAGGGACTTTGACGTACAAGGTTACGCAGATGATCTTGTCATAATCGTCAGAGGACCTTGCCTCACCACACTTTCAAACTTATTGCAAGGAGCGCTCAACATCATTAGTAAATGGTGTCGAGAAAATGAACTATCAATAAACGCCAAAAAAACGGTGATAGTACCATTCACTAGGAAGAGAAAACTGGAAAAACTAGTTAATCCAATCCTAAATGGACAACTACTAGCTTTCTCAACTGAAACCAAGTATCTCGGAGTTATAATTGACCAAAAACTTAATTGGAACAAACATCTAGATCATATAACTCAAAAAGCTAAAACAGCTTTGTGGACTAGTATGCGTATGGTCGGGGACAGATGGGGTCTCAGACCCAACATGACCCTATGGCTGTACACAGCGGTAGTGCGACCAATACTCACGTATGCCTCCGCTGTATGGTGCAACAAAGCCAACCAAACAACAGCGCAAACTAAATTAGATAGTCTACAACGAATGGCATGCATCATGACAACTGGTGCGATGTCAACTACACCAGGAGCTGCCCTAAATGCCCTGCTAAACCTACCGCCCTTGCATCTGTTCATACAGAAAGAGGCGAAGCAGTGCATCTACAGATTAAGCAGCCAATATAAGTTGAGATGGAAATCACGATCGTTCATAAAACAGAATGACTCAGTGTTTCGAAATAGTATTCTCAACATGCCGTCAGACGAAATGGCAACAGAAATCAATTTCACCAAACTATTTTCTGTAGACATCCCTTCAAGAGAAGAGTGGGTTACCAATATGGTAAGCTTTAGTAAAGGAAGCCACATCTGGTACACAGACGGCTCTAAAAAAGGGAACGACGTTGGCTGTGGAGTGTACGGAGAGAGGCCCAAACACAAGAGCAGCATCAGCCTTGGAAAGAGTGCCACAATATTCCAAGCGGAAGTCTTTGCCATTAACAAGTGCATAGAGATCAACCTTGGAAGAAATCTCCGTAATCAGCACATCTACATCAACACTGATAGCCAAGCGGCACTAATGGCACTACAAAATTTCGAGGAGGTTCCTCACCCTGCGGCCCTGACCACCGGCAGCTTGGGCTTTGGCCCCGCTGACGGCGGGTTTTCTAGGTTAGGTTTTTTACAATGTTTTTATGTTTTGTATATATTATTTTTTAAAAATATTGTAAAAAATTTAATTTAAGATTATAAATTTATAATAATAATAATAATAATAATATCCTAACCACCATAATACAAGCATTAAGTTGCTTAGCTTGGGTTTAGGTGGCGCTGTGTGTAATGTCCTGAAATATTTATTTATCCACCCACCGTCTGCGAATAGTACCTATTCTGGTTGAAAAAAAACTAAAATACTTTTACCACACACAAAATGAATTATTATCAAAATCAGTCAAGCCATTTCGGACGAGTTTTATGGCTAATACTGTGAGATTTTTAAGTAGAATTTTAAACAGCAGTGAAAAGTTAGAGTCTATTCTTTATCCACGAGGCTAAAAATAATAATAATAATAATCACTATCAGCCCCACGTCTTCAAAATCATAGTAGGTAGTGTCGAAATGTACCTAAGTATGTCTGCGCTGCCGTGAGGCCTCGAATTCATCCGGTTCCGTTGGAGGGTCGTTCTCACTATACAAAACATTTTGTTATTTCCGCGACTCCACGCATCTATGTATGTACCTACTTCTTGATTGTATGCAATATTTGCCTATTTAATTACTTAATGATAGGTGTTATTAAAAACTATAGGTTACTATGCACACTGTCACGTCTGGTATTAATCGACGTGATGATGGCGACGATGGAATTAATTATAGTAAAATGGGACAATTCATTCTATAACTTCCCTGTGATGTTTTTTTATAGCAGACTAAACAAGCGTTTGACCGCAATCTCACTTCTCACTTGTTGGTAAGTGACGATGCTGTCGAAGTTGTAGCACGCTTGTTCAGTAGGAACCTATATTCGGCAATGTGGAAAATTTGCTTTTATTCGGTGAAAAGATAAAAATTAAAAATGAATTAAATGAAAACAAATAACAAACGCATCTACGTATACTTAGTTATATAGGATAGGAACCCATTAAAAAGCACTTAAATTCCGCAAGCCAAGCTCTATATTGCTTCGAAAATGATTCTTATGTCAATTGGGAAAGGATTAATACATTCCATAACAATTTAACAGAGATAGATACTTATCTAATAATATATATATATATATCATAGGTACCAGGTACCTATATCTAGAAATAATAAGAAGAATTTGGTCAGGCCTGAAACGCTCAGATTTTAGGCGGGCAAAAGAGCTCACGTATTATTAAGTAAGCAAAACGAGTAGAAAAAAGGTATAATTAAAAGTATAATCTTCGTTGCGCAGTGCCCGACTTCACGTGCAATTGTTTAACAATGCATAATTAGATGCTAAGAATTTTCGCTTACAAATGTTACTAGGAACTCTTAACTAACCGCGGTTTGGTATGTGCTCATTTTGTAGTTTGTTATTCTATTTGGGCACACGCAATCTTTCTGAAGGACGCAGGGATGTACGTAATAATTCTATTGTATAAAATATAAAGAGTAAAGTTGCAACACTTCGCCCATACCTATAATGCGTAATAATAAATACAAAATAATATTGTGGTGCTCATTATAATATTATAGAAGATTCAGAAAAATCTAAAACCGGAAAGACGACGTACCTAATGGCTCAAAACCCTCAGAACTGGACTGATTCAAAATGAGCTGAAGATCATTGTTCCGAGCAGCTGTCTCGAAAGTAAAGGTGAAGATGATTGGACCTTTGGAAATACTCGTAGAGATGTCAATGAGTAAGAGGAAGAATCAGTACTGGTTAAATTTATTATAAAGAAAATTATACAGGACCGTCTCATAGAGCAAATCTTACTAATATTATAAAAGTGAAAGCTTGTAAGAATGGATGTCTGTATATCTAGTCTGGATGTCAGGATGTTTGTTACTCTTTCACGTTTACACGGGTGGACCGATTGAACTGAAATTTTGTATAGAGATAGCTCAGACTCTGGAATAATACATAGGCTACATAAATACTTACTGCGGGTAAAACCGCTGGGCGCAGCTAGTATATTATAAAGATGAAGGGATTACTTGTAATACCTACTTTCGCTTTTCTACGACATTTTATTGAAGTTCAAGTAAGTATATAATAGTTTCGTAAGTAGTAGACCTTGACGTGGGCCTGAAGAAAGTAGCAAGTGATTAGCGTGTAGAGTACATCCAGTGTCCAGTTTGAATTTACACCTGTCCTCCAAACAATATGTTCCTGATTTTAGGAAATAGCGTGCACATTTAAACTGGTCGAACTCTACATCGTCTCAGTACCTACATTTACTGCATTACAAGTACATTTGTTTGTAAACGAAATAATAACAATTTTTTAAAACGGAAATATAGTCGTTAAATCTTAGTTTCGTTATTTTTCATGGTTATGGTTTCGTCCTAGTTTTAAAATCATCAGACAAACGAGGTGTTACCAAAATGTGTAGTAATATTTAAGTTTAAGTAAAGAAATGATAATTATAGCGGAGAAAAATGTACTACTCATTGTAGGTCGTAGGTGGGTTGGTCTAAGCTATCTGCAACTAAATTTAGCTTAATCGGTTCAGCAGTTTATGCGTGAATAGGTAACAAACACTAACACAAGCGAAGATAGTACTTATCATCAACTACAAATTTACAAAGATCTTTCTTCAATCACTTACACAACTCTTGGTCAGTTATGTCAACAGGGATATTCACTTATCCGTAAAAACTCATTGAAGACCGAACTGTTTAAAATGTATGAAATGACGTATTATTAAATTGGTACGACGTAATACGTCATTTCATATATTTTTGACAATTCGGTCTTCGGTTTGGTTCCCTAACGGATAAGTGCCCTGCAGGTAGTATTTGTGAGAGTCAGCAATAAATACCATTCAATAAATATATAATTTAAATACTCGTTAATGCTAAATAAGTCTCGCTTAAGAATTAAACGTAGGAGCAAAGTAGTGCAGCTACGCAAGCGCTGCCCTTATAAAAGACATCAACGCACGCCCACCGCGCGGCCAAACAAGCTTTTAAGATAATGTCAAATGTTGTATTGCGTCGTTTAGCACACGATTACTTGATATTAAACTATGTGTTTTTGTTACACGCAATTAAAATATCTTTACGACAAAAATAACATAGCTTATTTCCTATATTGTTTGAATTTAGTTATACATATTAAAATATTTTTTACTAGATATTTGGTTGTTGCTTGAAAATACTGAGTATGCCATTGTCGTATCGTAAGTGATTTTTAATAGATTCGCACGTTAGTATATTTGCTAGTGTTAAATTTGCAGATTTTTGTGAGAAGAAGAGTGCATTAGTGTAGTAGAAGAGTGCAGAAGTGTGCATTAGCACATGAGTGCGCAATTTTAAGTATGATCTTTATTATTCGGTATTTATTTTTCAGACAGTTGATACCTTGTCCTACGGATATATCGATATTCACACATCTATATTTTCCATTTGTAAAATTAGTAGAAAAAGAAAATCCATAAATAGGATTGTTTCCTTGCACTGAAATAATTGCATTTTTTGTATTCAACCTAATAGTTTTCAATTGTTTCACTTAATTGTTAAAATATTAATTACACCATTTTAATTATAAAAAGACTTGCGTCATTCGTTTGAAATGCGTTGTAGTTCCACCTAAATGTGCAATACGATAATAGGGTAATAGTTTTGAGCACGCATCTAATGTCATATAACTTGGTAGGTCGGTCATATAACATACAATTACATGGTTATGCGTAACAATATCAGCAGTATATATGGCGGCTCTAATGTAATTTGCGCCACTTCTGTATAGAATAGAAAATACTTTATTGTGACACCAAATTTATATACAAAAACTTAGAACTAAAACAATTTATAATATAAAAGTGTAACAATTGGCGATCTTATCGCTAAAAGCGATCTCTTCCAGACAACCAAACAGAGAAAGAAAATAAAATAAGGACGACGGTGGTTGCAAGATATTTAGGCAAGGAGATATATACATACCAATAACTTATCTCCTTAAATACAAAATAGCCGAAAATAAATTGGCTCACTTAACCAACAGTGACCGGAGGGCCTTAGATTGAAATCCACTTCAATGTAAATTACTGCGTTTGTTATATTACTCGTATTTATGAGGAGGTTTAAGCAAGTAATGTACGCATGTGTATGTGTGTGGGCGAAAGCCAATAGGCCCTCGGCTACACCTAGGTTTAACTGGCTAAACCTAGGTGTAAGCCGCTCTTTGGACTTTAGCCGAAACAAATGTATATTATTAATGAAAGCGTGACTGACTGATCAACCAACGCACGGCTCAAACTACTAGTAGGCTTCGTCTATGGTTAATTACCACTCACTGAAAAAACCCTGATAAAACTAAAACTTCGGGAATAACACTAGAGCAGTTGCAGACGTTAATGCGCAAATAACAGAAATATTAGGCAAAATTAAGCGCATAAGGACTTGAAAGACGCACCCCAAAAGTACGAGAAATAAGGCACAGAAGAAGATAAACTAAATATGTAATGTACTATACAATACCACTTATACTTACTACATAACACATTATTATTAGTTATCAGTTACCAGCATATATCTAACATTGTGTTTTTCTGGTATCAAGTACCTAAGCAATTTTTCAAGAAATAATTAGTCAAAATTAGCTTACAGCTCGTCTGGTCAATACAAGAAAAAAACAATCACCATTTTACAAACCTATAGATTAAAAAACTTCTAAAAACCTAACTTACTCAAGCATCGATAAACCAAGTTCAAGTAGCAGGGTATTGAGGTACTGGTGTACAGCGCACAGATTGCGTTAATAAGACCTACTTTCTCTTTTTGTTGAGATTGTCTCACTTGTCTCTCATGATATATCATGTAGTTACTTCTATACATAACGCTGTTAAGCGTTTTAATTGTTACTAAACATAAAAGTTACGAAATTATTATATTTTATACAGCTTTACTTAGCTTGTTCTAATTAAGTTTTATTTTTATTTATTCCTTGGTTATACATATAACCAAGTAGCTATATAAGCCGCGTAATTCTTGAAACCAAGTGAAAAAATAAATTCAGTATATAAAATGAACAACAAAAATTTAACAATATTATTAAGTATCTATGTACAAATATGTATCAAAGAGATAGGCATATTGAAGCACTATACATGAAAACAAACACACACACACGTAAATTTTAATGTAAGCATTTCCTACTAGTACCTATAATAAATGCGAAAGTACGAATATGTGTGTTTATTAAATCTTCAAAAACTCCCCAAAAAACCACAAAGACACTAAAATATAGCAGATGAATCTGATGTACGAAAATAACTAGTAAGTAATATTAATATTATTATATCTAAAACTACAAACTTGATTAGTTACGATTATATAGATTCGAGAGTTATGAAAGTAATATTTTATGTCACTCTTGAATTATGTATTAGGAATATCATGAATACTATTTATAAGTAATTCAGAAGATCTGAACTGTGTAATATTGTAATTTAAATGCGGTTATGTAACTACTGAAGAAGTGCTAATTTTATATTAAAATTCATCAAAACAAGTAAAAGTTTTATGATTCATGGTGGAGAAATTGTAACACGCGATTAACATTTTTAAATAGTATAAAATATTCGGAATACACGATAATCGGTTAATATAAAATTTAGTAAAGCGTAAGTATTTATTGATATGATACACTTTTTAATTGATGAGAAAGTTAAATTGTCTATATTTTTTTTAAATAACTGAACTATCATTTATCGTGATCATTGCATTGGCATGTTGCAAGGGTACCCTTTAGCTAATTTACAGAATAATAATATTGCTTTATAGCGAGATATAGCCAGGCCCAGGCTATACGATGCTATGTAGTACCAGTAGCCATATAGCATGGTTAGTATAGCGACGTTTGTGTGTGGCTTTAGTAACTGTTAACAAGACAAAACCATAAAATTTTAATTTGTCAAAAAAATCCGCCCAGGCCGTTCCCTGTAGAAAGGTGCTCAACTTCATTTTCACTTTGCGTAGCGATGGATGTTCAAAACGGCAAATATTTTTTTTATCGCCCATTTAATTTCAAGAGATAGGTACTTCACATTTACGTACCTTTAAAGAATGCACAGTAAAATTCCTAATGCATGTCTACTAAAAAGTAACAAAAGTCATATAAATCATTGTTGGCATACGTTATAATACTTACGTCCAGTGCGAGCGTACTTCGAGGTCGTTAGCTGGTCCGCCCAGTGTACTTGCACTAGTGTTGTACCAGACAGCTTGCATTCTTTGTTGGCTCGTGTCGGTGAACGAATTGTGACGTCTGCCTAATGCTAAGTGACCCGTAGTTACTGTCCCAGTGACTGAACCAGTGTAGAAAATTTATTAATTTATATATTTTTTTTTTCTAATGATCTCAATAAAAAGTATTCTATTATATTCTAAACAAACTTATTTTTGAAGGAAAATGTTTAAAAAATATTTAAACACATTCCTGTCTTTGAAAATGTCCTCTTTTTCACAATAACACTGTTTTATGCGTACAAAAAATAAGATAATATTATGTAATACTTTTTTCTCACACTACAATATATTGTAAACAATAACCTAATATTTCTTACTAATCAATAAAATATCTTATTCGGATGTCACTGTCAACATACCGTCATTTATTTACACAATTATACATAAAACTTTACAGACAATAAATAAAAAACATTATAAACTAAACCTACAATCTAAAACTTATAAATACTTAATCTAAATTTAAATCTAATAAACCTATGGTGGAGGGATAGGTAGCTAGAATGCTGGCGGCATTGCCCCGCTGAATACATATACTTATTTTTTGTGCAAAATACACGCCAGCATTCCGGTCACCCGATACCTCCACCAAACGTTATATACCATAAAATATCTTGTATTGTAATAACTTTGCTGATAAATTTCTTAAGAGATTATGATGTATTATTAGAGGTCAGAGGATGCACCTTTTCAACCTATGAATTTAGCAACATTTCTCTCAAGCAATATGTTATCACCGCATAAAATTGTGAAAATATACGAGAATTGCAAAGAATTGCAACAAAAATGTTGTAGGTAAATCCGCATGTCCTCGACCGCAATGATTGTATGGCTAACTTTAACATATGAATTTTACGATGTCCTTTTCGTCGCTTATCTAACATCACACTTATTATAAATGCGAAAGTTTGTGAGTGTGTATGTTAATTGCTTCTTCACACCTAAACGGGTAGACCGATTGAGCTGAAATTTGGTAAAGAGTTAGCTTAGACTCTAGAATAATACATAGGCTACAGTAAAGCGGGTAAAATCGCTGGGCGCAGCTAGTAATTTATATAAAATCGAAAAGGCCAAATTAAAAGGACCGTGAGATCAGCGCAGCACTACCGTTCACGCTCAGTCGAGTTTCTGGCACGTTGTTACATTTGTATATTACGTCTTGATTTATTGACTTTTTTATTTGAATAATCAAAATATACATTCTCAAAAGATTCACAGAAACTAGGAAACTGATAACAAACTTTCACTTGGGTTAACCAAAACTAAAAAACTTATGTTGTAAGCTAGCACTACTACTGTCTGTACTGTCTACTTACATATGTTGTAGCTTATGTGTAGAACACTATTAAAGACCGCCGTCTTTCTAAATCTTGTATTTTTCCTTTCCTGCTTGGTTGTGTGGAAGAGATCGCTATTAACGATAAGACCGCCAATCGTAACATTTTTTAAGTCAATGTATTTAATGTTAATTGTTTTGTTTGTAATAACTGTGTGCAATAAAGACTTATCTATCTAAAGACATTAAGATTTTCTTGGTATCATGAAACTACAACATAGAGGTACGTTCGCCTAACAAATTTTGATGATTGACTAGGGTATTTATGATTTGATTTGATTTAAAAACCAGTTTAAATTGATTTGATTTGATTTAAAAACCAGTTTAAATTAGCACTGAGATTTAAGGATATATTTCAACGTACCTCCTACCTAGAAATACCAACTCTTAGATAGAGCCATTAGCCTGATTCATCAATTTAATTTTATTGGCAGGAAATGTTTAAGTATTTTGTCCCCACGTTTTTTATTGAGTCCGCCGTATAGCCAGCGGATACAAAACCATGTCGTTGTCCTCTTTTGACAAAAAAGGATACCGAGTAATTAGGCTTCTTGGAAATATTTTATCATGAATTTAATTTATTAATCGTTATTTTTAAATTATATGAACTATAGGAAAACTAGATAGCTTGATAAGTATAAGTGATCTGTAGCCTATTCAGTGAGTGACGCCTAGGTTTTCAATACGTAAAATCGGTGTAACTCTACATTACATTTTAGGCACTATTTTAACAAGATTTTTATTCGTTGTTTTAAAATTATGTAAACGATATTAGAACTAGATAGCCTGGTAAGCGATTTGTAGGCTATTCAGTGGTTTTCAATACGCAAAATCTATGTAACTCTTAACTTAGGTACACTACGTTTTAGGCACCATAAGTCTAGGAAGGTTTTTAAACAAGTTTTCAATTAGAAAACGTTCGTGAAAAGTCACGGGATGTATCTAAGCTTTTCCTTTAAAATGAGTAAGTAATTGTATATTATAGTCTTTTCCTTTAAAATGAGTAAGTAATTGTATATAGATATCTGAACACTATATTAACCTAACTTAAAAATCATAAACAGAAAATGTCATAGAGATTGCCTCTATGCTATTTATTCAGACAAAAGAAGATCGGTGAACTGGTAGTCAATATAATTAAAAATTATGAATTATTATGAATTATGGCTAGAACCGAGCTAGTATTATAAGGCTATTAAGTCAAGGTAAAATTATGTATTTTGGCCTTAATATATAGGTAATCAGACTAAAATTACAAACCATTGCTAATCTTGATACGGTATGGCATGAAGTTATGTCAGTAGAATTAGGTTGCATGTTAGCTATAATTTAATCAGTTTTGTGTGATTCTGAAAGGTGCGTGATTAGAACGAGCTATACTGGAATGGCCGATATTTAATTAGCACTAGGCAGCTACTAGTTTTGCTCTCTTTTGTTTAATAAATAAAACTAAAATATAGAGTGACGCAAAATCATCCCATTTTCTTCTAAGCAAAATCGGAAAAATTTATTTCTTAGCACAAAAATTTTATCCGCTGAAGGTTATAACAAAATACAGCTCAATTGGCTCAGCCGTTTTGGCGTGAAGAGGTAACAAACATGTACACCTAAATCCATATTTTCACATTTGTCCTAAAACTTTACTACTCTATTTTACTTTGTTTAGATATATTATTGTACTCGCTCTATTCAGAGGACCTCTGTCAGAGGTCCCTAGTGGACCTCGTAATCTGCCATTTAAAAATAGATAGATAGATAGATAGATAACTCTTTATTGCAACAAAGAAAACAATTAACACTAAATAAGTACATTTCAGTTAAGCAATGTTACAATTGGCGGTCTTATCGCTAATAGCGATCTCTTCCAGACAACCAAGCAGGAAAGGAAAAATACATTTACAAAATAATATTTTTTATCCATTTTCCTCTTACGACTTTTACGAACTGATTGAATGGGTAGACATAATCATTAATTATTTAGATATTTTTTTAGAGCGTAACGTGCAATAGTGCTTTTTAGGCCTATTTGTGAATTTAGGTAAATTTAATAATTAATTAAATTTAAGTTTGTTTATTATTTTTCTACGAGACATTTTAGCGTAAACAAAACATATTTACCTAGGTGGATTTTATAAAAAAAACGTAAGTAATATTTGTAGAACAATATACAGCGATGAATAAGATTTCCAAACGAGCTGTTTCATTGCAATATAAGTAGTGGTTCTAACAACAAAATAGTGCAGATTTGGTCGTTACGATTACATTAGGAACGATTGTGTTATACAGTGAAGAAGGCAAGTACCTATGTACCCACCATCGGCGACCACAAGGCGTGTGGATATAACGGAACTATTGTATTTTCATACTAAACAACTGCCAACACTTCATAGTACGTAGACACTAGCGCCGAGTCTTTCGAGCTCAGTATCTTAGGCACATTGGGTACCATAAGTAACAAGCTATCAATGCAAGGCAGTGTTGCGTAGTGGTAAGCGGTAGGGGGAAGGGGGGTGCCAGCTGACGGCCGTCAACAGTGAAAGTAAGCCTGCGCCTGCGCCGGCCCTCGACTTCTACGTTATAGATCACTGTGATACATTGATATTTTCTGATAAATTATAAATCGTGGTATAGGACAACTGACCCGTGTATTATGATTTGATTAGCTACAAATTCTAGATACGAATAAAGTAATTATTTAAATACAACTTATACAATACAATACAATACACAACTCTTTATTGAAACTCCACAAAACAAAAAACTTAAAAATATTGTTACATAGTATACAAGGGTGGTACAATCATTAAAGGCTAGGCTTATAGTACCTCTGCATAATATATAGTTATCACAGTGAACATCTAAATTCTATATTATTATCAACATTGCTAGAGGAGAATATTGAGACTTTAAAAAAAAGTTTTTTTCTGAATTACTTACGCTGTTTTTCTCCGATATTTTACTTTAAAATACTTCTAACTTCTATTAAAATCTTAATTCATCTGACTTCTAATACAAAACGGTCTGATCAGTTAATTTATTTTTGTATTATTTTCGTACATAAGAAGACTGGTTGTCTACGTATAATCCCTCTACATACTAGAAACAGCTTGGTGTATATTTTGATCGTTATTCTATTGCTGTATCTAATGTACAAAGTTGATTAATCAGTAACGTGTCTATACAACTATATACTGGACCTCGTTTGTATATTTAAAATACGGAAATAAAATACGCATGTATTACGTCACCCACAAATTGTTTTGTACCGAAGTACCTACTCTACTAGGATTCCATTAATTTAATTAATTTTGTTCGAAGGG
Source organism: Hemithea aestivaria (assembly GCA_947507615.1). Lineage (NCBI taxonomy): Eukaryota > Metazoa > Arthropoda > Insecta > Lepidoptera > Geometridae > Hemithea > Hemithea aestivaria. The sequence goes on along the minus strand of OX382327.1, from coordinate 7,561,572 downwards.
GACATTGAATTACTGAAATGTCACCTTACCTACTGATTATAAACATGTATCAATATAGATCAGGCATCTATGCATAACATTAGACCTTTGCTTATACATGAGTATAAGCTTAATATATACATTTTTAGTATAGATCTAATTTTTCAACCCTTAACACCTCACGGACTCAACTCTCCCATCGGCTAACAACTCTAAGATGGCATGTCCTGTGTATATTCACTCCCTGTGCGACCTCAGGGTACCCTGGGACTACATGGAATTTCAGCCCTTTTACGTTATGCACCCTACGTATGGTGTTAAAAGTTAAATCTATTTGTTGTCACTCAATGTAAATTTTCTATGAAGTTACAATTCTGCATTAATTTTCTAATAGAATATTTATAGACCCGATTTATATTGTTTGCAAACTTGCGTACTAATATAGGATACGAGTACCTACATACAATATTCAGAGAAAAATAATGTTATGAAGAATTCTTGTCTATCCGAGAATGAATCCAAATATCAAATTCAAGGCATTTAAGATCATATAGGTACGTAAATGACTAGATCCGTGAGGGCGCCTCCTTTGTCCAGGCTCTCGAAGTCGGTGACCTTGCGCCGCCCGCGCCTCCCGGCTCCAATGGACAATGCTATAAATTGAAACACACTTTATTCTCATTGCTTTGCCATTTAAATAGACAAAGAATCCGTGTTGCATTGTTTGCATGAGCTTTTAAAGCTAATATATATATTAAAAACTTGCTTTTTTATGTTGTAGATTTTTACCATCCTTTACTCATAACAACTTCATTTTATTTAAAAAAATGTATATTCATAAGAGAAACACGTGTACATTTTTAAATGCTTTTCTATTCACAGAAAAGGCAGATATTTATTATTATTCAATTAAGTGACTCATCACTTAATGATATTAAATACTTGTATCTGCCCATTTTTCGACTATTCATCTCCGTGCCTTTGAGTTATCGGCAAAATTAGAAAGAAGTCACACCCAAATGGCATTTCACCTATCTCTTTAAAATGGCAACTGGTGAAATCATTGGTATGCGTTAGCGTTACGCGACTCACTAAAAAGGAAAATAAATATTTCGTAACCACAAAAATGTTGTCACATGAGTCATTACATTTAAAACAGAAATAATGTGACCTTTAGGTCTAATTGGATACCATCATCTAAGTTATCTACGAGTAATCAATAAGTTATTTTATGACAACGCAATGTTGTTTAAGAATTAACCGACTGGTCTATGATTGATCATAGGTCAGAGTTCACCAAATTTAATATAATTATCACTACATTGTCGTCGTCTTGTGTATGTGTGTGTATGTTAAATGTATACGACTATTTATCTAGAGGTAAATATATAAAAGAGAACTGTGACTTATTGACTCATCCATCAAAGCACAGCCTGAACCACTGAACGGATTGGTTTGAAATTTGGAACACAGATATTTCATATGACGTAGACCTCCGCTAAGAAAGGATTTCTCTACGCATGCAAAGCCGCGAGCATAAGCTAGTCTAAATACATAAAGATCTATCAACGCACAGCTTAAACCACTAAACGAATTGGTTTGAAAATTTTTAAATAAATCGAAACACAGCTGTTATAATGTAGACGTCTGGTTAGACAGGATTTCTCGAGCTTAAGCTAGTTGTGTATAATTTGTCATTATTATACGAATAAACGACTGTTTAACAAAGGTTAAGGTTTGGTGAAGTCAAGCCTTAGTAACATAACACATTTGAATAAAGATTGAATCAATTTGTGGTCAAGCAACTTTATGCCGAACAGAACGAATGGTATTACGAGATTATTATTATTTTTAGTATTATATGTTTTTCTCTATAGGTACGTATCAATATATCTTTACCTATCATATAATTTGATGACTAGTCCATTATGACGCGTTTTATTAGTTTAAAAATTCGTATGTTTTCCTCAAGATTAATAATATGCTAGGGTGGGTTGCTAATTGCCACTCGATTACCAGATACTCTGTTATAAGTTAATTTCTAAAATATCATACACGCATATATGTAGATACTACATAAATAAATGTCAATATATGAACTTCCTACTTCCGATCCGAATATAGGTAAAATGACCTTTAGGACACGCAAGTGTTTGTCGTCCGGTCTCGAGAGCTTACACTTAATATCTACTTATAAGTATTTCTATAAAATCTGTATGCATCCTTCTCTGTTAATATTATAAATGCAAAAGTTTGAATGTACATATCTATGTATTAATTAATTAACAATTAATGGATGGATATTTGTTACTTTTCACGCTTAAACGCTTGGACCGTATGAGCTGAAGTTGGAAATTACCTAAGTAGGTAGCTCAGAACCCGGAATAAGACAAGAGCAACTATTTACCGGGCAAAACCGTTGGACGAAACTAGTAATATAAAAGGAACACGACTGACTCACTGATCAATCATGGTAAAGTTCAAGTCACTTAACACTCGGTTTGGGTTCTTTTACAGATCATTGTCCATCATAAAGACTAAGTTGTCCATTAAGAAAGGACTTCATACGGGAGCGAATCTTTAAGCGTATGTTAATCGCTATAAGCACCCGTTAAGTCAATATATCTCAAGTCAGTTATAAGTATCGAAAGGGAACATTGCACGGATGAATGACCGGCAAGGCCGAGAGACAAGGAATGCGCAACTTTGTGCTGGTAAATGATTCATGCGCCTGACTGCCGACAATTTTAAACCAGTTTTTGTATCTTATAGAATAGGGAAGGGAATGGGCGAGGTAGAATATCTATTTATGGCTAGTAGGCCATATGGATTCGTTTTTAAAATCATTTTACATAATACATTTATGTACGTTTTTTATATATTATAATGGGTTTTACACCCAACGGTTTTACCCGCTGTGCCTATGTGTTATTCCAGGGTCTAAGCTATCTCTATATCAAATTTCAGCTCAATCGGTCCACCAGTTTAGGCGTGAAAGAGTAACGAACATACATCCAGACATCCTTACATTCTTACAAACTTTCACGTTTATAATATTAGTAAGGTGAATTCCAGGAAAGTCAGGAGTTTATTCCGTCTTATTTGTTTAGTCTCTCTGCTACTACCTCCTCCTACTACTAACTGCATCATGGCTTGAGATCTGGTGAGATCCTGGTCAAGAACTAACGACTTATCATTAAAAAACAAAACAAATTAGTAGCAATTAATAGCCGTAAAGGGTATAAATTTTATATCGGCTTAAGAAACGCTTGTCTTACATATTTTTCCTTTTTTTTTTCAGAATTGTAGCCAAACATGGCGGCGTCCGGGGGGAAGAAACGGGAGGAAGCAAGCGACAACTCAGACGACGAACTAACACCTTTAGCCAATGAGATCTATGGAGGAAGGTAAGTTATAAATTGAAATAATAGTTGCTCTACTTGTTTCTGAACAAATTATGTAGGTAGCATTGAGCATATAGGATACAGAATACCAGAGGTTGGTTTTATAATGTTATATAAAAGCAACATAAAAAAAATAACACGATAAGTCCCGATTAATAAGATTAACATAAGTTAAAATCGTAAAAGTTCAAAGTGTTATACAGAATACCTTACACATTATGTACTCGTTAAACACATGGGGAATAGGTACTGCAAATCGTATAGCTGCCGTATACCTAAAGCTGTAGAGAGTTTTTCATTAATGAATTTTCATCTAGCATGAAGAAGATAAACTTTAGCGAAAAGGGACATAGGAAATCCAAGAAATAAGTAATTAAACGAATCCATAAAATTGATACAGCCGACTTTCTGTTCGTCTTTACATTAGTGTAGGATTCGCTCTTTGAGAATAAATATTTTATCCCAAATTGTCTTCATCTCACCAGACCGAGTTCCCAGCTGTAAATGCGTAAAAATGATGACAGTGATAAATTATATCTATATCAGTTACATGTTTTTTTTTGTATCAAGAGTTTTAACAGTTAGGCTTTACTCACGTAACCTTCGTATATGACATCATTACCGGGTGAGCCCAACATTCGGGGTGACACGTCATCGTCATTTGGAAGCTGCGGTCGGCGGTCATTGTCAGGGGAAAGCTATGCTATAGTATTCATTGGGTAATTCATAATAAACTTTAAATTAAAGTGAGTCAACTTTGATAGAGAGAAGATGTAAAAATCAGATAGTATTGGTAACGTTTTAGCTTATGACTACCACGTGTTTTGATCAAGTACGAGTATGAAGATGTAACACGATTTATCTTATAAGGCTGAGAAGTCCTAATTATTTTGCCCACCATACATAGGTACGTAGCTTATGACATATGTATGTGGGTTTAAATGTGTTATTGTTAATTTACCGTCATGATAAGGACTGTCTGTCGTCAACTGCTATCGACATGTATTGTCACCAATACCGATGGCTTTGGCGTTAAAAGACTTATCATATTATTAACCGTAGGTCAATATAGGCGCCTATTCATTGGGTCTCCAAATACTCGCAGTCTTGACTTAAACGCGATATAGGCTCTCATTATCTTGACTCTCAACCTACGCCAAGTAAATTCGCACAAATAAATTCTTGGCGAATTCAACCTTTCTGGACTAGGCCTAAGGTGAGGTAATGAAACATTTACGCAATAACAAATTGAGTAGAACGCAGATAATGATATCATTAATGCAGTAGGAAATACGCAACATAACAATGTCGTTATGTCAACTTACTAGAACTAGCCTAGCTTAGATTTTTTCTAATATATTAACGGTTATTTCTTGCGACATAATATTATAAGATGACTACTTCATTTTATTTCTCACAACTTCAATTTTTAATTTGTAGGTGAGTAATCAACAAGTAGCAAGCAATGTTGAGAGTAGTTCAGCTTACCAGCTCATATTCAGTGAAGTTGAACCTTTAGTCAAGGCGCCGATATTAACTAGAGTTTCATAGGAGTGCAAGATGTTAACACATACTCTACGTTGATCTAGGCAATATAAAGTAATATTTAGGATTTATGAATAATACTTGTATGGCATTCTACAGGTTCATGCAATTCAATTTTAATTTTAAATTTAAAAAATCGGCACTACGAACTACCGATAACTATGATATAAAAATTGGATAGGCAACTTTAAAATCTTGGCAATTTGATATTTGTTAACATTAAATTAAAATTATGCTAATTAAAATAACTTAAAAATTAAATACTTAAATCTAAAACTTATATAAATACTTACAAAAAAAACTAAAAAACTTAATCTAACAGACCTATGGTAGCGGGATATGTGGCCAGAATGCTGGCGGCGTTGCCCCAATGAAGGCAGATGCTTATTTTTGAGCAAAAGAGAGCCAGCATTCTGGTCACCAGATACCTCTACCAAACGTTTGGCCAGCTCTTTATATATTAAAAATAACTCAGACAAAATAATAATTATAAAATATTTCTTAAAATATATCTAACATTTATTATACCTCTACAAAATAAAATTATAAGTCTCTTGCCCCGACATTCAAGGCCAAGTTAATTCTCCAACTAGTAATGTTATTCGAAGAAGCAGCAACATCAGTTTGAATGATATTGGGCAATGGAGTGAGATGGCAGGTCGGTTCCGCTCACGGTCGCCGATTCAACTCTCTCTCACGATTTTCCCAAGTTGTGATGCGTAACTTATTAATGATCATAATCGTGTCGTCGTATGTTCTAGATTCTGGGTATAAGAATAGCTTAATTCTTAAAAAAATACTTTGCAGTAATATATGCAAACAATTCGATAAGCAAATTTAAATTATAGGTATATGTTCTCCAAGGTTAAATCAAAGCTCAATCGCTGCAATATAATAATTTTCATCCCCCTATCTCGGAAAGTGTATTTTTGCTCTTCGATATCTGACTGGAAAAGTCCATTTTATCCCTCTAGAGGGTAAAGTAAATTTGAATTAAGAACATCGTGTGCAATGAGTTTGTGTGTCAAAAACATAATTAAACCTATTTACTTCCACCTCTATGGTTACTTCAACCTCTTTGGTGAACTTTTTTTTTAATTTGATTTGCGCGCGCCATCAGTCTTTTTAGTAAGTTACTTTTGTAACTTTTTAGGTTACTTTTTGACTCTTTACGTTACTTGTTTAGATTAAATTACTTTTGCGGGTACATATCGGACCAGTAGTCTTTTTCTAAATGAACTAAATATGGACTTTTTTTTTCATATAATAGTAAGTAATATATATTAATAAACAATAGTTTAATTGATTTAGCAGTGTAAATAAAATAATCTTTTATTTATAAATTTATTTGATTAAGTGGCAAGATTTTTTAATAAAATATTTAACTTTTATTTAATACATACCAACTTTTTATTTTATATTATAATAAACCGAAAATGAGGAAATAATAACTGAAATGTAGATATAATTAACTAAGCGCATATATACTAAAATTTAATAATTATATAAAAAAGTGTACATATTATTTAAATTGAATTGGTAGATATCTATATTATATTAATATACAATTTTTCGAACTTGATGAGGTTACTTTTGAAGATAGGGCACTGGCAACACTGCGCATCATTTTCTTTTTTGCTCCAGTTGCCAATAAATTAAAACAAAAAAGAATTTCTCTTTGCATTGAGATATTTCCTCGTTGAGGGGGGATGAAAAATTATGTGTATTACTCGAGTGCAAAGATTTTTGACCTTGTGCTCTTTTGATTCCCTCGCTCACGCTCAGGATTCTAATTATTAAATCACTCGCTACGCTAGTGATTTCATTTTAGAATCCTTCGCTTGCTCGGTCGTACAAACTGAGCACGCGGTTAAAAAGCAACTTTGCACTCTTGTATAACAAATAACTATTAAACTCCATCTATATATGATTGCCCTATCCAGTTACACTGGATCAAAATTATAACCGGACAGATTCAATAAAACTAATTTTAATATTAATACTTGTGTACCTAGTATAAAAGTATTATTATAAGTAAATTACTAAATAGATGTATACATATTATATTACCTATATAGTGTTAAATAACTGTATGGATCTTTGTTATCTGATAAATAAAGAAATTTAATTTAATTTAATTTTAATTTAATTTAATGGTACGTATGGACCCGATTTTTTAGGCGGATTAAACAACCAAGGTCAACAATGACAATAAATAAAAGTTAAATTACAAGCTTGAAAGGAGCTCTCTAAAAAGGGATAAATAATAGGATCTATTACAAATAACACTCTATAAAACTGGTTTTTATACAGTTAGATGGGTATTACTATGTTAGAGAGTAATAGATAGTAATGTTGGTATAATGTACATTTTAGTTAAATTATGACCACATTTTAATTAATTTATTAAATTATTCGTATTTGTTTTTTTTTTAATTATAATATGCACACCTTTGTCTATGAATGTAAAAAGGTCGTAACACCACGAGCTAGTCTCGTGCGATGCAAAATCTGGTTCCAAAAGCAGTTTATTTGCAATATTGTTTTATATAGAGTCTAACAACGTGAGGTCTGGCCAGTGGTCGGTCGTCGCGGCCCGGAACCCGTTCAAATGCCAAGGTTGTCAACTCTGACGACACAACTTTCGATACGACGTCGCGCCACATTTTTGCGCCCCACTTTGCTTGGTGCGGCCTCGACTAAACGATCGAGATATAGAACAAAAGCTTGTAGCTATTGTGTTTACGACATTATAATAAAATTCTCCAACATAAAAATTTAGTTTTATTTTTATAATAAACTGTTTTACGTGGGTATCACATTCTGTTAATCTTAACTAAATGTGTGTGCATTTGCTTACATTTTTTTTATAAGATTCTGTTTTACAAAGAATTTTGTATCTATACGAATATTGAAGTTCATCTTCGCAATTTACACTGATTCGTTTGTCTACTTGTCAGTTTATATGTATTAGTAGGTATTCACCTTGGTATTTATTTAGAAATGCTAAGGTTAGGCTCTAGAATGACTTTGGATATTAAATACGCATGTATTGCTCACGATGCATACATAATATAGGCATATTTTAGTTTTTAAAGACGCTACTATCATCCCTCTAGGTATGAGAGCAGTTTGGGGTACCTACTAGGTTTTTTGTGGAATAGCATGTTGTCAACCTGTGAATCGTGCATGTGTTAATACTAAGGTATGTTCGATGTTAAATGCCTGTGTATGAGAAATATAACATCAGAAAACTCTGTACGGACAATAGACGAAAACTGCAATTTTACTATTAACTAGTACTAAAATACAATTTGGTCCACAGTTGTCCTGGACAACATACTTTTATTTTCTTAATAAAGGCACTCGCCCTTAAAAATATTTCTAAGTACCTACGTATGTATGAATATTGGACGTAATTAAATTAAAAAAAACTGTTACCATTTTAAAGCCTAAAATTAAATACAATTTGGAATTAGCCTTGACAGCTTTCAGCGCACCTTTCATAACTTTTTGCATGCAATGTCTTTGTTCAAGTGGCCTTTTATTTTCGACTTTAAATTTAGAACAGTGTTATTTTACTACAAAATAGTCGGGGATTGTCCCTAGCTCGTCTCTGGTATTAAAACTGTTTCAAGAAAACATGGAATACCTTATCCTAACACAGCGAAAATATAGGCCTCGCCTGAGTCCTGGTGGATGGTTTCCTCTATAATCAATTCCAGCGACTATACGCCATACGCAGTACTTTTTTTATATTCTCTTTAAGTTAGCCTTTAACCACGATCTCGCATGATCTTGACGATACGACCGAAGATAGTAGCAGGCTACACCTAAAAGGTGGAATAAATCCCTGGCTTCACTGAACTCATATGGAAATAAAAATATCCCACATAAATTATACAGTTTCATTCTGATTTATTTCTATTTAAAATAGAAAGAGGTAATGTAAATTCAATTGACCAAGTACCAAAAAACGGTAAATAGTCAGTAGCGCTTTCGAGTCGGTAGGATATGTGACTCCATGCGGGGTCGGGCGTGGTATGAATACTCTATGAAGACAGACCTAGTCAGGTGTTTTTACCGGTTTTACTGCGATGCTCGACTCACATTGGGACCTTTTTATAATGAGACTAAAATACTCGTATTGTAGGTAAATTAATTTATTAAATTTGACGTGTAGGTGTGCCTAACGACGATAACAAAACAATTCGAGGAATTTAAAAGTTTCATTTAAAAACCTTAGTTATAATATTTGTTAATCTGCGTTTTCGATATCTTTCTTATAAGACGTTGAGTGACTACATATGGTTCATCAAAGTTACTACCTGATCATCTAAGAGCTTAAAAAATTAAAAGAATAACTTTTGTGACTATTTTAGGTCGACTGGTAGAAAAGCGTATTTCGGAGAAACATGTGCTAGGACAGGATGATTTGGTAAATGTTCCTTTACAGGAGGTCGTCTAGGTGGGTACCCCAACAGTGCCAGTTATTCTACCGCCTGAGCAGTGATGTGCAAACATCACTGTGCTCCGGTAGGTGGGCACTGTAGCTAGTGAAATTACTGGGCTAAAGAGTCTTAACATCTCTTGACTCTTGAGTAAGAAGCGTTGGTGCAGTGCTCCTAGAATTTCACATAATTGTGAAATCCTAGGTAACACTGTACTGATTATGGGCAGCCGTTATCTCTTAACAACAACAGGAGAGCGTCTTGCTCGTCTTCTACTTCATCACATAAAAAAAAAATGTTCAAACATTCATGCATTTTAACTTCCTACGAAATGATCCGACTTTGAAAGTGCTTTTTTACAAACTGTATTGTTTTCACTTGAATCACTTTATATTCTAAAGTGGTTTAAAAGCTTTTGCTTCGTTTGAAAAAAGAGATCAATGGTTTTTAAAAACTGCATAATATAAATCGTTTGTTTATCATTTTCGAGACGTTCTATGTTTCAATTTATGGTGCCTTTGGCGGATTTTTGATGATGTAATCCGTTGTTAGCCTTCTTTTGTTTTTCTACACGAAGCTGAGACTCTATTTTTGAAATAGGTTCACCTTAACAACATATAATCTTGTATAGGATGTATAATAATAATCCTACAAATACTCGTATGGGACCAGTTTATACCAAACATTTTATTGAAAAAAAAAATAGAAGAAATAAAAAAAGTTCTTACGATGACGAATAAATATTTGACACTTTTTCATGACTAAGCCGCTGGACCAATTAGGCTGAAAATGATTATGTACTCGTACTCGTATGAAGCTGCAGTAACTTTTTCGCGGGTGGTAGTTTAGCTCAATCGGTCCACCCGTTTAGCCGTGAAGAAGTACCAAACATACACACTCACTCACAAACTTACGCATTTATAATATTGGTGTGATTTGAGCTTCTACCAGTTAAAAAGTTAAATCTGATCTTAGGGTAATAAATTTGAGAGGTTCAGTGGACATTGGGCATATAACCTGGAGGCAGCGGCGTGCATAATAAACGTACGATGCCACTTTCCTTGTTATGTAAAGAATGACTTTGTTTCGATAATTAAGTTTACTTCGCTATAAGAATACATAATATAATCACGCCTGGTTCCCGTTGGAGTAGGCAGAGACTATTTGCCGCGGATGAGTGCTTCGGCGTACCCGTTGCCCCGGCATTATGGTGAACACCCCCAGGTTTTTTAGTGGGTATCCCCGCCGCTCCCATCTTTGGCGGGGGAGTCCCACATACCGCCCCGCGCCCCCCGGCGTGGGGTGATGATGCGTAACGCATTTTTCCTGGGTCAAAAAAAAAGGCAGAGACTATTTTCCTCCATTTGGTACGATCCTGAGACACCTCTTTCGCTTTCTCTGAAAATACCACAGGGTTAAGGCATTTTTGATGAAAAAATTATATATTTTTCTTTTGCTTAAAGAAAATAGAGTAACATTAAAGTCCTTAAATCACGTAACCAATCTTACTAATATTAAAAACGTGAATGTTTGTAAGAATGTATGGATGGCAGGATGTATGTTTGTTACTGTTTCACGGTTTAACAGGTAGACCGTTTGAGCTGAATTGGTATAGAGATAGCTTAGACCCTGGAATAACACATAGGCTACAGTACAGCGAGTAAAACCGCTGGGCGCAGCTAGTATCTATAAAAGTTAGCAAGTTGTGCTCGACATAAGTAGGGAGCTTTCGTAAGTTTTCGTGAGTTAGACTGACACTGATCTATTGTTCTGTAACACAAGCATGCAGCTAGAACTTTATCTGCTTTAGCATCGACAATACTCTCAAATAGACCTTTAATAATATCTGCTTTTATTTGAAACATTCTGAAGAGAAATAATGTACTATGAATGTTGTATAATGTACTATGTGCTTATGAATGTGATCAACGGGACGTTATATGAGTTAAATATCATACTTATAATATAAAGCTGAAGTATTATATATATGTAATGATTGTATATGTTTTGGTTAAATAAATAAATGTGTTTGTGAACCGACTGAAGTGAAATTGAGTGTTTTAAATTTTCTCCTGGTAAAACCGTTGACCACAGCTAGCATAGCAGCTAGCTAGTATACCTAATATATAATAGAATGCAGCTAGCATTGCGTATGCTGCCTTCGTACTGACTACTGACAAGACATTCTATAATTTTGGGAGAAATAGTGTGCTCGTGGCTTAAATTACAATGACGCAAGTAAAAACCACAGAAAGCATTACAAAAATATGCTTAGCTTTGTTTTAAGCTTATTATTATTATAGTATTTAATAAAGAGTTATTTATTCTATTTTTAGCGGGTCTTTGATTATATGCACTAGTAAACTGATTTATCATAGACTTCAAGGGACTGACGTGACCCCCTTTGCGACTGTTATGAGCTATGGTATTACTTATAGTTAGAATGCAAGCACCAGTCACATTCTGACAAATATCTAGACTGACTTGTCTGGATCGTGTACAGTGGAAGGTCATACCAATCCATTTTTAGTTAGGCTCAAGCAAAGCTCACAACGTGCACGCAATAATAGACTTTACTTTCTTTGACATAAAGACAAGATTAGCTTTGTAACCCTTATACAGGTTTAACCATATGAGGTGCGACGGTGCACGCTCCTGATTTGAATTCTGACCTCGCATTAGCAAATAGCGACTTATCATTGGTTAAAACAGCTTAATTAAATATTTTGTTTTTTTTAAGTATTTACCTACCTACCTACTTAATTTCTAAATTTTATATGGTTTTGTATCTTTTATACACCGCATAACGACTATTTTAATTTTAAGGTACTTTAAAAATAGAACATTAAATGGCTAATGTTTTTTTATTGTGAAACACAAACAAGAGACACAAAATTTAATTTAAAACCAGTAGGTGTAATAATGTAATTTGATAACAGTTTTGAGAGAATAGACGTAAAATCTAATATTTGTACCGATAAAAAAAAACAGTCTGCTGAAAGAATCCAGGGTTAACATATAACTTCAATTAGTTCAATAACTTAGGCGTGAAGGTAACAGAACTTAGAACGATTTCACCAACCGAAAGCGACTATACGTTATTTTAGTTTAGTCTACAAATTAAACTGATAACTTTATTAGCATGATTTGTCCCACTGCTGGCCAAAGTCGACCCTTAGTTTAACATATTGGCCTACAATGGGCTGCCTTATCAAGGTGATATTTTCTAGGTAACCTTTGAACAAATAGATATTATTAAGGGTAGAGTAGGTTCTAATAGTATAGAATTGAATAAAAAAAGCACATACAATTTGGTCCACAACGGGCGGTCTTAGCACTGTGAGCGATCTTTGCCAGGCAACCAACCTTTGCACGGAGTTATAATTAAAGCAGTTCACTTACTTTTGGGAATAGTATCTAAATTAAGAAAAAGAGTAGAGAGTAAGCAGTAATGAGAGTAAGCTTTCATTGGTGGTTATGATAGTGCGACGAGCTATCATTAATTACTGTTACAGCGTCATTTCATGTGTTCACTCCACCAGAACTAAGAACTCAGCGCACAGTGGGGCTGCAGGCACTTTTATGGTCAAAAAAATATTTTTTTACCAAACAACATAATCCATACATATAATAAGAATGGAAATTTCTCCCCATTCATTGTGATCCTTTACTAAGGTGAACTGTGAAAATACGCATATGAACAAAACGACGCGAAAAAGTCGCTTGCGCGATCTAGATCGTAAAACATTTTGTCAATTTTTCCTAGGGAAACGTAAAATAAAATAATAAAATAAATAATAATCATTTATATCGGACACATCGCCCCTAATTTACATCAAAATTTCGAAGTAAAAGTAATAGAATATAAAGTAAATTCAATTCAAAAAAATCAAAAAGCAAAAAGTGCGACAAACTAAAAATACGCCATCTATCGATCTGCCTGTAAACGAAAGTAGACCTTTAGTTTAATTTGGGCTAAATTTGTAAATAGTTTGTGTCACTGGCAGTGGCGGATTTACAGTCTAGGCCGCCCTAGGCCCCAGTCCATGTAATACCTGCACCTACGTCGTATATAACATGTCTACTCCTACTTACTCCTTAAACAGTGGCGGATCCAGAATTTTTTTTTTGTGAACAAGTTAGGTTTGTACATTTCAACGTTTACCTACAATTTGAATCTCTAAAATAGGAAATGTTATGTCTCTGACAAGAACGTGTGCGTTAAACTCGTTCCGAATAGAATAAAATCTTAAAATCCTTGTAATCCGAGCGCCGAGAAAATTTTACGTTTCAGACTACAAAAGATGTGCAATCAGAGCCGGTTTTAACATTACCAGCGCCCTGGGTGAGATTTACGGCGCCCGCTAAAAAGCAATTCAAACCCATACTAAAAAGGAAAAAATTCCAGGATATTTTTCTGGGCCGATTCGGATGGGCAAAATAATGGGCGTATCTAGAAAAAATCCACCTTTCCAGTTTGCTGCGAGTTCCGAGAAAATTTTGAATTTTTCAGCACGAATGATGTGCGTTTAGCTTGCTCCGAGCGGCAAAGAAACTAAATAAGTATTCTTATTTATAAAAGCGCGAGCAGCTCACTGCTAGCGCCGCGAAAATTTAGATTTGTTCAACACGAATGATGTGCGTTTAGCTTGCTTCGAGTGGCAAAGAAACTAAATGTCCTTATTTAGAAAAGCGCGAGCGCCGAGAAAATTTTGAATTTTTCTGCACGAATGATGTGCGTTAAGCTTGCTTCGAGTGGCAAAGAAAGTAAATGTTCTCATTTATAAAAGCGCGAGCAGCTCGCTGCGAGCGCCGAGAAAATTTTGAATTTTTCAGCACGAATGTTGTGCGTTTAGCTTGCTCCGAGCGGCAAAGAAACTAAATAAGTATTCTTATTTATAAAAGCGCGAGCAGCTCGCTGCGAGCGCCGAGAAAATTTAGATATTTTACAGCACGAATGATGTGCGTTTATCTTGCTTCGAATGGCAAAGAAAGTAAATTTTCTCATTTATAAAAGCGCAAGCAGCTCGCTGCGAGCGCCGAGAAAATTTTGAATTTTTCAGCACGAATGATGTGCGTTTATCTTCCTTCGAGTGGCAAAGAAACTAAATGTTCTTATAAAAGCGCGAGCTGCTTGCTACGAGCACCGAGAATATTTAATTTTTCAGAACGAATGGGGCGCCACGGGTGCCCCATTATAGAGCCTGTGGCGCCCCTTTTATCCGGCGCCCTGGGCGGTCACCCAACCGCGCCCCACCCTAACGCCGGTACTGTGTGCAATGAGCTCGTTCTGAGTGGTGGGCAAAGTACATAATATTCTATTTATAATTGCGCGAGCAGCTAGCTGCGAGTGCCGAGAAAATTTTATATTTCAGGCTACAAAATATGTGTTCTGAGCGGTGAGAAAATAAATATTCTTATTATAGAGCAGAGCCGCCGAGAAAAACCCATGGCCCCTTGAAGCCTTTAAAATATTTACGTCCTCTTAGTTATTTCTTGTCATCAGTGATTTTTTTGTCACGATTGGCCGCCCCTAATATCTGGCCGCTCTAGGCCCGGGCCTACTGGGCCTTAGGGCAAATCCGCCACTGGTCACTGGTGAGGTGAAACAACACCACCGATTTGAATAAAATTTTCACTAATACGTTGCAGTTTTCTCTACTTGAAACTTAGTGTTGGTTTTAGTCAAATCGGTTTTTAAATAAAAGAGTTATATCAATCTAAAGATTTACTTATCTTATTATATAAAATCGTTCGTACACTTTCGTGCTATCAACGCACAGCCCAAACGGCTGGACGGATCGAGCTGAAATTTGGACAGCGTATTTTTTGGAAAACTTCATCGTGCAATAAGAAGCGATTTTGCGAATTTCCCCCGGGAACGGGAATTATTCCCGAAAAACGTTTGTATGCAAATCCGTAACCGCTAAACCGATTGAGCTGAAATTTCGTGAAATGATTGTTGGGATTGTGATTAGAAACTTTGAATACTTTTTATGTCAGAAATTTACTTTTAAGGGGGGTAAAGGGGGGGTCGAAGTTTGTATGGGAAATTTAGAACCGCTGATCCTATTGAGCTAAAATTTGGCACAAAGGTAGTTTGAGTTGTAAAAAATGATATGGGATACTTTTTATTCCAGAAATCAACCTCTAAGGCGGGATAAAGGAGGTCAAAGTTTGAATGAAAAATCAGTAACTAATGACCCCATTAAGCTAAAATTTGGTTTAGATATAGCTTGAGCCTCTAAAAAGGATATGGGACAGTTTTTAACCCTGAAATTGGCCTTAGAGTGGAAGTCAAATTTTGTATAGGAAATCAGTAACCGCTAGCCCTATTTGATATGGATGTATGTAGTTAGACTCCAAAAAGGACATTTATTTATTGATTTTGAATAGTTTTTAACGCTCAAAAACATATTTTATAAAGAACACATACAAAATACAAACTCTTTTCCGATGTGCCACTATTTTACCCATTATGAAACTAGATGGCGCTGTTCGTCGTTAAAACTCGCAAGCGATTTGTTGGACATGAGTACCTTTTTAAACGACTTATGAAACCAAACCTTTTTGCTATTATGTAGTATTATTTATTAGTATTATGTTTAGTTGTGCATGCTGTGGCATCCTATAATTGTAGGA
This sequence comes from Hemithea aestivaria, assembly GCA_947507615.1. NCBI lineage: Eukaryota > Metazoa > Arthropoda > Insecta > Lepidoptera > Geometridae > Hemithea > Hemithea aestivaria. The sequence goes on along the minus strand of OX382327.1, from coordinate 7,545,551 downwards.
TCACACAGACTAAAGACATAATAGCCTTAAGACTTTTAATTGTAATGTGTTTCCTGCGTTGGATGTCCTTAAATAAATAAATTATGCCAAAGGGCGGTCAACAATCCATGTCGTTATTCCTGAATCCTAGAGTTTTACAGACTGCGAGTCAAAAATTTAACACTTAATAATTACTATAAAATTAATGTAACTTTAAAATACCTGATATTAATTATTTTATTACATACCATATACCATATTTGTTGAATAATTTTATAAATAACTAGCTGACCCGGCAAACGTTGTTTTGCCATATAAATAATTAATAGGAATGATTAAAAGTTAATATGAGAGTTACACTGAGATAGCAAAATAATAATTGTTTTATTATAAATTTTTTTTTTTTTGTTTAGTCTGTACTGTCCCACTGCTGGGCAAAGACCTCCCCCAAATCCTTTATTATAAATATATAATTTTATTATAAATCCGATTCTCACAGATACCGGATAAGCACAAAAAATTTCATCAAAATCGGTCAAGCCGTTTCGGAGGAGTATGGCAACGAAAACTGTGACACGAGAATTTTATATATTAGATATATTATATATATTCACTTTAAAGTTCCATCACATAATCAGAAAAATCATTGTTCTTAATTTTATGTTGAGTTTGTCTAATTGAATTATTATTATTTTATTAACTTTATGTGAGTAAATTCGTTTGCATGCCTTATTTAATAAAAGTCTTCGGAAGTTCTAAAGTTATTTTTTTTGTTGAGGTGGTTTTTAGGGTTCCGTAGCCAAATGGCAAAAACGGAACCCTTATGGATTCGTCATGTCTGTCCGTCCGTCCATCCGTCCATGTGTCACAGCCACTTTTTTCCGAAACTATTAGAACTATACGATTGAAACTTGGTAAGTACTAGATGTATTCGGTGAACCGCATTAAGTTTTTCACACAAAAATAGAAAAAAAATATTTTTTGGGCTCCCCATAGAACTAAAACTCATTTTATTCATCAAACCCATACGTTTTAGGTATCTACGGATTACGGATAGGTCTTCAATTATTGAGGTTTCTAATATCATTTTTTATTATTTTAAACGGTTTTATTTAGCTCACTCCGTTTGTTTTATTATTTTTTATTCTTGGGTCAAATTTAGTAAAAAAAAAATCGCAAATTTGAAATTTCGCCCTCTTCCTGTCAACCGATTCAAATGAAAATTTGATACAACCTTTAGTTTGAGTCATAAAAAATGATACGAGACACTTTTTATCCCAGAAATCAACCTTTAAGGGGAGGAAAGGGGGGGGATGCAGTTTGTGTAGGAAATCGGTAGCCGCTTCTTCGTTTTAGCTAAAATTTGGTCAACGTATTCTTAATATAACGTAGGCGACCAATAAGGAGGGATTTTGTGAAATTCCCAGGAGAACGGGAATTATTTCCGAAAAACGTTTGCATGGAAAGTTATTGAATAGTTTTTATGTCAGAAATTAACTATTAAGGAGAATCAGTATTACAGGCAGGAGGAAGGAGAGTCAGAGTTTTAATGGGAATTCAGGAATCACAGAATTGATTTGAGTCGTGAGAAAGATAGTGTGAGAAATTGGTAACCAATAATTATAATTTAACTTAGGTTTAGGTACATTACAGTAGAGATAAGTTTAAGGGTTACCGGGAAAGGACCACAAATAGTTCTAATTCCTGAAAAGAGGCGTGAAAATTTGTGAAGACAATCAACAACCGTTAAACCGAGATAGTTTGACCTCCGGGAAAGGACACAGGACTGGTTCCTGCGATAGCAAAACAAAACTTCATAGATATACCCAGTCCGATATTATTCACTACCCACTGGGTTAAAACTATTTTACGCTCACAAAATCGCGGAGATGGAAATACAATCCTAAATGGCAGCACCAAACTTTCGCTTTATTGACTGTCACGCGCAACGAAGTGCGCGCGGGTCAGCTAGTATACAATACAATAATACTTTATTGCAAACCTGGTTACAAGAAATAACCATAATATAATATTTTGTTAGCAAAACGATTGGACTAATTTAATGCTTATTCCAGTTGTGCTGAATTTGAAGGAAATGTACAGCAAATTGTCTGTAGCAGTAAGGGACATGTTAACTTTACTTGAGTAATTTAAGAGGCTTATAATAATGGAAAATAAACATAAGAAGATTGATCTTCATAAGTAATCTAGAAGTGTCGTGGTTAACATTCCTAGAAATGAGATATAGAGAATATACTTACTGACCACCCCATTATCTATAGGTAGTGTATTTTACAAGCTTTTATTTACTTTCACTTGTCTGTTGTCTGTCTGTCTGTCTGTCTGTAATCAAATCTTGCAAAGCAAATTTTACCCACTTCCCGGTGTCCGATTGAGCTGAAATTTTGCATGCATGCATAAATCGGATGACAATGCAATATTATTATGACATGGAGCTGATCTGATGATGGAGCGGGAAGGTGGCCATAGGAACTCCGTAATTAAACAACGTAACCCCATCGAGTTTGGGCTCATTTGATTCGTCTTGACGAGTACTTTATGGTAATAATAATAAAAGCTTGTTTTTAAAAATCTTTTTTAAAATTTCACTTGTTTTAAAAATAATAATAGGTACCTAGTGTAAATGAAGGTACCTATTTTAAATATTATAAAATCATAGTAAGTACTAAGTACCCACAATTACAAAATGACTCATGGGAATTACTGTCAGTATCTTTATACCGATGGACATTGAGAATCAAAATGATACTCACGTTTTCTCTGTCACAGATTGTTAGCTAATATTTACTTGAATGACGGTCACGCAATTTGAAGGTGTTACTTCTTAACACCTAATTATATTTGACAATAAGTTTGTGCCGATATTATAAATTTGGTATTGTACTCTATAACCAAGCTTAATAAGTGATTGAAAAGTTATGAAAATAATCTACTAAAATATTGCAAGCGATGAAACTTTGTAAGCTTTTACAAATACTAAGTGCTTTCGTAGTGCTGTACTTTCGTTATGGTCGTTTTCATCTTAATCTTAAATCTTAATATTCACATGCAAAAGATGCATCAGTCATATGCTATCACAAAGTTCCCATTTCCAATTTCTCCTAATCACCGTAATTTAATATTCATGGAAAATTCAAATAAAACTGGTAGATGGCACGTGAAAAGTGATCAAAAAAATTAATATTCACCTATGGTCCAGACAATAATGCGAACCACTGGGCAGTCGGTAGCCGCGCGCCGCACCGCACCAGTCTTCACCGCGATCGCACCGTTCGCTGTCCTCATAACTAACAATGAGTTATTGAACAATAATCATATTCGCAACGCGTCACACTAAGAGAATTCAACGTTAGAATTTCACCAAGAATTTTGTCACATAAAGTACGGCTTTTAAGTGCTGTGTGCGTGTCAAAATGAAAGTGTAGTGTTGTCAAGATGAGTGAACATGACCGTAAAAGCCATTATGAGAAAGAAGAGTTGGAGTCTCTCTACGCTCCCAACAACAATAACTCTATCTATAGTAATGGAACCCTGCACTACTGTAGCATTTACAGGTATGTCTCTAAGGGTTTTGAGATTTTTTTAACTATTAATGTCCTAGCGAATCCAAATTCTTAAGGCATGTGGAGTAATTAGGTATTCGCGTGATTGTACGTGTTCGCGAGTCTAATGATAACTTAAACCCGTTGATTTTATTTGTTTGAACTCTTAGATTTTTTTGTTTCCATATGAGTTGCTCTATTCATGAGGTCTTCTGATGCTCTACTCTAATAATGTGTAATGTGCAGATACAGTTATGAAAAGTACCAATTTTTAACTAATATTTCACAGCAATCCTATTTATTTTGAAACAGCTATTAAAAATATGAACCACTTCCTACATAAATATTATTGCGGCTCTAGATATAGTGCGTACGTATATGTTACGCATAGGTACGTTACGTGTAATTAAATTGTGTGGCAGCTACTTTCTAATATCATACCACACATAATATCAACAGCCCGCTTCACACTAAGGCCGCGAACTTTTACCATGAAACTTGTGAAGTTTACTCCACATTGTGAATCTATGCGAAGATGCGCCACTAGAACATCCATAGGTAGGTACTTCTCTTTCACGTTGACCTAGACCTTGTCATTTTCATGTAAACGAAACTTAAGAGATAATTGGATTCAAAACCTTTCAAAATATTATATCGTTATTTATATATAACATTAAATTTTATCTCTCAGAAAAATCAACTTCCATCCATAATTTCGACGACTTTTACACCATCGTTATTATCAGAATCATCATCGCAAATTTTTACAACTGATACAATTGGTTTATGATAACTGAAGTAAGAAACAAACAGTTTTGATTCGAACCTATTTAAGTGTCTAATAAAAAAAATATAAAATATAAAAAATAATCTAAGCCCCCTGTGCCGCCTAAACAGAGCAGCACACTCAGGCACGGTAGAAAGAGTGGGAGATACTAGTTCCTCTCCCTTCCCCTCGATCTTACGCTTTTTCGATCAGCATCACGTGACCCTGACGCGAGTTTGAAAGTTTTTACCCATACAAAAAAGTGCTCAGCGCCGCTAAAGAAGTTTTCACTTCAAAAAAAAAAAATATTAAAAAGCTTTTTACAAAAAAATTAAACCGCCGAAAGAACTGAACAGCAAAAAATAAAAAAGTATAGTTAGTAACGTATCTAAGTAATTATGAGTCAATATTGGGACTAGCGGAATATTGCGAGAAAACCCCTTGTTTCGCAGGTTTTGCGGGCGTTTGCGGCCTAAGTGAGAGGCAGACTTTACACCATTGCGTTGACGGAATATATTCATATTGGCATTGTATGATGTTCTTAACATCTTTTTGTGTCCCATCAACAATGACACAGTGGATGTAATTAATTCAAATATGCTCGGAAGAAGTTACTGCACACGATTGTTGACGCTGAGAAATTGTGTTAGAAAATTTCACACTTGTACCGAGTAGTCTCATTACAATGTACAATACAAGTTATTTTTTTTTTCCATGTGAAAACTCGAAATTTGCCTTTTGGCAAATACGCCAGCCTAGTTCCAGTACTAGACATTCGATACCCAAACTCTACCAAAATTGCGTTTAGAGATTTTTTTTGGATGTTGTCATGCTCATGTTGAGTTTGAACCAAAACAGGAGCTGGAGACGCGGCTGTAGACCAACCTAACAACATTTTGGTCCACTCAATGTGTTTTAATCGAGTGTGTACATGGACAATGGGCACGCGACAGCGGCAACTAAGTACCTATTAATTGGGTTATCGGCGACGGACCACAGACCACCGTGCCTTACGTAAACCACTGTCACAACGGCTGCGATGTAGAAACTACTGCGTTTCTATCCGCATGTTGCGGATTATGTGAAGGTCGCGATGCATTATTAGCATATTTATGGATCGCTACTTAACTTGGGCGTTAGTGTAGGCCTTATTTTATTGTTGATTATTGTTAAAAGAAACATCGTAAATACAGGAGGGTTCTGACGTTGAGAACCTACCTACGTTATGTAAAGACATCGCATTATATTTAAAATTGTAAACAATGTTTTCATTTTACTCAGACTATCTTTCCAGAAAATAAATGCGATTTTTAAATGACTTTGACTTATTTTCCTATGTCCCCCCTAGCTGGGACAGAGGGCGTCCACAGTGCATCTTTATCCCGAGCGGTCTTGAGTTCTGAGCGGGCTTTTTGTAGGTATAAGGCCGCAATTATAACTAACATACGCAGATAGATCGGTGAATGATGAGACACTATATATATACCTCTATGGACTCAAGACGTGAAAATATTGCATTTTAACGGAAAATTAAAAAAAAATAGCGTTCTACTTTTTAAATTTTAAAACTGTCCTCATAACACCACACTCTAAAATATTAAATTCAAGAGAGAAATAATCAATATTGATCATCATTAACCAATCGGAAGGAAGGAAATCGGAAGATACCGATTACCGCCATTTGAGTGAGACGCTACGCGCACGAGATTTCTCTGCGTTGAGTGGCGTGTGAAAGTTGTTTTCCTCGCGTTTATGTTGACTATTCTTTTTACTGCCTATAAACTGACGATTCAGCATTGATAACGAGATTTAATTGGTATTCGCGTGTAAGCAAAGCTAACAAATATTTTTAGATGACTTAAAAAAAGGAACGCAAATCGGTTTTAGGTACCTACTTATTACTTTTTTGTTACATGAAACGACTACATTCTCGTTAATAATCGCTTTCTTAGTGGATGTCTACCATAAATTTCAGACAAGTTCTTTACCTAAATTCCAACCCAACTCGTTTAGCAGCTTGAGTTTCACGTTGATATATCAGTCGGTTAAGATAGGTTTTTTTTGTTTAGAAAGGAGTACGAGTATGAACTTACTTCCTATTTTCCCCTATATTTTTAAAGGCCCCTTTTTGCTCACAGAGTAAATCATTCTCTTTCAGCACGCGAACAGTACAAGAAACGAAAGGATGGGACGTGTTCCGGGAGTTCCCACCGAAGCAGGACAGCGGGTCGATGGAGAGCCAGAAATGCTTGGAGATCACCGTGCGCCTGCTGAAGGTGATGGCTTACATCATCGTGTTCGTGGCCGTCCTCGCGTCAGGAGTCGTCGCGAAGGGATCCACGCTCTTCATGACGTCACAGTTGAGGAAAGATCGGCGGTTAGCGTATTGTAATAAGAATTTAGGTAAGACCAAAATTAAAAAATAATATAATACTTATCTAATATCACTATTAACTCATGGAAAAAAATGAAAGAAGATAAATTCTACGACCCTGGGTCTCTGTTTATCCCAAAGCCTCCCTTTTGTATTAGGTAGGTACCTTATTTTTATTGAGTGACGACAAACTGTTTTCACTTTTCTCAAAATGTTCTGTGAAAAGATTTGTATCTTAGATTCTATGTCTATAAAGAATGTAGCTGATAAAAATGGATGTTGAAACACTGCAAAGGACGGCATCGTCTCAAAAGAGACATTGACTCTATTGAGAATTGAGACACTTATAATTTATAGAGTTACAAATACAAATCATTTATTTGCACACAAGGGTATTTTTTTTTTATGTTATGAAGTAGAAGACGAGCAAGACGCTCTCCTGATGTTAAGAGATAACGGCTGCCCATAATCAGTACAGTGTTACCTAGGATTTCACAATTATGTGAAACTCTAGGAGCACTGCACCAACGCTTCTTACTCAAGAGTCATTAGATGTTAAGACTCTTTAGCCCAGTAATTTCACTAGCTACAGTGCCCTCCTACCGGAGCACAGTGATGTTTGCACATCACTGCTCAGGCGGTAGAATAACTGGCACTGTTGGGGTACCCACCTAGACGACCTCCTGCAAAGGAAGTCTACCCCCGGTATACAGGTTTACAGATGTTATTGTTTAGAGATTATAAGTATTCCATGTCTTACCGTCAGGTTTGATTATAAGTACTCCATGTCTCAGTTTTAGGGGTCAAAAGGCGACAGTGGTTACCGCGTCCGTGGTTACTCGCGTCTGTCCTAATCACCAAATTATCTACTAATTTGATCTCTTGTCTGTAAGCAATCAACATAAGTTTCCTTTTCTAATTTCAGGTAGAGATAAACAATTTATAGTCACATTGCCGGACGAGGAGCGAATAGCGTGGATGTGGGCCATACTGGCGGCATTTGCCATTCCTGAGATAGGCTCCTTCATCCGATCTGTGAGGATCTGCTTTTTCAAGTCTGCTAAGAGGCCGACCAGCGCACAGTTTATTGTGGTGAGTTCTATTAACTTAATTTTGAAGTAAAGATAGATAATCTAAGTTTAGCAAGTGGTACCTAAAATAAAATGATGACTTACACGATACTTCTTTAAATTTCAGGTGTTCATAGCCGAAACATTGCACACGATCGGAATGGGATTACTATTCTTTATAATCCTGCCTGAAATTGACGTAGTAAAGGGCGCTATGGTGACCAACTGCCTTTGCATCATCCCGGCTATTCTTGGCTTACTTTCAAGAAACTCCCGCGAATCCAAACGTTTTATGAAAGTGATCGTGGACATGGTAGCAATAGCGGCTCAAGTTACTGGCTTCATAGCGTGGCCTCTATCGGAGAATAAGCCTGTATTGTGGCTGATACCAGTGTCTTCTCTCTGCATATCGCTTGGTTGGTGGGAGAACTACGTCACGCGTCGGAGTCCGTTAGGTGAGAATTACTTTTGTAATATAAGTCTTATTTTCATTTTAAGGATCGAAAAATTATGAAAAGAACATGTTCTCAACGACACGAGTCCGACGCTCACTTGACCCATAACAGACTTTGTGTTACCTACTCTCCTATCTTTTTCGTCTGGGCAACAATTTGCAATGGTTAGTGTGTAATGAAATTAATGACCATATTACCTATGATACTTTTAAAGCTAACGAAAGCTCTTCGCATTCTATGTTACAACGATCGCAATCGCCGGTTTCATTGTTTTAAAACCAGTTTGCAAAAAAATATTTCGTGTAATATTAGTATTGTTAGGCGCTTTGCGAAAAGATTAACTATTATAGCAACTACTATTGGCAACTAGTCGTAGATATAATTTAACTTAATGCAATAGCAGCCTTAAATTGACAAGCTTCACTAACTTAAGTGAGCCAGCGGCAATAGATTTATTAAAAAGCTAGTTGCTAGAAAGTTACTAAAACTTGCCATACCTAATTGTTGCAATGTTGGTCAGACTGGAAAACGCCTAATTCTACAATTTCCATTACAGGAATCATAAAAAGCTTAGGCAGACTGAAGGAAGAACTGAGCACAACGCGTTATTTCACCTACCGCTTCATGTCCATTTGGAAGATCATTGTCTTCCTGATGGTTATTCTATTCTCTATCTGGGTAGAAGGCGACGATCCTGCCATGTTCTTCCAACTGTTCAACACTGGATACGGACCGCATAATATTGTGGTTGAAGAGGTAAACATGTTTAAAAATTCTAGGAATATAATAGAAACCTATTGGAAAGGAAATTTACAAACATCTTGTATTACATAATTTTCGCGATCATCAAATTCTCATGCAAAAAATGCTTTTGATGTTCCCTCAATGGTCAATGGTTTTGGGTAGGTACCTACCTAATTAGGTATCTATTATAAGTATAATATCTTAAAATTTTATTTACTTAACTTTATATTTTTTTAGATTATAATTTAAAGGAAAAGTTGTCCAGAGTATTTTATTCACAACAAAATTTTGGCTAACGATAGCCAACTATTTTAAAATATCAACCCTCCGTGTTATCCCTTTGTTACATTTACTAAGGTTCCCGGTATTCATTGCTTACCTGCAAGCCCCTGTGGCCTAATGGATAAGGCATCGGCCTCCTAAGCCGGGGATTGTGGGTTCGAGTCCCACCAGGGGTACAAAACAACTTTTTGCCCTTCTCACTCTATTTCGAGCTCCACCCCTAGTGAATATCAACTTAATTCTAACAATTTGATTTACTTACATACTAATAATACATACATACTTAATTTTGTTAAGTAAATTTTAAAATAAAACAAGTTTTTACTATAGAAATCTTCTAGAGGAAATTATAGCTTTTTCATTAGTGTTCCTGTGAGTTTTTAGGGTTCCTTTCTCAGTAGTAATATTGGCTCTGTTCTCATTATTTTAAAGTCATATTATAAAAATTAAAGGTTTGGTGCATTTTATCTGTTTTATAGAATAGGCCCCAAACTAATGTGAATGTGAATTAAACCTCTGTGTCGTTGGTCTTATTAGAACGAAACACTATAGTCTTATAAGACTATTTATTTTATCACCCTCTACTAGATGAGAGAGTATAAGGTCAAACGCTACACGTCAAGGGAAAATGAAAAATAATGGCTAAATCCTTTGGCATAAATATCTTGAAGGACCCTGCAAGTCATTTATTAAATATATTAACTGATTTCTCTTACGTTATTTTCAGATTCAAATCCACCTCGGCGGCACAATGATACCAGATCTAGCAAACGCGACCCTGACTGGAGACTCAGTAGAAGTGGCAGCCGTCTACAAATCGGCACTCTACGTGCTAATGATCCAGATATTCGCTGCTTACATTTGCTATATATTCGGAAAGTTTGCTTGCAAGATTCTCATCCAGGGCTTCAGCTACGCGTTCCCCATAAACCTTGTGATACCTCTAGTGGTTAACTTGCTGATAGCTGCTTGTGGTATAAGGAACGGAGATACTTGCTTCTTCCATGGAACTGTGCCCGATTACCTGTTCTTTGAAAGCCCTCCAGGTCAGTATTTTTTGCATTGAAGATCAGCTTTAGACTAATATTTTGGTCGATGTTAAGCAATGATGTAGTTAATATGGAAACAGCTGAAATCATTACAGGCTTACTTTCTTGTATAATGTTGCGTTGTAATTTGGCTTTTTATCTACAGTACTACGTTATTTTGAGAATTGAAAATTTAGACTTATAACGACTTTCGATCAAATAAATGCGACTATACTAGGAATTACACTTCAATCAAATGAACCTTATTAACCCCTCCCCCCATTTCCAGTGTTCACATTGAAGGACTTCATCTCTCGTCAAATGGCGTGGGTGTGGTTACTATGGCTGTTATCTCAGACGTGGATCACCATTCATATCTGGACACCGAAAGCCGAGCGTCTGGCCTCCACTGAAAAGTTGTTTGTGTTACCCATGTACAATGGACTGCTGATCGACCAGAGTATGGCTATGAATCGTAAGAGAGACGACCAGAAGGACGTAAAGACTGAAGTAAGTGAACGCTAATTTATTAAACTTTAACTAACTGTGCCCGGTAAAACTGCTTCCTTCCTGAAAGGCGTTCTAAATTAGCTCTCATCCTCATATCCAATTTCTGTGGAATGTGTTCTGCCGTTTACAAACACATCCACACATTTGCATATAGGTATAATATTAGTGCAAGATAGTTCAAGTTCGCATTTTAATTGAGTCTTTGTGTACTTTTCAGGACCTGGCTGAAATAGAAAAGGAAAAAGGCGACGAATACTACGAGACCATATCAGTCCATACAGATAATACTGGTTCCTCACCTAAAACAGTAAAGTCATCAGATCAGATCACGAGGATATATGCATGCGCTACTATGTGGCACGAAACTAAAGACGAGATGATGGAGTTCTTGAAGTCCATTTTAAGGCTGGACGAGGATCAGTGTGCTCGGCGAGTCGCACAGAAATACTTGCGTGTGGTCGACCCTGATTACTACGAATTCGAAAGTAAGGGAAACCAATCCAATTTTTATGTATGAAGAATGACCTTTATACAACGTCGTCCATTTAAAAAGTGCATAACGTTCCGTTAAATGTATCTAATACAAATTTATAGACAGGAAAGATGCACTTATAAACTTGACAATCGACAATCTTGTACGACGATTGACGATCCAGCAGCTCCAAGATTTCCAACAAAAACTTGACCAATAAAAGTTAGAACTACCTCTAAATGTCATAAAAACGTTCCGCAACTTTTGAAATAGACACAAACATCGACGAGATTGAATGTTTTAGTACGTAGTTTAACAGTTTTCTTCTTTTATTCTAGCTCATATTTACCTCGACGACGCATTCGAAATATCAGATCACAATGACGACGATTCCCAAGTGAATCGTTTCGTTAAACTTCTGGTAGACACACTAGACGAGGCCGCTTCCGAAGTCCATCAGACCAACATCCGTATTCGCCCACCGAAGAAGTACCCCGCGCCTTATGGTGGAAGACTGACCTGGGTGCTACCTGGAAAGACTAAGATGATTTGTCACTTGAAAGATAAGGCTAAGATTCGTCACAGGAAACGTTGGTCTCAGGTACCTAGAATAATTACAATTAGTCACAGATAGATTTCAAAGCATGTTTAGCAGTCCGTTTAAAAACCGTTAAACACCCATAATTTAACATCTTTAAGTATACTCATGACTTTATCTGTTTTGTTATTATCCATCAATGTTCAATCCCTTTTTAAGCATATTCTATCACACAGTTTACGTCCTAACTTGTTTACGTTCTCAGGTGATGTACATGTACTACCTTCTTGGACATCGTCTAATGGAACTGCCAATATCAGTGGACCGCAAGGAAGTAATGGCCGAAAACACATTCTTACTAACCCTCGACGGAGACATTGATTTCCAACCTCACGCCGTCCGACTGCTTATCGATTTGATGAAGAAGAACAAAAACCTAGGTGCTGCTTGTGGACGTATTCATCCAGTTGGATCAGGTACAATATTTTAAAGACAACTTTTCTGTTTGTACGTGTTTTCTTCAGACTGCTACTTTTGGTTACAAACATAGTTTTATTATTATGGACTCATCGCGGACTGCCTTGATCGCGGCACGAATAAATTACGTTCTAACAGTTAGGACAATATTCAAAATTTATAAGGACGGTAAATTAACTTTCTTTTTATTTTTCAGGACCTATGGTGTGGTACCAAATGTTCGAGTACGCCATCGGCCATTGGCTGCAAAAAGCGACGGAACATATGATCGGATGCGTGCTCTGTAGTCCCGGATGCTTCTCACTGTTCAGGGGGAAGGCGCTCATGGACGATAACGTTATGAAGAAATACACGCTACGGTCTGATGAAGCTCGGCATTACGTACAATACGATCAAGGTAAAACAAAGACTTACTTCAATTCTACCGCCTGAGCAGTGATGTTCAAACATTACTGTGCTCCGGTAGGAGGGCACTGTAGCTAGTGAAATTACTGGGCTAAAGAGTCTCAACATCTTATGACTCTTGAGTAAGAAGCGTTGGTGCAGTGCTCCTAGAATTTCACATAATTGTGAAATCCTAAGTATCACTGTACTGATTATGGGCAGCGTTATCTCTTAACATCAGGAGAGCGTCTTGCTCGTCTTCTACTTCAACTCGTAAAAAAAATTAGCAATAGCATCAATACCAGTGTCTAGCGGTTTCACCTGAACCTACTAAAGTGCTACAATTTCTGCCATTCTAGCATATGTATTTATTAAGTACCCAACGGAGGATACACAAAAATACATCGTTCTTGAGACAACAGTATTGTGATATCGTGTTCCCGCAATTAAAGGGGGTGTAAATACTACCTACCTTAAGAATATCCACCCAAAATTTCGAATTGAAAATATAGGCATTAAAGTAGTAAAATTACATTGCAATTAAATATTAATTACTAAGGACGTCAAAATCCAATAAAAATGATCTAAAAGATCCGAAAACTAGAAAGTTCTAAAAATTTCCGTTAATTCCAGGGGAGGACCGTTGGTTATGCACGCTGCTCCTACAACGTGGTTACCGAGTAGAGTACTCGGCCGCATCAGACGCTTACACACATTGTCCTGAAGGTTTCAACGAGTTCTACAACCAGAGACGTCGCTGGGTGCCTTCTACAATCGCCAACATTATGGACTTGCTCGCGGATTACAAGCACACTATTAAGATCAACGACAATATTTCTTCGCCTTATATCGCTTACCAGGTACGATTTACACTACCATTTAAGCTATACCAAATTTAACATAACGTACCAAAGAAGAGATAAATGATATTATATTTACTCTATTCTATTCAATAGATTATGAGGAAGAGGATAGTTATTAGGCCATGTTTACAGTAATATTATGTGCTTTTTATGTTGCGACCAAAGCAAAACAACTGCCACGTACTTATAATAGTTCCCCAAAGTAGAGCTTTGTGGGCTCTAAATCGACAGTTGTCGAACATTGACGTCGTCTATACAAATGGTCTATATATATATATATATATATATATATATAATATAGTAGTCAGAGTAATACATGGAGAAATGCACTTGTTATTTCCTTGTTCTTCCCTGTTTTATGTTTTTTTTTCATTTTGCAGATGATGTTGATTGGCGGTACTATCTTGGGCCCAGGTACTATATTTCTTATGTTGGTGGGTGCCTTCGTGGCTGCTTTCCGAATCGACAACTGGACATCGTTTGAATACAATCTCTATCCCATCTTGATATTTATGTTTGTGTGCTTCACTATGAAATCGGAATATCAAGTAAGTAAAATAATATTATTATACTCGTATTTCAGTCATTATTGTAACTGTATTGATTCTGCATAACCCTACAGTGAATCTCTTTTACATTAACAGAGAAAAAAACTGCTAGCTCATTTATTTGAAATTGCAACGGCATCTTTGAAGAGGGTTCTGTGCTGCTAATCCATACATATAATAAGAATGGAAATTTCTCCCCATTCATTGTGATCCTTTACTAAGGTGAACTGTGAAAATACGCATATGAACAAAACGACGCGAAAAAGTCGCTTGCGCGATCTAGATCGTAAAACATTTTGTCAATTTTTCCTAGGGAAACGTAAAATAAAAAATAATCATTTATATCGGACACATCGCCCCTAATTTACATCAAAATTTCGAAGTAAAAGTAATAGAATATAAAGTAAATTCAATTCAAAAAAATCAAAAAGCAAAAAGTGCGACAAACTAAAAATACGCCATCTATCGATTTGCCTGTAAACGAAAGTAGACCTTTAGTTTAATTTGGGCTAAATTTGTAAATAGTTTGTGTCACTGGTGAGGTGAAACAACACCACCGATTTGAATAAAATTTTCACTAATACGTTGCAGTTTTCTCTACTTGAAACTTAGTGTTGGTTTTAGTCAAATCGGTTTTTAAATAAAAGAGTTATATCAATCTAAAGATTTACTTATCTTATTATATAAAATCGTTCGTACACTTTCGTGCTATCAACGCACAGCCCAAACGGCTGGACGGATCGAGCTGAAATTTGGACAGCGTATTTTTTGGAAAACTTCATCGTGCAATAAGAAGCGATTTTGCGAAATTCCCCCGGGAACGGGAATTATTCCCGAAAAACGTTTGTATGCAAATCCGTAACCGCTAAACCGATTGAGCTGAAATTTCGTGAAATGATTGTTGGGATTGTGATTAGAAACTTTGAATACTTTTTATGTCAGAAATTTACTTTTAAGGGGGGTAAAGGGGGGGTCGAAGTTTGTATGGGAAATTTAGAACCGCTGATCCTATTGAGCTAAAATTTGGCACAAAGGTAGTTTGAGTTGTAAAAAATGATATGGGATACTTTTTATTCCAGAAATCAACCTCTAAGGCGGGATAAAGGAGGTCAAAGTTTGAATGAAAAATCAGTAACTAATGACCCCATTAAGCTAAAATTTGGTTTAGATATAGCTTGAGCCTCTAAAAAGGATATGGGACAGTTTTTAACCCTGAAATTGGCCTTAGAGTGGAAGTCAAATTTTGTATAGGAAATCAGTAACCGCTAGCCCTATTTGATATGGATGTATGTAGTTAGACTCCAAAAAGGACATTTATTTATTGATTTTGAATAGTTTTTAACGCTCAAAAACATATTTTATAAAGAACACATACAAAATACAAACTCTTTTCCGATGTGCCACTATTTTACCCATTATGAAACTAGATGGCGCTGTTCGTCGTTAAAACTCGCAAGCGATTTGTTGGACATGAGTACCTTTTTAAACGACTTATGAAACCAAACCTTTTTGCTATTATGTAGTATTATTTATTAGTATTATGTTTAGTTGTGCATGCTGTGGCATCCTATAATTGTAGGATCACACAGACTAAAGACATAATAGCCTTAAGACTTTTAATTGTAATGTGTTTCCTGCGTTGGATGTCCTTAAATAAATAAATTATGCCAAAGGGCGGTCAACAATCCATGTCGTTATTCCTGAATCCTAGAGTTTTACAGACTGCGAGTCAAAAATTTAACACTTAATAATTACTATAAAATTAATGTAACTTTAAAATACCTGATATTAATTATTTTATTACATACCATATACCATATTTGTTGAATAATTTTATAAATAACTAGCTGACCCGGCAAACGTTGTTTTGCCATATAAATAATTAATAGGAATGATTAAAAGTTAATATGAGAGTTACACTGAGATAGCAAAATAATAATTGTTTTATTATAATTTTTTTTTTTTTTTGTTTAGTCTGTACTGTCCCACTGCTGGGCAAAGACCTCCCCCAAATCCTTTATTATAAATATATAATTTTATTATAAATCCGATTCTCACAGATACCGGATAAGCACAAAAAATTTCATCAAAATCGGTCAAGCCGTTTCGGAGGAGTATGGCAACGAAAACTGTGACACGAGAATTTTATATATTAGACATATTATATATATTCACTTTAAAGTTCCATCACATAATCAGAAAAATCATTGTCCTTAATTTTATGTTGAGTTTGTCTAATTGAATTATTATTATTTTATTAACTTTATGTGAGTAAATTCGTTTGCATGCCTTATTTAATAAAAGTCTTCGGAAGTTCTAAAGTTATTTTTTTTGTTGAGGTGGTTTTTAGGGTTCCGTAGCCAAATGGCAAAAACGGAACCCTTATGGATTCGTCATGTCTGTCCGTCCGTCCATCCGTCCATGTGTCACAGCCACTTTTTCCGAAACTATTAGAACTATACGATTGAAACTTGGTAAGTAGATGTATTCGGTGAACCGCATTAAGTTTTTCACACAAAAATAGAAAAAAAATATTTTTTGGGCTCCCCATAGAACTAAAACTCATTTTATTCATCAAACCCATACGTTTTAGGTATCTACGGATTACGGATAGGTCTTCAATTATTGAGGTTTCTAATATCATTTTTTATTATTTTAAACGGTTTTATTTAGCTCACTCCGTTTGTTTTATTATTTTTTATTCTTGGGTCAAATTTAGTAAAAAAAAATCGCAAATTTGAAATTTCGCCCTCTTCCTGTCAACCGATTCAAATGAAATTTGGTGTACGCCTTTGGTTCTGGTGACAATATAATTACGTATATTTAAAATTATTTTAAATCCAAGATGGCCGCCGCTACAAAAAAGCGGATTACATTTTTTTTCCAATCAATATGGGTATCAAATGAAAGGACTTGATAACTAGAATACAGTGCACTATACAAAATAAAAATCAAAGATGGCACTCGCTACAAAATGGCGGATAACCAATTTTTTTAATCTCATCAATATGGGTATCAAATGAATGGGGTTGACATGTTGAATACAGTGTACTAAAAAGCTGAAAAATAAAATCGTGAGGCACGTTAAATATCTAAATTCTAAATCCCTAATATGAACATTTAAACTGAAAATTGTAGAAAATAAAATTGTTCTTTACTTTTTGTGATTTTGTTGTTAATTGGAGACTCTTAAAAGGCCTGGAATAGCTTTTATTACAGAAACCAAGCTTAAAGGGAGAAAGGGGGATCGGTGTTTTTATGGGAAATTAGTACCCGCAGCTCTAATTTTGCAGAAATTCGAAATAGATACAGCTTGAGCCAAAAGAAAGGACATAATTGAGATAGTCCCTTAGTCTTAGTTCCTTAAGTCAACAATGCATATAGGTGAAAGGGCCTTTCACCTTCCCTCACTTTTAAGGTCAGAGTTTTATGGGCATACCTACAGGAACCACGGAATCGATTTGAGTCTCGGGAATGATAGTATGAGGCATGAGGAACCGATTTAGCTTAAATTCCCAATATAGATAGTTAAAAGGAAAACAAATAGTTTTATGGAATAAGGAATTCTGGAAAAAGGAATCAATAGCCGCTAAATTGATTTAGCTGTAATTTTGTATTAAAATATTTTGAATTCCAGGAAAGTAACACAGGATTGTTTCCTGTGGTAGCGAAAAAAAACTGCATAGAAATACTTGGCTCGATTTTCTTCGCTATCCAGAGCGGGAGGAAATATAACTATGTATACTAATTCAACGCCGCGGGGATGGAAATCAAATCAATTTCGAAATAGCTGCAACAAAATGAAATTTAGAACCGTTGACTCTATCTATTACGCTAAAATTTGATACAACCTTTAGTTTGAGTCATAAAAAATGATACGAGACACTTTTTATCCCAGAAATCAACCTTTAAGGGGAGGAAAGGGGGGGGATGCAGTTTGTGTAGGAAATCGGTAGCCTCTTCTTCGTTTTAGCTAAAATTTGGTCAACGTATTCTTAATATAACGTAGGCGACCAATAAGGAGGGATTTTGTGAAATTCCCAGGAGAACGGGAATTATTTCCGAAAAACGTTTGCATGGAAAGTTATTGAATAGTTTTTATGTCAGAAATTAACTATTAAGGAGAATCAGTATTACAGGCAGGAGGAAGGAGAGTCAGAGTTTTAATGGGAATTCAGGAATCACAGAATTGATTTGAGTCGTGAGAAAGATAGTGTGAGAAATTGGTAACCAATAATTATAATTTAACTTAGGTTTAGGTACATTACAGTAGAGATAAGTTTAAGGGTTACCGGGAAAGGACCACAAATAGTTCTAATTCCTAAAAAGAGGCGTGAAAATTTGTGAAGACAATCAACAACCGTTAAACCGAGATAGTTTGACCTCCGGGAAAGGACACAGGACTGGTTCCTGCGATAGCAAAACAAAACTTCATAGATATACCCAGTCCGATATTATTCACTACCCACTGGGTTAAAACTATTTTACGCTCACAAAATCGCGGAGATGGAAATACAATCCTAAATGGCAGCACCAAACTTTCGCTTTATTGACTGTCACGCGCAACGAAGTGCGCGCGGGTCAGCTAGTAAGATACTAAATTTCAAAAAATGTTAATGATTTATTTACATAATAAATTAATTGTTTCAGCTATTGGTTGCCCAAATATTATCAACAGCATACGCGATGATAATGATGGCTGTAATCGTTGGTACAGCTCTCCAATTAGGCGAGGACGGTATAGGATCACCATCAGCTATTTTCTTGATATCTCTGTCAAGTTCGTTCTTCATAGCAGCCTGTTTACATCCGCAAGAGTTCTGGTGTATCGTACCTGGCATCATCTACCTGTTGTCTATTCCTTCTATGTACTTGCTCTTGATTTTGTATTCTATTATCAACTTGAACAATGTAACTTGGGGTACTCGAGAAGTTGCCGTGAAGAAGACTAAAAAGGTTTGTAAAAATTCTCGCCCTTAGGTATAGGTATTTATCACGTTTTAGTAGACTACAAATATATAGTTTATTTAATATTGTAGGAAATAGAGGAGGAGAAAAAAGCAGAAGAAGAAGCGAAGAAATCAGCGAAACAGAAGTCGTTACTCGGTTTCCTTCAAGGAGTGAACAGTAACGAAGAGGAAGGCTCTATCGAGTTCTCATTCGCAGGCCTTTTCAAATGTTTACTGTGCACACATCCTAAAGGAAACGAGGAGAAAGTACAACTAATGCATATAGCTTCCACTTTGGATAAATTGGAGAAGAAACTCGAAAATGTCGAAAGGTAATTTTGACTCATGTTTTGAGCTAGATTTTGTTACACTTGAATAATATGTATAACTACCCAGTATAATATATTGTTTTTCCTTACTTTTTATATATTTTCGTTGTATTATAGCGGGGGTATGGTCTGGTTAAATTCTTTATTAGTTAAAAGGTCAGGTGCCGCGGTTAACTTCTATATAAGGGATTGATTAAAGTCATGATAGTATACTCGTATTCTTATGTTCTAGTTTAAGTTTATAGCAAAAAAGATTCGATATTAGTATCCATTGTTACAGATCGATGGACCCTCAAGGTTTGCACAGCAGAAGTAGGAAGTTATCAGTGGGTCACCGCGGCAGCACCAGTGGGGACAATCAACTGGATGCTCTCGCCGAGGGACCTGAGGACGACAACGATTCTAACTCCGATACTGACACTTTGTCTACGTCCCCTAGAGTAAGAACTTCGGAAGCAATTGAGCTTTTATTACGCTTGCTTTCGTTACTTTTATTAAGTTATTCCTTATTTCGCGGTTTTTCTTAGGTCGCGGGGAGCGGGTGAAGGAGGAAGACGGATGACCGAGTTGAGTGGCGTGCCATGGGGGAGGCCTATGTCCAGCAGTGGACGAACGTGGGCTGATGATGATGATTCATTATTTCTGGATAATATTTAGATTTTACACAGAACTAAAACAAAGTTGATTTTCAGGAAAGAAGAGACGATCTCATAAACCCGTATTGGATTGAAGACCCTGATTTAAAGAAGGGTGAGGTAGACTTTTTGAGCCCCGCCGAAATCACTTTTTGGAAAGATTTACTCGATAAATATTTGTATCCCATTGATGAAAACAAAGAAGAAAAGGTAAGGTGAACTTAGCAGCAGTGACAGGAATGTAAAAGAGAAAAATTGTAGTCTGTCCCATTCTGAAACAGAGTCTATCTTGTGATAAAACATACCCGAATAATTAATTATATACATAATCCTATGTTTAGTTTATTTTATTACCAATATTATATTTTATACTAATATTTATTATTTAGTATTTAGGGGCTGCGCAGACGACAGACTATCCATGACGCACTTTTTAGTCTGTGAAAATAGAACCTATGCAATTATATGCAGTAACGCACACGACGCGCAAAAAGTCCGGCACACAAATAATCCGTGTAATTCGGGCAGACCGGATCGCGCCGCGTCGCGCCGCTCCGTACAAAAAGTGTGTGAAAAAAACAGAACGTTTGCTTCAACGCGCGCTAACGCAGACGACACACACTTTAGTCTGCAATCTGCATTTGCTAGTGGTGGACGTAACGCTTCTTTCTTCTTCTTTTTCTGTACTTCATGTACAAAATAATACTTCGCGATCTCTGCACGATTTCCATAGCGTCTACGTCCAGCCCTGGATTTACACTAGGGGCATTCGGGGCGAGTGCCCAGGGCGGCAAATTTTCAGGGGGCGGCAAATTTACTGAGGGCGGCAAATTTCGAAACGAGAAAAAAATATTCAATCCATAAACATCCGATGTTGAATTAAAATTTGTATTCTCAATCACGCTGGTTATTATTATAATTTTTTGCGCTCATAATAAGAAGTCTGGAATACTGGCCACACAAACTCAAGATTTTTGCTCCAAACGAGCTATCCTACTGCTACTTTTCGTAGCAAGACTTTTCTCGGCATTTGCAGCTAGTTGCTCGCCTTCTTTTTTTTATTTTTGGCACTCAAAACGAACTACGCACTCACTTTTTGCAGTCAAAACAAAATTTTCTTGGTGCTCGCAGCTGGCTTCTCGCGCTTTGAATAATATATTTTTTTTTTATTTTAACACTCGGAGCAAACTATGCATCCATTGTTTATATAGTCACAAAAACAAAATTTTCTCGGTGCTCACAGCGATTTTGGCACTCAGGGTGAAGTATGCGCCCACTGTTGTGTAGTCAAATATACAAAATTTTCTCGCTCGCAGCAAGCTGCTCGCAGTCTTTTTAGTCAACATAATATTATAATTTTCTTGCCACTCCAAGCGAGTCTTACGCACACCTGTCGTAGACAGATAGATAGGTAGATAAAACACTTTATTGAAACATTGAAAAAT
This sequence comes from Hemithea aestivaria, assembly GCA_947507615.1. Classification (NCBI taxonomy): domain Eukaryota; kingdom Metazoa; phylum Arthropoda; class Insecta; order Lepidoptera; family Geometridae; genus Hemithea; species Hemithea aestivaria. Next base: position 7,524,140 of record OX382327.1, on the reverse strand, counting down.
AAACTTAAGCATAAAAACCCGGTATTATAATCTATGTGTCACAATTCACAATCAGCGGTCTTATTGTAGTTAGCATTATAAAATTTCTCAATTATAATTTCTCTTTTTCAAAGCAAGCTATACACACAGCTTTCGTAGTTAGATGTATATTTTTTTATAAATATTCATAATTACGTATAATATGAAAGAACTCGACAACAAATTTCTTAGCAAAATGTCTAGCCGATGAGCGTTTATAAATAATATTTCGGCGGAGGGGGGCGGCATTTTCTCACTGCCCAGGGCGGCATTTTGGCTAAATCCGGGCCTGTCTACGTCCCTACAGCTCTGCCGACAGAATGATCGAAGATGTGCGTCGTGTGCGTTGAGTCTGTGAAAAATCCGCAACAGACTTTTTGCGCGCCATGCAGACTTTTTGTACGCCGCAGACTCGATCGTACAAAAAGTGTGCCGTCTGCGCAGTCCCTTATCTACATTCCCTAATAATCATTGTATTGGTATAGCATCTATAAATTTAGTTGACATTTAATTTAGTAGGTTCCTTTTATTATTATTTACTGAATTCCATATCTTGCACACTTATTTTATATTTGGCACTTTATTATTTATATAATATTGTTATGCTAATGAGATTTTATTACAGATTCTTAACCTATATAATATTTACATGTATTTGATAAAATCCTTCCCCAAATTTTAGGCCCGTATCTCCAGAGATCTGAAAGAGTTACGAGATTCGTCTGTCTTTTCATTCTTTATGGTCAATGCCCTTTTTGTGCTCATTGTGTTCTTGATGCAACTGAACAAAGATCAACTCCACTTCAAATGGCCCTTCGGAATCAAAACTAACATTACGTACGATGAGGTTACACAAGAGGTAACGTCAACAATCACTACACAGCAATCGACCTTCAACGATGACTCGGGACAATATAACCATTGCAAGAAAGAAGAAATAACGATCTCCATACTATATGAGGCCCATCCCAGTCACCCTTGAAAGTTGATGCAATTTATTAAAATGTTCTTGCTTTATTTAAATTTTACAGGCACGAATCGCAGGCGATCTGATAGAGCTTCGCAATAAGTCAGTTTTCGCATTTGTTATGTTCAATGCTTTATTCATATTGATAGTATTTTTATTACAACTCAACAAAGATCAACTCCACGTAGATTGGCCTTTGGGGATAAAGACGAACATTACGTACGTCGAGGATACAGGCGAGGTACAGCCAAAATGAGCCCACCTAATGCGTGTCACTTCTCACGTCTAACGACCTTCCTCTAACCGGTCTGTCTTGGGATGGCACCAGCATGTGACCCTGAGACACAGAAGACTAAACAACTGGCGTTACTTGGTTTCACATTTTCTAATCTACACCTGATCCTTTAGTCGCCCTACCCCTAGAGTGTAGAAGGATTGAATATATTCCACTCGATATCCTTACCCGATTAAGACCTACAGGGGCACGTTCATGCGTGCACACATTTCAATAGACACCAGTACCTACCCCTACAACCACGCACATTTCCGAACCGATTCACTAAGGATAATATCTATTTTCTGTTATTAAGGTGGAGGAGTCTTTTCTATTAAAACACGGTAACAGTGGGTCCCTTATGTACACAGAGATGTGGTGATTTGTGATAACATTGAGAGTAATTTGCATAAGTTGGCAGAAAAGACATGCCCATTTGTGCGGACACATCTTTATGTTTTGTGTGACATTTTGGTTTACTGTTCACATCATTTGAATGTACGCTGGATCGGATTCTCTTCGTTGTGTACACTAAAACAAGATTTCTATTAATCTGCACAAATTTTCTTTTTCAGTATCCATATTCTATTCTAGAAAACGCTAGCTTATTTCCTTTGCTATTAAAAACGAAACATTCTTCTTTTTGGCATCAAATTATGTCTTTTGAATTGGATACAATTGTAAAAAGAATATTGATACTGATTATAATCAAAATTGCACTACTTTTAACGGATTAATTGTGAATAATGAAATTAATTTGATTTCAATGCAAAGAGCCTTCACTAAATAGTCACAATATTTCAGGTATTAATCTCAAAGGAATATCTGCAATTGGAACCGATTGGTCTCGTTTTCGTGTTCTTCTTCGCTTTGATTCTGGTCATCCAGTTCACTGCTATGTTGTTCCATAGATTTGGAACTCTAGCGCATATATTGTCATCTACAGAACTGAACTGGTTCTGCACTAAAAAGGTAAGCCTTTTTTAAATACAAATGGGTAATAATTGCCTTATTTAGATCCTACATTAACACCAAAATTATCAAAATTCATGCCCGCGCAGTTTTGAGATATTTAAATTTAATATACTCCATGAAATAAGCCAATAAATTGTCTTATAACCTTGCTTCTATACAAAATTATTGCCAAAAATGTTATTTGAAATTGGCAATTTTCCATTTTTATCTAACAGCCATATCATTGATATACTTTATGAGATTTTACACAATAGGTATTGACAAAACAGAATATTCAATCTTTTTTTTAAATAAACAAGTTTCTTTGACAACATTTTTTGGGACTATTTCTTGTAATTTCATTTACCACTCGTACTTGAATGCCAGCCAGTAAATTCAGGACATTAGCATTATCTTACTAAATAATTTAATACTTTTTAGGCGGACGATCTATCCCAAGACGAGATACTAGATAAGAATGCAATAGCAATAGTCAAAAACCTTCAGAAACTGAATGGTTTAGACGACGATTATGACAACGACTCGGGTTCGGGACCACATAACGTGGGCAGAAGAAAGACCATCCATAACTTGGAGAAGGCCAGACAGAAGAAGAGGAACATAGGAACACTCGATGTGGCTTTCAAGAAACGGTTCTTCAATATGAACGCTAATGAAGGACCAGGTATAATTATATTTAAACAATTTTATTTACATTAATACTAAAATTGCTCAATGGGACGATTGCATTCGGCGAAAATTTAGACCTGGATGTGATTCGAACAGGACAGAAAGGAGAGACAAAGTATATATGCCTAGCAGTAGTTTGCGAAGAGCTGACAATAAATGCATTAATAGGTGTTCCATACATAAAAGCGAACGTTTTTGTAGAGGTGTGAATGTTTGTCCCCTTCATAGGCACGAGGGAGACGGTTAAGCTAAGCTAAACAAGTTTTAGCATGTATTTAGCAGACTCTGGAATGAAATCAAGCCTAGATTCTGGAATAAAAAACATAATGCCACATGCACTTTAAAAACCACTGAGCACAGACAGTTATAATAATAGTATATCTTCCATTTTGATCTATAAATTAAAATTTTCCGTTTCAGGTACACCAGTTCTCAACCGCAAGATGACATTGCGCAGAGAAACGCTGAAAGCTTTGGAAACGAGACGTAACTCAGTGATGGCGGAACGGAGAAAATCTCAGATGCAGACCCTGGGCGCCAATAATGAATATGGAGTAACTGGAATAGTAAGAACTGTTTTAATTGTAACATGGTACCTTGTATCTTGGAGATTATACAATGTGGATAATGAAAAAAATTGTCCACGATATAATTATTTAAAAAAATATACCTATTTTAAGAGGCCTTTTCGACTGTTTATCAATTTGGACAATAAATTAATTTTACTAGAAGTAAATAAGCACAGGAGAAGCAATCATAGAAATTGGCTAAGGGCTGTGTGGCATATCATCAAATTATGAGAAGCTCTTTATTTTAATTTGCTTGAATGAGACTGGATGAAGAACACAATTGTTAAAAAAAAATTACGATAATGTTGAAATATCTGTTTAATTCCAGCTCAATAACAACCATGCAGCTCCAAGACATCGAGCTTCCAACGCAAACATATCCGTGAAGGATGTTTTCGCTGAACCAAATGGTGGACAAATCAACAGAGCTTATGAAGGTTCAATAGGAGAAGAAGACGACACCAATTCAATGAGACTGCAACCGAGACAAAACCAAGTCTCTTTCCAGAGATTTTAATACTTTTGATTCCTATAACTAAAAAACAATTAGGCTTGTATTTTCCTACCGTTAAAGTTAAATATTTTTTGATTATTTAGTTTAGATAAAGAGATACTCTTACAAAATACTCTTAGGATTTTCTAAAACTTAAATCTCATAATATTCTTCTGGTATTTTTCTTTTGATTATTTTATCAGGTTGTCTTTTTTAGTGTTAAATATTTCATGGATTTGTGTATTATAAAGTTGAAGTCTTCATCTCTAAAATGAATCCTATTATTAAGTTGCCAAAACTGAATTTAGTGAAGCTAGTGTAGATAGGTATTGTATATAAATATTGTATTGCTCGTGATAATTGATCTTTGTAGTAAGTGATGTTCTAAACACAGTGACTCTCAGTGAATTGATGAATTAGATGTAGATATTACAAAGTAATATACAAAGTGTTAAAAAAAGTACAGTAATTCAAGTGTAAATGTCACCACTGGTGTAAATGAAACATTATTATATGATAAACCTAGTGAGATTATAAGCTGTCATTAGATTATCAACCAAAAATAAAGTTGACATTACAATGCTCAAATTTTAGTAATTTCATTAACTGACTGAGCCCAGATAGTTTACATACCTATTACATAATATAACAATCTTTAATAACTGAAATTGCAAACTATTTTCTGATTAGTCAGATCATAATGTTAATTTATATTTCAATTAATCATTAAATTAATCAGTAAGTATGCGTAATGGATTAATTAACAGCTTTAAAATCATTTGATGTTGAAAATGAATGTGAGTGTTATACATTCTACATATTAAAGTAGGTTAAAACGTGAATTACTGTACTCTTTGAAATGCTTTGTGTGTATGCTTTATGTAAACTGAGTGCTTGAATTTTGGATTTGTAAATTCTATCTTAGGTACGGATTTATTTAGTAATTAGACAATGCTAATTGAAAATATGAACAGCTTTATTTGTATTATAGAACTAAGTTATTTTACACTGCCACTTATAATTACCATTTTGAAGGTACCTTATACTTTTATACTCAACGAAACATTGGTAATTATTACTTTTTCAATAATTACATTGATATTGTTAATAAATTATGTTTGAAGTTTTATTTAATATTCCTGCTAATCTAAAATGAGCATGCGTCTAGAATCTGATGCGCTGTTTACATTCTGAAAAGTAAAGTTAGATCAAAAGTAAAATATTCACCATTATTAAGCTAGCAAATCATGACAATGAATGAATGTTACTAATTTACTTGACTGTATTTTGGTTACAATAAGATCTTACAACTGGAACATAAAATTCTGCTTATAGCAATTAAAGCTCTTTAAAGTTAGTATATATAGAGTCATTTAGATAATATTAATGTTAATAAAAAAAAGAAATGATAATGTTTATCCAATAGAATATTAAGAAAATTGTTGATCACAAGCTCAAATAATAGCAGCATACTCATTTTAGATTCTCTCATATTGCTCCGACGGAAAATATTTTAATGCAATAATATTAAGACAAAACTTACAGTAGCTTAATTTTCTAAGAACGAGACAAACTCGGTGAGCTTGAAGAGCTGATCCTCACTAGATGTGTGTAATGGTGCTGGTTGGACAGGTGGTGTGGGATTGACAGTGGTGCCATCTTCATTGATGACCCACTTCCTATCACGGCACACTTGAAGGACGGCTTCCCGGCTGAGCCCAGTCATCAACACCACTGTGTCCAGGGAAATGTTGCTGTATGACCTGCCTACTAGGTTTAATGTCCTCTCCCTCACTTTTTCTGGAAAGACCAGGAAGGTTTGTATGTTAAAAGAAAGCTTATGAAATAAGGGTTGATTAGGTTCTTCTTTATCTTATCTTGATTAGGTTAGGTGATGTAGAAAGAAAATGCACATAATCTGTGTATTTTAACATTTTGTTTACCCTAATATTTCTATTATGCCCCGTTGAACTTATATCACTCACTGCCAAGCTGCGCTGTATACTTATGATATTCATGATAACTTTGATGGTTTATTATTGGGGAAAAACATAAATTAAAATACCTTAAAAACTAACCTATCGTCTAAAACTTAAAAATACTCAGAAAACATATTATCTAAAACTAAATTATAAAAACTAAACTAAATCTAAACTAAATCTAAAAAGGGCCCCCGCGGCATCGTGCCCAAAATGCTGGCAGCATTACCTCTCTGGATAGCAATACTGATACGCTGTCCGAGGTAGCTGCCAGCCTTTTGGTCACCGGTCGCTTCAACCAAACGCTCAGATAAATCTTTAAATAACTTCTGAGCGCTTGGACCCCACGGACCCAGGGTCTCGACACCAAAAGGGACAAAAATGTATTGGTTGCTTTGATTAGTTTATTCAGATTATCAACATTCTCTTTCTAGATTATATTGTTAAAAATAGTAGATTAAATCTCAAATTACCTTCCAAAGCTCTTATAATGCTAGCCACTGGCTCTGTCCAGTTAAAAGCAGCTAGCGACTGGTACGTTCCTGCCAGATCCTTCTTCCATAGTTTCTGACCAACCAGCCAGATGGCGGAGATTTCTGGATTACTTGAGGTTATATTTGGAGGAATTCTCTTCCATAAAAACTTGGCGTTACATCTATAACAAGAATTACATCGAAATAAGTGTAACAAACAACATAACCTCAACTACCCATAGGTACAATTTTTTGAAAAATACTTACAAGTCATTTTGAAATAGATATATCGCTAGTAGTTGGGCATATGTAGAAGGTAATGCTGTACCGGTAGGGGCCTGAAATCAAAAGTTAAACGCATTAACTCCAACCGTAAAGATAATTAAATGCAGCAAAAGCTCGCTCAGTAATCATTACCTCTAGTTCTTGCTTTTCGAGCTCACCACAAAGTTTATCAAAATTTGTAAGCATAATGACGTTATCTGTAATCGTATATATGAATTAATTTTCTAATTCGACGCTTTCTGCAATTAATTTTTCAATTTTTGTCTTTTTGCACAACAATCAACAACATTTTGTATTGTCATTACTGACAGCTGTCAAGTTTGCTCGAATAGAACTTCAAAATTGTCAATGTCAAAATACATTTTTTCAAATAGCTGCCGCTAAAATTAGTCATTTGCTAGTAGATTTAAAGTATTCGCCGCTTTTTTCCACTTTGGAGATTTATTTCTTTTTTAAAAGCTTGGGATATGAAACGATATCATCATCATACCCAATTGCGTCTATATCAGACAAATTTATACTATAAAAGCAGTAACTACCTAAGTTTGAAAAAGTATGTTATGTTCTTCGTAATATTTTAAATCTCAGCAGATTTTATTAAGTAGGTAATGGAATAATTTAACTTAATTATATTACCTTGCTTACACGTGTCTACCGCCTACCTATTATATCTGCCTAATCTACATAAACTATAATAATTTGAAGTGTGAGTGCGACCCAAATTTTTCATAATCGAATTTCACGGTTATTGATCGAGTGCCTGGGCGGGCTTGCCATCCGAGTTGTCGAGACTTGCATCACAATTCACAATAGACTCAGTCAAGCCGCCACCAAGCCGGAGGTGATGGGCTGAAGTGCTGACTCACCTTACAATATTGTCGCTCGGAATGCTAATTTCATAGTTACGCTTGTACCAATTTGCATTATAATGCTTTAGGATGTAATACAAAATGTAGGTACATAGGAACTATCTCTACATACCCTCGATTATAATGAAATTAGGTGTGCACATACCTTCCTTGCTAAACATAAAAAATAAGGGGTTTGATTTAAAAAAAGGCTGTGTCACTCAACTGCCCGATTTAGGTTTTAGATTAAAGTGCTCCGCAGATGCAAACACCCCCAGGTTTTAGAAAATCCCACATACCAAATACCACCCTGTAGGTATATCCCCAGACGCAAGGGCGTAGGGACCTGATGCTACCTGTGATGCATTTTTCTGGGAAAAAAAATGTAGGTTCCTTGTAGATAATTATTTTCATTTCATTTGATTCATTAATGTGGTTTGATTTTTGATACCTACTCAAAGCATTTCATTTCACCAAACTAGGTAAATTTCTACTTAGATAGTTATTTTACATCGAGGCTACCCCATTACTAAAAATGTGTACCGATTACATGAAAAAAAAAAATAGCAGGTACGAGTATGTTGATATTACCGTTGAGTTAGATATACCTATCTACCTACCACCAACTAGTGTGTAACCTCGGCTAAGCTTTGCAAGCATCCACGGCGCCGCAATTATTTAGTGCAGGTGTACAAGGAGTTGTGTCACTTTCGCAATTTGTAGGATTATCCAATGGAAGTTGTCACGGTCTGCCGGTAACCAATGGGTTGGCTGCCCCGCCTCGCCGTTAGGCGTGCGCTGAACATTGCCACGATGCCCACAATGCCTTTGACAATTGCTTTTGAATGAGGATCCCTCATGTACTTAACCTATTGAATACGAATAAATGTAGGTAGGTCGTTGAAATTTTAACTGGCGTAAAATATTTGTTATAGAGATACAGACTACATAGGGTACGAAAGGTAGGAACGAAAAGGTTTTTGGACATAAAAAGGTAGATACATTTTTAGTAAAATACGAAACACAAATAAATTTCGCGCTAATCTTTTTGAATGCAAAATAAATAATTGCAATTTATACTAGGTATAACATTAAAAACACACTTTCAGACTTCAGGGATTTTAAGGATCTGATTATTTTAATTGTGCTTTTAGAGGATTACCTAAAGATACTCATGAGTTTTTTTATTATACCTACGCTAAAAGAATAGGAAAGTGCAGCTTAAAAGCTTATTTGCAAACTTTATTGGAAAGCTTATAAAAATTGCACAATAAGTTATCGGTAAGTAATTTATTTGAACCCTTAGCAGTACAAGCATGTAGAGGCAACTTTATCGGTTTACTCGAGATTGGATGGTGTAACGCGGTCAGCCGGTTGGTCTCGGCTGGCGTGACCTGCGGCTCGCGGCGAAGGGTCACGAAGCATACACTCGCCTGAGCTTCTCGGCTGCATCAGTATGATCTTACTACAGTAAAGGCAGATACTGCGCTCTAGATATTAATGTATTTAATCAAAATTCTATCCCATTATAAAAGTAGGTAAAAATAGACATCTGACATCTGTATGGTGTGGCATGGTAACTTATGTATGGTACATTTATTTTGAATTTATAGAGAAGAATCATTACCTACTATATTAGTCATGTGGATCATGAACACACGACGATTGATAGGTACAGCACAGCGCAGCGTCCTTAACTACTACTTCGATCACAGCACATTGCATGTGGTCTAGAAGTCACTTCTAAGATTTTTAGTCATAATTGCAAGTATGCGTAGCAAAAACAGTTCAACACACAGTTCAGTTCACAGTTCAACTCTTTAGTTTTCATATATAATACTCGTTCCGACTCTACAGTTAGGTATTGTAAAATAACGTTTTGTGGCTATCGCTATGGTATCACTGTGGCTACGCCTCGGTTGGCTTACCTATATTAGAAAGTAGCTGTAAAGTCGGCGTCACTATTAGTTTTAATGCCCGGTATCCACCTCAACTTCTGTAATCATTGCAAGTACATATACTGTGCAAAATTGTTAATTGCATTCAATTTCGCTCTGTGCCGTCACGGTGCATTGCACACACGTGTCCGCCTGCAGACAACTTTTCACTTACGTTGTACCTATATTATTTAAACCGAATTCATTTATGACGAGATTATTCGAGATAGGTACTATAAATACATACCTAATACGAGTAGCAGTAAAAAGAACGAAAGAAAAGAAATTAAAATTCAATAGACTTTCTATTATGGTAATTTGGTCCTTACCTTCTGAAGTTCTGTGTTACCTGTCTATTAATTTAATTACACCAACTGCAATTATACCTATAATATGCGGATTTCTGCTTTCTCTTAGCCCTAGGGTTACGTTAATCTTTGACCCAGCTTACCTTATAATTTGACCATCTAGGTCTAAAAGGAATTTTGCAAAGCGACTCCCTTGACCTTTGCTCTACGAGCTTTACCTACTTTATAGGAGCGAAAATCTGATGTTTATACTGTAATTAAAATTAAATTATTTGCAAAATATTCACGGTGTTATTCGACAAAAAATGAAACGAGGTCAACTTTACAAAAAAACGTATAATAACAAAGGTTTTTAACGCATCCAGAGATAATGTGCATTAATTAATACAATTAGCCGACGGCAAATTGCGCGTAAAGACTGAAATAATGAGCGTAAATTGAGGCAACTTTGCACTTCTGATTTATTGTCCTGTACTTGCACGATTTCGACGAAAGAGAAAACAGACCAGTTCCGACCAGCGTTGCCAGTGCGTTACTTTTGTAACATTTTGCGTTACTTTTTGACCCTTTGCGTTACTTTTACGTTACTTGTCCTAAAATGTTACTTTTGCGTTACTTTTTGGGGTAATGATTTTTTTAAATGAACTAACAATGGAAGAATATAAAATAATAACTTAGTGAATCGGAACGTAATCGAACGGAAAACAAAAATTAAAAAAAAAAAAGTAAATTATATGTCAATGTCATGGCTCGTCCACATATGCCGGTCAATGACTCTGCAAGTCGTAATTATTCACACAAAATGGCTTCAAATGGTCCATGATTGATTAATATTCAAAATATAATTAAAGTCGTCAGCTATGGAGCCCAAAATGTATACCAGAAATTTACCAGAAAAAACCGTAAATATCCGAAGACATTCGTTTATAGACAAAAACTGTTCATCCATAGACAAAACACACATTCAGCAAATCATTTCAAATTCTGAAAAAAAAACGAAACCCAAGTATTATTGTCAAAGTGAAGCAGTTTGACAAACAACATAAAGCAGCCACGCTGAAAGGGACGGAAAAAAAAATAGCTTCTCCTTTTTCTTCACACAGAATTTTCCCTATTGCCATCACACTCACACATAAAATGGCTACTTCTAGTTGTATTACTTCTGTGATTAAAAATAGTTTTTTTTTTTTTGAAATGCGTTACTTTTATTGTAAATGCGTTACTTTTCGAACCTGTCTGCGTTACTTTTGAAGATAGGACACTGGCAACACTGGTTCCGACAGATATTACGAGCAGTATATAAAATTGATAATGAATATTTATAAAAACTTAATCACAGCTTACCGCGTTTTTCATAGGGGTCAGCAGGAGAAACCATTAATCAGAACATTTCCACTTAATCATGCAAATATGTGGGTGATTTCTCTGACTACCGGCGGCGGCTATCATTATGTTTCACTTTACTTCCTGGGATTTTCAGGGGGGTATTTTGAACGATAAATGAAAGAAACCATATCAATCAGTATGATGTTCTTAATGTCAAGAATAAGAAAGTTACATTTAAGAAATGCAAAGCAACTCGCAACATCAAGATCCCTTTACCGGTTGACTTTTCTTTTATGTTTTCATTCGACGTAAAAAAGGACATTTACATTTAATTTAGACGCTGCAGTTTTTTTAAACATGGATATAACAAGAATGTTATAAAAAGCAAGACATTAAAATGGTTAATTATAAAAAAATCTTAAACGATTGGAATCTAAAAACTCCAATAAACATTAAGCTTGTAAAAAAAAGAACAAGTTTGTCTAGCACAGCTTTGTCATTAAAATGTCCTAGTTAAGTGCTTAGATATTTCAATTCGTTGTGATAAGAAAACCATGGTTTAAGATATTTCCTGCAAGTGATAATTCATTACAATAATATTTTAATAAACACTATTAACATACCTTAATGTGTACAACTTTTCTAACACCTACCATTTATTTTTATTACATTTAAAAAGTGGGGGTGATTTATGGTTGTCACTCGCTGTTAAATCTCAACAAAAAAATAAAAAACCTTAAAACTACACGGATGTGATACGTAATCAAATGCAATAATGAAATATTATTTATATTTTGAGTATTTATTATCACCTTAATAAGTTTTTTAACAATATGTTTAATTACCTACTAGTCGCTATAATGTAACACTTTCGTTTCGTGTAAAACTTTCGTGATTTGAACTCATGTTAATTTTATTAATCGGGACTTATCGCATAATTATTATATTTATAGTTAGTTTTCGAGGTTGGATTTATATTTTTTTTGAAACATTAATTTTAAAACAATTACGCGATAAATCCCGATTAAAAAATTAAAAAAATGAATAAAATCTACCAGTCGCCGTTGTCTTGCTACGCTCTCACGTCGTCTTAGTACAGAATCCACCAGCAGTTTTGGTCAGCACACTTCCTAAAATGTAAATGAGACAACTAGATAAATGTGGCTTTTAGATGGTGCTCAATTTGGTGCATATTTACTGTTTAATTTTATGTATTCAGCATTTTTCAATGAAAAATATGACATTGAAATAGCTGTTTACATATGAACCTGTCTTATCGACTAATCAAAATAAAACAAATGGATAACCTTCGAATCTCCAAGCGACTGGTGATAGGTACTCATTGTTAATTCATCTGGCTGAGATATTCAATTAATTATTTGGCAGGGTATTAAGTTTGTTATTCACTGAGAATATACGTTTACGAGTTGTTGTGTGCTTAATAAGAAATAATGTTGCTTGCTGAGTTCTTTTTCTTGACGTCACATTTTTATGACTAGGCGTAGAGTTGTGAGCTCAAAAGTAGGCCTTTTTTTATATTATATAAAAAAGGAGTGCGTCCTCACCCAAAAATATATGCAACTTAGATCTTCGTGTATGCCTGACGCATACATCCTAGCCCATTTTTTTACTAAATTCACCGACTATAAAATAAGTACTTAAATTAACAGTTTTAAGTAAATTATACAATACATATCTAATATATTATGTAACAGACGTTCCAAATAGATTTTTTAATCCTTTTAGTGAGTATACATCTTTATAAAATAACTGTAGGTAACTACACTTCTAGATTGTGACCATACTACTTTATTAAGCGCCACCAGTATGCTATAAGCTCTACTTTTTGCTTTTATACTTGATTGGATTGTAAATAATTATCGAGGGGCAACTTTTTTGTTAGTTAGCTAGATTACTCGTACAAAAAATGCCTGTAGGTTTCAAAGCTCTAGTTTTAATGTCAACCAAGGTCTAATAGATTATGAATACCTACCTAATAGGTATAATATTAATAGGTCATAGCAAATTCCTAGCCGTAGATGGTCGTACAAAAAATATTTATAAAAAATATTTAAATTGAGTTCAGAATGTATATTTTACTTATTAAAAATATATAATATATTGTAATATGTACTTATTCTAGTTAATAATTATTTTATTGTAAGACGAAAGACTGCGGTTAATACCCGGAACGAAGATCCCTGTGTTACGTATATGCTGATACACAGTACGAGTACATGGCTATACACACGGTATTTACGCAGTTTCTAGTCGCGATTCAGTTATAACTGCATTACTAATTATGACATTGGTCGCCGATAAAATCTGTTTCATGACGATTTCGACGAATCTGAACTAAATTGCAACTGCTTTTTCCACTCGCTGTACTGGTGGTAGGCTTCAGCCACAGCTGGTTACCATTACCTAATGGACAAAGCCATATGTCGTCAAGCGGTCACTACGACCGTGGTTCCGGCCTCCGGCATAACATTCAGTGAAGCCAGGGAGGGATTGCTTCGCCTTCTAAGTTTAGTCTGCGTAGCAATCATCTACGGCCGTAACGTCGTTTAACATCACGCAAAATCGTGCTAAGAGGCTAACCTATAATTAATGAAAAATAAAGAAAAAAAACTGCAACACTATGTCGCTGTTATAGTGCAAAAATGTCACTATGAGGACCACTCCCTTTTATTTGCACATTTTGAAGTCATTATGGCGATGTATTAGGAATGATAGCACATATTTGTACATGTTTATGCAAAATTCAAATGTGATAGTCTCAGATAGGAGAGGTTCGTGTATATTTTGTAAAAGCTTGTAGATTCAAGGCCTGCGACATCTTGTTTCTTACCGAAAGTCGTTTAGGTTACAATGTAGAGGTAGAATATACTTATCAACGTTCGCTAATTTAGGACTTATTCCATTCATTTTAATATTTGTTTACAGAATGAGAGAACCGTTCTAGCTGCCCACATTTATACTTATAAACCCGTATTATCTTACTAATATTATAAACGCGAAAGTTTGTAAGAATGTATGGATGTACGGATGTATTGTTAGAAATATTAAAATTGAACTGGCAACCCTATCTTAATCTGTGGCTGTGTACGTTGTGTGTATTTCGTTTTACTCTGAGTTATTTCGATAAGAATATAAGTTTACTGTTTAAATACAAGTAGTTTTCTATGAAATACCCATAACCCGAAGTGGTTATGGGCCCAGGAATCTCTGAGAATAAAAATTCAGAAGAAATCAGCAAAGAAAAGTTCAATCGTCGTTGAAAAGTCATTGTAAAACCAACCTCAAAATGGATCCCACGCGAACAATGAATTTGGAAAAATTTGATGGAAATAACTTTCGTCAATGGAAATTCCAAGTAAAGTGTGCTCTAAAAGCTAAAGGAATCGATATTTCGAAACCGAAACCGCATGGAGACAGTACAGAATGGTTGAAAAGTGACGGCATGGCTATGTTCATAATAACCTCATCGATGGATTTTAAACAAATCACATTAATAGAAAATTGTGAAACTGCTTTGGAGATTATGTCAAAATTAGAATCCATTTACGAACAAAAGAGTGAACTGTGTAAAATGTTGATCCATGAAAAGTTTTACCAATACAAGATGTCAACGGGTGACAGCATAGCACAACACATATCAAAAGTAGAAACATTAGCCAAACAACTTAAAGAAAGTGGTGAAACTATCAGTGATATGGCCATTATTACAAAAATATTGGGAACATTGCCTTCTAAGTACAGATCGCTGCGACAAGCATGGATGTCATTGGATCCTAAACAACAAACTATTGCTAATCTAACTGCACGTTTGTTGGATGAAGAGGCGAGCTTAGCAGGTGAAGATGAACAGGAGACAGCTCTTCTTGTTGCCAATAAAGGGTGGAAAGCAAAGTCCAAACAACATAACCAAGCGGCAAGTGATAATAATGCAAATCAGAGTAACAAAGCGAATAAACACCGTTTTGAATGCTATAATTGTGGTAAGCGGGGGCATTTCGCCAGAGAATGTCGTGCTCCTAGGCAGTCCAAAACAAGAAAACCTCATCAAGAAGGTGCAGATATGTTAGCATTTTATGTGGAAAATAATTCATGTAATGCCGAAGAGAATATTTGGATTCTAGATAGCGGTGCCTCGGCACACATGACATTCAGAAAGGAATACTTCGTGGAACTATTTGAATGCAGCCAGAAATCATTGACATTAGGAAATAAACAATCTGTGGAAGTATGTGGCATTGGAAAAGTGATGATACAGAGATATGTCAATGAACAGTGGGAGACCAGTCAACTGAATGATGTATTATATGTTCCAAGTTTAAGAAGAAACTTGTTCTCTGAAGGTGTGATTATAAGAAAGTCCTATTCTATCATAAAAAAGGACACAAGTGCCCTGATTTATAAAAACAATAAAGTGGTTATGAGTGCAAATATAAAAGATAACAATTTATATGAGTTGAACATTAAAACAGTGGTTCCAGATACATGTAACATAGTACAAAAAGGACAAAGTGATGTGAAGATGTGGCATGAAAGGTTAGGACATATTAATGTGAAACAAATTAAAAACATGAGTGAAAATAGTGTTGTGAATGGACTAGATTTGATTGACAATGGACAAAACAGTTTTGTATGTGAAGCCTGTGCATATGGGAAGCAGTATAAGTATCCTTTTCATAAATCAGAGCGAGGAGAATTACAGCCAGGTGACCTAGTATATAGTGATGTTTGTGGACCTATGAATATCTCATCTATCCAAGGTATGAAATATTTCTTACTCTTCAAAGATGCTGCAACAAGTTACAGGCATGTATATTTTATAAAACATAAAAGTGATGTCCTGGAAGTCTTCAAAAAGTACAATGCTATGATCAAGAATAAATTTAATCACAATGTCAAAACATTACATACTGACAATGGAACTGAGTATGTAAATAAAGATTTTAAGGAGTTTTTGGAAAAAGAGGGAATAAATCATGAACGTACCGCACCCTACACACCGGAGCAAAATGGACGAGCAGAAATGGAAAACCGTACCCTAGTAGAGAGTGCACGTTCAATGTTGTATGCTCGAGATGTCCCATTGGAGTTGTGGGCAGAAGCTATACAGTGTGCTACATATATATTGAACAGAACATCCTCCACCCAGACTCCAAAGACAACAGCTTTTGAATTATGGAATGGAATAAAGCCCCAATTAGGACATGTCAAAGTATTTGGTAGCATAGGTTATGTGCATATTCCAGATCAATTAAGAACAAAGTTGGAAAAGAAAAGTAATAAAATGGTACTAGTTGGTTATGACAACAACAACTACAGAATGTATGATACAAATACAAAGAAAATAACCATCTCAAGAAATGTAATCTTCGATGAACAGAATATTCCAAGTACTAAGAAAAATATTGCTAAAATAAGCTTTATTGATGATGAAGTTATAAATGATAGTGAAGTACAAGAAACTGGTGAGAATGTGACTCTAATTGACAGCCCAACAACAGAGAGTGAGGATAGCATGTTGAGTTATACCACTGATGACCCAGACTATGAACCATCTCAAGAATCGGAAGAGTCAACAATAAATTTGAGACCACGGATAAATAGAATGTATGAAGCAAATCTTGTAGAGCTGTCATTACCTCAAACATATGTAGAGGCACTGAATAGTCCTCAAAAGGCTGAATGGTCGGAAGCTATCAAAGAAGAATTGTCAGCACATAAAGAAAACAAGACCTGGACTGCGGTTGAAAGGTCTGGTCAACGAACCCTTACTACAAAGTGGGTTTTTACTATAAAGAAGAATGAGAATAATCAAATTGTACGCTATAAGGCTCGTTTATGTGCACGAGGTTTTAATCAGGTTAAGGATGTTGATTATCAAGAAATATTCTCTCCAACAACCCGTTATGATTCTATAAGAATTTTACTTTCTATTGCTGCAAAATATAACTTAGAAATTCAGCAATTTGATGTAAAGACTGCCTTTTTAAATGGGAATCTTGAAGAGGATATTTTTATAGATATACCTGATGGTTTGTCGATTAAAGGTGATTATGTGTTAAAACTAAATAAATCATTGTATGGTTTAAAACAGGCATCTAGATGCTGGAACAAAACATTTACAGAATTTTTGTTAAAATATGGTTTTGTTCAATCTCAGGCTGACAATTGTATCTATGTAGGACATTTTGATGAAACTAAAGTTTTCTTAATAATTTATGTTGATGATGCTCTTGTAATTTCTTCAAATAAACAGCTGATTAAAGAAATAATAGAATATTTAAAACAAGCTTTTAAAATAAAAGAATTAAAGCTTAAGTATTTTGTAGGTATGCAAATTGAGGTTATGAATAATGGCATATTCATTAATCAGGAAAATTATATAAGTCAAATTATTGAGAAGTTTAATATGAGTGATGCAAATCCTGCCAACACTCCAGCAGATGTTAATGTTATTATTTCAAAGAATGTTGATGAAATTGTTGTTGATTTTCCTTATAGAGAAGCTATAGGTTGCTTATTGTTTTTGAGTTCTGTCTCTAGGCCAGACATTTCATTTGCTGTAAATTTATTAAGTAGATATGTTAGCAACCCGAGCCCACAACATGTAAGTTCTCTGAAACGTATAATTAGATATTTAAAGAAAAGTAAGCATTTGTGTATTATGTATAATGGAGAGATCAATAATCTTGTAGGTTATTCGGATTCAGATTTTGCAAGTGATGTTGATACCCGTAGATCCACTACAGGATATTTGTTTATGATGAATGGAGGGCCAATTACATGGTCCAGTCAAAAACAAAAGACTATTGCTCTCTCCACCACAGAGGCTGAATTTGTAGCGGCTAGTGAATGTGCTAAGGAGATATTGTGGTTACAACAGTTATTATCTGAGCTAGGTGAAAATTATGATTGTATCACATTAAATGTAGATAATCAAAGTGCAATCAAATTAATTAACAATCCTGTTTATCATAAAAGAACAAAACATATAGATGTGAAATATAATTTTATAAGGGAAAAGGTTGAATTTGGTTTAGTTAAAATTAATTATGTTCCTAGCAAGTGTCAGTTAGCAGATATTTTAACTAAAGCATTACCTACTCAAACCTATGTATATTTGAGAGATCAGATTTTATATGATGTTGCATAATATTGTAGTTTGTTAGTTTATAGAGTTAAATTTTAGTGGGAGTGTTAGAAATATTAAAATTGAACTGGCAACCCTATCTTAATCTGTGGCTGTGTACGTTGTGTGTATTTCGTTTTACTCTGAGTTATTTCGATAAGAATATAAGTTTACTGTTTAAATACAAGTAGTTTTCTATCAAATACCCATAACCCGAAGTTGTATGGATGTATGTTTGTTACTCTTTCACGCCTAAACGAGTAGACCGATTGAGTTGAAGTTTGGTATAGAGATATCTTAGACCCTGGAATAACACATAGGCGGAATAACAGTACAGCGGGTAAAACCGGTGGGCGCAGCTAGTGTATAGATATCATTATGATGTACTTATAAATTTGAAAAAATGCCGTCATTTTATTTTTTATCGACCTTTCAAAACAAATCAAATGACTATGTAATATGCTTATTATGTAATATTAGTAGTAAGAAACATTTTTTTTCTGTATGTTCAACAGTTACTCGAAGACATCTGACAAATCTGAAAAAAAGATCAATCTGTAAAATACTTGTTTGAAAGGGCTTCACCACAGATCACCAAGATCGTTGGGTTTCACAGTTTAGCAAATTCAGTCTAGCTGTATCAATATCGGTAGCATTTACGAGGTTAATAGATTAATATTTTTAGCCTACATAATTAGTGTTTTTGCTATGTTAACAAAATGTCGCAATGGTGGGCCACGGTCATCTAGTGATTTAAAGTTTAAAAACGTCGTGTTATCATTTAGAGTTTAATAAAATGACCGTCGGATGATCGAGTGCTTGGATCAAAACTTGACAAAGTTATCTTTGCGCTCAGTAAGTGATACAAGTGTTCGGATTTGGAAAGGATTGATTTTTTTGTAGTAGCATTGATAAGTTTGTCGGAGTGTTTGGTCCATTACCACCTGACAGGCGCAGTGAGCGATCGCGCAACCTCCTCGCTGCGTCTGCGCAGCTTCGCCTCGTATTGTCGCAGAACAATGGCCCATCGAGCTATCTTTAATCACCACAAAATGGACTCTAATTGGGTCCGCAAAACTGTATCAGCCTTTATTGTTTTGGTTCATTTAAATCGGCAAGAAAAACAAAGTGCTATATGACCAGCGGCGCGGCGTCCTGTAGTTTTATTTCATCATCTGAAAAAAAAATCGTATCAATACACTGGGTTTTTATATTTTATTAAGGGATCAAAGTATCGATTATCCTATCTTTTTTGTTAGTAATAACACTCTCTCACTTTTGAACTTTTACACTTGCTCAATAATATGAGATGTAGAGATGCCTATGTAGAGAGATCACCTACTTCACAACTTGTCAAGATCGTGAATTTAATTGTATTGAACCAAGAAAGCCTTGATCGCGTTATGTTAATTAAAATTATATGCACTGCCTCGGATAAATCCATTTCATATAGAGGTAGATTATAGTGGCATGATTTTTACCTCATTAACTTTATTTATGTAGGTATGTCTCGGTCAATTAATCGGTAAATGTTCCGGGACGGAGAAAAATACAAGAATTTCGGATTGATTAAAATCGTCCGCACCTATAATTTTGGAATTGACTTTAATGATAATCGTAATTCTTGATTTAATACCTTACTGAAGAAATGTTGCAATGCATAATGTTTACTGGCAAGTTGGCTTTCGTAAATTGCTGGTAAAGTGGTGTTTACATTTATTATTCATCTTAGCTTGTACTCATGTACTCACATTAAGGCGAATATTTGTGTGAGTGGCAACCTTACATCTTCATGCCTGAGATACTCAACCGAATAAACTAAAATTCACTATCTAGACAACTATAAACACAAGATAAGAGCTTTTGCACTGAATCTGATCTTCCAAGTCATGACATACCAAGTTTGGTTATTGCTCAAACCATGTTTGTGTGTATGTATGAATGTTTGTTACTCTGTCACGTCTATACGGGTGGATTGAGCTGAAATTTGGTTTTTAGCTAGCTTAAATCCTGGAATAACACATAGACATAGGCTGTACACTGTATACAGTGGGTAAATGCGCAAGGTGCAGCTATTTTATTATATTTTGTATTATTAATAATAATTAATTTGCCTTAGCTTGATAAATGTTACAAGCATGTAAGGCCCTAACACCGATTAAATTATTATTAGGATGTTCGAGTAATTTCTGTAGTGGGTTAACTAGCCACTCAGGTCACTCAGGTATTTACACGGAGCCACTATAAATTGGATTCTGTAATTATAATTTTATTAAGTAACTACATTCTACATAAACATTAATATTATTTTCTTGTATTAAGTGCGGTTTACTCGTATACTTAGTCAGCTTTCATGCTGATTACGTCTTCATTAGTTTAAATCAACAATAAAATAAAACAAAATTTATTTTACGTGTTTATTTTAGATACGAGTAAGTAATTGTTGATCATAATTACAGACTATATAATAAACTTTTCTGTGGGATTTTAGAAAAAGCAAATCCATGGTTTAAGCTGCATACTTTTTTTAGCTTATTCGGTACATTCATTTAGGAATGAAGAGGTTACAAAAACACATGCATACTTGCACTGCACACACACTTTCGCATTTATAATATATAAGTGGGATTATACACACATTGGCATGACCATGCGAAATTGTGTGAATAGATAATATTGGTTTTGTAAGAGTAATCAAGACAACGCTTCCTGGTGGTCAAAGCGCATGAATACGAGAGCATAATGTGCAAATATTGCATCGACGGAGCCCATTCAAAAGGATGATCGATCTTAGGCTACGTAACATCTGAAAATTGCATTTTCATACAAAGTTATGTAAAGAATATACCTCATGCAGAAATTACTCTAGTTCACTCACCTAAAAGGGGAACAGTGGTCTTCTAACTATATATTTAGTATAGTTGTTTTTTGTTTATAATATGTATGTAATAGCAAAAGTGTGGATGTGTGTGGTGTGTGCATGTGTTTGTTCGTGTGGGTGTATATGTTACTTTTGCACGCCTAAATAGTCGAACCAATTGAGCTGAAATTTTTTATATATTATGTAGCTTAGGCCCTGTTATATAGGTATATTAGGTAGGTATTTAATACATAGGCTACTTTCAGTGATAAAATACTGCACACAGCTAGCATTAAGTAAATGTAATAAATATAGTTGTTCAATTAGCAAGTGTCGCCGATAGTTTTGAGGTAAAGAAGGTACATATTTAAAATTAATTGCTTACACGATATAAACTATGAGCATAAATCTAATTCATTGCCCATAATAATATCTAATACGCGCTTTGATGATGTTGACTGAACCGCCGACCTGTTTCGCAACCCTTGCCCCGGAGTAGCTACACGCTTAACTCTGGTGTTTAGCGTACCTAACTTTCGAAAGCACTGAAGCTTATGTGGCAAGCTAGTTTTAGCAAACTTTTGTATGTAAAAATCTTTTTAGCAAAAAAATAAACCGCCGAAACTCTGAAAAGCAGAAAATAAGAAAACTAATGTTATAAGGATACCTATAATATATTATATATAAGCAATTTTAAACGACGTAAACGACTTAAAATTACTTAGGTATACTAACACTAGTGTCTGATTTTTTGCTTTTCAGTGTTTCGCCGCTTTAATTTTTTGTTAAATAATTAATAAGTAATTTTTTTTATAATTTTTCGTAGCTATATTCTTGCAATCAGCGAGTGAACAATCACTCAGAAAAAATATATATACGCGTCAACGAATTAGGGAAATAAATACGCGTCAACTTGTAAATCTCCTCCGTTTTGTTTCGCAGTTAAAAATGGACTAGATGACGTGATATGCGCACCGCTTCTTTCGTGCGAATGTGAAAAATAATTCTGGTAGTTCAAAAAGTGGATAATTTACGATTGACTATTATGAGGTCCCAAGTTAGGCTTTAGGTCTTTAAGTTAGTGTAATTCTAAGTTATAACAACTTGGCAACATAAGTAGGAATAAAACAGACATGTTCATGTATTCTAATGTTAATTTAGACTTTTAATAAAATAAATATCGTAAGCTCGCAAATGTACGAATAGATTATTACGTCCTATACGGGCGTATAAAAATAACACCACTGTATATAATCTCTGAAAGGGGGCTTATCTCTAAAGCAGGGGGTGCCAGTTTCTATCAAACGGTCCAATCCACCCGTGACCGTGCTCTCTGAAGGAGAATATCGTGTGGTCGCGATCCTGAGCAGTGAGGGAACGACGCAGGTATGATCTCTGATATTGTACGAATTCACTCTTATGCCGATACAGCTGATCCGTTTGAGCTGAAATGAATATATAATATTATGAAAGTAGCTTAGACCTTCGAATAACACATACCTATTACATAGAATAAAACTCTTGTAAGACCGCTAGGCACATGAAAATTTATTTGTAATCCTACTTATATTATAAACGCAAAAGTTGGTGAGAATGTCACGCCTAAACTGGTGGACTAATTGAGCTGAAATCTGGTATAAAGATTAGGATAGCTTAGACCATGGAATAACATATAGTCTACTGTACAGCGAGTAAAACCGCAGGGCCCACCTTTTTTTTTTGAGCGCAGTTGTATAATATAAGTTAAAACAATGGTTTCTGATATTGTAGGTAAAAATAAGCTCCATACCTCTTTCGAAAGTAACAATATTTTCACGGCAAAGACAAGATTGTCGAGAGTGCTGCGTGAAATGGCCAGTTAGTGAGTAATATGATGTTATTTGGAGACGCGGGCGCCGGTGGTCGTGACGGTGCCGCGCATGCCTCGGTCACGATGCCGCTAGCTGCTGACCCTACCGGCTACAGCTTGCTTCATTTCGTACCTAGCCATAAATATCGGCTTTACGCGCCACTTTAAATTTGACATGAAACACTATCGATATATTTACACCTTTATAAATATTATAACATCAAGATATACGGTTAATCTAAAGCTGAAGCAGACAGACGCGGGACAGAGCGGAAAAGTGGGAGCGATCTTCATTTTGTTCTTTTCCGCGATCGCATACGTATGTATAAGGGCGTAGAACACTGCTTTAAGCGATACGATGAGGACATCCATAATCCATTGCGAACCTTAATGTAGTCTAATTTAGTTTAAACATTATACGAAATGGTTCGTTTTTAATGATTGTAACATATAAACGTAACGTAACATTCCAATTTTTTTCAGACAGTGTGCACGAAATTTTAATTTACCAATTTAAAATTCAATAAGTTTAGGCGTATGGTGTATTAAACACACACATTGGCCTTTATAACATTGAACACGTACTAAATCAAACACTTTTCAGTGGATGCAACCAGAGTGCCACATCGAGTAGATAAGAATAAATTCTTATCTCATATCGCCGTGCTGTATTTGCCATCCATACAATATATTACGCTTAGGATTCATAAACAGGTACCGTGTGATAATGAAGTCTAGGATGTCTTAATATCAGAGTCTAATGGCGGCAATAAATTAGAAGAACACGAATGCATTAGAGGAAACTCTGGCTCTACCGGCTAGACTCGCCACATTAAATGCAGCTAATGCGCCTGCGCAGTCATTTTATTAACATTTTAGCGAGAGAGTCGCTTATACTGGCACATGTGGAAATATTTCCCACAGATACGTAAGACTTAGTTTACAGTATTAAGATTAAAAGGCTTATAATTGCGAAAGTGAGCTTTTTGTTTGTAACGCTATCAAGCTTTTTTAATGTTTTGCTTTTTGTATTATTGTGGCCATGGTTGGCCTATTGCGATTGCCATTTGTTTTGGTGAGAATGCGCCGTAGTTTACCAATATCCAGTTTACCACTAACCTCTTTCTTTGGGGTCTCTAAGCTCGTATGACCCTTTACTAATTGGAGATAATTGATATGGCCTTGCTACTTATAAATTTAAAAAATACTTATTAAAAATAGCTTTCCTATTCGGGGATATAGTTTTTTAAATTCCTGTAACATTTTGATATAAAGTTATTCATAACAATAGTTATAGAGGTATAATAGCTTCTGAAAAGTACCGGGCTATCTATTTTTTAAAGAATTTAGATATCATTAAAGTATGTGTCAGTAACACAAAGAATGTTTTAGTAATAATATACTGAGGAGCGTGTATATTAACTAAATTCTTAATCTAAGCAGGTTGTTCATTGCACAGTTACAAGCAATCATTATCTACCGTTAATCTAAAGAAGAGCACAACACTACGGCCGGTGGCGTACTGACGTACACATAAAAGGGCCAACATGCACGCGCGCTTTATCAAAGAATTACTACCAACCGAGGCACAGAAAGATCATGCGCAATGTAGCGTTCGGTGTGGTCATACTTCCGGCTTGTAAACCGGAGATCTGGGTTCAAATCTTAGTGTAGCAAAGACTGGACGCTATCGTGCATCAGAATTCAGAAGGCACGTAAAACTGTGGGTCTCGGCACACAACCTTTAATTGTGATTTCACTTTGACAGTGTAAGTAGGGTAACATTTTCTGTTGGAGTAAAAACCTTAGTTAATCATTTAAAGTACGTTTACATAAATAGCTTATTCTAGCTTTGATAAAATAAAGTGCTATTTGGCTTGGCATCATTTTAAGTACCTACCTTAATTAGCTTCATCATAATTTTCAGTGTTTTCTGCCCACTGCTGAAACTTAGTCCGCCTCTCTCTTGTGCTGTTCTGTTTCATCCTGTGTGGGCTAAAACAGAAGAAGACAGAAGGCTTTCCTGCTATCTATATATTCGCGATAGTTATGCGCAGCGCTTTTAGAAAAGTAGCCTATGTTATTCCAGGGAGTTTCAGCTCTCAATCTGTTTAGCACACCTAGTTAGTAAAATCATAATCTTAAATAAGTAGCGAAAAAATTGTGATTGCAATATTAGTAAAATGAGTAGGTAAACTGAATTTCATAGGTGTGCGACTAACATTGTATTAAGATTAGATTAGATAACACTTTATTGATACAATTTACAAGAACTTAGAACTAAATACAATTATCTATCTTCTCTTCTTTTTCTTTATCTATCTATCATTATCTTTTGGTCGCATAATAATATAATCGCAGCCCGGTAAGAAGCCACAGCGCAACCCGCCCGCGGGTTCCATCAACTTATAAACTTATGCCTATCGTGAGTGAGTCAAGCCTGGCTTTACCAATAAATTATCACGAAGATCATGTACCAAGTGGTTCCTGTCTCGTGGCCCATCGGAGCATGGGAACTCGGATCACGACAGGTCACATGTCCTGCCCGGTTATGGCGTAAACAATCATTTACACGTTTACTTTGCTGCTATTGAGGATTTTATATTACGTTGAATGTTTGTAGAGATCTTTGCTATTATGCATCTGCTTTAGAGATTGATTATAAATCCTTTGATCGCTATGTATACCTTTATGAAAAAAGTCATGAAATATTCTTATAAAGTATAATGAATATATAAATAACCAAGCTTGGCATAGATATAAAAATCTCGTATACCTAATTGCATTAAATGGTTATATTATTTTATGTAAAAACCATTAATATTATAACAGGATATACAATTAATTATATACTCAATTAATTTGGTATTGTAATAAATATGTAAAAATAAAGCTTTTATAATCGTATACCTAACAAGTTCCTGCACGGTAGGTACGTTCCAAATATATTATGATAATATTCGATTGGATGTAGTTTTAGAGGTCAACTTCTTTCCTAAATAATCGTGTTGATATGCTAAAATGTTACAAGAAGCGTCATAAATAAGACATAGCTGTGTAATTTCAGTTTTAATATTACACGTCATTTCTAGGGCGTGGTGGACAACCGTAATTATAAATGCGGTGATTTATATTATTATTTAACATCAGAGTAAAAATGTCCTGCATTTTTCATGTCTTTTACGTTATGCAAGTGGAGTTAAATGTGAGTCGAAGAGCTCGATCAATTGGACAATCTGTTACGCGGGAATCTTGAAAAGCTTTTAAGGGGCGTGCGGCGTGCGATATTTCGGTGGTTTGTAATGTAATGCATTTTTGCAAGCGATGGCGGAGTTACGCAACGATGGTCGGGAAACTGGTTCGACCGGCTGTGGATCTGGGCCAGAGCCATCTCGACACTAACATTATATTACCGCTAATAGATATTGTGCATCCACCCGCTGCCCGCTAGACTGCGCCCACCTCCGATTTTGTTTTGGAATTGTTCGGATTATTTTGTAATTCTATTTGCATAATTTAGTTGTTTTGGGCTTGTATTATTAAGACCTGTTTTTGTTTATGTGTAAAATAAAACTAAGCTAGCGGTGGCGGTGGATATTTTTTGCGATATGACCTAATAAAAATACATGTATGTATTTAAAAAAGATTCAATAAGATTATCGCGTTTTATATAGGTCCGTTTAGTTTATTTAAAAGTTCTTTACTTAATTGTCATAAAGCAGTCATCATTAGTGATGAAACCAGAGCTTAATTAAGTCTACATACCTATATATACATACAATATACATCAGGGTGTCCCACCGATGTATGGAATAAACTTGATACGACTATTTAAACAGTAACACAGAAAAATGTTTAGTAAATTGGTTTAGTTACTTTTTCTTTTAGTAACGTTTCTCAATTAGTTACAAGAAGCATGAAGCTTGGAGCAGACAATAATTTTCATTGTTTCGAAAATCGATTACTATTGGAGGGCAGGACGAGAACGGGGCTAGCCTTGCTCAACAATGATTTCACTAAGTGCTGACATTTCATTAAATGTATTGAAATCGTGAAATGGGGCTTGCATCTCATTGATTGGATCGAGGCAGAGCTAGTGCGCGGTCAGTAACCGATATTGAATTGTATTATGATGGAATTGATTGTTTCATTCAATTTCTGTTTTACAACCTGCATTTTCTCTATCTTTGGCCTTGACTCATGTGTGCAGACTTACTCTGTAATACTAGGTTTCACAATGGTTGTCTTATGTCTTATAGAAAGAAGACACAGAGAGAAAGAGAGAGAATCGTAGAGTTGAAATAACTGAACCGGTTTAGTTGAAATTGGCACACAGGTACCCAAATGTTTTGATGTAGAGATACGCTAAGAAAAATACCTTTGACACAGGCAGAGTTGCAAGCGTAAAGTATATTTACACTAATTTATACATAACTACTACTACTTCATACATAAAAAAGACATTCTTTACGTTGGGTGACAAATAAAGAACGTGTCCACGAAAAAGCCACACCTACACATACTTTTAAATGTTCCTAGCTCCTAACCATTCAAATGCCCATGGGCAGTTGCAAATTCAGAGGACAGTTAGTGGATAAACGTGCATACGCCTACACTACACGTTAGCTACATATATAACTGACTGGAGGCGATCCTTTATCAGTTATCAGGTTATCTGTCTATTTTCTTAATTGGCAGGTCACCGCGGTGACTTTTCCCAAGTCAAAGGCAACTTTACAATAGTATCGTTTGAAATCAGTTCTCACATAATTCTCAACCTGCATATTATTCAATTGGAGTTAGATTCAGAAACCCGATATTATCGTATCTTAGAGGCGCGCGTTGTTGATTGTTTTACGGCTAGTCTTGTCACTTGAATGCCGCTCTCTTATTTAACGCCTATTTAATATGCGCAGTAGCGGACTAACAAGATCCCCAGGTTAAAAATATATTTTTAATTATAAAAATTCGCTGCTTGCAAAGAAATATATTTGCCAACAACTAAATATTATCTTTTATTAAGTTTTTGTATTCTTAATTGGACAAGGATCCAAAACACATAGTACCCATTTTTATCTTCTCTTCTATAAACATCTGCTCTTATACGAAAAATTTGTTGACAGAAATAGGGTGGCATAAATTCAGTGGGCCAACGATAAATCTAATTTATAGGTAGCTCGTGCAATCATGCGCATGTAGTCAGTAAACACGGGGTTTATCTCTGTAAATAACTAGACAGCGGGGAGATTCATTAGGCGTCGATCCGTGTCGAGCCGCGCTGTAATCGAAGCAATTGTTCTCCGAGAAATTCAATTATTAGTTGGAAGGAGCCGCAGGCGCAAAATATCGGCCATTGGGCAACCCGCTGCGTCGTTAGCAGTTAGAAATAATTGTTTGCGATTTATCTGCTCAGTAACCGATGTAATTAAATGCTTAATAATTGAAGGAGCGCGTCGGTCCGTCGACTCAATAAATCGTAGCCATCGTCGTCCGGCGCGGCGAGTCGGTGCGATACAGCGCTCGTGCTTCGTGCCCGTTGTACTTTTGATTAGAGCGGCGAGGGCTGCTCGCTCTCACGCTAAGAATGACTGCCTTAATCGCTCTGTGCGATGTTTCTAAATTAGCTATCATGCTATCGTTTGTTTTAATTAGGATGCTGTGCGGCTTTAACGACCTCAACAAATTCAGATTGCGATTTACAATTTACATCTGCTGTGTCGTTACAATCTAGGATCTACAACATAGGCACACTAGACACCTTGCAAGGTGCTGACATTTTATAAGCTCACTGAATAATATTTTTGTTATTTATAAACCGCAGCTTGTTCGCTTTCTTTGTGCTTCAGATAAAACTATTTGCAGTCTTTAGGGACACGCGACACTGCGTGCATGTCCAATAGCGAACATATTGACACTCAAAATAAAAGAAAGACTATTTCACTAAAGAAATAACTTCTCATAATATTCAACTTATTACACAAGTAATAATATTTATAATGCCATGAATATATTACGCCTTGTGCAATTTATTCGCATTGTAATTCCTAACGGGCGTATTATGTGCTTTGTTCATGGTTCGCGGATACTCCTTAGTCACTTATTCCCCATTAAAGCTCTCGTGGAATACAAAAGAGCCATCGGAGACAGTTTCATTGTAAACAACCTGCAATATGGTAAACGTGATCCTAACTTTGAAATTTATTTGTTTAACAGAGCTACAGTGTTAAACGGTGCGCCTTATAAATAAATTTCAATTGTGTGTTGTCATTAAATATTCCAAGTTATAAATCAAAGCGTTATCTGGCGCGTTGTCGCGTCGCTTCGTAACGGTTACATCGAAGCTGCTTCGGAAAATAATTTAACGATATCGATAGAGGCGTTTGGTCGGCGGTGTCTTAGGACGCAGAGAGGACAATTACAGCGAACTGCTGTGTCCCTCCAGTTATCTTACCTACATTATGTATATTTCATAGCTGAAGTGGCCATACGTCCTGATTTGATAAGGACACGCTTTTTGACTGCCTGAAACTTTTTAATAACAAAGTCTCACGCTCGCTATTTGCCGCTTAAAGCCGTTGCCTATTTTTAGATACAGAATTTCCGCGAGCCTAAAAAAAAAGATAATAAAAAATAGATTAGATTAGAAAAATAGATAGATTGGATTAGAAGATTTAATTACATTTATATAATAATATATGATATTATGTAAATTATTTTTTTAAAATCGAACATTTCTAAACTATTTTTTAATTTGGTAACTGTTGTTTAGAAGATACAAAAAACTCTGCTGATGTTCTTACTTTAACAACAAAAAGAAATGTTTATTGTAAGCGAGTCAGAGGCATAAGATTAACTGGCTGTTCATCTTACGTTACATACCTTGCTTTCATTGTAATCGATATTCATACTGTACATTGCTCGCACAATATAAAGAGTCAATAGGTCGTCGGATGTTAAATTCCCTTACAAAGTTTCAGCGGAGACAAAATATGTAAAGCCGTGAGATGCATCAAAGAGTTTTGGTGCCATTTTACTAGCGATAATAATTACGATGTGCGAATATTGCGGTTCCTTAGATTATGCTTTGACAAATCACGACTTTGCAATTCCAATGCAGCAGATTTAATGTATGGGCGGCAGTTTGCATTCTAACCGCGACCCGAAGGGCCACCTCTTTCCTAATGCAAGCTTATTTGAGCTTTTTAACCTTTCATCTTGTAGGGTTTGAGCACTGAGGGACAATAAACATAATGCTGGTGCTTAATGTTGGTATTGTTCCCGATTAAGCCATACTCACGGAAAACTACTTAGCGGGAATCTTATGTGCCCAAGCATTTTAAAAAATTCTTAGATTTTGTTTTTTGCTTAAAGCTTTTTTATGAAATGTTGATACCACTTCAGCAATATCTAGTTCTGGTGCAAACATAATAGGTATATGGGTGACGGTAACAATTGGCCGTTGGCTTATTTGTTGCCTCTGATATATAAAAAATAGATTTTTTGGTACTACTTACACCTGTTGTATGTAGTCGCAACTAGTTTATCAAATAACATAATAATATATTACCTGTATATAAGATACTTACCTAATAAAATCCTTATCTGCTGTCCATCTGGTTCGTGCCTAACAATAATTTGTGAGGTACCATGG
The DNA here is from genome assembly GCA_947507615.1 of Hemithea aestivaria. Classification (NCBI taxonomy): domain Eukaryota; kingdom Metazoa; phylum Arthropoda; class Insecta; order Lepidoptera; family Geometridae; genus Hemithea; species Hemithea aestivaria. The sequence goes on along the minus strand of OX382327.1, from coordinate 7,493,512 downwards.
CTATTCATCTAGTTCAATAATTATAAGATCTTTAGGGCCAATTCAGGCAAGCGAGCACAATTTACAAAATGATCGTGCTCTATAGCCGGCTATTTGCTAATGCTCGATCATAGATGATGTAAACGACTGGACTGAGCTTGCTGTAAAAAATAACTGAGGCATTAAAAGCTCATGGTAAACCCACATATACACGCAAGCACACAAAACATACATACTCTATTATTATTGTCTAAGAAATGATACTCTGTGTGACTGTGCAGGTGGATATTTATATGAATGGGTGTGAATTGTGTATAAAAGAATTACAAGTCAGTGGACTTATAGATGCTTCATTTTTGAATTAATAAAATTACGTCTAAAAATTTCACTATTGTTTTTGCTCGACATAAACTATCTGAATAGAGCGGAAGGGTTGTGTTTCGTAACAGTTTTCATTAGCTCAATGGGGCAAGGCCCGAGGCTGTTCTGGTAACGTTACGTAAATGGAAGGTGGAAGGCTCTGGAAGGTGGTCGAGGGTAGGAGGGCGGGGCCCAGCCGCGGGCGGGCGGTGAAAGGGCTGGGCGGAGCGGCGTGCGCGGACCCACCCACCACATTTCACCACCGCACCGTCGCAGACGACTGTCGAATGGTAGAATGCAACCACTCGTGCCCTACTTCTCTCGACAGGTTCGCTCTTGGTGTTCCATTGTGTGAACGAACAATACTATTGTGAAACGTTTAGATAACATCCCCACGGCTGTAATTTAGGCACTTAATTTAATTTTGTCTATTATAGGATCATTTTAAATAACTGTACCTGCGAGTACGTAGGCTAGCTACTCGTAGTTATTTCAATAAATGATGCAATGCCAATAGCCATTGTAGTTTCCTGTGCCGTGCCTTTCTATGGTTACCTATCTACTGGCAACGGAGCTAGGCTATGTTCTACAAACGAAGCAAATTACTAAAAGTTAATAAATGTAGTCTTTTTATTTTTATACGTGTTATAGTGATAATATTTAGACATTTGGATAACTAACGTTTATAAAGTTTTGGGAATATTAGGCATTATAGTATATAATCGGAAATTTAACTTCGTCGCGACACACTTAAGGATAGGCCTTACTTATGTGGACTTACTTTTGTAGAGATAGGATATGCGTGTAAATAAATATTCCGCCGAATCCTGAATAATTTATATGTTAAAAGTATCTACGTAAGCAGGTATTATGAGTACAAAATATCCATCGTGATATCTTATATGTTAAGTATTTTTCAAACTCACAAGTCAACACTTGGTTCATCTCTATCAAACCCAGTTAAGGTTTGAATGGAAACAAGAGGATCGGTTTGATTTGATAGCCGGGTGCTAAACGCGCCGTTGCTCGCGGTCGTAATTGCGCTGAAAAGGTTCAATTTCAACCGCATTTGTCTCAAATAAGACGTCTTTGAGTGGAGTGGTAAAGAGGGCGCATTACTCTTATTGAAGCCTCGAGAATACATTATCTCGTCACCAGAGGCGCTTTAGGCCCGCTCGACTCACGACCCTACACACCTATATTGTGAGGACTTCTAAAACCAGAATAGAGGTACTTTATACTCACTCACATTTGCATCTTACATTTTCACGTAAAATTATAAGAGAAGTATTAGGTGTCTTACGAAACTAAGTAATGTAAAATATTCAAAGCAATGTGATATCTCAGCAATATACGTCATAATTTAGATGTAAACTAAGCAAGCAATGGTATAACATTACAGCAATACCTACTTGTTAAGTTGTTTAATGTAATTTATATAAAAGTAAGAGATTTATCACAGAATAATTAAGTTATTATCAGACTAATTGCACGTTATTAGATCGGTGACTAATTTATAACGTCATTTCAATTACACAAGTCTTTCTCATTTAAAATTCAAAGGCATGGCTGGGTTAATGTATAGGGGCGTATAAGAGCACGAGCGGGTTTGCTTCATTGATAGCGTCATCTGAAAGCTTTGGTCGTTCCGCTAGTGTCGCAAAGTGACCTGTTTAGTGGAACGTCTAGGTTTTGGGAGGTCGTTGATCGATGTTCGACTTATCTTGTCTTTAGTTTAACCTTAGCAGTTTTACAAAAAAGTTTATCTATAAGTATGATTTTAAGATTTTAACTGCTTACAAACCAAATTTAATCTCGGTCATACGAATAAAAATATACATAAACACTTTCAAACTTTCACACACACTAGCATTTCATACTAGCACATGCTCTAAAGTTCACTCACAAAAATCCTTTTTCTACCACAATATCTCTCACTAAGCCTAATCCTTGCAGCAGTTTGAGCAGTGCGTTTATAGATATAACAGTCATGCCGATCATGCGTTGCTTTTCTAGGTGTACGAGTACACCTACGAGTAGAATAATGTGATAAGAATGTGGCTTTTGTAAATGGTTGGGTGTAGAGCTGGCATATTCTGTTCGTGCTACTTCTCTTCGTTCATAATTTAACATTGATGTCACAGTTTCTAAAGGTCACTGAACCGAAACCCCATTGTTTTAAGTTGCGTCAACGAATCGTCTGCCTCAGAGTACACTAAGAGCAAAATATGATTTTAATTCACATTGCATTAAGGCTAAACAATTTATTGCAAGATGCATAAATTGCCTAGGTTAATGGTCAAATTGACATGCCTAATCACGGGAGCGTTAAGTTTGCTTTGAGGGATAAATTAGTAGGTACATGATCTTTTATTGCTTGTCTTCATCTGAATAATATGTTATGATTGGCCATCTCAATATATTTATGATGATGAGAAAATTTAATTAGGTACTTTATAGCTTTATAGTTTCAAACATTAATATTGAGGTGCAGCAAAGTAATTAATACTAAACAAATTATGTTATAAAAGGATATGCTCATCTTTTTAAATAAGTTTTGAACTTGGAATGCTTACGATGCATAGATTGAAGAAACATCAAAATATGAGTATAAATAAAAGTATACTAAACTAAGTAAAATAGGTAAAAGTTTTTTAGAAGTAAACATCATCTGTTTGTAACTACCTAACTACATTCAACATAGGTAAGTAATTATGACATGGGATAAAAATAATAGCTATTTGCTTATATGTATTTAAGAATAGTAAATCATTGTATTTCGTAATCATTATTTATGTATATGATGCTTTTAAAGTCAACGCACCACCAAGCACGAATTGACAATAAGAGCAAAGTTCGCAAGTTCAGCCCGGTTCAGGACTCTGGAGGAATGCAGGGCGAGGTACCACGGCTGCGGTACGCTCGAAGCTCCCTCTCTACAACAATCACGATTAGCCACTATTTATATCGACATTTCAGATGCAACACAACTGCGGTGTGCACCTCACACCATCGGCTTCATTTGTTACTGTTTGCCAATTCTAATAAAGATTACTTTAAAAATTAATTATGTAATTAGTACTACTATACACTGCCCGTATATTGGAATGGAAACAATAACTAAGGCGGACTAAGTTAATAGGTCGGCAGCGCAAGTGCTACAATACAATAAACGAGATCTTCCTCCCAATGATTAGGCGATGTGGTGGCGAAAGTAACTGTGGATCGCTAGACGGTTCACGCATGACCCTCGGGTCAGCTCACACACTCTGACACATGTCAATTAGGGCTTCGCTGCACAGCGGCGGCGCGGCACTGCCTTCGAGCCCGGCGTCGATTGAGAGCTTGGACATGTTTGTTGAAATCCTTCACACAGAAGATTGATTCATTACTCCGAGTGCTCAAGCGCAGGGCGCAATTTACCAGCGTACATCGGTCATAGATTAACCTGTCATATGTACACCCACTAATGAAGATTCATCGACATACAAACCGCCCGACTGAATGCGCTTCAGTTATTTACGATTCTTTCTAATCGCGCTATTAGAACTCATGGGGTTACTCCACTAAAATTATGGTTGTGCAAAGGCAATTTGTATTGACAATCTGACAATTACAGTGTTTGTGCTGCGAGTGTTCGTCGGCTTCGCCGCTATCTATACAATGATATACAGCTGGTTTGTTATTTCCCAAGTGTGTCTGCAGTTGGCAATTTACCGCCTCGCAGATCGATCAGCTCCTATTATTGGAAGAGGTCGGACGTGTACAAACATCGATTTCGTGTCGTTAATCTGAGGCTGGTCTCCGAGGTGAGAGCTCAACGCCGACATCAGGCTCACCTCACGTATCGTGAACATAACGACCCATAATCATAATGATACACACACTTGCCTCCTCCAACATCTAAACTCTAAACAGCCTCAATATAGCGCACTCTGATATTTCATCAAGTGCTTATTTTTGCGCATTCATACATAATGTGCCTATTATCTACTCAGTCTACACAACATAACCGTTTTAGGTGGAACCTCAGCTGGATGGTAAATATTCTGACCTATGAACATTGATATTTTGAATAATGTTGCGTCATGTAAAGTTTATCGCAGATTGTGCCTATGATAATAATTTCTTAATACAACTATTAAAACAAATATTGATGGATTGATTTGTATATTAACTTGGCATTAAAACAACTCTTCATAATAACTATTATTATTATTTGTCTGCATTCAGAGTTCAGACAAATATCGTCAGTAAAAGAACTGTTTTATTCTTATTACGTAGTATAGTCGATTATCTAATAAATCATAAATTTTCAATATTGAAAATGTGTTTTATGTAAAAGCAGATTAAATTTTAAAAGTTATGAATCAAAAAGCTCCCAGGAGCGAGTTAGTACGAGTGTGGTGGCTTACCAGTGCTCATTGCTCATAGCTCGTTCATAGCGCGTGATTGCGGCCAATTATTTTCTGTTTATCTCTAATTACGCATGCACTGCCAACGTCGCCGGCTTATCGTCGATCTGCCCTCCGCCCCAAGATGCGATCGGTTCTCTAATCGTCTCTCAATCCTTGTACACAGACCATCAGCAGAGTCGAGATAAATCGGGTCGAATCGATCTGCGCGACAATAGCCTACGATTACTACCGGCTTTCACAAAATATGAGAGATTCGTTCCGATTGTCATATGAATTTAATTGGAGAAAATGTGGCCGCAGTTAAGTGAATTCTCGGTAGCCAGTTTTTATTGGGGAGTATAAAGATTGGTAGTTTGCATATTTGTCGGGCCGGCATGCGACGGGTGACGGGCGGCGAGGCGGTGGCGGGATGGATGACGGCGCAGGATCGTGCGTGTCGGCTTGCGGACCACTCGCACAGTATTAATTTATCGGCAAGTCGTGCAAACAGAATGATGTGTCAGTTTTTTGGGCGCATTCACGGCTCATGGGACCGAAATTAGGGTGCATTAATGCAACAAGGTCAGTGCGGTCAGCGTGTCCTGTCGGTGCGGTCGGCCGAGCTTTAGAAGTCGATGAGCTTCGCGGTTGGTCGTTTCCGTGTTCAATTTGTTGACGCACTTCATTACTTTTACAATCATTACATGAGTTAACAAAATGCAATCATTTTCCCATCACAGAGTTGTAAATACGGTTATTAAAATCGATCCAAGAGATTAATTTAAATGCCTGAAAGAACAGTCGAAATGGTTATTTAAGTTTATCTGGAGAACCCATACGAGTATAATATCACATGTATACTTGTAGCCTAAAGGTAGTTGAACAATATATAATAAATATAAGTTAGCAGATAAGTCTATAGGTAACTATAATTTTCTCATTCGAAGGAGTAGTCTCAAAGATGAAGAGCTGCTTTTCGCAAAGTCGTTCTCCATTTCTTTCACCTTCATCTATTTATAGCATTTTAACAGTGTATTGTTTCAGTTCCTATAATTTTTATGTCGTGATGTAGTGTGGGATACACCAATGAATCATATTAGCTCATGACCGATCGGAGGTGACCAATGTGGGAGTTTTAATAGGTTAACATTTGTTGCAATTAACTGAACGAGATTTATTTCATGTTCCTAATATAATTGATCACAGGATATAGGTTATTATTGAGTAATATAATTTTATATCATGGCTAACAATGGTCTGTACACAGGTTAAAATGCGAGCAAAAAATTATGTTCAAGTATTGTAGCTTCCTATTAATATTTACCTATAGAATACCTATTCACATTGGTTAAATTGTTCAAATTATAGAATTTTTTATAAAATCATGTTATTTAATATTTAGAGGAGGAACTAAGTTCTTTTACGTAACAGCTTACTATCAAACCGCTTTTGCAAAACAAAAACTAGGTCTCTACCTAGATTTTTTAAATTTTATTTTTAGGTCTTGAAAACTCTAAGGTACGAAAATATTTTATAACAAGAAAATAACTTATATAATTTTTTAAGGTAATAATTTTAACCCCTATTTGTCATTAGTGTTGATATCATAGCAGTTTTTAACAACTCTATAATTAGGCGAGCTGTTAGTTTTAACTGTTTCATAAATCATGGAGCACGGTCAGTTAAAGATTCTAGCGTAGACACGTAATTTTTCATACACCTATAATATTAGTTTACCCTTGGTTCAAAATATCTATAAAAACACTAACCTGTGTATTAAATACGACCTTGCATCGTTGATTTTATGGCCGATATAGACATTCATGTAACAACATACTAAAAAATAGATTCGCAGATACATAGACTGCTCAAGATTATTTAAGGTCAGTCTTGTATTAATAACATAAAAAAATATGTTTTGTAAAATATAAATTTAGGGTCATAAGATTGAAATCTCACACAAATAATCGTTGCGTTTGTATCTTGATCTTCAGTGAAAAGTTTTCAAATAAAGTTGTTAATTTAGGTACTCCATGTAAAGTATCTAATAAATATATGAATATAAATATAATTTCAGGACATTACACACAGCGCCACTTAACCCCAAGCTAAGCAACTTAATGCTTGTGTTATGGTGGTTAGGATAATGGATATAATACTTATTTACTTTTCTTTTGTAAATACATCCTTATAATAGATACAGAAAGCCACCCAGACCAGAAACAAATATCTATGGATCACACAAACATTTGTCCCATGCGGGAATCGAACCCGCAACCGTCTGCGTTGCAGGCGATCTATATGAACTCACTCCTTCCTTGCCTTTTCTTCTTCCTTCTTTAATAAAACCACTTTAAAAGTATTTCTAAAAATGTTTTTTGCTACAAATCTCAACAATACACTTTTCGGATAGTCATCGTATAAAAGTAAAGCTGAGACATTAAAAAACTGTCTATACCTAATTTTTAATTGCTTTTTATTCAGTAGATCTATCAAAGCACAACTAGCCGCATAATATCGTATTTAGTATTTAGATTAGATAAAACCAGTCTAGTCTAGGTGTCTAGATAATAACTAATGCGCAGTCTAGACGTGTATTAGCGAAAAATTGGGTAGACAGTGGTGGACCTAGGATTTGATTTGGGGGCGACTCAATCTCGCCGAGAGACGCGATTCGACTCAAGTATTTGAAAAGTTCAAGAAATAATGTTTTAAATAGACTAACCGTTAATTGTCAGGCCCGGTTCATAAGCTTTTTTGCTAAGTTTAGATTGTAGCTTTTATTCGTTTACACTGAGAATAATCACATTACACGTATCCCCCGTCAGGGGTACGGGAGGGTTATGTGGCACTCCCGGTGTAAGGACAATTTCACAACAGTTTTGAAAAACTAGAGAAAGTTTGTTAATTTGACTTAAAAAAAAGTTCGAAATCGTATGCGATTAGAATTTTGCGAGATATGGGCAGGCTTAAGATTTTAAGATTTTGGGGGCTTAAACCCCTTAGTTCTTCCCTCGTACCCACTACTGCAGGTAGATGAGATTAGCTAGATCAATAACTGAGTTCTCACGGCTACCGGCAGCGACCACTGTGCTCTTGATGCAGCTACAATAGTGCAGTTCTTACGTTTCAATTGATGTCGTCTATCGTAACAATGTGGTTCCACCATTCGACCACAATTAAATTTGTTTTTTTTTCTTATGTTAGCAGAATAATGTAGATCGTCTTGAGCTTGACGCTCGTCAGATGTTTTACAGAGGCCCGGTATTTTCGGATCATTTTGTTTTCCTAAAAGATTTTATTACACATTATTTTAAACCATTTCATTTCATTTTCATTTATTTAATTCACAAACAATCGGTATTGTATTTGAAATATTACATAAAAATTAAATTAAATCACAATAATAATAATGTTCCTTAATAATAATAAATTAATATAATACATAAAAAGTCAGAAATAAAAATTTACAAATACAAATATCATAATTCATTAAATTTACACTTTAAAAATTCCTCCACTGAGTAGAAGCACCCCTTCAACAATAACTGCATTAATGATGCATTAGATATAATGTGTAGCTTTGGAACATTGTGGTACAACTTCAATGGTGTGTTTCTACGTTTTACTCATGCGGAGCGCACTTGTATTGACCAATCACAGATCATAAAAATTGTTATTGTTAAATTTCAGTGCAATCTTTTCTGCTCCGCACGAGCAGAAAAGATTGCACACAAGAGCTATTTTCGGATAGATATTTTGATTTTAATTCATAAATACTTAATTTACATAAATATTAATAAAAAAACTTCTCATACAACATTCTAATTAGCTTATTTTTCTAATTAGGTGATGCAATTTGTGCTTCGTATAACATCTTAATTATTTCGGCAATTATTTTGAGCTTTTCCTTTAGTGCATCAGTCACGTCAGTAACATAATAAATAAAGAAGTAGGTGATTTGAATGATGAAATTCTATATCACAAAATTAAATAAAAGTTTGCCACTTTTTCCTTTAAAATTTAGGTTATTTTTACAAATCAATAGGCTCGTATTTAATAGAAAATGTATTGAAAAAATGGTTTCCATTTAGTTTTACGAATATAAACCGTGAAAACTGGTTTCTATTTAGCAACTCTATCTACCTATTTACTATACATTTTGTATCAAAGAGATAAGCTAGCCATTAACACTGATTAAGCGATTGAAACGTTTGGATGTTTATATTTTACGACAGTCTGGCGATACCCAGGTATTCGTATAAATTTGTTTATATGTAGCTATGGTGCTAAACCAATGATATTGTATTATAGGATTTAGACGTTGCAACGTCCTTAACGTGTATTTTTTGTTAACAAGTCTCGAGCAAGCTACTACTAACCAAAATAGTTTTTTTTCCTTTGGTGTTCTGGAAGAGATCGCCGATTGTAATACTTTTTGTAATAATATTATTTTATTTCATTCTCAGTTCTTGTATGATATTGTGGTGTTAATACAGAATACAGGGGTATCGATCTATCATGTTAATAAAATTAAATCATCTCAGAATACAAAAAATAATAATACGCACCGTAGCTTCTTGTGGACTTCATGATCGCCAGATCTTCGTGAAAAAAGTTAAATAGCATTAGTCTTCATTTAGTCCGGACATTTGTAAGTCATATCGTGACATATGGAATTTTATAAATTCAATTAACTATTGCTAGTCTATAAAATATGCAAATGAGTGTTTTGATGCCGTCACCACCGCCTCAACTGTACATAAAGAGGTTTCCAAATGCGATTGCGAACTCTAAAATATGATATTATGATGTTGCCACTGACATAATTACAAGTTAACATCTCAATATTTTACGAGTACCTACATAACTAGTCGTGTCGCACATCACTCGATATTAATAAGGCCAAAGTGTAATGGTAAAATATCTAATATAGTGAATAGTGTATTATTTTTTTATCACAAAGTACATTTAAATTGGTTTAGCAATTTTAATGTAAGAAGAAACAAATCTATCAAACATTGATTTTATAACTGCTGATTTGCATAAAATTACGAAGTAGCAAGTTGCACATATACTAGTAGTAACTTCGTTTTATAACGTATTTTTTTGTGGAATAAGACAGTTTAAAAAAACTATTTAAAAGTCAAAAGGATGACTTTTTGGCATAAATTTCATTTTTTACAATATGTAAATAACACTTATGATCAAATTTACATGGCATTCTTTACAATTGGCATGGCATTGTTTACTCGTTCATAAATATATATTTAAAAAATATAATGTATTTTAAGCGCTTTTGAAGAGTTTTTTTTCAACATACAAAAATGAGAAAGTGTTATTTCTAGTTGTCGCACCTTAATACAGCGTACATATTGTAGCCAAGGAGTGTCCGCTCTCACGATTCTAAGATTAGATTGAGGGTGACTGATGCGTAGGACAATATGTAATTGATCAACTGCAGCCGCTTTAAACGTAACTGTTCGTGCACTCAAAGCTCTAAGCTCATTCAGATCAGTGTCAACGATGAATTCATTTATATCAACATTATGATGCTAGACATAATTCTTGGTAACTGCGGATTTAAATTAATTCGGATGTGAATTTGAGTCTGTGAAAAAAACTAAAGTTCAGTTACTTATGTATTCCGAATAAGTTTACCTGGTCGAAACCGTATAACGTTTTGCGCTAGGTAAGTTAGCTTCAGTGTTGACTTCTTAGCACTTTTATTCGTAGTCTCATTTAGCTACGAAAGTAGAAGAACGATTTTTTTATATATACATTATGCGAATTTGAGCCTGTGAAGAAAAAAAACCTAAGTTTAAAAATATTCGATTTTTTCAGTTATTCCGAATATGTTCACCTAGTGCGAAACCTTAGTAGGTTCAGTCTTCAGTGTCAACATTTTAGCACATACACGTAGACCAGTAGAATGATGAGTAGAACCTCGTGGTTGGATCGAACATTAAGCTTCGAAGCCAGAATTTATTTTTAAATTATTTAAGTAAAGTAAACACCTAGCTTAGGTGGTCATTGATAATTATGTTAATTAGGTGTTCACCTGAAAACCAGACAAGATATATCTACCTAGGTTCTATTTAACACTTGTTTCACTGCAATCTCACCCGCACCCCGACAGTAGGTAATTATTATTATATAGGCCATTTATGTCCCACTGCTGGGCAAAGGGGCAAGGTAATATACACTAATATAATTTTTCTTGTTTTAGAATGTCCCAGGCAATCATGAATGTGAAAGGTTGAATGAATGCTAATATTTATCCAATCATTCCGAAGGAATTATGTGAATGGAATTAAATTAAATGTATAATTAATGAGCAAATCTAAGCATAATTAAGAAGATTAAAGGTGGACGAGGTTCCCATGGAAACGAAATTCGCATTTTATCAAGTTGAAATAAATTATTATAATCACAGACCAGACTGAGAGCAGCCAGCTTTATGTGGTTTGCTACGATTTATAGATACAAGATCTTACATTAACCATAGAAAATATAATCAAATTCACAAAATTGCAGCTACAAGAATATTTTACAACTAATGTGGCATCAATGCGTCATGTGGCGCTCTTGATATGTTGTTACAAAGTGGACAAAAATAACTAGAAAAGGGGTCCGGAAAGCATTCCTCATAATATTTTTGTGCCTAAACTCAATCCGTTTAGCGGTTTGCAATGTGTTTTCATAGATTAGTCAATCAGTCAGTCACGTTTTCATTTTATTTATTTAAATTTGTAACTCATATTCAAAACGAAGTAAACAAACTTTAGATGAGTTGCATCATTATTAAAAATATATAAAAATTCCTGAGACGATATTAGTAATTGATTGGTGCCATTTTGTATATTCGGCTGGAAATTTTAATTAAATTTACAACGCCATAAATATATAAATTTAATAATTTGACAACATTTTACGTAACTTGGTACATTTTAAAAAGTCGTTAAGAAATTGGAGCTGCGTATAATATTAGTCATTGTTGTCAGTTTTACGAGCTAGTTCTAGCAGGCTCTCTTAACCTGGTTGCAGAGATGTGATGTAAATTCGGTCGAGAAATCGTCTCGTATCGCACACTTTCATAACAATCCAATGATTGATTACATAAATTTGAATACTGACGCCGTTAAAAGCAAATTAAATTCAGCGGCATTGGATAAAACACGTCTCAGTCTGATAAATTACCGAAATGATGATTAAACGACTATTGCGCACGGTGTATGAATGTGATTCGACATCGTACAGTAATTCAACATTAATGTATATTGCAAACTTATATTACATCCACATTCATAATTATACGACGCGACGGCAAATCTAATCAAAGTACATACAAATCTTTGGCTTTCATTAGCAGTAAAATTTCACATCAATGGGAATATAAAGCTAGCGCTTAATCACTATCTACGTGAATTTACAGTAATGGGCGTCAATATAAACGAGATAATTACTTAGTTTCATCTTTATGAAGTATCATCTCATTTGCATGTACAAGGAGCTGTTAAAATAATAATTAAGGAAGATTATTGTGAATATCTCACTCCCACACATTATAATATGCATAAGTACAAGTATACCTATCGCGCAAAAGTATGAATTTGTATGCTTTATGCTAAAACTTATCAACATACCATATTTCAACTACTGTACCTACTGTTGAACCATTTTCCAACTAAAATTTAATGAATAGTTTGGTACGAGTAGGTATGTATAACATACTCCTTTACTTAGTAAGTATGGATGTATGTATGTGTATTTGCTACCTAAACGGCTGAAACTATTTAGTTAAAATTTGGTATACCTAGGTATCTAAAGATTGTTTAGACTGGAATAACATATAAGAGTATCTAAATTACTTTTCAGTCGAACCACTGGGTTAAACGAATAGGATATAATATCATAGGACGTTTCAGCATGAAAACCGTTGGACACAGCAAATATACTATGTGCAAAATACACCAGTAATTTTACAGGACGTCACAAATTAGTGGAATGCATTGAAGCATAGCACGTGGCGTGTCGCGGCCACAAAGGGCCCCATATTTTCGTCTTATTATAGTAACTAGCGGCCCGTCCTCGCTTCGCTTCGGGTGCCATTATATATAAAAAAATAAAAAGAAATACTTACGCAATACCTAAATATTTCAATGACAAATCTACAGATTTAGTATAATACCATTGCTAGAAATAGAAAATGATCACGAACATTAAATTCTCATCTTAACATGAATTTAGTCTTTTACAACTTATGATCCTATTTATGATATTTCTATCTTAAAATATTCTAGTAGCTTCTGGTGCTTCGCCGGCCACTGCCGCGGCCTTTACAATGTTTGGAGATACTACAAAGATTTCAGGGAAATAAAAACTATCCTATGCTACAGAGCCCAGGACTCAAATTATGTTAAAACTTATTTCCCTAATTCGTTGGTTAAAACCAAATGAAAGCTACGTCAGTTCGACGGATACTGAATCCTTATACAAACTCTTAAATGCCTGGTTTCCTATCTGAAAGGGCGGTTTTAGGGATAAAAGATATTTTGTGTCCTTCCTGGTACTTAAACTAACCTTTGTAGAAGTAAAAAAAAGCTTAATTGGCCTAACGAATATAGATAACTCATACAAACTTCACCCCTGTTCCCCTTCTAAAAGGGGATTTCTAAAATATAAAAACTATCCTATGTCTTGTTTTGGTATACAAACTACCTTTATTATACTTACTAAATTTCAGGCCCAGAGGTATTAGAAATTTCAATACAACATTTGCCCCCACTTTTATAGGAGAAAAATGGCCCTCTTTTCCCCCTATAAGAGGGGAATATCTGAGATAAACACTATTTTACATCCTCTCCTGGTACTTAAAAACCTTTGCATGCAAAATTTAAACTCTATCAGTTCAGCAAAAAGATAATAAAAATATATATGTTTAGGTATTAAAAAGAACCTATAGGATAGGTATTCCAAATTTTATCATTCTAGGTTTAGGAGTTTCGTCTCTACTGTGATAATGATGAGTCAGTCAGATTACCCTACAGAGTTTAGTGTAGTCCCACATATTATGTTAGTTAGGTTGGAAAGTATCCACAATGCGCAAATCAAGCGTACGAAGCGAGAATGAGGCGATGCGCTTGAGCTTGGGAATCAAACAACTTTTTATACCAAATTTCAGCTTAATATTCCCGTTCCCATAGGAATATTGGGATGAATAAACAATCCATTATCGTTTCTTGGTAGTCAAACTACTATTACACCAAATTTCAAACTATTCAGCTCAGCGGTTACATTTTCCATATTAGTCCCGTTCCCGTGGGAATTTTGTATTGAAAACTATCTTGTATTCTTTTTTGGTAGCCAAACTACCTTTGCATTAAATTGCAGCTTAATTGGCCACGTGGTTACAAATTTCTGTATTATTCACGTTCCCGTGGGAATATTGGAATGAAAACTATTTGAACCCTTTCCTCATAGTCAAAATACCTTTATACTAAATTTCAGCGTTATAGGCTTAACGGTTACAGATTTCCATTTTGTTCCCGTTCCCATAGGTATTTTGGAATGAAAATGATCTTGAATCCATTCATGGTACTCAAACTACCTTTATACCAAACTTTAGCTTAATAGGCCTAGTGTTTACAGATTTCCATTTTGTTCCCGATCCCGTAAGAATTTTGGAATGAAAACTATCTTGAATCCATTCATGGTAGTCAAACTACCTTTACATCAAATTTCAGATTGATAGACTCAACGGTTACAGATTTTCATTTTATTCCCGTTCCCGTAGGAATTTCACAAAATTCCTTCTTATAGGTCGCCAACGTTACCTAAAAAACACGCTGTACAAATTTCAGGTCAATCTGTCCAGCGATTTTATCCCTGCGATGATAAGTCAGTTAGATTTCCACTTAAAATTTTGGCATAGACATAGATTGTTCCCGTTTCTGTAAGAATTTTGGGTTGAAAACTATCTTGTACTTTCTTGGTAGCCAAACTACCTTTGCATTTAGTTTCAGCTTAATCGGCCAAGCGGTTACAGATTTTCATATTATTCCCGTTCCCGTGAAGAACCGTTGTGAATCCTTTCCTGACAGTCAAACTACCTTCCAAATTTCAGCGCTATAGGCGTTACCGCGATTTCTATTTTGTTCCCGTTCCCGTAAGAATTTTAAAATGAAAACGATCATGAATCCATTCATGGTACCCCAACTACCTTTATACCAAATTTCAGCGTAATAGGCTAGAGGTTACAGATTTCCATTTTGTTCCCGTTCCCGTAAGAATTTTGGAATGAAAACTATCCTGAATCTTTTCATGGTAGTCAAACTACCATTATACCAAATTTCTGCTTGATAGACTCAACGCTGACAGATTTCCATTTTTTCCCTTTCCCGTTGCAATTTCGCAAAATCCGTTCTTATCGGTCGCCTAGGTTACCTAAAAAACACACTGTTTAAATTTCAGCTCAATCAGTCCAGCGGTTTTATCCCTGCGATGATGAATCAGTAGATTTCCACTTTAAATACATATTGGTATAGAGTATAGACATACTCGTAGATTGTTCCCGTTCCCGTGACATTTTGGGTTGAAAACTACCTTGAATCCAGTCATGGTAGTCAAACTACCTTTCAACTAAATTTCAACGTAAAAGCGGTTACAGATTTTCAGTTTTGTTCCCGTTCCCGCAGGTATTTTGGAATGAAAACGATCTTGAATCCATTCATGGTAGTCAAACTACCTTTATGCCAAACTTCAGATTTATAGGTTTAGCGGTTACAAATATCCATTTTGTTCCCGTTCCCGCAAGAATTTTGGAATGAAAACTATCTTGAATCCATTCATGGTAGTCAAACTACCTTTATACAAAATTTCAGATTAATAGGCCTAGCGGTTACAAATTTCCATTTTGTTCCCGTTCCCGTAGGAATTTTGAAATAAAAACTATTTTAAATTTTTCCATGGTTGTAAAACTACCTTTACACCAAATTTCAGCTTGATAGACTCAACGGTTACAGATTTCCATTTTGTTCCCGTTCCTGTGGGAATTTCGCAAAATCCCTTCTTATTACCTGCCTATGTTACCTAAAGAACACGCTGTCCAAATTTCAGCTCAATCGGTCCAGCGGTTTTGTCCCTGCGATGATGAGTCAGTCAGTTTTCTATTTTATATAATAGTATAGATTAGCCGTATATAAAACCGTCTCACAATTATTTTAATGGTCATTAAACACGTGTGCATAAGTGGAGCATGATTCGGTTTGTCGACTGTTGGTTTCCGCCTACAATTATCGCCATTGATTCTGTGGTTAGTGGTCGTAGTTATGGTGAAAAACGAATGTGGTGTGCCACCAGGTGGCTCTATACTCCTGGGAAATTATTATATTCGATTAACAGTTTTACTTTGCAATGGTTAGTAACAATGTGATTTTAACTCGTTAAGTACTAACCAAACAAATCCCAAATCATCGCTTACCAAAAGCCATTAACCCAGGCCAGATCAGGCCTCAAGTATTTTCTTCGTGAGTTAATTTTCCTTTGATTTTTTCAGAAAAAAGGTAGAACCAAATTCCACACTTTATATTGTATGGTGTAAGGGTAATAGCTTAAAAAACTCACAGACTAATCCTCAGTTCGTATTTAGTGCATTATAATTGCTATTTTTCTAATCTAACTAATTTATTCAAGCTACACATGACACATGATAGTTCGTTATTTTTGTATACTCGTATTATTTGAGTTCTATCCATTACAAGGAACATACACTTAGCCTTTTCTTTACTAGGAAAATAGCAGTTTCTTGCAATAACGGGTTCTTAATAAAATTACTTTTCGATTATTACATTTGTGAGTAAACAACAACTGTGCAAACAAATAGGTAAATTGCGTTTAAGTATCGATTTGTCTGCGTCGCTGATTTTATGCCGTAATTGCGACAATAGCGAACGGTTCGCAACCAAATATGACTTTACGATATTTTAGATTGGCGTGCTCATTAGCATAGGCACGAATGCCGCTATCGATGTAAAATGCGCTTTTGTGATGGGTTTTGTTTGATAAATATTATATATTACATAGATTATTTGCAATATTTTGTATAATGTGCATTAAATAGGACCTTTCATGTTGTACTGTCTCTCACTTGGTGTACTTCTACACCTTAAAGTTTCAAAAGGTAACAAATATTACATCCACGAAGCCGAATAGCCCTAGTGGTTACAGTTAAAATTATAGATTACGCTGTGCTTTTTCAAAAATATATACCTACCAGTTTTAAGTTATGATAAATCTATTCAGCGTTTTGTTTTAAAATATCTTTGTTCAGCAAAAAAGTTTTATAAAAATATATTTTTAATAATCCATTAAGATTTCCATTATCAATTAAGAATTTACCTATTTGAAAAATATATTGCTAATGTTTTGGAGTCAAAGACTTACTTACTTACGTACTTTTAATTTCTAGAGATAAAGTAGAACAAAAAATTCTCCCACATATTATATTATCTTTCGCACCTTCGAGTCACGAATATTGCGCATCTAATTCCACGTCGTTAGTAAATCATAATGCAAATTGAGACGTCATCGATCAGGAATAATTGTTACAATAAATAGTAGGTAGAGGTGCATTTATAACGATGTGATTGGGACAATACGAGAGTGGAATCATTCAATCATCGGCGAGGTTGCGCTCGCCGCCCTCGGCTCACTTCGCCTTGTGATCCACATTTAACTTGAACTGTGCGAAATAACATGAGTCGCCACTTTACGGTACCTGTATATCTTTGTAACAAAACGGATAATACACATCTGATATTATATATATTTTTATTTTAACATCGCATCGGCAATGGTGTTGCACTCGTATAGGCGACGATATGAAGTTCAGTATTTCATGCGGGATGTCTGCTAGTGTATCTGTTTCTAACAAAAAAACCTTTAATTTACAATGGTATGCAAAAAGATTTAATTTTTTTTTTAATGGTGCATGGAATCGTAAATTACTAGAAAGCATTTACAACTTGCAAAAAGAGTATACTGTAAGCTAGATGAAAATTTTTTTTTAAGATTTTTTTTCAGTTAACGAATGAAAACTTCCAGGGGTGCGTGTGCTAAACGCGTACCCGCAGTTTCTACGAGTCTTTTATTTCTGTACAGACAATCGACACTCGTTATTTATTGCACCTATTATAATTGAACACGATGTTTCATATTTCACTCCTCAATACTTGTTGATTCGTGTGAATTACTTTAAAGGCACTAGAGAGAAAGCTGAAGACATCCAATATTATTGCTCCGGGTCAGAGGTTTGTCATGAACTTTTGAGTTATTTGTTGACCCTAACTATGTAACTACGCCCCAGGAAATTCCGCCGAAAAACGCTTCAAGTTCCGTTCAAGAATTTTGTAGTGAAGACGTTGCGCGAATCTTTTTAACCGATTTGAAGTCAGCATCATCATCTAAACAGGCAGCAGGATGGTTGTTTTACAAGGGCTCAGCTAACTTTGATTATAACAAAATCCACGACTTACATTTTTTATTTATTACTTACTTTATTGTGTCACTGCAGCGCAAAGATGGCTTCCTCCCTTCCTTTCTCTTGATGAAAAAATAAAAAAAATTGTCCCGCCATATCTGCTTTGGGCCTGCTGCACACAAATTACTTTTTTACATGAAATTTCTGCAGTCACTGTACTTCGATATTTTCTCTGCACTTTATATAATAGGTAATTCGGTAAATGTTCCTCAAACTACAACAATATGCAACTACAATCTGTAGGATTGAACACTTAACCAACATTAAAATATACGTGTTAGGTGCAACTTACAACCAAGCCAACCTATTCAAGTTTTTGTGAAATCTACGATTAAAATATATAGACGATTAATCGTTAATAATATTAATAATTAGTTCGTAATAATCACTTTCAAGGATTCTCGGTTTTGAAAGCCTATTATTCGACACGTTTTCGATGAAAAGTTAACATAATAAACATGTTACGCATATCATCAAATAATGAATAGTTAAGCAACACTCAGTAATGATTCGTCCAAAGTCACAATATTAAAGTAACGGCAGATACTAAACTACAGAAATAAAACTGACGCCGCGCCGTAGGTTAGTTAGAAATGTTTTCCCATATATGCAAATCGAATTATCAAGCGGGTCGTACGTTTACTCATGCGTACGTTTGTCCATAGAGAGTGTGTGTGTGTGTGTGTGTTTGGTACCTATTCGCTGATTTATTGTGTTGAAATTTTGTATGCCGGTAGCTTAGAACCTTGTTCATCATAGGGGTAAAGCCATTGGACGCAGCAAGTTATATACAAGGTTATTTTTATTTAACAAATTATCAAAAGACACTACATATCAGATGTTGTTGTTTATGGTGTTGGCTGTTCTTGGTTCTGCGAGGTTGCAGATGTTTTAAAAATAACCCTGTATTTGAGACCCTGGAATATCACGTTAACTACTTTTTAGCGTTTTAAACTGCAAGACACAACTAAAAACAAAATAATGTAAGTAAAAAAACTCTATTTCTACATAATAGTAATAATAGAACCTAACTTTACTTTCTTAATTTCGGCGCGTGGCGTCTGCCGTTATAGCACAGTGTATGGATTCATCCATAGTGTTGTGAAACTATCGCTCGAGGGCGCCTTTGACGGCGTGTAGTTAATAATTTGAACCTCACTGTTTATACTAATGCCTGACTTAACACATATTTCTCTCAATTGAGACATCGTTTAGAGATGTAATAGATCTTTGTGATGAGACGGGTTTAGGTACAATTTATACAGGAGTCAGAGATATCGGACAAACTTAATGCAAAGTATTAGAAACATTGTGGATTGTGGATACTATGTAGCTTAACACTGTATTATATAAATTTATTACGATTTAGCCGAGTTTAGATGAAAACTTCTAGTTTGGTTGAATTTTCAGTTCATACATGGCAATTTTACACTTTACACATTTTACACAATAAAAAAAAACACAAAAACCGACTAATCGTTTCTGAAATTCGAGGACAAATACATAATATACAAACATACATTTCTAAAACGTTGTAGGTACCTATATAGAGGTACCTATTGTGTTTCAAAGCCTTAAAGAATTTTTCTATGTAGGTCTAGAGTCTAGGTAGATATAATATCTAACAGTTTAAATAATATTAAGTATGTAAATTTGAAATACATATTGAATCCTGTTTTTAAAAAGTATAAAAAGGATTTTTAAACTAGGTTTTTTTATACGATACATACAAATATCCCGTTAATAGATACAAGTAGATATACACAATAACGATATCAGTGATAATATTATGTTACAAAGTAAAATTAACGTAGGTATTTAGAAACAGTTACTGTTAAATAAGGACTGGTTGCCGTGACATCTGCCCACACTGTAATATAAGCCTATGTTACGAGCATACTATAAAAAAGTAAGAAGCCTAACTGATCAAATTAAACCAATTAACGGATTGGGATAAAATTAAGTAGAACATATACTTATGTTCCAGGTTGTATGACGTAGACAATCGCTAAGCAAGCATTTCTGCATGCGAGTCAAGCCGCAAGCAAAAACTGGCAATATAGATAGTATAGCTAGTATTAGACTTTTCGAGCTAGTAGTATAGCTAGTATTAGACTTTTCAAGACTCCTTTTGGCTTTAGGACTTTAAATCAGGCAAGACAGTAGCTTAACCTATTATGATTTTAAGACACAGATATTTATGACTACACTAGCTGCACTCAGCGGTTTTACTCGTACCCGTAACCTGTACTATAAAGCCTATGTGTTACTCCAGGGTCTAAGCTACCTCTATACCATATACCAGCTCAATCAGTCCACCTTTAGGCATGAAGAAGTAACAAACATACAAACTCACAAACTATCTCGTTTATAATATTAGTGTGATGATATGAAAAGACAGATTAAGAGAAGATCAGTATTATTGAGGCGCCATTTAAGCTTTTTTGTCAAAGCTTGTAACAACGCGCTTGAATCATCATCTAAACCGGGCCAAAAATGCACCGTCACTTTAATTCAATCAAATCATTAATTAAACAATCATTTCCGCTGCAACCCTGAAGCATCAATTCACCAAACCAGTAATAGTTTATCAAACACGGCAGCCTTGGTGTAATATTCCTACTCGTATCTCCTAGCCCGCGGCAATAATCACACAACTACGTGCGTTTCGCAACTTGATGATGAGGATATCAAAATATTTTTTGTAACTAATTTATTCGTACGTATTTCCTTCCGTATGGCTGAGGCGGAGGCTTTGTTAATCCACCTACTAATCTCTACGATACTTATCAAATTGTTTATATTCTACTAACATTATAAATATGAAAAAAAGGATACAGTTTTTTTTTATACAACGAAGTAAGAAGACGACAAAGTAACATACCTGATGGTAAGAGCTAACGCTGCCCATAATTAGTACAGTGCTTTACAAAGGTAACATTTCTGGGCGCACTGCGCCAACGCTTCTTACTTGAGAGTCATAAGATGTTAAGACTCTTCAGCCCAGTAAGTGTAGTGAATACAGTGCCCTCCTACCGACACAGCAATGTTTGCACATCACTCAGGTGGTAGAAAGTAGAATAACTGGCACTGTTGGGATATCCACGTAGTCGACGACCTGCAAAGGAAATCTACCCCCGGTGGATTCTCTCTCTGATCTGATTGATCTGGAACAGTAAATAGTTATGTAAGACGTTGGAATACCGCACGAGTAAAACCGCTGCTTGCGGCTAGGATAAATATTTAATAACAACACCGGTGCTCCACTTGGCATTAAAGTTTGTGCAAAGTGTCAAATTCGAAATAAAAAGAGCTTTATTTTAGCCATTTCGGGGACTGAGCCATTTGTGTGATGGCTTAACAATGCTTTCTCACAAACCAGTACCTAATAGAAGAATACTACCTTTACTTGTATTACTGTAGTCTGTGTATCATCCATATAGTTATTCATAAGCCCACGTTGTCAACGTTGATTTAATACGTCGATTAATAATTAAAAACATTCTAAATAAATCAATGTATCGTTGAACATATAGGTTACGAGGTTAATGAGTTCAAGTTTAAAGTTTTAATCTAATATGCAATTTTAATAAAGGTTGCAAGCAGTGTCAAAATGCAAGGCGAATTGATGTTTTCGATGTAACGCGAACGTCCGCAGACACGTCCTACAAAACAAGTTCTACCGATTCGTTCTTGTAATATCGGTGTAATTTATTTAATGTTAGAAATAGACCTCGCAACATACGTAATATTTAAGGATAGATGCCATAACTTCACCTTTTTATATATCTAAAGGGGAGCAATGCTCCGATGAAAAGTTAAGGCGGCCTCATGACAGTCAAGATTTTACAGTTACGCGTCAAAACATACAAAATGTAGTTATGTAAACACATCGTGACAATTAAGAGACAGATGAGAACCAAAACCAACCAAAAGCCGGCTAGCTGAAAATAACAACTACTAACAGTCCCAAATTTAAAAAAAAGTCACAATACAAATCGAAATAATAAAAATAGCTCTTTCATTATAGGAAAAAGCAACAAAGCTGTTTGCGATTTGTATGAAAGCTTAACGTTCATGTTTCGTTGTGTTCATGAGTTGTTTCGTTCATGTATTAATTTAATGTAAGATATTGTTTGTTTCATAACTTTAGTGTACAATAAAGGGTTACCTATCTATCTTTTCTTACATATATACAAATCGTCTCACAGAGCTTCTATCTCGATATGTTACCTATACTCCGCAAGCACAAAGAATATTGGCTTTCACAACGGAACCCGGCAAATTTATGTGCCGCGAGATTTTGCTAACGCTAGAATGGAATCACGAGAATAAAGCATTAACGCGAACGACCGCCTTACTACTAATTTATAATGTAATGGCTTTTTAATATGAATCGTGCTATACTAATTCAAACAGCTAATACTAGGGCTTTTATTACACACTATGCAAACGATTCGGTAAGTGGCTTAACTATTCTATTATGTCGCTTTGCAGTTTAACAACCCTTTGTACATATTTAGTTTATACGAGTGTCATAAATTTGAAAGTTTATATCGACAAATTAATATGTCTAAATTGAGTAGATACCTGTTGGTATATTGACATCGCTAATGCCCGAACTACCTCTAATGAATGCTAGTACTGCAAAGAATGATGAGTGTAATCAGAATCTTTAAATACTCCGTGTACAAAGTTTTCTATGTAGGTACTATACTCATGCGTGATTTTATATAGTGACTTTTTTGACATACATACAGTTAGGGGTTCAGTTTACAGGTTACTTCTACGGCTGCAGAAACTCTAAATGTTTGAGAGTTTTCTTTTTGAGCTAATGATACTCATTTGGTAGACCCAAACTAAACCGATGTCATTTTACATATTGAAATGCTTTATTTGCAAGAATGTTATTATTAGATTGCTTTAGATTCTATACATTCTTAGTTAAGCCCTGCTATATCCACCTGCACAGTAATCATCATTCGATCAGATGAGCTTTTTTCTAAACGTAATTTTTGTACGGTCACAAAGGTGCTTAGAACTGCATAGGGCTCTATTAGCGAGCTAGTAATTTTGCAGCCCACTGGCACGTTTCCCTAGTACCGCCTTAAGCCTTAATTCCGTTACTAGGAATTATGAGTAGTTGTTCTACACCTGCCTGGAAACCGTTCGTGGTAATTACGTTAATTGTTCCACTATACATTCATTCAGCTATCGTAGATATAGAATAACGAAGAAAAACATATTTTTAGCACCCGACCTGATAATTAACACAGCTCTAGATAATAGTTAAGTAAGGATAGAGTATGCGTTTTTATCGTCCCGTTGCGTCGTATTTTTATACAACATAGTAATTGCGAAACATGCTAGAAATGTACAATTATTTCCGCAGTGACCAATTAAGATTAAAAATTGTGCTCGCAGTAAATAGCTTTCCATCACAAAAAGTAATTATTTTGTTTTTCTAGCTAGAGTAAAATATTTTCAGAAAAGCATGTTTTGTGTTATTGTACATTATTAAGTTTGTATGGATGTATTATATTTTTTAATTTCATATAATATTACTTCATGGCCTTTGGCATATCAAATAATTACAATGAAACTTAGGTACTGAACAAGATACCTATATAGATGAACAATCGGCGGTCTATCGCACTAGGAAATTTCTTACAGATGACCTGGCATTGGATCAGGACATATCACTAAAACTATCCTTCTAGGTACTTGTAGTAAGACAAGTACCTACCTATTTATTAGCATTGAAAACTTATTAGATAACAGAAGGGACTGTTCAATTGGTTCGACTTCATTTTTCAGTGGGCTGCTATTTTCGTATTAACGTAGGAACCTCACTTTTCGAATTTCCCAATGGAAAAGAAAATGAAAACGGTCATACATGATTAACGACTTCTTATTTTACTAATATTATTAACGTTAAAGTTTTGTAAGAATGTAAGGATGTCTGGATGTATGTTTGTTATACACTTTCACGCCTAAACGGGTGGACCGATTAAGCTGAAATTTGGTATAGAGATAGCTTAGACCCTGGAATAACACATAGGTTACAGTACAGCGGGTAAAAGCGCTGGGCGCAGCTAGTTTAATATAATAAGATGGGTGATCGAAACTAATTACGATACGATCTATAAACGGGCAGTCATCGCGTGCCCGCTTGTCTAACAGGTCTACCAGCTAGTGGCAACTAATTGACTACACATGATGCGTTACAATTATTGTCTGTCAGGATGATTAAATTGCTATAATCGCGAACTTAACTAAGACCTACAACGGGGTTGCCAACGGCGATGTTTAATGCCCATAAAATAATAATAATTAATTAATTAATATTTTACAGGCGTAGTAAATGCTATTGATGTTATTATAAGTTTTACCTCTAAAATACGATACCATATTCTTTTAAAATGCATATCTTATTAAAGAAAGGGAAGAAGGGTGACGGGAAGGCGATGCTAGCTGCTTTTTTTACACTAAATAGGTCTAAGTTTGACCACATCCCTCCTTATGAAAAGTGCAGATGCGGTCGAACTCGAATCACGGTAAGATGCTTAAAAAGATACCTATTCACCCGTGCCTTGAAGTATACATATACTTAAGTTGTATAGCTCGGAAAACACGGTTGGCGGCAGTGTGTGTATGTAAAATATATAAATTTGTTTTACAGCAATCAAGTTCATATACCTATTAAAATATAGGATAAAAGTAGATTTAGGTTCCTAACGCAGTCTTTAACAATCCATGTATGTCTGGTATGGGTCAAAATAAACAGAGAAGTGGATGTTAAAGTCCACAGAGGTCAACTCATGATCAATGGAGATAGCCAAGATTAATTTATATGAAATTTACTACCCATAATAGGTGGTTTAATGTACTAGAGATTATTATTATCACTTCCTTATAGCTCCGGAAAGTTATTCCTTTTGGCCGAAATGTATAATAATATGAGTATTAATCGAAAATTATGGTTATATGAGCTCTAAAGTCAGAGGCTGCCATATAAATTAATTAAGTACCGTGTAATTTTTGAAATATACAACCAATAAAGGGTCATTTACAGGATATAAGTCATGACAAGTGGTAATAATTTAGCTTGGAGTCATAGGTTTTTAAAAATGTTAAAATTATGATGCACGTGCCCCGAAGGACAAGTATTATAAGTACAAAGAGGAAAAAAATGCCAAATAGGTGAAGTAAAAATACATTTGACAATTGATTTATAAGTGTAAATATTCGTAATTTATTCCTTAACTATCCCCATAAATCGGGAATTTAATACGATGGCAACACCAAGTGCACATTGGCTGACTACGGTCGCGTGCCGACCGTAACGGTTCAAGAGCAGCTGATCCTTGCCTAGGTCATTTAATTAAACTCTATTTTATTTCAAAAATACTTGTCGCTAACCAACGGCATATTTAAGAGCTTAGACTTTACAATTTTGTTAAAATATACATTATTAGAATTTACTTTTTTTAACGATAAAGCTCTGTGTAAAAGTGTTTTCAGTTTGCTTTCTTATATATACCTAGTCAGGTCATAATTTCTGTCACATGTTTAATATAAAATTATTGGAACAAGTTTATTTATTATGTAACCATTTATATACCAAAATGAACTTAACAAAACATAGATTCTTATGACAATAAAGTTTATTCAAAATGACCTCCGTGATTTTGAATACAGGCCTTCAATCTGCGCGGCCAGTCGTCTATCGCAGCACGAACGAGGTCCATGTCAATATCGGCTGCTGCCTTAATCAAGGATGTCTTGAGTGACTCCAAATTGGGATGAGGCTTTGAGCACGCCTTTTCCTCCAAGTGTTGCCATATCTTGTAATCTAACGGACTCAAATCTGGACTGGAGGAGGGCCAGTCTTCGTGCCGGATGAAGTCGATTTCACGCGCCGCCAGCCAGTCTTGTGTGCTCTTCGCTCTATGAGCTGGCGCCGAATCTTGTTGGAATACCCAGTGCCTGTTATTGAACATGGTATGAGAAACAGGTTCCACAAGGTTCGTCAGGACTGTATTTTGATACACAACTGCATTCGTTTTTACACCTTTCTCACAAAAATGTACCTCTGTTAAGCCCCAATAAGAAACTCCCAACCATACCATGAGCGAGGATGGAAAATGACTTCGTTGGACACGCGGAATACGGTTGCTCGCTTCTTCACTACTGTGTGCGTACACCTTATCATTTTGTTTGTTGTAGCTCTCTTCTACGGTAAAAATTTTTTCATCCGAAAAAAGAATTTCTCGATATTTTTTTCTCGCGTACCGCTTCAACAAAGCGCGGCATCTCTTCAGTCTCAGGTCCATTAGACGAGCATTTAAACGATGTCCTGTTTTTCTTCGATATGCCCGAAGCCCTAAGTCTTCATTTAACACCCTTTTCACGGTGGTTCTGCTTAACCCCATCTGAAGGGCCAACAGTTTCTGCTTACGTTTGGGATTTCTTTGAATTCGCGCCTTCACAGCTTTTATCACTGCTGGAGTCCTAACAGACCGAGGGCGACCACTTCTTGACCTGTCATCTACACTAGAGTCTTCATTGTATCGTTTGATGGTACGATAAACGAATCTTTTGGTTATATTCAAATTTTTCAGTATGTCAAAAATTTGAATTGGCGCGTAACCGCAACGATGCAACGCAATAACTGCAACACGGTCTTCTTTAAGCGTCCACTCCATATTTAAAAATGAGTAAAATTCTAAAAAGTATACATTTTTATTTTCATGAACAATTCGAAATTCGAATTCAATAAACTTTTTTGTGGCCAGCATTCTAAAAGAAAAGTTTTTACTGTGTGACAATACTTATGACCTGACTAGGTACATATAGACATAATTTTAATTTCGGAAACTTTTTGATATTTTTCAGTCATCATCATCTTCCTGCCCTTATCCCACACTAGGTAGGGTCGGCACAACACGTTTTCCTCCTCCATTCTGCTTTATCATCCGTCATATCTGCATCCACTCTCCTAGCGCGCATATCCTCTTTCACACAGTTAATCCCAAACTTTTTCGGGGGCCCCCCTATATATTTATCAAAGTACAAACTAGAATTACTTTTAAATATATTATTTATCGAGAAACATTTCAATAAATAATAAAGTAAATTGCACAACTTTTTATCGAAAGAGTCGCACGCAAAGAAGAAGCTCTTAAAAGCCTAGCAATAGAATATACAAGACTGGTGGCGACTTGTTTCTTTCGTGTAATGGAGTGAGGAACAAATTCATTAAGGACTAATTCATTATTAGGTTTTATGGTGTATGTGAGTACGGTTTTATAGATTCGTCTAATAAATGTTACAAGGTGTATTTATTGCTGTATATCCAATTTAATTATATTTAGCATTACTTAATAATGAAAATGTTGTCCTCCATAAGCCTCTAGGTATTATTAGTAGCAATTAGCTGAATAGTTTTGTTGTTATGATATTAACGAGATACAAAGGACCTATAACTACTAAATTTACTGGAAAGTTTAGTAATACGTATTTGAGCCAATATATAGTTTGGCCTCTAAATCCTATATTGGCGTGGGACAGACTATGATTATATTTACATGTAACAAAACATCATTGCACTGGTCAACAACCTGGACTTTTGGGGTATGAATCCAAATTATTGTTTTTAGTAGCACTAGTATCAGTATGATATCAACCGCAATAATAATGTTAAGCTTCGAATACTGTGGCGTTAAGTCACTGCAGTTGCATCCAGCGGGTCAGTCCACCGAGCACGCGCTGTCTAATTCGCTGAGCTTCCACTAATATGACGCGAGCGCCGCTGATAGTATCTATCGTATGAGAGGTATTTTTAGTTACATGTTATTCTCATCCTTGTGTTTTCGGTTACGGCAACTCATCTACTTCAGCGTGTAAGTAATGAATAATGAATTATTACATTAACCCAGCAATCGTAATGTTAAGTAACAAGTATTGCGGCATTAAGTCACTGCAACTGCAGAGTCACATACAGCGCAGCGGGTCAATCCACCGAGCACGCGCTGTCTAATTAGCTGAGCTTCCACTTATTTGACGCGAGCGCCGCTGCCAAATAATGGTATGTATCGTATGAGAGGTATTTTTAGTTACATGTTATTCTCATCCTTGCATTTTCGGTTACGGCAACTCATCTACTTCAGCGTGTAAGTAATGAATAATGAATTATTACATTAGCCCAGCAATCGTAATGTTAAGTAACAAGTATTGCGTCATTAAGTCACTGCAACTGCAGAGTCACATACTCGTACAGCGGGTCAGTCCACCGAGCACGCGCTGTCTAATTAGCTGAGCTTCCACTAATTTGACGCGAGCGCTGCCTAATGAATGGTATCGCACACGTTCATCTCCCACGTCGGCGACTCGTGCCTGCCCGCGCATTAGGGAAATCTTACCTTACCAACAGATAAACGGAAAATTATTTCGCTTAGATTTCGGCTTAATTAGCTGTTTGTTTAAAGCTAAATGTCTTAGATCGCTGTTTGCCTTTTAACTAAATTTATTGGTAAGTATTGCGTGTTTGTCGCATTAACGATGTATTACAGAAAATATATTTCCTAGGACAATTTTTTTGCTGCGAAAGTCACAAGCACATGAAAATTATAATAATATCACTTTATCAGCAACATATTGACTAAGAAAGAAAAATACTCCTAATAAATGAAATTAGTTTCTTGTCATTATGTTTTCACACCCCGCATTTTTGAGCATTAACGATTAACAACTGCTAGTTCGCAAGCATAGACTAGAAAATTTGCTAGAAAGGCAAAGCGTTTTAAAAGGTTTAAGATTATTTTCTGAATATTTTTTAGGAACATGTGTTAATAATAAAACTAAATATTTCTTAATATTAAAATAAAGTTTATGAAGGTACGTGTATTTATATAAAACGTACCTATAGTAGCTCTATAATGGGATCTAAATAACCAAAGGTAATGTGTTATTGCCATGTCAGAGCTTGCATCAAGCGGCAAAATTGATTATAGAGAATTATTGAGGAGAACAGAATCTAAGCACCTAACGACTCGCCTTCGTAAAATGATTACCTATTTAAAGAGCTAGTTCATAATTTGCAAGGGTACTAAGTACTAGAGTATATTTTCGAATTCTATTTGCAACATCAGTCAATCAAAGTTAACTGCTCATAATCTATATTAATAATTTCGTCAAGGGGTACGGTAGACTCGATCAAAACCTTATATGAATAACAAAACATAAAAAAATATTGATTTTGAGTCGACGACATATATCCGCAAAATTCGGATTATGGAGAATTTCGTTAAATTCCGACGGCACTGACAAACAAACCGCTATCGCCATTTTCATTTGGTGTCAATCGTTGACGTTTCGCGAAAATATTGTTTTTGGCACTTTTTTTTTAATGATATAATTTCGTCAAGGAGTACGGTAGACTCGATCAAAACCTTATATGAATAACAAAAATATTGATTTTTGCGGTGGCGTCAATCGTTGACATTTCGCGAAAATATTGTTTTTGACACTATTTTTATCATATTTTATATATAAACAACCATAGAAAAAAGAATACTAACCATAACCCATATTTTACTCGACACTGGCAAAATGGATGCAGCGAAGGGCTCTTCGCAAAGATGGTGAGTAGTATTTTAGTAGGTATGTAGGCAGGTTGTGTTTTTAAGTGAATTAAGATGAAATAAGATGAAATAAGATTGTAAGACATTCTGCATTTAAATAAAATAAGTACTTATTTACTTCCAGTGACATTTTGTAAAGGCAAAATATTTGCAAGAAACTGCAAGGAAATGCAAATGTGCAGTCGATGTGTGGAATGCGACAACATTATACTCGGTAAGCGGCGCAATATTTTTTCTCTATAACCCGAAAAATGATAAATAATATCAATGACCACATGCATACCTAGCCTGTGTTGAGGTATTATGAACAGAAACAGACACGAAATTTTACCGTTTTTCTTGATAATGGAATGGACCCCTATGTGCAAGTTCAACTTGAACTTGGCTTTACTGCTGACTTTACGTTACTGACATTATTAATTGTATATATTTTTGCAGACAATTTCAATTATTGCGAGTGTTGTGGCCTAGAAACAATGAGGCAGTTAAGAATAACCAAGGCTCGGGAACTATCAAACCATTTTCCAAAAAATCAAACTGCTCCTGTTACATTTACACAACCTGACAAATCCCAAGATTTATTTGATGACTTTCAGGTAAGTTAATGGTGTAGGTCACTGCGTACAGTGTAATGAAAAATAATACTTATTACCAGATGGAGGTGTGAGAATATAGTGTAAGACCCATTTACAAAAAAGTCTTCAAATAACGATTTTCGTGGGTTATGTCTCCATCATACAAATTATTAGTATGTGCTTATTCGGCATATTTTTCTGAACATGAAAAGTGCGGTAGTCACCTCCTAAGTGTATGGGACAAAAATGGCCGCCGGGCCTATTCTATTGTACGGATTATTTTAATATCTACTGAACCGATTTACTTAAAAAGGATGTCAAATAATAGGTTATTAAATGAGCATCATTTTGTTCCTAAAAACTATCAATGTGAAGTCAGTAGTACCAAAGGAAATATTTTCAAAAAACATAATTACTAAAAAAATAATTTTCTTTTTATGTATATAGCTTGGTAACCGTTAGGATAATGCAAATATAGCTTATTATAAAATATTTAGTTTAGTTCAACAGCGTTCTAAAAAAACTTGATTCATTACAATAAAGCTATAAACAACGAAACTGCAGCCGTTTGAATGAGCCTCGGTAGCCTAATGGCTTAGCTACCGCTATGAGTTCCCTCACTACTGAGTAAATCGGTTCAGTAGATATTTATATAACCCGCACAATAGAATTGACCCGGCAGCCATCTTTGTCCCATACACTTAGGAAGCGACTACCGCACTTTTCGTGTTCAGAAAAATATGCCGAATAAGCACATACCAATAATTCGTATGACGGAGATATGTCCCACGGAAGTTTATTTTATTTCGCTCGGGGACTCTACTAATATACCTACATAGTACATTCACAATAATTATTATTATTTGAATATATTTTCCCCTTTAAGGTCGATAACGAAGAGTTGACGGTAATCGAAGAGTCACTGGTGACTGATGATGTTTCTTCGGACAACGAGAAAACACAAGAATCAATGCTGTCAGTCAGCAGTGATTTTATTTATTTAGAAGAAGAGGAGAAAGAAAACATACCAAATGGCGAGCAGACCCCCGAAGAAACGTAAATATTCAAGCAGGTTTAGTACAGAACATCAGCCCCCCAGGACTAACTATGTATATTTAGCACTTTCAAATAACACCATTCAAGTATCAGTACATTCAGTTGGGTCTATGAATTATGAATGTGTTCAATGTCAAGCACTTCATTTTTTTGATGAAAAAATTAAAAATCATTTTAAAAATTGTTGTCATAATGGGAAGGTATACATAGACCCAGATAGAGCATTTAAGCCAATTCCTGATATATTATTAGATTTATAAAAAAGCAATACGTCTGATGCTAATCATTTTAAGGCTAATATACGACAATATAATTCAGCATTTGCAATGGCATCTATAAATTCAAAATTGAACACACTCCCTCCAGGATTTTTCACTTATAGGGTACAAGGGCAAATTTACATAAAAACTGGATCTTTGATTCCGT
Organism: Hemithea aestivaria; assembly: GCA_947507615.1. Taxonomy (NCBI): domain Eukaryota; kingdom Metazoa; phylum Arthropoda; class Insecta; order Lepidoptera; family Geometridae; genus Hemithea; species Hemithea aestivaria. The sequence continues at coordinate 7,461,534 of OX382327.1, read as the reverse complement.
TGCAAGGTCATAAACCACAATACAACCAATTGTACATAATTGAAAATGAAGCAGCATTAAATGAACGTTTATCTGATTCTAGAAATAACAATTGTAGAAGCAATATAATGAGGTCCTTACAAACAATGGTAAATGAATCTAATCCTTTTGTCAAAATATACAAAAGGGTGGGTGCAATTTTAGCTGAAGAGGAATTAAAAGCAGCCTCAGAAAATCGACCTAAATATTCGGTATCAATGCAGTTTTATAAACATAAATCTCTTGATTTGCGTCGGTATAACACACCATCAAAAAATGAGGTAGCGGTCATTTTTGTAGGAGAAAACGGCGAACCTCTATTAAATATAGACTTCTCTGTACAAGAATATTCTCAACACTTAACTACACTCAAATCAACCAGTCCCAATATTGACCCTTTAGCCTTTCCTTTACTTTTTCCTAATGGAGAACTCGGATGGCATGAAAATCTTCAACACAGAGAAGAGAGACGAACTGCTCGAAGCCGTCTTACAATGTTACAATTTTATCAGTATAGACTTGCTGTTCGTAAAAATTTTAGCCCATTATTTTACGCCGAAAAACTTTTTCATGAATATTGTGTATTGGCCTATGTTAGGATTGAATCTCAACGATTATTGTTTCTTCGAATGAATCAAAAACAGCTCAGAGCTGACAATTACAACAATTTAATGGATAGCCTGTATAATAATGATAGAGAAATGGGTCAAGGCATTGGTAAAATGATAATATTGCCATCAACTTATGTGGGAAGTCCTCGGCATATGATGCAAAATTATCAGGATTCCATGGCAATTGTATGTAAGTACGGTAATCCAGACTTATTTATTACATTTACGTGCAATCCGAATTGGCAAGAAATCTTAGATAATTTACAAGGCACCAAAAAAGAACATAGACCCGATTTAATTGCCAGAATTTTTAAACTTAAATTGAAGGAACTTTTAGATGACATTTTGCGGAGAAACTAGAGATGGTACCCAAAATGGAGGTTATGCTATAATAAGAAGAAGGGACGACGGAAGAACAATAAAAAAGAACGATTTCGAGTGTGATAACACATGGGTGGTGCCCTACAATCCCTGTCTATGTAAAAAATTTAATGCTCACATAAATGTAGAAATTTGTTCAAGTGTCAAAAGTGTGAAATATATAAATAAATATATTTATAAAGGTCATGACCGAGCAAAGATACAAATCACAGTAGCGCCACAAGAGTCCAGTGATCAATAAAAATGTAAACATTTTTGCAGTTTTTATTTACTATATTTATTAAACACAACGAACGAAGCCATGCGAATCTATGCTTGCTTATACCTTTAATGTGATGAGTTTACCATCTGTAAAATATATCTGTTCTTTGAAACATAAAAAAAAAGGATTTCCAGTTTAGGCGTCTTCGCGTAATCAATGAACATAATAGAGGTATAAAAAACTTCATAATTTTTTAAATCCCTGTCCTTTTTGTAAAAAAGCTACTAAAGTCTAAATAGCCTATAAAAGTAGAAAGGTAGATACACACACACAAAGTTAGACTACACCAGACAGACTATAACTATAACATGTAGATACGCTTCCAATGTGATTCAGGCCTTACATAATTTATAGGTTTCTTATACTTGTAGCACCGCGTATATTGAAACCCTACCTCTATTCAGCACCGCGACCAAACTGAGATGCGGGAGCCTTTCCATAGGTAAATTCTCAAAATGCGACTTTAATCCCTTCCGCTATTCAGCACCGCGACCGATCTGAGCTGCGGGAGCCTTTACGTGCATTTATTCTCTAATTGCGACTTTAATCCCTTCCGCTATTCAGATCGACCAATGTTTAGTGTTTGTTTGCTACTAATTTTAGTTCTGAATACTGAATGAGACGTTGACGAATTGTTAAGGAAATGTAATAAATAAATACGAAAATATAATTATTCTACCTATATATAAACTTTAATTTATTTTTATTATTGATATACGTAAAATGGAATATGGTATACCTACTCGTATAAATATAAAGTACAGACCTTGCAATATAATTGTTTTCTTTTTGAAACTCAGTCTTGCCTCTTGTCTTGTCCTGTCGCATGTCCTTCCTGTCTCTTTTGTCTTGTCTCTTGTCCTGTCCCTTGTCCTGTCTCATGTCCTGTCTCTTTTGTCTTGTCTCTTTTGTTTTGTCTCTTTTTCCCTGTATTTTGTACTGTTTCTTTTGTCTTGTCTCTTTTGTCTTGTCTCTTGTCCTGTCTCTTGCCCTGTCTCTTTTGTCTTGTCTCTTTTGTCTTGTCTCTTTAGTCTTGTCTCTTTTGTCTTGTCTCAGGTCCTGTCCCTTGTCCTGTCTCATGTCCTGTCTCTTTTGTCTTGTCTCTTTTTTGTCTCTTTTTTCCTGTATCTTGTCCTGTCTCTTTTGTCTTGTCTCTTTTGTCTTGTATCTTTAGTTTTGTCTCTTTTGTCTTGTCTCTTTAGTCTTGTCTCTTTTGTCTTGTCTCTTGTGTCTTGTCTCTTGTCCTGTCTCTTGTCTTGTCTCATCTCTTGAATGATTAAAGGTATGTAGTATTTGTAGACTGTTTTACGCGCTACGAAGTGCGCGCGGGTCCACTAGTAATACATAAACTTTCCTCTTGAATCACAATCAAATTCCGTTGCGTGGTTTTAAAGATCTAAGCAAACATACGACAGACAAGCGTTTTCATCAAACAGATTTAAATATTACCCTGGAATCAATCCCCGAGTTCAGATCGGTCGATCTGAATAGCGGAAGGGATTAAAGTCGCAATTACAGAATGAATGCACGTAAAGGCTCCCGCAGCTCAGATCGGTCGCGGTGCTGAATAGAGGTAGGGTTTCAATATACGCTGTAGCACCTTCGTCTTTGTACTTCTAAAATATTGAATTCCAACATTTACGAGTACATGTTCTGCAAAATTGCACAAGTGCAGTTATGCCCCTGTTTTACCAATTTTATGACATGTTTCGTTTGTTTTTATCGTCCACATGAATAATAAAATATCAACCAATTAAAGTAACAATACAGTTATTACTTTCTGACGTTTCACAACTACTGAACAGCGTCAATAAATAAAGTGGAGTAGAGGCTAACCACCATTAAATTGCATCTACAATCTCGATATAGTGTTTCTTTTGACAACGAGAACGATCGGCAATTCAATAGTGGTTGAAATCTTCAGGAGTCGTAAGAGTTGAGTTTTGTCGCGACGGCAGACGGCAGGACCGGTTGTCGGCGATTCAACGCACTAAATAAATAATTATTTATCGACGTAGAGACACTTTTATCGCACAATTTGTCAAGGGACACGCTGGGCTGCCAACATTTTGGCTAAGAATGCCAAAGAGTAGCATTTTTTAATTGGTGCACCTTTTAAATTAATGCAAAGTATATTTAATCAATGATTATATCCGAGCTATATCTATTAATATTAAAATTTGTATTTTTCTGAATATCGGTTATATTACTAAAATGATTTGAAGACTTAATTGAATATGTAAGCTTATACACTTAGTACACTTTTCAGGGAATCAGGTTCAGGTTTTCGAATCGCGAAGTATTGTTAGTTTCATCGTTAGTGTATCTTTGCTTTTATAAATATTAAACCAACATTTTTTTTTTAC